>JAQPZY010001608.1:0-1460000 GCA_029931535.1 Margaritifera margaritifera | reverse complement strand
ATTTTCAAGTAGCTCGCCATGTAGTTATTAAAGTTAGAAAGGTATACTTGGAGCATTGTTTCACTTTAGGGACCGACCATTTGATTTTTTTTTTTTTTTTTTGGGGGGGGGGGGGGGGGGATTTGGCTGGGATTTTGTTGATTTTGTTGACCAAAAATTTCTAGCCCCCCAAATAGCTTTAAAAAAAAAAATTTGCTCTGATTTAAGAGGAAAAAACTATTTATATCCATTATATTACTTTAAAAAAAAAATTTATCTTGAGGTAAAATAAATAGTCGGTCCTTATGGCATACAAACATACAATTACATTGTTGTAGGTCTGTTCGTTACTGTAACAGGACCAGAGTCACAGAAAGTAATTAAGACTTACTTACTATATTTATGTAAATGCATATTTCGATCAGTCCAACGTGCAAACTTTTAAAATAATGGCACGGGAGGACCGGGGTGTGGTGGGATTCAAAAGTTTATACTTGTTGGAAGATTTTATCGTCAGTGCAGAACTTAGGTAAGGTAAAACATTTCAAAACCAAATACTAAAGTAAGGACTGAGCGTCCTTTAATAAATTGCAGTAATAATCGTCGCCTACAACATGAAGGGCTTTAAATTGAAATTGCCCTCTGCTTATTCAGTCGAAATTTCACTGTCAAACAGACAGTACTGTGTGTTCATATATATTGGTCGTTTAGCAGTGGTAGCCAATAAACATAGACAAAGACTCTTCAGTTATTTTTTTTACATCGCCACGTATCACTTTTGTGATCAGTCGTGGACGCTCTGAGAATCGCAGCTTTCTTTCTCTCTCTCTCTCTCTCTCTCTCTCTCTCTCTCTCTCTCTCTCTCTCTCTCTCTCTCTCTCTCTCTCTCTCTCTCTCTCTGAAACACGCATCAGGTGCACAGCCTCGATCTCATGGAGCTGTTCAAGTTTGACAAAGGCAGGCTCTGTTACGGCCAATCTGAACAGGTAATGCAAATGTCAAAGTCAAATGTGGGCAAACAATAAATTCCTGACACTGTCACAATATCCATTTGCAGGCACTCAAACGACATCCATGCACCAGGTCTTCGCATTGTTTCTGGGACTGTATCACGTTTGAACTATGACGTTTGAAAGCCTGGTGAATGGATATAAACTGGCTGCCTGAGCTTCGATATTATGACTGGGTCATGAATTGATTATCGGAAACATTTCGACTTTGGCTTTACCGATTTTTAGATAGAATCTCGTCTCCCATATGCAAATAATGTTATCATATACGATACCAATTCATTATTACAATTATAATTATTAGTAATATTATCCTAAAAAAATTAACATCATTCATAGCAATGGTTGAGATATTAATTGATGTTTGTTTCTTTGGTGATAGGGAGATAATTAAGACGACCTTATGAAGGTTAGGATCAGTAAATTCTAAAACTTTCTGAGTATATCTTTGGAAAGTTTGATCATATCGTGTACGATCTCATCTGTATGCATAATATGCACCATTTTTGTTTAAGATACAGATGCAAAAATAAACCAAAAAACATAAGAAATAAATTCTCTTTTGTAGATAAGGATCCAATCTTTCTGAATCTAGATGCTGAGATTAAAGTGACCCCACCGGTTAATATAGGAACCGCATTATACACGGTATCTTCCAAAGATCCTGATATTTCGGACACAACCATTACTCAGCTGACCTACACCATGACTACCTCAAGCACCTCAAGCACCTACTTTTCATTTGACAAGGCAACCAGTGAGTTACTGCTACTACTGTTACTAGCGCTACTAGAAGCAACATTTATTATTATTATTATTATTATTATTATTATTATTATTATTATTATTATTATCATCATCATCTTCCACAGCCTCTTGAGCATGATGGTATTAGGGTTATTCCTTCTGTGAGATCGGACCACTACCCGTGACTTTAGATCTCAAAGACCTTCCTCAGCATTCATGCTGCTCTGAGGAATGTCATCTACTGTAGTAGGTCTGATTTAGTGTTACTTCTATCTGGTTGTCTCCGATTTATTGAGAGTTACTTCTAACTTTCCAAGTATGCCATCTGCTTCATGCTGCAATCCAATTTCAGTGTTTTGGCTTCTTTCTGTGATATTGTTATAGCTTTAAATTCTGTCATGCTTTTGTTGTACTCCACTTTTTTTGTCTTTTCTATCCAGTTTCATGTTATTAATGTTTTCCTTTAGTGCATGATTCCCGTGAGAGATTATATTTCATTGGCTGACACGACGTCATGTGATTTGCGATAATTCATGTTATTATATACTTTATAAACAATCACATCAGTTCAACGTTATTGATAACGGTCAATATCCAGTGTTATTGACTGCAGTTAAGAAAAAATATTCAGTGCTTCCTTATATGGTAAACACGTGCCTGTATTTGATGTACTACTTCTGGTTGGTTGGTTGGTTGTTATGGGTTTAACGCCATTTTTCAGCACATGATAGGCTATACATGGCGGCCAGTATATTTGGTGGAGGAAGAACCCGGGAAAACCCCGGGAAGAACCACCGAGCCACGGGAAGCTACTGGCAAGCTTTCTCACATACCCACGTTGGCCGAGCCCGAGATTCGAACCCACGCGGACAGAGGTGAGATGTCAGTGATATGTAAAGGCGAGCGCCTTAGACCACTCGTACTACTTCTGGTTATGGCTAAATAAAAATGGCGACGGAAACGTCGAACGCTGACTAGGTCATAAATCTGATGGCCACCAGAGGCCGACAATGACTGTAACCTTTTTTTACCTGACACAGGTGCTGGAAAATCAGTAGATTTAGCTCTCATCCAAAGAAAAATATATATCATCCAAATTAAATTAAGAAAATATGAATACATCCAAAGACTTAATTTGCAAAGAGAAAAAGAAAAGAAAACAAACTAAATATGTCTGATAAAAATATTGAAAATGGACGGATAATGATCGCTAGTTGCTGCTGTAACGAGAGAGAGAGAGAGAGAGAGAGGGGGGTGTGTATAAAACTGACATTTGATACAATGTATCAGTCAACAACTTCTCTTTCACATAAAGTCGTAAACAGTGCACTTTTTTACTGGTCCATTAAACTTCATATTCACCTTAACAAAAACCAATGATTGTATATTATTATTATACCTCATAAAAGTACCGTGTCAGTGATTGACGCAAATAATGCCACGAGACATAGCGTGTCTCCCTCACGCGATCGTGTTTCCCTGCCTTGTTTCTTCCATTGGGAACCCCTCATGAAATTCAATTCACATTATATCTCTAACTTTTCCAAGTATGTATTGACACGCATACGAAAACAATGGTTACGTTCAGCCGCTTTTGCATTCAAAATGAGGATGAAATAAATGAAATCTTTGCACAGAAAGATTCGTTGAACACAAAGAAATCTACGGCGGTTGCAGTTAAGTGCTTATTAGAAATTATTTAAAGAAAATTTTGAATTCGTATGCTAACTCTGCATTGGATGCTGCCTAGAGAGAATTTTATGCTGGTGCGCGGAAGAAAAATGCTCTTGGAAGCTACGATTGGCCCTCGTCGAACAAGACTTGCCCTGGGTGAATAAATCTTAACTCCCCATAACAGCGGCAATAAATGTATCTGATTATTTAATCCTTTTTCATTCAAACTGAGTAAAGGTGCAGAGTATATATATTTCATAAGATATATCAGCCATTTTGATGTAAATGTATCCGATAAGCCTGATTGGTCCAAGTGACAAACTAATAAACCAGTGCAATAGTAACTTATTGTCTGACTTTGGTGTACGCTGTGTAGGCGTGCCTTTTCTTGCAGCAGTTTTGGTTGACAAAGAAGGTGTCAATCGCAGACCAGTGCATACTATATTTTATAACATTTTTATTTTTTTGTACATCCCAAAATAAGGCTTATATTTTGGAATGCATATTTATTATTTATTAGTCCACGTAACGTCAATCTACGATGCAGTCGGTAATTTCAAACAAATCTTATGCAGCACGAATCTTGGTGCGGTTTAATTCACAGACTCTGCATTGTGGGAATATTGGAAGTAACTTTAATAGCAGTGCATTCAGAATGGAGATTTACTTTCGCTGAAGGCATGTTCAATAGACGTATAAGAGAGATCTAACCTGTCCAGAGTGTGCATGCAATTGGGTCTGAAATTCGTATCTATGGTCACTAGAGCATGAAATGAACGCCACACTGTCTTTCTTTACAAATCTCCAGGTGAATGACCGCATCACCAAATACTGGTAAAGCCTGAATAGAACATGTTGTTCTTTGATAAAGAACAGGAAAGCTGTTGCAACTGCAATAGACGGTGTTGTTATAGAAACAGAAATTAGTCATCTTCCTGAGTATCTTGAAAACTATCTCTATGATGCTGTAGAAGACATCGATCAGACAGAAAGTGAACTCCATGTAAGAACTATACTTTGTGTAGGATGCTAAACATAATGCCTCGAATAACGAAACAATCATGATAATACTTTCCTATCAGTTTAGAGTTAAAAAATGTAGCCTTTCAAATTTTTTCTAACTGTAAATTTCTTTCTGAGAAAAGTAAATATCAATGGTTTACACAGTACTTACTGTTAAACGTAGTATACATAATCTAAAGATATCTGATGGACAATGCATAAATGCTACTCTTGTATTATGTTTAATCTATCTGTAGTTATAACTTCAACACGATTTAATACCAGGATGTATTACTAGCCCCATCCTCTGATGCTGACACCTATTAATGAATAGTGACAGCTTTTTGTCTGGTGTTGGGAGTATAGTTGAAGGACTGCTGAGCCGACTTTGATGGGTTCATTCACCTGCACATTTTTAAAAGCAAACATTTGGGAAAATCTCTGCGAGTGTCTTCCATACATCAATTTGTTGTTTTCCTAATGCAAAACTCCCACACCTGCTCAACAATAAAAGGAATAGTCCTGCTTCAAATAAATTACATGCTTCAAATAAATTACTTCAATTTGACACCTTTTTTTCAATGAGTTGTTGTTGTTTTTGCTATTATTATTGTTGTTGTTATTATTATTATTATTATTCCTAATAGTAACTACTGTTTTCGTAAACCTAAAAACTATAGAACTCTATCTGCTAAAGTAGCCAAGCAAAAATACTTTGGAATGATTCGTTTGGTTTTTTGGTTTTTGTGGGTTTAACACCATTTTTCAGCACATGATAAGCTATACATGGCGGCCAGTATATTTTAGTGCAGGAAGAACCCGGGAAAACTCCAGGAAAAACCACCGATCCACGGGAAGCTACTTGGCAAGCTTTCTCACATATCCACGCTGGCCGAGCTGAGACCCGAACCCACGCGGACAGAGGTGAAATCTCAGTGATCTGTAAAGGCGAGGCCCTCTAGTATGATTCGTGCTGACAGCTTCGGAGAAGTTATAATAAGTACCAACTGCAAGCTGCACAGACGCAAATCCGCCGCCGCATAATGAATCGGCAAATCTGGGTCTGTGCATAGACACTGATCTGACGGCGCATTATACGACGACCGATCAGGGTCTATGTTGTTTGCAGTTGGAATCAATTTATAAGCGGGTTTTATTATATACTTCATACATAGTTCGGTGATTAGTTAACGTTGTTGCTACCGGCCAATATCCAGCATATTGGCCGTAATGAAATAAAAATATTCACCGCTTCCTTATATATTAAGCACGTGCCCGCATTCAATGAACTACTGCTGGCTACGGCTAAATAAAAATGGAGACGGAAACTTGGAACGCTGTCTAGGCCATAAATCTGATAAGTGCCAGATGCCGACAAAGACTGTAACCCTTTCTACACGACACCAGTGCTGGAGAATCAGTAGATCTAGTTCTCATCCAGATGAAACTATCTATCACACAAATTAAATAAAGAAAATCTGTTTATATTTATAAAAAAATGTTTTATTAAAATATTGAAAATGGATGGCTATTCATCGCTAGTTGCTACTGTACTTACGAGAGAGAGAGAGAGAGAGAGAGAGAGAGAGAGAGAGAGAGAGAGAGAGAGAGAGAGAGGGAGAGTTAAACTGACCTTTGATACAATGTTATAATATATTAGTCAACAATTTCCCTTTCACGCAAACAGTGCACTTGTATCCACTATGAATGGCATTGTTTTATAGTTCTCTCGGAATTGAATGAAACACAAGCGACTCCAAAATAAATCTATATCCTTTTTGAGGTATTATCCAAGACCGATTGACCACAATACGCTGGCAACAATTATGATGCACACTGTACTTTCACATTTACCCGCCATCATGACAGCAGCGTTGGGACAATCCCAACGATACTGTAACCTTAGACTGAATTTTTCTGGCTCATCTTTTCACAATGGTATCTTCAATTTTCATTGATGTATTGCGTCATTTCATACTCTTCAACAAACTTAGTTTCGTTCAGTGTTGAATGAGAATCCCCCGATGTACGCGCGAGCTTCCATAGCAGTAAAGTAGCGTGTATTAGTGCGCGGTGTTCAGGTTTCATTCACTAATTGAACTACATGTACAATGTTCAATAAAACGTTGAAATATTTTTTTTGCTGTTGTTTCAATTGTGTTATCCCTATAGCAGAACAGAACAGAACAACCACAGACCATAACTTTAACTGATTGTACACATTCTTTGGCCCCCGCAGGAGACATACGAAAAGGAAATAAAAAAATAGTTTACGGGATGATATATTATTATATTATTTCAAACAAAGCAAAAAACTTGATAGTTCAGAAGTATATATTCTATTCTAAAGAAAGAAGAGGGAAGTAAATTCAAGATAGATAAGGAGCGGGGAGTAGCAGGATGTGAAATTATGTAAATTGACATCTTTCAGTGTGTACGAACATATAAAATCATTGAAAGAATTACATATTTGTGGTTCGAAAGCATATTTGCACGCGATCTGACAGTCAAGCTCGACAAAAAAAAACAAACAAAAAAAAAACAAAAAAACAAAACAAACAACCACATCTATACATCTAAAAGAGTACAAAGTTGTGCTTTCTTCAGTTGTGTTTTAATAATGTATATTTTTTAAATACTTTCAAGTCAAAAAGCGATTAAACAGAAAAGATGACAAAAAATGTCCTACACATTCACTCTACTTACAAGATCAGACAAATAGTTAAAATCAACCTATCATCAGGTTGTATATGTATTTCACACACAAATACAATTTATTTACATTAATTATTTAATCAAAATTAATTATTTAATTAATTATAGAATTAGTTAATTTCTTCTATAATTGATTGATTTCATTTAAGAAAGCGATGCTTACTTTTATATTTATTCCAGATGAAGTAAGACCTCTTAACGATTTATCAACGGCATCAGGCTATCACTGTTTGACATTTACCATCGTGGACATCTGCAAAAATATTGCCACCGGCCGGCTCTGCATCTTGATAGATAATGACGTACGTATGTAAATTTAATATTCAAGAATTTATCGATAATATTTCCCTCTCCCACACTAATTATACAATATATTCTATTCTTCCATTCGTCTTTGACCAGTATGCATGATACATTATATTCTTCTATTCATCTTCCACCAGTATGTATAATAAATTCGATTTTTCTGTTCATCTTCCAGCAGTATGTAAAATACATTTATTACTATATTCATCTTCCACCAGTATGCATGATAGATTCTATTCTTCTATTCATCTTCCACCAGTATGCATACTAGATTATATTCTTCTATTCATCTTCCACCAGTATGCACGATAGATTCTATTCTTCTATTCAACTTCCACTAGTATGCATACTAGATTATATTCTTCTATTCATCTTCCATCAGTATGCATGATAAAGTATATTCTTCTATTCATCTTCCATCAGTATGCATGATATATTACATTAATCCTACTGCACGAGACCATTTATCCTTACTGAAGTGCACTCGATGAAACTACAAGATATCATCATGTTTATGAACATTGCTATGACGAACTTTTACAAGAGGTTAATATAGATTAAAAATTTTAATGAATACTTAACTGTACATTAAGTTTTGATATTATCTTCTATAACGTAACACCTTTGCAAACTAGTTTCTATAAAGATACATACACACAGCAGTCTCGTTCTACCAGACTCTCGCGTGGCTCTATGAGAGTTTCGCCATATGAGGGTCTGGTAAAATGCTTTATTGATATCTCTTACAGATAGAAGGCGTTTCTGTAAAAGTTTATAGAGGTGAAACAACAATAACAGCTATCCCTGTCTGAGATTTTAAAAAAAATAAGTAATAATTTCTGCAATCATCGAAAAAAAAAATAATATTGAAAACTGAAAAGGATATTATTTAACACCATTACCGATCCAGTAGGTGTGTTTCAACTAACCAATGCAAATGTCCATGTACACGACGTCATCTTATCATTACAATTACGTAAGACGTCACCTCATCTCATCAGCCAATGAAATAGCTTTTCCAGTTTTTTGACAAGCCTCGTTCTGGCATTACGAGTAAAAGTCAGTCTGGTTCAACGAGACTAGTGGTGGCGCTCTACAGTTTCGTATATGGTTAGATTTGTAAAGAAAAAGAATTTCCCAGGTTTTCCTCACTGGTTATCCTGGCTATTTAAAAAAGACCTTGTATATCATAAGTATTATTAAAAGAACTTTTAATTCCTTTTATTTTGGTTTATGATTGATGGGTGCAGTTTGGGTTATAGAGTATACAGCTTGGTCTTACTTCAGATGTGCACCTATAAAAAAAAAACTGCAAGCTCCGCGTGATCATTTTAATTTCCTGGACTTCAAAGGTAAATTGTAGAAAAAAGAGCCGATAACATTTTTTTACATTTTATATATTTTATAATTCATTCAATGTACTTTTAGAACCTGGTATTACCTACTCTGGCAAAATTCGTTTTCCCTTTTTTAATAACTGCTAAAAACAGTGTACTTTGGACTAATTCAGGCTGATTTTTCGAGCACATGGGAACAGACATTTTTGTCAGCTGTGTGCTTAGATCATGTATAATTTCCACAAGTACAATATGTAAGGAAATTTCAGCCACAGTACATGAAAATATAATAGAGGTATGCCAACATCTCTTCATTGTGCATGTTGCAAATTCAAACAACTTCACCTTAGACATGTCACTCTCTCAGAAGTACATAATATCTGTAGAGCGCCTCCTTACCGACGGATCCGTCATTTTGTTTCCGACTAAAATTCATTTTGCACAAGGCATACGAATGGTTATCCAGTAAGGGCCTTCCGACTTGAAAATCTCTATCCAAGATGTGGGAAGTATGAAAGAGGAATAGACAACATGGTATTTCAAACGTGGGCAGAATGGATCGCACATGCATAAGAATGAGAGAAAATCATCTCTCTCTCTCTCTCTCTCTCTCTCTCTCTCAATATATATATATATATATATATATATATATATATATATATATATATATATATGTATGTATATTACAGATTTGGAGATTGATGACATCATTTAAAAAAAAAAAATTACGCCCATGTTATAAAGTTTTTGTAATTAATTGTTGTAATTTACATGATATCCCGAGTTTCCCCCAAAAAGCTCTGATTGGCTTCCGACATGTGTGAGAATGAACTTGAAGATGTACATTTTAATGCATCTTTGTCCAATCGAATTTAGAATTTGGAATTATTTTGGAAAGTGGCAAACTTAACTTGAAATGTCTATTTAACAATTATTTTTACATTGCATATAGCCACCATCCGTAACCTGTAGCCCAAATACGGCCTTAGTTGTTGAATCGACGACTCAACAAACAAACATTATCACTCTGGCGACTTCTGACGCGAATGGTGATGCCGTAACTTGTAAACTTACGCGCACAAATCCGACCGGAAGTCCATTTGGTTTACAGAAAGATACGCTGACAGGAGGTGAGTTTGAAAGTTTCTCTTTAGAGGCTAATAGAGGAACCTAACGTAAACTAACACGATATTTTTTACATAACCAGACATTTTACGGTAAGTTTGACGCGTGCTGTATTCGGTTACAGAAATTGCAAGTGCTCATTAGATACAGGTTTCATTCGTTAAATTCAAACTTTGCATTTGTGTGTACTTCGTGAATTATTCCTTTAGCATTTGATCATGCAAGACTGTGTAAGAAGTCAAATTTAGGCACCGGTTTGCAGTGCGAAGACTTTAGTTTCGGTGTCAAACTAGAGCAGCTCTCGTGGCTTACCACGGCAAATCGCTACGTATATTTTATCGCATATATCCCAGGGACCTTGATCCCCCTCTCTCAACCCCTTCCACCTCCAGACCGTTACTCGATGGTTCGCAATACAATTTTTTTACATACAGTATGTGTTCACCTGCTACAGTTGTTTGTTTAATGTGAGGTGAGAACATTTTCAAAATGCCACTGCAGTTGCAAGTTTTGCATATTTGACCCGGACCATCTACCAGAGTCACAAAGAGAGAGGTCCCCATAATATATCCCTATCGCGGACGTCTACCACACAAGCAACGCATGCATAAAGTTTGGTGAATTTCCACATGACGGTTTAGGAGTATGGAAGAATTACTTGCTAAGATACAAAGACGGACTCTGACTGTCGGATGGTTTCACATAATACCCGCTAAGACGTGGAAATAATAAGCAATTGAAGAGTTAATATATATATATATATATATATATATATATATATATATATATATATATGACAGAAACAATGAGTTGGTATCGTGCCACACAAGAGGTTCAACCGGAAAGACAGGGTTTAAAAAGAAAGTTTGACTAGGGCGAAACAAAAGTCACATGTTTAGTATATAATTATGACGTATGCATTTGAACATTTCGCCTAAAAATAAGGAAAACTCACTGTTTATGTATGAACAAAAAGAGCACATGTTTTATTATATTGTTACGACTATATGGTCAAAGAAAAATGTAACAGAAAGTAAGAGAAACCAACAAGTCAAGTAAAACTCAACAAGCAATTTATTTCTAGACAATTAAAGTTCAAATTCAAAACACACTTACAGTAACGTAAATTAAAATCCAAATAATCCAATAATCCTAAGTGTCCTAATAAAAAGTCCTAAATAGAGAATGTTCCGAATGAATGACTGTGTCCTTGAATGTGTTGATATGCCAATATTCTTTAATGTCATGATGTGGCAGTAGTCTTTAATGTGATGATGTGTCAAAATGAAGTATTCCAGAATATCTTTGAATAAGTTCACATAAATCCCAAAATCGTCAATTCAAAATCCAAAATCCAAACGTCTATGAGCACTTTTATAATTGAATGAATATTTTAAATAATTACTCTCTCTGAATTTGGAATGATTTTTCACGACTGTAATGGCTCTTTAAAGACTGATGTTAAGGTCGAAACTGAAAAACTGTCCATTAAACATGGTATATATAAAGATAGGTCACATGACAGAATGTTCTAGAATATTATATAGTGTGTGTGACTTTTAACACATAACTGTAAGGAAATTCTGGTTTTATCTGTAAACAAAATCAACCCTGACCTCATGTGGAATAAACAACTTGTTTACCACAACCGTCCTTGAACTCAAATACTAAGTAAACAGCCTAATTCAAGGACAATAGCTAAACATGTCAACATTATACTTAACATTAAGGTTTATATATATATATATATATATATATATATATATATATATATATATATAGAGAGAGAGAGAGAGAGAGAGAGAGAGAGAGAGAGAGAGAGAGAGAGAATTGCTAAAGAAAGTAACAACGAACATTCATTCACAGAGATCATTCTCTTTCAAGTAACATTATGTAACTAATAGAATATTTCGGTTCTTTCAGAGTACAAGATTTATACAAAGGTCAATCCAAACTTCCGAACGGCTACACGTGACACATACAGTGTCTACATCACGTGCACAGATGGCAAAAATTCCACTAGTGTTGAATGTGGAGTGAGGATTTTACCCAGCGAACCTCCCGTTTTTACCAATATACCAAGTAGGTAATTTATGTATTAGCTTACGATTATTTTACAACACAGCTTAAGTTCTTACATATTCCAGCCGGTTGTAGATTCAGCTGTTTTCGAAAACAAATATCTGAATGAACGACTCACTAGAACCGTGATAACCAAACTTACTTATTAGTATAGTGTTTTCTGTAAACCCGAAGCTTTTTGGACAATTTCTCTGTAAAGATTCAATGGGAATTTTTATTCCCTTATTTTCTTGGCAACGGATAACATCATAGGTCGAGACGTATTATTCGTACACTCTTCAAACTTAGTTAGTCTTTTACTTTTTTTTAAGGACCATGTTGAATACGGAAAAATCCTAACTTTTTATATTGCCCTACACGTCGACTCTTATTAAGGTAGTGTTTTTGTTCACCTATTGTGCGTACACTGTAAAGCCTATAAATATCACTAACGCCATATCACACCGAATTCAAAGTCACATGTGACATTTACCGGCGATATTACCGTCGGTAAATGTCATAAACATTGGTAAACATCTTTCCCAAACATTGTGACATTTACTGGCAGTATTGCGTTTTCAGTCTGTCCAATGTATGCTGTACATCCTGTAAGTGTAATCAACATCGTTAAATATTACAGGTGACATTGAAAAGTGACTCTGAAACCCAACGACAATCTTGTTAACAATTTTGTTGTCTATCACAGCTTAAACGTAGTTGGTGTTTGTCCATTCGTCTGTTTCGAAAACGTCACAGATTCCACTACACTTTATTTAATCCAATGCAGCTTCATTTCTTGTGTCAACTTTCATCGCTTTAGCTTACTCTAGAAAGGTTGCATCACACCAGCAAACCTTTTATGACTAATAGGATCATTTGTAAAGAGTAACTAATACATACTTTTAACAACTTCTGAAAGTATATTATAGTACTTTTGTGAATTTAGTGGTAATTTTTACCTTTTTTGAAATTACTCAAGCAAACTACCTGAAAGTTTGCCACGAAATGTAGAAAATGGGAATGAATCTGCGAAGATAGTTATGTATAGACAGATAGAAAGTCAGATATGCGGACAGGTAGATAAATAACTAGGTACAAACGTACGGACAGGGATTAAAGAAAAACATACCACAGAAGGACATAGAAGGGTCATGATAAATAGCCCCCCCCCCCCCCCCCAGCAAATTAGTGGATATAAGGATATAATTACTCAGACCTCTAAGAGGAGAAACAATGACATTTACCGTTGAGGATGTGCTTACTCAACAGTAATTGTCATAAATCGGTGACGTTCACAAGTGAAGTGTCGACAGTAACTGTCACACTAATGGGAAATGTCATAATTTATTCGTTTTACTGGCAACACTACCTTCAGAGTCGCCATAAATGTCATACTGTGGCATTTACGGCCAAGAAAAGAGCCAGTAAATGTCACAAACTCCGGCAATTGTCACTTTACGACATTTTTCTGGTGTTTGTGACATTTATGGGCGCTACAGTGCACGAATGCAGTTTTCGAAATACTAGTGTTATACTGCGCCGCTCCTTTATATAAAGGCAAACTATTTTTCCATGTAAAGAAAGGTTAAGAGTTCGGGGTTGCCATAAAAGCAATTCTTCTGGCAGCAAATTTAAAAGAGACGAGATCAATCAGACTTGTATTATAATGCGTAGGAAGAAGAGAACAGTCAGACTTGTATTATAATGCATAGAAAGACGAGATCAGTCAGACTTGTATTACTAGTATAATGCATAGAAAGACGAGATCAATCAGACTTGTATTATAATGCATAGAAATACTTTTTTCTTTCGCTCATGGCATAAAGAGGAGTTTACATAACTGTTCATTTGAGATAGAATTTATGAAACATGAAACAAGTTGAACATTATTATATTTCATGTGCTGCTTGGCATATCGTATTATTGAACGATTTTCATAAATTTCATGTTTGATGAACTTGAGTTTAATAGTCTATTTATTACATAATGTTTTAGTTTGGGCATTACTTAATGACATTGATATTTGACGCTAATGGGCGTTGCGAAACAGTAGGTCAAATGATTATTATAAAGTGATAAAAGTGAATGTTGTGTGATAAAGTTCTATAATTATGCCCTCACAACTGTATCTTTCATTAAGAGCTCTCTTAATTGTCTTAACACGTTGGCAAAGAAAAAGAAGACCGAACCCCTTATAAGTGATAAAATGGGGTAGCAGAGACAGTACAAATGCGCATGGACTCTTCCCACATGACGTCATTTGCAGACATATTGGTAGACTACTGGCATAATTTTCTATTTCTATTTTCTCAGTTGAAGTATTTTTTTTTAAATCTCAAGAAATTATTACAAAACATACATAAAAGAAAGAGGTTTAACTATTCTTTAATTTTAAATGGTTGGATATATTTCCTTGTTCAACATATAGAAAAGTTCATGTATTTAGTTACAACAATGAGGATTTAATCTGTTTTGGAGACAAAATTCGCCTCCTTCGACATACTAAAAACGGCATTGCATACCTCTAAATGAAGTCAGGCATACACCTCATGTTAAGTAATCACTTGTTTTATCCATATTTCAGCATTGGTAACCCTGGCTACGTCAAACAGCAACGGGGACACTGTTTTCGACGTCATGGTGACGGATCCTGATAGCACCATATTTAACTATTCAATGACGTGTGTACCAACCAACTGTCCATTTACAATTTTAAACAGTAAGTTCATGTGTTACGTTGATTTTATAGAGAGCTTTATATGTTCTATTTCTAGACAGTTGTTGCTGGTGTCCTCATTGGGAAATTTTTTAAATAATAAAACAAGTATACGTGGCCAAAACTACGGACTATAAATTGTAGCCGCCGTCACAATTCCGAATATCCTAGATTATTTTGACAAACATAAAGGTCGCAGAGGTTCTGGTTGTTCTTGCACGTTTCAGCATAGATATTAAAGATCAAGTCACGTATCCATCACGTGTGTTTTTGTTACTTTGCTACTAAATCATTACAGGTGCCTCGAAGATAACAGCGAATTTTAATCTTTGGAGAAAAAACAATTAGCCTCTCATTAATTGACCCTACCATATAGAAGACTTTTTTTCTCGTTGTATTTAATTAGCATATTCCTTTTTATAATTGTTAAACTTTGTTGATTAAAGTCTTAAGTACATTTGTGCATATGGCAATGAGTTTAAGTTATAAATTTCAAAACACACACAAATCCGGTCCATAAATTTTCGTTATAGATACTGATGTTCAAGTTGCTATATAATTCAACCAAAGTACGGTCAGCTATCTAAGAGTGTGTGTGTGTGTGTGTTTGTGTGTTTTATGTCTGTGTGCAGTTAATTATGTCTTATCAATAGTCGTTGCTGACATGTAATTTGCCAGTTCTTAGGTGTAACAGACAGGTGGGTGGGGTACCGATAGGGTCAGTTAACAATAACACCTAATATTTACCATGTATGATAAAATTAAATAAATTTTAATAAACAGCCCGCGATTCTTGCCCATGGGAAGACTTATTGCCAGTTGTTTGTTTTCTTTCCCTGGGCAAGATTTAAACAAAATATTACCGATGCATTTTGGGCAGGATATGGAAATCGAACCCAAGGGAAACAATATTTGTGTCAGGGACAAAGTTTGCAGTGTCCCTTTTGAAAATCTTTCTCCCCGAGGATGAGTTTTTTTATATCCTGTCCACATACGTAAGTGTCATTTTTTCGCCCACTACATGCACGATTTTTGTCGAAAAAAGCAGAATATGACAAGTCTATGTACAATGTATGCTTTACAATATGTGTATCCATGACTTCATTTGAATTATGTAAAGAATAAAGCGCTTGAATTTATAAATCTTTAAGATTAGATAGATTTATATTGCATATGGAAAAAACTCACGATACTTCTGACTCGTGGTCCAGAATTATTATTTTATACCATTCCTAAATTCCAATATCAACTGATGTTATTTTTATTTATTTATTTTAAATTTCATAGTCAAAAGTTAAATTACATACCACTTTTATTTTGAGTCTCAGAAATATAGGTTTTGGCTTAGGTCTGCATTATTGGAAATTTCTAACAGCTACCGGATAAATTTTGAACAAATGTCACTGCATTTATTCTTCGATTTCTTCCAGCCGGACATATTCAGTTGAATAAAGATCTACGTGACCAAACCGTTGGAGGATATGATGTGTATGTTACGGTGACGGATGGTTACAACACCGTTAGCAGTACACTTTCCGTTACAATCTCTGGTAAGTCAGAAAGAAAGCATAACTGCCCCATCGAAAACTGTCAATCAATAACTGCTTCTTGGGTTTATCAGTGGACTTTTCACCAATCATATTACGAGGCATGCGTAAAACATAGCCTTATCACCACTTTTCCCGTTGTTTGTCAGAGGCTAGGCAAAGAGACTCAGATGCCCAGTTAGTATTCCTTAATTAACATATTCATATGGCTATAAACTTGTCTATCAATATATTTGCCAAATGTCCGCGAAGAAACTTCATTGATGAAGGCCACAGCTGTCATACATGTAGGTCAGTTGTAATCTTTTATCATATACAGTGTACACTGAAAAGGAAAAATATTGTGATTTAGTGATAATTACACAAATTTCAAGGTATGTTTTGGTCAAAAATAAAACTTATTCGAGACCATGTCAAATAGATCAATATATAGACAAGAAAACATATATTATATCTGTCCAGAATCGGAGATTGAATTCCTTGAACAACATATGAATGAGTAAATGCTTAGCATATGGTGTGTTGTGTTTTATTCGCATTTTATCAACATCGTTGCTCGTCACAATAGTTATCAGACCACTCTATTTTAATTACAGGTATCAACATCGCCCCCAAGTTTACTAATTTGCCTTTGGCTAGTATATTGGTAGTGCCCGAGAACACGGCGCCCGGTTCTTCAATTTACCAAGTCAGTGCAACCGATATCAACAAGGATAAGTTGACCTACAGCATGACGTCATCTGGGACAGGCAGTAACTATTTCATCATTGACAGCTCGAGTAAGTCGCGTTGTTGTAACTGTATTTTCAAGTTTCATTCGGACGATGTTAACAGTCGGCTTTATCTGAATTCCCAATGCACTAGCTAGGGTGCTTAGAATGCGTACTCAGGGCATGGTCCAAAGATGTGAAAAGCTTAGAGGGGCTGCATGAGAACACTTTCTCTCTAAATTTTGGGAGTAATATACACTCACATGGGTATTTCAGTGTATCTAGCAACGCCCCTGCTTTCGGATAATAGACGAGTTTACAGTTCCGCACTTAGCATGACCTGTATCCGAACAATGATGTGGGTCATTAGAAAACCAGGGTCTATTCTAGGACGTACTATTGCGGGAATGACGTTAATTTCTAAAAAGTCGCGCCGAAAAATGGACTGGTTGCGCGAAAATCGCCCACCATATTTTCAAGCCATACCTTTATTTCTCCATTAAATTCCCCCCATGTTCGCAAAATTCTGCCCCTTTTTTTCAAACAGGGGGTGGGGGAGTCTTCTTTCCCAGTTACTGACTTCCACCGTGTTTTGCTCTATTCCTGGCCGTTAACAATAGTTTCGTTGCTACCAATCCATCACTGTGACATAATCAAGTTGTATCCATCTGGACTGACATGTGTGACTATGCTTTAGACTGGTTTTAAACACCCGAAATTGGACGACTGAGTACGATTTTTGTTTACAACAAATTGTGCCGAACTTGTCATGCGAGCGATCAAGGGTAAACTACCATGCAAGAACCAAAACAGAATTTATACAAAAAAACTATATTTATTGAAATTTTTTAATTATTGATCAATTTGTTTATTTCCCCTTCCCCACCACACCCCACCCCCACTTCACCTCCTCTGGGACGGCTTATAAACATCATGCTGCGCCTTTGATTTCAAACCATTTCTTCATGACCCGGTAAACGTGTAATCAAAGCAAACAGTGCGTTATCCCTACATTATTAAATCCTGTGGTTCATTGAATCTTTCCTTCGTTTTGATATTGCTTCTTGACATGTTGTCTTCTTTTTCCCAGGTGGTTTAGTTAGCACGTTAACGACCAGCGCCTTGAATTTCGAAGCAATGACAGATAAGTTATTCACCATGACTGTCTTTGTTTCGGATGGAAAACTTACAACTCCCAGCACGTTTGTCATACAAGTTCTGGATGTGAATGAGGGATTGTCCTTTTCTCAGAATGTGTACAATATTGAGGTGGGCGAAAGTGTGGTGAGTATTTGACATAGGGGAGAAAATAAAACATCATTTCAGAAATAGTAGAAACTAGTTGTGGAGACTTTCTTAAGAACTTTGGGCATAAATAAAAGTGATGGTCCTAAGTAAGTATTAATGTCTCATTTCCTTTAGTGGATCACGAATATAATTGAAGCGAACGAAGTCGTTTAGTGTTAATATATTGAGAATAATAATGAATAATAACAAAGTCTGGCTCTAAAGGCAGAGAAATATTGGCATATTTGCATGAAGTTATTAATGGATCCAGATGCACACTAGACCAACTAGTTGTTATCCGCCTTTTTTCTAACATGACTGGTCCGCCACCAGTCATATCAGAAAAAAAAGCTGAGAACAACTTGTTGGTCTAGATGCACACTTGCTCAGTAATTAGGATTGTTAATGACGATTTGTTTCATCTGCTCCACGCTTGTTTGATGAAGTACATGTAGTTTTCTCAAGGTGGTGTGGAGATCGACCTATATGACCTGTCCGTTTTGACCTTTCATTATGGTCTGGGCCAGCCGATATAAAGTTATAGCGATGTGCACTCACTGTTTAAGGTTTATGTCAGCGAGATATTCGGCTATACTTTGCACGCATGATGCACGCACTGCAATATCTTTGTATGCCCAGACAATAACGTGGAAGGGGCAGGGGAATATAGCTGGTCCAGTTGCCACAATTACTAAATATTATACCTAGATGTTTATGGTAGTCGGCAAAGGACAAAGTATCTCATTCAGACTTTATTTCTGGGAAATCAATTTACACGAGAATAACATCAATTCAGTTTTGGTAGAATTAAATCAAGTGACAAACTGTCATAAGCAATCACTGATATCAAAAGGTTTCGTTATATTCAAGCGGTCATCACCTATGTCCTTAATATACATAAAAAGCGATGAAAGAACTAACACTGAGATCCGTGGTCCACAACGAGGAATAGTTTGACTACTGGATTCATTTGTATACACAAAATCTGTTTGAACTCGGTTAGACAGGTAATCACTTAACCAGTATATATTGGAGGATTCTATTCTATAACAGTTTAATTTATATATCAGACCTTTATGCCAAAACATGATTAAATGCTTTATAAACATCACAAAAGACCATACACATGCCCCCATTATTACGACCTACACTCATACTTTGACACATATCTCTGCTGAAGTACCGTTGAATACTTATGAAGAAAAACTGTAATAATTATCTGATATTTAGATATTTAACTATAAAACCGTTCGAGTGTAAGTAGTTGTAGACATGTTTGAAAATGATTTTATCCATTAGTTTTCCAACGAAACTCAATAACGAAACAGAAACGGGATCGATTCCAGTTTTGACAAATAATAGTTCTCTGCATACATACATACATACATACATACATACATACATACATACATACATACATACATACATACATACATACATACATACATACATACATACATACATACATACATACATACATACATACATACATACATATTTTTTCTTTTTTTCAGGCAGGAACCCAGTTACCATCCCCCAATTTTGTTGTTACTGACATCGATGCCGGAGATTCTCACAAATACTCACAAGACTGTGGATCCTACACTGGCTATACAAGGATGAGTGCCACCAGCGGGCTGGTGACTTTCGCTGTAGACTACGATTTGGACGTTGCGGGGAAACCAGATTTGATTGTTTGTATTGTAACCGCCACAGACAAAGGTGGATTGACTGCAACAGCCACCCTATCCATTAAGATAAGTAAGGAGTTTTATTGTTTCGTGCGAATATTTCTCCGCTTATGTGTGTTGTTTTCTTTCCAGCTTTCAATTAAAAGCTTTCGTTGTTACGCAAATACAAGTCAATAATCAGTTTAGTTTTTTTTCCCTACTAAATAATTTGCTCAAGAAATGCTACTTTTCATGCGTTGATTTTGCATTTTGTTTCGTATTGTAGGTCTATCAGATTTTCTCATATGATCCATTTAGAGAATTACCATTTGAACTCGTTGACTCTTTTCGAACAGGACGCTGGTCAAGATAAAATATGTTTCATGGGTTCTTTAAATTCTTAATTGTTGCCATTATCATTGTCAGCTTTAGTATCTTATAAGATTTTGTTGTCCTGTACAACGTTTTCTTGAAAAGTTCCATTTAACTTTTCCATTGCAATTTTTTGTATTTGCCTTAGATGAAATCAACGACCATACACCAACTTTCCAGTACCCCTCCTACACCTTCTACGCCTATAACACCTCGGCAGTTGGTCTTATACTTGGAAACGTTTCCGCGACTGATGCGGATACTGGTACCAATGGCAACTTTGTTTTCTCCACGGATCAAAACAGTCTGCCTAGAAGCTATTTTGGCGTGTCCTCCACCGGTCAGGTTACAATTCAGAGTAGTATGTACGGAGTTCCTGCTGGAAAGAAACTACCATTCATCGTTTATGCAACGGATGCCGGATCCCCGTCGCTCCAAGGATCCACGTCTGTAACAGTTATCGTTCTTGAAGGTACAACGACAACCGTTCCAACGACGACATCCAAGTATAAAACGTTTCTCAACGATGAACGGAATATAGTCTGGTTTGCTCTGGCTTTGATAGCAGGACTTGCCGTTGTGGTTATAACGGTACTCATTTGTTGGAGATACATAAGGGATTGGCCATCAAATGTTGACTTTTTAAATAATTGGTAGGTGTTTTTGTCTGTAGGTAACAAATCCTAATGCTTCAAGTTTCAACTCTTAATCATTCAAACTCATATGAAGACAATGAAATAGTTCGAGATTTAATAAACAAATGCATTTTGGTATAAATTTGGCAGTTATAGATCTTGTAAATGTAGAAATTCGGCATTGTTCAAATGGCAAAATAATGATAGTTTTGAATCAGTTTATTGACTGACCTTAAGCATAAGTTGATCGCCAGTACGCACGCGCAGAGGCTGGCAGAACTAGTAATATCTCAAAGTCTATATTCTGTTTATATTTTGATGACAAGTTATACCCCCAAGTTAGGGTGACATCGTGTCTTATTTCAGATCTTGAATGTTAAATCTTGTATCACTGTTTGTATCGTCTAAATACGAAAGGAAATTGGTAGAAGTTGTTTAAAACTATTGTGCGTTTAAGTTCATTGAAGTCGGATTGAGCGTAGCTTTACAGTCTCTTCTGCTAAGGTGAAACGCTTCCTTTTCACTCATCTGAGATGGCTAACTTAACAATTAGTTCAAGTAAGTACAACACAATAGTCCAATGGTCAATCATAGTGACTATCCCAGCTAATTCTACTTTAAATCGCATCACGATGTAGACAGTTTGTCCCAATGTAACTTTGGTTTAGGACAATCCTAATATTCATAACGACAGGCTCTTCATCTATTGGCAACATATTCAAGTCACTCTTGTCTGGAGTTGTGATCATTTACGCTTTAAGAATTTTATATTCTCTGTAACGCGCTATAACCAACAGGTCCGCGGTCAGGGTAGCCAGGACTTGCTAATTATTTTACATTTGAATAAATCTACCGAACCTACGCTCAGTTCGAATATATGGTAATTGCATACCTGTGACCTCTAGCAAACAAATGAGAAATCTGATTACTTTAAATGTTGCCCATCCATGAATAAGACTAACCACGTGATCACTTAACCGTTTCACTCCTTTAATTTTTCCTCTGAAAAAGCACAAAGGGATTTCGGAAACTTAACTGTTGTAAGAACATCCTCCAGAAGTGTTCTAAAGCTGAATCTCAACCAGAGTCCGATTCCCGAAAGAAAAGTCCAGAAGTTCGATGGAGGTCGTCACCGTCACCGCCTTCGCCTGAGCTGTCTTTTCAGAGAACACCTCCGCCTGGTATGTACAATTTTTTTTTTCAGATGTGGATTATTTAAGATCATTAAGGAAAGTAAAAATTGAATTTAGTGCATCTACAACGAGTTGCCCAGAATTAGCTAGCTTTTCATAATTCGTTACAAACTTTTATTATCAGCTCCATTGAAATCGCTTTGTGCCAGCTTACGGGTCACACTCCCAAAATAAAAATATATGGCAGAGATTTACATTATAAAAATATGATAATTGTCCGAAGCTCTTATGTAAAAAAAATATTCATCATATAAATTAGAAGTACAGTCACCATTGGAATTAAGGAACTAATTTGGATTTTACGAAATATTTCGTTGTTCTCGAATTTCCTATTTTCCATTTGTCTAGAAAACTGATACTCACTTTCAGTAGTCAAATCTGTATACAAGTCGGGCAATACATTGTGGGTTATTTTATCGGGAAAAGCGGTTGAACTAAACATAATTTCATTAGAGAGTGATAAGTCAGTGTTTGTGGTGATAGTTTGGTTTAAAAACAAAATGCAAATAGTCTCCGTACAGTTTATCCATCCCTCGATCTAGAGCGCTCGGCAATTTGTTTTACTTCACATACGTAAACAACTAACTCATAATTGACGAGGCACTTCGTTCGTTGGACATACGTTTCTGTTCGTTGTTCCGAATCTTTTGCTTCACACAGTTCGTTATTTCAGTATGATATTTGTAGTGGAAAAGGAAACATTTTGGGGCTTGAGAAATCCTTCGCTATATCGGAAAATGCATTGTTCCTGAAGTGGCTATAATTGAGGTCGACTGTATTAAAATGAAAATAAATCCAATATATATGGTAACTCTATTGCATATCTTGGAAGCCACAAGTTCAGATTCCGAAGAGGGGCAATACTTGGTGAAAGCTTGAAGTCTGACTGGAACTGACAATGATTTTTTTAATATTGTGTTAATGTTCCAAACATTTGTATTCTTGGCAAGTTGTCCAGTTATAAAATGGACCAGGCAACCAAGGATTTGAAACAAATATCGTCTGGGACTTCATAATCTATGTGCTAATTTCGTGTTTTATTCAGAGTTGCGGGGCCAGAGTCATAACCTTACAACATTAATGTAAACAAAATAAAAGTTTTTTTGCATAAACTCACATTTCCTCAACTAATACTTTATGATAATGCATACTTGATGTTAGCAAATTCTAATTTTGTTAACATAATTACCAAACACCAACTTCGTTTCATTAATTCAATTTTATGTCCCAATATACAGATTTCGTTTACTCATTAACTTTTTGTATCATTTATTTGTGAAAAACCTTACCTCTTCTGAGCATTGCAAACAAATATCTCGCCGTAACTTTAACTCAAGGAATTTTATAATATAATCATGACATATTCCCTGAATATTTACAGTAAATATAATCATGACATATTCCCTGGATATTTACAGTAAATATAATCATGACATATTCCCTGGATATTTACAGTAAATATAATCATGACATATTCCCTGGATATTTACAGTAAATATAATCATGACATATTCCCTGGATATTTACAGTAAATATAATCATGACATATTCCCTGGATATTTACAGTAAATATAATCATGACATATTCCCTGGATATTTACAGTAAATATAATCATGACATATTCCCTGGATATTTACAGTAAATATAATCATGACATATTCCCTGGATATTTACAGTAAATATAATCATGACATATTCCCTGGATATTTACAGTAAATATAAACCTCTTACGGGGATACTTGTAGAATCAATTATTTGCTTAGCTGTGGGATAGAGATATAAGACGAGGCTCCAAATTTAAATGACATATACTTACTTCAATTGCTATATCAGGCCCATCCGTCATAAAATTTTACTCAGCATTTCGAGTAACATATGTTATTCAAGGCATAGAAAACTTCATTGTTCAAAATATTTTCGAGTACAATTTGAAGTCGAGTAAGACCTGACTTAGGGCTTCGAGCTTGAGTTTCACTTAATTGCTCATAAAGTTCCGACAGTACAGGGTGAGGAGACATAATACTTAGGCAGGAACGATGCCTAGCCTAGCGCATACTAAAATATTTGGATCTTAAGATGGAATTTCTTACCCTGTAGCAAAGACGAAAAGTTGTATTTTCTCTTATTATTATCAAGATGGTGTAGATATAACAACATTGAGGATGACCAGTGCAATACAAAATACTATATTTCAATTTTATCGTCACTGGAATGAAGGTGGGAAGTCTAGTTACGATGAAAGCATTTTTGTAAACCGGAATAGTTATTAATACGACGATAAAAATATCATGAAAATATTAAAATCGCTAGAAAATTGCCGACGTCCATGACGTTATCACCATAATTCAGCCATAAAATGTCTTTGAAAGCAATCGTTTGATATATGCGTATCACATGGGTAACTTTGTTACACACACACACGTGAATTTGTGAAGAATGGCAGATTCAATGTAATGATATTGTATTGCATAGATGATATTGTATTGCATAGATGATATTGTATTACATAGATGATATTGTATTACATAGATGATATTGCATTACATAGATGATATTGTATTACATAAATGATACTGTATTGCATAGATGATATTGTATTACATAGATGATATTGCATTACATAGATGATATTGTATTACATAAATGATACTGTATTGCATAGATGATATTGTATTACATATATGATATTGCATTACATAGATGATATTGTATTACATAAATGATATTGTATTGCATAGATGATATTGTATTACATAGATGATATTGCATTACATAGATGATATTGTATTACATAGATGATATTGTATTACATAGATGATATTGCATTACATAGATGATATTGTATTACATAAATGATACTGTATTGCATAGATGATACTGTATTACATAGATGATATTGCATTACATAGATGATATTGTATTACATAAATGATACTGTATTGCATAGATGATATTGTATTACATATATGATATTGCACTACATAGATGATATTGCATTACATAAATGATATTGTATTACATAAATGATATTGCATTACATAGATGATATTGCATTACATAAATGATATTGCATTACATAGATGATATTGCATTACATAAATGATATTGCATTACATAAATGATATTGCATTACATAGATGATATTGCATTACATAAATGATATTGCATTACATAGATGATATTGCATTACATAAATGATATTGCATTACATAAATGATATTGCATTACATAGATGATATTGCATTACATAGATGATATTGCATTACATAGATGATATTGCATTACATAGATGATATTGCATTACATAGATGATATTGCATTACATAAATGATATTGCATTACATAGATGATATTGCATTACATAGATGATATTGCATTACATAGATGATATTGCATTACATAGATGATATTGCATTACATAAATGATATTGCATTACATAAATGATATTGCATTACATAGATGATATTGCATTACATAAATGATATTTCATTACATAAATGATATTGCATTACATAGATGATATTGCATTACATAGATGATATTGTATTACATAGATGATATTGCATTACATAGATGATATTGTATTACATAGATGATATTGCATTACATAGATGATATTGTATTGCATAAATGATATTGTATTACATAGATGATATTGTTGTACATAGATGATATTGTATTACATAGATGATATTGTATTACATAAATGATATTGTATTACATAAATGATATTGTATTACATAGATGATATTGTATTACATAGATGATATTACAGCTTAAAACTCTAATCTCTTCCAATGTAAGTAACCGCGGTGGTTCACTGTTTAGCGTGCAGGACTCACGACCGAAATGGTGCTGGTTTTAATCCTACCAGCCCTGATCAGCTACTATGGTTTGTCCTTGGGCAAGGACTTTACTCCAACTGCCTTGGTACTAAATAACCTATTTGTATTGCTGTGCCGTAAAACACCAAACCAAATCTTCCAATGTCATAATACTTTAATACTGTACACCTCATAAATTTTGATTGAAATATAAAATATTTATTTAATAAGAATATATTATAAAGGGAAAATAAATGTCTTTTCTTTAGAGCCCAGGCGGATTCTAGGTAAGTAAACAATTCACTCTCTTTCTCTCCCTCTCTCTTTTCTCTCTCACTCTCTCTCTGTCTCTCTCTCCTATATACATATATATATATATATATATATATATATATATATATATATATATATATATATATATATATATATATATATATATATATATATATATAATACTGTGTTCTAAAGTGATTAAATAAATACAATAAAAAGTTGAGAATATTGACCAGCAATATAGGCCTAATGTGAAAACATCTATATTTATCAGATATTTAATGAAGTGGCTGAAACCACTTCTGTATGGAGTACAAAATAGACTTTATTTCATATGGTCTGGACAATGTTCAAAAGAGCTGTAAGATAAAAACGTTTTTGTTTCAAAATGAAGAGAGCTGTCATGCAGATTAAAAACCAAAGGGCGTGTATTCACAAGTATAAATAACCACAAATAGACAGGTAGACTCAGAGGAAAATATACATTATATTAAAGAGAAAGACGGATTATACTGATATTTAATTTTGTATACAGGAGATACATTATATTAAAGACAAAGACGAGTTATACTGATATTTCATTTTGTATACAGGAGATACATTATATTAAAGACAAAGACGAGTTATACTGATATTTAATTTTGTATACAGGAGATACATTATATTAAAGACAAAGACGAGTTATACTGATATTTCATTTTGTATACAGGAGATACATTATATTAAAGACAAAGACGAGTTATACTGATATTTCATTTTGTATACAGGAGATACATTATATTAAAGACAAAGACGAGTTATACTGATATTTCATTTTGTATACAGGAGATACATTTTATTAAAGACAAAGACGAGTTATACTGATATTTAATTTTGTATACAGGAGATACATTATATTAAAGAGAAAGACGCATTATACTGATATTTCATTTTGTATACAGGAGATAGATTATAAGTTACATTATAATGACTTTGACTGTTTATATACCTACTGACTGGTTTGAGAATGGATTAGACGAAGGGTATTAACAATATTTATTTTCAACCTTGACTTTTTCAGGTGATGGCAATGCTAAGGCATACAATTTCTGGAAGAAAGATTGGTAAGCTGGCCATTTACGTTTTCTCACGTCAGGTCCCATATTCTCGAAACGTTTGTACAAGAAACCATAGCTCAAGATCGAAAGCCAAAATTCAGATATGATAGTGGAAATACATCTACGTCTTTGAAAGTTGGCATTGTAGGAAAGAAACAAATATAAGAGGTTGACAAGTCTATCATATCCTATTGACGCTCACAGAATGTTAACATTTTTGAACTTTAATCTTGAGCTTGAGTTTAGTGTTCAGAAGTTTCGAAAATACGGGACCCGGTTTGACAGAAGCATCACTATTGAGCCTCATGTGCAAGACCTGGTTTGACAGAAGCACCACTATTGAAATACATGTGCAGGACCTGCTTGACAGTGGTACCACTGTTGAACCTCATGTACATAACCTGGTTTGACAGAAGCACCACTACTGAGCCTCGTGTGCAGGACCTGGTTTGACAGTGGTACCACTGTCGAACTTCATGTACATAACTTGGTTTGACAGAAGCACCACTATTGAGCCTCATGTGCAGGACCTGGTTTGACAGAAGCACCACTATTGAGCTTCATGTCTAGGACCTGATTTGACAGAGGTACTGCTGTTGAACTTCATGTAGATAACCTGGTTTGACAGACGCACCACTATTGAGCTTCATGTACAGGACCTGGTTTGACAGTTGCACCACTACTGAGCTTTGTGTATAGGACCTGGTTTGTCAGATGTACTAACATTGAGCTTCATGAACAGGACCTGATTTGACAAGGGTACCACTGTTGAACTTCATGTACATAACCTGGTTTGACAGACGCACCACTACTAAGCTTCGTGTATAGGACCTGGTTTGTCAGAAGTACTACTATTGAGCTTCATGAACAGGACCTGGTTTGACAGTGGTACCACTGTTGAACTTCATGTACATAACCTGGTTTGACAGACGCACCACTACTGAGCTTCGTGTATAGGACCTGGTCTCTCAGAAGTACTACAATTAAACTTCATGTACATGACCTGGTTTGAGCTTCGTGTACATCTTGATTTATTTCTTTTCTCATACTGAAATGTTTATTATAACGTTTCCATTTCTAAGATACAAGCTTTTGGCGTCTTTGATTTTATTATTTTTACATTTTTATACATTGACAAATTTATTGTGGGATCAGATATTAAATTCCTTGTTGTATACATCGAAATACCAAACTTAAATTGGCAACGGCCAGAAAGCTCTAAATATTTTAAATCAATTTCCGTTGATAAAATGGGTGATTTTCATGATTTCACCGGCTATAAAAAAAATAAATGATCTTGTGTATATCTTCTATCGCACGAATGGAATACACGTTATTTTTGCTAGTTATTTGGAAAGCATTCCATATGAAAGTCCAGTGTAATTAATGTAAGAAATATATTAAATAATTTTCATTCATTCAAAATATAATGCGCCAAAGAGTGATCCTTAAATTAATTACACAAAAAATAAGAATGATATTACAAAGTCTCTAATTGTACAACTATTATGTTAAATAACGTTAGGAAAAAATGAAACAAACAAAAACATTTTACAATTGCTAATGCCCAATCACATCGAACATACCAAACACATATTTATATGTCTTTTATAGGATTGGAAACATTTAAACAAATAAAAACCATTTTTGGACGATTGAAAACATGGCGTACAGGAACATCAGGAGGACTATATACCTAGTGTTTGAGAAATATTTTTCCTTGTCTACCTAAACTACCAAGTAATGTGGAAGAATACAAGATTGGGGACTACTGAAGAAGAATACAAGATTGGGGACTACTGAAGAAGAATACAAGATTGGGGACCACTGAAGAAAAATACCGAGATTAACTACTGTATAAATCGCTTGATGTAATCAGATAATTTGGTCATGAAAATCATATTCAGTGTCCAGTAAGAATAATCTTGTAAGTTTATTTTTTGCCAATAACAAAATCACTAGCAAAATTACCGATTTTTGTTTTTAATACTGCTATAAATTCTCATGGAGAATCATTATATCGAATATTAGTAAAACGAAAAGACTCTTTCAGTATCATAGTATCGTGGAGGACTTTTTTATGTCTAGTCTGCGAACCAAAGTCAATAGTTTATATCAACCGATATGGGTTTATTTTTGCAACGGTGTTTTGTATTACTTGAGGATTATGCATTTGAAAATTTTAAATAAACTGTAAAATATGTAATTAATTTACCCTTGAAATATTTTGTCTTCTAAATCTTCATTTCCTCCTAAATGCAATATTTAAATATACTGACAGCTGTATTCAGTGTTCTTGAATATAATTCTGCATGGTTTGCAGGATTTGCCATTTACATGATGACAACAGTATTAAATATTCCTATTCTAATACATGCTGACATGGTCAAAAACATAATGTAGGAAGAATTTAAACATGTATGAACTTTTCAGACATATCTGTTAAAAGTTACATACATGTGTGAACTATTCAGACATATCTGTCAAAAGTGACGTACATGTAGCTTTATACTCCGGCACTGGACATTATTAACATTTTTTGAACTACCATCCACAAATATAGATTGAATATCAAAACTACATATGCTATTGGCATTCAAATGCTAATCTGATAGTTGCTTTCATTCGTCACTTTTTAGTTTTCACGTCCCATGGGCCAGTTTTAATTCCCCGACTCCCCGACTCCATCTTTCCGGTACGGCTGTAAATGTTTTAACGGTACGGCGCAACTGACCGTACCGGCTTACTTGCAACACTGCATGATACCGACAATAGTTATGTGGTGTCACGAATATAACGTCCCCTATCAGCAATAGAGTTATTCTGTAACAATTGTGGCAAGAGATTTTCCTTTGCCTAAAGTTTTATTGAAGTACATTCTTGAGAATGTATGCCACATTAACAGGAGCCTGCTGACCCTTCCTTTCCTCCCAAATAAAGGGGCATTTTATTCGGATCTCCTCCAATCTATTCTCTTCACAATAAGTGTAAGGTTCGCAAAACTTGATGGCTGGTCTGGTTACTTAATCAAAATAACCCACCCGCCGTCTTTGACAGATCCATATGGGTACCCCGATCCGCTGGTGGAATCTGGCATGTTCGAGATCGGTGGATTCGTTCGTTTTTTTTTTTTATAAAGCCCAGTCTCCGGGGGCATTATGATTCCACACCTTTCCTCAGATGAGTGTGAATTATCATACGAAAATGATCAGGTTTTCTTGTACAATATATGGTTGTAAAGACCTTGTAGAGACAGTAATTCCTTATGCTTTATAACCCTTTGCGCTTTCTAGGAAAATGTCTTCAGAAAACATAATTTATTAACTTCTGGAAGTGGTATATCAGTCATTGACATCAGCGACAGAAACCTTCCACTGTTATCTTCCAACAGCACAACAGTGTAAACAACGCGACAAGTCTAGCACTGAAATCATCAATGCAGAGAAAGTTAAAAATTCTTTAAAATTTGTTCAGCCTTGAAAAACAGCTGTTCAGGGCATTTTGTTTGAGCCTTGTGCTGTTAAACAGGGGGATTTAATTTAGCCCCGTCCACTGGTACTACTTTTTCCGACATTCTCATAGAATTATGTGCAGAATATTTGCAAGCTACACTGACATAAACGATCATATCATGTTTACGGTGTATAACAAATATTGATGTGAATAACACCCTCTCCCCCCCCACCCCACCCCCCAAAAAAAAAACTTCTTGTAGATTTTAATCGTTTGGACTTTAGCATACTCACCCATGGAAACAGTAAAGTTGTCTTTGACTGTCGTCGAAATGGGGGTAAACCAAAATCAGCTGAAACTGAAGCTATTGTAGGGATTCACAGAGACGGTAATCCTGTTTTTCGAAGGAATTTAATATGGATAGACCCTGATACAACAGAGAAGTAAAAACATAAAATGGGTAAATCGAACTGATGAATTATAGACCAGATGTTTCAAAATTGAGTCAATTCACGCTGTTTTCAAGTGTGCAGTCTTGCAATATCTCTCTCTCTCTCTTTCACACACACACACACACACACACACAAACGCACATTTCCATAGATACAGTCGATCAAAAATACACTGGTATAAATTGTATGTGATCACTGCATATGGCATTTGTCGAGGAGACTCATGTTTGATTTTTAGTGTGACACAACATAAACAACTAGTCACTTCACGCCTCTAAGTTTAGTCTGAGGCGCAAATACAAGATAGACCTCGAGAGAGTATATTTTCATGCTTTTACATTAATTTCTGTGGTAATAAAAATTATTTATTGCTTTCGCAGATGGGATCCACTTGAAGTGAAAACGTATACCAAAGCAATTTTAAATTAAGGAAACGGAATTAGCCAAAAATGCTTCCTCCAAACACATCCGATGCAGGTGACGATAATTATATTCGAGTGCAAATATGTCTGCTCGAAAAGGTTGGATAAATTCATCCTCAAATAGAAGTTAAAGAAACCAGGATTTGGACTATCCGCCACCGAAATGGCGTGTCGGGCGTAGGCTGTCATTTTTAGTCATCACCTTTATTAAAAGACGTCATCGACTAATGTGTCATACGTAACTAGGTCCGTTAGCACAGTCGTGAATATTGTTCAGTTAAGCTCTGAAAGCTTTCGTGAATAGCTAAGTAGATTAGAGAAGCTTTGTAGTTAAATGAACCGATAACTCCAGTTAGAGATTTTAAGTTTTGCGTTCATTTACGGTGATTCTAAAGACGTCAGTGAACATTCACTACTTAGTGAGAGAAACTTATTACCACACAAACAGTACATTCAAAGGGAAATGCCAACAGAGCACATGAAAAGAGTACACTGTGAATACTGTATTAAGATGGGAGCACATTACGGATTTGATATGTGTATCGTGTTTCTTTAATTGAACTTGATTATATCTGATATACATTGAAGAACGAATTTGTATATTTTATTGCGAGATCTTCAGTTTGTCTAATAACTTTGATATTGCCATTCGACTTTCCAAGAAGAAACACAATATTTATTTTGAAAATAATATGAAATTTCCTATAAGAATTGCGAGAAATGGCTTCAAGAGATTTGCTAAATAAAAATGCAAGAAAATGGATAGGAACATCTATAAGATTGTTTTCTGCAAATATATAGTTTAAGAAAAGCATTAATGGTGCTTATGATGAAGATCCGTGAAAAACATGCGTATCAATGGAATCAAACGTTGTTCAAAGCCTGGAAAATAAGTTAAAATTTATTTGCTGATGTTTGTGCCCCATTCTTAAATCGTGAGCCCGAAAAGTCTTTTTAGCTGCTACGATCAAAAGTCTCACATTTTTAGAAAAAAGTATCTATTTATATGATACGTTATTAATTTTATTGTGAAGATTTTCAATGCGACGAAACTCTATTTGATCGTCATCTAAATCGGGACAACCATCACACATTTAAGAATAACGTTTGTGTAATGTACATACTCTCCAAGAAAGGTACTTGAATTTTGATTATGACTGACTTTAAGTCTTTGTGAAATAGGACTAAGATCCGTTGGTGTGAACTGATCAAGGTACCAATCTCGAGGATGCGAAACATTGAATACTGAGCGTACATTTAATACTTTGAAATCGGATCACTTGCTAGAACATCGGCGCATTCGTCTTTTTTGTAGAATTCTAAGTTTTTTTCGTTACATTTATTATGTACGTGGATATCCAGGAGGGCGGGGGGGGGGGGGGGGTCTAACTAAACGTGAAGCAAAATGCATGCTCTAAAAGGAACAATGGTAAAATTGCTTCTAATAGACTGATGTTATTTGCTCAATGGAGAACCTTCTCAATTGTGACATGGATTTTATAGTTTTGATAGTGACTGCGCAAAAAATACACCAGACACTTTATAGGGTCGGCTCAAAACATATTTGTGGAAATTTTCATTAATAATGTTAACAGCTAAAATTAGGGGCGACACTTAAAGGAGTACTGCTCTGTAAATTTCCATAAATTTTATTTTGCATTTCTTTTTCTGTTAGATTCAAATTCTCAAAAAGAAGTCGTGAAATTAAGATTGTGTTCAGTGTAGAAAGGTTGAATATCATGTTGGAAGAAGGTCAACCTTAAACGTACGTAAGGGTTTCCCCAGGGCCGGCGCAAGGGTATTTGGCGCCCTAGGCAAACCTTCAGCCTTGCGCCCCCCCCCCCCATTAGCTTTCGAAAATGAATATTGTGCATTATTATGAATAATAATTCTGCATCTGTTTTTCTCTTTCTATTTTTAGACGCTTATTATATTCTACTTTACGCTATTTCTCTTTCTTTTTTTATTCATTCGGTTTTTTCCCGCCCCCAAATTTTGCCGCCCTAAGCGAACGCGTAGTTTGCCCTGCTGTTAAACCGACCCTGGGTTTCCCCATCTAATAATAGAGCTTGACTACGCATAATATATTCACGTGACACCTGAAAGTGTAGTCTGCGGCGCAAATAGCAGGTAGACCTCGAGAGAGTATATTTAAAATTTTTGACATTAATTTCTGTGGTAATAAAATACCTTTTTTCTACTGCTCTCGCCGATGGGATGAAATAGTTTTAATGACGGCAATGCATTCCAGGAGTAAAGTAGTTTTAATCTGCTATTTTAGAGCAATGGATAAAACAACTCATTTCTTGTGTAATGGGATTGCGGGCTTCATATCAATGTATTACCTAGTGAAAGTCTACGCTGTAACGTTATCTCTATCTATCTCTCTCTTTTAATGTAGTGATATATATATCCAGCGATCGTAACAACTTTGACAAAGGACGTAACACAGTCGTTGTCGCTTGTGGTTCAGATTCCTGGACACTGTTGCATGCATGATCATTCAATTTCACATTTATCACTTATGTTAACATCCATAGAAAGTAAATTGTGTTTGTAATGACCTAATTTCCTTGTTGAACAGGGTATGCCAAATTTGTGGATTGTAGATTGTAAAGCTGGCGAGATATTTGATTCAACAGAATTTTCTGTTTGCTCTTTCTTAGCACAGACTTTTAAATTTGTATCCAATTGTAAGCGTGAAAGAAGAGAAAGATCTTTCATATGGATTGATTTCATAAATGGGAAATGCAGTAAAAACGGTTCCATACAATATTTCACTCGCGTCCTGTTTGGTCCTTTTTTAAAGTATCAGTTGTGTTCTTGTGTAACACACAAATTGGAACATGTACATGTACTTTCTTTTTATCTATTGCACATCCAGACTGGAACTATTTGGGCGTTTTCATTGACGCCTGCACGTCCATATTCTTAGATGCACCGAATCGTACTCTTTATCTCTCTCTCTCTCTCTCTCTCTCTCTCTCTCTCTCTCTCTCTCTCTCTCTCTCTCTCTCGGATATCATCATACAGGTTAGAGTGTTTTAATTTGTTCCCTACTGGGAATGGAAACCAGGTTCGAGAGTTACGGTACCTGTAGCCTTCCCCGCCCATACCCTCTAGACTAAACGCGCATCCCCAGGGAAGGATGGAAGTGAGGGTGTACAACTGTACAGCTCCCATTCACACTGCACATCTAAAATCTTTGGAAAGCGGGAGGTATGTAATAAATAAACTTGTTTGATATGACGTATGAATACGTCTCAGCCTTACGTCCTCGACGTGTTGTTGCACCATATCGAACTCGTTCTTTCCGCTAAATACGTATGTGGTTTTATGTATATAGTACTCGTCCTAGTAACGGAACAGAGAGTACTCATTTAAGACAGATTTCCAGTCTCGCTATTTAGGGCATCGGCTTTTTTAATTATATTTGTAATAGCAGGAGATCTGTAAGTTACATCAACATAATACGTGTATTAAACATTATTCATCATACAGAAGAATTTCATTGTATTAAAACCGCTTGCTCGAACATAGGGGATCGCCCAATCTGATGTTTAAGAACCTAGAAAATGGTCTTCAATGACATCAAACCTCGTTGATTCGAACTATCTCTCGAACTGATTCATTCAAATCTTACGAAGTTTGAACGATCCTTATTAGTTTAAATGACCTTTATTTACCAATTGAGATATGTGATTTTGTAAACTCACGCTTTATTATTAACATAGATTTCGCTATTCTTAAGGATAATTAATACCGTCTATACTCGCGTTTAATCCAATACCAACTGCAAACTGCATAGACCCAGATCTGCCGGCGCATTATGCGCCGGCAGATCTGGGTCTATGCAGTTTGTAAGGACTAATCAGTTTGCATTTGGACCGAACTTATACGCGAGTACATACGGTGATATAAGGGAAAATATCCCCGTGAATCATTTGAATACGATACTTTCAACAGTGTAAAAATAGCGGTAGTGTAGATAATGACAGAAAGTCATAAATAAAGATTGTTATATAAATCTTAATTCCATGCGATCATTCGTGAGAATCTTTTCAGATGCGCAATCAACACCTGGTTTGATTGGCCAAAGCCCAATTTAAGTTCTGGGTTCTTCAGAATATCCCATTCATGCGTCCACCTTACTTACTGAGGCGGACACAGATATTAAGGAGTTTGATTTTCCATGCTGTGGCAAAATTCTTTACGTTGAATAGATATTGACACAGTTACGAGCAAAAATAGGGAAAAATATGATATTGATTTCAGCCACGGTCCAATTTGCATTTTATATAATAGGGTGTATTGGTCTATCTGTTGATGAAGACTATATTCTGCATGCAAAACAGTCGACATATTCATGCTTCTTTTATAAACGAGTTACTTTTTGTCACTTTCCCACCATTCAATATAATTATGTGTGAAATAGATCTTTCGACCATGTTTACCATCTTTAGTTATTACAGATTAGTTAATGTAAGGGGCTGTTCCAAGGGAATTAAAGCATGATAACATCGAAAGATAAGTTCCGTGTAGCTTTCTGGGCAGAGACTTTAATATATGTGATTATGCCAAGCCCAAGTCATATAAACAACTAATTTAAATGGATATAATATATATCCAATCATACTAAATATATTGTTGGCTGAGAATGCACTCAATCATATTTTTTGGTTACTCTTGTGGTAGATACATGATATCTACTTTTCTTGATTCAATATAAGAAAATATTTAATGAGCAAAAATTACAAATGATTCCATGCCACGTCGTCAAAATTAGCCTACATCCACTAAGAAAGTGTACGTTTTCTATATTTCTTTAATTTTCTCTATTTCTTTATATTCTATATTTGAATTGGAAAAACAGGTTAATAAGTCTACATTATTTAATTATTTATGCAAGATCAACTGATGCGAATAACAATAAGAATACTATTTTTTAAAACCAAAAATGCTTGTTATAGTAAACCAGTCTGAGTACGAGCTTGAAATCGTTATAGTAAACCAGTCTGAGTATGAGCTTGAAGTCGTTATAGTAAACAGTCTGAGTACGAGCTTGAAATCGTTATAGTAAACCGGTCTGAATATGAGCATGAAATCGTTTGAATGAAATATCTACTGTTATTTAGCTCTGATGTTGTAATGAACTACACGATGCATATTACACATATGTGACCATGATGTTGTATAATTCACCTAGTTCTTACTTATTTATTTCTCACCAGCGTCACAATAATGATAATTGCCTCTCCCCTGCCCATCATAAATCCAATAATGTATATAATACTCCTCCTTTCTTTACTTCTGTCTGTCTGTTTGACTGTCTGTCTTTGTTATCACTATCCCTAACCTTTTTGGCGCACATTTTAAAACTGTTACAGTCGCTATGTACATTTCTCTTGATATAAAGTATTCTGTTGTACCACCAAACCCCCTAATTACACAGTTTGTTTCTTTTGATCCTGGGTAATGATTTAATAACTTAGAGGGCATCTTTTATAAAAAAAAATTATTCACCTCCATTAATGAAAAGAATTATAATTTTATATGAAATCTATTTGTATAAATACTGGCACAAATTTGTTTCTCTTCTATCGAACATATGTCGATCAAGAGTAGTATACAGTAGCAGGGCCTTGATTTATTTGGTGAACATTTTAAAAAAAATTTATTATTCTATGCTTGAAATCATGCCAAAAGGATATTGAAACCTTTTCTGGCTTTAAATCATGAAGAAAACTATTCCGCGGGTCGTGCTTTGAATGGACTTTTTATTTTCTATCTGAATACGCGAAGTATTAGAAATAAATTAAATGAAATTCTTAAGATGGTGAATTTAGTTAACTCTCCCATGTGTGCATGTGGTTATGATAATGAATATGTTGAATGCTGTTTTATTTATTGCCTCTTATACTCCTTGTGTAACTCTAGAGTTATCATTGAAAGGTGACTTCGAACTAAGTAAAGAAACAAACTCTGTAATATTCCTAAATGTTCAGAAATATATCGACGAAACTAGACGTTTGTAATACTTACAATTATATTCTAAGTAATAAATCTATAAAATAAATGGACAAGATCGACTGTAATCAGTGCAATGTCTTTTGTCTCTCTTAGTCTCTCTCTCTCTCTCTCTCTCTCTCTCTCTCTCTCTCTCTCATTAATTGTTTATTTACTCAATTATATGTTTATTCTGTTTTTCATTGAAATGTAACATGTCTTTTAATACATGTCATTTTAACCTTGTTTTCAGATATACTCTAATTTTGTAAAATGAATGTTATCTTTGGATCATTTTTATATGTTTTGGGAAAGAATCTACATAAGTAGTAGAGGGGGGGTGGGTAAATAGGTACGGGGGGGGGCACTATAGGTATCTACGGGAATTTAACATAGCGGGGGCACTATAGGTATCTACGGGAATTTAACATAGCGGGGGCACTATAGGTATCTACGGGAATTTAACATAGCGGGGGCACTCTGGGTATCTACGGGAATTTAACATAGCGGGGGCACTCTGGGTATCTACGGGAATTTAGCATTGGGGGCACTCTGGGTATCAACGGAAAAAAAAATGGCAATCATTGGAAAAATTAATCTTTTCTTGAAAAATGGGTGGCCCTGAAAAGGGCCGTTGGAGGAGGATTACTTTTTCCTCCAACATTTGGTTAGGAAGCCTGGGAGGTGGAATTTTCATCCAGTTCAAGTTCAGGCGATTGAATTCCTTTTCTTTTTTTTCCTTAGCCCACATAACCTTGATTTTTTGGACTTCCTGCTCCATAATTTTTTTAAGAATGGTCTGAACTCGGAGCAGGGCCGCTTCTTGTCGAGTGAGGATTGGACACTTTAAATTGTCTTCTATCTTTTTTAAACAATCCAGGGCTTCTTTAAGAAGCCCCACTCGACAAGGTGAGGAGGAGTTCTTGATCTTCTTTACTTCCTCCTCCTTCACTTCTTGAATCAGACCCATGGCCATGTTTATGTGGGCTAAGTATTGCATTTCCCAGTGTAGGTTCACTGGATAGCACCACATCATTCGTTCTCTGTAATATTTGACTTATCCAGTCCCAGGCTTCCTGTAGATTTTCTACTATATTCATTCTTCAGTTGAAGTGTGAATGGTGCAACTGACTGACTGAATTTGAATTATAGACGTGTGCGACGAATCTCGTCATGTACGTCTGATTAATATGCGCACAGCGCACTATTTACTTTGCCCCCAAACTGTTGCTGTAGCATCAGTTTGGGGTTCGTCAAGCGGTTTAAACAGAGCTGTAAAAACCGCTTGCGCTTTACTGCATGCACCGCATGCTATTTAATTAATCGGCGTGGGGGTGCGAATCGCCCTCATGCCATTTAATTGTGTGCCCAGCACACTGTCTGTTGCGATGCAATGTCAGGGCGCGGAAAAGGCGGAGGCAGGAACGGCCAGGCAGGAGCTCTTGCGTCACAAGATGGTGTCTGTGGTCCAGGGTGTGATTTTGCCTAAACTGATGTCGTCTTGCACGTGACGCTATTCTTTAAAAATTTTTGAATTTTTTGAACTCTTTATGATTGGCTGACTGGTACCGTGTTGAAGTTGGGTTAAGTCCAAGGAGCTGTGCCCTATACTTGATTCTATGCATGTTGAAGCAATCGTTGCCACTTTGTGCGGCTGGGCCTGATGGCTTTTGGTTTTTAAGCCACCTTATATTGTCTATGGATTTGGGTCAAAGTTTTTACGTTTCCTGTTATCAATTGAATTTTCTGCCTTTTGTTTGGAAAACTGGGTTTAAGTTGAATATTATATACCGCTTTGTGCAGTGGGCCCCTGATGGTTTGGACTTGTGACCACCTTATATTCTTAGGTTAGATTCGGGCCATTGAGAGGGTCCTATTGAATAATTTTTGATCTGGGATAAAGCATGAACTTATATACCGCATTGTGCAGTCGGCCCCTGATGGTTTGGACTTGTAACCACCTTATACTCTTAGGTTCGATTGGGGCCATTGTAAGGATCCTATTATTGATTCATTGGTGTGTTGTTCTGATACTCCTTGGACTGTTTTTTCCGAATATCGGTACCAGTGTGGGTGTTTAGAGAGAGCGTAGAGAAAGCAGAGTATATAGTCATGTATGTATTAACTGCAACAGAAACAGCCTTTTTTTTTTTTTTTTTTTTTTTTTGTTGTTGTTATTATTTTTTTTTTTTTTTTTTTTTTTCCCCTAATAATAAAAAGAAAAAACATTCATTCATCAATTCATCCATTCTTTTCCTTCCTTTCGTTAGTAGTCATGCATGGGGTAAGAAACAAATCATGCTTTGCTTGTGTTTAATTGAGTTTATTTTAAATTTTGTGTCTAATTTTTCTGGCTGTCCTAATGATTTGAGGTTCAAATACTTGCAGTGCGAGGGCCCAAGTTCGTTGAGACGTACCCTCCAACCATAAGGGCTGTGGGCATACCTGGTTCCTCCCTGCGATGTGATCTGACCTTTTAATTTTATTTTAATTTTAAGTTTAGTTTTAGATTTTGTGTTTAATTTTTCCTAGCTGTCCTAGTGATTTGAGGTTTAAATACTTGCAGTGCGAGGGCCCAAGTTCGTTGAGACGTACCCTCCAGCCGTAAGGGCTGTGGGCATACCTGGTTCCTCCCTGCGTTGTGATCTGACCTTTTGATTTTTAATTTTAAATTTATTTTGGAAGGTAATTTTATGTGTATATGTGTGAGAGGGGGGTGGAGCGGTGTTTTAATTGGTTATATTTTTCCCTTTTTCCCTATGGCAGATATGAACCCCAAGATGTTCGCATACATCGAGTTGATGTTGTTCGTTTTGTTGTTAAAAAACGTCGGATACTGGGCTGGCGTGTTTATTTTGGTTTGTTTTTCCTGGAAATCTGTCCTTTCTGGTGCGTATTTGGGGCAGGTATTAAAGATATGATCTAATGTTTCCGGGACGGGGCAGTGAGGGCAATTTATGCCTGCTGCTCTTATCTCTGGTATAAACCTTCCAAAACTGCTGGCTAAAAGGGTTTTGCCAGTTTTGAGTCGTGTTATGATTTTGGAGTCGTATGGGTTTGCCAATTTGGGGGTTGGTATATTCCTGCTAATTTGCTTTTGCAGTTGATAGAGTTTTCTCCCTTTTGCTGAGTTGTCCCATTCCCTTTGCCATTTAGTATCTACTTTCTGCCTTATGATACTGTAAATTTCCAGCACGCTATAATCCATTTGGTGTATTTCCGATTCTTTAAGCTGTCTTTTAGCTTCTTGATCTGCCCTTTCATTCCCTGGAATATCGATGTGGGAGGGTACCCACATGAATTCCACAGTATATTTTTGTTGGTCCAGGGTTTTTAGCTTTAAATATATTTCCCTTAGCATGTTTTCCCTGCTGGACGAGTTATTTGTTTCCAGGGTTCGTAGCACACTGAGGGAGTCGCTGATGATCACTGATTTGGCTGTGTGGGTCTCTTCAATCCATTTTATAGCTTCCTTAATTGCCCAAAACTCGACTGTATAAATGGAGCAGTGATCAGGCAGCCTTGCCCCCAGTGTGATATTCTCCCCCGGGATTACGACTGCGGCTGCTGTGCGCATGGGTTCAAGTGATTTTGACCCATCGGTATATATTTGTGTGTATCCCTCATATCTATTTGCAATATCAGTTAATATTTTTGCCCTGATTTCTAACGGGTTATGTTGTTTGTCCCCATAGTTTAACGCTTCGACATTGATTTTGGGGGTCTTACATGTCCATGGTGCGGTGTCTGGGTGTTGTATTAGTTCCGCTTGGGTAGTGATTTCTAACTCCCTGTGTAGTTCATGGATTTTTTTCCCTCCTGGTAGGTTTGCTTTAAGTTTATGTCGGAAGGGCTTGTTGCACTTGTCTATGATAATGCGGGTGGGGTGAGATTTCGGGTGAATTGACAGCCGTGTCTCGTAGCGCAGGAGTAATTCCTCCCTTCTAAGGTGCAGAGGGGGTTCACCTGTTAACACTCGTAGCTCGTCCCCAGAAGTGCTAGTGAGAGCGCCGGTGCAAATAACAAGAGCCTGGTACTGAATTCGATCTAGTTGTTTAAGTACATTAGGGTGAGCCGAAGCATATGCCTGGCACCCGTAATCTATTTTCGATCGAATTAGTGTCCTATATAATGTAAGGAGTGTGGTCTGATCCGCCCCCCACTCAGTCCCTTTAAGGTTTCGTAAGAGGTTTAGATCTTGTCCGCATCTCCTTACTAGCTCTGCTATGTGCTTGCTCCATGTAAGGCGCTCATCGAATAGCATTCCCAAGAAACGAGCCACTTTTTCAAACTTAATTTCTGTACCGTTTAGGTATAATTTTGGGGGGTCCCTACGTGTTTTAAGTTTAGGTGTAAAAAGCACCCCTATTGTTTTACCGGGGGATATTTTGAAACCCCACCTATCTGCCCATCTACCAATCCCATCCAGTCCCATCTGCATTTCGCCCACCACAGCTTTACTGGACGGGTTTCCCGCTTTCCAGATTCCGCTGTCATCAGCGAACTGAGATATGTCCAGCTGAGTTTGGTTTATTGACTTTTCCAGGTCATTTATCATGATATTGAAGAGGGTGGGACTCAGTACACTCCCCTGAGGGGTGCCGTTTTCCAGCTCATGTATTTCTGAATACTGTCCTCCCACCCTCGTTTGTATAGTTCGGCCGGTCAAGAAGTTTGATATGAACTTGTGTATGTGACCAGTGATTCCATATTTGTTTAATTTGGCAATTAACCCTTTGGTCCAGATTAGATCATAAGCTTTTTCGAGGTCAAGGAAGACGGCGATTAGATGTCGATTACTTTTACATTTTGCATTAAATGCCAGTCTTATGCTTGACTCCAGTCGTATAAGTTGATCTAATGTGGAGCGTTTATTGCGGAATCCGCTTTGATTTTTTGATATCAAATTCTTACTCTCTAGGTGGAATTTAAGCCTATTATTTATCATGGTCTCCATGACCTTGCAGATGTTATCTGTTAGCGATATTGGTCTGTATGAGTTTATATCTGTTGGATCTTTTCCAGGTTTCGGGATTGGGATAACAATTGCTTGCTTCCATCTTGTTGGAATCTTTCCCGATCGCCAGATCGCATTCAACAGATCTAAAATCACCAGTTCAGTTCTTTTGGGGAGATTTTTGTAAATTTCATATCCTAGTGTATCCTCCCCCGGAGAGGTAGTTTTTTTCTTGCATAGAGCTTTTCGCCACTCATGAATGGTGAAATCAACATTTAGGGGGCTGTCTTGGTTACTCCTATCTGTGAATAGGTGAGGGTATAGTGTTTCAACCCTGTTGCGGTGGATTTGGAAATTATCTGTATGGTTTGTGTTGCTGCTCATCCCGGCGAAGTGTGATGCTAATTTTCCTGCTTTTTCCCTGTCGGTTGTAAGTCCTGGGAGTTTAGGGGTTGCAAAGGATTGTTTTCCTCTTATTTTCCTAATTTTATCCCATACCTGCTTTGAATTAGCCTTAAGATTTATGGATGAGCAGAATTTTTGCCATGAGGATTGTTTTGCCTTAAATATGATGTTTTTCGCTAGGCGTTCTTTTTCTTTGTAAACAAGGAAATCGGGGTTGTTTTTCGAGTGCCGAAACCTGTTTAGGGCTCTTTTTTTTATCTCTTAACGCTTGTTTACAATCGTCATTCCACCATGGTACGGACTGTTTGATGCCCCGCCCTCCCGTTTTGGGAATACAGAGCTCCGCTGCTGATGATAGTGCTTTAATGACGTTTTCGTTAAAGGTTTCGACGTTTTCGTCATATAATTGGGCGTCGTCTATCTCCTCACAGAGAGTGCGAAACATCTCCCAGTCCGCCTTATCATATCTCCATTTTGGGGGCATATGTGTATTGTTTTTATGTGTTTTAATTTGAACTGTGGTCAATATGGAAAAATGATCGCTGCCTAGTGTGCTGGTATGATCTACTTCCCAATCAGCTATCTCCGCTACCTTGGGTGTGCACAGAGTTAGATCGATTGCTGACATGGTCCCATTTATAGGGTTAAGTCTGGTACGTGCACCATTGTTTAATATGACTAGGTTTGATAATACGACCCATCTTTCAATATTGGCACCCCTCCTATCCAAGTAGGTCCCTCCCCATTGCTCGCTATGGGCATTAAAGTCGCCGCATATAATTGTATGATCCCCGAGCTCGCCAACGATTGCGTTGAATGTTTCTGGTTTAATGATTTCCCTACCTGGGTCATACATGTTTACAATTGTTAGTGGTCTACTACCATTGTTTATTTTGACAATTTGATGTTCCGGTTTCGGCTCGGGGTCTAGTATTAGTTGTGTACATTCGACAGCCTCACTCGATACAGCATCGCTGACATAGATTGCCAGTCCGCCTCCCTGCTGTCCTTGAGGACGATTTTTGGCGTAGCAGGTAGAGTACCCTGGCAGTTTAGGGCAATTTTTCTGCTCATTCAAGTGAGTCTCCTGAATGCACACAACGTCCGGCTTGTTTAGGGCGCTATTTACTCTAAGGACTAATTCGGCAATGTTTTTCCGTATTCCTCTACTATTCCACTGAAGTATGTAAATTGATTCTGTTGTGTTCATTGTTGGGTCCCCCTGTTTACGTTTATGTATTCACTATCGTGGTTTTCGGTTTGTGTAGAGTTCTGGGGTCTAATCCGCAGTATTGCAAGGTCCAATATCTGGGTAAGTACGGTACCGGCATGTATTTGATTGTCCTTAGTTAGTTTGATGACCCCGTCAATTATGTCCCGGATAAGTTCTAGAACTTGGATAACTGTTATGTTGTTAGGTAATTCTTTCTTGCCGGTGGGTGGTGCTTCAGTTGAATTTTTATCCGGGGTTGATTTAGTATTTCTATTATTATTGTTGTTTTGTGCCGCGCTGGGGGGATGTTTTTTGGTTGTCGGTATGGTATTTGTTTTATCCTGCTCCTTAGCTCTATTGGGGGTGTGAGGTGTAGTTTTTGTTGATTCTGGAGTTTGTCTGTTGGTTTGTTTGGTTGTTCGGCCTGTTTGGTTATGTTGGTGTGCTGGGACCTCTCTAATTGGTTTAGTTTTAGTTTGACTGGTGGATGGGGCGGAAATTTTGGTGCAATTAGTGGTTTGCATTCTATTATTGATTTCAGTCTTAGCGACTGGGTATGGTACATTGTTTTTGGACATGTACTCGATAATAGCATTTTCTTTGATGCTGTATCTGCACTCACGTGATCGTGGGTGGTGGGGTTCTCTGCAGTTTGCACACTTTTGTCCCTGGAATTTACATTGACCCTCGTGGGGTCCCCCACACCTTCTGCATCTTTTATTAAATCTGCACTTACTGGTGAAATGCCCCCACCCCTGACATCTGGTACAATACCTAGTTTTGGGGATGTACTCTGTCACCTGATAATTTCTACCTGTTGATCCTAGGCGGATTGTAGCTGGGGGGGTCTGTTCAAATTGTAATAGCACTGCAGTAGATTGCTCGCTCTGTTTATTATTTAATCGTTTTGCCTGATTGATTTTATGGCCCTGTCTATTTAATTCCTGTGTTAAGCACTCTGTGTTGTGCTCCCTATCTATCCTAATGATTTTGTTTGTGACTGGTTTAGGTTTACTGCTAAGGTGGACGTGATTTTGCGGTCTTATATTCATGTGGCGAGTAATTGTTACTCGGTAAGGGCCAATTTTTTGGATTTCTAAGTATTTGGCGACTTGTTTGGAGGTAGCGCATCTAATCACTACATATTTTTCCTTGGTGTGAAGGATTTTGAAATTTCCTCCTTGGGTTGTGCTCAAAGTGTTGGCTATGGTCCTGTCGCTTATTTGTCCAATATTTGTGTCCCTGCTAGTTAGGAAAAGCGTAAGTTCCCGTGGGTGGTACGCGAGCTTGTGATTTGAAGGGTAGTTGAATTTGTTGTTATTTTGGTTTTGTTTGTTTTCCTTTGGAGGTTGAATTTCTTGTGTTTGTGTCCTGTAGTTATTGTATCTGTTTTTGTAGCTGTTTTGTTCAATATTGCCTGATCGTTTAAATTTGGGTGGGCCTACAAGTGGCCTTTTCCCTTTGCCTTGGGTTATTGTTGTTGATTTTTTAACCGGAGTGGTTTGCGGCAGCCTAGTGGGCTTTTCTGGGGTTATCTGTCTGGGTTTTGAGGGGCCTGCTACCTGACTGTTGTGTACATGCTGGTGGTTGTTTTTCCCGTGGGTGGGTGATGTTATTATTTTTTCCCTGTTTTGGTTGTTAGGAGTAATGCCTAATCCTGATTGTTTGTTTTTTTGTGTATGGGTTGTTGTTTGATTGGAGTCTTTGAGATTTTCCTTTTGATAATTGGTGATAATCGGGGGTGGTGTTTCTATGATACGGTGTGTGTCTTGGTTCCCCCCTTCCGCCTTGCTAATTGGAGTTATGTTCATTGGTAGGGGTTTGGTTGGATGTGGCGATGATTCGTGCATGGGTAGTGTAGGGTCCTGGTCATAAGAGTCGACTGCGTTTGGGTTCCAATTTATAAATACCTCTGAATCCAATTCTGAGTCCATACTGTTTGCGTAGGGAGTAGATGTTGTAGGGTTTGCAGTGGTTTCCATGGGCATTGTATCGTTCATATCCGGGGTGTCGTGACTGGAGTTTAGGGACCTATTGAATTTGAATGACACTGAACCTCGGATATAGGAGCAAGTGTGAAGATTTTGTTTGCAAAGCTCAAAGTAACAGAAAATCTTGCAGTGATCTCACGGAGCTGAAAGATATGCAAGGATTCTGTCCAGGTTTAATGCTAGTGTGGTTCCTAGCGCCTGTTTCTAAGCCTGGTTTTAAAATCTTCACAAAGTACTCGGTTTGAAATATCAAGAATTTAAATTGGCGCCAAAAAATTGCGGACAAAGGGATTGAATTTGTAAGTCTCGGTTCAGGGAGTTAAGTTACACTGTTAGTGAATAAATTAAAAAATGTAATACGTTATTAAATTCTGCACTCACACACGCTTTAAAAAAATAAAAAGAAAATTGCTAAAATGGATGATAGAGACAGGGAGAGACAGAAAGTGGTTATGTGTTCCTATTTCGCCAATTACAGAGTTCAGGTTTGAAAATGATTCCTATCTTACCCTAATGATTTGGAATTGTCGTAAATTCCGGTTCAAATGAACAAAGAGAATTTCCTAAGTTGAGGTGGCGTGATTTTAGCTGGCTGGTGGGCGGGCTGCTAGGCGGGCTGCAATAGTGATGGTAGTATAGATCTGCTAGGCGGGCTGCTAGGCAGGCGGGGTTGATGGATGCTGCGAAGTGCTGCTGGTGGTGATGGTGGTTAATAGCCGAGATTGAAAACGGAGGGTAAGCAAGCTCTTACCGCTCCGTGGCTGCGGACGACACAAACCAAACTGGACCATGGTGCAACTGTGGAAGACGCCGCTTTATATGCTAGAAGCGCGGACGTGAAGGAAAACATCCCTTTTTTCCGAAACATAATTTCTTTTATCAAACACACTCTATACAAACATTTTTTGAGAAAGGGAATTTTGTTTTTGGAGTGGGGAAAAAACAAACACACTCTATACAAACACACAAACATACAAACACCTATGGCAATGATGAAAATTAATCTTTTCTTGAGTAATGGGTGGCCCTGAAAAGGGCCGTTTGTTTTTGTTTGAGTTCATCTAGAGATGCGGGAACCTCCCTGGCTTTGCCCGACAAGCGGGACAGCTTTCCCTCCATGTAGCACTCATGCAGCGCTTCGTTATCTTTAAAACAAATGGAGGATGGGTTACTTCAGATTCCCAATTCTCCTCCTCCTCCTCCTCCTCCTATTCCTCCATCATCGAGTGGGGTCTGATAGGAATCTTGCTTTCCCTCTCCTCCTTCTCCTTCTTCTCCAGGTCTTGGAGGAGGTGCCACGCCACCTCGAGATGAACTCTAATTTGCCTAATAATTTCAGTAGTGTTCATTTTGACAAGTGAACGGGGTAGCTCTATCGGGGAAGGTGTTGTTTTAATATACTAGAAGCGCGGACGTGAAGGAAAACATCCCTTTCCCCCCCAAAAAAACATTACTCCTACTACTCCGCGTCTGACGTCATCCCTATGACGTCATTCTAGGCTTCGCGGATTTTGCACTCTATCACCCTTACCCCAAAAAACACAGACCCAGTGCGCGGACCTAAAAGAAACTACATTTGATAAAAAAAATTTTAATCAAACACAAACCACACAATCCTTATTTTATTTCTTATATTTTTTTTATCAAACACACACCACACTCTCTATACAAACATTATTTTTTTGTGGGAAAGGGCTTTGTTTTGTGGAGTGGGGTAAAAACTCAAACACACACACACACACACACACACACACATATATATATATATATATATATATATATATATATATATATATATATATATATATATATATGGCAATGATATGAAAATTAATCTTTTCTTGATTAATGGGTGGCCCTGAAAAGGACCGTTGGGGTTAAGAAGTTATGTTGTTTAACTTCTAGTGGCGGTAGCAGCGGCAGCTGCAGCAGGGCGGCCACGTTTAGCCACCGGTCTCACGGCTTTAAGACAAGCTCTCTTTCTGGTAAAAGAGAAAGCAAACTCATCGCAGTCTATCTTACAGCTGACTTCTCCGTCGGGTGGTTTCATGGACTGCAAGAGTTGTTGTTGTTGTTGTCTTTGCTTTTGCTGCTGCAGTCTTTGTCTCTCCTCCCATTCCGTTCTGTCCTAATGATTTCTTCCCTCAGGACTTCTTCCACCAGATCATGAGCCATTTGTAGGAAGATCATTGTCTTTCTCTCAGGGTTGGTCTCCATCAAATGATGCTTCACCCTCTGCATGTTCAACATAGCTTCGTTCAGTTTACTAATCTTGCCTGCTGCCATCTTCTTGAAGTGTTGTTGTTGAGATCTTGACGAGTCAACGAGAGTGACTACACTGTTGTTGTTGTTGTTGCTTGGATTAAAGTCGTGTTCGCCCTTCGGGCATGTACGACTATATACCCCCTAAGGGTTAGGTGGTCAGGTGTGTTGACAGATTGCAACCACTTGACTCTATTTTCAGTACTCCCCTCCAGCGCAGCATGATTCCCCACAATTAAGGGGGTTAAAATGATTGCGCGCTATTCGAGGATGAGTACCGTCTACACATCCCAGAGGGATGTGTAAATTATTTCTAAGTGCACCTCCCCAGCGCAACATGGTTCCCCACAATTAAGGGGGTTAAATGAATGTGGGCTATATGAGAGTGTGTACCTTTATACCTGTACATAGGACTAGAACCACAATGTTTACAGGTATATATGTGCGCGTTGTAGCGCACCTGTTATTGAATTGCTTCAAGTTATACAGTCTGGAGTGGAAAAGGCGGCACGGGCTAAGCAAGCGAAAGCGCGAAGCGTGGCGGGAAGCCGAAACGCCAAGAACGTACATACATGATCAAATTCTGCCCAGTTATACTAAGTCGGGCTGTCCCTAATACCAATAAAGTGTAAGCCTCTTATTCAATTATGACAATACTACAAGTTACAAGAATTTTCCATTTAACGCGTATGTTTTCAGTTGGAAAAATTTTGTGTACAAAGTGTACATATTATTTGCACAAAAAATACAATACCAATCTTTGAGTAAGAATTACTCATATCTTTTTCGTTTCACGCACACTACAATTGTAAGTTGTAATATTTTAGACGGTGGTTCGAAATTGATCAAATTTGTGTTTTAAAGAGAATAATCAAAAGGAGTTTTCGAAAAAAAGCCAAATTGAAAACCCCATTGATTCAGGCAATGAATTAGCCCTTAGAAGGACTGTTTAGCCCTTAGAAGGACTATTATTCTTCTGCAGGTGGTCCCCGGTAGAGAAGCTCTGTCTATCTGCCATGCTGGCTCTCTCTTTAACGCAGCTATATTGCTGCTCCATGTGGTCGGCTGTTGGCGGGGGGATAGGTCGACATACCCTCAATTGGTCAGCACAGCAGCTGGGCCCCATACTTCCATACTGCAAGAGGGATGGTCTTGCAGTTGTAGTTGAGTACTCCATAGATGCTGCAAGGCTGCCTCCTTCCCTCCTCGTCCACTGCGTCTCCCTCTACCGGTTAGCACGTCTGCCACACGTCTGCTCTGCTCCACCTGCGCTGCCTGAATGCTGGACTGTGGTGACTACACTGACTGACTGAAGTTGGATTATAGACGTGTGCGACGATTCCGTCATGTACGTCTCATTAATATGCGCACGGCGCACTGTTTAATTGCTCACCAAACTGTGTTAATAATAACACAATGGTGTACAAAGTGTGCAAAACACACTCTGTGAATTTGTTACACCCCTCCATCGCTGCATGGTTTCCCCAAGACTGGGGTTCATTGAAGGCGCGATATTAGGAGGGTGTGTAACCATTTACTTTCCACCTGTACATAGGATTAGAACCTCAATGTTAACAGGTTTAAATGCAATGCATGCACGGCATGCTATGTCAGGAACGTGGCAGGCGGCTTGGGCTCAGCAAGGGAGACACGGAGCGGAACGGAAGTACTGAAACGCCATGATCGTACAAGGTCAAATTCTGCCCAGTTATCTAAATCGGGCTCTCCCTAATACCAATAAAGTGTTAGCCACTTGTTCAATTATGACAATCTTCAAGTTTAGAAATTTTCCTAATTTCCTAGCAATTTTGAAATTTGGTGTACAAAATGTACATACTTTTTCCGAAAATAATAAATAAAATTGGGTTTTTGTAACCCGTTCAAATTTTGTGATCTTAAGCAGATATTATCAGGTTATCATTTGATTCGGCGGTTAATTGATCATATTAGTGTTGAAATTTAGTTATAGTCAAAAGGTTTTCAAGCCAAAGTGAAAACCATTAGGCAGTTAGCAAACTCATTTAGCCCTTAGAAGGGCTGAGGGGGTGGGGGCCCCTCGGTAGGAATTCTTCCTGCATAATCGATTTCAGGTGGTCCGGTATGTATTCCAAGGCCGTTCGTCTAACCCTCTCGTGCGGCATGCTCGGGTAAAGGAAGTCGTGGTCACAGTCAGCAACGAACACAGTAGGATCGAGACAGAAAGAAAAATCGTTAGCGATGGAACTCATAATTCCTGAACATGCATTGAATGCCCTGAAAGGCTTGGGCCTTTCAGTGGCTACTGGATGGAGCCTCCGGGCTCAAGAAAAGAGAACTACTCTTTTACTTATTTGGGAAGAAAATAGAAGTAACCCAACAGAGAGAAGCCCATGGGAACGAAGCGGGCCATATAGAAGACCGGGTCAGGGAGGAAGACCACCATCACAGTGGAGGCGTTATAGGCAGGCGCCTACCGCTCAACAAAACCAGTTGAGATCAACTGCCCCTCCCAGGGAACTGTCTACTACAACAGCAACTCCTGCAGAGAACCCAGCAATATCAACAACAACAACAACAACAACTAGTCCTAAACTAGCTGCTGTTATGAAAGCAACTCAAGAGGTAATTCAGCCACAGAAAACGACAGAAGCGCCGCCAAGCACCGTAGCACAAAAAAAATCCTCACCAGCAAGGCCATCAACCACTACCACAACACCGGTAAAAAAGAAGGAAACTCGGAAAGCGGCGGAAGCGTGCAAGCTGCCCCCACCCACCCCATCACCTTCCCCACAATCGGATCATGACGCACTATGGCAGCAGGCTGGGCAACATTTGTATAATATATCATACAAATGGGGAATGAATAACCTATGGCTATATAAGAAAGAGGCCATAAAGTTCGTCGACGACCTCAAGGTGGTACTTCAGGCGAGGTATACCGAAGATTATGGTGCGAAGCAAAACAAAGTTAACAGAGTACGGACAAAAAAAGCTATCGGAGCCTTAAAACAAATGGGGAAGGCTTTCGACGACTGCCCATTACCTTTAGTTTCATCAATCGCGGACCACATGATGCTCTACCACGAAGTGAAGGCCGAGAAACTTTCGTACGACGGTGACTACACTGGCCAACGCACCGCTTTATATGCTCGAAGCGCGGACGTAATGGAAAACATGGGGTTCAGATCGAGAGTGAGAAAATGGATAGAGGTGGTGACTTCAGATCGATAGAAAGAGAGATAGAACATAATAATTTTTTTCAAATTCAATAAAAAAAACCACACAACACCATTTTTTCCAAAAATCAACATTTTTTAATGAACAAGAAGAAGCTTCTCTAACATAAAAAGGTAATAACAACCAACAAGATATTAAACAGGAACGTATTTACAGGGTTGACAACGTTGGGAAGGTGAACTAAACTTCCACTTTTCTACATCTACATCATTCTGATGCACACTACGTTTCTGAGCTAAAGACAAGAGATAACCATAACGTTCACAAAACCATCGTTCTACTTTAGTATCGTTTCGAGCATAGTCTCTATCAAAACAAGTCACTAAATGTTCTAAGGAATATCCGAGACTGCGTTGATGAAGAAAATGTACACAATATTGTCCACACACCATAGAATCCGATCCTTGTAATCGGGCATTATTGAATCGAGTAGAGATGGCATTTCTTCTCATAAAGTCGATGATGTCGTCTTCCAAAGGAGGTAATCCATAAGAATCAAAAAATTCCACACCACCACCATTGTGATTGTTGGGAAAGTACACAGTTACCCAATGGGTTCCTGGTAGATGACTGTCGTCGGTATTGATGACATAGGCATGAACATCTTTAGGTTTGCGATGAGGTAGTTCATCTTTAGCACACACCACAGGATTCCAAGAAGAAGTGTAGGAACTGCGAGTCAACAGGTAATGAAGTTCCCTGGTATCCATTTTTTCTTCACAGGAAATAATGAGTCATCAATTCACACTTGACTTTATGCTTGAATATATCTGTCAAGTAATTCCACGAATACTCACGGCGGATAGTTTCTGTACTCTGTTCAATGAGAGCTACGATGCGTTTGATCTCCAGAGGAGTGAGTGAAGGTGAAGAAGAATCCTGCAAGTCTTTATACCATTGTCTCAACACCTTTTCTTCCGAGATCTGAGACCAAGCCTCTTCCAAATATTCGTCCAATTTTCTTCGCCTGTCATCATCAAACATTTGTCGTGTTGTTTTTGGCTGGGATGATCGATTTGACATCCATGACAATGTTCTCGGGTCAAGCTGTTAATTCTTTCAGTCAATTCCTTAGCATAACAGGAGACTAAATGTTTTTCTTGTTCAGGCCATCGACAAGCCATAAATCCAGCAAACTCGGGAAAAGGATTGTTTTCTTCTTCTTTTTTAGGTTCTGAATGAATGACTTCGTCATCATCATCATCATCCGTGGTAGTTTGTGACTGTTGTACTTCACAAAATCCCTCGTCTATCTCCATAGGTTCTTCTTCTACGTGTTGCATCTTTTTTTCTTTTCCTTCTAATAGTCTAGAATCACTTCTCTCAAGCTGTTGATTTCTAGAGTGTTATCAAATTCTGCATACAAGACGACGTTCACAGTGTCGGGTAGAGGATCTTTAAACTGAAGTTCCACACGAAGTGGGCCTGATTTTATAGGGTGGAAATGTCCTTCGTCGCTGCCTTGGTCAGTAGTGAAATCAAATGCCCACAAGGCATACCCTCCTGCATAATCGTCGTACGAAATGCCGTGGCTGGTGTTGGTACCTAACTGTCCTGTGGCTTCAAACAGGCTCAGGTAAGATCGCAAGTAATTTCTCTCGGTAAACTTAGGTTCAAAAGGCCTGGTACACAAGGTCTTGCCATCTCGACTGACTTCTATCTTGGAGACGTTGTAGTGTTTAAACTCGAACGGATTCGGATTGTGGACTCCGTTGAGGGCTGCATTACTGGCGATTCCAATCAGCAAACGTTTGGGGAGCTGTCCTTGGAAGACGTGATCTTCGACTTTGGATCGGAGTCCAGCGGCAATGGTAAAGGTTTTCACTTCCACTCGTCGCACAGGATACTTGGCAGTGGTTCTGCTCAACGTTTGACTGATGTCGTTGGCTACTTTTGGTAAGACTTCCACACGTCGCACGTAAAGTTTGGCTTCTTGGATGATGGTTTTCCACAAGTTGTTTTCGGCCATCAAATGGAAAGCGGCACTACTACGATTCAGTCTCAGGCGTACATCTACTCCGTTCAACAAATACTGGTCTTGAAAACCATGTCCAAATGCAAACGATCCATCAGTTCTAAACTGCGTCTGATTTTCTTTCGACGGTCGTTAAATCCCACATTGTGTAGGACTGCTGGAATTATATCTTTAGTACCATTATTGCCATCCTCAGTAGACTTCGCCGCTACTGGCAGGTCTGTGATGTTGAACTTTTCCGATGTGTCAGGTTTCCAGACCACCGAAGCATCCAGATGAGTGTTCTTGGCTTCTTTTCCGTACGTCAAGAGATTTTCCAAATAAGCACGGTAAGGGTAAGTATCCAAACTGCTGCTGACCAGTTTGTTATTCAAGTACAAATCTATTCCGCTGAACAAGGAATGCATGAAATTATTGACGGGTGCCACTCGCTCACCGTCCCCAGGATGGGTGTTTTCCGCTGTTTTCTACACTTCAAGTTTCACTTACAAGTCACTATTATTCAGATTGATCTAATCTTCTGTTCGTCCTTTGATTTCAAATTCGATAGGAGCTGAATCCGTCAAAGACGATACACGATGAAATTCCACCCATTGGGATTCTTGCATCGTCATCATGGTGGGAGGCATGGTAAACATATCCAGTTCTGACTTGGTACATTCGCAAGAATCTCGGTGCATCATTTTCAAAGGTTTTAGTAATCAAACACGTCTAATTCTCTGACGGTTCTTCTTCTTTTCTTATTCTTTTTTGGAACACCACCGTGTGTTTTATGAACTCTGAAGGGATTTCGACGTCGTCTCTTTCTACCTTGTCCTTGCTGTGAAGTGGAGGAAGAAGTAATGCCAGGACCAGAAGCGTGAAGCGCATTTATAGGACTCTCTCGGAGACCTAAAAGATCTTTGCCAGTGTTCATCAACACATTTTTGCCTGCTCTCATAAAGGCTTCTTTGGGATTTTGTTTGTCGATGAGGACATTTTGCAAAAATTCTTTTCCTTGTGTCAAAGCGGCATCTTTTAAGGCATGGAATCCTCTAGACACCATAGGTTTCAAAATAGGGGCTACCGTCCGAAAAGCCGATCTTAACATATCTCCTAAACCATGTCCTCGTTGTCGAGCCACTCCTCGGTACACTGGATACATTTGTTTTACAATGCGTTAGAGAACCTTTTTCGAAAATGTAGTTTCACCGTGACTTTTCCTTTGTCAATGAATGGCACACTTTGTCCCAAATCTCCTTTTATACTAATGTTGACACTGTCAAAATACGATTTACTGACTGGAAGATAATGAGGGTGTACAAATTCACGGTGAACATGAAACGTGTTTCCACCTTCTTCGTACGCACCAGCAGCAGAATCCACTTTGAAAGGAAGGACTGTCAGTAAGGGCGCAGCCGTGTGTCCCACCACGTTGTATTCCACCACATCGGAGTACACAAACATTAAATTTAAACCTTCGTTCAATTCGATAGGGGTTTTAAAAGCGTCTCCGAATTCTACGTTACTTTTGATTTTTCGAATAGAATACAATTTATTTCCACCCAAAATAGCATACAATCCAGGAGAAAAAGTGATGGTTAAGGGTGTTTTCTCCTCCACGGGTAAGCCTTTGTCTTTCTCGCCAATGAGTTGCCCCCTATCTTTGAAAAATTGTAAGATGAAACGGCGTGACACAGCATGGTAAGCAATTCGTACAAATTTATCGGCTTTGACTAAGGCTGGGCCAAATTGGAGTCCAAACTTGTTTGCAATCGTCTCCACCAAATGTTCAGCACTAAAATAATACCCCGTAGGAATTCTCATGGTATACTGCGACAAGACAGGAGATTTAGGATCTACTACCCTTTTTTTTGACTCGTAAAGTATAGGATCATTTTTTTCCAACTCATCTTGCATTTTTGCGTTCAAGATTTCCACGACGAAAGTGTTTTGACCTTCGTCGATGTTTTGAATTTTCGTAGGATGAATGATTTCTACCAAAGCCACTTCCCAATGAGCTTCGTGATCCAATTGGATGGCCTGAGGTAATTTGGCCGTGAAACAACATAAGGTGTTGTTGGGAAACACATCCATGGAACTCTCACTGGGTAAAGTTAAATAAAATTGGTCATTCATAGTAGGTCCAAAGTGGTTTTGGCGTCCAAGGAGTCACTCGAGTTCAAAGGATGTTCAAAGGGTTCCAAAAGAGGAGTTGTATTATGGTGACTGGAAGAAGAAGGTGGACTGGCGTTGGTCGTACTACCGTGGTTGCTGTGGCTGCTGTGGCTGCTGTTGTCCGTCGTCGTCGTCGTAAATTTCAAAGAGGGACTGGGTAAAAGATAACCGATGCAACTGCTGAGTAAAATGGGTTAGAAGTTTGGATTTCAGGTTCACTCATCTCTTCTTCGAAATCGCTAGCATGGACGTGAGCTAGCAGTTCAGCCAGCGGTGTTTCAGGCGGCACGGACAGTCTTCGTCGTCGTGGCCTCTTTGTTTCTTCTTCTGTTTTCTCATAGATTGGGCGTGATCTTTTCATCTTGAAGTTTGATTTGAAACTGATTCAGTTTCACACAGGAACCTATATATATATAGAGAGAGAGGAGACTATATATATAGAGAGACCTTCTTACCTTCAGAATCAGTCTTTGTGATTGAACTTTCCAACTGTAAAGATGGAAGAGTCAAGAAGAGGTCGATGCCCCAAGAAAGGACATTGTGCTTCCTATTATTGGGATTATCTAAGCCGAGGAACAGCAATGAGAGATAAAAGTCAAGATACTTGTTATATCTGCCAAGAGAAAGGACATTGGGCTCCAGAATGTCCACAACGTCAAAACCAAAACAGAGATAAAAGTCAAGATACTTGTTATATCTGTCAAGAGAAAGGACATTGGGCTCCAGAATGTCCACAACGTCAACAAAGAAAAGAAAAGAGAGATAAAAAGAAAGATACCTGTTATTATTGTAAAGGAAAAGGACATTGGTCTTCGGAGTGCCCTCAGAAAGAACAAGAAAAAGAAAATCTACCAGAGAGGGAGGAAGCCGAAGGATCTTCAAACCTAGAAGAAGAAGAAGAACATATCATCAAGAAAAGTAAGAAGAAAGTGAGATGGCTGGAAGACAATGAGAATGAAGATGAACAACCCTTGATTCCTGTGAAGAAATTCAAGAAGAACAAGAGAGACAGACAGTGAATAATGAACTTTTTTTTGGAGTGTGGTGTTATATGTTCATGGTGAATTATTTTGTAAAAAAAAAATGAGAATACACCAGAATGGAAAAAAAGTAAGTGTTTTTTGTGTTATTTTTGTTATTTTAGAGTATGGATGATACACGCACGCACGCACTCACTCTTACCCCCCCCCCCCCAAGGAATGGGGATTTTTTAAGTTTTACTTGATTTTTTGGCAATTTGATTTCTTTTCTAGAGATCTGGCTGGCCCTGAAAAGGACCGTTGGGGTGTTTGTTTTGTTTGTTAAAACAAACTTATATGGACTGGACACGATCAACTTCAATTGTCGTAAGCCTTTTCCACGACCCAGTCCAATTCCTCCTGCTGCTGCTGCTTTGGTGGTAGTAGTTGTAGTAGTGAATGGTGGTGGTGGTGGTGGTAGCATCTCACTAGTAGTGGTGATGGGTTTGGAATGTTTGGCCCGTGATGGTCTTTTTCGTTTCGGCGGCTGAAGTTAAAGAATACTCATACAACTTTCTCAAATATTTTAATTCGGATAAAATCTCTTGGAGAAGACTCACCGTTTTATCTTCCTGACTCTCTTCTTGCGGTGCTTCATTCTTCTCCTCTTCTTATTGTTGTTGCTTTCTTCTCCTCTCCTCTTCTTGTTGAAGAAACACTTCTTCCGCTTCTCTCTGTTGCTTTAAAAAAATTTCCAGTTGTTCTTGTTGCCTCTTTTTGAAATCGTCCATCACAGGCAGCAAAGAGGCTGGTACAGCAGCAGTCGTAGTGATTTCAGGCTTAAATTCTTGAGACAGAAAATCTAAATTAAACTCTTCCGGCTGGAAGTTTAACACATCAGCATTAGTCGTTGCAGGCTCACCCCAATACATACTAGTCTTGGTAGTCTCCATTTAGGCTGTCGTCCAAAAAGTAAAATCCGTACGAACGCTGTGATGCCATTATACCCAAAATGACGTCACACCCCTACTCTCTTCCCATTGGAAGAAAAATCGACCCGCTTGTAACGCGCGCTTGGATTGGTAGTTCATTTCGATGCATTTCAATCCGATCGTAAGGTATATATACGACCGCTTGTCTCGTAGAGCTTCACCGGTTTTCTCCAAGACTACTCCAAAAGAACAAACAAAATGTGGACAAGTGTGGAATCATCCAGTATCATCTCGGGAATGCTGTTTAACCCAGCATTCCCTATGTATGTGAAGGCCTCATGGGCCATCACCAAGATTACAGAGACCGCTACATGGAAACGTCGGATTTATGTGGAGAGACAAGGCTGCCTGAAGAGAGTCTTGATCTACGGACCGGAAGTCCGTAGAAGTTTAAGGAAAAGAAAACCCTCCAGGAGATGTCAATGTTAAAGCAAAAAAAAAAACCAACGGCCCTTTTCAGGGCCACCCATTTTTCAAGAAAAGATTAATTTTTCCAATGATTGCCATTTTTTTTTCCGTTGGTACCCAGAGTGCCCCCAAATGCTAAATTCCCGTAGATACCCAGAGTGCCCCCAATGCTAAATTCCCGTAGATACCTATAGTGCCCCCGCTATGTTAAATTCCCGTAGATACCTATAGTGCCCCCGCTATGTTAAATTCCCGTAGATACCTATAGTGCCCCCCGTACCTATTTACCCCCCCCCTCTACTACTTACATAAGTTAGTCAACTCGTGTCCATGCCCATATTGTTTCGTAAAATGACAATAAAATATGTTGAAACTAAACAAACTGATGCGAATGACAATAAGGATGAGAGAGGCAGTTTACTAGATCGATAAGCAATTTCTATAAGATTTGGAGGGCGCAAAAACTCCATGGTATAATGCAAACCAGTCTCTGTTCGCTTTTTGAAAATAAATTGAATCTAATTGATGAGACAAAAATGTTGCGTAAATCATTTTCAGGAGCGTATTTATAGCATGAAACATTCCTGGTTTCAGAATCACCAAGTGACTTAATAAACATCAGTAGTATACATATTGATAGTTCTGGCGAAGAAATTCATTAATTCATTGACACTGTTAATTAATTACAATTGTAATGGCGGTTTCGACCAACTCATGTAGGGACACGACAAAACTAAAATCAAAATAAAAAAGTACATTTTTTTTACATAAAAAATCTCCTATAAGAATCCGGAAGCATTAAAAAAAAAAAGGGTAACGCATTAACACAACGAACAAAGAATAATTATTATGTTTTTATTTTATAAAACATAAATAATGGCACATATCTACATTGTATTGAATTAAAGTTTTCAGAGTTAATACAAATATTTTATGGGTTTAAGATGAAAACAACAATATCAGGAGCGGAATAAAAGTGTCATCAAGGATAGTTGTGTTAGAAAATAGCATAAGTGAAAATAAAAGCGTCACTTTGTTGATTTCAATTAAAAAAATAATGAACTGCAATCTTTCAGGAAAGATGCTGTCTTACAGATTACATTGAATGATGATAACATCGAGATGCGTAACATCAGCCTTGATAGCAAGATGGATAAAACAGTGCAGTATGAAGTAGGAATAAATTACATATTTGAATTGGTTAAATGCACAAATTTGTATTCAGATAAATTTACCCTACATTAAAAAACACAGATAATTTATGGAAAAAAAAAGATTTTAAAACGGAGCAAATTGACTTAGTACGTGAAATAGCTGTTTTTGATTTTACTACAGGGATGACACAATTTGACATAAATCTGAAATCATTTATACGTCTGGAAGAATTGAACAAAAGTTGCAAATTGCTTAAAAAGTACCTGATTTAGATTATTATCATATTTCCTTGTTGATAATAACACAAAGACAATTTACTAGGGGCACATTATTCTCTGGATGATTTTATTTCGGTTCAAATGACTGACAAAGAGCAATACGAAAGACATCTTTTCTACGATGCTGAAAGCCCAGTTGCTTACACAAATACCAATAAATTATGGGAACAAATTAAGTAGATAAAAGGAAATAAATACAAGGAAAGAGAAGTATAGTTAACAGAACAATATACCTACACATTACACAATTAAGCAAGAAAAATAATTCCAGTCGCAGGTGGATATTGCTTACCTGTAACCATATGAAAAACACAACATAGAATATAAATACATTATGACAGCGACATATATATTTTTTTCAAACTACTCTTAGGCAGAACAATGTGAAATTAAAAGCTGAAGATTACATACACGACGCTTTTAGAGAAACATTCAAAGAACATAGTAAAGTATGAAATATACACTTTATTAAAGGAAAATAGTTTACAAAAGAAATTTAAGATTTTGCTGAAAAATGAAAACATGGTGTACTCTGCAACTTAACCTGTCGAAAAAGGCATCTCAAGTAGAAACGTTTAAGAGAACCCCAAAGACTACGATGTGCAAGTACTTCAACACGAATGAAACTAGAAAATGGGTTGACGTTTTACCAAAGCCAATTGAATGCTGCACTAACATCCATCATAGACATGACTCCGGTTGAAACATGTAAGGAGAAAAAAGATCAAGAGTATGTATGAATCTATTCGTTTATTTGACAACTGATAAATTGGAATGCCTAAATTAAACTCCGTGAAACAGTTAAACAATAGTTATCTCTGTGCAGCGAACAAGATGAAAATTATAAAGTCGAAAAGATTTGGAAGCCAGGAGATTGACCGATAAAATTGTTTGTACTTTTGAAAATGGAAAGGATGTCATTAATCGCTTAACAGTTAGAAACCAAATAAAAACATTATGCCATTAAATAAATTGTGGATCAAAGTAAACCTCTTTATAGGAAACGATGTGTGACAGATACACCTCTCCTCCGGAGACAATGTACCAAAAGTACACATTTCCTACGATGATGGAGAAGAAACAATATATAAATAGCAGTATCAAGAAAATGAGAGCTTGCAATTTTTTCAATGATAACGAGTTATTGAATGCAACAGATATATAAAAACGGTGCATTGCAATGTGGTTTTGATTAAAAAACCAGAGGGAAAAAGAAAGTACATCCAATAACCTCACATATCAACACCAAAATTGAAAACATGATAAACGTCATAAAGCGATTACAATGAACGCAATGTCCTATCAGCGTAATAAATGACACAACTGAAGAAATGAAAATAAATAACATTCTAAACTCTGAAATTGGTTAAAACTATGTCTGAAAAAAAAAAAACAAGTATAATTTAAATGACTGCAAGCCTGTCGCTCAGATTTTAAACAAAATGAAAGGTGATGAAAATTACATAAATGTTGACTAAAGCATGAGGATATTTTTTGATGTTCTTCAAATTCCATTCAAGGACGGTACAACAGAACTTTGTGCAATTATACAATCAGCTATGCATGATCAATTATACAATCAATTATACAATTATACAATCAATTATGCAATCAGAATCAGCAATTATATCAATTATACAATTATCAATTATACAATTAATTATACAATCAACTATACAATCAATTATACAATCAATCCTACGATCAATTATACAATCAACTATGGAATTATACAATCAACTATGCACTATATATGCGATTTCATTGGCAAAAACTCATCTATGTACAATTCTAGCACATCTATAAAACCGTAAATCATAACAAAACACAACACAAGTAGCCAAAATCTAATGCTATGGAAAAAGCTCTTACACCACAAATGAATTAAAATCCAATACATATTTAACAGCGCGAATTGAATTTAAGCTAAAGAAATATATGGTACAATGAGTTATTCAAATTTATAAATGCAACAATTAAGAACCGATCGGAAAAATGAAAATACGATATAAAAATGCCAGTGAGAGAGAGTGAGGGAAAGAGAAATCAACACTGAATAGCATGTTGGTGTGGGAAAACAGTAAATATAAGCTTAATGTATGCACACATTTAAACTACCGATGAAGAGCAAATTTTACATTAATATTTCAAATTTGACTATTGGACTTAAGATTAAAAAGCAAACTACTATAGTATCTCGTATTTGCCCTGCGATCCAATTTAACTCAATAAACTGGTTAAGACACTTTTAACAAGGGAATGTGCCAACTCCATTTAGCGAGATACAATTTTCTATAAAAAGTTCAATTTTCACATACAAGCCATTAAACATTTTTATGAAAAAAAAATTGACATTGGTGACATGGTGTCTCTACGAAAAGAAACAAAGCACATTGTGACATTAGATTTTTGACAACATTAACTAAACTGACTAGTGTGTATAGCAACTTCTGGTTGTGGGATATCGTGCTGGCACTTAAGAGACGAGCATGTACCAGAATTAATCAAATCAGTACACAAGTTTCGTGTTTATTTCCAGATGCGAAAACTGTTGTCTGAATGTAATAAAAAATCTATCTTGTGATGATGTACTCAAATCAACTAACAACAGTATAAACACGAAACAATTTCTTTGACCAGGACAAATTTTAAAATTCAACGGCAGCCTAACTGGAGGTACCTCAAGAAAAAACAAATACTTGATCGATAATTAACCAAAAATGCAAAAAAACTATACACCAAAATTTTGCATTATCTGCGTACATATGTAAATATGACTATGAAGCAGGTGCTGGAGAACATTGCCACCTGATGAAATGAATTATATGACAGACAAAGATGAATCAACTATCTCGACTTACTTCTGCAAGATGGCAACGGATTAACAGATGAAGGCATTGTAATGTTAAATTAAAGTATACGGTTTATGTGATCTGCATACTAGGCGCACAGGTACAAAATAGAACATCAATTACAGTCTACTTTGACAGTATCAGACACTGTTAAGAAGTTATTGGAGGTATTACTTTTAAAACAGCAAGTGTACGACAGAGATGAAAACATTGTGGTAAAATTTTTTGAATAATTCTTAACAGATTCAAAGGTGAAATTAGACTTTGCTGCTGGTAGTTACATTATCTTTCTATTACCTAGTTGTCACGAAATTGTGTATGATTTATATCAATATGTATATGTGATCGAAAATGTACTCGGGTTTCGTTGCCGCGTACAGCGTTACCCGAGGGTGGTTTCTTTTTTCGGCTCTAGTCATTTCGAAATACTGAGCGCGATTCAACCCATGCTGCATGTGCAAATTGCCTGCAGTGAAAACCCAAGTACCTAGCTGCGCATATTTGTCACAGCTAGGCTACATATAGAGCAAATTTTCTATAAACAAATTACAATACGACGAGTCTTGTCAGAAAGCTTACCTCTTTACGGGAGCAATCTTCAGCTGTAGAGGTATGTAAAATTTAAGATTGCATTCTTTATTACTATTCGTTGTATATGACAGAATTGTTTCATATATTAGATGTTTTAGAATTTATTCTAAATTCTACAGAGAGTCAATACCTAGGTCATACAACGCCATGATATTAGAAATACTATAGTCTGGTTCAAGTTAGATATTTGTTGTAACTGAACAGAAGGATTTTATTTAATTATACGCAGCATGCATTGAACGATTAATGTAATGTGTAACGAGACGAATTCATGTGCGCGCATGCGCAACATATATCAAAGCAAAAGTACTTAACCGTGCCATATGTAGTACACGGTTCAGTTGTTATACTTTTAGCTGCCTTTGTGTATGGTTTGGTGATGTGGAGTCGCAGAACTCTGTGTGGTTTCTTGTGACGTGTACGCTGTGTCTGGTGACGTTGGCCCGGAAGAGAGTACTGGTGTTCTCGATGTGAGGGACCAAGGCTTCGCGACCATCGGGTCTGTGTTGACTGAGAAGGCTCTCGAGGGATCCTTCAAGAGACTGGGAGGGGTGGACCATGCGTGGTGGCTCCTTGACCATTGACTAGAGCGGGTGGAACCGGAAATACATCTTGGACGTCAAATGGACGCCACGATAGTTATATATATTACGTGTTCCATGTTATTGTAAGTTTCACTATTGCTCGCTGAGCAAAATTTCATGCATTCTCATTTCAATGTCGCTAGATGAGTGATAGATTCATAATTTCATGCATTCACATGTTCAATATCGCCATATGAGTGATAAATTCATAAATACGTGCATCCATATGTCAAATATCGCTAACTGAGTGATATGTTGATAAGTGTATAATTCATGCGTCCATCTTGTGGATAAATTGTTATGATGCATTATTTGTAGATCGTACAATTATATTTGTTGATTGGTGATAGGACGTTATTCACGTTTGTTTAAATTCCATTCGTTAATTTCATCTTTGATTTTTCTAGTCGAGTTACTTGTTCTTGATAGTTCCATGTTAGGAACTATATAATTTTCCTTATCTTTTTGTTATAATGGTGTCAGATTTGTTCATCTTTAAATTGCGTTTATAAATAAACATCTCATTAACGCAATTGCTTTTGGTGTCTTCACTAATCCAATCCCACCCGGCTTCATCCTGTGACACTAGTGATATAATCACGATAATGGGTAGCATTGTTGGATACAACAATAATTTAAAGAAATAAAAAAAAAAAACTTCTGTAGATTCTAAAGGCTGATAAACAATCTGTGACATTACAGCAATAAATTGTCGAGGACAAAAAGAAGACTTAATACAAGTTATGTAGAGAAGAAGAGCCATGTTTATGATAGTGTTACTATTACACATTCTAATGCGGACGTTCCTATTGCACATGACGATTTGGAAAATAATGAAAATGTTTATCATAATATAAACAGTCGATCATTTATATTTATGGTTGCAGGAGCTGCATATAATTTACTTATTGAAATAGAGTATGTATCGCAATGTGTGCCGAAATCACAATTAATGTTTACATGAGTACAAAGTACAAGCGTGAGACGCTCTCAGTCCTGCTAGTTGCTCTGTCCAATCAAAAATGCAAGTAACAAACCCACTAATGCAAAAAAATAAAAAAAAAATAAAAAAAATAAAATAAAATAAATAAATAAATAAATAAATAAATAAATAAATAAATAACATGTTGATCTAGGAGAGAAACAACCTGTCCAGCATTCCCAGGCAACCAAGGCATTGAGCTGCCAATAAATTCACGCAATGGTGCTGCTGCTGCTTTTTTGGTTATCTCGAACGGATACTTAATATTTGTCACTAAGCCTTTTTTATTTTTTCAATGATGGAACGCTACTGTGACTTGTTCCTCCACCATTTAATGAACCTTCCACCACATATGCTATAGAAAGAGTAATTGTTGATATAGTCATACCCATGGCTGTAGCTGTAGAAGCTATTGTTATACTGTGTACTTTAAACAGCTGTTTCAGTCTTTTCTCTAACTGTTGACTTGAATTTTCAATGTAGTCTCTGAAAATTCTATCCAATTGTGTTAGATGTTAACTGCTTGTACTTTTTACTTTGAACCGTTTTAAAATTTTCTTGCCATGCAGATTTTATGCTTGGATCTATTTCTTTGCTGATATCTTTTTAAAACACTTCAGTCTGTTTCTTTTATACCTTTCAACATCATATTTCATTGATTGTATTTTTACTTTTACACCATTTACGTAATTGATTAATTCTATTTCCTCTTCTGTAGTGAATAATCTTATTTCATTGCTCTAAATAAAGATTGTCTCAGATTGTTTTTACATGTTGGTTCATCAATTTATTCGTATTTATTTCTCGCAATTCTAATTTCTCTGGCACGTTTATCTTTTGTTTTTGTCCAACAGTAGGTTCAATTAGATATTTATATTGCGCCAATGAACTTTCTTCGGTATTACTGAGTCTATTTAATCTATATTGAGATTCATCTATTATGGTCTAAGTAGGTTGTAGATGACGTTTTGCTAAACCCTCATCTTTTAATTGAATGTTTTGCTAGTGAACTAGGTGCTAAAAGTTTCGTACTACCATTTTTGGTGATCCTCAATTCAACTGCACCACCGCATCTTGCTCTGGATGCGATGTATATTTGACCATTGCTATTTCTAGACCTATGTCTTGTATATTTACCTGCAAAAGTCCAGTCATACTTTGCAAGGAGAATTTCAGAATAGTATTAAAACACATGAGAACCAGATCATCAAAATCATTAGCAATATTTACAGTATCGTCGATCACATGTTCAATACCTACCATATTATCATCATGATTTTCATTATGGGGTGGGTGAGTGGGGGAATTGCACCCGGGAGCCGTCGGGAGCTTTTTTTTGTAGCTGAAATTTTCATAGTATTGCACCTCACCTCAGTGTAACGGGGGCAATTCTTCACAAAACTTGAATTTAACGGAGGGGGGCGGAGGGAAATTGGCAACTGACAACAAAAGTTTCTCTGTCGCAAAATAGGGACGCCACTTAAGAACATTGCCTCCGAGCGCCTCAAATCCTCACGCAGCCACTGCAACAGGAACTAAGCAAAGCTATTGCAAATTGAAAATATTAAAACAAAGATTAACGGAAACAAATCAAGAAGACATAATAAATCTTTGGCAGTGCTAGCACTGCTAAAATTGCCATATCATATCATTGTAAGATGTTATGATCTACAATGTAAATTCACTGATTAGCAGATTTCTCCCGATTGACAATTTATACAGTTGACAGAATGAACTGAATGTTGATGACATGGCTTTAAATGGTATCAGATACTTCACTGGCATTTTGTCATTTAAGCTAGGTTTGCCTCTATCTGCACTGAGTGCTAATCTGATGATATTCATGCATATTAATTGTAATAAAGGCAAACATAAAATAATGATAAAATATAAAATTATTTACTGAATAAATATCATCAGGTTGCTTTCTTGTTGATGCATTGGTTTCTTTATCCACTATTGTTGTTTCAAAACCTGTAATTACAGGGGTCTCTGTCTATTATGTAATAAAGTCTTACCTGATAAATCGACTTGGCAATACGTTTCAAAATATCATCAATGATAAAGTTCGCTATCTTGAGTGATTCAACATGTTTCATTTGATTTGCTGTCGCATCATCTGAAGGCACTTTATGTTATTTTTAGCTCTTTTGGGATGATAGTCATGTGTCTAGAGTTTGACAAGTGAAACTATTTTATATATTATTTAGGGTCAGACTGGTCAAAGAGACACATGGTATGACATGCTCAATGTCTAAATCATCTTCATGCCATGTTTGTAAAATGCAGCCACCTTCAGTTGAAGTCAGTAGATAGAACATATTGTTACGTCATATATAATGTGTTCTGTTGTAATGCAGACAAAGTTTTTACTTCTTGTATTTGAAATTAATGTGGAGTTTTCATGATTTAAGTATCTTTGTTTTATGTGATTATTTATGTATTTATAATCTCGTTCTGAAATCATTTTGATCATTTTGTACAGCATGGCTCTTGACAATGTTTACAATAGCTGCTAGCTATGTAAAACGTAATTATGTCTTTCTTTTCACCATATTTTCATCATATCCTGAAATCTATCTCTTTTATTTATCCAATTAAATTTCACATTATTTCTTACTACTCAACGTCACGTTGAAATATGACTTACAATATACCCTTGATTCAATTTAGATTGATATTGATCCAAAAGTTCCACATTTTATTGTAAAATATATACAATAAAAGGATGACAAAAAAGAATCAAAAATTTAAAAATCAACAGGGAAAGTCATTTCACAAAAGCCCAAAAGAACTATGTCGAGTTGGACTGTGTTAGGAACTTGGAATACGTTAACAGCAATTTTTAAAAAGGCAATGCTGAACGTTGAAAAAGAACAACTAGAGGCTACACAATCATAACATGTTGCCATCAGACTACATGCATTAAATGAAACAAGTTCACATAGTTCAGAGGAATATATTATTTGATAGATCCTGATGTAACTAATTTAAGTTTTGTCAAAAGGTAAAGCTTTTTTTTTTTAAAGCTGATGAAATGGCAAGACCTGTAAAAACAAATTGTTAGAGACCAAGAAGAAAATCAACTCATATAAAGAACTGCATTGCTATGTTTTGGCCAATCCCATCCCTGAAATGATTTAACTTTTCAGGTAATAAATTGTGAAAAAGCACAGTTTTATCATTAGATATATAATATAGCTTTTACCTACAGATATATGTTGACTGAAACATAAAACATTATCAGCTCTGTTTACCATAAAACACTGAAATATGTCCTCAGAATTGGATAGCGCACGATTTTGAAGTAGTTGTTTAAGATTTCACTAGGTTCACCATCATTGGAGGATTTTCGAAACTAATTATTCCATTGTAGTATAGTCAGTTCACAAGCGACTATCTGATAGGACAAGGACTATAACCTGATAAAATTGCTAAATGCGTTAACTTTTGTTGACTAGTAAATAGCGTGTGCAAGGCACAATGTTTATCGTGAGATAAATAGCCTAGCTTTTACCTGCAGGCAAATGGCAGCCGAAACGAAAAACATCATAAAAACAATTTACCATGCAAAATTAAACTCTGCTCTTACAGTAGCCGACATGGTGCCTTTGAAACATCTATTGAGTTTTACAATTAGTCCACTGTCAATCATGGAGATTAGAGAAATTGTAAAAGTTACCATTCCTGTCTCTTTTAGACGGTTCACAATTGACTACATAATAGGACATGGACTTTTATGTTACAAAAATGTTACTCTATAAATAGCGCACATCTGCAAAAGCACAATAAATAATTGCACTTTTGGTGCAACCTTTACTGTGCCTTTTTATGGCACTGCAAATAAGTACTCCAAAACAAAGGATAGTTGCACTTCTATTTTAAAAAGCAAGCCAAAGAAAACAGTACAGCCTAAAACGGTTAAGCCAGTGGAATGCCAAGGCCATACCTTGGCGAATGCCATTTAAAGTGCTACAGTCTACAGAGTAAAAACAAACAGGTTACCACTCTAAAGTATAAGGTATCTCTTTCATACATATAAATGAGTGAAAAGACACCAATTGCTCCACCGTTATATCCTGCACTACCCTCGATGCAGCATATGCAAGGCACAATTAACAATGGTCTTAGTTTCCTGATGCAGAAAAAATAACGAGATTAAAAATTATTTGGTTAAAGAGATCGAACATTATAGAGGTGTTAAAAGGAGATATAAAATAGCATCCAAAGATTTGAAATTGGAAGAAGCAGGGAAGGAAACAGTTTAGGCTGTTAGAGGTGTTTCTGCAGCTGGATTGGTTTAGAGGGAATAGTTACGTGAATAGTTGTTCCTTCGCTTTCGCTGGTCTTAGTGAGGAAAAATTGATTTACAAAAGTGTTGAAGCATATTGGAATATTTACTTCGCTATTATCAACTTAAATAGTATTTATGATTTTGCATCCAAGGCTTTTAGCGGAATTAAAATAATCATTAACGAATACAACAGAGGCGTGGAAATAAAAGCCCGATACTGAAAAATGAGCAAAATATAAACGTCGAACACTGCAACCCAGTTTAAAATAGATATATAGAAATAAAAACAAGCCTTGAACGAAAAAAAAAAAAAAAAAAAAAGGGGGGAAAGGGATACAGTGAAAGTTGCAGAAAAACGTTGAAAGAAAAATTGAAGTATAGGGTGTTTAGGCTTTGCCTGCGCTAAATTTTGCCTATACAAATGTTTTGGATAAGCGAATAGACACAAAGTGTCCGTGCCTAAAGGCAGCATTTGTTGCTAGGTAGTTAGAGTAGCTTTGACAGAATGGAACGGAAAGTTATATAACAATAGAGAACGCAGTGCAGACAAATTCTGATCGTGAAATTAAGATACAGTCTAATGAACTAAAGCGCGGAAGAAATCTAATTTACAAATTCAATTCATATTATACAACTGGTATACACTTTATATATATATATATACAATTATACATTTTATTACAGAGAATAGATTTTGTTTTGGGGTATCAAAAAATTTCCGACGAACCCCCAAATGTTTTTTCTATTACAAAAAAGACACGAATAAAACAAAGCCTGTTTAAATTTCTGATGGCTTTCTTTGAAAATCTGAGATGCACATGACTAAAGCCAACGAGGGAATGACTGCAAATGGTTGCAAGGAAGAAAATAAAGATGCGGAATGTATGAAACACAACTCTAAAGTTGAATCGCCTCGATTAACATTTAAACTATGTATATCACCAGCAACATACTAAAGTGTTACCATGCAATAGACAGATAACTATGCAGGCATCTGCAGAATCTGATAATCCAAGAAAAAGACTAATAACTTAACATGTGAGGAATGATTTTAACACAAATATTACTGACTTGAAAAACAAGATTACAGTTAGCACTAATACATTGTAAAAGTTGCAAGATAAAAACGATTTAACAGAAATAACGAAAAAGACAGCACAACAAAACTAATGTTAATGAAATCACCCGAACATCAATGAAGATAACTTACGATCTGTCTATTATTATCTGAATGATACGATCAACACAATAAAAGATGTTACATTGCGAGCGCTAATACCATCTTCATGTTACAAAGAAAGACGTTTATAAAGAAAGAAATAAAAAGACACAGGACGGAAAATAATTATAGAAGAACTACGAAAACAACGTACTATGCATCTATTGTAAAAATGGGTGAGAAGATGAAAACGATCACAATTGTCATAAAAGAATATGCTAATCAAGAAGTTATTACTAACTTTGGTGTGGTTCAGGAAGTATTGAGGGATTAGACAAAAGGATTAAACGAATGAAAAGCAAGTTCAATGATTTGGGAGCAAACGTTTACAACGGAAGCAGATGCATTTAAACAGAAAAAGAAAAAACAATCCTCTTGCATTACGTGTTTAGCACTGACACAGTTAAAACCAAAATAACCAAAATCACAGAGATATTCAAAACTGAATTGAAAACAGAAATGGGCAGAAAGTGTCTTGCATCAGGTATAAGAATGGATAAAATCCGTCAGTCAGAATGAAAAAATAGCAGCGGTATTAAAATTTGCTACTCGTAAATATAATATTTTGCGGGAGGAAATTTGTTTTGTAATTCATCGCTTGATAAATAGCTTATCATCTGCAGAGCAGAATATTTTGCGAAAGTAAACCTTTCTTGTGCTGTTATAAGCACAATAAACAGTATATTTTACCAACGGACAAATCGCTGTAGCAGAAGTAATCACCGGAAAAGCAATAACTAACGGAGTAGCATTTACATGAAGCAACTATTTGTTCAAGTTATTGATCCTAATGGAATTGATGAAGAAAGAATGAGACACGTCGAGACATGGAGGAAGTACAGAGAAAAACCGCAGAGTTAAATGAAAAAGATTCGAGACACTTGACTACTTAAATGAAAGATTAAGAGAACGATGTTTAATAATTCAGACGTTCAACAACCTGGGTAACGCTCTTTCAATATATGCATGAATTTACCCAGAAAATTATGCAAAACTGGAAAAACCATTACACCCAAAACGGAATGATTTATACCAAACTAATAATGATCATGTAAAATAAGATAAGAGTACATATTCATTCAACCTCCGATGGGTGTCCATGTGTATGTTGGTTACCATTTTTGAAGAAAGAAAGTCTCTGACTTTTGCAGTATATAAATACTAAAGATATCGACGTTCGGTAAAAACATAACACTACATAATCAGGAAAAGATATCGTATGGAGTTAAATAAATCAGTCCAACACATCATTATATAACATACACCCCGATCAACATTAAACCTCAACAGACTTTAAATATATCAATTGCAAAGGTAGGTTGACATATGCTGATTGTAGTTTCTTTGTGTCGTGTGATATGAAGGTTAAAGGTGATGCTAACAATGCAAAGGTAAACAATTTAGGAAGAATGCTTGTGAAAGACATAACCATATCCTATGGAAGTGATCATATTTTAAGTTGAATGGTTACAACATCTTCATGACACACAAAAATTTGTGGTTATTTTATTTAGTTATAACAAACATGATTGAACGAGGCAGCATGAGTAGAAAATTAAGAAGTTAACACAAGGAACAGGTAATATTCATAACACAGATAAAAAAGTTATTCAGTTTTCAGTCTATGGTAAATAGTGTTTATAATACAGCTTATATTAGCATAACACTTGCAAAAGTCACTGAAGTGATAGGTGGTAACCAAATCTATGACTGGACAACATTTACCTCCAGGACGATATTTGAAACAGAAAAAATAAACACATTTTTCATGAGCCTCGAATACCATTTTTATTACAAGAGACCTGCGCCATAGTCACATATTGATGTTCCTTCGTCGCCTGAAGCGACGAGATCTCCCGAAAAAGATCGTAATATGTGCTTGTGCACACCTTATTCATGCCTTCGTGACCATAAGGTAATGCATTCATGTTGTCAACCAAACTCCGCTTGCCATCAGCCATGGACAATGCTACTGTTTTCATTTTTGTTGTTATACATCTCATGACTAAATGATCTTACTAAACAATCTTTCAACATAATGAATGTAAAATTCTTTTAATTAAACTTTTTGAAAAATTCTTTAAAAACTTTCTTTCGTCTTTTCCTGGAGTGATATAACACAGTTTTGACCATAACTGACACAACTCTCTAACTGGAACACATTTCAATTCATCCTTGAAATGTTCAACAACTTTCTTATTCATTTGCGGGGTACCAAATATATTTTCCATTGCATAAGTCACCAGTGTCAGAAAACTTGATGTTATCATTCGTTTTACCGTACAAATGTTCAGTCTCGACATATATACGCAATGAATCTGCATCCGTCATTGACTGTCTCGTTATACCACCATTTTTGTTTTCAACTTGCTGTACAATAAATCCTACCATTTTTATAACTCTAGCACTCTAAATTTGCCGTAAATTGGTCTGATTTATTTAATTTTCTTGCTTTTTAAACTAATCAGTACTAAGTCCCAGATAATAATTGTTCTCCTGGCAATAATAGATCTTTCTGACATTTAAAAAATGTATTTTTTCTGTGCGTGATTTAACTGTTATTACTTTCCTCAAATTCGCCATTGGTTTACAAAACCCACTGTTATTCAATTTGAAAATAGTCTTTTTAGAAATCATTGTTAACGTTTTATCTCATATTTGTATTCAACTCTGTGTGGGATTTAAACCACGCTTGTTGCTCAAACAAGACAAGTCTCAATATCGTTTTCAGTTTTAGACATTAATGTCTGTGGCATCATGCTACTTCCACTTCTTCATCCATTCTCAATCATCAAGAACATATCATAGTCTGTTCAAAGTTCAAAGTTCAAGTTATACACCTAATATCTCCAAATGTGCGTCATGAGTCATCTCTGCTGCACTATACTAGTTAACATGGTTTTTTAATTTTTTTAAAATATAGATGTTCTTAAATGTCTTACAAATGTTGCATGATATTAAAGTATCCGCCATGACATAATAGTAATGTAGATCTCCAAGTGTTTGAAAGTTATAATATTCCATGACATAATAATAATGTGGATCTCCAAGTATTTGACGGTTAAAATATTCCTTGACATAATAGTAATGTAGATCTCAAAGTGTTTGAAGGTTAAAATATTCCATGAAATAATAGTAATGTAGATCTCAAAGTGTTTGACGGTTAACATATTCCATGACATAATAATAATGTAGATCTCAAAGTGTTTGAAGGTTAAAATATTCCATGACATAATAGTAATGTAGATCTCCAAGTGTTTGAAAGTTACAATATTCCACGGCATCTTTAACGTATAGGCAATAGTTATTTGATGTTTGATTCATTTAGTTATGAGTGACGTTATTATTTTGGTGGTATAGCTGTTACGTAAACCTTTCAAAACTATCGATACACATATATGGGTAAATGTCTTTCCTCAGATAGTTAGGTGTCACATCTCTAAATTGTTTAGGTGTCTCTGTGAAGTTTTCAGCACTTAATCTTTTTTTAACCAACTGTTCTATTGACTGTCTCATGAATCTAAAGCTATATGCAAATGTTGTTGTCCTCCTATTGTTTATATCTTTTCCTTTCTTTCCGGAACCTATCAACTACGAAATCCTTACTAAAAGGATACATATTTATCGTCTTGTTAGGCATAATGTTTACCTCATGATTTTTACGTTTAACCAATGTTTTAATGAACTGATGGATGTTATAACCGGATAAGTATTGAATGAACTTGTATGTAGTTTGGATAATTAAAGTTCAAATTGTATTCGTTATGTGCTGGACCTCAATACTTGCCAGTTGAGTGATCGCGGTCTCGAAATATATTTTCAGTAATTTGTTTTTACCCATAGATAAACATGTATTTGTTGAATTAAAATGTTTTGTTATCTTCCTCAGTGAACAGCATAATTTCTTTCATTTTCAGACTTAATTCTTCGTACACATGTTTCGCAATCTTACCTAACGCATCGTAAAATACTTGAACACAAGTTGTTCGTCTGTGAGCTACTGGTTGATATCTCTTATATATTTATTGTAGGTAAAACTAAAACCTGATGGAATGTATTTGGCTATTTAATTCTCTACGATTCTACCAGTCGCAAAATGCCCACCTCCCGTGACTAGGGAAACTTAACTTCAGTTACTACGATGCTGTTAAAGTCACAATAAATAACACACGGAACGTTTAATTAATGTTGATAGATTTTGAATTTTACAACTGAACATTCTTCAGGCACGATATCTATCGAATTATCAACATTATGTCATATTCTTTTGAGTTGAAATCGAATTATCCACATTATGACATATTCTTTTTAATTTGAAATCTTTTTTTTTCTTTTGGTGTATAGAAAAAAAATCAAGCATATGATGATCATCTTCAAATATGGTTCAATGACATGTAAATCCTCACACAAATCTTCATTGCTACCGCCGTACAATATGTGTTTGATTGCGCTGGGATCAGATTAATCTCTAAGTCATTTAGTGATAATTCTGATTAAATCCTGTTTATTCAAAAGTTTTTGCTTTTTTCAACTTTGATGACGTATTAAAAGTAGTTGTAATTTTTCACACTTTTTATATTGGTAAATCACTTATAAAAGTCTTCTCTTTGAATTTTTAAAAGTAGAATAGTTTCATATATATTTAACTATTTTGCTTGTGTGCTGGATGGACATAGAGATACAATGTCAGTAGTGTTTGTATTTGTTATTCAAGAGACAGTAAGAATAAAAAGTGTATCGGTTACCAGTACACTGATAAACATTATGAACACAGGGAATAAATTATTTTGTCATTCATAATCATAATTTATTTGTCCGTTATGAATATGTACTCACTAAAATAAGATATAGGATGTGATCAAGTGGTCACTTTAAACAGGTAAATGCTATAACCAGGCGTCCCTGTACCATGACTCAAGAGCATACTGACTCCTATATAAATAGTTTTATTTTGTACAATGTCGGAAATCACCCTTAACTGTTATTTCCCAAATGAAAAACTGGCCAAAGTTCTATCCAGACTCTGTGTGTAGGAATTGCATACCACCGATATTTAATTCTGTTTTGAATGAATATTTCAACATGGTTCCTAGTGGTTTTATTAACTTTTTATTTTCAAGCAGAAAGCTGACAAGAATTTTCTCCCTGTTTTATACAGACTTGCTAGGTGTAAGAATTGATTCAAAGTTGGCACCAAGACTAAATCTCTAATACGAATATAGGTCATCACCAAAGGCTTTACGAAGTTGCCATGGATCTCCAGAAGAGACGAGGTGCATTTTAAGAAAGCTGACACTTGATTTCTATACCATTCTCAGCAAATAGAATCATATTTTGCTAACAAATGAATGATAAATAATCTAAATTTTGCTATATTACAAATTTGAATGTTAAATCCTCTATATTTCTTTCGAATTTAGCATGACAGCTATGTATTGTCGACCGGGGAAATGTCTGATGTAATAGGATCACTGCAGTTAGATTGTTTTATCTGTTATTTGCACAGTTTCGACCAGTCAGCTATTAATAAAAAGTCGTGTTAGAGTCAGGAGCGGACTTGTGCGAGTGATGGTACGGAATGTACTGGTGCAGAGATATGAAAACAAATGTGAAATTATTATGTCTTTGCTTGCTGAGTTAGTGCGCTACACATACTTTGGTTTTGTTTAGAGTTGTAGGATCCGTACACGAGTTGTTTGATGCAAATAATTGTACTGCACTATTGTAACTGTAACCAATCCATTAACTCATTCATTCATTTATTCATTCATTACACACTATTAATTAAGAAATGACCGTCACTCTCAACATGTTGCACTAAAGAGTATTTACAGTTACGCGTTGATCCTGCAAGGCTTTAAATATCCCTGTAGGTACCATAGCCTGCAGATGTGATTTCTTTAACAAACTAACAGTTACGTCTTAGCCAAAGCGCTCCACTCCGTTTTGGACCGAAGTTCTCCGTTGTTTCCGTGCGTATATATGAGAATGAATATCGCTGAATAAACCTATTTTACATTTACTTTCAGCTGGAGAGTTTGGTTTATTTTAGCTTCGTTTTGTTTCGTGTTCTACGGCACAGCAACACTTTGAAAGTTACATCGTGCCAAAGCAAAAAGAGTGAAGTGGATTGCCCAAGCACACTCCACGGTAGACGATATGGGCTGGAAATTGGAACCACACCCTTCTGATCACGGTTCTCAATATCTTTTTTAAAATCGTTTTCCCGTATAATTTTTCCTCAGAGAGAGAGAGAGAGAGAGAGAGAGAGAGAGAGAGAGACAGAGACAGAGACAGAGACAGAGACAGAGAGAGAGAATAACCGTTGGGTATAATCGTTGAAAGGGCTAAGATCATGAAGTAAAGTAGTATTAAATTCATATTTCATATCGAAAAAATGACGGTATATCACTTTTATTAAAATAAACAGACCATTGGTCGCCACACTCTTTTACACAATTTCCACTGCACCTGAAGGGGATGTCCCAAATGCAAAGACATTTCAACACCCCTGATAACGGGATTTGTTAGCAACATTTATCACAATTCTAGACTCGGTCTAGACAATCCAATTTATAACCCGGTAGAGTCCGTCTTGTCTTATGGGTGGGGCCCCGGGTGGTCGAGTGGTCTAAGGCACACGCCTTTACAGATCACTCACACATCTCAACTCTGTCCGCGTGAGTTTGAGTCTCGGCTCGACCAACGTGGGGACGTGAGAACGCATGCCAGTAGCTTCCTGTGAGTAGGTGGTTCTTCCCTGGGATTTGCTGGCTTCTTTCTCCACCAAATATACTGGCTGCCATATTAAACCCAACAAACCCAAACCGTCTTATGTGTTACACATGGAGACAGTAACTTCTATACAACTTGGTTTTTATTTATATTCCTTGCACACGGATAGTTTTCTTAGATATAAAAATAAGCCGAAAGTATAATTGCTCCTTAAGCTTAATTTATGCATATTTCATTGAAAGTGAATAGAAATTGAACTAAGCTGTCAATCATCAATAATCTAATCTTCAAGAGTTGAATATTAATCTCAAGTGTAGAATTTAAATTGACAAAGTTATCACGTAAGACTGTCGTGTATTATTGTGCACTTGATCGCTTCAGTTAAGTTACATTACGTAAACTCTGTCAATGTAGCGGAAAGTTCTGTACTCTCGACAATTTAAAAAAAAAAAAAAAATGTTTACAGCGCTCGATTTTGTAAAAAGGCATTCGAATGAATTCATGACCGGGTTATATAGAACCATATACCTTGATATAAACAAGACAGTCAGGTGATGCATGGATTATGATAAAATTTCGACAACAATACGGAGAAAGTTGTTAACACAGCACACCTAAGAAAGGTAGCAACAGTAAATTTATGAATAGACAGTGACCGAGTTTTCTAAAGTAAAGCTAACATACAGAATACGCATTAATCCATAGCGCCATTTACCACTCATGGAAAGAGGGGCAAATTGCGCGTTATTATTGGAACATGCCAAAGGTTGCAGGACAGAAAATGCTGATAACAGTCAGAAATGTTTCCCATGTGAAATCTGTATTGTAGGAAAACAAATACCCTTTTGAGAAAAGTTGCCGTTTCCAGAAAATCAGATTTTCTAGTTAAAACTGTATTTATTGTTCGCAAGACTGAAGAATTGGAATGAATATGTTCAAATTGTTACTTTTCGTTTCATACTTATATGGACGTTATTATGTTGTGGTGTCTTCTCCAGTACCATTTGCAGGTAAGCATACAATCAGTTTGTCAATACATTCACTAGAGCAAATGTAAACCTCTTTCTGAGTAAAAAAATAGTGTAAGTTATGGATAAAACTAAGAAAAAAGGTAAGTTAAAAATAGAAAATCAGACCAAAGTTCAAGAAATTATATGTAGGTGTCATCACATTTTATAGGCTACTGAAATTTCAGCACTGCAACATTACCCGTCGATTAAAGATAATTCATTTCAAAAGATTACAAATACTATTATAAAAATATATTTCACAGATTGTACGGCTGACTATTATAAAAATATTTTTCACAGATTGTTCGGCTATTGGGTACGTCGGAGTATCATATCCAAAAGATGTTGGAATACATTCATCAACGGGTGCCGGCAGTGCTACAAGTAAGTGAGCGATATACATACATGGATGCATCCAGCTATCAATTAATCCATCGAACCATATCTTACCTACACCTACCTACCTACCATTTTAAATACCCACCTTCCTACCTACCTTCATACATTCATTGATACTTGCAAAAATAGATACATACATATATGTACGTACATATATATGTACATACATACATACATACATATATGTACGTACATATATATGTACATACATACATACATATATGTAGATATATATGTATATTTATATACATATATACATACATTCATATATGTGTGTGTATATATATATATATACATATATATATATATATATATATATATATATATATATATATATATACATGCATACATACATACATACATATGTGTACATACATACATATATGTACATACATACACATACATATATATATACATACATACATACATACATACATACATACATACATACATACATACATACATACATACATACATACATACATACACACATACATACATACATACATACATACATACATACATACATACAAAGACATCTAGTTGCGTAGACACACATTCATAGAAAGAGACACGGGAATGGAAAGGAAAGCAAATGAAAAGACAAATAGGCGTGGTAGGCAAAGAAATGAATGATCAACACAATTAAAAAAGAAAGAAACAAAAACAACAATTTGACTACTGACCGGATACTTCGTTTCATATGTGTAATTAAACAGAGTTTGAGAGTTTGGCAAGAAACGCAATTTGATGTATGGAGTCGATTATTCATATAAGCACATAAAACAAGAATAACATATCACATTGTTGAATTCTTACGCTACACATTGCGAGTTTCAAAAATCCCGTTTTCTCCTTTAGATATGCAATTCAACCAAATCAAATACTCTGTTTAGGAAATAACTGTCGATCCAATTCGTTATAAGTTTCTTTTTTCTTTTTTGATGGGTTGCTTGGATGCTTAGTCAGCTGGTTTACTTTTAATATATCTATCTATCTATCTATTTATCTATCTCCCTCTCTTTATATATATATATATATATATATATATATATATATATATATATATATATATATATATATATATATATATATATATATATATAGATAGGTAGTAACGTGTTCACCCGGGTGTAATTTTCAGCGCAAGCTCACTTACATTTAGAAAGTTACTTCCTGTTTCAGGACTTTAGCAACCCTTAAATTGAAACCTTGAATTGGTTGGAATATAATGATGTGGTATATAGAAAGCCCTCTGATAACAAACGAAGTCCCCGTAGAAATTATGACTGTTACATTAGCTACTTATATGTCAAGAAACTATATATCTATCCAAGTATATAGACAACAGAAACTCTGAATGAGAAAAATAAAGGATTTATTTAAGTCTTAACATCTTATATTTGTCAATAAATTAATTAATGTAACATAATTTACATGTTCTCTTATTATACTCCCTCTATTGCATGACGTGTCATAATAACCAACAATCTCAACAACTTGTATTAAATAACAATATTGATCACAAACAATTCACTAGTAAAATTTAAGAATATTTATAAGAGTAACATTAAAGTCCCAATAACAAACAAATTCAAATAAATGGAATTATCACGTGAAATTGATGACAAATTCTATATAATAAAATTATAGTCATACAAATGTAATGTTACAGCGTAAGTTTTATGGAGGCCCAATATCCCTATGTATAAGTAAGTACTCTATGCTATAATAACTTTGGCTTTGATTTTCTTTAGTACATACATTTACTGAATATTTATATTGCAGAAATATATGTATATTTGTTAATATGATTGATTTAAATTAATTTCTGTTTAGAGAATGATAACATTCCCTACCACTTTTGGAAGCTGGTTTGCAAAATGGGAACACAGTATACATTGTAATTTCACACAAACCCGATTCCGGACGAAGAAAAACGGACTGGTGTGCACAACACCCCTATTTATAACTTTCGTTTGCACTGCACCATGTAACACTCCGCCAAAATTGTGCATATTTTAACAGGGATTTAATACACAATAAATATTAACTACCACTAAAATATTGTGATTCAAGACAAATATTGAATCCTTATGGTATTATTCCCCTTTTAATTACAAATATATGACCAAACACTAAAATCATTGTGCAAGACGTGTAACAATAAACCTGGCCTCCAACTGAGATTGGTGGTGCGGGAAAATTAGAACATGCACAATACGGATATGTCATCTTTGCAGGAGATGGTAAGTAGATTATTTTATTGTTAAGCAAAACTGACGTAAATACCCGTTATATAAACTGTTTATTACTGTTCAAACACGCTTGCACATACTGCATAGTGAAAACTGTAGGTGCCTCCAATACACATACTGGCTCCAAAAGAAAAATGGCTGACATAGTAAACTATATGTATAGCATCAAACATAACACAGAATAAAGATCGTTTCTCAGTCATACAGAACATTCTTTGACAAAACATTGTACTGGTCTCTAAATACCCATATGTACATGAACTTGCTAGAATAACTATTGTATGTGTAAATTAACAGCATTCAACAATGTAAACAAACGATGTGAAAATAAATGCTTACCATGCTTTACATATCCACACACGCGACAAGGGAATGGTACAGATCAATAAATCACAACAAATCCCTCCCAGAAAGTAAATAGTTTGAATTCATGTAAAATTGGTAACACTATATATATATATATATATATATATATATATATATATATATATATATATATATATATATATATATATATATATATATATATATATATATATATATATATACATTTAGCATGCCATTTAGAAGGTTGCCTTATTCTTCATTTCACAATAAACAGAGAGGGCCTATTTAATGGTGGATCCGGACGAAATGTTCCCTTGTTGTGGCGTCATAGAGGAATGGAATTCTTACGTTGAGAAAACCGGTACCATTTCCTTTGAAATATGGCGGCCAACCATAGGTAATGAATTTCAGCGAGTGGGCTCTCATAGCGTCACAGGTGAGTACGATGTAATACATATCGTTAGTACTGATGTTATGGGCTCAATCCTGCTGTAGAAGAAAATATAAAAGAGACAAGTTCATTTTACGTTCTCTCTGTTGTTGATCTGTCTGCATTTCTGCTTGTTTATCTATTTCACTCCCACATAACCATGAACGTTCAGCTTTAGAATATTATCCGTCCCTAAAAGGCATCGATGGTGCTATCTTTGCAACCCTAATGTTATTAATTAAGATATAAGGAAAGAATATGTAATATTCAGGCTAATATTACCCAAATCACATAGAGTATAGCGTATGGAAGGTAATCTCTGGATTACTGCATGTCCGTCCTTCCGTTTTTGAGTGGGTATCTCCGTCTGTTTATATGTCCTTGTATTTACAATAAAAGAGGAAGGCTTGTAAAAAATTGTTTATTTTTCCTATACTAAAGGTCTCTCGTATACTCAAATGCAAGACGATAAAAACTTAACCAACATTTCCACTATTACATAACGAGACTATCAGTATCAACATGGTGTGGTAACAACTCTATGTTTCCGGACGTTAATATTTTCAATTGTGAATTTGGCACGTTTTATATTACAAACCTATGTATATCACGCATACTCTAAATTTCTTACCGAGTTTAACAAGGTGATGTAAAAAGAACGGTTTACAAGGTGATGTAAAAAAGGAATTTTATGGTCACTTGAGCGACACTACCATATTTGCGATTCACTTGGGGACCTTCAAAGCATCGCTTAAGTAATCTCAATTTCCGGTTGCGGGGGGTGGGAGGTGGGGATGGATATATAGTAATGTTGCTACACTGTGATAATGCAAGAAATACAAGTCAGTCGTGCTTCAAGTAACGTGAATATGATATTCCAATATATTCGTCTCCTTTTCGTTGCACGTTTTCAAATGTTGTCTCATTACCTGGCATTACCTGGCAGCCATTTGTGTCATCCCATATAACATCGCATATAACATAGTTTAAAGCGGATGATTTTGTCAGGTTGAACCCATAGAAAGAGTTGTGCTCAACAATCTGGGTGTTCTTCCTCTTCTGGTTCAAGAAATCTTCATTAGACAAGCAGTATGCTGATGTTTAAAGCAAAGACATTGATAATAAAAGCTATATACAGTAGTTGTAGTCATATACTAAAATATATGTCATACAGGTCATGTAGGGGTCCAGTGCAATGTAATTAATATCAAGATCTCCGGCATAACGGAGATCTGACAGACACCAATAACAGATCATGTTCTGGTGACCTTTGGAATTCCAGGTTCGCTTATGTTTAGTAGCCTGTCAGATAAAGCGTTGCATTTTGTGTTGGGGAGAGTTGTCGTTCCTAATGATATGTTTCGAATGACGTTTTTCACTTAAAAAAATTTGAAAGCTGTGATTCAATTGGTGTATCACAAGGTCAACAAAACATGACCTTGTATCGGTGCACTTACAATAGTCTTACGACTAGGGGTAATGTAACAAAAGAAAAGACTCAAACAAGCTTTCAAGATTTATAATACAAATATTTAATTTCCTAAAATATTAAAATATTTCAACAAACAATTAAAGTGAAAGAATTAAAAATAACTTACAGTATAGAATATCCTCAAAAGTCCTAAATTGTTTTAAAGTTCACTGATCCGGTAGTTAATCCAAATATTCCGAATGAAGTAGGTTCCGAATGAAACCTTCACTGTACTGATGTGTTAATAAGAATCAGTTATATCCAAACGTTATAAATTCCAAATAGTCCTTGTTAATATGGAATATCACAAGTTCTAGAAATGTTTCCGAAATTCCACGGAGCTGTATAATTATTAAAGTTTATGAAACAGTACTGAATCCAGAATGTACTGTATGATGATATATATATATATATATATATATATATATATATATATATATATATATATATATATATATATATCACAAAAGTAGAATATCCATAAACAAAAAGAACCAAATTCGTTCATGACCTCTCAGGCTGTCAAACTATACTAGGAATGCCTAAACACAGGATTACATCTTATTATATAGCTTCTTGCTGCGCAAAACAGAATAAGGAAAACCAATTTAAACTGTATTGCGACTTAAAACACATTTTAATCCTTCTAGATTACAACCCTCTCCGAACCAATCAGAAACTAGGTTATGCGTGACATCGCCAAAGTACTTGTGCCCTGACGTTATTAGCAGCCAATAAAGTATTGACTCTAAAATGAATCATAGAATCTAGGTTAGAAGTTCATACTCTCACGCGCTGGAGCACGTGACATGACTAATGCTTCAGTGATATATTGATCCAATTTACCATATGTGTACTCACGGCAAAACGACAGCTGTTAGACTAAGAACAGAGATCATAAACTAATACACTATACCATTATTAAAAGAAAAATATATATATAATTCCGTAACAATAGTAACTATAGTATAATCTTATCTGGCAACAAGCCTGAGGTAAAGAGATAGTCCTTTGTTAACTCAGCGAAACCTACCAATAATTGATTCAGCTCATTGTATCTGTAGGTTTGCTGACTTAATAATTATTTCAGGTTTGTTGCCAGGAAAGATTATACCATAGTTATATTTGTTAGTGCTGTGTATGAGTACTAGAATGTCATTAGGCCACACCTTATATTTGGAATGTGAACAACTCTTGTAGGAGTATGAATACCTTGATAGGTCACTCTAGTATTTTGGAATGTGAATGTGAGTAGTATTACTAGGCCTTACCAATATTTGGTTTGTGAATGCGAGTAGTATTACTAAGCCATACTAATATTTGGAATTTTAATGTGAGTAGTATTACTAGGCCATACCAATATTTGGTATGTGAATGCGAGTAGTATTACTAAGCCATACTAATATTTGGAATTTTAATGTGAGTAATATTACTAGGCCATACCAATCTTTGGTATTTTAAAGTGAGTAGTATTACTAGGCCATACCAATATTTGGAATTTTAATGTTATTAGTAATACTAGGCAACTCTAATATTTGGATTGCGTGTTGTATAGAGATGGCGGGTTGTAGATTACGCTTGCATACTGATTAATTTGCTCTTTAAAACCTTGAAGAGTAGCTAATATTGTATCAGTTTAATTGATGTTTGTGTAGCAGCCAAGCTGCTCCAAGATCTTTCAAGTTGTTGAATTCACTCTGTTTTTTTGCAAGGCCACGGTTGAAATTTATAAACTCAAGCTACAAGCTGTGGCTTAGAAATATCAATCTCTATACTACTCCTAAAAGTACAATATATACAAAATCTATTTGTTAAAAATGCATTGAAAAGATACACCACACTAGTGCTTGCTTTCATCTGATTTCTGGTTGTAAATCGGTACTATGAGAAATACATACATTTGGCGATTTGGTCTAATTTCATACATTACAGAAAACTCTTATGGTAATGTTTAACCCTTTGCTAGATAATGTTAAGGCCGGTTTTGTATCGGGCTAAACGCTTCTTCTATGGACCATGAACTGGCTGACATATCTAGTCGAGTACCCACTTTTCCAGATTACAGGGACCGATGAGGCTTCAGACAATTGAAGCATCTTGCCCAATGGAGGTAGAAATCGCCACCATTCCTCGAATTCAATACGTAGAAATCCATTTTGGAGCTCACATGGGAGATCATACAAAATAGTGCCCATGCGTCGCGCTACTAGCAGCTAATTTCTAAGCTGTCCTGGAACTAGCACCAGAACAGAGTTTTGCACATCTGATTGCATTATTTCCTCACATAATATTTAGTTTATGGTTTTGAACGGCAAAATCATTCATAGCTTGGTCTTGTATGAGAACACTCTTGATCTCTTTCTTACCTCAAACTATAATCTCGTTAGAACTGTCAAAGCGGAACCTTGTATCAGTAACATAGTCTACTGTGAAACCGACATGAAATCCCAGGTATGCAAACAGGTACCATGAACAAAAGACGTATATAGGAAATCCGAATGGGAAATATTTGGATTACATATGGAGAAAGCTACATATAAAATGCTTAAAAAAGCTAGAGTATAACTCAGTAAAGGAACTTTGGAACAAACTAAAAAATGAAGTAAATCAAGTTATTTCAAATTTCGTGCCATCAAGGAAACTCAGCGCAAGGACAAGCGTAAATCGAATAGCTCGAGAAATCAAACGATTGATCAGGAAAAAAGACAGTCTTTTCTAAAGGCACAATAAATTTGGCAATACTTAGGAAAGACAATATTTCTTAAAACTTAAGCATCTAGTTCAATTAAAAATCAAGAAGTCTTTCAATAATTAATCTGAACACATCCTTGGTTTGACCTCTCCAAGCCCAAACTATAAAGCTGTCCACATGCAGGTCAAACTATTCAATAAAAATATTTTCCTTAATTAGAAAGTCCGGCAAGATTCCTAATATATAGCTGTATTCAGGGTAAAGAACAGTAACCGGTTTTACAACAGTGACAAAGCAAATGCACCCATATAGTTAGTTTTCGTCAGTCTTTGCAAAACCTCTCCTATAAACTTAAAACAGCTCTTGCTTGTTACGTTAAATGTAGAACTGGATAAGTGCCTTCCTTTCTGGTCGCACTCAATGTGTTGTTCTTGATGGAGTCTTATCCAGTGAGGTACCCGTAACATCTGGGGTTCCACAAAGCTCCGTATTAGACTCTATTCTCTTCCACCCATAGATAAATGACCTGTCCATAAATAGACAACGTCTAGTAAGACCTTTTGCAGATGGCAAATCCAGTTTGCTTGACCGTTTGAAATGCAGAGGACTGTGTCGAACTCCAAACAGATCTAGATAATTTATAATTATGGTGAAAAGTCTGAGAATATAATCTAGGTAAGTGGCAAATGGTACATATTTATGGATGCAAACAACCCATTAGACAGAAATATACCCTGCATGGTCAGGTTCTAGAAGCCGTTGATAGTGCCAAATACATTGGTGTAGATATCAGCACCCATATAGTTAGATCTCAGCGGATAATGAGCATGCCGATAGAGTCTCCACAAGTGAAAAAATAATTCACAGGAATTCCTCAGGCGCAACAATAAAACAAAGCCATGAAGGGGTTAGGGAAATATCATACAATGCATTCTTATGGCCTCTGGTCGAGAACGCTTCTACGGTCTAGAAACCTTAAATGCAACAGAACACATCAAAGGTAAAGATGGTTCAAAGCAGAGCTGCCAGATGGGTCAAGAACAAATACCATATGACAGCATTAAACAAAAGATTGCCAATCTAGGTTGGAGGTCTTTTAAAAACAGGCAGTCTGATGTAAAACTTGCTATGTTTTACAAAATTTATCATGGTTTAGTTACATTAACCATCTGTCATATCTCCAGCAACCAACGGGACACACCCGACCAATACACCCTCTTTCCTTTTGCCAAAGACCCACATTTGCTAAGTATTACTATTTTTGTCCTTTGTTGTGTAGTGGAACAGACACACTATAGAAATTGCTACACTTCTTAACCTGAATGTTTTCAAGCAGGAGGTTTGTAATTAAAACTGTACAGAATTTAGACCATTAAACACTGTTTTGATCTGTAAACCCCTTTATTAACATTTAACAACATGGTACTATCAATGCTGTACATTCTTCATCTGTTCTCTCATACTTTTGTCGCTACACTAATAGAGCACTGACGCGCAGATGCACATAGTTCTCGAAAGAGAGTGTTGCAGTATAAACATATAGATATATACATCTTAGCATACTTGGAGCGATGTAACACCTTTTCCAATTGAATTTGCTTGTGAGGAACGAAAAAATGTAAATATTTTATACTCGGCGTTTATTCTGGGCGTGATTTTAAGCTCTGCCATGATTGGCGACTGAGACGTCTGAGCTTAAAAGGTTTGATTTTTTTATAGACATTTTACCATCATGTATTTCTTGTTTACATAAGAGCTGACGAGCACAACATGAATTTGTTTGCATTGCAGTTGCCGCAACAGGGGAGATTACTCTGTCAGTACAACCCGGAGCACAGTACACGGTCTATCCCGGTGACTATATAGGATGGTCTGTATTTATTTATGTGTCAATTCCTTTTTCCTTCCCTCCCCCTCCCTCCCCCCCCCTCTCTCTCTATCTTACACAACACACATTACAATCTTTATTTCTGAGACCATTTTACATCTTGTCACATAATCATGTTCTTATTTCGTATCCAATTGGATACGAAATATCACTTCAATTCCATTCAAAAACTTTGAGCAGAAGTATATAGAATCAGAATGTGCAGTGTTGGACCTAAAGAATATTAGAGTCATATCAAAAGTTAAGTATCATTTCTTGTGAAGAGCAACAGCAGCGACTGTGTTAAAAAACCACAACAATAAAATCATAATAAGAATTCCAAGACGGAGAAAAGCTGAATCAACGAGTGTTGTAGCCGATTAGAATGACAATTTTCTAATTCAATATTGATAAATTTAACCACGCATTTAACTTACATATAAAGGTACGCAGAAGCAGAGGATATGATTGCCTACAAACTTGGGGTTGGTGGAGAAGTGACTATTGTCGAGTATTCTGACAAACGTCCGAGCCTATCAAACATGAACGTTGACTGGTCTTCGGCTATAACAGAGAGTCGATACACATATGCAATTAGAGCTCGCTATGGCGTCAGTAAGTATACATTTTTAACGTTCTGTTTATCCTAAAAATAATGATACTTTACTACACGAAGAATTATTTTGCCAATATTCTTTTTCATCCGTAACGTAAAAATATTTGTTGGTAGTGTACATTCAGTATTTGCAAAAGAAGACAACAAACTACGCGACGTAAGAATATTGGTGACGGCAGCTAGGTTCTGTTTCTTACTTTAGGGAGAAGAGTTCTTCTATTTCGGCTTTACCGGTCTTTTTATATGTAATTTTATTGTTGTATTGGTTTGTTTGTGCCTGACTATGAAAGCCTCATTTGCCCCTTGAACAGCAAAACCATAAACTATGAGCAAGGCTAAATAGTAAAAGGAGTTTAATAGGGTGAAGGTTACAAAGGTTTTACTCCCTATTTTTAGCACCACGTCATCCACGAAAACAATAAAAATATATTTTCTTTCATTTTAGTGAAATTAAATCGGCTGAGATTCACACTTACAATGAACATTTTCAAAATTTTTAGTATGGCAGAATACAATTTTGCAGAAGGAAATCCAATCACACTTGTCATATTTGGAAAACGAGTAAGAAAAAATCCAGCTGAGAAAGAGTCCATGCCTTAAAGTAAAATATAGGGATTCTTTATTTAAGACAGTTTGGTCATAATATAGTTAAATTCATATTGTGGTTAAAATATTCACACACACACACACACACACACACACACACACACACACACACACATATATTCAAAAGTAAAATATTGTTATTTACATGCGTTGTAGTAGTTTCAAAGGGAAAAATGGTATCTGATTTAACAGCTGCTTTTCTAAGTCTGATGTTTGACTTCACGAGAATATTTTTTGAGGTATGGTTTGGTTTAAGAGGTTGGTCTACAGTTCATTGTCCGCACTTTCATAAGGTTACCCAGCATCATCAAGAAGGAGATGATGCAGCGAATCTACCGATTATTAAGCGTACACATGTATAAAGTGATGAATTTCATTTACCTGTAGAAAATCTCCAATTCAGTGTTGTGTTTGTTTTTTTTTTTTTGTTCATGCATATCCAGTTGTAAGACTAAATAATACAAAGCCTATAGGAGACGAAAAACATGACATATTATCATAGCTCGGTGTTGTCTGTTTTGATAGCGTCAGAATCCTTGCTATATTTTAACTCTATGCAATAGTTTAAAACAATCATGGTGATTTATTTCGTACATTACTAAAATCATTTATATCAATTTTTATAAAAACCTATTCATCACTTATAATCCGAAGATACATAACTCTTGACCAAATATAATCCGGTGAAACTATTTTCTGCACGACCCCATACCCGATAATCCTTACGCGCATACAACATTAGCTAATGAAATCTCTGTATAAATTCATTAGGCAACGGCTACTGTTCTGAGAATACCGCCGTTTTTCAATTATTTCGGGCAATGCGGGCGTTGATCCGCATGTTTAAAATAATCACATAGCATATATTTGTATCTTCGTTTCTCTAGTCTCCTAGAAAAAATGGCCAAGATTGAAAGAAAGCACTTTTATAGTATATGCCGATTTTGAAAGAATGAAAATCACTATTACTCAAAAATACAATAGTGTCTTCATTCCATGATTTGTATTGAACTAACATTAATTTAATCAATGAGTCATTACATTAATGATCCCCTCCCCCTCCCGCCCTATTCGGTGTATATACTTTACTACTTACTATGCTTCAACAACACAAATATATCTTGTATTTGAAATTTTGGACCACTAAAAGTAATAATTAAAAAGACATAAAACCAGTCAGTCTAGGGTTATCTGTACATAAGATGAATAATAATAATAATAATAATAATAATAATAATAATAATAATAATAATAATAATGTTACAGAATTATGTATCATTTTGTGTTTAACTAATGGTATAGTTTTATGATCTCTGCATACTAGTTTAACAGCTGTCGTCTTGCAGAAAGTACATATACGGGACATGTGACCCAATACATTGGCCACTGGGAAAATCAATATTTCGCTTGAAACATTAGTCATGTCACGTGATCTAGCGCGTAAGGGTTTGAACTTTTGAACTTCTGACCTGGATTTCGTAATTCAAAGAATGATTCATTTTGTTGACCAGAAATAAGAGTTTAAGATGTTTGTTTGAGACGTAGAATAATGGGTTTTTATTTGATTTGCGCAGTCAGAGACTGTAAATAAGATGTAATGGCGTTCGTCATTCTTACAAGGTTCGTTAGCTTGAGAGGTCATAAACGAGATTGGTTCATTTTGTGTGATATTCTGCTTCAGAGATATACAGAACATTTTGGGTTTAGTACAGCTACTTCAACTTTAAGAATTATTCAGCTCTGTTGGAATTAGCGGAAACATTTCTAGAACTTGTGTTATATTCCATATTCACAAGGATTAATTGGAATTAGTAATATTTGGATATAACTGATTCTTGTTGGCACTCCAGATCATTGCAGGTTTCATTCCGAACGTTCTTCATTCGGAATAATTTGGATTAACTTCCGGATCAGTGAACTTTAGAACAATTTAGGACTTTTAAGGATATTCTATACTGTAAGTTATTTTTAATTCTTTCACTTTGATTCTTTGTTGAAATATTTTAATATTTTAGGAAATTAAATATTTGTCTTTTAAATTTTGAAAGCTTGTTTGAGTCTTTTCTTTTGTTACATTTACCCCTAGTCGTAACAATAATAACAATTATATTAAAATTTAATATACACTAAATTCTGCCTTGGGTACGAGTCTTTATTTACAAAAAAAAATACTGAGAGCAAGATAGTCAAAGGGAGACAAACCTGTAATGCTATTACAATTTTTTACCTTGATGACAGTTAATTATGGCTTATATATATATATATATATATATATATATATATATATATATATATATATATATATATATATATAAATATATATAATGTTTCAAATAAATAATAAATAACTGCGCCAACCTAGAGGGATTATTTTTTGTAAAGAAAACAATCAATCTTACAAGTTATTACGAACTAACAGTCTGCGTAATTGTCCAAAATAATGCAATCCTTCGTTACTTCTGTGATAATGTTTGGTTTCTTGTTATATTTTCCTCCAGAGACAAAATGGCTTCAATGTTGTTGTTTTTGTTTGGACAAAGATCGCATAATACGAGATAAATTAAAAAGAGAAATTGTAGAAAATTTCAAAGAAGGTAAATATGCAAAGCTAATAATACGGTTTGAGTACCCATTTCATTATAGCGTTCAAGAATGACATAAATAGTGACTTTAGTAGCATTTATAGTGACGGTATGGTTAAAATTTTACTGTAATAACAAAATATCACTTATCGTCATACATACGTAAAGCATTCTTATTTACAGTAATTTGATATAATTCATGCTTTCATTATACAAATAAATTAACTGGTAATTTATACTTTGATAAAACAAACAATCTTTGAACTTATCAAAGTTTTAATTTTTCTAGATGACACATTTCATAATATCGTTGCATATCTTTTTTGTCATCTTTGTCAGTTATAAAAGAATAACGCATAGTTTTAAGACCACGACATTCTTGAATTCATGTACCATTCATTTCATCTTTGAATTCATGTACCATTCATTTCATCTTTGAATTCATTTACCATTCATTTCATCTTTGAATTCATGTACCATTCATTATATCTTTGAATTCATGTACCATTCATTTCATCTTTGAATTCATGTACCATTCATTTCATCTTTGAATTCATGTACCATTCATTTCATCTTTGAATTCATGTACCATTCATTTCATCTTTGAATAATACGACATGTTTATTGTTTATTAACCATATGATGCAAATGTTATCTTTCTTGCAATCACTTGTATCATAAAAGTGAATATTTCTTTTCATGTCTTTTAAAAGTTATCCGACTTATTATTAATGCATAACATAAAGAATCTGCTTATCATTTATTTAATAATGAAATGCTAACATCATATTTGTTTTTTCAGCTTGTAGTGAAAGTAATACATCAGCCATTTTGATAACACTAACACCCTAACTTTTCCGCAAATAGGGGTGTCAATGTAATTTTTTCATTCATCATAATTTATAAAGCTAAAATCTAATCTATTATTATTCTCCTTGCAAATAATACATCTTTTTCATATTGGTTTGTTTTCATTTGAGCACAATTTGACAGTTGGTCACTTCATTTTCTTCAGTTTTCCAAATACATAGAAATTCATTAGTTTTGTTTTTCTTTTCTTCTTTTTTTTGCTCAGGTTTATTGGTTGCTTTTTCTATTCAATTTGGTATTTAACTTTATGTATGGATCTATACAAATTTTTTTTATTATTTTTAAATTTAAATAATATTAGCCCATGTGCCATCTTCAACTTTAATCCTGACTAAACATACAATTTTATATTACGTTAATGAATTATTATTATTATTATGAAGTATTATTTTGTTCTGTTGCTAATGGGTAACAATAATCGTGTAAATACGTTGGTACTTCTAACTAAAATCTACTTCTGAAATACCACCCCGTTTTACATCTTCCTTCCAAGACATTAATTTGCATTATATAATTTTAATTGTTTTTTTTTTTTTTTTTTTTTTTTTTTTGGGGGGGGGGGTCATCTAAAGTCTTTGACAGGCTTAAGTTGACTCATGGACCAGTAGTAAAGCATATTAATATTTAAGCACATAATGAATGACCTTGACCTTAACCTATTGTGTTTTTGTTCTCAATCATTAACGACCTTTGCTTCATCATCAACACAGTACTCCGTATGGATTTAGCATATATATTTGGTATCATACTAATTAATCATCTTATACCATACTCAGTAATTAAAGACATCTCGTATTAAGAATGTAATTCTAATTTTACTACTGTTGCCTTTAAACTTGCATCGTGAGCTAAGACTGGAAGTTAGGATTTTTGTTAAGTAACACGCACGACTCCCATAATACATTTTGTAATGATCCTGCTTTCATCTCATTGATCCTGCTAAAATCAAGCGGAAGCCAGTTCTGTTTCTAATTCAACATTTATTATTCATTTGCATCAGCTAAAAGCAATAACAAGTGTATTTCACAAACAAGACTCATTGAAAGTTGAAAGTTCATATTCATTCTCTGTATCTGATCCATGCAACTGCTGTAATGTAATGCGTATTGAAAATGAATATAATTTTCTACTATTGTTCCCTTTTATAGGAATTTAAGAAAAAAAATGATGTACCAAGATTCTACAATGCATTTTCTAGTAGGGGAAATTTTCAGACAAATTTTGTTAGAAAAAGCGTTGAAAATGTTAGCTGCAGTATCGACATTTATATATTTAGAAGAACCAAACAGATACTAATAAAATGTATGTTGGAGATATGAGTATCATAAGCATAAATAATGCATTTTTGATCATTATATTGCTTCATGTAAACACACATTGTCGAGGGAATATAAATTAGCATATAGATCATCTGTGATTTATTTTTTAACTTTGTCCTCTCTGGATCGCTTATATTTGTTACATCCTAACATTTGCAGCTATGAATTGAACAACAACTGCATATTACAATTTAGTGCTAAATAAAGTTTCTGTTCTGTTTTTTTAGAGTTTAAAGATCTAGTATGTATTTATGTATTTGCACAATAGTATCGTCTATAAAAAAAAAAAAAACAAAAAAAAAAAAAAACAAAAAAAAAAAAAAACGATTGTCGGAACTGTCTAATGAGGGAATCCAACCTGCCCACCTCTCCTTCCGAAAGCATAAATATGTTGTATTTAATTGAAACTACAATCATATGAATTTGTTTGAATAATGCAATTGCGGAATAAGACCATGAGGAAAAGAACATATAAAATAAAGTAGATGACATCGAGAAAGGAAGCATGGAACGAGAAAAGGGAATTCTTGATCATTACACATCAAATATGTTAGAATTTATTTTTTACGCATATCCTTGATTGTTCAATGGTCAAATCTAGTAAGGAAAAAAAAGCTAAAAATAAGAAAGATTTAAAGAATTACACAGGATTTTAACAGAAAAAACTCTTTTGAAAAAATAAATAAAAAAAAACAAACCCAATTTTTAGGACATACATATATAGCATATAAGTTAAGTACAATTAATGTTCTATGATACAAGAAGCCATTAGACGACGTATGAAAAGGGCCGATAAAAACACTTAACAGAACAGAAAAGCTTGTGTAGGGCATGACAGCAACAACAACAACTATTGCAACGATACATTCATCTTGAGATGCATTAGCTTGTATTAGAAACAGGTGTATTGAAGCTAATTATCTCACCTAGATAAAACAATGGAAACAAATGCAAAATATACAACAATTACAATTTCGTAACAATGCAAAAATGCAAAAATGTAACAATGTAATAATGCAATAATTATAATAATGTAAAAATGGAACACTTGCAACAATTACAATAACTTCGACATCTTAACAATAACAACATGGTAACTATGCCACAATTACAAATATGAAACAATATAAAAATACTACACCGTACTAATACAATAATGCGATAGTGTAACAATGTATTAATTACAATGATGCAACAAATAAAACATAGTAACTCAGTTACGTTACAACTGTGTAACATGGAAAAGGAAAAGTAAATGCAAAATTTGCAACAATTTACAACAATAAAACAAATGCAACAATTTTAACAGCACGCCGTATTTTATTCAACATCGTCCTTGCAAGGGACTAGTATAAAACAAAATTACAACAAGCATAACTGTGTAAACTGCAACAAACAGAACAATAACAGAAACTAACAACTTTAGTCGTAAAACAGTTATCTTTTGGTGGTTCTCTTGAAGTTTTTAGAAGTAAGAGGCAAAAATATTTAGAACAAGCAACGAACGCAGTTGGTGAGCGAAAATGGTCTTGGAACGTGAGTTGTGTCAGAGGATAAATTGTCTGCATAAGTCTTCTTGCAACTTGCGGATACGTCACTGAGTTATGCTTTGTAGTCTACTCTTTAAAAATTGCTGACTTTCCGTTCCCTCTCATAAGACGAATTATTTCAAATTGCTGCTTACATATATACTCGATTGCATATATAAAACATTTCCTGTGCATTATATTATGTCTATGGTCAACCGTACATTTGCATATATTCTGATCAGGCTATAAATAAATGTCATAACGGGAACTAACTAATAATAGAATGGTAAATACACTTGTGTCTCCCTTTAACCATTTCGCTCGCTTACAAAGGTACAAGATCGTACATAAGATAGACTTAAATGTTTACTAAAGTTTGTGTCTGACTGGCCAAGTAATTAGTTTTAATTCGAATTTTTAATGGTCCAAATCTCAGATACGAGACGTTGTATTTTTGGTAATGAATCATAGTAAGCAGTATAGTGTATGTCAATTTTATTTGATGGAGGGGATTATTTTTGTAGTAAGTCATTTATTAAAGTAATGTCAATTTAACAAGAATTATGGGCGAAGCCCGTATTGCTATTGTACTTAATTGTGATTATTTATTAAATGCAGCAAAACCGGCAATATCCGTACAACAGCAACTATCATAAGAAGGAGAATGAGTCGCTAGTGACACTAGTAGATCTAAAAGGGGTTTCTTGCCCCAACCTATGGGGGGGGGGGGCTGTGGGTAGCCTGGGAGAGGCGGGGGCTTAGCCGGTTTGGAGGACTGTGGTGAGCTCGCCGGTTTTGGGGCCCCTGTAGGAATGACTGTCAGCCTTAATAAAACGTAAGGGTAAAAACAGATGTTGTTTAGCCGGTAAGCCGGTATGCCGGTCAACCCCCCTCACCCCCGATTTTGAGGCCGACTTTAAAACTGGCCTTTTACTACGTTTAAATAAATGCTTTGTCATTGGTATACAGCTAATCGATATACTGCTTAGTGACAGGTTGTATACCTTTGAGCTATGCCACGTCTTGCTGAAAACAATTGTGCTTGGCTAAAACCAGAGAGCACACATTTGTGCAGAAAAAGTGTATACATGTGTACTGTGCCATTCATACAGCACAAACAAGCGATGATGTCAAATAAAGCCTTGCTGGAAGTACGATGTGGGTGTTAGGGCTGATCATATAGGATTTGTCCACGTGGTGGTGCCATTGCAATGTAGAGAAAACTAAAACGATCAAGGTACGGATACAATTTGGCAAGGTCTTTGCCGAGCTTAAGACCACTAAATATTTTCAATAGAGATAGCTGGTTAATATATTATATGACAAGTTTATTGCTAAGCTCAATAAAATTAAAAATTTTAATTAGTGATAACTAGTTAATTGGCTACATACAAAAAAATGTCAACATTCACAATTATAAATGAGCTGCTTAGCAGAGGGCAAATAACCAAAAGTGAGGATGATGCTGCGCTTGATGATGAGTAGGTAGCCGATTTGCCTTGTTGAACAGACAGTCCAAGTTCCGGTTCCTAGACTGTCGATTCGTCGGGTTGAACAATCAGTCCACGCCCCACGGCTAGTTCCGGCACCAATAAAATCAATTTGCCGCGTTGAACAGCCAGTTGGAATGGACGGTTTCCACAGATATACGAGATTCTTAATGAGACTCAGCCAGCAGCCAAGTCAAGAGCGAAGAAACACCGCAGCAAATTATCAGCCATAGTAAAGCTAGGTACTAGTACTGATGTTGCTTCGGTAGTTCTAGGTTGGCATTTGTCATCAACGGTGTAATCGCGCTGTTCGACAGTGCCCGCTATCTAATCGATAACAAAGAAGTTGAATCTGCCTTGATAACGTCGATGTTGCCACAACCATCCTCGGCCTTGTTCGCTATATCGACGACTACGACTTCAGCGCCTGCCCATCTGTGATGTTTACAAATGACACAACAGACCACGCCGACGATGTCCAGTTTACCTTGATAGAGCTCGAAATGCCGCGAGAGAAGGCCGCACGAATGTAGTAATAGGCAACAACCCCTATTTCAGTCAAGGCTTCACGTTCCGAAAGGTCCAGATGGACGCGCATGGTAACTTTTCATTACCGCTAACCCACATCTTCGAAATACCACTTTCTCTACTTCGACTCGTACGACCTTGAGCAGCATCCTAAATTAAATTTGTATCTTCGCAGAGGTCAGCAATGCGACCCCAGTCACTGCCGCTGACTTACTCTACGCTCTCGATAAAAAAAAGACCTATAGGCCGATTTGCGGTCGCCTATCCATCGCGGTGCTAAAAGCGTCTGAGCGCAACCCAACCCCGGATACATTGTTGGATGAGGCATTATCGTGTCAACTGACGGTCAACGCAGTGGTCCCCAAGTTATTTGGAGACAGACACCTATTTTTAGTATAGTGTAAACACGAACTATTCCTGCAGACAGCTATGGAAGCTCTGCTATTTCAAGCGCTGGCACCCACAAGGTCATCTCTCCCAGTACGCAACCAAAAGAGACCTCGACGCTTTCTCCAACCATGCTAATAACGCAGATCCAATGACCTGGTCGTGCTCTCCGATGACACGGGAGACCTTAAAAGCTCGGGTGTAGACCTCTCTGCGATCCCCACCAAACCATTCAGCGTCGCGGCCGACCATGTTGCAGTTTTCAAAGCAACAGCGGTATATTCGTGGACAAAAATCAAAGATTATATTTACGATAATGATGCCTTGAGGGTCTTAAAGGCCGGTGATACAATGAGCGGCGAGTTGTGATGAACAGCAGCTTAATAAAAAATGTACTGGGCTCCGTCGAGCCTCAAGATGCCGCTACACTGAAGTGTGTCACTAACCGGGTACCAGACCTGCTAGGCGATGCTGGGATTAAACCATCGGTACTAGCGTCCTCTCGCGGTTTGTTGAATGCTTCAAAAGGGGCGCGATTGCTACTACAATAGCAACGTGATATTTGGACTTAAAGAGCTCACATCAGTAACAGTTTTATTGAAGTACGTAAATCCCTCAATCATTCGACTCAACGACGACAAAACAATATTATGTATTTGTAGTTGCTCTTGTTTTGTTTCTTTCTTTTTTTTCTTTTTTTTTTTTGTTACAAGACGCACTCTATCACATCACATTATTCGGCCAAAAAACTCAAAGGCAGGTTACTTATGACCTTTAATAATAATACTAATAATACTATTTATGCTAATAATACTATCTTTGGAATGTGGTAATTTTATGGAAACTATCGGAAAACACAGACAATCGGTTAAAGGTGTGGGTCCGCAAATTATCCCACTCCCCGAACGAATTAAAGTTTTATATCACGCTGCTTATAAAGGAATTGTCATGTTGTTATATCCGAAATCCAAGACCCACAAGATTTTCTCCTGAAAAGGATCAACTAGCCTGAAACCTTACGGGCAGAGGTTGAACAGCAGTGCGCTCTGTACAAATACGTAAAAGCAAGCAAATACGCGGTGGATGGCGTTCGCAACACACTAAAGGCTGTTTCTCTAAGCACCTGTGTGGCGGAATTGGACTATTGTCAACAATCATTGCTATCTCCATCGCAATTGCCCTTGAGATCACAGCTATAAGCTATGTTCTGATTTCTGAAGCTGGACATTTTATCAACCGGAGACTATCCATGAATACTAAAAATCACGAAGTCCTGGTCCTGGTTGAAAAAAAAGCTCAACACAATCACAAACCACATATCATAGGCGCTACCTGACAACGCTCTCACTGAAGACGAGTTCCTGGATGAAGTCGACAAATACATAACCATGTGAAAGGAAATACGGGCTGCATCGCACAAGGCATACATTTTGGTTGTAATCGACAAAGAGGCAAAAACCGAGTTTATAGCTAGCAATAAGCCGAAGTTTTGGAGGAGATCATGAAAAATCTCGGTCAAAAATCATCATAAACTGTGTGTTGTGAGTCCAGAACATTGGGAACGACAGAACATGCTGAGCTTGATAACGCAAGGCCTGTTCCAAGCGCACCTCCAGTATACGATGCGGTTTTTCAATAACAAGTATAAAGTCTGTACAATCCCCGTTTTGGGTTGGCTTTGATGGTGAACTCAGCTGGCCTAACAGCCTCTATTTTTCCCTTTTTGTTTGCAGCATGGGTTGCAGTCGTTACGACGGGGCCACCCCATCCCGACTGGGGCAAACACGAGTCCAACCGGCTCCTTTAGGATAACCTCAGGCCCCCCAATCAGCTAAATACCTCTTATACATCTACTTCTTTAATTCTAAAGCCATTAAGGAAGGTGGTATGAAACTTCACACACACACACACACACACACACACACACACACACACACACTCGTTGAGAGTGTGTGGCATAACACGGTAACGGTTCTATCGTTAAGGTGAAGTTCAAAAGGTCAGCGTTACCAATTTTCTGTAGGTGCTGTAACTTATAAACTCTCAAAATTAATGATAGTGAGATTAAGCATATTATAGTATATTATAGCTCATGGATTCGTGTTTTTGTTTTTTCACTTACCACATTCGTGGTTCTATCTTTAAATTCAAAGTTTCCGATCAGGTCAAAGTCACATGCCAAAGCCATTATTTGTGTTTAGGCTGCTTCTCTGACGCACTAGCTTTAAGAATACGATGCATTTACATAATGATTTGAAGTCTTTTGCGCACCCTTTTCATAGTCCTTTTATAATTGTCAACACCACATGCTAATGATACGTATTTAATTATATGTCTTGGCACTAACTAGAGACCCATATTAAGAGAGATGAAACAAGAATAGTATGTTCCATTTGCGGCATGTGAAAGGTGGTGGAAGGTGACATTCTGTCTGACGCTTTTGCTTTGTGACACCTTTAGTTTATCCTGTTAAATCAGATTACCTCTTACACCTCTGTTTAGCCAACTTAACTTATTTGATTAGTAGTCTTGATTTTAAAGCGTGACAACTTTACCCAACTGATTAATAGTCTTGATTGTAAGGCGTGACAACTTTACCAACTGATTAATAGTCTTGATTTTAAGGCGTGGCAACTTTACCCAACTGATTAGTAGTCTTGATTTTAAGGCGTGGCAACTTTACCCAGCTGATTCGTAGTTATGATTTTAAGGCGTGGCCGTCGATTATTTGCATCGTATCTTGTCTTTGATAAGTAGTAATCTATTGATAACGATACTATAAATACTTTACAAAAGTTAGGATTAGTAATTTATTACTATTCTGAGTATGTTTTGAGAGAATCTAAGTGTATCGTGTATGTGCAAACCGAATTGAATCGTATACAATATTTGTTTTATCAAAGATGCATCAGCAAAAGTAAAATTTCCATAGAGGAAAATATTATTTTATGAAAGAGACATCAGCAAAAGTAAGATTTTCATAGAGAAAAGTATTGTTTGATCAAATATACATAAGCAAGAGTAAGATTTCCTATGGGAAAAATATTGTCTTTGCAGATGTAGATCCTCATTTTGTGAATCTAGATGCTAACATTATAGTGACTCCACGCAATGGCATAGGAGAAGTGATATACACGGTAATTGCCACTGATGATGACATATCGGACACAACTATTACTAAGCTGATCTACAATAACACTACCAAAAGCAGCTACTTCTCATTTAACAATACAAACCGTGAGTTGATTACAATTACTACTAGTATTTCTACTACTACAACAAGCAAGATGTTTTATATTATTATTATTATTATTATTATTTGCATCATCATCGTCTTTCTAAGCCTATTGCTGTTAACTTTGGTTGGTCTTTCGCTTAAATAAGACTGCTTCATTTGGCCTAAGTCATAAATTCAGTTTCTTCTGGTTGTATTTAAGTTTTTGATGCATTACTACTAAAAAGAATTGTGTTTGAAATATATTCAGACAATATTCAACACTGATAAGAGTCTGAAAAAAATTCATTGTAATCATGTGCCTTTGCTATATTTAACACATGGAAATGATCTCATTATACCGGATTGAAATTAATTGGTTAGTTTGCAAACGCAAATTAATCTTTTTTCCCCTGCTCTTTTGTAATTTAAACGGCGATATTTTCCTTTCATATTTTGTATTCCAGAACAAGTAACGGTTATTGCAAACTTGTCAACCAAAGTCGGGTATGAATGTTTAACGTTTACTGTGCAGGACAAATGCCAAAACACTGACACCGGCCGACTCTGTATCACGATATACAATGACGTACGTATATCAATTATTATATATGAACTAAACACATATATACTGTTTTAGTGGTTATATGAAAAAAAGTGAATACGTCTATGTACCGGTTCATACTTAGAAATTTAAAAACATTCAACAGGATATCAATAAAATGTTCATCATTTATTCCTTCAAGCTCTTTCTGCGTTATCATCATGGATGCTCTCCAGGTATAATCATAGAGGTTATTTACTTTTATGGAGCGAATAAAGGATATACTTTTAATCGAGAGTGTGAAAACTCGGTATTTCACGAGTCACGAGTTTTTCACACAAGAGATAACATATATCTGTTATTCACTCTAAACAAGCAAATTTTCTTTTTATTTTATGCTCAAACGTATTGTCTAGCGATATTTCTTATGGTATCCCGCGCGATGATTCAGCGGTTTACCGTTTATGTTTTGCTGTGTTTTGTGTATATTCGCACAGAAAATATTACTAAAAAAGCACACAGACAACAAATTTTAAGGAAAAAAACAAAAACAAAACAAAAAAAAAAAAATTACAAACTACAATGTGGTATTTTAACCTGGTTATCCTGTGTGACAGATGGACATGCTTACCACTAAAACAAAACAAGTAACATAATGACTATCATTTCTAGGTCATACGTTATCCATGTCTTTTGATCGCAGTGAAAAAATTATTTCTCTTGGAAAATCCACCGATTCATAAACTAGCATAAAATAAATTATACTTTCAAAAGTAGTTTTGTAAATAAACAATTTGATGTTATAGTTATGTCAATCACGTCATTGTTTATAGGGGCGAGATATATAGAGGATATCTATGTTTTTAAGTAGATACAAGGAAATATTTCGTGGGTGAAGTGGAAACATTCAATTGTCACGAGTGGCGAAGACAATATTTCGTGGGTGAAGTGGAAACATTGAATTGTCACGAGTGGCGAAGGAAATATTTAGTGGGTGAAGTGGAAACATTGTATTGTCACGGGTGTCGAAGGAAATATTTCACGGGTGAAATGGAAACATTGTATTGTCACGAGTGGCGAAGGAAATATTTCACGGGTGAAATGGAAACATTGTATTGTCATGAGTGGCGAAGCGTAGATTTTTTTATATTATATAGTTTTTAAGGCAAAAACCTTCAATTTGCATGGATTTTTTTCTCGATTCTGTGTCAATGCGATTAAAAACGGCTGCATTACTACATCGATAAGAAAAGTTCCAAAATTTGACAATAATTTTAGGACAGTAACATTTAAGAAATTTAGATTTGACATAAAATGCATCAAATTGTGTATTTTGTCAAATTAATGAATGTTTTCATGCGAAAATGAAAAGGTTTTTATTTCGTTAACACATTTCTTGAGCGGATTGATACATGAACATGACAGAACGCTCCAAAGGGCTTCAGAGCGTAACATCATTAAACAACAGATTTTAATGATTGTGAGATTACTTGTAAGGATTTTGGCTGCTATTTTTGTTTATTTCTGCATTCAGACGTGAATTTTGTGTTGGCAGGCTTGCGGTCCATTTCGGTAAGAGAAGCTGCACCGTAATTTCGATTTGCAATCGAGACTAATCAATGCTTGATTTCTCCATGGTTTTCAGACATGATTATGATTGCGGTGACAGTTAAAATCGCTACCTAAACAATTTTATTACTGTATGTAATCAAGAGTTTTTCTCAAAAATGTGTACCATTTATCGTTGAGTGTAATAGGTATACGATACTGTATGGGTGACACAGAATATCGAATAGCACCAGGTCATGTAAGCTCAGTCACTGATAATTTGCATGATTCAATTGAAAAACTAATTACGAAAAGGTTAATACTTGAAGCCTGCTTTTTGTTGTTTGGGGTTCATTTTTATGCATTCTTGACCCTTTTCATTGATTACATAAATGTATACTAGAGGGTCAAGAGTCTTTACACATTTTAAGATCTATTTATTCTGAGAGAGAGAGAGAGAGAGAGAGAGAGAGAGAGAGAGAGAGAGAGAGAGAGGAGAAGAAGAAGAAGAAGAAGAAGAAGAAGAAGAAGAAACCAAATAGGTGTAAATATGGAAATACATGTCTGTAGAACATACATAAGGGCAGATATACTTCCTAAATGGAAAAAGAAAGTAGTTCCGAAAGTGATATAGCCACTGTGGCGATAAAAATGGTATCGCCACTGTGGCGATATCATTTTTCTCCCACTGATATATTTCAATATCTCATTATGATATATATAATAAAAACAAGTTCTCTACATCAATATACAACATTTGCATAGAAAAACATATTTTTAAGACTGACAAAATCATTAAATTACCTTCACAGTCCTTAGATAAGTAATAAAAATATATTGACAGAAATACACTCAGAGCTTTGTACATTGTATGAATACACTGATACATATTCACAACATGACCATAGGAAACCTATATTGGTTGTTTTAATTTGTATGGGCCATTTTATACCTTGTATCAATACATTGATGCACTTTCATAATATACTGTACAGGGCCTGTATAAGTGCGTTTCTGTCAAAATGTTTTTGTTTTTTGTATTTTTGGTTTTACTTAGCCGTTTTTTTTGTATACAAGTGTTATATGTAGATGTTAAGAAATTGCTTATATCTCGCCCTATAAACAATGATGCAATTGACATAACAATTACGTCAAATTGTTTATTTACAAAAATACTTCGGAAATATGATGTATCTACCTGAAGAGCATCCATGATGATTATGCGAACGCACTTGAAGGAATAACGGATGAACTTAACTGATATATATATATATATATATATATATATATATATATATATATATATATATATATATATATATATATATATATATATATATACGTACATACATACATACATATTTGTATGCATTACATTCTATTATATTTCTAACAGAGAACATAGATCTATACATCGAAGTATCATACTAAACAAAGGATATGTGGAGGTTTATTTCATATCAAAATTGGAGTTTTCTTTTATTCAGAATGGCAGAGTTTATTTATAAGGACTTTTTCACAAAAACCTATATAATTTTTCTGACAGCCACCATCTGTAACCTGTAACCCAAATATGGCTTCAGTAGTTGAATCTGCGTATGACACCACAAACATTACCACCTTGACTGTTAATGATGCAAATGGTGATGCCGTCACTTGTTCCCTTATGGGAACAAGTCCGAGCGGAAGTCCATTTCACCTACAGCAAGACTCGGGAGGTGAGTTTTTAACTTCGTCTTAAAAGGCCAATAGACATCCCAACAAAAATTTACACAACGGGCCAATAGAATTGCAAAAACATGACTGACGTTATTTGCCGCTCAGTTAAAAATAGTTGAAACGAAAGATATTATGATGTAGCAATGTACATTAATTTGTCAGTATTTTGCGATCTAGACTTTCTATAAAATTACATGCCTCCGGCGATGAGGAATGAGCTTGCAGACTCCTAATGAAGGTTTGAGATGGTCCATACAAGATTCGGGACAGTAGTTACGAGGTCCTGTCTGTTCTTAATTTTGTCAACTTCCTTAATTAATTTGATTTTAATAATACACAAAACCTATTCAATAATGCATATGTATGGAGACTCAGCAGGCCAGTTGATAATGGGTCTAGTGTTGCTTTGTTTCCATGAAGTTGCTTCTCTTCAACGGTGGGGGTTGTATAATCATTTTTGGAAAATATGCGGATCTGTTCAAAAACGTTTGTCAACGATATGGCACAACTAAATATTTAACAGTTCTATATATTTCGCTGAATTAGGATTTCCACCAATTGGCACAATCGTTCCTACTGCTTTACGAGTGATGTAGCTCCTAAACATACAACTCACCTTTATAGGCGCCTTTCTAACATTAGAGCACTCCATCCTCCATTTCTCATTCGCTTTTTTCGACACAGAGAGGGGTTATTCTGTCTAAATATAATCCGAGTCTCATCAGAAAAAAAATTCTCCGATTCCTGTAAACACCACTGTCGTCTCGTTCTATACCATAAAGTTCGCCGCTGTCTGTTGACTTTGATGTTTGTGAGTAACTTGCAAATCTTTCTATGTTTATCACCTTATTTATGAAGGCTCCTCTACGTACGTTTATAAATACATTGATGTGCAGCTTGATTAAATGATGATGTAATATCCTGTAATGATCATCTGCTATTACTTCTTACGAAGCGAAAAGGTGCCATGTCATCCCTTTTGTCAGTCATCTCATCCTTCCTGATCGCGATAAGGTTTCTATAGAACCGGTTCTTCTAACCTTTTGCAGCACCTTCCCTGTTGTAGATAGGCGTATTCCTAATACAGTTGCAATTTAGGAGTTTCTTTAAAAATCCTGATGAATTAAGAATTACAGTGCTTTCTTTAAAATCACTTGACAATTAGGTACCTTTCCACGGCATTGTTTGCTAGGATGAATTCAACAACCGGATATGGTCTGCTGCAGACAGTGAGTGGTTACCAGGGTAAACAAAACCCCCAAAAATAAAAATATCCTACTAAAATGTACTCCTGAAAATTGTCTCCCTTTCAAGTGTGTGTGTGTGTGTACAATATATATATATATATATATATATATATATATATATATATATATATATATATATATATATATATATATATATATATATATATATCACGCTGCCTGAGTGGTTTTAGAGCTCGACACGAATAAAAGAAATTACGTTGGCTACGTTTATTTCAATGCTTATGGCATATCATGTACATAATATTCTTACATCGAGATGGTAGTTTGACGTGTCTATTTTATTGACGTCAGGTGTACTTTAATATATCATTTGCACGTGCTATTTGTTGGTGCTTCGCAAATTATTTATTCCTTTGATGTCTGATTATGTAAGAATGACAACCAGACACAGATTGCGAAGATAAAATAATGTCTGGACAACCAGGGACACAATTCAAACCCTCATGCTCGCCTTCTTCCATCGTGTTCTGGCAAGCGTTTAAACTAAGCAAAATGTATATCGTCTGAATAGTACATTATCACATATCAGTGCTAATAAATCGGCTTGTCTACATTCATCAGCCCTTGTAATATTGGCCGGAAAAGGATCAGTTTAAATAAATATTCAAAAGATGACTTAGAACAGCGATAAGTCAATAAGTTTTTTTCGTAGCAAACTCTGCGGTCTTTTTTGAGTGAGATAAGACAGTGTTGTTGCTTCTAGATGCACACAGATGGCAGCGTTAGGAGAATAAATGTTTGTGAAAGAACAAGTTCACCAATCTCTTTAGAGCGCCACCATGCGGTCACGGGAAGCATGCGCATTTTCAGAGCAGTTTGTATCGGATACAATCAAATCGCTCGCATTGTCTTATGCACAATCCCAAAAGTTTAAATACATACGCAAAGGTGATGAAAGGAGATAAGCGCAGTGGCGGCGCGAGCGAGGGGTTGGGAGTGGGCAATTGCTCCCAGGCGCCCGGCGAATGGGGGCGCCGTTGGGAGTTTTTATTTTTTTCAGCTGCAATTTTCATAGTATTTCTTCTTCACCTTAGTGTAACGGGGGCAATTCTTCACCAACCGTATATTTAGCAGCGGAGGGGGAGGGGGGAGGAGGAGGAGGAGGAGGGAGGTGGGCAACTGACATAAAAACTGTTCAATGTAGCTAAGTGGGGGCGCCACTAAGAAACATTGCCCCCGGGCGCCTAGAACCCTCGCGCTGTCACTGGATAAGCGGGCTTTGTATGACATTGGGCGCTCGAGGATGCAACAGCAGTGAGCAATTTGGTGTATGTGCATGCCATTATCCATTGTTTTTATTCGCCTCTTCGAAGTAGAGGAGAGCAGTTGTACTACCCCCAGCGTCAGCGTCGGCACAAATGAAGGCATATACATATATACAGTCTCGCTGCATCTCATACACTCTTTCTTTCGAGGTCCTAGGGAACAGTTTGGAGCGGGTTTCATAGCACCTAACCCCTGGAGAGTGGGGCTAAGGGGTAAATTGTTTTACATACATATACATTCATTGTACATTTTCGGTTAGGTTTTTGCGTTAACTCGGGCCTTTTGCACACTTGTATACATACTGTTATAGCTGGAACCATGAAACTTGGTGAGGGTATACATCTTGACAAGTATTACAACCACATTACAAAAGTAGGTCACTGTGACTCATATTTCACGCTTCCTTTTAAAGGTTTATTTCTTAAGCTCTGTTCATACTAGAACCATGAAACTAGACGATTGAATCCAACTTTAATAGTACCACACTCTTACAAGAAAAAAGTCACTGTGACCTACATTTAATATTTTACTGGCTTAGGTTAAATATTTTGCGTTTACCTCATAACCATTTATGTAGTTGGCATGCTATATAGAATCGTGAAACTGCAGGGACTGCATCTTGATGAGCACCACGCTAGACTGCCATGAGAGTTCTGCGCTCCATTTGAATTTAAAATAGCAAGACTTTTTCTCGGGGACTAAGCCCACACAGAACAAATACAAAATGATTGACAAATTTAAATGCCATACATCTCATGCTACTAAATCTTTTCTACTGCCACAAAGCTATTAACGTCTGCATAAAATTAAAAACAAAACAAAAGCCACCACCATTGCTGACGCACTTTGTTTACAACTAAAGTTTCAGATATGTGCTCCAGAACTAACCAATACATTACTACTGAAGCACACCATACTATTGAAACATTACTAATACAATAAATGCAATTGATAACATTTTCCAATTGTGGTACTGCAAAATCATAAAGCGAGTTGGAACGTAGAAATAACAGAATACTCGATACCAATGTTTTCAATACTTCATTTAGAAAGCAACGTGCTTTGAGGAGATTAAAAGCGTAATTGCACATCCTTACAGAGTTTGATGATTACATATTTATGTGTACATGTGGTATATTTCTACAAGCATACTAAAATAAAAAATACGCACATAATTTGAACAGACAAATGAAATGTACATTCAAGACTGGGTAGAAAGAATGGTGGCCAAAATAGGGATAAATACAATCTTGTTGTCAACCAACCGAATCAAACGAGCGAGCCGTGTATTGGGAGAAAACGTATCATAGTCTATGATATGATTGACTTAAGCGAATGATCACTGAATCACCTACTGTCTGACTGTCGTGCTATTGAAATAAAACTACTGAAATAAATGAAATAAGTGTTGTACTGTAAATTCACAGCATAAAGGTCAAATGAGATAAAACTTACTGTGTTAATTATACTCACACTATTCCCTTCTTAGTTATATTTTGACCATAGTTATTTTCCCAAAATTTGTCAAATGTTAATACAAAGCAATGAGAAAATTGGGGAAGAAAAACAATTGAAACAAATTATTTAGTTGCCTCTGCTTCATTTAAAGGAATCTCAAACAGATCTTTAACGTTTAAAAAGATATTTGAAAAGAAGAAAAAAACTTATGTATGTATCACATGCTGTTTTGTAAAGAACTGTATATAAGTTAAGTTGATTCCTTAAATATTCGATCTCAACTATATTTTCTAGTTGATTCATTAGTTTAAGTATAACAGTGGATTAGGTTGCTTGGATTTTAGTCGACATTAATATTTAAAAAAAACCACACAAATGCATTAACCCCCCCCCCCCCCAAAAAAAAAAAAAAAAAAAAAAAAAGTTTCCCACAGGGAATGACAGACTGCGGAGTACAGGTGGGCGTTTGACAAACTTTATGGCAAAATCTTAGCAGGTAACAAAACATTACTGATTATACAGTCCTTGGTTACCTCAGCTAACCGCACAGGTGCAGTTAGCTTCATCAGCTTTTCAAAGGTTACAAAGTTTGAAGTCCAAAAATCGACGCACCAATATACTCGGTGACACAGTGAAAGCTGTATCAAGTGCTGCATGATACGTTTCACTGATTACTCCTTTCATCTGGATCATTTATTTAGGCATGCTTTGCATGTACTTTAAATGTCCTTACTGGATAGGTTACACAAAGCAATGTACATCATCACACAAAAGTAAACACAATTCCAATTTGTTTCGGCAGGTATTCTTGCAACATTATGAATTGTATTCATACATCGTTAAAATGCAAACATGAATTACAATACATTAATGAACTTTTTGCAAGACTTTAGATGTGACAATTGCAAGAAGGGGCTCTGGAAAAAACAAGACACTGAGAAAGCACATAGGTAAAAGCTAAACATATCTGGAATGTAATTGTCGTGGCTAGGTTTGACAGTTGGTTTGATTTACAAAATGTCTGACGTCTTGATTTTACTGTGTTTTGTAACTGCACTTTGAACAGGTTTTGATACTGTTTCCAATTTATAGACGATGTAGGCTATACCGACATTCAACAAGTTTGAAATAGTCAGTGCATTAAATAACGCCTTTTTGTCTGTTTCATCTACTGTCAATATTTTTCCGTGTCAGAATTCATTTGTTTGAGATCATCAACACATTGTTCTAACTCTGTTTGCTCTATTCATTGCAGAATGAAGAATCTGTTCAAGCTTGATTCCATATCATGGAGTCTTTAAAATAAACTTTCCATAATTGGTTAATTTGTTATCTGCCTTTTCCACGGCTATTATATATAAAGCTATTCATCTCAAGTTGCTTCTCTATTTGTTTCATTTGTAATTACGAGCAAAATGTTTTCCCAGTGAATTGAATTCATCTACGCTGCTAAGGTGGTTTTTTTTTTTACATGACTTGACAAATTTCCACATGTCTTACGAAGTGTGAGGGCAATAAAGGCACTGTTAAGGCACCATAATTATGTAAGGGAGGTAAAAAGTGAGTGGCTAAAAGTTATTATCAGGCGCAGTTAGGCTCAGATGTGTGTGTAAATCAATGACTAATCTAGTTACAAATGCTTATCGGTGTAGATGTACTACAACACGCCATTTTTGAGGACATGTCTTCAGTGAGTTTTCATATTTTGTCATTTAATTGCTTTTCGCATTAGTATCAGAATAAATCCCTAATGAATAATGCATGTTGTAATTACATGTTGTAGTATATGACTGTTTGCTCAATACAATACATATATATGCACTTAAAATTGCTAATGTCAAACTCCTTGCGAACATTTAGCCATAAATCATGCTCTTTGACTAATTGAGGATGAATTACTGATTATACTTCCTGAAACTAAACATATGTTCTTGTTTGGCGAATGGGATTTAGATATTGATGATACCAATATTGACAACAACGATAACTTTGATCAAATCGCTTTTGATTGCTTTAATGACATACAGCGTCTCATTAATAATGATATCCAAATGAAAAGACATGTGATAAAAAAGTCCCCCCCCCCCAAAAAAAAACAACAAAAAAACCCCCAAAAGCTATGGCGATCGCATGTTAGAGCTTAATAAAAGTACCAATGTGTATATAGTCAACTCAAGAATCGGATATGACAAAGGAATAGGCCAAAAATGTACAAGTACAAGTGTGTAGTTGTAAAAGGCCGATTTGGCCGCAGTTTGAATCACATTTGCTGTATAACGGAGCAGGAATGTTTAATTCTGCCACCAAACAGACCCCATGGGGGTGGTTACAAGGGGGTGTACGTTTATTGTTATTCCCTGGGCGTTCTTGGAGGGTGGGTCTAGCATAACATCAGATGGGCAACTATCAGCAACACACCAATGAGTGACGCGGAGTGCTGATGGGATGCCGTCATCTACCATGGTCCAAATACGTGTACATGAATGCCTTGGGGGCAAACAGAACAGTGTGGACGAAAATGCTTCAACACCTATTGCGCGGTACATGCCTAGGGATATAGAGATGGGATCCGACTCTTTACATGCTGGAAATGCGGGACAGGCACCATCGCCACTCATCGCATATGCAACCGCTGTGGAGATGACCACCAGGCCGACAAACTGCGACGCATAGAACTAGAGGCCATACGACAATTTAAGAAGATCCTTAGCGAGCTGCATAATAAAGCTCATCCCATCCCCAGAATAAGCAAAGCGACAAACGTCTCTAATACAGTAGCGCTGAAGCAATGGCATATTTCCGCATAACCAGTGACGATCATAAACTCACATTTAGAGAAAGGCTAGGTACCATAGCATACATAGCATTACACCAGGGTCGCCATAGCGGGCTGTCCTCAGTCAGCAGCAACCAGCGACAATTTTCCAACTAGAGAAAGACTGTGTATCATAATCATCATTGCCCACGTACACGCTTGCAATTAACATGCCCAGCATAGAGTGAATGAACTCACGACTAAGCAAGAGCAGATCACCAAGATTGAATACGGTCCCACCATCCAAATCTGCCAAACGACAAGCCATTCGGAAAGCGGCCAGGGCAACAAAGGAGGTTACCCCTCCCCCAATTTTCGCACTACGATCCCTACGAATACAGACTCAGCCACCAACTCTCGTACAAAAAGAGAGTCATAACGGAAAAGACAAAATCGTAGTTGACTATCAAGTTATGATACCATCCGCCCAACCGCTAAAAGCCGATCTATCTAAGCTACTCAAAGTCATGACCCCGGCGTGATAAACATCCTAACACAGGAGATCGGAAAGAAGGGTGATAAGTTTAACCTTAGCGTAAACGTTTAGTTAGGAAAATATTACAGAGGAGGAAGTTATTTCCATGCAGGTCTACTTGTCAGCCAATGGAGCAGAAGTGGCGTAATTGGCTGATGACCTCGAGGAACTGGTGGCTAAGGCTGTAGCTAAGATCGAGGAGCGATTGGAAGTATATACTTACATGGGCTCAGGCTTTCGGTTAGTCAAATGCGAGGATGTAAAGCTATACATTTCGCAGTACCGACCTTTTTGAGGTAAAGGATATATACCCACGCCCAAGTGGATCCTCAAAAGGGCAGTCATCAACGTAGAAAATCGATACACCCGATGCTTCGAATGGGCCGTCCTATCTGAGCGCACCAGCACCAGCAAGCACAGTAAGTATCAGGGAAGGTTACAATTTGACAAATTTAAGTTTCCGACAAAGGTTCAGACATTACAAAGTTTGAGAACCTTAACCCATCACAGTTAACGTCTTCGGATGGGATCACGCGCTTTACCCTATACGCGTTTTTGAGAAAGTGTTGGACATGACCATCAACCTGTCTCTACTTACCGAAAATGAAATGCAACACTATGTATGGATCAAAGATCTTTCCAGGATGGTGTATAGCAGTAGCAAAAATGAACATAAACAACACGTTTGCTGCCGATGCCTCCATGTGTTTTCTAGACGTGGCCTTCTTGAGAGCCACGTCAAAGACTGCCGCGGTATAGATTCAAAGCATCCTACCAGAGCCTGGACAAAATAAGCTTTACTTTAAGCACCTCTTTAACCAGATGGATGTATCCTACATCATATATACTGACCTCGAGGCCCGTAACGTGCCCGTGAATAGGGAAGAGGTTGTCTCCACCTACAGTGATACATATAAAACCTCCAGACAGCCTCCATGCGGCTTCTGCTACATAGTCAATCTATGTGACGGTATAACCAAACTCCCGGTTAAATACAGGGGAAAAGACGTGGTAGTCCAACTGATCAAAAGCCTGGAGAAAGAGATGGTAGGCCTTTGGGGTGGAATTAGCACACCTCCGATCTCTAGTGATGACTCCAGCTAACACCACGGCATTTAACGAGACTAGGGTCTGTCAAATCTGCCGAAAGGTCAGAGATCACTGTCACACCACCGGTCGATTCTGAGGAGCAGCCCATAAAATCTGCAACCTCCAACTGCAACTAAACCCAGAAAAAACAAAAGACCCCGTCCTTTTCCACAACCTGAGAAAATACGATTGCTACCTGTTGATGGCAGCGCTGGGGACAGCCTCGTAGCAGTCCACTCGATCAAAGCTAGACTCACCCTTAATCGCCCCAAATACACGGGTCAAGCCTACCTCGACCTATCGAAATATTTGATTTATGACTTTTACTATAACCACATAAAGGCGCGTTACGGTGGTAAGGCCCATCTGCTCTACACCGATACCGATAGTCTGCTCCTGAAGGTGGAGACAAATATATATATATATATATATATATATATATATATATATATATATATATATATATATATATATATATATATATATATATATATATATCTATATATATCGGATATAGGGACATGGCTGAGGATGCTCACCACTACGATACGAGCGATTTTCCGGCATGTCACCCCTTTCGCAGCGACGCTAAAAGAAGTTCGTAGGAAAGTTGGACGAATATAATGGAACCCCAATTGCTGAGTTCGTGGGCCTTCCTATCAATATGTACTCCATCCTGCAGGCAGATAGCACAGTCCCAAAGGAGAATCTCACGTAGAGAAGAGAAGTTTGACACACCAACGTGGTCATACGTTGCAACAAACAAACAAACAAAAAAAAAAAGACGAGCCTATCCCCACTGGACACGAAACAATATGTCGCCCTCGATGAGAAGTTTGAAGAGCTACTCGACAATCTTACCGCAGGCCCAAGAATTTGCGGATGAGGTACCAGAACAACGAGCTGTGAAGAAGTCGGCTAGCAGAGGCTGCACCATCGCTGGAGGAAGGTTTTTCTCCTTGCTTCTCCTGCGGGGTGGAGGCCACCAGATCTGCAGCACGCAAGGCAGGGCCGTTCTGTACGTCCTAGCCACATACTCTTCTGGGATCACCGTATCTCCGCTATCTGCTCGTTCGACAGGTACTCTGAAGATATGGCGTATAGCTTGAGAACTCCAATTTGACTCAAGAAGCTTTTCGCTGGGTGAGAATACCCTTGGGAGGTAGTTGGGTATATTTCGGTACGACCATCAACTCTTTTCACATCAACCCACAGCGAGGTGGTCGATCACCCACCCCATCAGGGGACTTATCGAGGTGCTATATAACGGGCTGGCCAAGGATTTCCCATCGGTCGAGTCTAACCTACGCATACAGCGACCATTGAGCGTTCCACCCTCCAGCTCTCCAGGCGTGTACAAGTACTGCACCAGGAACAGTGCATTTAAGGGCCGCCCGGGCAGTTTTCTCTGGCGGATGGCGTTAACTGGCCTTGCGTCAGTAAGCCGGGTCACCTCTCCATTCAGATTAGACACCACGGTCGGCAGTCGCCGAACTCACTCCACACTGCACGCCACCACCTCTTTCTCAGAAGGCAACAGCTCCTGGGCGTACTGGTGCCCCCACAGCTGTTCGGTCAAGGTTCGGTTAAACCGCTCTGCGATGCCATGCGGCCGGTGGACGCTGGCCTCACCGTGCTGCAAGGGGCGCCAATAAACTTCCGCTTAGGGTCAACCTGCAGCAGCTTAGGCCACTTTAGCACTCTTGTAGATCTGCGTCAGCGTGGCGGCAACCTTGGTAGTTTCCTTGCTGGATAAGGGCTTGGCCGCCTTGTAGCTGCTGGCGACGTCTTCCACGGTCAGCGCATACGTGCGGCAGGAAGAAGACGTCAACCCAGTGCACCTCGTTGGGGGTGTAGAGGCTAAATTTAGGGCGGACGACTTTGCGCAGCACCGATAGGTTGATCTGCAAACGGTCTATTTTCTCAGCCGCTCACTGGAAATGTCTATCGGTATCCTGGCGGCATCTGCCAGCATTTAAGCCGCCAATGCCCCCTTCCATTAACCTTTGGGACTGTAGTAGACGGATGCAAGACGGCCACCATACCTTCAGCGTTTCGGCCTGTCTTCAGATGGTTGCGGGCCGGCCAAACGCGAGCTTTGCCTTCATCCCGCTCGGAACAAGTATGCGGCCGAGCCGCTCGCCGATGGCGGGTCCTAGGATGGCCTTTAGGGCTTGGATCAGGTCTACGTCGGTCTTGTGTCGGTTGCGCATGTCATTTCTGCACCAGTAAGACAGGTAATGCTGGTAGCACGAGGCGCCCGGCTTGGGGTTGCTGGCGGCTTTTAGTCGGATGTCCAGCCGGGTCCAGGACGCGCATTAGTTATAGCGCAGCACAGGTGCTTTTCCGCGGAATACTTACTCCAAAGCAGCTCTGCAAGCTTTCCGAGGCTGGCGCCAAAGTCGCCGCCGCGCTTTTCTACCTTGGCGGCCTTACGAATGTGACCCTTTTCCTGTCTCACACTGCGTAAGTCCTCAAGATGGAGCGCGTGTCGTTGGCTAGGACCACCACGAGGCGGTCGCTAATTACTCAGGTCTTTTACTGGCAACGCAGACAGTATGCGACCATTTTGGATGATGCTGCGTGAGTTCAGTAAGTATGGACGTCGTTGATTTTTCTGCCACACGGGGTATAAAAAACCGCAGCGGCAAGACCCAACTGTTGCTGAACATCTTGACACGCTGGATGACGTGGGACCGGCTGCACGTGGTTGATCCCAGCGCGGACGACCAAGCGTGCTACTATGTGCTGCGGCAGATTAGCGACGCAACCGTCTGCCAGAAGAACTCACTGCTTTGCGCGGCGGGCAGTCTATAAAAGTCGACGAGGTCGACGGCGTAGTCGACCCTTTACTAGCGTCGATGACGCCATATGACCGGAGGACCTTGATCGCGACAAGAACAACGTTATCGTTCACAATGACGAGATGCTGCAAGGACAACAGAATCCCACCAGCCTCTTTAGCCGCGGGAGGCACAAAAGCGATGTCGTGCTGTACCTAGCCCATCGGTACTCCCATATCCCAATAACGCACATATGATCGTCCTTTTCTGCGGGACCGATGCCCATGGCCTGGGTAACGTCCATACCATGTGATGTGCCGCCGATATCGTCTGGCGCGAGTACCGCCGCTTATTTGCCGAGGCGATCGCAGCGCCACACAGCTTCGCCACCAGCACCGACCCAGCGAAGTTTCGGGCTTGTCTTGACCGCGCGTGGATATTTACTTAGAGCAAGCCATTGTTCAACCATTGCCGCCAGTGTACTCCACATTTACCGACATTTTAAGAAAAATGCCGTTCACGAAGCTGAACAGCGCCGCAGAAAAAATACGTCTGCTGGAGGAGCACATTGCCGCGCGCAGCACGTTGCGCGATAAGCTCGGCACCAAGCAGTTCGAGCTGGAAAAGACAGTCTTTGAGGTCGGAAAAGGTTCGCACCCGTCATAACACCCGTTAAGGCCGCGGCAAAGGCAGCTGAAGAAACCTGTGAGGAGGTCAAGAACGTGAAGCGGAAGGTCGAAGAGTAGAGAGAGAAAATGGTGGCGGCTCTAGAAGGCGTAGCCGCGGCATAGCCGCCTCATAAAGACGCGAGAGGCCCCACCCATGTGTGTGTCTCAAATAACAACCACACCTCAAAAGTTTACCGAAGAGGGTCGCCAGTATATTATGGACCAGGGGTGAGTGATAGTCGAGGCCGATGCTCCAGACAGATTTAACAACTTTCACGCGACAACGATAAAATAATGGACAAAAAAGCATGGGTAAAGTGAATGCACCGCGAGATGACGGGCGCAATGAACGCTGCAGGCTCCAATTATAAAGGGTTTATAAGAAAGGTCATCAACGTAAAGGCAAAGATGGGCTTACCTTCTGAGGGGCATTTTGCCGGACGCACTCCTGTAACACGAACTGTGGATCTAGCAGCAGAGACGCCGTCCACACACGAATCAGGAGCGAGTCCCAATAGCGACGCAGCCAATAGTGCAGTCAGCGCCGCAACTTGTACCGGAGCCAATATCGCAACAAGCACTGCCGCCGCAGTGGCCAATACCGCAACTGATGCCGCAGTCAGAAGAGGAACGGTGGATCCTCCTTCCCGAAGTCATTCGAAGCTTGCGTGGCTGCGGGTATACTACAGGCTAACGTCCGTGCCAAGCCGGCGCGACCTATAAGGCCGTCCGGCGCCTACGAGAGAGGCTTCAACGTGGACTCCAACTCCACCAATTGGGCCAGAAAAGGCTACGTGCTCTACGACTTCGCCCCTGACACGAGTCTGGGTGAGCTTCTGACTTTCGCACCGCTGCTGCCTGTCTACCTGCCATGCCGAAGCCCCCCGCATTAACAGCCTGTGCTTCACGCTGACCGCCCAGGATGGCCACCAACTAAACCTTCGAGGCGAGACGCTCACCTTTTGATTAGAAGTGCGTGCGCGAGCATATTAGTCATGAACCAACCAAGGCGCGCGATCCGGGTACAGTGCTTGGGCATCCAACGACCGATGTACCAAGTGCATTACGGTGATGGGCCAGGTAACATCTTCCGAGCCATCGTCAGCGCAGCGCCTAGGGCGGCTGCTGCATTAGCTAGGACAGCGGACCCGACGGGCAAAGCCGTAGCCTCAAGAGTCGTAAACGCTGTCAAGACACCCATTCTTAAGGAAGGGCTTCCGGCTCTTCCAATCCTTGTAGCTGAGGGTGGTAAAACGACTCTGGAAAAGATCTTGGCAACAGCGCGTGAGCGGCTCATTCGGCTGAAACTACCGCCGACTGAAAACATCCTGGCCGACGTGCGGGACGTGGTCAGCGAGGCGGGTCAAGATAGGTCTTCAGACATGGCGGCTGAGAGGACGCCCTTGTTGCTAAGTTAGCCATGGGATTGGGCATGCGCCGCTCTCCTAGTTAGGGTATGACCGAGGGGCAGCATACGCAATGGCTCCTTTCAGAATACGCAGGACATGGGGACGTACGAGCCCTACGACCCCAACCAAAAGGGCCAGGTGGACCTGCTGGTTCAGGACACCTTACCCTACTTTCTCTCTGCTGAGGTCTATCTCGAGGTCGTTGGCCGGATCACAAAGGTCTCCCACGTCAACAAAGGAGTCATAGCGCTTTTTGAAAGCGCTCGCTACTTCATCAACAGCCACCAGGTGCATGTCTGCCACGACCATCCTAGGATTGGCCGGCTACAGCGACTACTACACCAGCAGCGCGGGCTGACGATGGTTTTCGTAAAGGACGGCACAGACAATGCCGACAACTCCAAAATAGGTTAGGAATGCGGCTGAGACGGCCTAAACGTCAGCGATGGGATCCGTCAACGTCAACTTCAACCTAAACTTCGCGATACGAAAGGGGCAGCTGGACAAACATGGCAACTTGGAAACAAGCACGCTTAACTTCACGCGAGGAGGGTTGTGTACCCTGTTCTTCCAGTCCGAGACCACGAACACCCAGCAGATTACGTTCAATGGCCAGTTCTCCTGAGAGATCAGTCCCTAGCAGCATATCCTCGCCCAGGCATGTTTTCTTAACCCTTCAGGACTTGAGAACAACCAAGAGCGAAACACGATGATAGGTTTGGTGTCATGATGGTGAGCCTGAGCCTAAACGGCCACGAGTTGCCCTCCAAGGAAATCCTTCTGGACGATGCAACCAACAGCGTGTCCTGGGCCTACCGCAAGATCCTGAGCTTCATGGGCCGCGACCAAAACGTGGATTTGGGTCTGTAGATCAGCCAGAACGACTTCACAGCCCTTTACCCGATCTACTACGTCAGCCTGGAGCACCTCGATCTTGTCAATCAGTCGGTCGTGGACATATACTTCAAAGCCCGCGTCGCTCGCGGCGCTATCGCTGATTACCGAGCCTTCGCCATCATCCTCTCAGACAAAACTATGCTGTTCGAGGAGGCTAGAGAACGAATTAGGATGGTTGAGGCCCTGCCGGATCACACAAATTAAAGCTGAAGGCATTTGCACATAAACACGATGCCGCACGAACGGCACCTTGTGTCCCTCACCGAGCGACAGCTGGATAAGCTCACCACGTCCTGGATCAGTGACAGGCTAAAGTTGGGCGGCAGAGAGCTCCATGGGCAACCATCCATTATGCTGACGGCCGCCTAGGCCAAGCGCCTCTGAGCGGCCTACAAGGTCAAGCGCTGCGTCGACTTTAATCTTTCCGTCCTGGCCATGAACACAATGCAAAAAGAATGCGACCTCCTTCGATTCCTGTTGACTGCTACCAAGGCGGCCGCAATCGCACCCCTATCGGGGGCCCTGGGCGCGGCAACCAACCGCAGGTTAAACAAAGATCTAGGCGTTCGACTCGCGTGGCGGCGGTGACGACTGCCCTCTCCATCTTTGACCTGCTGCAGCTCACCAGGCCCCTGAAGTACATCACAGGCGTCTACATGCAAGACGAGCGGGAGCGCCTGCAGGGGTGCAGCGGGAACGAGACCGGCATCGTTAACGTCGACACCTCGCAGAACCGTAGGACTCATTGGGTAGCGTTTCGGGCAACGCCTGACCGCCTGCTCAACTTCGACTCATATGGCTTCGCGCCACAGCCAGAGTTCCTTGCGTATCTCCGCCAGACTCGCGTCGACGATCCATTCAGCCTTCCGCTCGTCTACTCGACCCTCCCTGTCCAGAAAAAGGACGACGGGCCAATCTGCGGCCACGCATCCATCGAGGTGCTAAAGGAACTGAATCACGATCCAACGCCTGGCGCGCGGCTTGATGGGGCGCTGTCGCTGACCCGCCGGTTCGTTTAGAAACAAGCCATCTGTGGCCATATGCACAATGCCGATAGACATCTTCAGGCTGTACCTGGGGCTCCCGCTGACGTTACCCAGTGTGCCACCAAGGACGAGATGGCGGTAACCTACAAGAACCGCGTCGACACCTCCGACCTGGCTGTCTTCGCCGATAACGTCGGGAACCTGAAGGCCTCCGGCATGGACCTCTCCTCGCTGTTGACCTGCCCAGCCAGCGTAGAGGCGCCAGGCAACCTTGTCGTCGTCCAACAGCGGCAAGTCATTCGATAGGCTGCGCCCCAAGGAGGCCGCCAGGCGGGCCCTCCGCAACGTTGTAGACTCCGTTCGACCCTAAAATGTTGCCACAAAGCGATCCGTTGACCGCTAAGACGCATGCGCTAAAAAGTACGCCGACGATAAAGACGCGCAGTTGAAAAAGTACGTCAGCGGCCGCATAAAAGTATGACGACGACACGGAAGTGGATCTAAAACAACTCGACGCTACGATCGCGCAGTTGAGCGTAATGGCTGCAACAAGGTATGTTGATGTGCAAGTTGCTAGACCCCGTGGCCAGGGCTGGTGATAGCATGAAGGATGCCCTGGACATGGTCGCAAACGCGTTCATGAATTTGGCAGCACCTGTCAGGGGTCAAGACGCAGCGACAAAAGGTTATGTTGACGGGCTCGTCTCTCAATCAAAATTTTATGTTGACAATCAGGACGCTAAAAAGTCTCCAACAGTGGAGACAACAATGCTGATCTCTTGTATGTTGATTAAAATAAAATTACATCCATAGCTGACCCCGTGGCCTCTCAAGATGCGGCGACCAAATCATACATTAACAATTCTACTAATAACCGGGGCGGAGCGGATTTAACTGCTCCCGTGGAGGGTCCCCTAAATATGAACACAAATAAAATCGTGGGTTTAGCAAATCCTACTGAGGCTAAAGATGCGTCATACAAGGACTATCTTGATGTTAAAGACTGCGAACTGGCTCTTTCTAGGGTAGCCAAAGCTGGCGATACCATGTGGGGTCCATTAAACATGAACGAGAACATAATCGTGCGTATGGGGGAACCTGTTGGTCCAAAAGACGCTGCTACCAAAGCATACGTTGACAGGGTTAGTACCTCAGCCTCACTATGCACTATATCCACCCCCCTGTATATGAAAACTGATTTTTAAAAAAGTAGGCATAGGAGAGCCAACCTCTCCCCAAGACGCCGCTACAAATGTTTATGTCGATGCGGCTGTGTCCTACCAACTTTGCTGTATTTTTAACTTCAATGGCTGGTTTTGCATTGTTGTCCGAAGGTGTTAGGCCTCAGCCTACTTACTCTAGAGGGAACCCCAATATAGCAAGCGTCGATGGTCCCTACGTTTCCTTGCGCGCAGAGAGCGTGGGGACCGAGCCTGCCATATACCGCTTTATGGTCGTAGGTGGCATTGTTTCAGGAGGGGGTGGGGGTGGGGCGGCTCATGATAATGAGTTTGACGTTTCCTTTATGCGGCGCCAAAAGAGCGACAATCCTAGTGTCATACATAGTACGACGGAAATATTGGGTCAATATAAGTTAACACCCGGAACAACTTTTTATATAACCGTCATTGAAGCCTCAGTAACTACGATTTTTTTTTATCAGAATGGTACAAACCTCAGCAAGATCTTTGTTTCTCGTTAAGTTTAGAATACTTTTTGAAGTTGTCACTTAGAGGATTTACATCGTTCACCCAATATCAAGTCATAATGTATCCTATTGGTAGAAGTCCTCTACGTTTACAAATACAACAGAGAATGGTTGACTATTGGATGAATATCATTAATGGTAAACAAACCAAACTATCTTATATCATGTATATGAGGCTATTGCATAATTTTCATAATGGTCTAAGCAGAAATAAATGAATAGAGAGCATTCATAACATCATATGAGAAATTGGGTTTTAATTTATTTGGATGAATCAAAAGATTCCCAATAAATCCTGGTTAGATACAATCTTAAAGAAAACCTTCTTGATCAGTTTATATAGACATGGGAATCATCCACTACTAACTCGATCTAACTGGCGTTGCTTAGCACACCCACTTACCCTATGTTGATTGGCAAATCGCCATGTAGCAGTGGTCGATATGTTCGAGTAAAAGTTTCTTTTAAATTTTGTATTTCCACCTTTATGTGTATTCCTTATCTGCAATCCACTCACATAAATTTGAAACCCATATTTATTCACAATTTCGCATAAAAATCATCTTGTCGTGTTTTCTCGTTGTTGTTGTTTCTTTTTTTTATAGAAATGAATATTAGCAATAATGGCGATTTAAACGGCACTTTTTGCTCTATCATTGTAAAGTAACGAGTTTCGCACAGATTAATTTGTGTTTCATTTATCGTAATTTATATTCCTTTTTATGCAATATGTATTGCGGTGTGAAGAGTTGTATACAGTTTTGTATTTGTTTGTATTGCATTTGAGTATTGATTATGATATTGCTGTCATCCTGAGTTATACAACCTCTTCTGAAAAGCCATAATATCATCCATAGCTGATGTACACGCAGTCAAATTGAGATACTAATATTTCTACCTCTTAAGTACCGTATTGCAACGTGAGTGAAATAACGATTTTGTCATTTACCGATTCAAATGATGGCATATAATTATAAAATTAAAATATCATTTCTTTTCTTGCAGTATATATGATTTACGTAAACTCCGACCCAAACTTCAGAATGGCTACAGTTAACCAGTACGGTGTCTACATCACTTGCACGGATAAAAAAAATTCCACAAGTGTTATATGCGGAGTGAGGATAACACCTAGTCAACGTCCCAAAATTATAAATCTACCAAGTAGGTACTTCACAATAATTTGGCTTCATTACATTTTAGCGAATCTTTAATTTTAGAATGCTAGCGACATACAATTTTAGCGAATCATCGATGTGCAAGAATTGATTTGTTTTAAAAGATGTAATCGTTTTACGCTAACAGTTGAGACGTTTGCTTGCACGCTACACTATGTGAACACAAAAAAATGTGTGCTTGCATGCTACTCTATGTTAACACAAACGAAAGGTGTGCTTGCATGCTACTCTATGTGAACACAAACGAAATGATGTGTGCTTGCAAACTGCTCTGTGTGAACACAAACGAAATGATGTGTGCTTGCATGCTACTATATGTGAACACAAACGAAATTATTATGTGAGTACTTTATTCCAACACAGAAAAATATTTATTTATAAAAAAAACAAGCAACACCAGTCATTGTTAACAATGAGGGTTATTAAGAAACTACTTTAGACAAAACATCGATTGCAGTATGTCTTAAAAACAACATCCACAGGTCCATCTACTTACATGTTAACATCAACCAGCGGGTATAAACTAATGTCCATTACCATCCAACCCCGGGTCCGGAATCGTCTTTCCGGATACACGTCGACGTTTATGATATTAGCGTAATAATCTCTTTCATTACAAATTTGTTACGTGAATAATATTCTAGAGAAAATTAGTTCACTGTCTAAATTCTCTACAATTTTATGTTCTCTAATAGTTCGCGATTTACAGAAATTTAAACATGCGATTATGATCATTTACAACACAAAGTTAGATTGTACATGTTCTGGCCGGTTCCATCTGGTTTGAAGTGTGCGATTCTGTGTTGTCGTCATCTATTTTAAAATGTTGTTAAGTCCATGTTCCCTTTAAGCACATACTTTTTACACGCGTTCCTTAGGGGCTGTGTCACGCGAGTACGGTGAGTGCACGATGTGATGGCAAGACCATAGAAGAAACTTGTCATTTCTAATGGATATGTGAGATTCTTTGATTTCATCGTGATCGGAGCTATTCATGTATTTGCTTCATCATTCTGTGCTCAAGCCTCTCGGCTTGTCAGCTATACAACACAACATTGGAAATGGCAGTTTTAGTGTCTTTTCATTGCAATATTTGGCGTCGGATAATATAGCATCCACTTTTCCGCCCTAAAGATCCACCCTTAAATGTTAAATGGTGAGTGCTTTCATTGATTGTAGCGTTTGCAATTACAGTCAAGGATAGAGAATCGGGACAGGTAACTTCTCCAAGAAGGTATATATTATTCAGCCCGTAATACAATTGTCTTTTATGTCACCATCCCTCACTCAGCAGATTCAATTAGTAAAGAACTGGGAAAAATCAAATATTGGATTATTTTCTATAAAAATTCAATACAAACTATTTTTAAAAAAATTCTAACAAAAAGATAAAAGTATGCATCGAAACATTATTCATGCATTCTCTAAGTTTCATAAAAGTCCTGTACTATATTAAAGGTATGAAAAATCAAAACTTGTTAATTAGATCTATGTAAAACATTATGAGAGTGCACGATATAGTTTTCAAAATATTTAATTAGTATTATACTGTTCCGCTCTGTTGCGTATAACCGAAGCTTTGCTATAATTCAAATGTAGTTTTTTACATGTAAAGAAGTGGGAGTTCGGTTAGAATTTATATATATAAGTAATTGTTCAGGAAACAAAATAAGTTTTGTTTGAAAATGTATAAGAGAATAAAATATTTTCGTTCATTATCTCTCTCTCTCTCTCTCTCCCTCTCTCTCTCTCTCTCTCTATATATATATATATATATATATATATATATATATATATATATATATATGAATGATTTTACACAAGTAGTTATTATATATGAATCTATAAAACGAGTTATATAATATTATATTCCACTAGCTGCTCACAACAAATGGCATATTGCACTACTGAACGAGTTTCATGACTTTCAATTCTAACGAACACGTGTTTGAGAGTCTATTTGTGGCGTAATGATAATGACTTTGCATTACACACTCACGTTGCTATGTGATGTTGCTAGGCTTTATGTCACGTTTTTTGGCCTTCAACTTTTATTAGTGACATTATTAATCTGAATATTATATGGCAACAATAATGGACTATATAACAGTAACAATTACAAACAGCTTGCGAAAATTTCAAATATTTGCCGTAACACTTGCTAAAGAATTTGAACTCGCATGCTAAGCATCAAGTTTCAAATGTTTCCGCCTTTTCCAGGGTTAAAGCTTCAAACCACTGCCCAATTTCAGAAACATTTAACTCTGTGTTTAATTTCTTTATTGACTCGTAACCATACGATGATTAAGCGTCACAGCATATAAAGTTGGAAGTGGTATCAGATAGTTACCGTACACGTACAAAGAAAACAACAAAAAGGTAAATACAAAATACTAAATAGAAACTTTATAATCATCCAGAGAGAAGGAAAGAATGAGAGATATAAATAAATGCTATTATGTTGGAATCATTTAACTGCATTAAAAGGTTCCATATACACATATTACTAGATTAAGAGTCACTTTTGCCCTCTATAGACTACTATATTTGTCTTTTTTCAGATTCGGTATATTTGAACACATCAGACGTCAAATCATACAATTTCTACAATGTCAACGTCTCAGATCCTGATAGCATCAAATTTACGTATTCTATGACGTGTGTCCCGACCAAATGTCCGTTTACCATTTCCAACTGTAAGTATATTGTATCTAAATCTTATAGTGAACGCTAATTTATGATATTCTCTATCAAGCTGAAACGGTCTTATAAGATTTAAAAAAAAAAGGAAGTACAATGTGAAATCAACCAGCTGTAAATTAGTACACACATTCATTAGACGGAACGAAAAGAGTAGATGTAAAAATATTTGCCCACCACCACTATTTTGCCAATATCCTAGGCCGGAGACCACCAAACAGGAGCAATGAAAATCTTTTGGGGTGGGATTTTCTATTTAAAGATATATGGAGAAAGGGGTATAACACTTTACGAAGACGCGGTGTTTTAAGGCAAAAACAAGTGCGCTTGTCTGAAACTAGGAGGTAAAGAGCTCTGTGGGAAAAACTGTGTTGGTGAATATTATGGCATGCATATGGCAGAATTTAGAATAGGATGTAGAGTTTACCCATGTTGGAAGTGTGGTGCAGGAACGTGTACCAATTATAGGATATGTACGAGTTGTAGCGGCAACCATGCAGGAATAGACATAAAGAGAGCAAAAAAAAACAAAAAACAAAAAACAAAAAAAACAAACAGAATAGGGAGACAGTTTAAAAAACAATTACATGTTAGTTTCAGTCAAGGCAAAATCCATTTAGATAATAAGGATTATAGGTATAAAGTTTAACATCAGCACAATCAAATACAATCCATTTAGATAATAGGGTGTGTAGGTATAACAATTATTGTGAGCATACAAAATATATTTAGAAATTTGTTCTGATATGTATAACGGTTGACATAGCGCATTACTATGTCTGATATAACACGTTTGAGCGAACTGCTCCAGAGAGGGGAGATAACCCAGAGTGAATATGACGCGTTGGTCGCGCTATATACGAAGGGTGTTCTTAAACCACTTTCAACACCTAGACGGCGTGCACGACGGGCGCCAGTTCCAACACCCCTGCCGAATTGCAAGGTGGTTGCCGAAACCTGAGTCAGAGATTGACGCGGGACCATGGCATGACGCTCAGCTAACCGATGACGCCCTAAACATAATTCTAGAGGAGTGTTTATTTACACAGCCGCAGAGGCCTATTTCAGAGCTGACAGGCTAAGGCAACTGCCCGACTTTGTAGAGCGGCAGGGTAGAGCCAAAACGATTGTAAAAGACTACCGCGAAAATCGTGAGTTCGTAGCAGCCGCCTTAGAATTTTCAAATTCTATGACGCCTAGGGTACATGATATCCTTTCTTGGGAGCTCAGGAACCTTGATAGCCTAAAGTTTAGAATCGATCTGATGGAACAGATGGAGAAAGAAATTCCTAGCCTAGAAAACGTTCACGATAAAGAAGCTGAGATGGCAACCACAAAAGTGACGGTCTGGTTTCGTACCGACGCCATAGTCGTACTGCGCAGCAATGAGCTTTAGCGCTTGTGGACCAAGCTAATGCTGTCATACTGAAGCGCATTAAAAATTACACGCGCGAGGGATCTAGATGGGTATTTGCCCGCTGCAAAGCGCTTGACATCGGCGTGTAGCAATACCGCCCATTTTAAGGCTGGAGCTACATTTTACCACCAAAATATATGCCACAGCGGACTGTTATTAATGTGAAAAACACTAATAATTGCTGTTTTGAATTGGCTATTCTGTCAGCTCTCTACCCAGCATGTAACAATGTTGACCAGCTCTGAAAGTACCGTCATCACCTGCGTGAGCTTGACTTTTCTGTCGAAGTTAGAGATATTGCCACGTTTGAGCGCTGCAACGAAACTATCGTGGTTAATATCATTGGTTGGAAACAAATGTCTCTACCCGCTACGTATTATGCAGATTGCTGATTGCTAACAATGTAGGCGCAGAAGGTTAAACGGCCGCTGGGACAGCAGACAAGAGCCATTACGTCTGGATACAAGACCTAAGTCGTATGGTATACAAGCTTACCAAATGCAGGAATAGGAAGCACGTTTGCCGCTAAAGCCTGCTGTTGTATAGGCGAAAAAGCCACAGCGCGTGTCCTTACCGGAGGAAGCCAGAGCAAGTGCCATCCTAGCCTTCCAGAACCACCATCGCCAGATGCGTGTTCCATACATCATCTATGCGGATTTCAAAGCACTAAACGTTCCGGTAGAAGGCCCTACTAGCAATCCGGATAAAAGCAGCACGCAGACAATTGCTCACTAGGTTCCATGTAGCTTCGGCTATATGGTCGTCCGCTGTGATGGAGTATTTAATGAGCCAGTGTTATACCGAGGCAATGAAGTTGACACAACTTTCATCCAGAGACTCGAGCATGAGCTAGAAGAGACCAGAGAGGTGTTTCGAAATCCCGCGGGGATGGTGTTGAGTGAAGAGGAAGAAGAATTTTCAGGAAGCGGAAGACTACCACTTCTGCTGCAAGAAACGTGACCACAACCGCGTGCGAGACCACTGCCATGTTACCGTAAAATACCGTGGAACCGCCCATCAAGCATGCAATCTCAAGCTGTGCATACACACACACACACACACACACACACACACACACACACACACACACACACACACACAATAAACATCAAGGTGCCTTTTGTAATTCATAATCTGCGCGGATATGATGGCCACCTAATAACGGTGGCCATCGGAACAGCATCGACAACAAAGGTAAGCGCCATTCCAAACAACATGGAAAAATACATGACGTTCTCACTAGGAGAATTACAGTTTGTTGACAGCCTCCCGTTTACGAACAGCAGCGTCGAGAAACTGGCTCTCAATGTACATAAGGAGGCGATTAGGGGCACGGTGTGGTACGCGGAGCACAGCATTGACCTTTTGTTTCGTAATTGCATCTACCCATACGAATACATGAGCAGCTGGGAGCTATTCGGAGAAACACAGCTTCCACCGATAGAGGTTTTCTACGGCCAACTCAGCCGCGCATGTATAACCGAAAAAGACTATGAACATGCCCAGAACGCGTGGAAGACCTTTGACTGCAAAACCAAGGGTGACTATTCCCTCTGCCTAAAGACGGATGTGCTACTGCCTACTGACGTGCTTGAAGCATTCCGCGACACCTCACTCCAACACTACGGCCTCTACCCAGATCACTATTATAGTTCGCCGGGTATGAGATGGGACGCCCTTCTGAAGAAGACTAGTGTTAAGCTTGAACTACTGACAGACATCGACATGCAGCTGTTTATTGAGAAGGGAATCCGCGGTGGCATTTTGATGGTGAGCCGCCGCCATGCGAAAGCGAACAATTCACGTGTGCATCCTACGGATGCGACTATGACAGCGGAAAGTCAAATAGCTCGATAACCTACCTTGTTCCCAATAATTTGTATTAAAGGGTTATGATGTAGAGCCTATCAACTGGTGGTTTTAAGTGGGTCGATCCGCCAGATCGTGCGCAAATCACGGAAGATTCACCAATGGCTACATTCTTGAAGTAGACCGGAAGTTTCATGACGCACATAGCGTCTATCTGATGACTCCTGAGGCGACGATCGTTTAAGAGGATTGGGCGAATGAGTATCAACGTGGTTTGGTGAGAGAACTGGGGAGTAAGTTCACTGAAGGCGCCAGGTCGTTTCAAGCCTGCGAAAGCAATAGCGATACGTGGTTCACTACCAATTCCTCAAGCTGTACACAAAGCTCTGAATGGGTGTTAACAAGGTTCACAGGACATTGGAGTTTGACCAAAGCCCGTGGATGGCCCCATCCATACAGCTCAACACTGATTTCAGGACCAAGGCTACATCAGAGTTTGAAAATGATTTCTTAAAGCTGATGAACAATTCAGCATTCGGAAAACCATGGAAACCTGCGGAGGTGGATCTGGGTGGATCACATAAGGCCCTAAGAGTCAAGAAGAGACGCTGCTGCGCCTGATTGCAGGCCCAGAGTTTCAGACGCGGAAAATATTTAGCGGCAACCTCGTTGCTTTTCACAATACAAAGGCCAACGTAAAGTTAAACCGCAAAATCTATACGTGGCAGGCAATCCTCGACCTCAGAAAGTTCCTAGTCATATCAAGGTGCGCTATGTTGCAAAAGCGGCCATACTATACACGGACACCGACAGTCTGCTGTTTGCAGATAGAGACTACTGATGTCTACAGCAACATGGATGAAAGTGCCAGCCTCTACGACACGAGCGAATACACCCGTTAGCACCCACTCTACAAATAGGTCGTAGGAAAGTTTAAAGATGACAGCGCCGGCCAGCCAATCGCCTTGTTTGTCGGCCTCCGCTCTAAGATGTACAGCAGTCTGAAAGCTGATATCGCGGAGAGCGTGGAGATTCGAAAAGCTAAAGACATTTCGCGGACGGTAGTAAAAGCCGACTTCCGGCACCGCCTCAACATGGAGTGCCTCCAAAAGAAGAAAGAGTTTCGGCACACTGTGACTTAGTTACGTATTAACCGCCATAAGATGGGGTCTACCGCATCAACAAAACTAGATTATCTCCGCTGGACACTAAAAATGGATTGCCAAAGATGGCATCGCAAACGGGCATATAATCACTACCTCAACGAGCTCTATAGCTTCGTTGAGTTATGCGATGGGTAAGAGCAATAGAGGTTTGGTAGCTGAGTATCTTTAGACACAATATACCGTTTCTCGCGAACAAATCCTCTGCCAGAAAGATGGTATCTATATTGCTGGCTTTGGATGTCAAACCTATCTGCCATGGCGACCACCTTGAGCAACCACACAGTGTCGGTGGCTCGGCGCTGCCCTCCTTACAGCTCTCCAGGCGCATATCGGTACTGCACCTGGGACTTTGAATCCAGAAGTTTATATTGCGCTGCGGTTGCGGTTGAATGTCATCAATAGGGCTCATGCCTGTAAGCCACCTTACCCTACCGTTAAGGGCCGCCACAACGTCAGGCAGCCGTCTCACCCACTCAGTGCTGCACTTTGCAGGCGCGCTCGCCGTTTAGGCTGCAAACAGCATATCCTGGGCGTGCTGATGCCCAAACAGCCGCTCGGGAAGAGTATGGTTGAACCTCTTCCAAATGCCCTGCGCATGGTGGACGCTGGACTCGCCCAGCCTCACCTGCAGGTTGTGCTTAAACAAGAGCTACGACACAGCGCCCATAAACTACTGACCGGGTCAATCTGCAGCAGTTTGGGCAACTTTAGCGGGCACCGCTTGTGCTAGATATCTAAACTTCGGCGACATTTGAAGCTTCCTTGGTGGTCAAGGGCTCAGCCTATTTGTAACTGCTGGTGACATCAATCACGGTCAATGCATACTTGTACGCCGCTTTCCTCAGCCCGCGCTTGTCGCTGTCGTGCGGCAGAAACAAGAGATGGGCCTAGTGCATCTCATTAGGGGTTGAAACATCAAATTGCGACCGGGGGATGTTCCGTGGTGCTGGTTGGTGAATCTGCCACATGACCTGCTTTTGAGTCACGCCATGGCAACATTTTGTGAAACATTAGCGAATTTTGCCAGCTTTTTTCCGCTGGCACATCCTTCCAGTAACAGCGCGGGCTGTAGTATATCGCCGAAAGCTTAGTATGTAAAATAAGGAAGAATTTGGAGAGAAAGATATAAGCAGCCTGTAAACAGAGTGCGTTATATTCTCTTTATTACTTTATTTATCCATTTTAGTTTTAACATTGCTTGGGAACCTAACCAGTTGGTTCCACAACCAGGTTAGGTTGAGTGTCCACACAGGTTGTCAACCTTACACACAGGTGCTTAATAAGTGTAAATGTCTACATAATGTACAACGTTTGTAAAGAAAACACATGTATGAATATTCTTCCTTGAAATTTCTCCTCAAAATTATGAGTGATTCTATACAACCCATACTTTAGTTATGTAAATATTAAGAAACAACAATGTACATTTTTATGTATTCGTTATTTCTAAACAACCTCTGAACATGAACTTTATTATTTAATAAAATATTCTTGTTGTTGAACATACACCAACAGTCGATAGCCTTGTGATGTTGCCCGGACACACAATTAAGTACGAGGGTCTCAACGTCAAACGCACAGCGAACGGGATTTTCAGCTACTCTAACCATCTGTGTCTGCTCTTCGCCACGAATGTGGCAAGTAATTAGAACTCACGTAGCTTGAAACAACAGCTCCACGTAAAGTGAAAACAAAAGCAAACCATTATGGTGCAGCCAAACAAAGACAAGGAATATATATCATTGGTGCCAGCATTAGAGCAGCTCGCAAAACAAGCGCCTGACATCGACAAGGAACACAAACCCCTGGTGGAAGAGTATCTGCACCAACATGGGGTTGACATGCCCCGGTTCATATTAAGATGGAACGAGGATGCAAAGCAGATTAAGACTGAGCACTGGGTCCACCCTGAGCCTATCCGTGATCAGCTAAGGGGAATACCGCCCCTCAGCGTCTCGGACTCAATTGTAACTACAATGCCGATGTTGTATTTGACAAATTTGTCACCTCAACAAAGTATCTAAGAGCTGTTAACATTATTGATATAATCGATAAAACTTTAGCAGGCATATTTGTGGGTCTCTTAAAAAGCGTGATCGTTAGCGCTTTGACAGTCCTAGGAATTTTAGTCGTTGTTCCACTTCTTGGAGTTGGTGGACCCTTTGCCGCAGGTGGAATATTTAGCAAATTTAACACCATAGCATTAAAAAAAAACAGCTAAAAAATACGACATCCGTATCTGTGCAGAATCAAAACTAAACACTATCGCGGACCATATATCGAAGGCGCTTTCAGACAATGCAATATCGAAAGACGAGTTCAAGCTCATACTCGATGAGTACGAAAAGTACATAAACGAAAAGGTAAATATCGATCAAAAGCAAGCAGAGCCTCGTTAAAGGAGACAAGATGATAGAAAAAAAAGAAAGCCTGAAGGCAAGGCCTAAGTTCAAGAGGAGATCATGAAAATTATTGCCGGAAAATCCGCATAAAAATAAGCTGCGTAGTGTCCGTCGAAACGACAGAAGTGCTTAAATGTAATTTTTCTTACTATAACCGCACTGGTGCGGAAAAGCAAAGCGTAAGCGCGCCACCATCATATAATACATTATGCCCACCATAACATGCTGCTCAGGAAAAAAATGTCCTCTGTTTTTGCATCTTTAGGGGTTACCAGAGGAGTTATGGACACACATGCACGCAGCAAGCTCAGTGGCACGCACTGAAAAAGCCCCTGACTTTCGCGGCATCGACAGACATTGCCAATTGATCACTGGAAACCTGGAAAGATCCTCAACATCTAACAGAGTTGCTTATCTTGTTTTCCAAACAAATTGCCCCCTTCCCCCGCCCCCCCCCCTCCAAAAAAAACCCCGGTAGCAATACGTTTGGTAAAAATATGGGTATCCGCTAACAGCCAACGCGCTCGAACGTTTGTATATATTTTTTGGCTACATTATCACTCTGGGGTAAATGCTGTAGCATCCTCAACATTTTTTTTATGCTTCATAAAGAACAACGTTAGCCTCACGTGCCATCGCCTTTCTTCGGTATGGTTTTATCTGGAGCAGCAGGTCTTGCGCCATCAGAGTTAGTAGTAGCATCTTTATTTATCACTACCAAAAATCCAGCCCCCACTATAATTAACGTTTTGATTGTTTATACAGTCAGCGATAAAAAACGCATCAGTAATAAAGCAACCCATACACATTTCGCTGTGCTGATGTTATACAGCTCGGCGCTTTTAAATTGGTGATAGCTGTGGGCCATCTCTCCAGCGTCTCTAAGGAACCTACCTATCAAGTCGCAAGTAAAAGCCGCGTCTCTGATCAGACCAACTCTGTCTCCATTGACAATCTACACTAGATCCATCCATCGTGAAAACATTATCATTGCAAAGACAGCATAAACACACACACACACACACACACACACACACACACACACACACACACACACACACACACACACATATATATATATATATATATATATACAATACAACAAGGACATAAATTTGCTGGCTATCACTCGGTTAGCTACTTAATGATCAAACTCTGTTTTGTACATTAATCGGCGCTGGGTGTGTTACAAATGCATTATTGACTGCTTAGTAATGAAAACTTGTTTGTAGATTAAGTGTCAATAAACTGGGTTAGGTTACGTTAATACATGCATGATTAATGTTCTGTCTTACAGCTCACTGTAAGAGGAATTTATTAGGTAACAATTTTGGTCGATTTGTCACACATGTGACAAGAGCGTCCCAATGTGACGTCAATGATCGACACATAATGGAAGCTAATTAGTATAAGGTAAGACCCTTTATTCTTTAACTCATCAGCCAGGCACATGTTTTTCAAAACAAACATTGTTTTCACTACTCCCATAATAACAATATTTTAGAAATTGCTCAAAATGAATAAACGTTTTATATACTTTCTTGCATAACCTTACTGCTCACTTAGTAAAATTCGTACAAATGTTGCAGTGAAAGCCCCCCCCCTCACCCCAATGTTTCACTTCATTTTGAAAAATAAAGAAAAGAAGAATAACAAGTACATCATATTTCCTGTCTCTAAAGACAAGGAAAAATACCATGTATCCACACAAATGTTACAAATATAATTTGATTTTATTGCGTTTATAAATGCATTGAGGAACAAGAAAATTGAAACTAATCAAAGTATGTGAAAAACTAAGTCGAAAGAAATTTACAGAAACCTTATTCAGTGAATGGAGAATTAGAAAAAAGTATATACCAGAGAAGGACAGGAATTTGATACTGCTTGGTGGTTAATTCACATTTTCTTTTGAATTAAATTATAAAAGTTCTTGCAGTCAGAATAAGTATTTGATTGCTGTTAAGGGAAGGAGATGAGCTGGGAAGGAGATGAGCTGTATTTTTAAAGACCACTTAATATCTTCAATAATAAATAGTTGCTATACAGAGCCCTTCCTTACATCCGTTTCATAAAATTCGAAGATATCAGTCTTAAAATTTGCTTGAAAATATCACCACGTAATCTCTCAATATCAATGGCGAGTAATCAAAACCTCAATCTAAACTCCCTATGTTGAAAACTTTATGTTCGTGATTTCAAGTGTATTGTTTTCAACAGCACAACGCTTCTGTGCTCAGGACCAATTCGACCGGATGTAAAGTCTAAGTATATGGATACTAACTAATTGATAAATGTTCTTCGCTTTTTGCTAATCAATGATACCAGTTGGCCGCTAACCTATAACAATGCAACACACAATAAGTTGTTTTCACCTCCTAACATATTTATTCTTTTGAACTTTAGCTGTTGTTCAAGGTTCTTGCAATATTTTTCAGATATACATATGCGTATGAGGAGCAAAATCCACAGATTAATAGTATGTCGATCTATTTCCCTCAGAACTCAATACAAAATTGTGTTGAAATGCACAAAATGTCTGCCCTGCGTTGGCAGGCACTTAGTACTAGACATTCAAACTGAGGCCTAAAACGCAGATAAAACAACGCTATATTTAGTGTAACAGAGATAACCTCAAAAAACTTAGACCAGGGATGAATTCTACTAAGGGAATGAAGTCTCTCTATTATATGCACGTGGAAAAAGTGGGAAAAATACATTTAATAAATAAATACATAATTAGATAAATATGTATATTTTACAGTTATAGAGCTGCTAACCTTACTTTTCATTTCTAAATACAATTTTCACTTCAAACGTATCTCCACACACTTGTCGTAAACAAGTAGTGCAATTATACCATCTTAGAGACTTTTATCTCTGGCTGCAAGTCGGTTAACCAGAAAGTCCTGAGCGTGGCTCATAGATAAACCACATTTTTGTACAATCAGGCATGTTTCAACTGGTTTGACGAGTGCGATTTTGTGATGTTGGCAGTATTCAAACATTGAAATTGTACACGCCATTAAAATACAGTGTAAAAATGTTTACAAAACTCCTTTTGTTGGCGTTTCATTTGTAACGTATTCACTGCTTAATTGAATTATGTACGAACAACGATCTTATAGGGTGTGCTAAGATGAAACGTTTTCACGAGGACTCCAGTTGGACTTTATACCCTCATCCTCTGAGTCATCCCTCGTGTTCTGACAAACGTTTGGACTTACCATGTCTTGTATGATTCCTAAATATTGGTGCACTTATTTATTTCTTTTCTTTCAGCCGGTCTTATTCAGTTGACTCAAGATTTACTAGACCACACCATCGGAGGATATAAGGTGTATATCACAGTTACAGATGGTTATAGCCAAGTTACCGACACATTGACCGTCATAATCTCTGGTGAGTCGCAGGGAACGCAATTTTGTGCGATATAATTCTTGTATTACATTAATGGATTGTTTTTACCAATATAACCAATACACTGCTCACACAATATGTGGTAAGTCAAAGGAGTACCGATTTATCTGACAGATTGTTATAACAAAGTTACCGACACATTGACCGTCATAATTCTCTGGTGAGTTAAGTGGAACGCACTTTTGTGGGATATAATTTGTATATTACTATGACAGATTGTTTAAACCAATGTAATAGATAATCTGTCAGTCACAATATCTGGTAAGTCTGGGGTTAGCATACTTTTTATATAGATGCTATTTACATATCACAGTTACAGATGGTTATAACAAAGTGAATAACTGATACACAATTTGTCAGTGCACCAAGTAAAGGGAAGGCATACTATTGTGGGATACAATTCGACACAGTATTTGGTGATTCGGGGAAAACATAATTTTCTATATGTAATTCGTATATCACACAGACAGAATGTTATAATAATGTTAAAATTACACGGTACGTTACAATACTTGGCAAGTCAGAGAAAATGCAGAATTGTTAAAAACATTATTTGTATATCACAGCGACTGTTTGTTTTAACAGTTTCAATACTGATACACTATTTGTCAGTATACCTTGCAAGTCAGAGGTGATGTATAATTTGTATATTATTAATACATCTTTTTATCAAACTTTAACTTCGCTGAGCATGGAGCAAGCTTTTGTGGAAAATAACTCGTACATATTATGAGCATACTGTTTTAGACAAGATTTAGAGATACACTGATCCTCACAAGAACTTAAAAGGCTGTTGGTAAAACAAAATTTTGTGTTTATTGTTTGTTATTTTGTAAGCTTTATGTTGCATGATAAGGAAAAATTGCAATTTTTCAGTTTCTTTATATACTACATTTATATTATAGGATCATAGAAGTTAAGACGATGAAATGGCTTGTTTTCGTAGGCGTCAATTTAGCTACACCTGACATACATGTACGTTCCCGAGAATATCATCATCATCATCATTATCATCATCATCTCCAGCACTACCATCATCATCATTATAAGGCGGGAGGCAATAGCTTAATTGCAAGACACGAATATAAAGTTAGATTTAGCTTAAAACTGTTACTCTTTTGATGTCATATCAAGATAAAGAGAAATCAGAAAACACGTTTAAAACTAATAAAATCCATCATAAGGATAGAGTGTTGGATATTGAAATCCCACGCGAGAGTTAGAATTTGTAAGCATAAGCGAGGATTTGCTGAGTTCCTGAAAAAAAAGCCTAATCTCGAAGGTTGGATTCTCCTATCCCATCCCTGATCTCGGGCGTCAGATTCTTCAAACCCATCCCCGATCTCGTGGGTTGGATTCTCCTAACCCAACCCACACCAATACATATGATGGTATATTTTCCTCTAATTTCTAACAAAAGAAGAGTGATAGAAAAAAATATGGTAGATCATCGGTATTATTTTATTTATCGAAATGCAAAGAGTTTTTTTTAAAGGTTTTATCATTAGAAAGAGCATACCAAGTTTAGTTCATAACATAGTATTTCTTGCAAACAATCATTACTGTTTAATATGCCAGTAAAACATTTGCCTTTCATACAAAATCCGCTGGAAATTAAAGGCACCAAAGGCCTCCAGTACAGTACCGTGTAAAGGAAGTGAAAAGGTGAAAATATCTCCTTTATGACGTCATATATTTTATAATTTGTTATATATTGTATTTGATCACTTAAATAAAATATATATAACACCAAGCCAGCGGCAGCCGTGGTCAGCGGGCATTTGCTAGTTGCAATGTGTTAAAGTATGACAGACAGGTATTGGAAGTCAGCGATCCATCAATTAGAAATATAGCATTTCTTTATTAGTATAGCCTCCGACTTCTGCATTTGTATCTAATCCAAGTATTTGACCTCACTCCGCTAATGAGTGACGTCAGAGCCAATTACGTATTGAAGAGTGAAAGCTTTGCTAACCGCATTAAGGGTCTGAATTTTCCGGCCTATATTTAATAACCAATAATCCAGGGACATGTGTAACTTGCAGATGTCCATATCTTCATGCCAACTCATTCGTACGCATAACCTGACTCATCTAGTCTCAATTCAGCGCTATTTTTCCCGTTCCACTGTCGTCTCCCATTTAATAACAGCGTGACGTCTGAGACAACAGTAGTCTGGGCAACAACTGTCTAACAAAGACTATACTGCGGGTATTTGAAAAGTTCTGATTATTTTGTTATAAAGTTTGTTTGTTTCTTTGAACCTGTCAATAAATTTAATGCCGATTGATAGAAAAATAACATCCTTTAAAATAATATGCAGCTGCTGCACGTGCAGCACGCTAAACACCTGCATATATATGCGTGTGACGTAACAGGTAAACGACAGCGACATAAAATGTCGGAGAAAGAGAACAATTCTATTGCGCAACGAACATATGGTAAAATCAGGGCGCTCTGTGGGTACTCTCAGACTGATATAAAGACCAACTTGGATAAAGTTTACTGATGTAATTCCCTGTCATATCCTACAATTTTGAGATGGTTTCATCATTTTAAAGATGGCCACGAATGACTTAAAGCTCAGAATGGTTTGCCCAAATTGTTCCGCATTTCTTGACTGCAGATCAAAAACAGATTCGGGTTGAAATCGACAAACAGCTACTCGCCAAATATAAAAAGAGAGCCCAGAGATATTTGCATGAGATTATCACAAGTGGTGACACATGGATTTAATTTTTTGAATCGTACTCAAGAGAGAATAATAAAGTTTGGATCGGAGGAAACGAACAGAGACCACAAATCGCTCAACGCAGTCGGACTGTTAAGAGACTTTTAAATGCATTATATTTCGATACAAAAGGCCCGATCGTCATGTTCATCCAGGTACCTGTGCCTGACTCTGCTAGTGTCATTGGACATTTGTATGCCTCCAAAGTGTTGCCAAAAGTTGTGGAACACTGCTGAAGCACCTGTCTGCACACCGGTACTCGAGGTATCCATCTACTCCATGACAACGTACCGGGGCTCAACATTCGAACTTTGCCACATCCTCAATATAGCCATGATTTAGCTGCAAGTGAGTTTTGGCTGAATCCCGTTATCAAATATTTTCTGAGAGGCAGACGATTTGTGACTGGAAGTGCAGTTTTCCAGCGTATGAACAACATACCAAAAAGTGAATGTAAAATGGCATTTAATAAATGAATAATCAGGCTGAGAAAGTGTGTAGAGGTGCATGGGGAGTGCTTTGAGGGGACGCTCTTACGTACTGTTCAATAATAAAGAACTTTGTTGTATAGAGCACTAATATTCAGAACTTTTGTAATACCCCGTGTATGCGGGAGGTGACGTGTAAGAATTACCTGGCATAAATTTAAATAATTAAACTAACGATCTCTGCAGGTCATACATTTCCATAGACATTTGAAACATAGTTCTACAAACTCCGCAACGTGTTTGGGGTGTCAGAATTTGAACTTTTCATAAGGCAATAGCCTTTGATGTCACCTTTTGCAGAGTGACGCCAGAAACGCGGACATTTGAGGCATACCCAACGAAATAAATTACTATGGGTATTCCTCTAGAAGATTAATTCCAGCGACTAGCAATATTGTACAACTGTGTAATTGAACCGGTGCATTTGAAGTGGATATCTTTCGGGAGAAAATGGAAAAGGTCAGAAGACTATAAATTTGGTACACGGCAATAAGACACTTTCTCTTATACTTAAACGCCTCAAAAATGCAGACGTTCATGATGTCAGAAGCACAATGACGCCATATGGTGTGTCATAATGTAAAATAGGCGTATTCTACATGGTTTCTTCATATAGGCAAACTGTGTTACATATGTATAAAAATGAAAAATTATTTTCTCGGTATTAAAAATGGAATACCTTGTACAACAGTCAGAATGAATGAATTAGCATAATAAATGTATTGCCTATTTTGTTTTCGGTTGTTATTATTGATAGGAAAAAATGTACAATTTACACCTGCATTCAACGTGGATCTTTTCCATGGTTTATGTACAAACTGGCACAAACATAATTTTCTAAATTGTTGTCAGTTTATATATATATATATATATATATATATATATATATATATATATATATATATATATATATATATATATATATATATATATATATATACCTTGTTTACATCACTAGCTCTAATCTTTGATTTTTCAGGATTGTTTTGAAGAGGAAAATATTCTAAAGTAATATGATATGCTGTGCTATAAACACTTTACGCGAATATTTACAAGGTCATGTGTTTTTACCAAACCCACGTAAGTATTCATGGATACTCTCTTTTAATTTCAGGTATCAACGACGCCCCTATATTAACAAATCTTCCCCTATATAGTATATTGCCGGTGCCTGAGAACACGGCCCTTGGAACTTCCATTTACCAAGTCAGTGCAATTGATGTCAATAAGGATCCCTTAACCTACAACTTGATGTCATCACCAGTGAACGGCAATAGTTATTTTAGTATTAACAGCTCAAGTAAGTCAACGACATTGCTTGCTGTATATGTCCTTCAGTGAAAATATTTCATTTGGGACACAACAAAAAATATTACCTAAAAAACAGAGACACCACTATAAAAGACATATACTCCACTATAAAAGACATAGATACCACTATAAAAGACATAGATACCACTATAAAAGACATATACTACACTATAAAAGACATAGATACAACTATAAAAGACATATACTACACTATAAAAGACATAGATACCACTATAAAAGACATATACTACACTATAAAAGACATAGATACCACTATAACAGACATATACTCCACAATAAAAAACATAGTTACCACTATAAAAGACAGAGACGCCAATATAAAAGACATATATACCACTATAAAAGACATATACTACACTATAAAAGACATAGATACCACTATAAAAGACATATACTACACTATAAAAGACATATACTACACTATGAAAGACATAGTTACCACTATAAAAGACATATACTACACTATAAAAGACATAGATACCACTATAAAAGACATATACTACACTATAAAAGACATTGATACCACTATAAAAGAGATATACTACACTATAAAAGACATAGACACCACTATAAAAGACATATACTCCACTATAAAAGACATAGATACCACTATAAAAGACATAGATACCACTATAAAAGACATATACTACACTATAAAAGACATAGATACAACTATAAAAGACATATACTACACTATAAAAGACATAGATACCACTATAAAAGACATATACTACACTATAAAAGACATAGATACCACTATAACAGACATATACTCCACAATAAAAAACATAGTTACCACCATAAAAGACAGAGACGCCAATATAAAAGACATATATACCACTATAAAAGACATATACTACACTATAAAAGACATAGATACCACTATAAAAGACATATACTACACTATAAAAGACATATACTACACTATGAAAGACATAGTTACCACTATAAAAGACATATACTACATTATAAAAGACATAGATACCACTATAAAAGACATATACTACACTATAAAAGACATAGATACCACTATAAAAGAGATATACTACACTATAAAAGACATAGATACCACTATAAAAGACATATACTACACTATAAAAGACATAGTTACCACTATAAAAGACATAGTTACCACTATAAAAGACATAGATACCACTATAAAAGACATAGATACCACTATAAAAGACATAGATACCACTATAAAAACATATACTCCACTATAAAAGACATAGATACCACTATAAAAGACATATTCTCCACTATAAAAGACATAGATACCACTATAAAAGACATATACTACACTATAAAAGACATAGATACCACTATAAAAGACATATACTACACTATAAAAGACATAGTTACCACTATAAAAGACATATACTCCACTATAAAAAAACAGAGACACCACTATAAAAGACATATACTACACTATAAAAGACATAGATACCACTATAAAAGACATATACTCCACTATAAAAGACATAGATACCACTATAAAAGACATATACTCCACAATAAAAAACATAGTTACCACTATAAAAGACAGAGACGCCAATATAAAAGACATAGATACCACTATAAAAGACATATACTACACTATAAAAGACATAGATACCACTATAAAAGACATATACTACACTATAAAAGACATATACTACACTATGAAAGACATAGTTACCACTATAAAAGACATATACTACACTATAAAAGACATAGATACCACTATAAAAGACATATACTACACTATAAAAGACATATATACCACTATAAAAGAGATATACTACACTATAAAAGACATAGATACCACTATAAAAGACATATACTCCACTATAAAAGACATAGATACCACTATAAAAGACATATACTACACTATAAAAAACAGAGACACCACTATAAAAGACATATACTACACTATAAAAGACATAGATACCACTATAAAAGACATATACTCCACTATAAAAGACATAGATACCGCTATAAAAGACATATACTCCACTTTAAAAAACAGAGACACCACTATAAAAGACATATACTACACTATAAAAGACATAGTTACCACTATAAAAGACAGAGACACCAATATAAAAGACAGAGACACCACTATAAATGGTGAAGAATTTGACCTTGGTCCAGTGTGAGCTTATTTGCCGTCGATAAAATTGTCCATACTCGGGATCTTATTAGATTATTTGCCCTTGTTAACCTGACCCAGCGACTGAAAGGCAAAACCTGACACCAGATTAATGTCAATTGGTTGTAGAGGTAAGCGAATTAGCCTACGACTTCGCGCACCCCAGGATCAGCTAACAGGTGTTAGTTTATTCATACCTTACTTGATATGGGTAGAAAGGTAAGCACAAAGTGAAACAGTATGGTGTTAGTTTGTTCATACCATGTTTGATACTGGAAGCCAACTAAGCTACACCTAGGAGACCAATCACAGCTTTGTGTAAAGAATATGTGTGCTGAATATGCTACGCACATGGCCGGCGCAAGGGTATTTGGCGCCCGAGGCGAACCTTTAGTTTTGAGCCCCCCCCCCTTAACTTTCGAAAGTGAATATTGTACATTTGTTCTGTCCTTCTGTTTTTCTCTTTCTATATTTAAACGCTTACTGTCTTCTATCTTACGATATTTCTCTTTCTTGTTTTATTCATTCAGTTTTTTGCCGCCTTGACGACCGCCTAGTTTGCCTAGCGGTTAAACCGGCCCTGGCTACTTACCCATTAAAGTTCAACTTGCCGGCTTACATACTCGTCCTTTAACTATCCGTGTGTTCGATCACAGATTATCACGTGCGAGATGTTAAATTAACGTCCCCCAATATTTATGATGATTACTTTCATTTTTAAAAAAATATTCTTGATTATGATTGGCTGACAGATCATACGCTCTTAACAGTAATACAATATTTGGCTTGCTCAAATCTTTTGCAGCTCCTTAAAACAATGTATTGACCTCAACCAAAACCCATATTCGTATAATATTTTTCTCTGGGTTGCACAGTTTGCTCTACATTAGAGGCCACTTCACGCCATTTTCCTAGCCGTCAAGAGAATAATATGTCTGAATGGAATGTTTAGAATTGATGCTAAAAAAAGAAAGTTTAATTATTGTACTAACCATGTGTACAATATGCATCAAATTGCTATCAGTGTACAGCATAATCTGTTAACAGATCTGAATCTACGCTACAGACAATTGGGTGTGTTGTATTCTGCACAGTTATATACGGCTTTAATAGATGTCCCTTGTATTAAGGACACTTACACATAGATGTCATATATGATGATTATGTAATCTATGAACAGTTGTCCTTGAATGTAAAAATACCATTTAAGACATATTTCAGTTTCTTTCAGTAATAAACAGTTCATTTCCTCAAATATGTTAACATTCCGTTTAGGAACCTTTCTTTTCATTGTATAATTATTTCAAGTCGTCTTTCATACTTTTATTTACCAGGTGGGATAGTGAGTACATCAGGAAACTTGGATTTTGAAACTATGACTGCTAAGACATTCACTTTAACTCTGTCGGTGACAGATGGAAAACTGGCAGCCACGAGCACGTTGGTAGTACAAGTTCTTGACGTAAACGAGAGACCATATTTTGAACAGAGCGCATACATTATTCAGACGAATGAAAGTGTGGTGAGTTTTTGAGCTGAGTTGAAATAAAACATCCTTGCTGGGAATAGTAAATATAGTGTTGACATTTCCAACTTTTTTTTGTTTTGGTTTCAATTTTGTCGGTCCATTTCCTTCAGTTTTTAGTTTCTCAAACAACTGGGATTAAAGTTCTGATACTAAGACGCCTAATTTCTCTCTGGTCACTAATAAATCAATACAAGTTTTGATTTCAAGTAAGTCCCTCTGGAGTAGGTCAAAACTACTCGCATTTTTATTATCACAAATAAAATTGCCAGACTGAACGCAAGTGGCTGACCTTGTCAGTGGCTTGCTTCTCTCCTTCCCATCAGTATAAAAACAGGTTTCAGGGTTGACTGAACAATTTTGGCGGGACTGGTCATTTCGTTAGACTTATTCTGAAAAGTTAGGAGAGTTAAACACTGCTTATTGTAATCCTAAAGAGTCTCAGTGAAATCAGGGAACGAGACAGGTCAGTTATGGAGGTCTTCTCAAAAAGGTGTCAGTTAACACCAAGATACACTTACAAAAGCAGAAAATTCACATTAAAATAATAAAAAGTTTTGCAAGAAACACATCATCCACCCTTCAGAAATGAGAGTATATATCCAAGGAAAAGTGTTTCGCACGGACGATAGTCCTAAAGTGAATCACTACATCACACTACAAACTATATAAATATCTCCAAGATTTGAACGAGATTTTGCTGACTACACTTGTCGGCCATCTTAAACTCTCCTAGAAACTTATATAATTTGAGAAGATTTTACATGTACAACTGTCTTTCATGATAGACTGAAGAATTAAAACTTGAAAGATGGAAAACATATCTAATGATCACCAGGGGAGTGCGGATGAAAAAAAAAATAGTTATCACCTAAAGAAAAATTTTAAGTGATTTCATTGTCTTTAGACGAAGATGATCATCATATAAAAAAATGTTTTAACAACATCAATTTCACATTTTATTGTTTGATAAAATTATTGTCAGGTAAGTTACAAAAATTAAGAGCGAATACATACATACATACACAGACATAAAAAAATGATATCAGAACTGTAATAAAAGAGACAACGTTACAAAAGTTATGGGTTACAGGAAAGTATACATAAGTTATGTATACAAGAGAGAAACAGGAAAAATGTCAAATAATGTTCAAGTAAAGGCAGGTGAGGGTTGACATATAATCGCACTATACGAACTATACAACCCAAGCCGGACATATTAATAAACATCGCGATTAATCTATACATAGGCTATGACAAGATCATGATTGCTCAAAATAATGTGCACGTCCATTCAAAGCTGAGTGATAAGTAGCGCACAGAAAATGACTCAATACAGGTGAGCAATAAGAAGATGTAAGCCAGGTAATAATGCAGAGTGAAGTGCAAGGGAAAAAAATATCACGCAGAAGTGACTAAATAGATTTAGTACAAATCGGAATTATTGCTTTGTATAACCTTGACAACGAATATATGTTCAGATTCTAAATACAAATATGAAAGAAAGAAAGACTCACAAAGTTAAATGTGGATCGTGAACCTTTGTGTGAAGATACCGATAAAATTAGAACCACACCAATGCACAAGCTCACAATGTTAAATGTATGTCGCGTTCTAAATGCCAAAATAAACACAATCACACTGTTGAATATAGATCGTGAAACACTGAGTGAAAATAAACATTGGACTGGAACACCAATACACAAATACATATGAAGAAAATGAAAAGATGGAGCTAGCTTACTAATGAACTTAATAAACAAAAGACCTGCACAGAAACATTAATTGAAAATTCAATTTCATAAAGCATAAGATCTTAATACAAAAAGTATAAATGGGCTGTTGTGATAATTGATTTACTACCTTTTTAAAACTGAGACGAAGCATTGGTGGACTATTTCGTGAAATTTACAACTCTACGTGAGTCTACCCTCGCTGTCATAGAGTATTGCGCATATGAGAGAGATCAATGTTCTACAAAACGGTTCGGAGAAGATTCACTGTATTAATATGTTTATATGTCTATAATTACGTGCGTTTGTATAGGTCTGCACATGGTGGTATGTATGTATGTATGTGTGTGAATGTTTGCATGGGAGTGTGCATGTACGTATGTCAGCTTTTACATATGTGTGTATTTGTACGCACATCACTCCCTCGCTATAAGGCTCTTCATCATAATACGGTTTCAGCTAAAAGGCAGGTATGGTCATGGATTCCATTTCATTAAGTGGTTATAAAATTATATGTATCACGTACTTCATTATAAGGCGATCTCACTATAATGCGGTATACTCTATGGCTTTCATAAATAGCGTTGTAATGAGAGGGTTGTGTATGCATGTATGTATGTATGTATGTATGTATGTATGTATGTATGTATGTATGTATGTATGTATGTATGTATGTATGTACTATATGTTTGTATAGATTTATGTATAAAGGTGTGTATGCATACATAGGTGGAAGGACGGATAACTGTAAATCCTTGCAAGCAAAATGGTAAGTAAAGAAATTTAGGAATATGAATATGTAATAAATAATCTGTATTACACGTACTTGTGATGGTAGTGAATAATATATCCGTTTAGATATCCATTCTTCCATGGTAAAATGTAGATGTATAGCTAGGCATTATATCGATTGATAGAAACATAGATCGATACATAGATATAAAGACACATAACACTTATGTACCAAACAGAGAAGAAAGTACTTATCCCTGGATCACAACATGATTTGATGAACACATGGTTATATCAGAGCAGCTTATAAAGAATCACACACATATAAACAAATAGTTTAGAGAGTTAGAAATCGTTTCAGGCTGGACTCGAACCATGTGCCGCGAGTAACGGCACATGTCACCCCTTGCTCTCGGGCACCATGGCCTTAAACTACACTGTCATGTACTCGTGCCTCAAAAAAGGATGGAACAAGGTCAAAGGTAAGAACTCGACGTGCACAAGAACTCACTCTCTACGAAAGTGGAATTCAACACTCAGCTATATAAACAAACCCACTGGATTTCTGTTTAGAAATACAAGGTACAAGCATTAAATTATAATTATAAATTGACACCTATGTACCGAACAGAGTGGAAAGCGCTTGTCCCTGGATCCCACGTTATACGTTGAATAAATGATTATCTGAAAGAAATATATATAGAACGACACCAATATATAATGGTACGGTAAATTCAGAACGGTAGTAAGTTTTGTCCCGCTAATGTGCCGCAAACAGTTGCCAAGAAAAGGGTACATATCACAAAGTCAAAATAAGGGGATAAATGTTGAATATAAATAAATTTTCATAACAACCATAATGTTTAACGAAAGCTACTGTCGGATAAACTACAGTAAAATATTGTGATGAGACTACGTTTTACATTCCATCTGTACAATCTGTGTGTGTGTGTGTGTCTGTGTGTGTGTCTTTCAGAAGGATTGGCAATACTTCTCTCTCAGCTGTGACTGGACGTGGACATTATTTTCAGCAATCACCTTGTCATAGCTTCATGCCTAGGTTAATATTGATGTTTATTAATTAGTCCATCTTGGGTTGGATAGTTCGTACAGTACGACTATGTGTCAACCCTAATCTTACTTTGTTTGAACATTATTTGAATTTTTGTCTTCTGTTTCTCTCTTATTTACGTAATATATGTATACTTTCCTGTAGCTCATGACTTTTGTAACGTTGTCTCATTTATTACAGTTCTTACATCAAGTTTCTTATATCTGTGTATGTATGTATTCGCTCTTAATTGTTGTAACGTACCTGAAATGAATTTTATAAAACAAGAAGAAAAAAAAAGGTGAAATTGATGTTGTTAAAATATTTTTATATGATGTAACTATTTTTTTTTTATCAGAACACTCATTGTGATCATGAGATATGTTTTTAATTTTTCAAAGTTTAATTCCTCAGTCTTTCATGAAAGACAGTTATGCATGTAAAACCTTCTCAAAATATATAGGTTTCTATGACAGCTTAAGATGGCCGCCAGCGCAGTCAGCAGCGAAATCTCTCTAAAATTTTTGGTGATATTTACATAGTTTGCGGCGTCATGAAGTGATTCATTTTAGGATTATCGTCCGTGTTAAACTTTTTTTGCTTGGAAACATGCTCTCATTTCGTTTGGGTGGGGGGAGTGGGGGTTGTGGGTGGGGGATGGATTATGCGTTTCTTGCAAAATTTTTGAATGCTGAAGTCTTCTAACTTTTCAGAATAAGTGTAATAAAATAAGCAATCTGCCAAAAATTGTTCAGTCATCCTGAAAATTAGTTTTCAGAGGAACAAGAAGGAGAGAAGCAAGCCACTAACACGGTCACCCACTACCATTCAGTCTGGCAATTCGTTTTGTGATAATGAAGATGCGAGTAGATTTGCCCTACTCCAGAAGGACTTACTTGAAATCAAAACTTGTATTGATTTATTTGTGACCAGGGAGGAATTAGGCCTCATGGTATCAGAAATTGTATCCCAGCTGTTTGAGAAACTAAAAATAAAGGAAATGGACAGACAAATTGAAACCAAAACAAAAGAGTTGGAAGATAAAACTGAGTCACTGAATATTGAAAACCACAAATTAAGACAAGAATTAGAGGACTCAAGAAAAGAAAGTGAAAATCGAAAAGAAGAACTACAAAATAATAAAGATCGATCTTACAAAGCCATGAAGATCGCAAACCATAATGAATAATATTCTAAAACAAATAATATAAAACTTTTGAACAGGCCTGAATCAGAAAACGTAAATGTTAGAGTAAAGTTCGCAGAGATTGTGAAGTATGTTACAGGTCATGACGTAGGTGAGAGGGATGTTCTTATGATACACCAGACCCCCCCCCCTCCCGGGAGGACTGGTACCACAAAGCCATTGTTTTTGAATCTTTTGAATGTAGAGTCCTAATTTAACATTGTCAAGGAGAGAAAAGGATTTAAAGAACACATTTAATATAAGGATTGTGGAAGATGTCACTTTGCAAACTATGGGGTTTATAAATAGGATATCTACCATCTAGAAATTGAATCTGTTTGATACCGGTACTTTAATTGCAGTTTGTACGCCGATTGCATGTGAACAGACAGATAGACAGATATACGTTTCTTGTTTCAGGCAGGAACCCGTTTGCCCAATCCTGGCTTTAATGTAGCTGAAAACGATGCCGGAGATTCTGTAAAATACTCACAAGACTGTGGAGCCTACACCGGCTACATAAGAATTGACGCCACCAGCGGTCTGCTGACCTTCGCTGTAGACTACGATTTGGACGTAGGGGGGAAACCGACTTTAATTAATTGTACAATAAACGCCACAGACAAAGGTGGATTGATTGCGACAGCAAACCTGACCATTACGATAAGTAAGGAATTGCATTATTTCGTGCTTTTATTTGGGCAGAGACAACAAATTCAATTCTCACAGACCGTATTGAAGTTTTGCAAAATGACTATATTTTCACGGTGAGACCGGCAAAACGCGCTTTCATTCTATGCACTATCAATCCCGAACTAAACATTTTAAAAGATGGAAATCGTATACTGCTCATTTTGGGGAAGAAAAAAAAACTCTTTGTAGGTGTCCACTATCAAAATCAGGCCTGGTGAGAGCTACTTGATAACATCGGGTAAACCTGTGCGGCGACAGAGATAAAATTGAAATAGTTTTTGTTTCACGCCACTGTTGTGTATAATTTGACCATACGTAGGCATCTTCTGAAAAAAATTATGTTATTTTTTCAGGTAATTATTTTCAGACAGTCAGCGACCTTTAGTTATTTCAGTGCTGTATTGAATATGTCACCACACATACGCTGGTTCAGTTACTTGTAAAATAATTAGTCGTCTGTAACCTAAAATAGAATTAATTTCATAAAATGTATTCCTAGGCAGCACCATTTTTCGTCGGAATAGTTAGCTCGCTGTTAGTGTTTTTAAGATATTGATGAATGTGTTTCAGTTCTGGAGGCCTCTGTAATGATACAATACAATGATAAAATAATACATAAAAATAAAATACTCCTCCCTAATCCCCCTCCCCCCGAAACTTCTTTATGTATATACATTTTGGTTTATATGTAATGTCGCACATTGCAACATGACTGTGACAAAAATCGTTATATAGGCTCCAAGTCAATACAAAATACTCGAAATGTTTGCATTTTTCAACAAATTCCTCTACGATATATGTGTTCTTATAAAAGGTAGCATTTGCGTTCCTTCCCTTAATGGGGCATGTCGGGTAAATGTTTATATGAGAGATGTACAACAGCATCTCCTTCTTCCCAAACTTAAATTGTAACCATCTTTGAAACCCTCTCGGTCCCTTTCGTCGGTAATAAACTCTCAGATAAATGTTTTTGTTAATTAGCAAAGCATGATGTTTCCTTGACTAATGTCGCCACTTTACTCGTTGTTTAGAAAGATCCACCCGTAATAAATTCAGGCAAACATTTGAGAAAATTGATGATAATTATGGAAAAAATTATAACAATTATCATAAATTAACTGCTAAGTTAGAAAAGCAAGATACCAAACTTAGCAGATAGTGATCATGTAATCGCTCTAAGAGGTCCTGTTTTGCCCCGATACATCTACTCCGTTTGACAAATCGGGCAGAAAATGCAATATCTTTTGACAGACTTTAGTGTAAAAACTGTATTTTTGTTTCTTAATCATTAATCATTACTATCACCTAGTACCACTTTTGAAAGCCGAGACGTGTTAATCATAAATTTATGTGCTCGAATTCATCAGATATATTTTTGGGGACGAGCGTTATTAATAGCGCTGCTGACAAAAATTGCATTAGACAGCATTTCACGAAACTATACAAAGATACCCGTTTTTAAAATCCAGCAAGAATAAAAAACAATATGTAGGTAAAAGTATCTAAAACAAACATATTAGACAGCTTGTTCTTAAAGTTAAAAACAAATTCACTCTAACTGGACAATAAAACGGGTGAGAAAGCTGTTGGACATATTGTATCAGTGTCAATTTCTACTGGATATATTTGTTGCTATAGGGCAAAACAACTAATTCAGTTCCCATAAACAGTAACGTTAATGTATTCCAAAATGACTATACTTTCATGGTATGACTGGCAAAACGATTATATCCTATGCATGACTTTTTCAAGAGTAAACTTAAAAAACGATAAGAATGATATGCTGTACGGCTTATTTTTGAGACACATTCCCTTGTAGGTGTCTGCTGTCAAATTACAGCCCGATGAGATCTCTAAATTACAGCCCGATGAGATCTCCCGTTTACATCCGATAGTACATATGCGCCGAGATCGATAAAACCAAAATGGTGTTAGGTTCAAGCCCATTGTTGCGTACATTTTATCCATACGTAAGCTTCTTGTGAAATAATAACTTTGATTTGTTTCTGGTAATCTTTTACAGACAATCAGAGATCTTCATTCTTTTAAATATTTAATATGCCACCATGCATAAGCTGGTTCCGTAGCTAGTATAATAATGAGTTGTTCGTGAGCATTTCTCCCATTTTGTGTAGCTTTTTCTTTTAAATCATTAGTAAAATCTTTCGTTGCAGTCCAAATATAAGTCAATACTATTTTTTTCTTCCTTACTAAATACGGATTTATTTATTAGTTCAAATCATCTTAAATACATTGCAATGTGATTACAAAGTTTATGAAACAAAATGAATAATGCCATCTTTCACGATCTTGTGAAATTATCTGCTTACAACGATTGCTTTTATCAATTTCATAACATATAAACATAGCTTTGAAAACTGAGTTATTTGTTAATCGCAATTCTGTTTCATAACATACAAGTTTCGATTAAATTCCGAAATGTCATATGGGGATGCACTTCATTGCACACTGCCCCTTGCTCTACAAAAATACCATTTCTCATGCTGGTATTTATTATGAACTAACAAAATACTACAGGGGTTTAACATACGCCAATCTGAATAAAATCGAGGTCTACTTACAATAACTGCATCTGCTGGTCACCAATAAGCAGTCAACTCATGTTGACGATCTCAATTTGGTCACAGCTTTCAAATGTCTAAGAGTTACAAACATTATTTAGAACATACATTTACACTCTATATCTGTCAGTAGCACGAAATGTAATGCTTGATCTGATAGGCTTCTAAAAGTAAGTGTATCGGTGTCAGTCAAATCTCCGTGATGTCGCCCAGAGATCTCTATTTTAATCAGAGCGATCATAAGAATTCCACAGAGGATAATAGCTTTTTGTTCAAATATTTCAGTTTCATGTATCTTTTTGTATTATCCCAATTTCAAGTATTAATATTTTTCACTTTTTAACTCTTTTCTAACAAGAGCGCTGTGACTTGAATTTATTTCTCTTCTGATCAGGTCTTTCTATTTAACAACAATTCTCTGTTAAAAGTTCCAATTCACAATCCATTTCAAATTTATTTTCAATTTCTTTTGTCTTAGATGAAATTAACGACCATAGGCCGAAGTTCATGTACTCATCCTATACCTTTTACGCATACAACGACTCGGCAGTTGGTCTTTTACTTGGGAATGTTTCCGCGACAGATGCGGATATTGGTACAAATGGCGAGTTTTCTTTCTCAACGAACCAATCCAGTCTGTATTTCGACGTGTCTTCCTCCACTGGACAAGTTACACTTCTGGAGCGTCTGAAAGGAGTTCGTGCAGGAACCAAACTACAATTCACAGTGTTAGCAACCGATAACGGATATCCGTCTCTCACTGGTTCCACGTCTGTAACAGTTATTATTCTAGAAAGTTCAACGACAACTGCTGCAACCGCTGCAACGACGTCAGTCAAGTATAAATCTTTCTTTAAAGATGAAGGGAACATTGCATGGTTCTCTCTGGCCTTGATTACAGCATTTGCCGTTGCGGCTATAACATCATTCATTTGCTTGAGATACATATGCGATTGGCCATCGAATTTTGATCCTCTGAATAAATGGTAAGTGTGTTTTGTCCCTATGTACCAAGTCTATCTGCTTCGTGCACTTTAACTCTAAACCATTCACACTTTAATATATATAAATCATATCAATATAGCTTGATATCCGAAAATAAACGCATTTAGAAATTCTACTTTTACAGATTTTGTGAATGAAAAATTTCGGCATTGTTTCGAAACAACCACACAATTTTAAATTTTGAATCAGTTGATAGACCGAGAAGAACTTACTTTTATATATCTAAGTATTTTGTTCATATGTTGATGACAAGTCATACCCGGACTTCAACATAACATCATGTTAAATATCCCTCATAAAATCTTTCAACCACCACCTGTATCATGTTCATACTTAAAAGAATTCATCACAACATGTTTATTACTGTTTATACGTTTAAATCCATTATATTCTGAATGAAGGTAGTTTGCCCTGCTAACACACAATAGTTCTTTTTCACCCCTTTGCTAAAGCGCTTGAACACTAATTGTGTCAGCAACTTGTAACTATAATGAACAGTCCAAAGACCAGTCATCTATGAATTCTAGTCACACTTAAATCATGAAACAGACAGTATGTTTCCATGTAACTCTAATTTTAACAGCAACAACAAAAGTAACCATTTCACTGTCTTCATGTTTTCTACTTAAAAGCACAACAAACTTTCGGAAACTCGACTGCTGCAAGGATAGCGGGAAGTATCGTAATACGGAACATCAGCGGAACCTCCTTGAAAGCACAACAAAAAATCGGAAACTCGACTGTTCCAACGATAGCTGGCCATATCGTGAAGAGGAACCTCAGCCAGGGTTTAGAACTCAAAGAAAGATCCTGAAGCCGAGTTCACCTCCAAGAAAACCTCCACCTCGTAAGTAAAGTTGCTTATTTTAGATATGGGATGTTTAACAGAATAAGTTAAAGTCAAGATAACTACGTTCTGTTGAACTTAGCGTACCTTCGTCAACATCCCTAGAAGTGGCAGGTTTTCATATGACATTATAACATTTAAAAGTACTTCCCTTGGTATCGTTTTCTACCAACACTCCCAAATATATAGCAGCGCATTTTTTTCATAACATCCTAATATTTTTTCAGAAGCTTCCTCGTCTCTAAACTTCAACATATTGATTAAAAGCATATACAAATAACAAATACAATTAAATAAATGAAAAGACATACTACATGGTACTTCCGTCGGTCATCTTATGTTCCACGATTTACGATTTCTATCAGGAGAAATGCTTGATTGAAGAGTAAAATCTTAATGGAAATCAAGCAATGGATTCTTACTGAGTAAATATTTCAGGAATTTGGATGTAGGCCAAGTTATCAAATCATAAATTCAGTCAGGCGATCAAGTATTCGGTACGAAATCCATCTAGGGCTTAAAACGCCATGAAATACTTTCTTGGATAAATCATAGTAGCGGTTCCAGCGTGATAACAACAATTATTATAATTTAGATTTACATGGATAAATTCTTAATTGCTCAACTTACCGCTTTAAATACATCATACATGCTGTGATGGAATTATTCTAAGTGACAGATTCCAGCTTCGATCGAATCATAAAAAGTTTTTGTACCAATATATGTTTGTTGACAAGTCACTTACTTTTCATTACTGTGGAATCAGATATCCATATGCAACAAATTATGAGGTTTTGGAGCATATGGACGATTTCATGCATATAAAATACTAATGACCTTAATATCAAGTCAGCAATACCATTTTTTCAAGGTGAATTTCATTTCATGCATATTCGTTAACCTCGAAAAAAATCCTTCACAAATATTTTTGCTGTTACATTATTTATCTGGTAAGGAATTTACCTTTTCTGAACATTGCAAATAGAGAATAAAAATTATGTATCCAATTTTCTAGAAAATTTATTATATAATGAAAACACTATTACTTAATATCTGCAATAATCATCTAAAATTGTGGAGGAAATGCTCAAATAATGAACCATTAGCTTATTGTAGCATAAAGCACTCTATTCTCATTGTAGCATAAAGCACTCTATTCTCATTGTAGCAAAAAGCACTCTATTCTCATTGTAGCATAAAGCACTCTATTCTCATTGTAGCATAAAGCACTCTATTCTCATTGTAGCATAAAGCACTCTATTCTCACAATGTTTCCGTACGAAACTCAAGTTCGAAGTATATTCTGTAGTTTTGATGAAAGTATTTATAAATTTGAATTATTCTACGAACAATTTAATTTTGACATAGATGTACTCCAGTTTTCATATCCAATATCCGCGCTTTGAATTTGAACTTAAGTTACTTGCTCTTAAAGTTTCAACAATACTGGGCAAGGGGTCACATGTTCCAGGCAGAAACTAGGCTTTGGAAAGCTAGCTCATTCTAAATAATTCTGACCATAAGGGTTGAATTGTTTCCTCACGTCCAAAGCATATAATGGATCATTGTCTTTTCTTTCTCATTATAAAATGGGGATGACTACATAAAATGAAGGATGAGCAGTGCAGAAATAGACTAAACAAATGCGGAATGCGGTATTTTAATTTTTTTAAACTTTAGAAAGAATGTGTACAGTTAGTATTCCACGAAGATTTCTCAGTGGGTTTTTTTTCTTGTTCACACACAGACATGTGGATCAGGTGTGAATAAAAAGGTTAAATAAGGTAAAGACAGTATATAATTCCAGTCATAAGCAATGCTTGGTCGAAGGATGAAATTTACCTAGAACAGAAAAATATGATTTCTTAAGGAGTAAATGTTTCAGATGTGTATATGCTGGTGTCTAATAATAAAGAGGGTTGGGAGACCAAGGATTAGATACGAATTTCATCTGGGACTTAAAAATCCATGAATTATTTTCTTGTAAATTTCGGAGTTATGCGCAAACGTCATAATCTTACAATACAATTTAAGTTTATCTGGCTAAATTCTCTGTTCATCAACAAATTCATTTTAATACGTCATACCCTATGTCAACAAATCCTTCTTTTGCTAATATAATTGATGAACTCCAGCTACAATTGAATAATCAAATTATTGTTATGTTGTTATAGAAAAATACAGTTTTCTTGATTATTGAATTACTATGCATAATACTTTTTTAATTGAAGGTCCTACATCAGTCCAGATGAGGTCTAGTCCCACTCCTCCGAGCAGGAACATGATGACAACACCTCACCCAACCAGCGCTCAGATGCGGGTAATAATAACAGGTATTTATTGAAGACAAAACTGGACTGAAATGTGTAAAGCAGAAGGAATGCTGAGAAAGTGAAGCGTTCGTTTGCTCTGCCGAACATAGCACGCCCGCATCAAGCATACAGCACGTTACGGCAAAGTCTATCTGGTAGCTGCAGCTAGTCGTTTCAGCAGTGCATGACGCTCCTCCTCGTGGACCTACTCTATGTATTTCTACAGCTTCCTAATCTATGGCTGTGCGGATTCCTTTGGCGTTTGCACGTATCTCAGACTTAAGCTGGTTATAGCAGTCCAACTCCACCTGAAACAGCAAACAATTCTCATCTGAAATCTCGTTGTCGGTAAGCGCATTTGAAGCAGCTGGTCAATGCTGTTAGGTTTTGCAGCAGCGATCGTGCATATCCGTTTGTGCTTGTGCAGCATAACATCTAGTTTTCTGCCAGTAAAGTGTCCGACGATGCTTCAGAGGCTAAGTAAAATTCGGATGCCCTCAGTTGCTAAGGCTAAAGGGGCTATTTGTGGCTTCGATGATAAAAATTCTGGAAAAGTTAATGTAACCGTCTATCGGCGCCCAGCCTCGTTTATACGTTCAACACACCTCATGGAGGTATTTCGCCTTGTACAGTATGATGTTTGATGCAATGCCCGGAGATTGTAACATGAAAAATGTCGTTACATTTTGTCTCGATTTGGCAGTTGGTGTAAGCCATCGTCCAACTTATTTTGATTATCTGAAGTTGCACTGGCGTCCTACCTGCCTGTATACTTTAGACCATCTTCACGCCTCTTTAATTTCAGTTGTGTGACTGTTAAGAATTTCAACAGCTGGTGAGGCTTTAAAAGATGTGATCGTCAGTCGCAGCTCAACATCGCCATAAGGATAGTTAGTAGTAGACAGAACAGTAGACATCACGTTCTCGGCTAAATGAACAGTTGTCATATCCGACTACAAGGACCAAATTGTGTTTCTCGATATGGTCAGATGAAGTTTCCGTCTCTGGAAAGCTACAGAAGCTTTTTTTCCTTACATAGAAATACTGTTTTTATTCTTGTCGTGTTGTCAGAGAGCTTGTGTAATTGTATCGGCTTTGGGCTTGACCTAACAGCCGTTTCTGACGGCTCAGATATCTGCACTTGACTGCCTGTGGATGACTACTTGCACGACACGAGTCTCTGTCTGTCATGGAGACTTTTGTATATTTTTCCTATGTTCTTAACAAATTCATCAAGCAGTTAGTATGTTCGTATGTCAGCTTTGGTATTCTCTGCCATTTAGACTTCCTAATAAACATCTGAAATTATATTTTCCTTTTGACAAAAGGTAATCTGACACGAGGAGTCTAAACTTATAATCCATCAAACTACTTGAAAATAAAGTATCTAGCCGCGTTTAATTTCCCGAGTACTTGTTTCGACTGGGGCTAAAAGAACAGTTATATCATTTGCATGAGATGGTAGAATTTTAACATTTAAAACTCCTTTTTGTGATATTTTGATAAACGGAGCGAGAATTTGTTAATTTAATTCTAACCAAAATTAAAGTGGTACAAATCGTTTACTATATCAGTCATAGGCACTTTAACTTCGGTTACTGAGTAAAAACTGTCATAGACAACTATATTAAAACCGACAGATGTCAAAAGCGCTTCAGCTTCAACAGTCATGCTTCTATCAAGCGAAATGCAAGCTGTATCACCTCTTAAGATGTAGCCAATGTCGTAATACATCGGAGTGAAGTCATCAACCACTTTTATGGCAGTGGTTTCGGAAATTGAAGTAATTGTCACTTTCTAAGAAGTCAAAATTCGAATCCCTCCTCCCGCGCCATATATAACAGTATTTGTCAACGTCAGCGTAATTCTAGTCTTAAAAGTAATTAGGGCTGAGATGGTTTTTTTATTTCTCCAACATAACGAAGTATATACGGCCCTGTCAACCCATTTAATGCTGAAAATGGTTTAAACCAAGGATTAAAGTGTAGGAGTTTGTCAATTCAATAATGATGAGGTCAGTTATATCAGAAAAAAATCAGATATTAAAACAGCATAAACATGAACGTCATCGGCCCCATGGATAACTTTAATCGCACGCTTCGCTTCAGTAACATTTAAATATTAATGATAAGGACATTCTTCCTCTACTTCAAATTTGATTTGCAATATAGAAAGACCAGTCGTGCCAGTGATCGGCTCAATATACACGTTATCACAGACAAGCCAAGTCATGTTTCCGCTAAAATATACCATATAATCAAACCAGACTTTTCCATAGGCACTTGTTGGGATAAATTGTGGTAATGAACCAATACCTTGAGACAAAAAGGCTGTTATGTGAACTGAACCAGATCCAGCTTAACTGACAGACTTTCATAAGTCTTTAACATAGCTATTACTTACAATAACAAGCAAATCTTTCTCATCTCCGTTAATGTGGGGTCTGTCAAGGTTACAATCAGGCTGATTGATGAGTCGGAGATCTGGCCACCACTTGAAAACTATTGGCAAATTTCTAACCTTTGAACCAGATGCAGTACGCATGAGACCATTCTTGGAAATTTACAATTTTAGCTTGCAGTTAGTACCTAATGTTAGCAAGCTGGTTTCTACTGTAGGTTTAAGCTTCTTTATTTATTTTTTTTGTGCTCAGTCTACAGTTTTAGCGAAGAGTCTGCAACCTAACCACACTGCCTCCTCAAAACAGTAACGTTACCAGCATCTAGGCCATGAACTTTACTCGTGAGATTAGTGTTGTTTCATCCAGCACCAGTATGTCAATGGCTTTTCAGACGCTTTGATGAGTATGTTATGTGCGAATGCCACGAGGTTGTTTTCAATGCCTTGTACGACAGGTTAGTAAGGCAGTTTTGTTGAGCGTGTTAACCGTTGGCTCTAGGTTTACTGCAGAGTATGTAACTTGCCCGTGTGCTGTAAACTTGATAATGTTACCATTAGCCTTACCTGTGATGCCACGCATTACTGACCGTATCAGAACATGCGAATCATTAACCACACCATCAAATCCGAAAATCGCCACGTTAGTTTCGAAACCGTCTGTAGCAGGCTTATCGAGCTTTTCATCGCAGATTTACTTTAGAATATACTACCTGTCCTCCTGCGGTGAACCGAGGAATGTTGTGAGAATCTGTGTTTCTGACGGCACGCATCATTCCTGTTGTTGGTGCTGGTTGAGTCGTTACAGGCGTTCCACCAGCACCTATACTAGTTATTGGCCTGGCAGAATCCTTGTTATATACGTAAGAGCCTTTCTTGCGGCTCGTTTGTTGGTTTTTGTAACGTGCTGTTCGCCACGAAAAGGCATGTACTTTGAAACGCCGACATCAAACATCTCACAAGGCACAAAAGTCCATCCAGAACCATCACTCATTTCATTTTCAGTTCGCTTGAAAAGTAGAGCTATTGCTTGTGCTACTGTCTGTCTTAGTGTATCCGTTCGCATAAATAAGCTTTTCTTTGATTTCTTTGTCCAGTCCCTTTTCCAAACTTGCCGTTAAAAGTAGCTCAAACTCTAGCAGCCCATTTTCTTTGATCTCCATTTTAAGAATATTATGGACAGTCGGCCTTGTGGAGTTGTAAAATGCCATTGCATCAGCCTTGTGATTGCGTCCTTTTTTGCACTCTCATGCGGTAGTTTTTCGGCTTCTCGACTTCTTTTTGCAGACGACACGTTTTCAAGCTTGGCGCTAGGGATGGTATTTCAATTGGCCTAGGCGCTGCAGCTCGCCTTTTAGCCTCAATTTGCTCTAGTCAGTCTCTAACCTCATCACGGGCAATGCACGATCTAGGATATGCAGCCCTAGTCCCAGACAAGGGCTTGATTGTATCTATCTCGTATTTCAAGTGCAGCCTTCTGGTAAGCCATCTTATATACTAATAGTAAACTATAATTTGCATTGAACCTAAAAATATTTTTAAGATAAATATTATTGCAGAATACTATAATTGTACAAAGTTTTAAAAATTTCACAACTGATAATGTTTGACTTAAATAGGGAAAAGCTTTTTAATATTACAAGACACAATTGTCTGTTTTCATTTCAGAGCCCAGGCTTATTCATGGTAAGTACAAGAGTGAATAAATATATTGTATCTGTCTTCAGATATATACACAGTGGTTAAACAAACAGTATATGGACCTGAAGTCTTTAGAGAAAATGACATTTTCACGGAACATAACAATGTACCTAGAATTCCATTTTAGATTCAATTATGTCGATATAATGAAAACTTGAGCCTCGTCCTTATTGAGAATAAAGACGATTTTACCTCCTGTTGTCTGTCATTGTTTAACAGGTACATAAGTAATGAAAAACATGCGGATCGTATGTACATTAGAAACTTCAAAATGAGTTTACACGTGTAAAAAAGTAACAAACAGATAAACTCAGTCTAAGGCAAACAGATTGACATACATATGAAAGATAAAGAAAGAAAATATAGACTAATATACTTTGTATACAGAAGGTCACACATATGAAGGATAGAGAATGACATTTATAGTGACCTCGACTTTATAGCTACTGAGTTTTATGAGAATATATAAGACGTCTATTTTTGAGCTTTACCTTTTCAGATGAACGTAATACACACAACTTGTGGAACAATCAATGGTAAGTTGACCACATCAGACACCATATTCTCAAACTTTTGAACAAAGACCTTCAAGCTCAAGTTCTAAACGCAAACTTCTGATGTCATTCGTTAAATACATCTACGTCATTGAACTTTTGCATTCCATGAAAGGAACATAACCTAAGATCTTGAAACTTCCATGACTCTAACGTCATCCTGTTGACAGTTACAGAACGTCTGAAGTTTCGAACTTGAAGCTTCAGCTCTAACGAAGTGTTTAAATATTTTGAGAATGTAGGACCTGGCTTTAACAGTGACATCACTATTAACCTTCATGTACAGAATCTGGTTTGACATAAGCACAACTACTGTGCTTCATGTACAGCATCTGGTTTGACAAAGCCACCACTATTCAGCTTCATCTATATTGAAATATTTATTTGCAGGGTGACAAGCTGATTTTGGAAAAGAAATCCTAACTTTTCTCAATAGTTAGGAAAATCAATCACAGATCAGTGAAAGTAGAAATGCATCAAAAAGTCTTAAATGCCTAACATTTTCAAGGTATTTGTAAACATTTGTCTCTCTGCTTGCAATATTTTCAATTACCAGTGTGATAGCTATTTTGAAACATAATTAAGCAGTGGATGGGGGAATTCGAAAATAATGCTACCATTAATGATGGAATTGCGATTATGAAGATTAGGGTTATCTGTCCGTATATCCGCAACATCGACGAACACTCCCCATATATTGCAAAAGAATCCATACATATAGTCACCATGTATTATTTCGGTTTCATTTCTCTGAAACAAATCTAGGTATGTTCTCAGATTTGTTTCGAATATTTCCAAGGAAGCAACTATACTGAGAGGTCAACATTTCATGCATCCAAGTACCTCACTTTACTTAGATTCACTTCCTCCAAATGCTCTAAATATTTCAAATCAATTTCCTTTATAAAGTGAGAGACTTTGCTATTATCAGGTATACACATATCGATGACTCGTGTATATCTTCCATCACAAGAGCTCAATGCACGTCATTTTTCCAGTTATGCAGAAACATTCATTATAAAAAGTCAATATAAGTACATGTAGTTCAGACCTACATTAATTCATTTTTGTTCATTCAAAATATAAAACGTAAATGAGTAACTCTTTATTTTACACCATAAAGAAACATTATTCCACAATCGCATATTGTAGAAACATTTCTTTACAAGCAAAGTTCATCTGTAAATAAAGAAACAAAAACAGTAAATTGTTATATATATATATATATATATATATATATATATATATATATATATATATATATATATATATATATATGTATATCGTTTTACAGGATTTGAAGCACTTAAACTCCTTGGAACCATCTATGGAAGATTGACAGGAACAAAGAACACTATTTTACTGACTTTTTGGGAAGACCTTCTTCATTGCCTACATAAAGTATCAATTATTGCCGAAGACTACAAGATGAACAACTACTTAAGAAGAACACTGAGAGTAACTGATACGTAAATTCCATGATGGTATCCAATAATTTTGTGTATGAAAATTATGTTCAGTGTATAGGAAGATTAATCTTCTTTCTTTGTGTCAATAAAATGTATCACTAATAAAAGATAAATATTTTCGTCTTGAAAACTGCTTGAAATATTGATGATGCAGTGTCCTACTATTACTTATAAGATAACAAAATGTACTTTTCTATATCAACATATTGCTGGGGGCTTTTTAAGTCAAGTCTGCGATACAATTTAATATGAAGCTTCTAGTTTTGATTTTACTATTCCAGGCAATGCGTATTTAGAAACACATTATCAAAGTCAAAATGTACTTGCTTGTCATTATCTTTTAGTACATGTTTTACTGTTAGTACTGCAGTAAAATTTCCATTTATCTCTTATCTTGCTTTAGCTCCAATGTAATCAATTTCAGTAGTTTGTATAACTACAAACCCTATATTACAGACACTGAATGATGACAATTCGTCAGTGTTGAGCTTTGTAGACTATGAACATTTTCTCCCCAGTTTATGATACCCCGACTTTGACCAATTATGTGTTGCATTCATTATTGATTACTTTAATTTTTTTCCAAACGAAATATGGTGAGTGCTGTGAGATTTTAAAGAACAGAAAAATTGCCTTTAAACTATTATTGTCTTGCTTGCTTTAGCATATAGATGACGATTTTTTTACTCGTTTTAAAAGCGTATGCATCATTAGCAATTGTTTAAGTCAGTGGTTCCCAAACTACAGGTCGCGACCTAAATGAGGGTCTGTACTGGTACTGCATTTTGGGTCGCAAAAGATGGTATTTACGGTCGCGATCAAAAAAGTTTGGGAACCACTGGTTTAAGTCGTGCTTATCATTTTTCTATATGGCCCTAAGCCTAAAACCCGGTAATAGAATATCATGACACTCGAATTATAGAAGACAGCATCATCATATCCATGCATCCCTCGCCTCTTTTTGACCCTGAAGTAAGACCAAGTTCATCTTAAGTTTTCTGTTTAAGTGTTTCTGTGTTGTATGGTTTCGAGCAAAGCATAAAAAAGGATTATTAAATAATGCCCTTACAAAATTGTATTTACTGCATGAATTCAAAGATGGGTAGATTATAACCTCTAAATAGCTCAGAGTGTTAAAATATTACAGATTGTCATCAGAGTGTTAAAATACTGCAGATTATCTTCAGAGTGTTGAAATATTACAGATTGTCATCAGAGTGTTAAAATATTACAGATTGTCATCAGAGTGTTAAAATATTACAGATTGTCATCAGAGTTAAAATATTACAGATTGTCATCAGAGTCTTAAAATATTACAGATTGCTATCAGTATTAAAATATTACAGATTCTCATCAGTGTTAAAATATTACAGATTGTCATCAGAGTGTTAAAATACTGCAGATTATCTTCAGAGTGTTGAAATATTACAGATTGTCATCAGAGTGTTAAAATATTACAGATTGTCATCAGAGTGTTAAAATATTACAGATTGTCATCAGAGTTAAAATATTACAGATTGTCATCAGAGTCTTAAAATATCACAGATTGCTATCAGTATTAAAATATTACAGATTCTCATCAGTGTTAAAATATTACAGATTGTCATCAGCGTGTTAAAATATTACAGATTGTCATCAAAGAGTTTCTTCTAAGCGTATCCTTGTACTGCAGAATCAGAGAATAGAATATTGTTTAATTTTCAAAAAATACCTTTTGGGCTGATTAGCGTCCGCAAAGGAGGATAGAGGGGTGAGTGAAAAAAAATTATATCGCAAAATGTTAAAATGCAGCTATCTGTCATAAGACTCATAAAATACAACTTTCTTCAATTGTCTGCCTTGTAGTGAAGATCAGCAATAAAACATACTGCTTGCTATTGGTCTCAAACGTAGCTAATATTAACCTTGTTTATATAAAGCTTATTCTCGCTTGTTTCTAAAGCTTGTAGGTACATTGCTCATATGACCAATCTTTCAATTGACTGTTCTTTATCTTCTTGTATTATCTTATCTTGTTTCTTCATTTATATATAAAAGATAAACGCTTGTACAGAATACACAATTTTCTGAATCATAGTATAAGTGTTCTAGATAGTGTTTCGTTTATAATGATTTTTTATGTTTGTTCGAATGTGTTTGTATTGTGTTAAAGGCAATTTTTTTCAATAACATAGTACGCATTTTTCATGAGTTTAGCAGCACAACAATAATGTCGGGATCTGAGAATAATGTATTTTTGTTCTCAAGGTTAGACGAGATGAAAGATATGGTTTTCTTACAGAACAACATACGAGCTCGTGAGAAGAAAACCCTTAATTTGACCATCTCTGTCATTAAACTGATATCATTTAATATTTTTGAAAGCATGAAGATTTACTTATTACTCTTAATCACAACAACGTTTAAATCAGCAAAACTAGCATGAGTGACAATGGTTTAGAAAGCAATACAAGGAAAACGATACCATATTACATTAATTTCACCTCTGATATAAACATATATCTAGGATCATTTGCTTGCTGATTTCAAAAACTTCAAGCAAGCTTTCTAAGCAAAAACACGTATAGAGTTTATCTACGAAAAAGTCTGATTAATAAAGATAGAATTGAACGAGCCAGTACATTAAGTACTCGTATAAGATTCAATTTTTCAAATTCGATACTGGCCTATAACTATTTGCTAGTTTGAAGAAACTAAAGAATCGTATTAAATGGTTGGAAATAAAATTGCCCATAATAGACTGATTTTCGGCTTGTTTGTTATTTGTACCACGTGATAACATGACAAATGTAACCAACTCCCTCATATTTTAAATACCGTCTCACAGGATTTAATTTTATCTGGTTGAACTCCCTAGTAAAGAGAATGGGTAAATTTCTCAACATTCAATGTAAAATTAAGTATGTCTTCTTCCTACATTTTATGGAACAGTTGAGCTTTTCCTTTATTTCTTTTAATCCTCAGGGGCAATAGCTGCTATAAAGTTCGTGCTTTCTATTTACTTGAACCACCAATTAGCAGGAATCGCTTGACAGTTGTCAAGACCTATTGTGTACATATTTGGAATAGAACCATTGTGTATGAATTTGAAATAGACCTATTGTGTACATATTTGGAATAGACCTATTGTGTAAGTATTTGGAATAGACCTATTATGTATGTATTTGGAACAGACCTATTGTGTACGTATTTGGAATAGACCTATTGTGCTTATTTTAGACCGGTACTCCCTTTAAATATAATTTTAAATTGATATAACTAATGTGATTTTTCTAGCTCATATATTTCAAATTATTTTCTTATCATTGAAATCCACTCAGATCGTTCTTCGGTCTGTTTACATTTTAGATACAAACCAAGGTGTTGCGGACCAAAACTAATATTATCTACACTCAATGTGTTAATTTTGAAAGCGACGCCACTGAGTGTTACGAGATATCAATACACTAACTGAGCCAAGCTGTTGTTATTCCAATCCAATCGCACCCCCCAAGAAATAATCATTAATAGTTTTCTCTGATTTGTCCCGAAGAACTGTTGACCAGTGAAGAATGTTACTTGTATTCAACAGAAAGCAGCATGAAAGTATAAAAAAACAGGAAATATTTTTTTCTTTATTAATTCAGCTTTTTGGTTTTTGTGTAGGATGACAAAACCAACAATTATGACTCTGCCGGTTCTAGAAACGTCATTTGCAGTAAACGTACTAGTTAATTCATTCAATGCAACTATTTCCAGAAATGCAACACAAACTATACTGACTTTTTATATATGCTGCATCCAAGTTTCCTTTGCAAACCCTCGAGTTAATTATTTGGTGGACTGTTTACATATGCATGAGCTACGCTGTCCATTCTGGCCGCTTATTTGGATCGTAAAACGCGCAAAGTGCATGCTTGTATAGTAATTGCCCACTAAAGTGAAACAGATGGTTTTCGTAGAAGGTAGGAACCCTGTCTGTACCATACGATTTTGCCACTAATTTCGTCTTACATTTATATGGTGTTCAATGCGGGTGTTCGATCCGTTATTCGGACTCAGACTGTAGTTATTTAATTTGGTTTCACTGAAGTCATCGCATGGAAATTCTTGGATGCACCGAACCAAACATATATAAATACCAATCAATTCTGAATTCGGTTAAAACCATAAATATGTGGAAGACGCAAGAAAGAAATGCATGCTATAAATACAATACTTTAATCGTAGTTTTAAAAAAAACAAATTCTTCAGCAGGGATCAAACTCCTTGAACACGGCCGTGTAATACGTGTCTGTCGTCTTCACCATATCAAATTAGTTTTCTCTTTTCCGTCAAGGCTGAATATGCACGTATATAGTTTTGTGTATGTTTAGTACCTGTTCCAAAACAGTACATGTTCTTCTAAGATTGTGTCTGCTATTGTATCACCAGAATTTATCCCGTACTCGCAATGACAAGAGATCTGTATGTGAAGATGACACAATGAGTGTAAGAGACAAGTATTCAAACTCTGCAGAGTCTCAATACCTCTAACAAGGTTGGCATGACATATGGGATTGTGAAGATGCGGTTTAAACCCCAGCAGAAAAATATATAATCGTATTAAACCACTGTGATTAAAACTACGAATGTCTCGGACTGACGTATTAGGACTCTAGGACTAGTGGAGATTCAAGCAATCAAGGTTCTACAGTAGTCGCATACAATGGATTATCGAAAAGCATGCCATAGCTTTCCATCATTATCAGTTGAATTGAGTTAGTCTATGTTTGAAAATTTGTTTCTTATAACTTTTAATACATATATTTTTATTTTACAAAAGAGATTCTTCAAGATATGATCTATAATGAAAAATTCCACTTGAAACATTAGGTTTACTACAGGTTCTGGATTGTAATAGCGTCATAAATGGATAGAAAGTAACAAAATAAGATTGTAAAACAAATCACAAGTTTATTAATTCCGTGCTGTACCAAATTCACATAAGTACCCCAATCCGGTTTTTAATATTGAATCAGTCAAGGGCTAAAACGGCGATAAAATAAGGTGTAAATTTCAGGCACGACCAAATATGCATTTTTATAATAAGTTTTATTGGCTTATCGTTTGCGCGGTAAACATTCGGCATATTAATGCTTCCTTCATGTCATAGCTGATACATTTTGACACTTATCCATCAATGATGAATAATTCAAGGTAAAATGACACATTTAGCCGTGTTTATCGCCTTTTATCATTCAGAGCAAGCTCATTCTAAGGAATCTTCAATGTGTATTGAAAGTGGAGAAAGATTGAATTAAACAAGGTAAGAGTAGGGTTATATGCAGTCTCCGACAGGTCAAGATTTACATTCTGAGTCATTCAAATGCTTGATTTAAATAAAGATCTAATTTATTCACCCCATACAGCTTATCACAAGTTTAAGCGTCATTACATTTCCACTTTTTGTAGAAATAAGATATCTACGTTTTTGAATGGCTATAAGAAATAACTTGAATGACCCACCAAATGTTCCATTTCAAGCATCAGACATCTTCTTGAATTAAATAAGCAACTTTACGTTTTCTTTATTTATTCACAATATAAAATTATATACATTATGACACCATTTCAACACAATATTCTAATTCCGTTGACCATACGAATGAATGAGCCAAAATACTACATCGAAAAGAAGTAGATCTAAATTTCTATAGGATATTGAGAACACAATGCTTTTAAAATGTTATTTTATCATTATACAATCCAAAACAGCCTCAGTTTTCTATTTTAAAATGATGCTAAACTAATAGACGATACAAGAATGTTATGTGACAAATTTTCAAGCGCGCATTAATATTATGATTTTTTGGTTTATCATCACCCACCGCTAAGTAAACAGTTCGCACAAAAAAAATATTAGTATGTACACTGAGATGATTTATTATTATTAAATTATCCTTTGAAGATATATGTATCATTTTCGGTATTCCTGTCGTCAAAGTTAAATTTCTTGACAAACCCATACCTTCTACGAGAGAGCTGGTCTCAACTTTTAATTGTCACCTAATTTCAAGTTCCAGTCAACACAGAAGCAAGACTTTACATTTCCCGTTGTTTTCTAACAGAGATATAAGGTTCAATATTGCTAAATAACCACCACTTTATATTATATTATATTATATTATATTATATTATATTATATTATATTATATTATATTATATTATATTATATTATATTATATTTTACTCTTTATGTGTAGTGTCTACTATTTATCAGGATTGTAATCCTAAGTCATTGCATGTACTTGATTTTTAAAAAAGAGAAGGAAAATTTAATTTAATTTTAACAAGAATGAGATATTCTCTGCGTTTGTTTTCAAAGTGCACCCTATAAAAGGTTGATGTTTTTATCAGGAAACACAATAAATCTTTAATTTTTGGCTTCTTTGACACGTAGAGGATATCTATGTTTTTTCAATTGGATTTAAGCAAATATATCACGAGTAGAAATTTGAAATGTTTTCACGTTACGAGTCGAACATTTTCCTAAATCCACTGATAAACTGTAACTTTACTTCATTTATTATATATGTGAAATAGAAACAAAGGTATGTTATGTATACACCAGCTCGTCATGTCTACATGATCTTCCAATGAAGTTGACAATACGGACGAATAAACCAAAATACCGCAAGTATGTCAATAAATATTTGAATAAAATTTCTTTAAGACACATAGGAAACAAAAATGACAATGTTGTCCGACACAAAATTAAAAACAAACAGGTTCAGTGCTATTTTTAAAAATAATCTGAAACTAGCGAATGAGACAAAAACTGTAAGTTCATATAATATCGAAGACAAACATCACGAGATAAACATGCTGATTTCATTTACTTTTTGAAATGGGTTAAAAATGTTCTTTTCTTCTTTTTGATACTGTGTCTACACTTCTAATCAAAACTGCAAACAACAGACCCACTAATGCTAGAATACGCAAATGACAATCAGCCAAGAAGGAAACAATCTACCAATAATTCCAGGCAATGCTGCTACTACATTTTTGGAAGCTCGAACAGATAATTACCAATATTTTCATGCCTCTTCTCACTTTGTCCATGAATGACTCTGTGCTACATTTTCAAATGCCAAAATCTTCACCACTTACACAATCTCCTACTCAACTTTTTACCAAATTTCTACAGATCGGCAGTTGATATTGTCATGTCTATAGCTGTAATAATCGTGGCAATTGTCAGACCTTCTATTTTTCTATAGATAGATCGGCAGTTGATATTGTCATGTCTATAGCTGTTATAATCGTGGCAATTGTCAGACCTTTTATTTGAACATTAGTTTCAACATTTCTCCCAATGGTAACTTTTCTCGGAATTGTTTTCTTTGATGCCTTCAATGTTGTCTCATTACATGTGTTTATACTGTGATTTTAGTACCTGGGCATTATCTAACTCACGATCTAATTAATGTATACATCAACGTGGTCATGTAGGCGCATTTACTCATCTTAAATAAAATATGAATTGTTGTTCTAAAATGTAATAAGAATAATATAGTTTAACACATATCTATTCATTCTTGATTGTTAAATGATCTGCACCTTAGCTGTCATCACATGACTTCCAGACGAAAATGATCGATCTCATGGGACCTTTTTAATTGCGGCCAGTTATTAAAAACCGGGTCAAGAAAAGAGGACATCGTATATAATCATTAGCAATGCAGGGTAGTACGAATTTCTTCTAACACGTGGCGCTTTCATTGTGACATCATAGAGCTACATTCAATCCGGTTTGAACTGGATCACACCTTGTGGTTGACCTCTTTAAAAAGTGTCCACATACTTTAATATTAAATTTGACGTATGTATTTCTCAGGGCGTGTGTATAATGTTCTTCCAAGGAATATTGATCTACGAACTGAATAATCGCCATTTAAAAGGTATGTGTAATCAAATTCTAAAATGGACACCCATTACTGAAATAGTCGGTTCCGAACGCCTACATGACCTGTATGACTTACACTTTAAGCTTTTTTATACTTGAGTCCGTTTCTCTACCGAGATCGATTTCTGTATTTTTGATTCAACTGATATTCTAGCGTTTGTTATATCCCACTGACTATTGCTGGCTTGATCAATTACAACTTCTACTTCTTTTACTTGCCCATCAAGCGAGTCATCTGTGTTGATTGTTTGCATATCTATTTCCTCTTGAACTCTTATAAGCTGTCTTTGTACATCAGCATGTTCTAAAGGATGGGGTACATGTCTATGTAGAGGTTTGGACATTTTATTTGAACAACCATTTCTAGAAATGCGTTTTCATTCTGCGATACTTCATTGCAATACAATGTCTTTCCATTCATTTTAAATGAGGTTTAATTGTTTGATATTCTCTATCAGCCATGTTAAAAGCGTTCCTGACAAATTCTTTGTATTCATTTACTAAAGCTGTTGAGACAGGAGTTTTGAAACCAGCATCAAAAGAATTAGTAACGGCAAAAGTATCCGCAATTATTGCATCCATACTCTTTCCTCTTCACTGTCCCCATGGCATATGGAATTCCCAAAGGTTTGATAAAAAATCTTCTACACCAGTTTCTAATTCCCTCACTGTTCTATTGTGTTATCGTATCTCTCTTTCCAATGGCATTTTAGAAAATTATAAACCTGTTTTTACTAGCATTCAAATAATGTGTGCTCCACCAGTGGAAACATTTTACTGCCGGTCTGGATCTGAGAGATCAAAAGAAGCACAAAAAATGAAATGATGTATGTCTAAATCATTATTGTTTATACATTCAGGTTTTGTAAAGTCTCACCACCTACTATAGAACATCAAAAGATATGCATCGAACATTTCAAAGTCGTATCAGATATTTTTTGTTTTAATGCTAGTAAAATTCTAATTCTCATTGTCGTATTCCTTTTCACAAGGCTTGCAGTAAGCACTAGGTCTGCAGAATACATGTATTTTTCTTCCCCAAATCTAGAGCATCTCTTAATATCCATTATTCATATTTTACTATTATATTTCAATAAATGTATCTCTAATAACATTGTACTACTGTGATCTTGCAACGCAACATAAGCTAAGTTTCAGGCTATTTAAAGGTTAGTTGAAATATGGTATATATTGATTTGCAAGTAACACTACAATCACATTTGCTTTCACCTTATTATTTCGTTGTAAAATACATAATGCAAGGTGGAGAAAGCAAACACGAAGAAACGTCGATGATTGACAAATCTCCAGAGAATGCCACTTCACAAAAAAGAAAGATCCACGTGGAGGCGAACTCGGTGGACAACTTGAGAAACAATCACAAGATTTTAAAAGATTAAGACTAGAAATGGTACAGGCAGAAGAAGAAAAAACTGTAGCATGACAAGATCGCAAATGTATTGCTGGTTAGGAGATGGTATTGTTGTCTTATGTCTGGTGTTGATTTACAAAAAAGTACAGTTGGTTCCATTTGCAAACCTGATATATCTGGTAAAACACCCCAAGGACAACTAGTAAAACTGGTTACTGTACCGAAAGAGCAGTCCAATTAGATACCAAAAATGTTGCAAACTTTCATAGTAATAAATGGCATGTGAGACCAACAACAAATTAGCACTGCTGACCAGGAAACATTAAACACGGCCATTGGAGTCCGTTACAACATGGTTTACAAAAATATGTTGCGGTTCACAATAGGTCCGCGAACTAACATGGATGTTGAAGAAGTCATCAAGCTAATTGTTCCAGTTTCGTTATGTCAGTTCACAACTGACTTCTTGATAGACAAAATAATTAAGTTCTTAAATATACTAAACGGCATAACGAATACTAGCAAAGCGAATGATAATTAAAGTATCAAGTTAAAAGGCTAGCCAAAGCAACTTGTTAAACTTAAAGACGTCTGAATCACATCAAAGCATGATGAGTGTGTTATAAATCATAGTGTTAAACCTGAGCTGTCAACTTCCTACGTATAAACGGGAGAGAAAATGCAACTTTAATACCTTTGTGTTCTACACTGCCGACAGACAATTGACTTAATTTCAAGGCTGCAAAAGATCAATTACGTTAAGAATGATATGGTTGATGAGCTCCAACACTAGAGAGGTGTCAAAAAGAAATGAAAGAAGCGCATAAGATCTTAGACTGGAAAAAGATTAGCGTGGAAACTTTCGTCAGGTGAGATGGTTCAAGTAACTACACGAATAGAACTAGCCGGGATAGAACTAGGATTTATCATCATTAAGTATTTTAGTGGTTTCGGGGCAATTTTACTTGTGTTTGTTGCAAAACCTTTCAAGGAAACATTGATCTAAAGCAACGTTGTAAGACATCTGCAATAGTTATGTTAAACATTATTGGTGAAATGGTGGGTAAAGCAATAAGCGATAACGAGTCAGTCACGAGGAATTTAATTTGATAGTCACCGGGTATAGCACATAGAAGGAAATGAAATATGCAGTCAGTAAGAAAATAAACAATAGAGAGAGTCAATATATTTAAGAGGTAAATAGCCGGCCGTTTTTGGAAGAAGAAAACAAATTGAAGAAGAAAGAAATTCTGGAGAAACTTACAGCAAATAAAAAGTCTATAATTAAGATAATGGAGGTTAATAAGTAAGTGTTAAAACTTTATCGGTTATACCAATATCTGCTATACAGATGGAAAGTTATATTACCACAGACGGATTATCTGAGAAAGAAATATATCTCATTAATCAAGATAACATACATGATTCAATGGTTTTATGGTTTAAATTATTAAAGCAATTTGTTTTTTACAAAACAAAGGCATTAAACTTTGACATGATCATACAAAGTCCACTAGTTATTGCTAAAGTTGATGATATATTAGATGAAAACAATAAATACACAAATTAATTAGAAAACTAAGCAATGTACTTTTTTAATAGTGTACCTAGTCAGGATTATTCAGAACGTACTAATTAACTGATGATGGAAATAGGGACGTTTTTAGGTTAAAAGAATCAGTGAAATCTAGTTGCAAGTTTACTAGTAACGAACTAATAAAAAACGTTCGATATTTCATGGATGAAACTACTCCTGTAGCACTAGCTTCTACGAATGGATTCAACCATGCACCATCAAGATTCGATAAATGCAGTTACATGCTATTGGTAATTTACAGACAAATCAGCATAGAAACATGTCCTAGAGTATTTAATGTTTCACAACACCATAAATAGGGCGCTGCCTAGAATTTGGTTAATGCAATTCATAACGGTTAATAAAGACAGACTGTGTTATTGGTATTCATTGGTTCATGTAGCATTTATATGATAGGCGACTGATGTTGGCATATAAAGGTTATAAATGTAATACAACTTTCAGGGGTCTGTAGCCAAAATTAACGAAAATGCATGTAATGAAGGCTATTCGGACATTTGGAAGAATTACAGAGTATCTGGAATACAATAAAAACCCGGACAGTACTATTTGATAGTATTCGCAGCGTAACCATCCGAGCGTGCTGAAAGAGTAATTTAAGAACAAATTTAACAAATTCATTTGCAAACAGCAATACAACTTTCAAAAAACTTTGAAAATAATCTATACAGATCTGATCCACCTCCATAAGATTATGGCAGTGATACGTTTATGTAAACAAAGAACAATGTTGAAAAAAGGAATTTTATGTTGAATGCATGCATACCTGAATCACAAAGTGCTGAAGCAATTTTCAAAACAGCAGCAACTTACAATGTATTTGTAGCATATATTGGACTTTGTGAGACCAAGAGTGGCTGTAGTGCTTTAAACTATCTAATAATCTGGTTGTCCTCCTGACAATGATCTTTATCGTCTTTGATTAAAATCTATCGACTATGAAATCCTCACTAAACGAAACATATTCTTTACCATTGTTTGGAATAATCGTTACTTCTTGATCAGTATTTGTTTCTCATCAAATGTTTTGCTAAAAAAAAATGAAAATTTTGCAGTTCTATAAATTATGGATAAAGAGTGGTATGTAATTTGAATATCTGTATTTCAAAAATTACACTGATCACGTGCAAGGTCCCTGTACCTATCAGTCAAATGAGTGTGATCTCTAACTTTGTCATCTTGTATTTCTCGCTCAAATATATGATATATGTTTGTCAGGTTGAAATATTTCCAGTCTTCATTTGTAAATATCATTTTACCAGCGGTAATTGATCTCAGTTTTCCGTACGCAATTAGTTCCTCTGTAAACTATAGGCTCATAGTCTTTATGGGCGGATTGATGTGCTTCGTTTTTATTGTCCATGACTTTCTAGAGTCTTCTTTACAAGTGTATATTGATTTCATAATATTTTAGAAGCTACAATATAAAACATATGGAATTCTTAACGGGTGATGGAAGTTTTTGAATTTCAGAAAAGAACCCTCTTTGGGCATTACATTTATTGTATTATCTACTTGTTTACATACTCTATAGTGTTTGTACAGTTCAAAAGGAAGAGTTAAAATGATTCAAACACTTCTTGCCAAAGTACTGTTTATTTGCGTGTTTAGTTATGTAAGGTGACACCAACCTTGACAAGTCCTTTATTTCACAGTAATGTTATTTGTTTCCATAAATTGTAATGAACATATCCACATAACCTTTATCTTTCTCTTTCTGTCACTAGCAGGCGTTATGAGTACGTCTACTACATATTAACTGTTACGACTAGGGGTAAAGTAATAAAAGAAAAGACTCAAACAAGCTTTCAAGATTTAAAATACAAATCTTTAATTTCCTAAAATATTAAAATATTTACACAAAGAATTAAAGTGAAAGAATTACAAATAACTTACAATATAGACTATCCTTAAAAGTCCTAAATTGTTTTAAAGTTCACTGTTCCGGAAGTTAATCCAAGTATTCCGAATGTATGTTCCGAATGAAGTAGCCTTCACTGTGCTAATGTGTTGATAAGATTAAGTTATATCCAAATAATCCTTGCTAATATGGAATCTCACAAGTTCTAGAAATGTTTCCGATAATTCCACGGAGCTGTATAATAATTAAGTTAAAGACACATTACTAATCCAAAATGCACTGTATTAATATAAATAAATCTCCAAAGAATATCCCACACACAGAATGAACCAAATTCGTTATGACCTCTCTGTTCAATATAACTATGAAGAATGCCTAAGTACAGGATTATTTCCTATAATATAGTCTCCCACTGCGCATAAACAAAATAAAATCCATTGCGTCTTTAATAAATAACAGGACATTTCGAAACATTGCAACCCTCTCCGAAACAATCAGAAATTAGGTTATGCCTGACATTTCTAAAGTGCTAGAGTACCACTGTTTTACACAGTAAATATTGTATTGATTCATAGAATCTGGGTCAGAAGTTCACCCTCTTCCCGCGCTTTAAAACCACGTGATATGACTAAGGTTTCTAAATATTGATCCAAAATACCGTATGTGTACTCACGGCAAGACGACACCGGTTAGACTAAGAACAGAGATCATAAACTAATAAACTATACCATTATCAAAAGAAAAAGATATATAATTCCGTAACATAACACATACATTGAGTTCAATTTTGAATTCGTCAACGTTTTCTTTTTTATTTGTGCATGTATTAGCCCAATGTTTATAAATGTCAAAGTTATATTTGAATTATGTCTTAATGGGTTTAACATTGATTCCACGCCAGAGAAGAAACAGGTATTATATTCATTTGTAATGTTAATAATTACTGTTTTTCAACCATATTGCAGGATCATTGCATGATCTTCATATCTTTGGATGGTAACTGTCTACATGTATGTCAACTAGTCTATCTACCCATTTGTATCTCGACTTATTGCTTTACCAAATTAGGTGTGTAACATTTCACATAGGCTGAACAAATTCTGGAGTTTTATGTCGATGACAAGTTTGACTCTTCATTCCATTATTTTCACTATTAACACGGATTAAAGGGGGTGTTATGAGTATTGTCTTGCACCTCGTGGCATAGGAAAAACACATATTGAAGCCATTTAGTAAGTATTAAAAATCAATACATGGTTGATATGAAATTTACTTTTCTTGCATTTGTACAATGGCCCTCTTCTTATAGTTTTTCAGCATTCGCATGTAACTGTTTTCTGATTTCTTGTCCTGACTTGAACATTCGTCCATTACAATACCAACTGAATTTCATTCAATAAATATGTTCTTTGCATGTTTGATATTTTGTGTTGCGTTTTTCCATTCCGTCAACTGACTTCTCTTTCCCTCATTTATAACACTTGATAGTAATTATGTATTCATTACATATAATTATACAGATCAAGGTTAGGATGCTACTGCCCTCTAAAATCATTGCGCCATACTCACCATTTTTGAGTTTTAATATCTAACAATTCCATTTATTGTGGTCTGTTCAGAATCGTCAAACAAATAAACTTGTAAAATGATGAACCTTTTTTCTTCTATGACATGTGGTACGTTATCCACCTGTCCTGTTGTGATATGTTTGCGTAGGTCTCAGTAGTAATATCGACCTTATTGGTGATAGTAGAGATTCTATGAGCCCCCACAACTTTGTTGCAGTATCACCCGGCATCTTCTGACTGTGTCAGCGAGAAAATTTCATCGTACAAAAATTCAAAGTACCTTTCCTTCAGCATGATTGGCTTGATTTTATTATGAGGTGGATTTTAAACCGGTGGAGTGACTAGTTGTGTGTGTTCCATTTATTTTACATGTAAAATCCTTTTGGCAGGTTCAAACTGTTAAAAGAATAATCATACCCTTTCCATTTCACAGCACATAGTTTTCCTTTCATTATTTTCGTCTTCGTGATCTTGTTATAACAAGGATTGACTGAATGGTTTTTTGGATCAATGACGAGATGAAGATCAGATATCCAAATAACATATTTACATACAATGTATATCAAATTGGAAATGAATACGGACCAACTATTACTTGTAAAAGTTTGATACGACTTAGCTAGACAATCAAATTTTGACGTGGTACATAATAATTTAGAGTAACCAAATATTTTCTTCAAATGGTCTACACGTGCCCTAAATACTAGTACTCAAGTGCTACGCTGAGTTTTAAATAAAGTATTGAGATGTTTTTCACATGTGTTTCCTGGATGTGTCCGCTCTTCTAACGGAATGGTCGCACGTTGCCTATTCAACAATACACATTATTTTCTGCATATAACAAATGCGGATTATAATATTATTCTGTTAACATAACATATACAAAACTGTTCAGTTCACTTTGAAAGATACGAAACTTTTCTATAGACTTAAGCGGTATGAAATTGACTATGCTGACGACATGAACTTATGAAGCTATGATATTCACATAAGATAAATGAATTATGGGATTGTACTGTCCACAAAACAGATATAAATAAATGAAAATACACATCTCAATAACGGATATGAAGTTAAGATACCAGGTCGTTCATATAACGAACATGAAGTTACGATACCTCGTCGTTCATACAACGTACATACAGTCGCTCTATACCATTGTAATAGGACGCAACACATGGAATGATCCCATATATGATATTCCTTTAGTCTGCCGAAGAACCCGCCAGAACTTCACTTTCACTCAGACAAAGATATGTTGAACCCTCAGACGCCGAACCGGGTCACGCATGACTTCATACAGCTAACAACACCGGTTTCAACCAATATTACTGGGCCAAACCCGGAAAATCTGCTTGAAATAGACACAACTGAATCGTGTAACACATAAGCCAGGAATTTATAAACCCACAAAACATGTTATGTATGCGCACACAAGAAAGGTCCTGGTCAAACATTAAAACTGTTATACGTTCAGTGGCGTAGCGAGGCAAAGTGCCGCCAAGGGCTAACTACCAAAATTACTCCCCCATCCATACGTATTTTTTTATGATATATACGGTACTCTTACCAAATTGCCGCCCCCTAGAAAGTGCCGCCCGGGGCCTCCGTCCCCTTCGCCCCTACCTCCCGCCTCGCTACGCCACTGTATACGTTAAGAACAACTATATGGAATTGCATGATAACCAAGTTCATAAATGAATCTATCAAACAGCAAGAATACTCACACGGGATTATAAAAAGTTACAACCATTCGCATCCTTTACTATATGTTCACCAAACATAATTCAGCCGAATTTGTCAAGTCAGATGAAAACACGAGTGTAACCTGAAACAGACTATGTTAAATATGGTAGTATCGTGCTTTCTAAAATTTGTCTGACCTAATGGAAAGTTAGGAAAAAAATTGGAATCGTCTAACGTAATAAACTACTCCATGTATGAAACACAGAGTATAAAAGGAAAAGAAGAACTTATACAATTATTACGTACGTCTACAGCTGAAATATTTATATTGTAAAGGAGACATCATCCTGGCAAAACATGAATGCAACGTGATTATACTGTAAAATTATAACTCTATATACTGCTACGTGGCGGGCCCCACAAACGGAAACATGAGGTAATTGAGTTCCTACTACCATTACTTTGAACTTGTCACAGTACGTTGGTAGACTAGAGGAGCGAAACTATATCATTTGACAGAACGAAAACATACACACTGCTTAATGCTGTGCGCAGCAACAAGACCCATACTATAGTTATATTAAAATACAATACAGTTGCAACTTGCACCCAATTCCGTGACACTTGTCAATCTTACGTCCTTTTGTTTGTCGTAAAGCGACAACTCGTCCTCGAAAAATATTCCCTCAGTATTTTTCCCTTTTATATTCTCCACTTTGTAGACAAGCATTACTTGTCCAATTTTTAAAATTTCTTCCTTAAAATTAGGCAAGTATTATTTTGCAAATATTGACGTGCGTTTTTAAATCCCAACCGTCAGATCTATTTTACATTTTGGTGTTTCAAAGACATAGCTTATCAGATAACCAAATAAATTGATCTGAACTTTACATTTGTTTTCTTCTTTGCTTGCTTCGACTGGTACTATGTATGTTGTTCTGTGATAACCATATTGAAATCAGTAGCTATTTCTTGCCCACCATTGGCTAAGCCAAACCATAAAAACTTGCAAGAAGAAACAGGTATTAATTTCACATTTGCTACATATAATTTTCTCGATTATTTCTCAGCTGCCTTAATAAGCGTGTAGAAACTTAATGTTTACACATTCATTTTGTAATTTCCGCCTATTTTGTGACCTTTGATAGTTAAACTTTTGACCTTTATTTCACTTTAATAGAAGCTCATTTTCTCTCTCTCTCTCTCTCTCTCTCTCTTGTCTATTTATCTGATGATTTGGTGCACCTGACCCAATTTGCGGAGAAGTGGGTGGAGGGGAAGGTGGGCGTTAGGGGATTCCATTGTGGCGGTTTCTTACTTCAAATCAGCCGGGATGTCGTTCAATCGCTTCAGTCACATACTTCAATTTTACCCACAATGAAGCCCCTAGACAAAATGTAATGCTAGGAGCTCCGGAAGTAATACAAGCTTTATTTAATAGCGAAACTATCCCTCAGAGGATTACGATTCACCGGTAGTTTAGCATGGCTTGAAATTTGAAGCAATCTCCACCTTCAATTTACAGCTAAAGACCTCGACCCAATTACACTCTCAGGCTCATCAGAACTGACAAGAGCAAAGCGCTGTACTCAGTCATTAAAGATTATAATTTTCTTGTGTGATCTTCTTGCTATAGTTAATTTTGTTATGATGTGTGGTTCATTTGCATACGTGATTTTTGTAAAGTATTTGAAAAGGCATGTAAACCCCTATTGAGATTATAGTACACAGAAGCGATACAATGCAATAGTTGATTTTCTTGTTCTTATATTTTAAATATTCTCATCCTTTTTTATTTGTATTGCTTTTTTTATTTCGATTTTTCGAAAAGCTTTACAAAACAGGATCAGTCACAGCTATTACTATGCTACTAATGTGTAAATAAAATACCCAAACCAGCCATCACATAGAGAACTGATTTCAGGATTCTTGTTTTAAACTATACAACCATCGAATAATAATCCCCTTTCATAAATAATTAAACTGTAATTACTCTTCACTGTGCACGACAGACAAACAACTATAGAGTCATTATTCTAAGTTTGGATGTTCTGCAATGCGTGGACATAACGACACACACATTATTGCTCAATATACATTTTCTCCAAATGGCAAAAATATTCTGTAAAATACTTACATTCTTTAGGCCACAATAGCGTAAGCAACCGACGTCACACTAAAGAAGGTTGCTGGCACACATTCATGAAGAAAATAATAACAATTCATACGATAAATCGTGCAACGTAGAAAGAGGAATTCAATGTACGTTGTATAGTCTGGTTTGCAATCTTTGTTTGCCTAATTTATGCGTGCGTATACAATCCCGAGTAATTAAATCTCTGATATCTGGAACTATCTTTCTATTGACAATTTTTGTACACAATTTATTTTGTTGTACTTTTTGGAGAGCTTAATTTGTAGTTATAAAGTAATTCAGAGGTACAAGAAAGTGGCCGGGATCGTCAGAGATTTGGCTACTCAAAAAGAAGTAGATTTACATTTCTATAAGACATTAAGGAAAAAATATAAATTTTCCTTCCTTCATACAATAATCCCAAACAGTCTTAATTCTCAATTGTAAAATAAATGGAAGCTAATGGATGAAATAAAATTTGAAGTCATACATTTTCAAGCCTGTATACATATCATAGATTTTTGTTCTTGCTTTCAATATCATTATCCGGCTAAATAAACGGCTGTCAATAAGTTCCATATCTAACTGAAGATAATTATATCTTAGTGTCATTTTTAAATATGACATTGGTTCTTTATTGAAGCGCCTATTAACAAAAGCTCAAAATGCTCCAAATTTGTCCAAAACATGCATTTTTATGACTCTAACCTATTTTCAAAACAACATTTTTCCAGATAAATGAAAATATTCATTTCAAAACAATATTTTGGACAAAAGTTCGAACTTTCCACTACAAAAGTATGGCAACATTATATGCATGTATTCATATTAAACAAAATAATCAACTGCATGGGCCAAAAGTGGCCCTTATAGTACATCCGCTTCTCCGCCGCACTTGGGTTTCTAAGCAAAGATTTATCATGGTATCATATATACTAGAATCGGTCTAGCCTTTACCATTTACCCGTTATATTTTAGTGTCCGCTTTGATCTGTTATTGATGGATATAGTACATTATGTACAACTTCATTTATATTCCTTGCACAAGAACAATTTACTATGGATATCAATATAAGCCGATAGCTTTATGGTGTTTTTAGCATATTTTATTCAAAGTCAATACAACTCTAAAGAAGCTGTCAATCATTAGGAAATGTAATCTTCATGAGTCACATATTAATTGCCAACAAACAAACTTATACCTCTGTAAAGAAAAGCAATTTAAACAAGAAAAATATAATTTTAATATGTACATGCGCATACATTTAAAAATTGTTAGTTTTAGATTTAGGCAAATTTTCGAATTGAAGCATTATTGAGAGAAATCCACTATATAAGATTCCATCATGTGATGTTGTCGGAATCTCCTTACACTAATTAACATATACTTAAAATACTTAACTGTAACGGAAAATTTGGGACTCCAGCCCATTTCGAAATACGTTGTTGATACTGAAAACAAATCGTATCAGATAGGTATAAGAAGGTATAAGAAAAAAGTCAATATACTTGGACCACTTACCTAGGTGTGTATAAGATTGAAGGGTGATTCAAAAGAGTATGAAAACGATTTCAAAGCACGTACAACGAAATTGTTGACAAAGTACGTCCTAGGACAGTGGCATTATATTTACGTAATAACCTGAAAGTATGTGTACGGAAACGTAAAGAAGGGATTATTTATTGATCTACAGCGCCACATTGTAGGTGATGTTTATCTTTTTGGAAATCTGTAATATTCGAAAACGTGCACCTTCCTGAAAACTGTTATTATTCATTTGAGAAATCTGGTTACTTATTTTGTAAGTGATTTTTTGCGACATAAAGGACCTTTTGAGCCGATCGTCTTGTGACACTGAAGGATCGAAATGAATGTGTACAGATTGTTCATGATTGTTTTCTGCCTAAGTGGTTGCAATTGTGCTGCTGTGCCTTTTAAAGGTAAGTATACAAAGATTAAACTGACATTCTCTTAAACAATAATAAAACCGTTATCAGCAAATTAAAAGGGTACAGTACAAAAAATACAAAAAATTTTAAAAGATCAAGACAACAATTCGATCAACCATAAACTTGGTATCAAACTGAAGGAGCTATTAAATTGTCAGGTTTATAATATTAGCACTCCATAATAGACACCTCCTTACATCATTGGCCTATTTATTCTATTATTGTAAACTAAATAGTATTACCAGGAACCGAGAGTACCTTCAGAATACGTATGACCAGCAAAAACATTTGCAATACACCGGATCTTTGCAAATACACGCTGCTATGAGTATTTTTTTATAAGCAAGTCTGGTTCAAGTTTGTTAGCTAAGGCAAAGTTTGTGACAAGAGGTGTGTGGAGGGACATTGGCTAAAACAACGTCCTACGTCGTTAATCCAACTAACGAACAAACGAACGTCATAAGTCCAATATTGTCTACATTTCAAATGTAACTTGAGCCGCGGAGTCTAGTGGGTCCCTATGTCAGTACACCTGAATTTTTAGTCATATCACCAATTTTGAAATTGGTTATGAAAGAATTTCCTACTATTAAAGAAATGTAGACGATGTTGAACATAGGACCTTAATGTAGCTAATATCCCTCCTCGTTCCCCTTGTCACAAACATTGCCATTGCTTTTGTTCCTGAACTTATATGTGTATGAAGCAATATAATATTTACCTTAACACACCGGTATGCCGTCTACTCTGTTAATTAGTACCGGTATCCGGTCTCAATTAACACATTAAAGGGTAATTAGCACCATTCAAACCGATACGAATTTCAAAATGAGATTGCACGAGGATTAACCCCGTTTCTTGGTGCAATTTTATGTACAGTAAACAGTGTCATGCTCGAATGCAATTACGTCACCCGATGGTAACACATGTAAACTGCGGCGGGTCTAATGCACACATAGCGGTTGATTAACACATGTAAACTGTGGCAGGTCTAATGCACACCCAGTCGCTGATTAACATATCGTTTAGAGTACTTATCGAATCATATAATTTTTCAAACACGCAAAATCCAATTAATAAAAAAAAATATTGAATACGGTAGTTAACCAATTGTCTCAAAACAAGTACAAAGTAACACGGTATGGTCATTCATTCAGTACATCACTGATTCTGCAACAAAAGCAACAGCTCTCTCTCTCATTCACTCTCTCTCTCTCTCTCTCTCTCTCTCTCTCTCTCTCTCTCTCTCAAACACACACATACACACATGTACACATGTACAATGTAAACTTATTTTCGTTAGCGGTAACATTATCGTGAATGAATAATATCTGTTCGTAAAGTGACCAGTAAAACTGATGAAAATAAAGTTCGTTCGTTCGTTTCATTAACGACATGTGCGGCCATTCGGCCATTTACGTCGAGTGAAAATAAAGATTGAGTCATTTTATCAGGACTATATTTTTTCATACAGATGGCGTGATAACTTCAACTTATCAGGGGAGATAAAAATAGTGAAATCTTGCTAATACGGTAACTTGTCTAAACCTATATTTCACATCGATACCAGAGAAATTAGCAGTTTAGACAAGTTTCATTGTATGCCGAAAAATCAGAATTTTAATTTAGATGACTTAATATCGTTCTCTTAATAATAATAATAATAATAATAATAATACTTTTTTGTAGGTAGGATTAGTAAATAACAAGTAGTAATGCAATAATACATATAACAATTAAATACCATTGGCAAAATAAACAGTTATAATACATACATACATACATTCATACATACGTACATTTTTAAAAAAAGTGATCCACCAAAGACGACCCATACAAGTTTACCAAACTTATTTCCAAATTATGTCCTGAGGAATCAAAATTTTGGGACAGGGCATATTTTCTGAATTAAAATTATATATTTGACTAAGTTAAGACATTAATTGTCACAAATTTAAAAGCTAATTTTAAAATTAAAAAGTATTACTAAAAACAATTATTTCTAGTAAAATATTATTGAACTCTGTTCTATTGAATTGAATTTTGTTTAAAGGTATGACTTAACAGCCAGTTTGAAAATATCTGTATCTGAAATGTGTGGGGTTTTTTTTTTTTTTTTTTATACATCTGGGTTATAGGTCGCAGTCATTAATGGCGTTGTAGAAGAAAGTCGTAGAGGCTACGCAACTAACACTTGGTGTAACATAATTAAACTTACTGCTACTAGTGGCAAAATGGTGATGATCACTAATTTTTTTACAAATCTTTGGCTCATATAAGATGGACTTTTTCTCATAATTTTTTGTTATGAAACATGATTTAGTCTTAACTGTTTTACTCTATCCTCCACTTGGGGTAACGAATATCCACGAAATTAAAAGCACTACTAGAAATATTAATTTAAAATGAGTGATGAGTGTTAAATATACAATGTACCCAGAGAAATGTTATCTTTGTAAAATCTTTTGTTCACACACACACACACACACACACACACACACACACACAAACACACACACAGATAGATAGATAGATAGATAGAATGATAACAAAATTAGGACAGAACATTACGGACAGAATGTGTGAGAAAAGTTCAGAAAAGTAAGAAAAATGCGAAGAAAAAGATACTTTATGATTAGGTATCATTGCAAATAAAGTCGATATATAAGTATCAAATAAGTTGTAACTACAACAAAATACAAGAAAGAAATAATCTATCTTTAATTGGGTTAAAAGTTATTTAATATCTTTTACAGATTGTACGGCTGTTGGGCATATCGGAGTGCGGAATCCAGAATCTTATGGAACTATGTCCAGCACTAATATAAGTAACAACCTCTCACCAATCCATCCATCTAATCTATCAATATGTATTCATTCATACATACATACATACATACATACCTACCTACCTACCTACCTACCTACCTACCTACCTACCTACCTACCTACCTACATACATACATAGATACACATGCATGCATGCATGCATACATTCATATGTACGTACGTACGTACGTACGTACGTACATACATACATACATACATACATACATACATACATACATACATGCATACATACAGACTTACAGACAGACATACGTACGTACATACATACATACATACATACATACATACATACATACATACATACATACATACATACATACATACATACATACATACATACATACATACATACATACATACATACATAAATATGACTAATAAACGAGAACAGAGACGGATAGACGGCTGGACGGACAGGCAGAGAAGGCAAGAAGACGAATGGATGGACCCATAAGGACAGAGACGGAAAGAAGAGGTAGAGACATAGGCACTTAGGGCAAAGTCGTTGAAACCAGCCTAAGTAAAATCATACAAGCAAAGAAAAAGCCATACGTAGCGAAAAGCAAACAAACGGACGGAGGGACACAGGTAGCCCTATGTTTGTCTGACCTTTAGATGTTTGAACAATTATGTTGGGGTGGGAGGTCAGAGCGTATTCCCTATCGAAAACGTGGAATTAGCCGAAATCACGCGGTAGCGGCATGGGGTAGTTCTTTTAAACAGGAGCTAGCAAAATTAAGCGACCTTGTATGGAACCCTACCTGCCACATATCGATAATCAGAATATGTATCTTCTCATTCATATCAATTAAAATGTATTTCGTCTCTTTAATAAGCAGACACACGAGTCAAATTTACAGTGTTTGCAAACTGGATATAATGGGTTACCATTCTTTACATTTCTTGGTTACGTCAGAGGTCAATGAATCACGTGACGCAGACAACATGTGTAGGAAAAAAAACCCATTTGCTATCGAAAACTGATGTCGCGAGATTTGGCGATCGTGTGATATATCAATACTGCATAGAAAAGTAGACTGTTCTTAACACCGGATAATCAGCTCGTTTGACGACATTTAAAAATTAAACATTATGTGCTAGTTGCTATGTCTGAAAAACAATTAGTTTGCTTATCAACATGAGGCAGGGAGGGCTCGATACAGTGATATCTGAATTTTGATAACCTCTGTTTAAAGCCACTATTGCATGCCGCTGCCACATGTTTTCGATAGGATATACGTTCTGACCTCACATCCCAACATAAATGGTCAAAGGTAGAATGAGAGACATGCAGAGGGAGAGAGGTAGAGACTTTCACAGAAAGGAAGAGACAGTTTGAAGAAAATAAGAACACAAATATATTAGAGACACTTAAAAAGGCAATGGACGGCAAGAAAGTTAAAAAGACGGACGAAGAGAAAAACTGAATTAATCAAATATGAGCTACAGCTATTTCTACATCTGGCCATTATATCAACATGAAGATTTTTCTGTTTCTGTCTGTGAAGCATTATGTACATTAAATGTTTATGCATGACTGAGAAGGTACTTCAATTAATATTCATATTCAAAGACATTTTAACGGAACACATTACTGTGTCTTTATTCTTATTCATAAACGCACCATAAAGAAAACCAATCCATCAAAGTAGTGGCACATTTCATATCGTCTAATTCCTAAGATACAATTCACAAGGTTTGCTAATTCCATTTTCACATTAAAATGTATATTTAATCCCAAGTCAAAAACGCACTGTGCCAAAATAAGATTCCCATCAAGTCGATAAAATTCGTACTTGAGACGTGATATGCAACTGAGTATCCTTTCAAAGTAATAACTAAAAAAAACCCCAACAAGGTAACACTTGCAAACGCTTTCTCGTGTTATTTTTTATGATAGAACAATTTAATTTTTTAGAGTCTCAAAGATACATTATGGCCGTTATAAGATACGATTGAAAGACGTCACATACTACGCATTTAGGCACCGCTCCGCTCACGGGTACAAAATAATGACAGCCCGTATGGAGAATAATGGCCATCTATCATTATTATATGTAAGACAAATGTGTACTTAATTATTATATGTAAGACAAATGTGTACTTAATTATTATATGTAAGACAAATGTGTACTTAATTATTATATGTAAGACAAATGTGTACTTAATTATTATATGTAAGACAAATGTGTACTTAATTATTATATGTAAGACAAATGTGTACTTAATTATTATATGTAAGACAAATGTGTACTCTAAATGTAAGCTGAGAGAAACTAAACAAGTTCCATAAAGTGTTGGTAAAACCAGAGTAATTTACTGATGCCGAGTTAAAACAACTAGTTGAAGTGTAAATACGGAGCAAGGTGGTGGGTAGCTCGGTGTGTGTGAAGAGTACTCATCTACTTTGGTACAACATAGGCTAGTACTATTGGGACGTTGGGGTCAATGTCAATTTCAGCATTTTTTGGGCTGCTGAATTTTAGCTGATTTGTTTTAGGGGTTTGAAAACAATACTGGTATTTTTGGGGGTAAGGCTTGTTAGTTTGGTATCTTTTTGGGGTCACTTATTTGAAAATATGTCTATGGCAGCAGTTTCAGCTGAATAAAGGAATGAAATTATCATGCAAAGGAAACAATTGGTCTCATATACTAATTACGGAACATACTGGAAAGTAGAAGTATAATGTATTATTAATTTTTTTTTATTACCTATGTGTTAACTAGATGAGTGCTGTAATAGTAATCATACCAAGGAAATGACTCAACATGAAGTCATGATACTTCTTTGCCTAATGCTTATTAAGTTATTTACTGGTTTATATGGGATGAAGAGTTTTTTGTGATGTTTTTGTAGTTTGTAAAAATTTTCTTGGTACATTTTTATTTGTATGGGAATGGGTCTTCTAACGTTTTGTTATTTTTGTAAAACATATTAGCCTCTAACAAGTCTATGTAACATCACAATATGAGATTACACCCCCACCCTCACCGCACTCGCACCCCACCCCCGGGCTGTTGATGGTTGTTATTTCGTTTGCATCAACAAGGGTAATGGGCTTCGCAGTTTTGCCAGACATCCGTTAATCTGATGAAAATCATTTTCATGTATTATGTTCATGTTGTTAATGCAACATCAATATACTACCGTATCTATCAAGCCTTTATCAAGGCGCAAACAAATCTTTCTCAGTTGAATAGACCTCTGTACATGTAAGTGTACAAACAAATCTTTCTCTGTTGAATAGACCTCTGTACATGTAAGTGTTTAAGTAGACATAGTTTATAATGCATCAGTTGCTATTTTGAATGCAAAGTTATTCAGTTATACGAATATGAATCGATGAAAGTTATAATTTAGTTTCCTTTTAATTTGTACAGATTGTAATTTTATATTTCAACCGTTCAGATTGATATTCCTAAATTTCAATTCAATTCCCCCCCCCCCGCCTACCTTCAATTTCTTTGAACTAGGTCTCTATATTTAATCCTTGTTTTGTTTACATGATTGTTTTGTTTACATGATTGTTTTGTTTACATGATTGTTTTTGTTTACATGACTGTTTTGTTTACATGATTGTTTGATTGTTTTGTTTACATGATTGTTTGATTGTTTTGTTTTCATGATTGTTTGATTGTTTTGTTTACGTGATTGTTTTGTTTAGATGATTGTTTGATTGTTTTGTTTACATGATTGTTTGATTGTTTTGTTTACATGATTGTTTGATTGTTTTGTTTACATGATTGTTTTGTTTACATGATTGTTTGGTTTACATGATTGTTTGGTTTACATGATTGTTTGGTTTACATGATTGTTTGGTCTACAAACAAGTTTAGGAGAAGTAATTTTGTAGATATTTGAAATTACACTTTGTCGCCACACTACTAGCAAACATATGATGAACATTCTTCATGAATTGGTCCTTTACTACTTAATAACTACCATCAATGTCTTAATAATAATAATAATAATAATAATAATAATAATAATATCCTTTATTTATCCAGGCGGACATAATTAGCTAATACCTAGTTTACATTACGACCCTGCAATTAAAACAAATATGAAACAAATATACGTTTAATTAGTAAAAGTCTACAAGGTTAACATCTACTGCATAAAAGAATACAAATATAACAACACAAAGCATACAAGGTTAACATACTGTTATCACAAAGATGTATCTCAGAAAGAATTTACAAATGTTACGCGGTCATAAAATCAGAATTGCTCATAAAATATCCACAGAGGTATACATTCATAAAAGCTGAAACATTAAGTGCTTGTTTAATATCGAGCCACAAACTGTTCCATAAAACTGTACAGGCGTAAGCAAAGGATTTCTTTAAATACTCTGTCCGAACTTTTGGCATATATAAATCATTGTTTTCACTCAACCGTGTACTCTTTGTGCATAAATAAATGATTGTTTTCACTCAACCGTGTACTCTTTGTGCATATATAAATCATTGTTTTCACTCGACCGTGTACTCTTTGTGCATATATAAATCATTGTTTTCACTCGACCGCGTACTCTTTGTGCATATATAAATCATTGTTTTCACTCGACCGTGTACTCTTTGTGCTAATGTTCCTTACAAACTTAAAAACATTTGATACTCTGGCGCTAAATTATTTAGGACCTTGAAAATAAGAACAGCTTGTCTAAAAATAATATAATCCTTAATTGGCATCCATCTAAGAGTCCTGAAAAGAGATTATGTAGATGTTAAAATATCCTTGACATATAAAATCACATGGATGCTCTTTTCTGTAAGTTGTATAGTCTCTGCATGTAACAGGAATTTTGAGGTTCTCTCAACACAATACAGCCATATAAAAATGCGAAAAAAAACCAACAACTGTATGGTACACTTTTCGGATTAGCTGGTCCGACATAAAACATCTAACCCTTTTTAAAATTATTATTTGCTGAGATACTTTTATAAAGAGTGTTTCAAAGTGGTTGGACCAGGATAAAGTATTATCAAGTCGGATACCTACAAGTTTGGCATATTTAACAGCTTTAATTTTTTTCCTTTTACTTCTAAGTACAATTTTCTACATTTGGCTGCTCGTTGTGCTAAGCGGATAAGCATTAATATTGTTTTCTGTAAATTTAAGCTAAATTTATTGTCACACATCCATTTCATAGCACATTGTAAATCTTTATTTAGTATGCTGTCAACAAAGCTGATATCGTTATCACTAACGTACTGTAATGTACATAGACAATGAAGAATGTTTCAAGATTGAGATATTGTACCAAAGGGAAATGACCATGCATGTATGTCAAGCGTGACGTCATAGTCAAATATTATGATAACGCCCATGGTATGGGAAACGGCATTTCTATATCACTTAAGTATAACGAAATGTCACACTATCACGAAACTAAATGTTATTGAAATAACACAGAATAAATAATTATTAAGGAATGCATTCATGAATGGGGGATGGTCATTTACTTATATATCTACTTAGATACGTAGTCACTTAATATTTATTCATAGATTGTTTTTATTACTATTTATGGTGTCACTAAGCTTTCTTAATTTGAAATGTGAATACCTTTATGGTGTCACTAAGCTTTTGTTAATTTGAAATGGAAATACATTTATGGTGTCACTAAACTTTCTTAATTTGAAATGGAAATACATTTATGGTGTCACTAAGCTTTTGTTAATTTGAAATGGAAATACATTTATGGTGTCACTAAGCTTTCTTAATTTGAAATGGAAATACATTTATGGTGTCACTAAGCTTTCTTAATTTGAAATGGAAATACATTTTTGGTGTCACTAAGCTTTCGTAATTTGAAATGGAAATACATTTATGGTGTCACTAAGCTTTTGTTAATTTGAAATGGAAATACATTTATGGTGTCACTAAGCTTTTGTTAATTTGAAATGGAAATACATTTATGGTGTTACTAAGCTTTCTTAATTTGAAATGGAAATACCTTTATGGTATCACTAAGCTTAACATTAAGGATTAATGCTTGTTAATTTTTTTCTGACTTTACCTCATTGTTTCAATTATTTCGTCCATATACCTAAAACTTCCATTTTTACGCAATAAAAAAATAAGTGAAAACTATTCAAAATAATAATCAAAAAATGTTCCTTTACGTTTTCCGATGTCATTTCCTTTATATTTTATATGACATGCTTAATTTATCGTTCTATTAACATGGAGTACATCACTGTATTCTGTTTAAGAAAAGAAGTATGATTTTCTATTCTTCAAGTGAAAACTTTTTCCCTATTTCCATCTAAAACCTTAAGCCTCTTATACTACTTTGTAAATGAATTGCTTTATGGTAAACAAATTTGTAAAATCTCAAGTTAATCATCGATGCACATGCGTCCATTTTTGAAACTTTGCAAAGCCCGCTTCCATTGTGCCAAGATGGTTTTTTGTTTGTTGTTGTTGTTTTATCTTCAGTTACCGTACGTATACAAATATACAAATATGTTCATTGTTTATATTTTTGTCTTTGAACGCGAGTTTACTTGTACTTTGAGTCAATTCCATATTCTTGAGTTAAAATATCCCGCGAAATATTTAACATGATGGCATCTAACAAATGTAAAACTTCGTCCTCTTTGTTGAAAGTTGATCACATGCTATTCAATATTCTACCGTACATACTCTAATAGTGTGGTTTTATGATAATGATCGGTCCATATCAGCGGATGACCTCGTGTCACGGACGTAGCGCTGCCGGACATACAGTATGAATGAAGGAATATAATGACCGTTCTACATCAGATATGGACCAGTCCATATCAGTAGTTGACGTCACGTCACACACGTCAGGTTGCAGGACACACATTAACGAATTAAAAACATTTCATTGCAATAAAAGCGATAGTTACTAAGGAAGATGGTAATATTAATAGTTATAATCTGTTCTCTGGCATGGGCCTTGACTGTCGGGTTAATATGGCTTCCGGTTTCGGCTCGGGTGATATCAGTTCAGTCCTCCAGGCCCTGTCCCTGAGTCAGCGTATGCCCAATGATATTGCACTATTTACAAGTAAGTAATCCTTAAGCATACACATGCAATACTAATAGTCTACGTACTCCTATGCACATTAATTTATTTTCTGGTTAGCGACCCAACATAATGTATGAAACTCCCAAGAAATAGAACTTACATATTTTATCTTCGAATGAAGATACACTTGTAATTCTAAAATCCAAAAATATAATGCACATTTCTTTCGTTAAATAGACACGGCCTATATGATCGTGGATCCGGATGTAACGTTCCCGTGTTGTGGTGTCATAGAGGAATGGACTGCTTACGTTAAAGAAACCGGTAGTATCCACTTTGACATCTGGAGGTCAACAGGAAATGATATTTTTCAGCTGGTGGGCTCTAATCTGTTTTCACCTGGTACGTCTGAGGTCATATATCTTGTTGTTTAGACTGCGTAATAGCTATACACACATGTAGAAAAAGGAAATACATAAATGAAAATTTAAGTTAATGCTACCTTCCTCTGTCGTAAGCGTATGTGTACTGTGTATCTATCTGTCAAAATAGACAGAATAGATTGTGTTTGTGTAAGACAAAAAGCAAAAAAAAAAAAAAAAAAAAAAAAAAAAGGGTGAGCTTTGTCTGCAAAATCTGCCCCAAATGCTATTTCCACCGCGAACAACATATGAGTGATTAGAGTTTCGTAGTCTTCGAAAAGCTTCACGTCATTTGGCTTCTTTTCCAATACAATAAAGATATTCCAAATACCAGATGACTGTGTCTGTGTCTGTATTACTCTCATACCATATAAGTTATAATTTATCATTTTCGGTGCTTTAAATATTTGTGGATTTTGGTATAGAAAGCTGTATTTCTATATATGCTATTTCAATTACTGCAGCTTAACAATATTATAATATGTCATTATTATATTAATATACCGCTCGGTATCAGATTGCAAATATAAGCCAAAATAAGACTACTGTAAAAATTACCGGTGATACGATATTACAACTTACACTCTTCAACAAGCCTGAATTCTGGGCTGGGAAATTATGTACGTTATTTATAGTTCGGTATCAACATTAAGAATATAACAAGCGATTGGTTAGATTTACTTCTCGGGCATTCCTCGTTCGCATTAAAGTTTATGGAGAAGGTATATAATTCTTGTATTTCAGCTGCAAAAGATAGAGAAATTACTATGAACGTACCGTCAGAATCCCAATACACTGTCTATCCTGGTGACTATATAGGGTGGTAAGTGCTTTAAAATACAACTCTCCCTCCCTCTCTCTCTCTCTCTCTCTCTCTCTGTCTGTCTGTCTCTCTCTGTGTCTCTCTGTCTGTCTGTCTCTGTCTGTCTGTCTGTCTCTCTATCTCTCTCTCTCTCTCTCTCTCTCTCTCTCTCTCTCTCTCTCTCTCTCTCGGTGTCTCTCTCTCTCTCTCCGTGTATCTGGTATACTTTCATATATATTCATGCTACACCATTTTTGTGTTGAAATTAGTGGCATGAATACTTCTCCTCTGACTCTGCTCAAAAAGTTGAATTAAGAGTGAAATAAAAGGCCATGAGCTTGCTAGATAGAGTCAAACTGTAACCTCAGGAAATATAACCATATCAATAAAACAACAATACCAAACATAATAAGAAGATGAAGAATACTAGCATAAACAGCAACATTAACAACAACATAAACATTAATAATGATATTAATAGAATATGATTATGACTGCGACCATGATAATGATGATGATATTATTATTATTATTATTATTATTATTATTATTATTATTATTGGAAGGAGGTAAACAAAAGGTGTGGAATATTATAGCTAATAGCTGTAATATATATATATAAAGAGAACTATTATTTATCGCACAAAGGTACACAGATGCGGAGGGAATGATAGCATACACGCCTGGGGTGGGTGGCGAAGCGACTGACGTCAGGTATTCCAATTTACGTCCAAGCTCATTGGCAGTGGGTTCAAACTTCACGTGGTCCACATTTAACTCACAAGGGGGAAATACGTACGCAATAAGGGCTCGATATGGGATCAGTAAGTATATATTCTGTTGCTGTTGTATTTTTTTTTCTTTCTTTTCTTTTTTTCTTCAATTATTTTTCATTCAGTTTTTTGTTTGTTTAAGAAAAGAAATAATGCATGAGTTGTAAAATTACGATATAACGTCAACTTAATGCACGCAGATGAAAGAAAATATTGCACAGATATACTCTGTCACACTCACACTTTTGTACAAGATGCACAATTTTTGCAGAAATTTTCATTTTTCCATCAATGTATAATATTCTCAAGAAGAAGTGAGGATATAGCGAACTTCATTTTGTTATAAAAACAACCTTTTTAGCCAGAGAAACCACGTCCTAAAGAAGGAATTCAGTGTTTGAATCACAGACATACATAATTTTATTATTCTGATTATGAAACAAAAATTGTTTGGCTCAAAGATATAATTTTCGTACATACATGCATATATAATTTCTTCAGTCAAGGAAGACATAAAGTTACCTACTTATAATACTGAGACTATCTTTTTCAAAAATTATCTGACAAAGTTATAAACCAAGAAAATGTTTAGACTTGTCTTTAAGGCGAAAACAGATTCCTTGTAAAAGCAGAAGTTGCTCAATGTTCTTCTTTTTTTTCTCTTTAATGAAATGATATCTTTAAAAAATACACATAGTTTTCAATTTTAATTTTGTTAAGTGATATCATCTGCAGTTAGGACCACATTTATACATATTCAATCAATGGCAATTGTCTAGTTTTATTGAATATTATTGGCATATATTTCGTTTGCAGTAAGACATGAACCAATTGATTTTGGTATGGGGTTTGTGTGTGTGAGGGACGAGGATGGGCTATCATTTAAAAATTTCCCTTCACTCCTTTACTACGGAAATATTTAGTTCTAAGATGCTCCCTATTTCGATTTAATAGAAACAGTCTCTTTCCTTAGCAAGGAACACACGAAAGATTCAGACGCGGAAATCCAGAACATAACCAAAGCAAAAGTTCTTGCCGAAGTTTGCAATAATTATTCGTCTTGTTTGTGTAGTGATGAATATAAAGAAAGATTTTGTCCATTTTTCTACATCTAAAGTGTATACTTTAAGAACATGTCAACATGTATTTCTGCGTACGAGCATATAGACTTGCATAAATATATATGTTAGAACAGTTCTGGGCGGGGGTGGGAGTTGGTTGGGAGGTAGGGTGGGGGTGGGGGTTTGGTAGCTTGGTTGATTGGTTTTAACGGCATTTTAAACACATCATTGGCGGGAATATAACCTGAGTCCAAATGAGCTAGGGTTAGAACGTTGATGCAGATTATCCTAGCTAACCTTAACCCTCAACTAACTGAGCTACCGTGCCTCGAGAGGGGGATGGGGAGGGGTGGGGAGGGGAGGGGAGTGCAGGCAAAGAAATCATTTATGAAGCATGATAATGCTACATTTTGCAGACAAAGATCCAACATTTCTGAATCTAGATGCAGAAATTAAAGTGACTCCACCCGTTGCCATAGGAACTGTGATATACACTGTAAATGCCTTCGATAACGACACTTCGGATACAACATTTACTCAGCTGACCTACTCTATGACAACCGCCAGCAACGATTTCTCATTTGACAATGCAACCCGTGAGTGAATACTAATAATACAACCAATAATAACAACAACAACAACAACAACAACAACATATAATTGATTATTATTAATATTATTATTATTAGAAGTAGTAGTAGTAATATATTGAGCAAACTATAGTATGGTCCTGATGGATTCTGAATCGTACCCCATGGTACGTCATGACTGGACTAGTTTATGTTTACGACGTGGGAGTGCGCAGCTTCCGGCTATTCAGCAAATTCCGCATGAGTCTGATATGAGTTGTGTCCTTTTAAAGTTTTTATTATTAATTCCCTTTAGTTCATTTCCTTGTAGGGGAAAATTGACGAATAAATATAGAACGTCGATGCAGATTATTCTAGTGTACAGCCATTATGCGATTTCAGAAGAGACAAAAACCGTATCATTATAAAAGAAATTAAGGTATACCGTTATGAAATTTTGTGAAAAGCTATATGTTGACTATGCAACAAGCAGACGATGTTTACTTACCTATCGCACGTGCATCCGGAGCATCCCGTTATCCCTCCTTCTTGCATAGACTCTTCCGGCTTCTGGGCAAACAACCGAAACTTTATTATTGTCTTCAACGTTGAGATCCACATTTTTTGAAAAAAACTAAGCTGTAACATCGAATATTGGCAAAAATGAAAGAAATTTGTAAGGTATGGAAGGAGCTTAATATCCTTATCTGCATGTGAGATGTGGCATGGTGTTAGTTTCTGAGATTTAGTACTGGGTACGATTCAGAATCTATCGGGACCATACTATAGACCAATCACTGTTTGCGTTTTTTCAATAGCGTATGGGATACGAGAACATTACAATTCAAAATTAAATTCGCTGGAGATATTTTGAAAATCATTAAAGTGACTGGGCCACTCAGACTAAAGTACAAGTAAATACAGTGTCGTCTGCAATAATATGGTAGCGGATTTTATACCTTACTCTGGACTATTGTCTGAACCATTAGCAAGACCGTACAATTGCTCTAGATTCTAATCTTGTTCCAGACAATATACTTCTGCATTATGTGTTAATGTTTCTCTCGTCTCTTTCAAAATATACTGCACATAGTCAACAATAAGAAACGATCTCGCGGCAACTCATTTGAAATCTTACTAAATAAAGTTTACAACTATGGTTTTGATCGAAGTGGTTGTGCACATGAGCTCAGCTATTGTTTTATTTAAATGTCGGTGTCCAGAAGTGAAAAGCCGTGTCGTCTGCTAGTAAACAGGTTTTTGTTTGCCCCACAGTGCCCAACGAATGGAATGACATCTATTTATTTTATGCTAGCCCCTGAATGAGTGGATTTTGCAAGAAGAAGAAATTTGATAATTCACTGTAGTGAGTCAAGAGACATCGATAACATTATGAACAAGAAATTTGATCCGCCACTTTGTCACTTGCTTGGTCTAATGGTAAATATTGTCACCAGTCACGCACGAGTACCAGGTTTTAATCCCACAACACGCTTATTTTTTCTCTTCATTTTAAAACTTTTTTGCGTATTGGCCTTGAATAAGGAAAGATAATCATGTTACTACTGATATTTTCCGTGCGAATATATACAAAACACAGCAGTACAGTAAATGGTAAATAAGTAACATCATCGCCATGAATACCGTATGAAATCTGCTACTTCAATCTGTTGTACATATTGCTAGCCAATACATTTGAGCATAAAATAAAAAGCAAATTTGCTTGTCCCGAGTGAATAACGGATATATTTCATCTCGTGGGTGAAAAACTCTAGCATTTTTACTCGTGGCTTGGCCATTCTTGAAAATGCTGAGGTTCTGACCCACTCGATGAAATATATCCTTTATTCACCCGATGGAAGCCACTGAACATATTATCATGTTGAATTTCAAATGCATAAACATAATTGATTTTAGCTGACTATTGTGAATGTTTACAGGATCATATGAAATGAAATAAATGCCCATTTTGTGAGCATCTACATTATCTTTTCATGTAAAAGTGAATACCTTATGCTTCTCAAATCAAGTCAGATGCAGGTTATCACTTTAAAAATAGTTTACAATTAGGTCACTAATTTCTGTGCGCCTTTGTTGTTCATGAAATAAATACTTAGTGGCTTCTGTAAATTGTTGCCTGAATTTGAAAACCTTAAGAATAAACCATATTTGGCAAACCTTCTAATGCCGCTAAAATTATTTTTGCTTTATTGTTGAGTTGAAACACTTTCTGGATCACTTTCTCCACTGTCTTTGCACAGTACCAAACACCATTTAATCTTATTGGGAGAGAATCAAGCGTAACGTTCGTCAAAGTTGTATTGACTGAAAAATGCAAAGATTGTGTTTCAAAGCAAGTCGTATATTTTCTTTTCTATCTCGTTGATATTTTGCAGCCTCAAAGTGTATGGTGGCCGTTAAAGTCACCAAGTCGAACAATATGTACTGGTAACTGTTCAATACGATTGTCAAAATCAGATTAATTGACTGATTGATTTAAGTGCTTTGGGGAATATATATATATATTGAGCAAAGTATCAGAGTTTTGTCTATGGACACACAAATGGCTATAGCCTTCAGTGCGGTGCATGGTTTAATTTGGTTATGAGGAGTTTTGTTATGCATGATGATGGACTCTCCTTCAGCGACCTTGTCAGTCTTTCTTGAAAGGTTGCTGTATAATATGAAATTTGTTTTTGATTAACGCTATCGCTTTGCTTTGTAAAGGTTTCCTGAAGGCAGACGGCTGTTGAGTCATGTTCTTTAAGTACAAAACTATTTGATCAGCATATTCCTTTAAATCTTGGCAGTTCCGTTGTATTGTTGTATCAGATATATTGATGAAAGTGGTGGAATACTAGACTTCTAGGAGATTTTACTGGTGAGGTATCATGGATCTGTCCAACTTCCGTACTTTCTAGACTTCCAAACTTAATGACGTGCTTGATAGTATCGTCAGATCTTTTCGTAAATCTAGAAGATTCTTCAATTTCGATCTTTATTTGGTTTCGAGCATGCATTTTCACTGGTGCAGCGGTTTGATGCTCTTTCGGTGGGATGTATCTAACCTGTTTCTACCTAGGAGTGCTGGGATTATAGTGTGTCGTACTATTTCTTGAGCCACTGGGACAAATGGTTTGCTGCTATGTTCGGTAAAGCATTTTCCTGGATTTTCGCTTTTAGCTTTGGTTTTCTTATGGATTAAACCAAACCCTTTTGACCACCCGTCTAGCTGAAGTTGAGTCTAAAGTAGTGTGTTGCATCAGAGTGGCAACAACCAGCCTCTACTCTTCTCAACTACGTGGATCATCTCCTCCATTAACACAGTACGCAAGCGGCAAATAGGTCTCCTCTATAAGTCGTCTCTTACGACGAGTAGCAGGTTGCATCTAGCCTGTTCTACATCCCCAAGCCTGCAAGGTGGGCAAAGGGATGACTTATGTTGAACTGAGCATTTGTTTTAAAAAAATTGATAACAAAGTCTGCTGATGACATAGTGGGTAAGTTTGTCAAATTCTTGTTTATACTATATTCATTTCAGAAATGCCCAGTGCTAAATTATGGAGGAAATCCCTTAAGGGGGAGAAATGTTCTTGAAAATACTTGCCTTACCATGATCATGATATGTTAATGAAACACAGAAGATGTTCTGGTCAAAAGTTCTTTAACATTTACTCTTAGTGGTTTGTTTTTTGTTTTCGCCCAACTAGTCATTATTGCAGTCCTCTCACTGTAAATTTCAGTCCTCCCACTGTATAAAATTTGCAGTCCTCCCACTGTATAAAATTGCAGTCCTCCCACTGTATAAAGTTGCAGTCCTCTCACTGTATAAAGTTGCAGTCCTCCCACTGTATAAAGTTGCAGTCCTTCCACTGTATAAAGTTGCAGTCCTCCCACTGTATAAAGTTGCAGTCCACTCACTGTATAAAATTGCAGTCCTCCCACTGTATAAAGTTGCAGTCCTCCCACTGTATAAAATTGCAGTCCTCCCACTGTATAAAGTTGCAGTCCTCCCACTTATAAAATTGCAGTCCTCCCACTGTATAAAGTTGCAGTCCTCCCACTGTATAAAGTTGCAGTCCTCCCACTGTATAAAGTTGCAGTCCTCCCACTGTATAAAGTTGCAGTCCTCCCACTTTATAAAGTTGCAGTCCACTCACTGTATAAAATTGCAGTCCTCCCACTGTATAAAGTTGCAGTCCTCCCACTGTATAAAATTGCAGTCCTCCCACTGTATAAAGTTGCAGTCCTCCCACTTATAAAATTGCAGTCCTCCCACTGTATAAAGTTGCAGTCCTCCCACTGTATAAAGTTGCAGTCCTCCCACTGTATAAAGTTTCAGTTCTCCCACTGTATAAATTGCAGTCCTCCCACTGTATAAAATTGCAGTCCTCCCACTGTATAAAATTGCAGTCGTCACGCTATATAAAATTGCAGTCCTCCCACTGTATAAAATTGCAGTCCTCCCACTGCATAAAATTGCAGTCGTCACGCTGTATAAAATTGCAGTCCTCCCACTGTATAAAGTTGCAGTCGTCACGCTGTATAAAGTACGTCTTTCAGTCCTCCCATTATATATAGTATAAATCTCTACACGTCTGGGTTCTTTTGGTCTTACCCTTGACATATCAGTTGTGACCCCATAAACCTAAATAATTGAATGTTTATAATAAACATTTACACAATGCGCCCTGAAGGCACTATGAAGTCTCTCGGAGACACCTCTGTTGTATGGGATAGTTACATTTATCATCTTCTCGCTTGATGTTCCCTTATCATCGTCCGTCTTGATCTTTGTTCGTAGGATCTTAAAAGTAAATTTTTTTAAAAAATTTGTTCTTACGGCAAGTTTATCAGGTCATACTTTTTCTTGTCTCTTTCCGCAATGAATATTTGTCTCCTGATGCAAGTATGTGCGTATCAACGACCTAATGTGCTCAAGCTGATGACTTGAGCTGAAATAAAGATCCTGGTCACTGTTATTCTGTTTCCTCTACACCGTTGATTCGATACAACCGTTATATTTGAAGTGTCGAGAATAATTAGTAATAACCTGCGGGTGATTAATAAAAGGTCAAAGCCTTCCCAAAACTTGTTATTGGCTCACGAAGTTTGATATTGTCTAGGTGTAACGTGACTTGAGGGGGATCCCCTTGTATGAAGCGCAATGACATTGCAATAATCCTTGATGGATGTAGACATGGTACCCACTAACAGTCGAATGAAGTGAAGCTGACGAGATTTAATGCTGTAGTCACTGTACCGCCAGCAATGATATGGGCAGAAGTCGATATGGTATGGGAAGGAGTCGAATACACGACCTGCTAGTCCTAAGTATGTGTTGCCTACCACTACGCCTGTGGTTGGTTTTTTGAAGAAAAGTTATCGGCCTGTCTTGGCTTATTTTCATGAAAGTTTTATTTACTCCTATTTTCCTCCTGTATTTTTTGTGTTCATCATTCTCTATTCCATCAAGTCTTTAATGACATTCATGTCTCCTAGCATTCTTCGTGGTTGCTCCATATTTCCTCATTTTTTGTTTTTGTTTTCCTCTTTTGATATAACAGTTCATCTATCTTTGTTTCTCCCGTACTGTCACTTGTCGGTAAATGTTACTTGTCTCTGCATTTAGATATTTGTCTGAGATAATAATAATAATAATAATAATAATAATAATAATAATAATAATAATAATAATAATAATAATAATAGTTGTGCCGAGGCTATGAGAGTAAAGTGCAATGCCCAGAGACATATTACGGCAGCCGACCCAGGCTGGTCTGGACGGAAGAAAGTTTATTATTCTAGTCACGTGCTACGGAAAATTTTAGCAGAATAAATCTATATAACGTCCTATGTATGAAACACTAATTAACAGGTAATGTCTATCAAATTCAATCGATGCCGCTATCGCGTGTATTAAATTGATGTACACATCGATTCGAAATGAGTCGTGATAACATCTTTTGAGAATAATAAGCAAGTCATAATAGCATTTATGTTATTTCAAAATTTAGATATGAATATTGCCATTGCACAGAGTAACATTCCAGTGTTAAGAATAGAACACACGTTCGAAAAATATATTTTAAATCTTTTCAGTCAAGAAGTGTCTAAAATCAAAAGTAAGAAGAATGCTAAGAAACACATCCATCAAATGATTTATTTATTTATTTATTTATTAAGAAACTGATTGTTACTTTCTTATATGTATTCCAGGGAAAGTTAGCATTCTCCGAGACCTATCACGTGAAGTGGGCTATCACTGTTTGAGCTTTACAGTCAAGGACATCTGCTTAAATACAGCAACCGGCCGGCTTTGTATCCTCATACACAATGATGTATGTATGCACGTGTTTGCATTTAGTATACAATAATTGTCAGAAGCTGTTTCTCTGTCCCACACAAATGTATTCGCCTACGAGTACGTATGATGATAGATTTTATTAAGCGTATCCCTTGTGACCTACATAATCATTCTTTTAAACATTTTAAGTTATTTTTATTTTACAGTTTTAAAGCAGGCACAATTCAATTGTTTGACGAATTCTTTACTGTAAGCTCAAATTTGACACACTCTTGCAAGAAATAATCTCTGTTTAAAAGCGACATACGTACAGACAGATCTATTATTGTTTGCAACTATATTTCTACATAAGACGTGATGATCATATTCTAGCATGGGCGTTTTGACTGGAATATTTTTATCCCACTGTTGGGAATATGAAAGAAGAGTATCATACATATGTTTCAAATGTTAGAAGACTACTGCCATGCATTAAAATTAGAGACAAGCATATATTTCACGATATATATTCAATGACCCGGACCCCTCTTTTTCAAATGTCTATGAACTTTTGGTGTGATAATTTCGTTTTCCATTTTTATTTTCACCCAAGTCATACCGTTTTAGTATCTTCTTGTTATATGTATGTATATCCCTAAACGGTGAAATAAACCTTTAGATCTTTTCCGTCAAGTTAGACAATGAACTTGTAGAGGTAATTTTCAATGTAACTTTGTCCTATCAAGATTAGGGTTTCGAAATGTACAGATACGCTTGGTAAAGTTTAATTGAAATTGATATTTAAAGTCTTTTTTTTATATTGCCTGAAGCCACCATCCGTGGTGTGTAACCCAAATCCAGCTTCAGTAGTTGAATCGACGACAGGAAACAAAAATATTATTACCATGCAGATTAATGACGTAAATGGTGATGCCATCACTTGTTCTCTTACGCGCACAAACCCGACCGGAAGTCCGTTTAACCTACAAGTAAACTTGTTTCCACAAGGTAAGTTTGTAATTTAGTCTTAGGAGGCGAATAAATTACTCAACTTACATAATTTTCTTACCTGATTACTGTCAGTAAAGTTCAAACATGTTGAGGCGTGTAATTTTGTAACATCATTTGCACGTCAGATGTACTCCAATATATGAATTGTACTTGCTGATCAAGGACAGGTCCATTATATTGAAATGTAGTTTTTGAGTTCTTTATGAATTATTTATTCCAGGGAACTCTGTTATTTGATCATATAAGAATACACAGCTTTTAAACGTTTAAATAATTCCCAGAATAAAAGGGAAATGCTTGAAACACACAAGCTTCGCCTTAGGTCTAAACTGCCTCCTCGAGCTCTGGCAAACGTTTTAAGTGCGCAAAATACATATCGCCGCGAATGTATAGAACGATTAGGTAGATATGAGTTACATTTATTCATCTTGTTCTCATTGACTGACCGACTAGCTGACTCACTCACTTACATTACTTAATTAGATATTTGTTTGTTTATTTCGTTTGTTTGTTTAGTTCGTTGGTTGATTGGTTTGTTGTTTACAATACAACATAAGCATGTTTTTCAATAGGCAGAACTATATTCATGTGGGAAAAAATGGCTTCAGCTTTACACAGTGTACTTGATTCTTGCGAGAGCAGCTTTGAAAATAATTTAATTGCGTAAGAACTTTGCTTTAAAACCTTATTTCAGTGGACAAATTTAACTCTCCGTGTCAAATAAATGGAAGCGTTAATCAAGTATATACGTGCAAATAAAATATAAAAGAAAACTGAATGCCAATTTAGAAACATCATATGAACTCATACCGTGCTACATGATATGATCAATTGGAAGAACAAATTAAAGTTTAAGAAGACAATTGTTGTTGATATTAATGCAGTCAACCAACTAGGAAGCAACAGTTAGATATGTTTGTGTAATCAGGACACATGTACTGAATGCGAATTGAAACATTTAGCTGACTTTTTTTTATCCGAAACAATTAAACGGAAAATAAATTCGAAATATAAGCGAAATATACATGATGTAGTATCCATATTTCCCATTCATGAATTTAAATCGCTAAAAAAATCTCTGAGCGAACATAATTCCATAGATCATTCTCTCTGACTGGTTTAAGTGACAGTATCGAAATACTGAAGCATTTCTGTTCTTTCAGTATATATGATTTATACCAACGCCAATCCAAACTTCAGAATGGCAACACTTGACAAGTATAGTGTCTACATCACGTGCACAGATGGCAAAAATTCCACAAGTGTTATATGTGGAGTGAGGATACTACCCAGCGAACCTCCCGTAATTACAAATCTACCAAGTAGGTGATTTGAGGATGACTTTTTTATTATTTGTATTATAACCAAAGCTCTTACATATTCAGGCCTTGTACATCCAGTTTGAAGTGTGCGATTTTGTGCGGCAAGCTGTTTTCATACACTATAATTAATAGTTCCAATTAAGGGGAATAACTACTTATAAAAATTGCAGAAATGATAACGTGTATTATTAATTTTCTACCTCAAACAAATACCGTGACTGCATAAAAAAGTAACTAATGACGGACCTTCACATGCTTTTTTTAAAAAAATAGTGGCTTTCCCTTATTTAAATAATCAGCATATAAAACAAATCCTGATGACAGCCAAACATAATAGTGAAGCATAACTTGGCCTATTTGACAAAAATGTTCTGACCAAATTCCTTCCAATTATTCTTCTGCCAAATTATACAAGATCAACATTCAGGTTTGAGTTTTAAGTATCAGGAATGTGAAACGTTTTCCAATAAAAAAGCTTGCTGGGTAAGTGATATATATATATATATATATATATATATATATATATATATATATATATATATATATATATATATATATATATATATATATATATATATATATATATATATACCAAACAGAGAGGAAAGCGCCCATCCCTGGATCACACATTATATGTTAAGATACATGATCATATGAAATATATATATATATATATATATATATATATATATATATATATATATATATATATATGTACGTATGTATATATAATTGCACCAATTTAATCTAACAGTTTAGAAAGTTATAATTCGCTCCAAACAGGAATCGAACTCTTAGCCAAGCCATCGCTGGTCGTCCTCTTTTGTGTTTGCATTGAGGGTTCCAATCCAGGGCATGGCGAGCGATATTGGGCTGGTCTCTCCTCAGGGTATGTCCAATCCAACTCCACTTGCGCTCCTTAATGGTGTCGAATATGGGTTTCTGTTGTGTTCACCACGATAACGTCTGGTTGGGGATTCGGTCTGGCCATCTGATTCGCAGGATCTGTCAGAGACAAGTATTGACGAAGACCTGCAGCTTATGTTCCAACTTCTTTGTATGTCTCCAGGTCTCTGCTCCATAGAGCAGAACTGATTCGACTTTGGAGTTGGACAGTTTAAGAATAGTTTGTAGGTGGATGTTATCATTCCTCCAGACAGTTCTGAGAGTGGTAAAGACATGGCGTGCCTTAGCAATTCTGGCCTTGATATCATCCTACGGTATGTAGGCTCTCTGTCTTAAATTGCATGTGCTGGAGTGTGTGTTACAGCAATCCAATATCATCTGTAAAGTCCAGATCTTCCAGTTTTTAAGTCAGGGTTCACTGTATTCCTCGAGGTTGGTCCATTACGATCGTCATCACCCAGTCAATCACTAGTGAAAGTAAGCATCCTTTCCTGACGCCAGTGTCAACAGAGAAAGAAGGAGACAAGTCTGTGTTGTGTGTGAAATGACAGGTCGTGTCTTTGTAGAGGTCTGGATAATCATGCAAATCTTGTCTGGAATACTGTAATACCTCAGGTTTTTCCAGATGGTGCTTCCATCTACAAAATGTACACACAGGGGTGACATCCATTCTAGGGACTTTTCGATGATAATGCTTATACTTGTCTTAGCCTGGAATCTAATTGTGAGAATATTGCTCGGCAGGGATAGGAGCTGAAGACCTCTCCAGTCCTGGCAATCGCTAATGTCTCCTTTCTTGGTAATCTTGACAATGTTACCCTTTCTCCACTCTTGCGGCACCTCTTCTTTATCCCTTATTTTCTGTAGAAGATCAGTCGAAGTGTCCGCTATAACTGTGGCATCTACTTTTAAGGCTTCTGGTGGGATGTTGTCCAGGCCAGTTGATTTACTACTCCTAATTTTCCTGATTGCCTGTATGACATCTTCCTTTGCAATGATTCATATGTTGATGTCCAGATCCACTCCCTCGTCTATGATGGGTGGGTTTTCCACAAATGTGCGCCTGAGCAAGTTGCTCAATTGTTCCTTCCACCTGTCGAGCTGTTCTGCCGCTTTGCTCAGGATATTACCATCCTTTCCGCGTACAGTCTTGTTTGTGTTGGTTTTCCTCCCTGATAATTACCTTGTGATGTTGTATATGGTCCTCATGTCATTTAGTTTTGCAGCTTTATCTGCTTATTTTCCCTCGCGCTCTTCTTTACTTCCTTATTCTTTGTCTTGTATTCCTCAAGATGTTTCTGTGCTCTGGTATTTGCCTGTACAAGTCTGCTTGATTTCTCGTCTGTCTTCAATATTCTTGATTGTATCTTCTGACAGCCAACTCTCGAGCTTCCGTCTTCTGAATCCCAGCATCTCCTCACAGGTTGACGTGAATGTGCTTCTAACTCGTTCCCACGTAATTTCTATGGAGCCATCATCAAGGTCAGCAAGAACCTGGAACCTGTTGGAGAGGGAAATGGCAAACTCCTGTTGTTTCTGAACAGTCACGAGCCTGGAGGTGTCGTATCGTGGGTGTTTCTGCTGGCCAGTCTTCTTTGTGCTGCTAATTGTGGTCAGTTTTGCTATCACCAGCGCATGGTCTGAGCCAGTATCTGCTCCTATACAGGGTCTCACATCCATCATAGTCCTCCTCTATCTGCGGGAGATAGCAAGGTGGTCGATTTGATTCTCTGTTGCTGAATCTGGGGATTTCCATGTAATCTTATGGATCCTACGATTTGGAAACATTGTCCCGCCAATCATAAGGTCGTTGGGCCCACAGAAGTTAGCAAAAAGCCCTCCGTTGTCATTCATCTCTCCTAGACCCTCTTTACCCATGATGAGTTCCCGTCCAATGTTGTCGCTGCCCACTTTTGCATTGATGTCGCCCATCACAATTGTGACGTCTCTCTTTTGTACTCTGTCAAGTACGCTGTGCAGTTGCTCATAAAAATCATCATTTGCTTCTTGGTGTTCGTTGGAGCGTAGAACTGCACAATTGCTATCTTTTTGGAATTTCGACTGGAAGCAACTGTCAAAATCCTATCGCTCAAAAGGTTCCCACTCCATCAGGCTTCTTTTGTTTTCTTGCTCAACATAAGTCCCACTCCATTCCTGTGGTCATCGTCCTGGTTGGCGGTCCTGAGTATAGAAGATGTCCTGATGCCACGGTGATTTGGCCTGATGTTATCCATCAAATCTAACTCAGTCCTAGAATCTCCAACCTGTACATGTACATCTCTTTGGCAAGTTATGCTGTTTTTCCTCTCTGGTACAGTCTTCTCACATTCCATGTCCCAGTCCTTGTAACAGTCTTGGTGGAGAGTTGATTTGTTGGCAAGTCAGTTCCCTCTCGGGTTTAGCTGGTCTGCTTCACACGCTCTCCACTGCGTCGTTTCCGTCGATTCAATGAAGTTTTTTGCTGTGTTGGTTTCTGTAGCGTGGCTTTTTGTACGTGATGGGGTGCTAGCCACACGTACAACCCTCTTTTTTTCTCACCCGAGTTTGGGACCGGCGACGGCAGAGTTATGCCGCGAGTAACGGCAACTATCGCCCAGCTCTCATGCACCAGCGCCCTGTGGGTTTGGGCTCTGGTTACTTGCGGAATGTGTTTGATTCCTGCGTTGAACCTATTGTAACTCTCTAATCCAGTGGTCCCCAAACCCCGGGTTGCGACCCAAATGAGGGTCGCAAGGACCCTCGCGACCCTATATTGCTACTGCATTTTGCGTCGGAAAAGATGGTATTTAGGGTCTCGATGAAAAAAGTTTGGGAACCACTGCTCTCACCTGTTAGATTATATTGGTGTCATTATATATATATGTTTATCCTTTGTTTGTTTATTCCCACATCATTGAGACATGTAGGAGTTCAGTGTTTTTTTGTGGATGTAAATTGTTTCTTTCCCTGACGAAGAGCTTGTTTAGTTGCTTATTTCGAAATGTTGGGAAACTGTTTTGTATATATATATATATATATATATATATATATATATATATATATATATATATATATATATATATATATATATATATATATAATTCTTCAGTTACAAGAGAACGTTTTTAAGTAATCCAACTTTATGTGTTTTGTTGTGGCACCAACTAGCCTTATTCAATGGCTTTTCGCTGCCGGCTACACGCCAAGTTATGACCAATTTCAATGATGTAGAACGTGACAGATTTAGCTTATAATTAGTTCACATCTTGCACTACCCATAGGACTAAAGAGGAAATGGACGTTATTAATATCGGTCGTTTGGGTTATCAACCCTGATAGTGTACTACACACGTACATATTATTGTTCGTGGAGTGTATATCCCTCTTAAGCACTGTTGTTATTGTACGCATGCTCTTCTGGGGCTGTGTCAAGCTGGTAAAGTATACGAATATAGCTATCGAAGGATGCAAAACGTAACTTTTGCATGACTGTCTTTTTTATTCAAACCTTGATACAAAGGTTATTTTTCTAGCTTACACTCGGCATATTCAATTAGTAAGAAACCGGGAAAAATCGAAATGTAGGATTATTTCTTTATAAACATTCAAGGAAACATTCATGATTTTTTTTTTCTGCAATAGATAACACCACAGGTTGAAACTTATTATTCGTGTACTCTTTAAACGTGATACTTGTCATGTACTATATATTGAATATTGGAAATCCTAAATTGGCGATATTTTCTATACACAACACTAATTAAGGTAGAGTTTATAATTCATCAACTGAGTGTGTACGATGTTGCTTTACAAACAATGTTTTCTACTGTGCCGCTGTTTGTTATGCGTAAGTAAATCATTGTTAAAAAAAGCCAAAGAAGTGGAAGAAGTTTAACACTAAAGCAATTCTTTGAGAAGCAAATTTAAAAGTGTTCACAAATAAGTAGAGATCAATCAGTCTTGCATGATAATGCATAGGAATAGAATCTAATTTTGTTCCTGATATAAAGATGATCTTATGTAAGTGTTCAATTGATATAAAATTTATGAAACGACTTGAATAATATTACATCATACGTGCTGCTTGCAGGGAGTATCGTGTTCTATTATTCAACGAGTTTAATAAATTACATACTAAATGAACTTGAGTTTAATAATCTGATTATTATTATAGGATTAAATGATCATGGTTCGGTATTTATCGATGTGAAGACTTTACCTAATCACTCACAAAGTAAATACAGTTTGAAGGACTTTATGTTAACTTTGTGAGTGATTAGGTAAAATTTACACTTCAAAAAATACCCAACCATGATTATTTAATATTTATTATTCCAATTTGTATTATTTCTATTTTCAAAATCAGCGGATTTCGTCAACAAAACATTTGGTTTTAAGTAGCACGTAGTTTTCTTCGCATGGCGCTAGAATACCTAGCTCCATCTTCGTTAGCCAAGGGCCATTGACTCTTAGGCCGGTACGTCCTATTACTGCGTTACTACGTAGTAAACATACCCAAAAGGAACATTATTCAAAAATCTCACTTGAACGATGGAAAATGTCATAATTGCATGAAATCGATTTTGCTCTTGAATCAGAGAAAGATTACCCCTATATCAGTTTGTTTGTATGACCGTAGAGGTTCTCGGAAAATCTCAAAATGTCACGGTATAGATAGGGTAGAGTGTCAGAGCGGGTCATAACAGTGATCTGAGGACCTTTTGTCACTTGGTATGACTTATTTTTCTTTTCTTACCAGGCTATTGCTGTTTTCAACATCAATCTTCTGTCCGGTACCTATTGTTTTAACATTCGTTGTTCTTGCTTTCTATGCCATTCGATCTTTCAAAGCAAAATTGTGTCCATTCTTAGTGAAATCCTCTGCTCATGCGTCATATTACCATGACCTTCAATAACAGCCGGTGAAACATTGTTAAAGCAAAAAGTAAGTAATTTATTAATGTCGAGTGATTCGTAATTTTTGCCAAATGCTTTGTTTGGATAATGAGGTGAGTGCTGGAGTGCAGGAAGGACTGTGCGATTAGTGTTTGAAATTCTAATTGGAGATTTTATCTGGGGTTGCAAAGTTTGATCTGAATTCACGAGGGGAGGGGGCCTTTGTTGTTATTATTGTGTTGTAAGGAGTTGGTAAAGACAAAGCTTGGCCTAAAGTGCATTGGAGTCTGATTGGCAGCCGAAAAAAGTCCCCAGAATTTACCAATGTGTACAATATTACAGATCAGTATTACGTTACTTTTTATATTTAATCACATCGCAGAAATCTTAATCAATTCATAACACCTGGGATTATATAACAGCTTTGGCACTACTCAGTTACGTTGATATGTGGCCTTACTAAGTGTTCCGTAACGGTGTGAATAACGATTATTATTAAATGATAATATGAATGTAGTTTGACAAAATTGTAGATAATAATTATGCAATCACAGCTGTATTTTTATACTTCGCTCTTAAAATTTCTTACCCCTTGACAACGAGGAAGGAAAAGAGCACCATACGCACGTTAAAAAAGGAGTAGCACATACATTATTAAAGTGTGTCGGACTTCCCGACATGACATCACTCTGAGCAATATTGGTAGACTGATGACAGATTTTTCTTATAACTTTGCATGGTATTTTTCAGTTCATATAAATTCTTTGAATCTCAAGACAATAGTACAAAACGTACATACATAAAAAAAATCACAAGGTATATCTTTTCTCAGTATATGTTTTAGTAATTTGTTTGCAGATTTTGCCTCAATTTTCCATGATAACATTGAGATAGTTTGGTCGCCTTATAACTGACAAATGAGAACTTATCTACCATCCAAGTATAATGGACATAAAACAACTACTAGTGACCTTATAGGGAAGAGTCTACACATTTGCTATATATCACCTTATCCATGTTGGTCTGAGCAACCAGTTGGTGATGGGAGTGTTATTTTGTTATCAAATATGGTAAGCATTTCAACACTTGTCTCATTGTTCACTCGGATCCTTTAAAAACTGTTTTAAATGTTTATCTATTCTGGTAGAAGATATTTACTCGCTCGACATACATCAAAGTTAAAGTAAAGTCACCACAATGAGGAGTGAATCTATGATGGTTATAAAATGCTTCACTTTCTTTATAATAAAAACAGCACAGTGGGCTTCTAAATGAAATCAGGCATAAACCTTATGTTAAATAATCAGTTGTTTCGTTCATATTTCAGCACTAGTAACTCTGACGACGTCAAACGCCAACACGGACACTGTATTCGACGTCACCGTGACGGATGTTGATAGCACCACATTTAATTATTCGATGACGTGTGTTCCAACTAACTGTCCATTTACGATTTTGAATAGTAAGTTTGTATAAGTATTTTGCATACTAGATTTCAGAAAGTGATATTTGGTCTCTGCACTGGGAAAGAACAAGAGTAATTGGTGAAAACTACTGGCTATAAATCATAGACTCGGCCTAATTCAAAGCATACTGATTTTGCGGGGGGGGGGGGGGGGAAGGCCGAAAAGGTTCCATTGCTCTAGCACATTATGTCATGGATAATTGTATCAAACCATAGGTCCATTACGTGAACCCATGCTACTTTGTTACTAACTTGTCATAACTAAAGCCCGTGCAATACGTAGATGACAACGGTACTTCAATCTTTGGAGAAAATATTATCCTCCTGCGAATTAACTGTCACATGTGATATTCACCAAGAAAATTAAAACAAAATTAAATATAATTTAATTAAGAGTCTGCCATTCTTGTCAACCGAACAGAGTTATCCCGAGTCGTTCCCTGTGCTAGATTAATATCATATACATTGGTTTCAGATAATTAAATTCCAACCCAAGGGAAGATTCTTTTATTCTGTGTCATCCGCATATTCCAGTATGAACTATTGTTTACGCTTTTAATTTTTTTTTTTAATTAAAATTTTTTTTGTAAAAAAATTGCATATTGGAAACGTCACTTACATGACTTTCAACCTCTGAGTCAAGGAAATATTGTCTTACACTACGGTCTAGATAATTGGAAACTTCCGATAGTAGATCTGCTAGTGAATCAATTTTAATTTGACTGCATTTAGTCCTCCCTTTTCTTTCAGCCGGACATATTCAGTTGAATAAAGATCTTCGTGACCACAATGTTGGAGGATATGATTTGCATGTTACCGTGACAGATGGTTATAGCAGCGTTAGCCGTACGCTGTCCGTCAGAATCTCTGGTAAGTTGGGGAGAAAGCACAAATGTCCTATCGAAATCTGTCGACCAATAGCTGCTCGTTGATTTTACCAGTGGACTACTGACCAATCATATTGCGAGGGATATGTATTAGTTTTATTACATATTTCCAGGTTGTTTGTGAGAAGTCTGGTAATGAGACCCGGATGCAACATTAGCATTCTCGAATCAGTCTACTCAAATTCATACAGTAGTAAACCTGTCCATTAATACCTTTGCCCAGTCTTAGTGAAGCATGCAGTTTGAATATTAAATGATGTTTACGCTTTTTACAGGAAAACGTAGATTTTGGAGAAGCTGTTATGGCGATTAGGAGGAACTCGTTCTATTTATATCGATATGATAATTATATTACAAATATGCATGATATTAGTAGCTATATGACACGTGATATTGAAAAATGACAATTGTGCATTTCAACGAACTTTTGGAATCATATCATATTCATTGACGAAACCAGTTGCTATATGTAGGTGTGATTTTAACTTAAGACGGTAGGCTTGACTGCACAGAAAATTTAAATGCAGAGCAATCGATTTTGTTTTAATGATAATAACACAAACATCTGGGTTTGTTGCGCTTAAAAATTCGACTCATCGGAGATCATATACAATTGATTAATGTAGAAAGAAGAAAAACATGTTAAATCTGCTAATTATTGAGAATGAAATCATTGAATATCTCTGAAATGAGTCAATGAATAGCCGAAACGATGTCGTATTTTTTTGCGTTTTATAATCATCTTTGTTCTTCAAAATACCAATCAGGGCACTCTATTTCAAATTTAGGTATCAACGACTCCCCTCAGTTTAAAAATTTACCTCCAACTAATACATTGACAGTACCCGAGAACATTGCACTCGGTTATCCAATTTACAAAGCCATTGCAACGGATAGCAACAGGGATGTGTTGACCTACAGCATGACGTCATCTCCTCCGGAAGGGATTTATTATTTCAGCATTGGGAGTTCGGGTAAGTCTCTTTTATATATATATATATATATATATATATATATATATATATATATATATATATATATATATATATATATACTCAAGTCTCATTCAACCGATCCAAAGGGGTGGATAATATACCAGTTTATTTTTTCGTACTACGCATACCGAAACGATATAGATCATCAGAAGACTAGGCAGCGTCAACATGCGAGTAAGAGTAAACAAAGCGTCATTTTGGTTTGCTTCATTCCTACTCAAGACGGCATTGGGCATGCCCAGTAAATCGGTGTGCGATAAAAAATTTTAATGGCATGCTATAGATCTTCCTCATCTGGGCATCGTATAAGTAAGACAGTTACATAAGCGGAAGTTGGAATAGCAAGACTTGAATGATAATTGCTCGCAAAGGAAACGATTCGTGTTTGATGTAACAAAACTCGAACAAACTGTAAAAATTGTAATAATAATGCTATTTTTATGTAATTGGAATACTTAAAAAAAGTATAAAAAAGCCAAAAATAGGCGCTATAAGTGTCTCTATGTAGAGTTATACTTTAGTTGTTATCGTTTATATGGTATGTTGTTAAAGTTTCTTCCAATCATCTTCATAGTGAGGGTTTCAATCAGAATAATAAAAGCAGTACAATGTGCAGATATAGAAAAGTCATCAGCCTATCATGTTAACAGCATTATAAGTTTTTTTTTCTTTTCTTTCTTTTTTTTTCTTTTTTATTATCACTGCAATAACTTCCGTGTACATTTCCTTCAATCTTACGTAGTAAGATGGTTCCTCTAATGTAAGCTGATTTTATTGTGTTGTTAATAACTGAAATTATACAGTGTAGCAAGAATAGTTCAGAAAGGATATGCGTACATTGATGAAAGACATGTATGGAGAATGACTATGCTGGTAGTCTGGAAGGAACGACATACTTAATTCGATGCGTATTTGAGGCACACCAATTAAAAGCCGCATGTGGTAACGGCTGAATCTAGAAATAAGCTTAGTAGACATAAATAACTTTTCGAGTGGAAAGTTTTTCCATAATTACCTTTTCCTAACCACTACGTGCCACAGTAGTAGCACATCATGCGTCCGCCATTAAAGTATTGATCCCATACACGCATGAGCAGAGAAAGACTGAATAAATAAAGCGACATTGCAAACACTTCCATAATTTTCCTTCGTTTTGATATTCCTTATGTTTTGGGGTGTCTTGTTTTTTCAGATGGTTTAGTTAGCACATCAGCAACTAACGCCTTAAATTTCGAAGCCATGACAAGTAATTTATTCACCATGATTGTGAGTGTTACTGATGGAAAACTGTCAACTACTAGTACGTTTATCGTACGAGTTTTGGATGTAAATGAGGGATTGTCCTTCCAGCAGAACACGTACAGAATTCAAGCGAATGAAAGTGTGGTGAGTTTTTTTAAAACCTTTTTATTAAAGATTGAACATTGTCATCAGAAAAAGTAAAACCAGTGTTGGAGATTTTATGAAGAACAAAGAACACATTTAAATAGGGGAGGTGCTAACAAGTTAGTCAAACCTGTCAACAGCGGCCACCCATTGGATAAAGCAAAACTGGCCTCTGTACACATATGATCTCTGTATGCAGATTCACCTTTCAAACCTGGTTTTCCAATAAATACCATGCACCGAATACTAGTATCATTATTATTATTATTGTTGTTGTTATTATTATTATTATTATTATTATTATTATTATAGACATATTTAATTTAGTGCACTATTCAACAAAATCATAAAATACATATACATATATTATTCTCCCCCAAAGTTATTTCTTTTTTGCGGGGAGGGGGGGGGGTTAAAATTCCTTTAAATCGGTGGGATGCCTTCTAAAAAATGTATACTCGCTCGAAGTCCAGTACAGCTTTGATAGGGACATGTCAAAATTGAATATGTACGTGGTATAACAGCAGGTCATTATCTCCGTCGCGGAACAAGTTAGTTTATACAGTCTCTCAATTTTGAAATAATTTTCCTTACACTCCTCTTCGTTTCTTTCTTTTTATTGGAGTTGGTTTATATACTTTAAAGGCAAATCAAAGTAGACTACTGATTTATTGTTTTGTGACTTATTTAAAGGAACTTGCATATAAAATCCTGGAAAAAAATATTTTAATTTGTAAAGTGCAAAAATAGAGCAAGCACATCCCATAAAATTTAGTAGATTTAAAAAAAAAAAACTGTTTGGCGGAAATATTATATCAAGCAAGAGAAAAACTGAAATCTATTCAGTTCGGAAAGCTTTTAGATTATCATCTTCGTCTACCGACTGTGAAACTGCTTAAAGATTTCCTTGATGTCATAAATAACTCCCTCCCTTGTGATTCAAGGATTCACTCAATATCATATAAAAAGGTAGCTGTACACGTAAACCATTCTCACAGTGTATAGGTTTTGATTATCTCTACAATAAGTAAAATATTTGAGCTACTTTGATAAGTCATACAAAGTCACATATATATTACAGTTTAAGGGACTCAAATACCTACAACTTTTACATATATACATTTTGCGCAAGAGGTAAATTAATGCTTCTTAAATTTTGATAAAAGACCTATTTTCACGTCTCTTCTTTGAGTTTTTCCGTTTGTCTGTAATGTACTAATATAATATTTTCAAGATATTTCCGAAAGTCATTTCACTATCCTAAACGCTGCATATGACAAATCCGTCTCAATGTAGTTTGTTTCTTTATGTTTCTTAACACATATGCATGCATGCATGCACGCACAAACACATACATAGACACGCACGTGTGTGTATGTGTGTGTATGTAAGAAAGGAAGAATATTACCTTACAGTGTAAAGAGTGTAAATTAGTCACTTACAGGAATTTGAACCCTGGTCCACGAGTCACGGCAATGTCGCCTTCCCTGTACTCACGAATCTCCATACCCTTTCGACTAACCGCATTTACCAAAAAAGGACATAACTTGGTCGTGAATATAGGGATGCATGCGTAGAGTACACAGTCTCTTGGTCATCCAGTGATTAATTCCCCTCGGAATACAGTCACTCTGAAATCCTCTGACAGAAATCATGGTATATATAGGCTAGTAATAAAAGTTATAAAAATAAAAAAAGACGCTAACAGGGCATATATATATATATATATATATATATATATATATATATATATATATATATATATATATATATATATATATATATATATATCTGCTTTTCCTGGATAATACAGGATGATGAGGGGGAAAATATGAAGTGGATTGTACATAGAAGAATGAAACTTATAATATAAGTTAGAGAGTTATAATCCGCCCCTACTGTTAATCAAAAATTAGTCCGCTAGTCATTGCACCCGTCGCTTTACCTGCGCTTAGTCGATGTTGTATGAGAGAGGACGATGCGTATGTATGTGGCATACATACATACATACATACATACATACATACATACATACATACATACATACATACATACATACATACATACATACATACATACATGTGTGCTTATTTATTTACTTACCTACTTTAATTTTTTATTTCAGAAAGGAACCCAGTTGTCCAACCCTGGCTTTGTTGTAATTGACAACGATAACGGAGACACCGTAACATACTCGCAAGACTGTGATCCCAATACAGGTTATATTAGTATGAACCCCAACAGTGGACTTCTAACCTTTGCTGTCAACTACGATTTGGACGTAGCGGGATTTCCATCTTCGATTACTTGTATTGTAACTGCTACAGATAAAGGTCGTTTGACTGCGACAGCCACCCTGTCCATTAACATAAGTAAGGATATTTGTTTTTGTTTCATGATATCGTTTTTACAATTTTCAGTGAAAACATTATTTGTTATGCAGATGTAAATGAGCGATTATCAGCATTTTCTTTGACTTGTGCATCAACATAAACCACGATAAATAAAGACATTACAAAGTAATCATGACAAATAAGATTATGAAGCAAGATAAAGAAACGTCATATTTATTTTATGCTAGCTCGTGAAGTAGTGGATTTTCCAATGAAATAACTTTGATAATTAACTTGAGTAAATTATGAAATATATTTTTTCATTTTCAAACAGTTTTCTTTGAAAAGTTCCAATTCAATATTCACTTCCAATGCATTTTTATTTTCATTTGCCTAGATGAAATCAATGACCATGTACCAACTTTCAAGTTTTCCTCATACACCTTTAACGCCGATAATAACTCGCCCGTTGGTCGTGTACTTGGCAATGTTTCCGCGACTGACGCCGATATTGGTACTAATGGCCAATTTGTTTTCTCCACGGACCAAACCACTCTGTCTAAAAGCTATTTTGAGGTGTCGTCCACCGGACATGTTATACTTCAGAGCAGTCTGAATGGAATTCTTGCAGGAACCGAACTACCATTCAGGGTTTTAGCAACCGATGCCGGATTCCCGTCTCTAAAAGGTTCCACGACTGTGACAGTTATCGTTAACGAAGGAACAACGACAACTGTTCCAACGACGACAGCCAAGTATAAAACTTTCTTTAATGATGTAAGAAATATTGTTTGGGTTGCTATGGCTTTGATAACAGGACTTGCCGTTGTTGCTATAACAGCGTTCATTTGTTGGAGATACATAAGAGATTGGCCATCGAATTTCGACCCGTTACGTAATTGGTAAGTGTGTTTGACGGTGGGTACCAATTTTCTATGCTTTATGTTTGAACTTGTACCCATTTGTACTATAAGATAAATGGCTCACATATAAAAGAGTTAAAACAGTTTCATTTTTGAAAACGAATGCATTTTGCTTGAACGCTGTTATAGATCTTGTAAATACCAACATTCGACATTGTTTTAAAACAATCAGATAATGTTAGTTTTGAATCAGCTGACTGGCTGCTTTTAGGTGCATAAGGTAGATTAGCAGTAGGCACGAAGAAGCGAAGTTAGTAATATTGCAAAGTATTTTGTTTTTATTTTGATGACAAGTCAGAACCAGAATTTAAAAGCGATGTCATATCAAAATCCTGGATCTTGAATTTTGACAGTTAGCATGCTGCACTCCAACGCAGTATACTGGGTTCGGATGTCGTGTTGTGTCCTTTGGCAAGACATTGTACTCTTATTGCCCAGTAAAACAAATCAAGGCTGCTTGGCAAAAAATAATTTACAGGAATGAGCACAGCCAAACCAAAATTGTGTTGTGTGTCTCTGATGAACACCAGTATTTTTGTTTTCAATTTTGAATCCTTGTGCCACCACCTGTGCAAGGTTCCAAATGCTTTAAATCCTTGTGCCACCACCTGTGCAAGGTTCCAAATGCTTTAAATCCTTGTGCCACCACCTGTGCAAGGTTCCAAATGCTTTAAATCCTTGTGCCACCACCTGTGCAAGGTTCCAAATGCTTTAAATCCTTGTGCTACCACCTGTGCAAGGTTCAAAATGCTTTAAAAAAAGTTATAACATGTTTATCAGTCTTTATAAGTATACGTTCATCAATTCACTGCTACAATAGATTCGTATTAAACGTAACGTTGCGGTCACTCCCAATAAGTGTAAAAACTTCTCTCGCACACTTGCGTCTGTCAATGAAATTAACTAGTTTAGTTCCATGCCCAATCATGTGGACGACTTTTGCACTATCCCTCCCCCATTTCTAATAAAAATCGCACTTAGAAGTCCCAATAAATTTCACTTCAGCAGCAAGAGCTAGTTGATACATCGATGTAGAATTTTCTGATTTTGCTGACGCGGGAAGTGTCTATTATAGGATTTGAGAATTCTACCCTCTCGGCCAAACGCTCTATATTCAACAGGTCCGCTGCCAAGGTCGTTGGATGTTTAACGTTTCACAATAGACGAGTTTCACAATCGACGATAATCAGATGTAATGCGGGTTATCAAATTATCTCAGTGATGAAAAGTGAGGTTCAGGGTGCATGTCTGAAGTATGTGTAGTAAGGACAACGGTGGACTATTTTAGCCGAATAGCCGACTTAGCTGATAAGGAGGGGGGGGGGGGGGTAAGAAAGCAATGCTTGTTGTACATAAAACAAGCTTGTCGACAAATACATTTATTATAACAAGAAAAAATAGGGGAAAATACAAACTTGAGCGAGTTAACTGAACAGATTATCATTTTTAGTTTAATACGTTCAAATATATGAAAGTAATAGGTAATGTTTTGCCATGATCTTTGCAGTTACTTTACGCCAGTGGTTCCCAACCCCCGAGGACCCTCGCGACCCTATACTGGTACTGCATTTTGGGTCGCAAAAGAAGGTATTTAGGGTCGTGATCAAAAAAGTTTGGGAACGACTGCTTTATACCCTTAACCTCGTTCTCTATAAGTACAGCCCTAAGCCCTAATCGTAGTAACAATCGACCTCCTGTTTCTTGTGATCTAGTCCGAGTTTCCTCTGACCTTTCCCACCCTGGTTTATATGTTTAGATATTTATGTTGGGGTGAAACGTCAGATCGCATTTCCAATTGAAAACATGGAATTCGCCGAAACCACGCTGTAGCGACATAGTCGCTTTTCACAGGGGCTGACACAAATAAGCGACCTTATATGATGTTTTGTTTGTTACGAGTGAGAAGGTAAATAATTTACTTATGGATTTCATTCAGATTGGATTCCATTTAAGGTCGTTTAATTATGCCAGCCCGTGCTTAAAGTGACTTCATGCTTTCGGCAAATGCCGTATTTACCAGAGGGAATGTGCTCAAATCTCCCCAACTAACATAAATGTCAAACCATCTAAAACGGGATGGGTCAGATCAGAGGAAACAAGGACTACTAGCGGGCAAGTGGGCAAGTTTTCGATTACCATCAATATTTTCGAATCAATAATAAGAGTAATAACGTGATCACATTTCACCGAGTCATTTTTCTCCTATAAAGCACAACTAAATGTCGGAACATCGACTGTTGCAAGGACTTCTTCCAGAGGTGTTCAGAAGTGGAGCCTCAGCAAGAGTTTAGTTCCCCGAGGAAAAATCTTGAACTTCAATGGCAGACACCACCGTCTTCGCCAGAACTGTCTCTTTCCAGAACGCCTCAACCTCGTATGTACAGCTGGTTATCTTACATGTGGATTATTTAACATCATATATTGACTATTTAACATCATCAGTTAAAATAAAGATAAACTATTTTTATTGATTTTAGCCCACATTTGGTGAGTTTCCCAAAATAAGCTAGTTTTTCGTAAAACGTAAAAAATTGGATAATTACCTCCTTTGAAATTACTTTCAACAAACTCTCTGATCGCACTCCCAAATACAAAATATAATAATTTGAAGAAGCTCCCCTGTCTAGAAATTTAGCATGGCCATTAAAAGTATATTAAATGAAAAATAAAAATGGAAGAAATATAACAGAGCAACGTTACTGATCTTGATTCAAGTCAGCAGAAATGCTTGGTTGAAGCACAAAATCGGACTGGACATGAAACCTATCAATTTTTGTGTAAATTATCAGGAAATATGTGTGTGTGTGTGTGTGTGTGTGTGTGTGTGTGTGTGTGTGTGTGTGTGTTTGCAAAGATATCCTACCAAAAACTGGATCAGGCGACCACATATTTTGTACGAATTTCATATGGGACTTCAAGATTGATGAAAACCCTTTTCTAAAAACCGAAGTTTTGTTGCCCGCCTCATATGCATATAATTACTCGTTTTTACCAAGCCTTTGTAACAACTTTTAGATTGGTTACAATCGCATCATGTGACGCAGAAAACTAGAGTTCATAACGCCAGAATGAAATTACTTATGTATTCACCGGCCCTTCTTGTTTTCTTTGACAATATAGATGAACAATGGTTACAATATTATTTCTTGAATTCAGTTGTTACATTTATATCTATTTGTAATTATAGGAATTCAACTTCATATTTTACATGATTTATGAAGTTATAAAGCTTAAAATCCTTGTTTGCAAAATGTGAAATTGTCATTTTACATTACAACCTAAATACATGTCTTTGTTTCAGAGTCGAGGCCAGTTTCAAGTAAGTAAACTATAAAATAGGGATATGTTTTCGTGGTAATAAGGAATTATATGAATAATTTTAAAATACTGAATAAGAAATCCCAAACTGTTCTCTTAAAAAGGTCCAGATTTCTAAGATTCACAATGAAGTATCCGGTATAATTTTGCTGAATCAATTAATGTTGATGTAATACAAATTCCAACCTCTTTTGTTTTGAAAAGAGGAATGACTTAACGCCATGTGTCTGGTCATTGTTCACAAGGACTGCGAGTAAACAACTAATGTCTTCAACATGCGAAGGCCGTCATGTACACTGCAATCCTGGAGATGTGCGCACATGAATAGAAATAATCACAAACAGGCACGCAGACTCGGAGACAAGCGAACATACGCATGAAAGAAAAAGGAACAGATTTAGACTGACAATCTGTATATGCAAAATATGTTTTTAACCACTTCTGCCTGCCACTGTTAGCTAGTGACTCGTGTGAGAATGAATAAAGATGTCATTCACAAATATTAACTTAATATCTACTCTTTTCAGACGGTCTAAGTTTTAAGGGATACCCGTTCTGGAAGAGGCAATGGTAAGTCGATCATTTCTGCTTTTTATATCAAGTTCCTTATTCTTAAAAACGTAATGGCTCAAGAAACTCAAGCATAAGCGCAAAAGACAAAAATCAGATATGATATTGGACGTAAATTTGTATCACTGAAAGGTATCATTTATTAAAGGAACCAAATTTGAGCAGATTTTGAAAGTTTCGTATTTTGTAATGTTATCCTATTGACAAAATGGATAAATATCCTAAGAGTAAGCCTAAACGTGAGTTTTCTGTTCAAATGTTTGAATACTACAAGACCTGGTTTGACAAAAGTATTTACCTTAAGCTTCGTCTAATTTTGCTGTATTTTGTTTCTCAAATTGCGGTGTGTATCGTACATCTTCATCTTGTCTTCTGAAATAATAATGGTATTCATTGCATCTAAATACCTTTCTTTATTTTAATTAGCTTTGTCAAGATGCTTTCAATGTATACAAAATATATTTAAATGTATACAAAATATATTTCATATGAAACAAGGTTAATCTTGATATTAACAGCTATTAAAAAAATTATTTACCGCAAGAACGAAACACAGGCGTAAGTTTTTGACAGTAAAATTAATATAAGTTGTTTAAGGCTGACATTAATGTATGTTTATTCATTCAAAATATAAAGAACCAAAGAGTGGCCTCTAATTCACACCATATATGAAAACCAAATAAATGAACCAGATATTGTGGAGAAAGGATGTTAAAATAATGTTTCGTCTGTAATAACAACATACAATTGACAAAGCCTAATTCCAGATAAACATCATATGTATATTTCAGTTCTTTATATTTTTTTACAGGATTGGAAACATTTAAATTGTAGAAACAATCGTTGGGTGATGAACGTGATGTACAGGAATATTTGAATGACTATGAAACATTTGGATGACTATGAAACATTTGAAACATTTGGATGACAATGAAACATTTGGATGACTATGAAACATATCAATGACTATGAAAGTGATCCTTGTAGAGCAATCTCTTCGTGTCCTATTTGAAATGTAGAGTATTGCGGAAAAATACTAAGTGTAATTGTTACAGTAATTACAGGTTTTGTTTATCAAAAGTAATATTCACTTTTTAGTAAGGTAGTCTTTTTATATTTTTATGTGCCAGTAAAAGAACTACTAAATAACAGTAAAGATTTTAGTCGCATCTACTGCTTTTAACGCTCAACCAGAATCATACAATCAAATATTAAATACAGAGGAATAAATGGGTGTTTTCAGTATCACAGGATCCTATAAGACATTTAAAAATGAATTAAAATAAACATTGAATTACATTTGCAATATATACATCCTCCGGCATAATCAACAAATGTTGCAGAATTTTTTTATATATACTAGAACAAGAAATAACCTCAATTATCATGGGTAACTTAAATGTCAGGACAGTCGGTACAAGCAAACCTACATTAGACTTTATATATATATATATATATATATATATATATATATATATATATATATATATATATATATATATATATATATATTATATATATATATAAGCTTCAACTTCAGCACATAATTCAATTTTCATTTTAAATATTCTAAAATGCATCATGCAATCCTGTGATAATGAAAACATACATTTCTTCATTTCTTTTTCATTTATTGGCATCCCTGTTGTACCCAAATAGAGTGTTAGGTAGTTTAAACTACTGTGTTAAGTCATCATTACTATGAATCAGATTTGCTCTAGATAGGAACAATAGTCCACATGATCCCCTTCTTCCATCACTCTTTCTATGATGAACACTATGTTTCAAAAAAGGGGTGTGACCTTTGAACTTAATATTTGCATAACCATGTGCGATAGTTTCTGTTTGTATGTGTTTCCTGCAGACAAATTAAATTGTACCCGCTAATAAAGCTTTTAACTTCTAGTTTCTCCACAACATGAAAGTAACACGATTTTGTAGGCATGAAATGAGTGGTCCCTTTTAATATGCAATATTACATAAACATGAAATAAAGTAGATAAGTGATTTAAATGAACATTTATTTTAATTTGATTATATGAAACTTGGTTACGAGAGTTAATTAAAGATTCTTATTTGCATCAAACACAAAATGTGCCAGGTATAATCAAAGTATATTTGTGAACACAACATGAGCTAGTTCATTACATATATGCTTATACATAGTCAAGAAAGACATAGTTAAACGATGGCAAGTAGACGTCAGTCAAGAGTGTCTACACAAGACTGATTTTCTTCATAAACGGACATGAAGCAAGGCAATTTCTTCAACAAGAAAAAGTGATATTAATGCTAACTTTGCTGGCAATATCGTGCGTCAGTATTCCTTTATAAGTTGTTTCGTATAATGGCATAAGTTGTGATATGGTCTGTCAGTATTCCTTTATGCGTTATTCCATATATTCGCATAGCTTGTGATGTAGTATGCCAGTAATCCTTTATGCGCTATTTCGCACATTGGCATAACTTATGTAAATTGTATTAATGTACATTAACACTTATCTGATGCTTTGCATAATTTACATCTATTAAAAACATGTCCATGCATCTGAACCAATGCAGTCATGAATACTATGATTCTGAATATTGTCTATAAACAGGACTGCAGAGTGTACCTAACATAAGTCATATTGTCCATAAACAAGACTGCAGAGTGTACCTAACATAAGTCATATTGTCCATAAACAGGACTGCAGAGTGTACTTAATTTAAAGTCATATTGTCCATAAACGGGACTGCAGAGTGTACCTAACATAAGTCATATTGTTCATAAACAGGACTGCATAGTGTACTTACCTTAAGGTCATATTGTCCATAAACAGGACTGTAGAGTGTACTTAATTTAAAGTCATATTGTCCATAAACAGGACTGTAGAGTGTACCTAACATGAAACCATATTGTCCATAAAAAGGACTGCAGAGTGTACCTAACATAAGTCATATTGTCCATAAACAGGACTGCATAGTGTACTTAATTTAAAGTCCTATTGTCCATAAACAGGACTGCAGAGTGTACCTAACATAAGTCATATTGTTCATAAACAGGACTGCAGAGTGTACTTACCTTAAGGTCATATTGTCCATAAACAGGACTGTAGAGTGTACTTAATTTAAAGTCATATTGTCCATAAACAGGACTGTAGAGTGTACCTAACATGAAACCATATTGTCCATAAAAAGGACTGCAGAGTGTACCTAACATAAGTCATATTGTCCATAAACAGGACTGCATAGTGTACTTAATTTAAAGTCCTATTGTCCATAAACAGGACTGCAGAGTGTACCTAACATAAGTCATATTGTTCATAAACAGGACTGCAGAGTGTACTTACCTTAAGGTCATATTGTCCATAAACAGGACTGTAGAGTGTACTTAATTTAAAGTCATATTGTCCATAAACAGGACTGTAGAGTGTACCTAACATGAAACCATATTGTCCATAAAAAGGACTGCAGAGTGTACCTAACATAAGTCATATTGTCCATAAACAGGACGGCAGAGTGTACTTAACTTAAAGTCATATTGTCCATAAACGGGACTGTAGAGTGTACCTAGCATAAAATCCCTAAAAACAGGTATTCTACGTTTATTACGAACCAAGAGAAAACAATTGACCAGTATAATTTTGTTAAACTAAAAGTGTATGTTATGGTGTTATAATTAATGAATAAAGTATTGTCCAATATGCTTGTACTATAATGTTAAAATATCATGTTAACACGGTATAAAACAAAAAAGTTTCCTATTACTTTTGATAGATAAAATATGTAATATCACGTAAATAAAAGTTTTGACCCAATAAAATGAAACAAATGTGAGCTAATGCGCTAAAAACGCACTCAGTATATCCTTTCACTGACATGTTTCTAACGTAACAAAAACATAAAGATCAACACGTCATCAAAAAACATAAAGATAAACATGTCCGCAAAAAACATGAATAATTACGTATTCACAAATAACACAAAGATTAACGGATCCACAAAAAAATCTGACGATTAACATGTAAAAAAAAAACAACGAAAAAAAACAAAAAAACAGGAAGATTAACATATCCACAGAAAACATGAAGATTAACATATCTACAAAAAAACCCATGAAGATTAGCGTATTCACAACAAAACATGAAAGTTAAAATGTCCACAGAACAACATAAAGATCCCCGTATCTACAAAACGCAATTTTATTGTAAAAACTAGTGCCACTATAAACATTTGTGTACAAAATGACAAGAGATTATTGACATTGTTTTCGTCAGAATTTTTGTGCGTGATATATCATATTTAATTTCATTTGCCATTTTCTCAGCCATCCTTTGAGCTTTTGCAACGAGAGAAAAAAAACCAAAACAAAACCGCGTGTAATAAATGGTCCTACAGATCCGCCATTAACCTAAATTATCAATATAGGTAAATATGCATGTCTTGATTTGATTTATATAAAATCAACAGCTTCATTTAAACTTTACCAGACATTGCGGATGAGGCTCATTACATTAAAGTAAAGTATATATACTTGTGATAAATTTATTTTGCGCCTTAATCGTACAATTCTGTTGAAAACAAAACGCTTTATTCATTTACAAAAAAGGAAATAAATATTATCAATAATTTAAATATATATAAATATTTGGCATAATTATTTTTTTCTTTTTATTTTCAATTAGCAATGAAACGGCATATAGAAGCAGTTTCTTACAGGCAAAATAAATACATACATATATTGCTATTGTTTTGTTTTTGTTGATTTAAAATAAAAAATTAATGTTGATCAAAAGATTCGATACTAAGCAAAAATGTCGTTTTCATCACATGATGTACCAATGTTCGTGCTCGTTTATCCCGGGGTGGGGGTTAGAACAAGGAACTGAACTATTTTGGAAAAAAAAATGCTTGGGTTAGTTTTCTGACCGTCTCCGCTCTGTCACCATAGTTTTTTTTAAAGATGAAGTTTTCATGAATATATTAACCGGACACTGTCATGGTTTCCATGACGGGAATTTACTTAAGAATGCCTGACTTGCAATGTGCGGTGTTTTGACGAAGCTCTGACCAGGAACACGTTTCACTTTTCTCATTGGTCGGCTGTTTTGACGATCTTGTTTGTGGTTGTGTGATGTTATTGGTCCAGTCAAAGTAATACTGAGGTTTATGCTTGGGTCAAAAGAAACAAGATGGCAGACACAGCGTGCCGTCATAGTAAGCCTTTGATGAGATAGTAAAGCAAAATGGCGGACAGAAGGTCGCCATTTTTGTTCCTGATTAAGGTCGAGAAGAATAAAATGCGGTTCGTAAACAGTAAATATTAGACCCTCAATAGCCCATAGCTTGGCATTCATATGTGTTATAGTGTACCACAGATCATGATAAATGACTGCTTACTTTTTGATTCAATTAAAATAATATTTACTTGCAAGGTATGCTGAAAGCGGATACTTTGAAATTCTTTATATTATCTTACGTGCAGATATGCAAATCTATACTAATCAAAGGTTGTCGTTGTTGTTGTTGATGTTGCTGCTGCTGCTGCAGTGCATCTTGGAATCTGTTTTTCATTATGGCTTTAATAAAAGTCCCATATCTGCATAGCTTCACGCCCACGATTGCTGGATTGGGAAATAATTTGTTAAAGAATAATGATCTCGACCACTAGGACACAGATGTTTACACCATTGCAAAGACATTTAATATTCATATTTTGGCCTCAGGTACTACACATATTGTGTGCATTATTTTTACTTTGTTTTAAATCCAGATAAATCACACGAGTCAACAACAACTGACATGTTACTAATTTTGACTCACTCCGTGCAGAAACATACAAACGAGTAAGCAGACAGCGAGCACAAGTCATATGCTATAAATATCAATTCCATACGAAAACTATAATGATATTTACAGTAAAGTTTGTTAGTGAAAATTATCACGTTTTTATTAATTATATATTGCTACCCATCCTTAGAAAATTATTTTGTAATTTATAATTGTGTGCTCTTTTTTTTACAGGAAATATATATTTGTTTCGTAACCATCAAACACTTGGCAGGAGGAATAAATGGGTTAACTTTTCGAGTCCTGATTGTATTGTTTTGAAAGAACACAAGTTTAATTAGCCTATATAATTATTTTGTTTACACATGAAATCAGTATATTCTTAGGTAATAAAAGTATACTCAAAGAATTCTCTCTAAACGATACATTTGTTTTTATACTAAAGGTATTACAAAGTTGCAAGATCATTTGAGAAAAAATATCAATATTTCTGTGAAAATTATCTATGTAAATCTGTTTACAAATTCTTCATAACAAAGCCAAGCTGAAAGTGACTGGATTTATACTAAGAAAAATATAACTCTGAGTACAATGGAATATCTTCTTCTGCTTGACATAACGTATGTAAAAGATAAAGAATCAAGATAAATTGCGACGAATGAGAGTAAAATCTTTCCCAAACGTAAATGATGATAAAGACAGATATTATGGTTACAACAAGCCTCTGTAAATTTACAGCAAACAAAATTAATATCAGCAAAGAGTTTCTAAAATTAAATTTTAGTACTATTTAAATGTAATAAAAACAGCAACAAAATGTAAGAAAAAACTTTCTGTCTCAGTTTAATGATACCTTCACTAAGAACCATAACCTTTAGTTGGAAATATTCCCATTATAGGGTCTTGCAAACCAAATTCACGAGAGGATCTGCCCATTTTATACTAATAAGAAAGCATGACAATACGATTCATGAGAGGATCTGCCCATTTTATACTAATAAGAAAGCATGACTATACGATTCATGAGAGAATCTGCCCATTTTATACCAATAAGAAAGCATGACTATACGATTGACATAGACACTCCTCAATTCCAAAATGACTTTCGGATAAATTCTGGAGGGAAGTTTGGAGCTATCTTTTTGTTAACAGAAACATGCCTATTTAACTGTTTTGTTGCTCATTTGACCCTTGTGGTTTTGTTTTATTCCTTGCTGAAAATGAAATGTACCAAAGTGATCAATACCTGTCTTTTAATCAGTGAAATAAAGGTGCTTCCTAGTTGGTATGGTGCAAAACAATGCCATCAATATGATAACTTCATCTTCTCTTTATTTAAAAAAAAATACAGAAGAAATATATAGGTGCATTCCACACAAAGATAGTTTCACGTATTGACAAATGTCTACAATGCCTGAGATTTACTGAGGCAAATGTTCACAGGCTTGATTACGCTGAAAAACAGTAAAGTAATTACCAAAGCTTAGTGGTTAAAGAAACAGATGACCTAAAGGGTGCGGGTTCGATTCCCACCATCAGATCAGCTCTAACTAGATAACGTGGTGTATCCTTGGGCAAGACAATGTACTAAAAGTGCCTCGGCAAAATATAATCTTCAAATGCTGCAGTACCGTATAAAGAAATCAAATCAAACCAGTTGAGATATAGGCATTGCAGTGTGCATGAGTTGTGTATGCTTTACTTAAACAAGTTCGTGTCCCAATATAAGAATGTTTTGAAGAATTCGAATGACAAGTACTTCAGTTTAATAATACGGTCTACTTGATAGCTCAGTTGGTGGAGCGTTAAACTCTTAATCCAAAAGGTTCAATACCATCCTAGGTCAACCCGGGTTGACTGCCTTTGTGTGTCCTTGAGAAAGTCACTTAGCTCCTATTTCCTGTATTATATAGTCACTAATGTGTTCAAAGTGCTATTAAATTCAACTATGGGTGTACTGGGTAAGCAACTCGGCCCTGGACTTATCTGCCGGGACACGCCTGGGGTTTTGCTTACACCAGTAGAACACCGGTAAAAACGGATTTTTTTGACGGCCCACCGGCCCACCAATGCGGCGGTCTGCCGGGACAGGCCCGGGGTTTTGCTCACACCAGTAAAACACCGGTAAAAACTCATTTTTGTACGGCGGCCCACCGGGATTTGTCCCGGTATGCCCAATGGCCAGTACACGACTGAATCCAGCCAATCATCCAGGGAACCAATTTGATGATCAGGGCAAAAAATCAATTTCAAGAAGACTATTTTATAAGTATATTGAAACAAGGGACAGTGTCTTAAGGTTATGAAAGAGATATACTGTATATACAGATTAGATCTGTACGTTTCGGGTACTACCACTACTAGTACTACTATTACTGCTACTGCTACTTCTGCTACTACTACTCATAACTGATAACTAGACAGAGAGGGTAGCTAAACACAATCTGATTGAAGCTGATATGTATCTCAAACAAGACAATTACAAAGGTACCAAAAGGATATGTCAATCATGAAAAGATATCCTTCCTTATTTTTCGTCCACCATGTCTTTCGTCAGTCGCACAATGCATACCATAGTTGTAATCATAGACTATTTGCATTAACTTGCAATCCTCTCATCGCTTAAAATTGTTGTTTTAAAATCCCTGATAAGGACTTTTATCACATGTAAAATTTCGGATACGTCAGTCTGTTTTGATTGTATCTTTAAAACTCATTGCTTATTCTTACTCACATGGGTAATGCCAAAGAAGGATTATATTTTGACAACAAATTTAATTCACATAAACAGCGGCGTGATCTGTAAAGAAAGCATTTATGGACCGACCATTTAATAGAGAGGGGGGGGGGGGCGGGATATTTATTTTTTCCTTTACCTCTAGATATTTATTTTTTTCAACTAATATTGAGGATGGTTGCTCTAAATCAAGCCAGTATATTTCCAATGGTCCAAAAACAGCCAGCAGATGTTGACTTCAAGACCGAGCGAACAATAACAATGTCGAACGCATCGAGTGAGTATGGCTTGAGGTCATTGTTTCCCTTATTTCCAAGGACCTAAAGACAATATTTGCTGTCAATTAAAGGGTTCTTAAACGCGCTAATACCACAAATAAATTTCCTCTATTCTTTTTAAGGACTACATATTCACGAAACTCTAAATTCCCACTTGTACTTTTTTCTTGCTTCACACTGGTACGATTTATCAATACGCAATTCTAAGCCGTAGCTCGGTATTTAATGCCAACACCCTCGATTCGGGACCATGGGTAGTTCACGTGTCGTTTCAGAGGTATTTGTTATACACACCTGAAGGCACATATTGTACCTGGATGGTGGATTAGTCTCGAGATCATCACTAGTCCTCGAGTTCTGTTCCATTTCCATCAGTCCATGTTGTCATTACAGTAGTTAACCGCATGACAGTTTATTTTAATAATTTGTTTATACCAACCACTTGTGTGGGAATACGACCATTAATTAGAAAACAACAAACAACATATTGACAGTTCTTGATCGGAATTTGTTTTAACACGAGCTACACTTGTTGGGATACGATGTTCCTTCAGGAAACCTAGCGTTCAGCAATGACAGCTAACAAAAATCATATTGACAGTTATAGCAAGAATTAAATGTTTTAAACCAGCCTTGCCCTATTCCTTACAACACTCGTGAACGTGTAGGGTACAACAACATATAATAAACAAAATACTTGTAGCAAACAGAACAAAAATAGGAAAATTGCATGCATCATACATATCGGCAGAACCAAGGGAGATGGATCGCTTAGTTGAATGCAAGGTATAATTGTACTGTTGCGTGTTACTTCCCTTGATTACATTTATTTATAGTCGAAAAACAACATATCAAATTCATCTACAACGTGAACATAATCTGTGGTATAAACACACACACACACACACACACACACACACACACACAACGTGAACATAATCTGTGGTATAAACACACACACACACACACACACACACACACACACACACACATACATATATATATATATATATATATATATATATATATATATATATATATATATATATATATATTTGGTGTAATGCACCAGTTAAAATGTCAAGATGATTTAAATTAACATACTACGTCAAAGTACACATAAACAGTGGTATACTACACAGGTTAAAATCCTTGGATGATCTGGACTTGTACGCCACGCCACAGTCAACATAAACAATGGTGTAATAAGCAAGTTAAGACACTAAGATGATTTGAATGCTACGTCACACTACAGTACACATACTCACTGGCATAAATGTTAAATCTACAATAATGAGGAAAACCATACGCAACATTGGTAAATGCGTATTGAAATAATTCTTGCTCCATAAATCAATATAGTTAAAGATATATTGAAAAGTTATCAGTTAACTAGATCAAAATGAACACGTCAATACTTGATTTGCCTAACCAAACGAAGTTACAAGAAACTATTACACGCACTTTTCGTGCGTTTTCCCACTATAAAAGAATTAGATCGGATGAGCAGAAAAATTTTAATCACAATTATCGCTAAAAGATTTACAGATCAATTTAATGGCAACTTAAACAAATATAAGATTTTTGGCGGCAACTATAAAGATTTGTATGAATTTTTAATGTGATCGAACCATGTCTGAAAGAAAAAAAAATAGAGAATTTGGTTCCTCAAAAAATCTGTTATTAAATGTAACAATTAGACTTATGAAGAGACACACCAAGGAGGGAGAGCACGTTGATTATATAAATTTATACCATAGAACAAAGCCTCTAAATATATAATATAGAAGCGAACTGGATAATGTCACTGAACGTGTATTTTACATTTTACATACCAAGTTTGGAGAGAAAATAAATGAAAGTACAAGATATTTGTTTGAGAGAATTGAGTATATAATATTGCACACAGACAGGTATCAGCCACTCAGACAAAGTTCATATATATAATTGCATCAATTGGCTTAGAACAATTAAGATTGTATACACGTAAAAACACAGATAATACATTTTGTCTACACTATGGAATCAATTTTAAATACTCCAATAAAAATCCGCATATACCCTTAAGATACAGTTTAGATAAATACAGTCTTTAGCTTGACATATGTCCGATACAGTTTGGATAAATACAGTCTTTAGCTTGACATATGTCCGATACAGTTTGGATAAAGACAGTCTTTAGCTTGACATATGTCCGATACAGTTTGGATAAAGACAGTCTTTAGCTTGACATATGTCGATACAGTTTGGATAAAGACAGTCTTTAGCTTGACATATGTCCGATACAGTTTGGATAAATACAGTCTTTAGCTTGACATATGTCCGATACAGTTTGGATAAATACAGTCTTTAGCTTGACATATGTCGATACAGTTTGGATAAATACAGTCTTTAGCTTGACATATGTCCGATACAGTTTGGATAAATACAGTCTTTAGCTTGACATATGTCCGAAAAAAGAAAACATTAAAAGCAAAAATTGAAAATGAGTTTGATATATCAGTAAATGTGTGCAAAAATATTGTAAGCGGGAGACAGCAGAGGCGAAACTGAGAGAAACTATATACTGGTACATCAAACCAGTAAATGAAACTGAGATATAGAGACAAAGACATATTGGCATGATAATCATATTTCAATGTGATGTTTCTAACTTTCCTAAAAATGAAAGATACCATTACGATTGATGGAAACGTTTTAAAGATAAGTTTCATCACGGATAAATATACATGACGGACAGAAATTTCTGTGTAAAAATTACTTGAATATCAACTATACACCAGAATTTTTTTTATTTGAACAGAGTGTAGATAATTCAATAGATATGATTCATTAATTGGGATCAGTCGTAAAATTTGAAAACTGTCAACATCAATTAAAGGTTTTCTCTCATGCTCATGTGTGATTTCGAAAGTATCACAATACCAGAGTGTCCCAGATATACCATACCAATGATGAACATAGATTGTCTGGCACAATCCTGGGCAAATAAAACAGCCAAAAACATTCCATCCGGGTTTTGTTTGTACCTCAAATCAATATTAAAGAGATATAAACCAACAGTTTACAAAGGTACAGATTGCAATCAAGTATTTTGTGACGCGCTGGATAAACTTTGTGTAAAATTTGTGTATGGGCAATTTGTACGGAATAATGCAAAACCTATGATATGAAAGATAGACATCTAGCTACTTATATACTTTCCCTTCAGGATCTAGCACGATTATATTTGCGTTTTTAATGACAAATTACTATGCCTTGCTGGGCAGAAAAGCTGGACAGAAAATTACAATGGAGTCAAAACAGTTCTTGCATTCTGTCTCTGTCAGGTCAAGTTCAAACGTTGTCTCTCCACAATCAGTCATACCAAAATTATCATATTATAAGATTCCGTAAGACTCATTCACGATACCTAAAACACAATTGATTTTAGATGATTATTTTTAATGTTTACTTGAGCATCAGATACAAATTAAATGCACAGTTTTTGAGCATCTACATTTTCTCTTGCATTGATTTGCAGGTGGATATCTTGTTTAACGTTAGCTAATGTACACGCCTTTATTGTTCATCAACAAAATACATAGTCGCTTCTTCAAATTATTGTATCAATTGAAACTTCTTAAGATAAGCCATATCTTTTTCTGTTTCTGATTTTTCAAATTTTTCTGGATCACATTCTTCACCCTTACTTGCACAGTATCAAAACACACATCAAGCTCATTCTTGCTTTGTCAATAAATGTCTCCCTAGTGATGTTGTCATAAACTAAATATATTTCTTTCTTTTTTGGTTGTCATTTAACCATTGAGAAATTGATTCCGAAGTACTCGTATCGTACTGTAGGCAATGTTTCTCAGTTCACAGTCTTTATTACCACCTTCTGTTATTCGAGAGAAAACATGGTATCAAATTTCAATTGATATTATTGTTCATTTTGAAGTCACCGAATCTCACTTTGTAGCCTTGAAGGAGAAGAACACATGGTAATTTCAAAGCTGTAATTTCCCCCAAACTTTGCCAAGAGCAAATGTATTAGTTTTATATTGCGGTAAATATGAATTATACTATGAATTGTCTTGGAATTAGTGACAGGACCAGATCCTTGCGGAAAGCATTCAGTTTCAGCTGAATGATAAGACAATTTAACAACACACACTTTCTGTTACCATTTCTGAGGTCAAAAAGCGATTACATAATATTATGGGAAATGGATTAAAACATCCAAGTTATGAAACAATTGGCAGCGATATACGAGCAAATTAGGATATAATTGTAATGCTTATTTGGAAGGCCAGGTAAATGAGATATCAACATGTTATCATTGGATCATGACTACTGTGTGTAATTAAATATTGGAGATTTCAAAAGCATGTCATTTTGCAAAACTGCAGTGTTTGAAAGACATGCTTTAAAGTCCTAAAATGTATTGATATTCCCTATTTATAAACTGGTATATGTGCTTGGCTGATGTTTGCCTGATGTTATATATGTCTGATGAGTCAACAATTAAAACGAATGATAGCAATAGTGGGATCAGATCGTATTCACTCTAATATACCGGTAAATGTAATCAGACACGAGCTTGACAGCAGTCTAAGTTTTAGTAGTCAATCATTGGCCTGCTACACGACTGCCTTACAAAATAGAACACACTTTGTTTCTTTTATTTGTCCTTTTATTCTAACAATCCTGAAGGTGTATATTCAGATAGATTCTCCACGACTATGAAAGTGGTTGTATTTATTGGTGTCGTGGTGGTGGTGTTGCTGTTGGTGTGATGGTTGTGTTGTGTTTGTATGTGATTCCAATGCGTTGAATAATGATTGAAAAATCTGTCTTAAAGCCCTATCGAGGAAATCGTGTTTTACTTTTTTCTTTAATATTTTTCCGCTCGTAGATCTCGACAATTTCGGTAAAAACTCCACTCCGCCTCTAGCACGGTGCAATTTGACCTTGAAATTAATGCAGATTCGTCCCTCTAAATTCTTGAAGGTTCAAGATCATTCCTTATTTGAGATCATCAAAACTTTCTCGCTTTAAATAAAGGTTAATCGCTCACATAAGATGTCATTCATTCTGTCCTCTACGCTCTGCAAAACATGACAACCGACACATTTATGACCACAAGAATAACATTCGTACTTTAGAAGAGTACCAAAGAGGACACGAGTGAAATGTTGCATGTAACATGAAATCTATCCAATGAAAGATTTTCCTCTTCTTTTATGCTTATGAATGGATACAAATTTGAAGGTCGGTGCTAAGAATGAACCAAAAGGAAATTCTGTTGAATGATGTATCGCCTGCTTCGTTAACTTGTCATGACCAGTGTATCAAAAAGTGGGTAATTACAACAATAATTTACTTTGTATGGGTATTAGCATACACTACAATAATTACAACAATAATTTATTTTGTATGGGTATTAACATACACTACAATAATTACAACAATAATTTACTTTGTATGGGTATTAACATAAACTACAATAATTACAACAATAATTTAATTTGTATGGGTATTAACATACATTACAATTATTATAACCATAATTTACTTTGTATGGGTGAATTGATTACTGAGCATTAAAACGATTTCATTCCATAGGCAAAAGCAGTAAATAGTCTTTATTACCACATACAATAACGTGTAAGCATCTAGAGGTCACCCTGCTATTTGCGTCTCAGACTACACATTGAGGCCGTCACGTGCCACATTATTCGTAGTCATGCTCTAGTTTTAGACGGAAATCCCCACGTACCTTCAAGCTTAATCTTCTTTAAACGCGATTTTCGTTTTTTCACATTAAACACAATCCTAATTTCATGATTTTTCGACATTTTAAATCAGAAAAAAAAAATGTATGGAAAAAAAATCGTGATTATGGAATTTTTAATTATTCAGATAGCTACCTCTTTTAAAAAGGCATTTTAGCTATTTCATCAAGTGTTGATCGAGTCTGTTTTTGTTTGTGATACAATAAATATCATTGATCGTTCGCAGTGTCATTTGGAAAAATCATCGTCTCTTCTACAAACATGTGACAGAAAAAGCCGAAAACATTCTGAATGTTGTGGTGTGAGAGACCGGATATTATAATCATCTGCTGGCCCTTATACTTAATTATTTCCTTGAATCTTTCGACCACGTAGTAATTTCCGCCACTGTCATGGTCACAGATGTCTCCTCGATAGAGAAAAAACGGAAGAGTTATCATATCGGTGTTAGAATAGTTAAACCAGTGAAAGAGATTAGATTACAAGACGCCATAGTTGGATGGTGATCAAGGTCACGTGAATCTCTCTAAAATCACAACTGCCTCCACCACTATCATATCCGTATTTGCGAAAGTAACTATTTATATAAAACAACGACCTCTACGACTGTTCGCCATCAATTTGATAATGTATTCACACACACACACACACACACTAATAATAATACTAATACTACTACTAATAATAATGATGATGATGATGTCTGCTTAAGTTTGAATTTGTAACTACAATTTTATCATGTACTTGTCTCGGTGCCATCGAATATTAGCCTCACCCAAGTGTATGTGCTATATCTGTTAGGGTGTGAATGATATCAATATCAAACCTATGGTTTCCTGTCGCACAACTTTGTCTTAGTAGTTTATATGTTATAATGCAAACTACTACTTCCTGTCACCTTGTTATTGTAACAATTTTATTGTAATAATGAAACCCTTGACTTCCTGTCGCACGCTGAAATCGGGTCAGTGCTAGTTTGTATCCCAGTCATTCCATCTAGTGATGTAAGCGACCTGTATTCTCTACCGAGAAGTTACTAATGTTCGTGCCTTAGCGAACAAAACATAACCACACCTATCATATTTAACGATAGAAGCCTTCAAAATACTGCCATCTGAAAATAAACAACAATGAAATATGGAAAAAGAATGCATCTCGTGCACATTATTCCGTATAATAGGTTGAGGGTTTCATACAAAGATTTTACATAAATGACACTCTCGATAACAGTGTCTGATAGGAGCTCATAGTTTGACTGTAAAACTAGTATGATAAAAGTGTATGACAAGACGTCATATTTGACATTAACACGAGTACAAAAGGCAGTCATATGTGCAGATGAAATCTGTTACGATAACAGTGTGTAACAAGAAGTCATAATTTTACAGTAAAACTACTACAAAGGGAGTCATATATGCAGATGAAATCTGTTACGATAACACTGTGCGACAGGAGATCATAACTTGACAATAAAACTACTACAGTATCAGTGTGTCACAGGAAGTCATAGTTTTACAGTAAATCTACTACAATAATGGTGTGTGAGAGAATGTTATAGTTTTGTAATAATTCTGCTACGATATAAGTGTGTGACATGAAGTCAATTTTACAGTGAAACTACTACAATAACAGTCTGTAACAGGAAGTCATAGTTTACATTATAGTCAAACTGTTACTATTCGTAATCTTTGAATGAATACAGATGTTACGGTGGTAACAATCACGATTTGCATGAATTTTCAACGACACTGAACTATATTTGAAGATCATTGGAAAACTTCAACAAATTGGTTCTGATCAAAGCATGCATGTAAATGTCCATGCACAAAGCAATAGCCACCATGTGTTCAAATTTGGACAAAATTGGAATTGTCTCAGTTTGCATCATATCGACATCAAATACAATTAAAGCTGTAAAAGATCTAAATTCTTACATTGTTAAAAATCAGTATGAATTACACGACATTACCGACTTTCTACAAGATATAAAACCTTGCACAGATTGTGAAACAAAGTTTTCGGAAACAAGAAAACATGTTTTTTTTTTTAAAAGCACGAGACAATTAACACAAAAAGCATTTCATAATATTGGTAAAACACTTATAACACATAATGGAAGTAGCTATTCTGTTTGCAAAACTGCCAGTCCTAACGAGTAAGGTCTAGTAGATACAGACTTTGTAAAAATAACATGTTTAGTACTTTGAGGGATCGTCCGTCCTAATATTGTGTATGCACAAACTTTAAGCGACAAACGGAGTTTGAATTTTGTCAGTTGCAAAATACGGAGCAACATTTTACAGAGCAAAATGTACAAAGAATTAATAGAAGCAAGGAAATAGCTTTAAAATACATAAAGCATAGGAAAGAGATGAAGAAGAAAAAAAAAGAAAAAAATATACATATAAAAAACAAGTTTGTTAAACTGTTTAAGCAAGCATGGAAAGTATGGAAGACCAAACAGAATGCACAATAATTCATTATTTTGTTAGTACTTCTAAAATTGGGTCGTTTATATCGTTTACAACTTATTTTGCAAAAAGTAGGTTAAACGATATCTGATGGACCTTAGGAACGATCTAAACCTTAAACATGCAACCAGTTCTAAAAACTTTAATATTTACTATCTACCTGCTCAATGTTTGCTCGATGTTTGAAAGATCTGCATTGGCAGGAGTTATGCCACTTTCAAACGAATGGTTAATGAACATACATACATAGTATGTATGTATGTATGTATGTATGTATGTATGTATGTATGTATGTATGTATGTATGTATGTATGTATGTATGTATGTATGTATGAATGTATAGGATTTAACGGCACATCAGCACAATCCTGCATACATAGTGCCGAGTAAGTTTAGGCATCCTCCAAAAGGCATTCAAAACAGAAATAAAGTAAAAAAAAGGGTACAATCCTACAACTACAAAGTCGAATTTGTTTATATAAGTTTATAAGAGTCCTACTATTTAAAATGTCCAAGACCTTCCCAGTGTGAACATCATGACAGGAAGAAACACAAGTCAAAAATGTTGCCTCCATTACTTTCCTCTTACGACACGCAAAATAAACAAAAAAGGGGGGTGGGGGAGCATTTGGCTTATTCTACATCCGCGAGCTTGCAGGGTAAGGAACATACAATGACAACATATATAATAAATTCCAGTATATGGAGCTATACATGGACCTAACACCTATCGATTAGGTTGACGAAGTAGAGGATATACAGAGATATTACTCAGCTATGTAGACTTGAGATATACATGGCATAGTGAACACAACAACTTGCAAAAAATCAGAGGCATTAACAATAGGAGCTATTTACACTGTCGAAGCAACACAATTTATATGGAGCTATACACGGACCTAACAATATCGATTAGGTTGACGAAGTAGAGGATATACAGAGATATTACTCAGCTATGCAGACTAGAGATATACATGGCAAAGTGAACACAAGAACTTGCAAAAAATCATAGGCATTAACAATAGGAGGTGTTTACACTGTCGAAGCAACAAAATTGATTATGTACAGAAGTAAACAACGATATTTTTTAGAGTTATCTGAAGAGGCTGGTGTATTTATCACCAGTAATGTTTTCGAGAAGAAAACGGAAGGCAAACCGATAGACACTAAAAGTAAGTATTACTTTAAAGACTACAGGATTAAAACTACTTAAGAAAGGAAATTATCAGAAATGATGTTATATATGGCAATAGTTAAGAATTAAGGACTAAGGAAAGTAATGTGCGGAAAATACAATGGACGATAGGATGCAGAAGATAAAAAAGAGGAAGGCATACTTTTTGCGTCCTACTTTTTATCATCAAAGCACCAGAATCTCCAAAATCTACAAAACCTACCGACGTGGTGCAAGAGAAAAAAGAAAACATTATGAATCAAGAGAACATGCAGGAGTATGCCCGGTCGCATCATCAGCATTAAACAAACCTCAGAAAACAATACAACTATATTTTGTCTCGTCAAAATTAACGGATCTCATCAATTCAATAACGCGTTACTGGGACTGCATGTCCAAATAAATATATTCAGATGCCTTGTCACAAATAGTTGGCACGCCATTTGAATTATCATCAAATTTGTCATAAAAGGAGATGCCTAAAATGTTGACACCATTCTTCATGAGTGAAGTAAGCAAAAATTGCCTCATTTCAAATGGCTTCATACCAAACAAGATTGTGGCGAAGATATAGTGTCCTTGAACCTTCATCACACATTGCATAGTACCATATGCCAGAGGTACACTTTGCACAGCACGGGTATAATTTGTCATTTTTAATCTATTAATTTTTTCAGTATATTTTTGTCACCGTTTAAACATTAGTTTCAGACTATGATAAAAAAATACGAAAAAAACCTAACAAAACATAACAATAACAGTATATATATAATGCGAGGGTAGGATTGGCGCACTGCTTATGAATTTGTGTTTTTCTCCGCCGCTTTGGCCGTTTCGCTGTGCTAATGAGTTTTCGCTTAAATCAGTCAGATCGTAGACTAAAACATATCTGCTGCCTGTAGCTGGCTCATTTGTTTCTTTTGGTTGGTTGACATCGGCATCTGCTTTCATTCTTTCTATCTGTTTTTTGATCCATTGTGCATGTTGCTGCTCATATTTTGTGTGTATTTTTGTTTCAACATTTTGGTGATACTATTTGTATTTAATTATTCTACAGCATGCACAATTAAACGTGTAATCATCAGATTATTATAGCACGTATCAAACTGTTTTCTAAATAAGCAATCCCTAAAACTCTGGTATACTGTATTCCTTTATTCCATTTCATTTACAGATTTGTAAGTGCTACAAATGTATTTGATCATCTTTATTTAATGTAGTATTAAGATTTAAAATAGCATGATAATATAATATACCTGCACTAGAGTAGCGATCATTTTGGGAGTTCTGGAATAAGAATTTCTCGATGTATGCAGTAACTTATTTACTGCACGTGGGCTTCGCTCACCCACACAAAAAGATGTACAGTCATATTAAAATTCAGTGTAGTCCTGTACTCCCTGTATTTACCTACTATGAATGATTCGCCGTTTTCATGAAGACAGGACAATACATTTTAATATTATATTATTGATGCATATCTGCCATCAGATATGTTCATTTGTTATAAATAAAAACACCATTACACGACTTCTTCTTAAAACGTTTCGAACAGAAAATTGGGTTCAAAGCTTACTTGATTCTGGAGCGTTTAAAATTTACAAACGATCCATTGCCAAATATGGTCATTGTTATAACAACAACAACAACAACAATAAAAACCCAGCTTTGAATATTTTTTTCTCAAAAACACCGAAAAGGGTTTGACCAAATTGACTTAAAACAAATCCTTGCTATTAAGCGTTTAAAATATTTCTGAATAATGCCAATCTGCAATAAAGTATGGACACCTTTAGTAAATATAGCAAAAGCTTTTCTGAAAACCGCTGAACAGAATTCAATAAAAATGAAGCTTTCTGGCATTAAACCTTTGTCAAATTTATACAGATGATGTTAACCCGCTATCAAATATCGTTGCCGTGCTTTGAAATATTGGGATAAAGATCTCGGGCCAACTGTGGTCGTTTGTTTCTCTAAACATCCTTTGGTTTCCGTCAACTGTCTTTGCTTGTAAGTCAAACCATTCTATTATAGAAGAGGTGCCACCAATCAAGAGGTGCCACCAATCAAGTCCTTTTATCATTCCGCTCTCCTGAAGGCAATTGTTGTGGGTCCGGTCTACAGAGGCTCAAAAACATACAGCGTAGTATCTGTAGACTAGAATCTGTATTGGTATTATTTGTCCTTTTAAAATACATATCATTTATATAGTTCAGCATAGAACCATTAGAAACTTTAAACATAAATTTAGCTTTTCTCAATTTAAAATTTTCCCTGATAGACATAGAACTTCTCCGTTCAATTGCTCATAGAACTCAATGGACTGAAATCAAATTTGGTATTAAATTTTGCACTAGGAAAACCTAGGTCAAATTCGATTTTCATTATTCTTCAAAAGAAATTACAGATGTATGGCGCCTGTTTTGGAGGTAAAACTTTTCTCTCCAATTCTTAAGTTGTATCCTATTGACTGGTGCATCCATATTCCTCGACCCACTGCTACCTATGTACGGGGAATAATAAAAATCATATGATATAAAAGTTTGATTTTCACCGTTTTCCGGCATAATTTTACGTAGCTATCGCCCTTATTTCATTTAGAACTTTCCCCTTCAACTTCGTTTCGGCTCAATGACTTTCGAAGGGTATTCAGATGAAATTTGCTCTGAGACTTTACACTGAGCGAACCTATGACAGGTTCGATTTTTACCGTTTTTTTTTTGCGTGGGGGGGGGGGAGGAGGGGAGAGGGGAGAACATTTTACGTAGCTATGGCCCATGTTTGTCTTTTCCAATACAAAGTGGTATTGCTCTGTCCTGGCTTCTATTTGTGCAATTAATCTCATGAGCAAAGATAATTCAAGATTCAATTCATTCAGAGATAAGAGCTTGTCGTAAGCAAACATTTGGATAGCTAAGACTGGTAATACAGCTAAATAACAACAATTATTGTGTCATAAAGGAAAATGATGGCAGATTATTACTGCAGTAAAATCACTTGCATATATTAACATTTTCAGCATCGCATGATTGCGGCCACGTTTTCTGATATCCTTACCTTCTTTCATTGTGAACTAATTATTATTCAGTTTAATTTGGACTATTATGAAGGCTTGTCTAATTTACACGTATTGCTAGCGGCACTAGTCTTGGAGACTATGGAAACAAAAATATATTGATCTGTCCAGGCAAAGATAATTCAAGATTCAATTCATGCAGAGATAAGAGCTTGTCGTAAGCATACATATGGAAAGCGTCAATACAGCCGGCTTATTGTTATAAACCTTGTAATTCTTCTAGGACAAATACTCATTATGACAAATACTCATTAGGACAAATACTCACTAGGACATATACTCACTACGACAAATAATCATTAGGACAAATACTCACTAGGACAAATACTCATTAGGACAAATACTGATTAGGGCAAATATTCATTAGGACAAATACTCATTAGGACAAATACTCATTAAGACAAATACTCACTAGGACAAATACTCACTAGGACAAATACTCATTAGGGCAAATACTCACTAGGACAAATACTCACTAGGACAAATACTCATTAGGAGAAATACTCACTAGGAAAAATACTCATTAGGACAAATAATCGCTAGGAGAAATACTCACTATGACAAATACTCATTACGGCAAATACTCACTAGGACAAATACTCACTAGGACAAATACTCACTAGGACAAATACTCACTAGGACAAATACAAAAAATTAGGACAAATTATCATGAGGACAAATACTCACTAGGACAAATACTCATTAGGGCAAATACTCACTAGGACAAATACTTACTAGGACAAATACTCACTCGGGCAAATAATCACTAGGAAATACTCACTAAGACAAATACTCACTAGGAAAAATACTCATTAGGACAAATACTCACAGGACAAATACGCACTAGGACAAATACTCTTTTTAACTTTAAATCATATTTTGATAAGGACTTTGCAAGGTATCGACTATATATAACACTGTAGTCAGTAATATGTACCCTTGCGTATAAATAAGGGCAAATTAATAATGTTTTTGTTAAGTTTGGTTTGGTTTGATGTTTTTCGGCACATCAACACAGGTACGTTATTTAGTTCCGAGGCAATTGGAGTGAAGGGCATTCCCCAATGACACGTAACGGTATCCGACTACGGCTGATTAAATGGTAGTTTTCGAACCAGCACCCTTTCGATCACGAGTCCAGCACGCGAACCACTGAGGTACAAGTAGCTACTACCTCCATTAGTCGTATCGTACAACATGCAGACCGTGCATTGGGCCTATTCGCAAGTCCGCAGTGGGTGTATCGTACAACATGCAGACCGTGCATTGGGCCTATTCGCAAGTCCGCAGTGGGTGTATCGTACAACATGCAGACCGTGCATTGGGCCTATTCGCTAATCCGCAGTGGGTGTATCGTACAACATGCAGACCGTGCATTGGGCCTATTCGCAAGTCCGCAGTGGGTGTATCGTACAACATGCAGACCGTGCATTGGGCCTATTTGCAAGTCCGCAGTGGGTGTATCGTACAACATGCAGACCGTGCATTGGGCCTATTCACAGGTCCACAGTGGGTGTATCGTGCAACATGCAGACCGTGCATTGGGCCTGTTCGCAAATCTGCAGTGGGTGTATCGTGCAACATGCAGACCGTGCATTGGGCCTATTCGCAAATCCGCAGTGGGTGTATCGTACAACATGCAGACCGTGCATTGGGCCTATTCGCAAGTCCGCAGTGGCTATCGTACAACATGCAGACCGTGCATTGGGCCTATTCACAGGTCCACAGTGGGTGTATCGTACAACATGCAGACCGTGCATTGGGCCTATTCGCAAATCTGCAGTGGGTGTATCGTACAACATGCAGACCGTGCATTGGGCCTATTCGCAAATCCGCAGTGGGTGTATCGTACAACATGCAGACCGTGCATTGGGCCTATTCGCAAGCCCGCAGTGGGTGTATCGTACAACATGGATACACGTTTGTTTTCGCCAGGAATTCAGATTATATATATATATATATATATATATATATATATATATATATATATATATATATATATATATATATATATATATTCGTGTTTCTTGTTTTTTATAAAGTTTGAAGACATGGCAGAATTTAAAGATATGTTTATGTTTTACAAGATAAAGTCAAAGTATGTACCGTTGATTTCAACCGTTTTCTACGGGATAATCACCGCTTCCAATCCCAAGGTTTGAAACCAATTGGTGCGTCTTGAAGTCTAAAGGTACCATATGTTACACGTGAACTGTGATTGATCAAGTAGGTAGAACCCAGTTATCTACCTGTGTGAAAAAGTTAACAACTAATAGTTGATATCGGGGTACATGCATTAACCAAATAACCCTCATTTCAAGCCAATAGCTGATGAATCAGTGGTAAAGGTTCACCTGTCAATTATTGTGTGGGGTTTTACCATGACCAACCAACCAATCAAATATCGCTAAAGAATAAATTTTCTCGACGACAGCTGTATTTAAAATGAACTTGTACAATTTTGTTTCGCTTTTTTAGTGGGTTATCGGTCTTTAAGTGAATGTTCCTTTACTTATTTTTACGTTCTTTATCTTGGTCTTTGATGATTTTGCCACATGAGTTAGGCTTTTTTATCCTTTATCTTGGTCTTTGATGATTTTGCCACATGAGTTAGGCTTTTATATCCTTTATCTTAGTCTTTGATGATTTTGCCACATGAGTTAGGCTTTTATATCCTTTATCTTGGTCTTTGATGATTTTGCCACATGAGTTAGACTTTTATATCCTTTATCTTGGTCTTTGATGATTTTGCCACATGAGTTAGGCTTTTATATCCTTTATCTTGGCCTTTGATGATTTTGCCACACGAGTTAGGCTTTTATATCCTTTATCTTGGTCTTTGATGATTTTGCCACATGAGTTAGGCTTTTATATCCATCGTATCAAGTGAAGACAAAGGCGGCTCAACTTGTTATAAATAAAATTGAAGTGACCAGAAATCACCAATGATCTGTCATTAATCGTCTATGTTCAATCAACAAATATGACATATGTATCCAATGAAGAATATAGGATAGAATAATTCAATATATTGCAAGATTTGATCTCTTTAACTATGTTAAGTGTAACTACCTCTATGTGTTAATTTTGCCCTGTATTCATGCACAAATCTGTTTTCCTGGAGTAATTTGAGAAGTACAAATAGTATTCTTCTTGCGTTATTTGAATGTACACGCCTGGATAATTTCGATCAAGCAACCAAGCTTCATAGTCACCCTTTGTCTTATGTATTATTGATTTTCCCCGAAAGATGCAAATTAATTTTCAAACAGCCAACTAAATGCAATGCTGTTGACACCCAATACGAAACTGCGTTTCTTATCGAATTAATTCATCTGCCAACACTTCGGCTTTTTTTTAGAAGAGAAAGGCTATCTTTTGCGATGTGGAAACAAATGCCATGAAATGAAAAGTATATTATATGGAATCATAATGATTGCTTTAACACGTGTTCCAAACGTGTAAATATACATTAGAAATAATTTCGTTTTTTTATAGTCTTGTCGATACTTGGGTGGGGTATGGTAATCCTCTGTTGTTAGTTACTGGTTCACTTCAGAAGCGTACTAAATTTGTGTTAAAAGCCAGGCCAGTCTTTTTTTTAAACCTGAAAGCTTGTTAATATGTAATTGACAGTTCTGTAGAATTTGAGAAGATCGGTCATGTGTGGGATCATAGGATTAAACTGATCATGGCGACTACACAAGAATACAATAAGAGCTTTATAAATTAACTCCCATGTCTTTCAGATTAAAGGCTTAATGCAAAAAGCACTTACCTTGTTTTGTCAGCGGCCTTGTAAAATATATGAAATATAGATGAAATAAGTCAACGGAAAGAAAACGGAAAGTTCAGAAGAAGAAGAGAAAGAGAGATGACAAAGAATACTTAGAAAGTGATATGTGCCTTTGCAGTTATATCTGACGTGTTTGCATGTATACTTACTGTCTGTCTCTGCTGAAGACCTACTTAATAGGAACATACTGTACAATGACCACTAAATTGGAACATACTGTATAATGACCACTAAATAGGAACATACCGTATAAAGACCACTTAATAGGAACATACTGTATAATGACCACTAAATAGAAGCATACAGTATAATGACCACTAAATAGGAACATACACTATAATGACTACTAAATAGAAGCATACTGTATAATGACCACTTAATAGGAAAATACTGTAAAATGACCACTAAACAGGAACATACTGTATAATGACCACTTGATACGACCATACTGTATAATGATCACTAAATAGGAAAATACTGTATAATGACCACTAAATAGGAACATACTGTATAATGACCACTTGATACGACCATACTGTATAATGACAACTAATTAAGAACATACTGTATAATAACCACTACATGGGGAACATACCGTGTGCTTAATAATGGGGTTCTGACTGAAGAACACACCGTACTAATTCAATCCCTATATTAAACCTGCTGAAACAACATAATATTAGAAATTTACTATCTTTCAATTGCTAAATACTAAGGGCCAATTCTATATCTAACAGTATAGAACTATTCTTGATATATATTTCTCTATTAAGAAAAACATGTGAGCAACGGCAATGTTTTAAAACTGCATGTGCTTGAAACTAAACTTGTGTCACACATTCCTCGCCTAAGGAATAAAGCGCTACTTTCATTATTGCGGTTCCTAAACCAAGCTGCTAAAATAATGGCAGTGTATGAGTAGAACCTTTTTTTACATCTCATTTCAATTATTGAATATAATCAGCTTTGAAAAGATCATCTTACTTCTCACGATCAACCAATTATGGCGTCACAAACCCGTATATCTTCTATTTTTATGTTAACCCATCTGTGCTGCCTGCGGGTTTGGGGATAAAGAATAGGCCCTGTGCTCCCTTATGCATGTCGTAAAAGGCAACTAATGGAGGCAGCAGCTGCGGTGTCTCTGTATTTAGCGTGATGGACTTGCAGCTATCGGCTCGGCCTGGGTCGGCTACCGTGCTTTGTCCTTCGGCATATGACTTTTCCAATTGCGTCTGCACTAAATAACCTACTTGTGTTGCTGTGTCGTAAAACACCATACCACCACAAATGTACCGCACCCATTTTCTCTAGACTGGTTCTAATAGCTTTGTATAAATAATACCGTGAGTCCTGAAATGATGAAGTGCAGCATACAGGCCGTCCCTGACAAAAGAGTTGAGCAATATAATAAGTGTGACCAGTTTTGGAAATAGAATATAGCAAGGGAGGAAGTTTTTTCCGTCGGCACGATAGAGACAAACGGCAATAGAAATCGGTAGTATATACTGTGGGAGCGCGAGGGTTCGAGGCGCCCGGGGGCAATGTTCTTTAATGGCGCCCCTACTTTGCTACAGAGAACAGTTTTTATGTCAGTTGCCAACCTCCCTCTTCCCTACTCTCCTCCTAAATATAAGTTTTGTGAAAAAAATCCTCCGTTACACTAAGGTGAAGGTGATATACTTTGAAAATTACAGCTGCAAAAAAGAAAAGCTCCCGACGGCGCCCCTTTAGCTTGGCGCACAGGGGCAACTGCCCCTCCCAACTCCCCAACTCCACGCGCCGCCACTGAGTATACATACCCTTCAATGGAGTTTAGGGAGAGTTGGGGTATTGAATCACTGACAACGTCAAATATATACAACATTTAAGTCAAAAGTAGTGTCGCTGCACATGTGCAGTTAGTATGTTTAAACCAGCAAAACAAATTCGAGGAAACAAATGAAGAAAAACTGAGGTGACTACATAGCTTTCAAAATGTGTATTATTCATTGTTTCAAATTCTAGTGTGGAATATGAATATTTTACTTTTACCGACCAAATGTTGGGAGCAACGCATGATTTGACTGTTAAATGTCGTCCGTTTCTCTTCACACAGAATACAATATAATGTTCCAAACACGAGCTGTGGAATAGAAGAAACAATTTAGTAACAATTTTATTGCATCACTAAACATGTCAATCGCATTCGATAAAAGTACCGCTGTTTATAAATATTAATATAAAAGAACGGAATGTCATAGATTATCAAAAAGTCGGAAATCTTCAATTGATGAATGTGTCTATCACAGTTTCAAGAGAATGCCTAATTTGAAACTGTTGGCATTTTTTTTTATTGACAAAAATAGTCTTCAAATGTCAACTCAAAGAAATACAGGAAAGTTATAATTTAAAAAAATCTCATTGAAATGATGCAATTCAGAATCTACGCAAAGGCGGCTTGCTGACGTGTATGCTTTTCTAAAGTTATTTTTTACGATTCAAATTTGCTAAATGTATGGATTAGAGAAATGCAGCCTGTAGCTCTTTCATTTTTCCCTATATGAATATTAAAGAAAACTAAACTCCCATGATAACTTCCACAGCATCTCTATCCCTATATAATGGCAAGAGACTTGATGTACTTATCGCCAATGTATGAACTAAAAGGACAAAACGTGAACGTTGTCTCGCTATCTTCAAATATATACTTTCGGTGAACCTTTTCATTTAAATTTAATTATCATGACGTTCTGATATATGTTTGCACTCCATTATTCTACTTCCGCGGAATGCACCGATTGGGATTCCTGTATATGCATCGGTAAATGTTTCACTTAGACGGGAAAACATGATACCACAGTCCATTCAAAACATGATAATAACAAAATAATTTGAACCGTTGGTTGACATCATAAATAATGGCACAAAGCTATTGGGATGACCTCAGCAGTTTTCAAATAGGTGATAATAAATATTTCATGGATGCAACTTTAAAGAAACCATCTAAATATCAAGAGAAATCGTGTATTTGTTTCCAAGTTTGAATGGAATAAAAGTATGGTTAAAGCTAGTTGTTGTACAAAACAACATTCAAGAGGATATAAGGTTGAATTCAAACAGCTAAAAGAGATATCCTACAATGTTTCATAACAGATGCAGATTTACAGATTGTATTCATTGACCATAGCATCTAGACAAGCTGCATCAACTCTGATAGCAGTTCACATTTCATAATATGTGGATATACATATTTTTAGGCACCCAGTTGTTGTGCCAAAGAGCAAGAAGGCTAATTTGCATGCACTTTATGTAGTATAGCAGAATGGCCTTACTGGGTAGATTGCACAAAACAATATACACAAATGTGGACAAAATTGAAATTGTCTCAGTTGGCAAAAAGCAACATCCTACACAACCAAAGTATTAAGAACGTCACTCGTACATTGGTAGAACGCAACATGAATTACCATATATCATGGAATGTATGCAAGTCATTTGAACGTTGCACTTACGTTGAAGAAGGTCTCGGAAACAAAAAGGCCATAGCTGTGATTTTGCACGTTGAGTCCACCTTTGGTGATCTGCCTATGACGTCTAGATGTATTTCACCTAAGGTACGATTGTGTTTGGTAACAATCCGTGCACAATTAAATAGTCTATCGTAATGTAGGACATAGCAATGGGTACGAACAATTTTGTTATGTATTAGATATACATTTTAGACGGGGATCCTTTTTCATCACCGACTATTTGTTGCATCAATATGCTATATAAAACCATCAAAATAGTTTCGAACTGAATCGCAGACTATGTTTATCCACAGACTGTACAAGTTGTAGTCGTCTTCAGTCAACCAGATGGTGTACACATTCTTTCCAAATCAACTGATTTTGGATAATTGTGTGATAATCTTGTATAATTTAAGGTTTTACAGATGCTTTAAAGGTGAACTTTGCAAGTATTTCGTCCAGGAAAAAATGCATTAGTGATTGAGCATTTGTGTGATTCGCTGATGCACATTCATTGAATGAAATTTAAAAGAAGTCTCAATGTTCTAATAATCGCATCACGTCTATGTAATTCTCATTACCCTTATGTTGTTCTAGCTCTTGTTGATCTTGTAGTCTTTGACACTGTATTTGTTTATCATCTTTTTCTAAATGTAGTGAAAATCAACTAAGTAGTTTACAACATTGCCTTTTTCATTTCCTTTGTTATGTATATGTTTTACTCTCTGGTTTTGTAATAAATAAATATTCGCATGATGTCCATGCCTTTACTCCTTCGTGTTATAATGAACTGTTTTTCCACATCTGTCACATCCTAGAAACTAATAATATTTTTTTAAAAAATCTAATAAATCTAAGTGTTTATGACCCTTGATACTGTTAAATATATTTTGTGCCCCCGACATTTATTTTAAAGGAATACTGATTTTTGCTGGTTCTCAACTCTTAAACGCTTCATTATATTGCTTCCACTTTACTAGTACATCAAGCTATATTTATATCCAAAGTTGTAATTTTCATACGATTGCATGTCAACAATGTCTGCCTGACACTGATCGTCCACGTGACTTACATATACCATTCTGTGTAAAAAATCTATTTCTAGATTACTTGTGTAGTGTGTAGTTAGATTGATCAGCTAATCATTTTTGAAATACAGCATTTTTTATTTTATTTTGTTCCTACAACTGATTGATATTTGTATATGCAACCGTAATTTCAGGATCGTGGTAAATATGTCTTAAATACTGTTCTTTCTCGGCAATTTAAAACCGTATAAAACATCCAGAGAATATTTTGCGCTTGACTAGTTGTCTTTAGGCGTTATGAACAAGCCAGAAAAACAACCGTCTGCAATTGGAACTATTATTTTCAGGTGTTATGCATATCAAATTTATAATATGTGTCCATGAGGTAAGTTGTACTTTAGTCATTTTGTAAACAACATGTTTACTGAATTTGAGTTCATGGTCAGACTTGCTTACATAGCATTTAGTACTTAGATCGGAATTTTCCATGGCTTCTAACACGTAAGAAGAGGACATTTTCCATTGGAGTGACGCATATTCTAGAACATTCTGTCACGTGACTTATGTTTATATATAGAGATTTTAGTGGACAATATTTCATTCTAGTTCAAATGGTCAGTCTATGAAGAATCATATTAATAATCAGATGTTTATAGTTGTGTTGTGAAAATTCAGAGCAAATTCAGAGAGAGAGAAATTATTTATTTTGAAATATTCATTGGAATTACCAAAAGTGCTCATTCTCATATTGAATTAATACTTGAATTGGGGATTTATGTGAATTTATTCAAGGATATTATGAAGATACTAGCACAGTATTACATTCAAGGCTACTGATATTAATTCGGAACATTCTATATTAGGACTTGTGATTAGGACACTTAGGATTATTGGATTATTTGGATTTTAATTCACGTTACTTAATTTAATAAATTTCCGAACTTGATATGTTTTCTCGATTTTATAAAATATTTAAGATGAGTTTGATTCTCGTGACGAATAGTGGGTTGTAAAGATGTACTCATTCAGATCGGTCCAAAGCCATTACGTCAAAACTTAATAAATTACGTCACAGTTGATTCAATACTCCAATCAGATCGGTCCAAAGCCATTACGTCGAAACTTTATAAATTACGTCACAGTTGATTCAATACTCCAATCAGATCGTCCAAAGCCATTACGTCGAAACTTAATAAATTATGTCACAGTTGATTCAGTTTGAATTGGTTAATTCTCGTGACCATTCTTTTGCTGAAGATGGAGTCGCACTATGTATAGATCGGACTTAGTATGCACGGGCCTTTGATATTTGCGTGATTATCAACTGACAGAGTTTTCAAGCGACATCTTTTTGAAATCATGTCTTAATCCGATGTTGGATGCGATCTTGTAATTCACTGATGCTGCGTTAGATTTGGAGATTTGGTGGAGTGTAATGAATTCTCTGTATCAGTCTAACAGACTTGACGGTCTATGACTTTAGGATTCACTCACTCTCTGCCAACCAATTTCGTTATTGTTGTTGTAATAGTTGACGTAATTGTGTCACTGAGAATCCTATCAGTCTTGTCAAGTAATTATCCTTCTTCCACCAGTAATTCTCATTTCTTCATATTTCAGCCAGAATATACATTGTATTTAAAGTTTCCAATCTAAAGACTTACGATATTTAACCAGTCAGTATGGAACTTGAATGGACGAAGGAAAAGATTGATTGTTATATATAAAAAAAAAAAAAAAAAGCTGCATGGTTTGTGTTGAAAAGTTACTGGTTATTGTTTTTTGTTTTTTTTAACATATAGACAAGAACAATAACATGACACGCAATAGTGCGATTAGTCCGCGACTTCAATATGTATTGTTCTGTGTCATATAAGCATGTAAATAAAAGAGTGCTGTGCCGTAAATCTTGAAGAGATCGGTACCAAACCATCAGAAGTAGGGATGGACTTTTAATTCGATGACATTGGCCTAGATTTATTATGCCGGTACATTCTGCGGCCGAATTCCCATAGAGAATTATTGACAAAATAAGACCGCTTTAAAAACGTGGGAACCGAATATGTTGTTTAGCAACCTGCCGTGGGTCATGATTCTCTGAAAGCGAGAGTTGAGATCCTGAATACTGGTTTCGTTAATTGAACTTATTGGCGTTTAATAATTCTAGTACTTTGGCACAATCTAACTTAAATTACCGACAACAAATTGCTCCTCATTACTTTAACCTAACGATAACATGGCGAAAAGTATTCCTCTTCATAAATGTTGATCTGGTGAGTAATTAGCCACGCTCTTTCGGAATTTACAATGTGAAGCTACTCATCGAGTACAAAGAGGACTTCGGCTAATGGAGATAAAATCTTGAATATATACCTAACCCGCTATCTCATGCCGGCAGTTATACTTTCTTGTGGAAAACAGCGATTACACTTGTCACGATTCCCAATTAAACTCCTGCCATATCGATTTATGTTAATGTAGCACACGTGTGTTTGCAAGCAAGCACTTGCTAGCATTTGTCGAGGACAAAGGGGGTACAGTTTTATAAGTAAAATGTTTCAAAGACTAAAAACGTTATCTCTATTCAGATGTATAAATACAGTAATTTCCGCCCCAGAAAGAATATTAATTGGAATAGATGATCATGGTAATCTTATATAGGTATTCAAAATAAGTTGTTTTCAGTATGTGCACTTATGGAACCATGATAATGAAGAGAACTGAGTTGTATTTACAATAGATGTAATCTATGGTTACTGTGTGGATTTGCAGGCAAACCTATGAGAAAGTATTGCAAATCAATGCCTTGTTTTTGACGGATTTTGGAAAGAATCTTAAAACAGCGCGCAAAAGGACAACCTTTGATATCGGAAAAGTTTCATTCATTGAATATAGCTGTAATGTAATTTCCTATTGCACATAGCAATAGTGTTTCTCTTTTCTTGTATAGTTATGTACATTTTAATTGTATTTAAAAATGTTCCCCTAGGCCATTGGCATTATCGGCATATGGCGTATCTCTAACACTTAGAATACTAATTACAAATTAGAGTCAACCAAATAGATTGAATTTTAGTTGGAGTCTCAATATTTTACTCTTATTTCAAGTACATGCATACGTACATACATACAGATCTCAATACATACATACATGCATAATGATATAATTGCATTTAATAAATGCAGACAAATTTGATCTTGAGCATTTAAGATGCTAAATAGGCAAGAATATGGAGCTATACATTTACCCTCAAGAGGTTTTCGTGCCAGAAAGACATGAATTGTTATCATTTTACATATATTTCAGCACTCAATCAGCGAATTGTCGGTCCGACGGTTCGGGGAGGGGTGGATGGGGGGATTTTTCTGCTTTTCTAGTCACAGCTGCCTTGGTTTTGATTCCGACAGTAATTTTAATAGCTTTCCATAAGAAGGTTTGGTCGCTTATATCTTCCTGTGAAAAAGAGCACTTCTGCCGCCTGATATCGGTCTTAAAACCACCACCGGCAAGACCCTCGTCTTTTCTCCTTAGAAACCATTTTTCTTCTCTCAATCATCCTACTCCTTTTAGCTGGTCTGAACCTTTATCTTTTGTAAAATCTTTTTTGAGATAACAAACAAAGAAAGAAGTTATCTTCGTAAAACGAGTCTAAAATGTATTGAGATGATAGAGAGACAGAGAGACGGACAAACAGACAGACAGAGATTTTATTTTATTTATTTATAAAAGATGATACTGAAAAGTATCAAATGAATCTTAACTCAGATAATTTTTCATGGTTTTGTGATTGACGGCGACTGCGTTGTGTTTCTCAATATTATATCAAAGTTCGAATTAGTTACATTACCCACCAAACATTTGTGTTTTACTGTCAAACGATGATTTGTAGCTTCCTTATGTAAAGAACAATACCTTTGGAATATAATTTTATATTTAGCTTACATTCTAACGAGAATGATTCAATATTTCTATTTTTTTCCAAAAGTGATTAATTATGATATTCTTTTGCAATTTCGTGCTAAATTGTATATTTGTATTTAAATTTTGAAAAATAATATTAGAATAAAAGTTGCATACCTGTTTATTTTAGTTGTCACAAATACATTCCTTTAGCGGCAATTTTTAAAATCGTTAAGTACGAACAGTATCACGAATTAAAAGGTACTAATAATGATCTTTAAGGCGCAAATCTTGCAAAAAACAATGCAGCAGATTCAGGTTCCTTTCTTCGAAGGAGAAAGTTTACCATAAAGACAATTACAACCTTTATCCTACTTTACCATAGTCAGGTTATATTTTATATTATATTATATATATTATATATATATATATATATATATATATATATATATATATATATATATATATATATATATATATATATACATAGATATAATCAATTTACTCACCGCTGATTACCTAACCTTCCGTGGCCTTTGACAAATATCTTCGACATGCTTGATATTTTAATTTGAGGGTCAAATCCGATAAGTGCTTTACTTTAGTGTATGTTAATTAAGTCGTAGTCGATTCGATACATATTTATTTGACTTAAGAACGCAATAAGTGTGATCCCGCACTTCGGTCTTAATAATCACCATATTAACGTTTGACAACGCACTATAGTGACTATACCCATGTCACACGATCAATCATCCATGAACATATTGTTACTTTTATAATCGACGTCAATGACTGGGTTAACCAATCATAAATTGTTATTTTCTCATTTGAAAAGATGATTGACTAAGTAATTATAACTCTGGCTTCTCCAACTTCAGTGACATATAATTTGATACAGGACTGCTTTTTATTTTTGAGAAATCATTTTAATAAAAAGCACTGCAATATTTACTTCCCGAGTTTTAAATTTTTATTTAAAAATAAATAAGATGGATTATAATCCAGGTGGAGATTCTGTTCTGCATTATGGAGTTATCCATAATCATTATGAATTGTATTGTGTGGAGACTGTTCTCCATTGGGTGTAATCACCGTCAAGACAAGATGTGGAAAATCAGATATAAAAGTCTTTCAAGAAATAAACAGATAAGATCAAGGTATGGAAAGTTCAACATATATGATTGATATATGGCTCTATCAACAGATATAATCAATGTATGATATTTATCAACAGATATGATTGATATATGAAATTATCAATAACTATTATTGATGTATGTAATTATCAACAAGTATGATCAATGTATTGTTCATCAGCAAGTAGCATGCTGTATTTGATTGTCACGCACAGAGTGGCATTGAAGTTTAGGTTAAAACACACACACACACACACACACACACACACACACACACACACATATATATATATATATATATATATATAACACAACTCTGTGATACTGAGATTGAAAACAATGACCACACATGCTGATATTGAGCAAATACATGTACGAAGATAATGTGTGTTTGTGTGTGTGATCCAGGCGATGGACACCATATTCCGATTCCACAACTCCCGACAAATCGTTAAGGAACGACCTCTTTAGGTCCGCACCTCCCAGCCTGCCGAAGGATCCTCATTATCCCGCAGACCCGTTGGTCCAGAACCGTTGCTCACTCACACTGAGGTAACCAGTATTGGGGTAACCAGTATCGTCTCATGAACCAACGTCACCACTGACTGAAGTATTCGGTTTACACAATCCCACAGAGTTCGACGACTGCCCGTAATAGCTAAAACTACAACAACTGAGGCGAGTAATACATGAGACATTGAAGTGCGAAAAGAATGATATAAACAGACGGACTTCGTTACAAATAAAATTCTTTCATAAGAACGTCCATGCGAGATTAGTATCACAATAAACATGTTCGTACATGATCTGTCTCTGACAACAATAATCGCGCTGAATTATAAAAGCTCGAACACTTCTAATTGTTTAATGCGTACAACATATTATTGAATTCAACTTGTCTTTTCAGCTTTAAAATGTTTAACTTGGAACAGACTATCTTCTACCTAATAGCATTGCTGTATGTCACATAGTTCTGACCTTCTAGAAAATTTAGAATAAATTCCGAAACATTCAATATATTAAACAATTTCATTGCATAGAACGGATAGCAAGAAAGATTACAGTTTTCATTTCACATACCTCTACAGCTGAAGTTTCTTCCGTAAAGTGGACAGTTTCCTGACAAGACTCATCTGTATTGTGATAACACAGAGAGAATTTGGGCGATAAGTGCTATTATAGTGGTCACATCCACGGCCAGAGAACTCGAGAAAAATGGGTTCCCCACTATCATCCCTTTGTTCGTGCTTGAGTTAGTGAACATAAATCAGTATTTCTAAATCACCAAGGTTAAAAATAATACACCCCCGGGTAGCGGTGTACGCGGCAACTCAACCCATGTGCATTTTTGTTCATATATAATGCATAGGCATTTTCGTACACACAATTTCATGACAATCACAATATCCCCTTTATTTCAGCGTTATCTCTCGCACTCTGCAGTTTCATGTCATTAACCAATCAATAATATGAAATAAATTTGAAATGCCCTGAAATAGCATGAATAATAAAACAATGATGGACACATAGTGACACATATACTTAATATAACTAATTAAATTTATAAACCTTATTAAGTTCTATGATTATGTATATTATATTTTTATTTAGAGTATACTTACCATAATTGATGAAATTATCTTGGTGGTGGGGGTGGGGTGGGGTATAGACGTGACAGGGTTGAGTATTTACAAGCAAAAAAAAAGATCTCGTGCATTGTTTTGTTAAACAAGCACACATGAAGTTTAAATATGAAATTTAGAAAGAGTATATAGTCATTCAAAATCTTTTTCTTTTATGTTTTAGTTACATATTGGAGATTGCAGTCTTTTATAAATTATAAGTGTCAGAAGATGAAAGTAGGATATCTGATTCTGATTGTACATAATATATCTCACCTTCATAGACGTCCCTAGATGAAATATTCCCATCCCTTGCTAAATGGAACGGTCTCTGTGCTTCTCTCTAAGTTCTCTCAGCCTTTTTATTAGTTTGCACTTTGGTTTAGTTATAGCCTCATTTTCATTATTTTTTAGTTTCTTTTTCTCCTTTAGAATAGTGGATCGTGTGCGATATGACAGGCACTTCACAATTATTTGTGTCTTATGTTGCTTCTTATCAACTGATTAAAAGACGTGAGAGCGGTCGATTGCATCGAGGGGGACATTAACTCCAAGTTTTTCTCTGAAGAAAGAAGTAACCACATCATCTGTGTTAAACTCCTTTGGGTAAGCAGACAGGACAGGAATATATGTAATACGGATGATGTTTCGCCTTGTGTACTGTTCTGGATTGTCCATTCATACATGCGTCTCTAGATTGTTAACCTGCATAAACATCATCTGTGTCAATCTGGAAAAGTCTTGGTCCTTCTCAGCCAATTTCTGACTTAAGGGTCTTAGATGTTGTTCCATGGGAGCCTTAATAACCTATGTCGTAGCATGGGCTACAACCACTGTTATCACTGGTTTCATAGCCTCTACTATAGATTGAGTAATGGAGCTGAACAAATACGTGGTGTTCAGGACGTGCCCAATGGCCTTTGTTAGATCTAGATTGTAGGTGACACATGTTGCCTTTGCAGTGTGGGTCGACTGCTCCATTGTAGAAATAGCATTCGGTAAATCCATATCGGATAAAGCTCGCAGAGTCAGAAAAACGATCTGGAGAGCCCATGCTACTTGTACTCAATGAGAAAATAGAGACACAAAATACAAGCAAAAACAAACAATCAAAAGTTAGCAAAAATAATAATCCTTTTCCCCAAATTTTCAGTGTACCCAAAAGTCTTTTTACAGATGAATTGTATGCTTTTAACATATATATTGCCGATTGTAGTGTAACAGACCTCAGGCTGCTCTTTTCTAAAATAAATTTAAAAAAATTAAAACCAACGAATAAGAAAATGTACAAAGTAAAAACAGAACACAAATAAACTTAATAAAGTAATTATTTGTATCGCTTTTGTTTCAAAGATATAAATAATAATAAATAATAATGCGTCTGGCGGGCCGTATGTTTGACACCCCTGTTTAAACAAATGCTAGTTAGAACGTCAATACATATATTTAGGTTCGTTCGATTCACAAGAAATCTTATACAACAGCTGGGTAAAAAACTAAATAATGACAAATTTCCACACACGCTGAAACATTTTATAGACATGACACCTAAATATCTGAGGAAAAACATTGCACCAATTATTATATCGATAGCTTTTAATGGTTTAACGAGGCAGCTATACCTCCAATTTAAAATGTTTACTAATCACGGAATGATTCAGACATATCAAATGAAGACTAGCATTATGTACATGATGTCATGGAACATATTAAAGTTCAGACACTTAGAGATGTACATGACTACTATATCATAAAGGATACTTTGATGCTATGTAACATTTTTGAGGAATTTAGAAATGTAAGTATTAGGAATTATAACCTAGACTCTACCCACTATTATAGTGCACTAGGACAAGCTCATGACGCAAGTTTACATATTTAAGGTGTATAACTTAAAGTATTAGCAGACTATGATATGTTTTTAAGGATTGAGAGTGGAATACGAACTGGAATAGCATGATATCACATAGATATGCTGAAGCAAATAGATGAATACTACTCACATAAATATAGAGGGAACAAAGCGCAATAACGACTGCGAAAGATCAAGGTCAAAAGATGCACGGAACGTCAAGTGAAGGTCATTTGTTATGTACCAATATGCTAATAATCTCTATGAATGGGTCATAAACCAAAACGTTCCAGTAGAAAACCTTAGATAGGCAATCGATGAGCAAATTAGACGGATTGAATAAAATCTTTTTAAAACTTCCGGATTTCTATGATAATGGTTGCATTTTAATATTAAATCTGGATATTCTGTTACACTTGCGCAATGATTTCAAGGACTACCCGTTAGCTCCAAAGACATTAAAATGATTTTTCAGAGTTACAGAAGAAGCTGACAGACGATCACAAAGGTACAAAAAACTTCTGTACCAAAACTGTTATGTACATGGAAAAACAAAGAGCAATATGCCATTCAATACACAAACTGAAGCGTTACATTCAGTTTGGTTTAAAACTGCAACATATACACATATCTTGTTTCAATAACTACCTTAGCTTAAATTCTACCCTAAAATAAATTCAATTTTGAGACAAACATAGCTGTAAATATGTATCTTCCTTTCAATGCTCTTTACAAGACCTTCGTGCGTAAAGACGGGAATGCCTTTCATGTTGGATCCAGAGAGTGGAAATATTTAAAAGTCTATTTCTTCAAGAGAACATCTTCTTAACTTACATCTCTAATTACGATGATCTACTGCATGCATGATTGTTGCATCGTCTTCAGAATATCAGTTGGTAAAGACGTCGCAAAATTTGGCTTTGCGAAAGCTTCCATTCGCATCCATAGCTTTCTGGACTCCATCATTGAAGGTATTAAGTGTGTATGCATGGCTTTATCTGTCAATGTGGTCTTCAACCAGAGAAATATTCAAACCATATCCGTTGGTTTTGGACTCACAACTTTTATACATGTGTATCTGGAAATTCTGGATATTACGATTCTGCTTGAACGCATTTTCCATCGAAAGTGTGTCTACTTATGGTGACTAACACACGGAACAGATGCTGCTGCAGAATTTTACTCTTGTTGTGAGAACCAGGTAACGAGATATTCTATTCCAGGAACTTTCAATCCTCCTGAAATGTTGCGTTCCTTCTACACTTGGCTAATATATATGGGTAATTGTGTTCTGTATATATGACATTAAGGACACACTTCGGAAATTTGTTGATCGTGATGTGGCAAAATCCTCTAAAACTGACAACCCTCACTTTTTGTTAGTTCGCCCAAACTGTTTGTGGCAGTCAATGTCCACGCTTGTTCCAGTCTGTGCTTTTACCAAGAGAGGTTATACCCAATTGTCTTTTCACACAAACTTCCTCAGATAGCTTTTCAGCAATTTTGCATTTCATGCTTGGTTAAATGCGATTGTACATCGCAGCTTCTACACCAATATTCAACTTTTCCTTACAAGCCTTCTCTTCACTCATTAGAGCTAAAAAAAGAAGCCAAATAGTGGCAACACGTTTATCAGCTAGGAAATCCTGGTTATCTGTATCTTCTTCACCCCTACTCCACCCCCCTCTTGTGCATCAGTCTGATCGACGTCTTCAAACTCGCCACGACTACATTCCCCATCAACTTGCTCAGTGTTTTTGACTTTCAGATTATGCTTAACCGCCAGTTGTGATGCCCCTTTGTAAATCTTTCGAATGGCATCTTCATGCAAGGGTAACACTTGAAGAATATCACTGTCTATACCTTCAGCACTATTCAACAATCTGAAAAAGAAGTAAAACATAAAACATAAACCCATCTATTTTCAAATGGACAACTATCAATGTTTAAAGTGTCAGCCAGGTGGAACGTTTATCGTGTTTCCTTGGCAATTTCACGACAGATTCTTGGAAATCTCGTATGTTGCCCGTTTATCAATTTGAACGAACGTACAGGTCCCGAACCTGTCCACAATCTCTTTAATTAGATTTTGTACAACGCATAAAATGATCCAACATATATAGTTAAAAATAGCGGTCTACAGCAAATTTTGGTCACCAATGACAACGATACTGTATGCTGTGGACCTTTTAGGTAACATTGTTACAATAAAACTGCAAGCTGCGCGCTGCGATGTCTATTTTTCTCATAATTCATAACAACAACATGAATATACACCTTTCCCTAACAGCGTAGCAGATCATAATTGCTTACAGCTGCAGTTTCTTGGCCTCATTTGTCGCCAATTATTATCATTACTGCCTTAGAAAATAGTCGTAACAAAAACACAATCATGAACAAAAAATGTTTAAATTATTTTCATTCATATTTGTTTTTGAACTCCGCTTCTGTATTTGTGTATACCTAAATTCAGCACCACAACACTTCGCAGAACATTCACTGAAGCAGTGTACGGTAATACTTTGTAAAGGCTAGAGAGTTTTAATTCGTTCCAAGCAGGAATTGAACCTTCGCGAGTAATAGCACCCATCGCCGATCTCTCATGCACCGCGCTCTAATCCACTCAACCATGCGCTCATCTCATAAACGACGGAACAAGTTCGAAGGAAAAGCACGGAAACCAGCTTGCTAGGCTAGCGGAAATCAACACTTGGCTGAATACACAGCCCACTGGATTGTGTTTAGAAATGCAAGGTAACAAAATATAAAGAAGCTTCAGCAAATCATAAGAAGGGTGCACAGTCCTTCCAAAGCCTATCGGGATGTAATTACTTAAACTCCTCAAGTGACAACGAAAATGCATCACTGAGATTAATGGCTACAAGTTTACAATTTATACCAATTCACTCTATCTTAGTTCTGGAAGGAGAAAAATGTTGCTGTTTTTTCGTTATTATTCACTGAGATGTAATTGAAAGTAATTGGTAATAACAGAAACCACAAACAAGCAATTTCACAGGCAAAAATAGAAGAAAAAGTATCGGTTTAAATTTTTCCGCTCGGTTTGTATTTAGGGGGTCTGAAAGTTATCGTTTTTAACAAGTGATTATACATTAACGAGTGTGAGCTTTATTCCTGATTTCATCATGAACGAGTTTTTGCTGAAGTCAAGTCAGCAATTAAATAATAACAATGATTTGCAATATTATATAATTAATTTAATAATATAAATTATAAAACATTGCTTGCCTATAGGTTTGATCACAAAGCAGACGGGGTAGAAATTGTTCCAAAACCCAAAAATTGTGCGTCTCCAGATCGGCATATTTTAAGGAATGCTAAAAAATCCGTGATGAAATTAGTGCATTCTGTATCATATATAATGCTGAACCAGGACACCTGGCATTTATACAAGATATAAACACCGCATTTGAGGAGAACGATAAAACTACTTGGCTTCACTTGTAAACAACTACACATATCAGACAATACTAAGTGAGATTGCAGTATATGTGGTGTTGTCAGCTTTGTATTAATAAAGGAAATATAACATTTTTCGACGAAATTAGTCGAGCTAGTTCCAAAAAATATGGAGACAAACTTGGGAGTCATTATTTAAAGCCTATTACCAGATAATCAGCATTTCCATATATGAGTCATCTGCGTCTCTGCTCAAAGTATTTTAATTTGACCTCTCTTTGACCTTTAGTAATTTTAGACCTGCTTAGACACCTCGAATAAGTTATGATGAAATCTTTTGAGCTGAATCAACATAATATCAGGTAAAACAGTGGATGTTAATCAATGTAAAATGTATAGAAATACTGTAGTATGTGAACAATAAGACCTATCAGAACTCCTGTTTTATCTATTTCAATTGAACTCTTGTATGGGCATTCGTAGCTTGGGGTCGGCTTAGACCCCTAGACGAAGTTGACACATACGTCGTTGAGCTCAATCGGAAAAAAACAGGAGTGTTATTATGGGTACCGGCTGTATACAGCCGGCACAGAGAGGATCAATTATGTCAATATGTTGAACTGCGTGAATCCCTGCTTAAAGTATGTTGATTTCAATCCCTGCTTGGCACCTTGCCGGTACCGATAACGGCACTCTTATTTCTGCGATTCGGTAAGACGAATTTCGTCTGGGTCTAAGTCGAAGCCTAGCTGCGAATGCCCAGATCAGCATTCAAGTTTAATTTTGCATTTGTTGAATCGGGAATAAGAAACGGGTTACTTGATCGTTATTTATTATGGAATAAAAAGTCAGAGTCCAACTTGATGTGACTTCATTTCCTCCCATCCAGTTAAACTGATACTGATCTCAGGCTAGGCAATGTTATCGCATCCTTCCCCTCTAATTGTGTTTGTTAAATTGATGCATGTTAATGCGAGCAATAGAAAAGATTAAAAGTTTTCACTTCATGCAAAATCAATAAGTGAAAGCTATGTTTTCCCAAATGATACGAATGCTTATGATCAGGTGTAATATGATTAAATTGCATTCACAGGTAGAAACACTGGTATTGCATAAACACTGATGGAAAATAACATCTCGATCGAATCATGTGCTCTGTCCCTTTTATTCAACTTTGATTATCATTACGAAACCATGCTGATGTATTGTTGATTCAATTTTGACATTTAAACGTACTGGTTAATATAGCAAGAAAAATGCAAAAATATTAAAGAAACAAACGAAGAAAACCAAATGTTTATGATATGGTATTAATTTAGATTTTAAGTATATATACATACATATATATATATATATATATATATATATATATATATATATATATATATATATATATATATATATATAAAACTGTGCCAACACTTGACCTACATATAACATTTTGGATCATTGAGGCAAGGTTAATATTGTTTGTACAGACTATTGACTTGGCCAAATGTTCGTTCCGTCGTTATATCTGTGGTTCTCAGATACCAAATTATTTACAGTAAGAAACTATTGTAACTGCAATGGCTTGTCATCGCAAATCCCCACGCTTTGTACTGCAAATTCCAACTTCCTCTCTGAGGTCATAATGCCATATTCGTCACATATGTGCTGTGTCTTTTCTGCTATGACTGCATATATGAATTTCGATCTGAAACTATTTGAAAAGATGATTGTAATTGATATTTTCTTCATGTAACACCTGAGCTCACTCCCTGGAATCCCAAGGGCTGAAGCAAATTATGACATATGTCACGCAGATATTTGCCTCAACACCATACATACAAAGCTTCGTGAATTTCCATGCAGCGGTTTACGAGAAAATATGGAAACGGATTTGGATGCAACAGGTTTGTGAGAGCTATTACAGGCACATCTGGCATTCGAGCTCTCGAGCTCAGTTTTGGATAAAATAACTTGAACATGACCCGAGCTCCTTTCATGCAAAAATCACTTAATCAAGTTCAATTTTTCTTGTAAAATGTATAATTTATACGGGATATATCTTTGGACACCTTATATCTAATTTAATACAAAGCGTAGGGATTTGTGATGGCTGACTAGGCATTATAATTTCCTTCATATTCAGGGGTGTGATATGAGAAATTTCATCCCTGGCTGGGTAAAAGGTATTTTATAGAATACTATAAAGGTGGTAATGTCCTATAGACATTAAAGTATATTTGAATCCTACACCAATGTTGAATTTGCGCATTTACACTTTGACCGACCAATTCGCACGGTGAGGAAAACAATTAAAAAGCTAAAAGCTTCCTGTATAGTCCCTCCAGTATAAGACGGATGTTTAATCAATTATCAGATCTCTCATTTGGTTTCGCAAACAACATAACCGTTTTATATTTGTTACAAATTCAAACAATAAAACCCTAATGATATTGCTTTGCCCAATTGTATCTATTTTTTTATCTTCATTTCAAAGCACCAATATTATTTTGCAAATGCAACTTTCGGGTATTGCCTTTGCATCGAAAGAGACGCATGTTTGTTCTCTCAACCACCAATTAATGCAGCAACAAAAATGACAGTACCATTGAGTCTGTAAGCCAGCGTAAACCATTTACTTCTCTCTGCTGTACAAACTGATGCGTACCATATTAACAGGGCTACAATTCTTACATATTAGAACAGGAGATGTTACCTTATTATTGTCAATGACACATAACATATATTTCTAAAAACACAAACAATTCTTTCCTTTATTTCGACGGACATGTTCTATTATAGTGATATATGTCGATTCTGCTAAAGTATCTGTGTGTGAGAAACGTGGTTCGTAAGATTTTCCCTCTACTTAACAGCAACATTTGAGGGAAGAAAAACTAGACATCAATACTACGTCGTAAAGGATTCACCAATCAATTAATAAATGAGCATCTGTGTGTGAGAGACAGGATCAGTGGGGGTTTTTTCTGCAGTTTTCATCATGAATTTCGACCGACCATCACTATTGGTTTTGAGAAGTGAAATTTAGTCACAATGTGTTTTTCAAGTTTTTTATTTGAGGAATGTCAGCAGAAACTTTAGTTTTACGAGGGCGACTGTTGTTGTTCTCCTGCCGGTAGAGTGAAGCAATACAATTAAAGGTCACGCGGTCAAAGTTTGACTATCGTGTGCAATCTGGGACTGTTATCCAAATTTTATTCTACCCTCACTAATGATTAACAGACATCCAGTTTGATCACCTCACCATGGAGTCTATGGTCGGAACAGAGTGTGACCTAACTCACTTTGGATCGACTATAGTAACCTCATCAAACAGCGATGGTCTAACCATCGATGACCTTGTGGTTCATCTGCGAGAAAAGTGTTTATTGCAACTCTTTGAACACTAAAATTAAAACCAAAGATTATAAAAAACAAAGATGACGCTTGGAAGTAAAACGTTTTATGTTTGTATTGGATTTTATAGGATAATATGAAAATGTATTTGACATGAAATACATTTCAATTTTCTGTGTCATATAAGAGAGTTTGCAGATATGCACAGTTTAACTACTGGGATTAGACTATGGTCGATGATCGAACTACCTCAGATCAAAGACACTCGAATTCTGACCATCCAGAACAAAATTAGCGTAAATGTCTCTTAGTTTATGTTGTCAAAGGAACTTAAATCAACATATTCCCTTAAACTCTTCAGAGTTCCGAACCACGATCTGCAGTCACGTTTAAAGTGTTATGTGTGAAGGTGTAATTATTGGGAATCTATCTAACTTATCTCTGTTACCAATATTGCTTGTTTTTTGTTGTGTACACCAAGTATAAATTATATTGTCTTCAATTTCAGTATTTCAAAGGAACACTTATCATGAAGAAATCAACCTTAAAGTCAGAGAACCATCTTTCACTGCTATATATCAGAATTGGAATTACTGGGGTAACACTTAGTTTTAGCTGAGTTAATTCTTGCAAGTCTTGAAACATTTCAGTTTATTCCTTGAAGCAAAAAGCTTTATTTCCTTTTAATTATAGACTATTTCCAACATTTTTGAAGTTACACGTGCGAGACAGGTGTTTCAGGGGACAAAAAACATAATTAGGTGGAAATTCGAAGGAAAAATGGAATTTGTGAGAATAAGATTAAAGGCAAAACGGGATTGAAGAAGGAGAATGGGTAACAAAATAGTTATGTAATTTAGAAAATAAAAACTACATCAGTAAAATGATGCATACTCTTTCAAAATCGTATGGAAAATATTCTGGTAATCAGTCTGAAATTTTGAAAGAATGAAAAGTATATTATTAGAATCTATATTCTTATCATCAAATAAATCATGTTCATCTTTAGTCTCTCCTCGATCATAGTAATATTCCTAAACTGGTCCTATAACTTTAACTGAAGCAAACTCAGATGGGGTTACGGTTGAGTTTTCTAAATTCTTTTGGATAGAAATTTCTCCATATTATGTCAGGGCAAATCTTTTTAAAATATAATTCTAGTGAGATAGCATCGACTCAGAAGGAAGGTGTAATAACTTCTCCTACAAAAGGGGATAAACCAAAACAGTTTTGAAGAACTGGAAACCCATCCTTTTACTCAATGTAGCTTACAATATTGCATCAGCATGTATGTGCTTCCAGAAATAATTAATTGTGATCAAACTGGTTTAACTAAAGGGAGAAGATATATTGGGGAAAATATTAGTACCCTACATTATCTTTTGTTTTCAACAACAAAATATAACGTATCTAGACTTTAGGTCTTAATTGACTTTGAAACAAGCGTTGATTATATTGCATGGCCTTTCATTGATAAAGTATACATTTTCTACTAATTTTGAAGGGGACTTCAAACATTGAATAAAACTGTTTTACAAATTTATTTAAAGTTGCATTATTTTAAATGAACATTGTTTGTCTTGGTTTGACATTAGGAGGGGCTGAAGACAAATTTATCTGTATGCCCATATATTTTCCTTCTGTGTGCAGAAATATTAGCCAACATGATAAGAAAAATTCAAATATTAAAGGAATCAAATAAATCATGCAGAATATCTTATATATCAGTATGCAGTTGATATTGCATTCACTCTTGATAACTCCGGTAAGTCCGTGAAATCAGCACTGGATCTCATTTATCAACACTCTAAAATTTCAGGCTTTATTATAAATATTAAAAAACCAAAATCAGATTGGATTGGATGTTGAACAGGTAGTAATATTGAATATTGCTCAGATTACATTTTGGATTGGGATTCATCTGAATTTATTTACGTAGGCGCACAATTTCCCACAGAGCTAAACAGTATGGTGATATTGAACTATAATCACAAAATTAGGGAAGTAATAAATTTACTGCTGCTGTGGTCAAAAAGATTACTAACCCCTGTTGGTAAAATTACAGTTATTACAGGTTTGGCATTATCCAACTTACTCATCTTTTAATGAGTTTACCAAATCCCCCTCATAGCTTATTCCAAGAACTAGGTTCTCTTTTTAAAAGTTTGTGTGGAGTGGGGCAAGAGAAAAAAAAACTGAAGGAAAAGTAATTATTAAAGATTATCATGTTGGTGACCTTAAAATGGTTGATATCAATATATCTGTGGATTCTATTAAGATAGTCTGGATCAGAATATTGATTAGTTGTTAGCCCAAATAAAAAAACAAAAAACATTTTATTTGCTCTTTTCTCAAACATATACAAAAAATTCCTATTTGAAATAGATTTTCTTACAAGAGTGCATAAATGCCTGAATAAGGTTTGGATATATATATATTTTCATGATATATACAATTGGATACAAAAATTGTAAAAGGTTTGACAAAACACTCCTTTGCAATAATACCGAACAAGCCTCATTTGCAATAATCCAAAGCCAGGCTCAGTTGCGATAACTGAATACTAAGCATACCACATCTCAAATACATACAAGAATAAGAAACTTGACAAAGAGAATTTTGCTTGGGGAGCAATATATCCATACTGACTTGGCTACACAGTAAAATCAGAAATATATAGAAATAATAAACTTAGGAAATTAATAGAACCTCCAAGAAAACTGGGCTACATACAAAATATTATATTCAAGATAAAATATGGAAGGAGAGGGAAGACTCCAATATAAACTCTATAATAAATCAGTTTGATAAATAAAGACTTGTATTAAAGTAGAATTTAGAAATCCAGACGTACAGTTTGTATCAGTCTGGAAGAAATCGACAAAAATTAAATCTACAGGAGTAAAAAGCACGATGTACAAATACTTGCATGACGTCTGGTTGACAGGGGAAACGGCCTTCAACAGACACATTTATACAGAAAATACCTCATGTCCATTATGTAAAAGAGAAATATATAATAAAAAAAACATGTTATAACAGAGTATAAGGAAACAGAAACAGCACGAAACAAAATTATACAAAACGTAAAAGCCCAATAGGGCCAATATCATGAGAAAAATTTATTATATACAAATAACATAGTCAAAAATATCATATATAAGCAAATAACAGAATACATACTAAATATCATGATAAGGTGTGGTAAACTAACAAAAGTTGATCATCTATACTCTCATAATTAATAGTAAAAGAATAATACAAGCATAAAACATATATGCCTATGTGAACAAGTCTATGAGTGCATATGTATGAAGGTGCAAGAGTATGTGTAATACATATAATATGTCATCCTGAAAAAAAGAACAAATATTATCTGGGAAATAAAGGTTTTACTTTGTAATTAAGAAAAAAATTATCTATCAGACGGAATTTGAAGATAAAAGAAATAATTTCTTTCGATCAGAACTGCTAATAAATTACAACAGAAAAGCAAAAGGAACTCCACTAAAAATGCTTACATTATATGGTCTACACGTGGAATAGGCTTTATTTACTGATGTAAATGTGTAACAGAAACACTTATTCGTCTTTTTTGGAATGTAAACGTTCAAAATATGTATCGTTTTTGATAGAAAGAAATATAAACACCGTTTGTACCAGTATTTAAAAGAATTTTGTTAAAATAACTGTTGTTAATGAAGTGTTAGTTTTTTTGTGCGGATGTTAAATTATCTAGTTTCATTAATAATGTCTTTGTAGCACTAGATGGACGCTCTTGAGAGACAGAAATAAAGCGGCATACGAAAATGGGAGAGTAGAGAAAACATAAAATATATGGGAAGTAATATTATATTACAGGTTTGAGAATGCTCATTTTTTACCAACTGAGAATCGATATCCTTGTTACTAAGTGGCTATTTAAAGCACATTAGAGGAGCAAATACAATTACAGTACATGCACAAGAATATGTAGGTATATCTATCTATTTATCTATCTATCTATCTATCGCTCTCTCTCTCTCTCTCTCTATATATATATATATATATATATATGTGTGTGTGTGTGTGTGTGTGTGTGTGTGTGTGTAGGTATGTGTATGCAAATTCATTATATTGCCCATTATTCCAGTTCTAGAAAGTTGCATCATAGTAGTGTAAGGTATATCAATCAGATAAAAAAACACTTACTGTACCACTCAACCTAAAATTCTAAAACGAAAAAATGGATGTTTGATAACAAAGAAAAAGAAAGTTAAAAACAGTAGAGAAACAAGAAGAATATGCCTCTAGTTTACAATGAAAAATATTTATTTTGATATCTAGAATATTAAATGTGCTTTATTTATTAGGCTTAAGCATTAAGACATATAAATTTTCTCTTTTGCATTTTGATAGATCGTTCTCTGAAGAGATATTAGCATCGCAAATTAATCATTTGAATGTGTCAATATTTTGTGTGTATCAAAAACATCTCGGTATAAATTTATTCCGAAGATCAGATCACCGTAAAAGGAATACACATGCAATTCATCTCCTATTGCATTTGTTTAACGTAGTTGACAAATTTTATTTTCTCTTGCAATTTTATCATACCGTCTAGTTTCAATAAATAAATCATATGATCCAGTATGAAGTTTTCTTAATGCTTTTCTATATCTATGATTTCAACCGTTTGCAAATACGACTCTGCATTAAGTGCATTCTTAAATATAGTATAATATTGTACAATTTACAGTCATACACATATCTTAATCATTGTTTGATAATTTGATAAGTCGGAGACTGAAATTCTCGATTCAAGCAAATATACTTCAAACCTAAACCACATAATACATTATGTATGGCAAATCACAAGTTTAAACCATTGTAGGGCAAACCATTATCTGTATCAATGAGTATCTACATTATATAGACTAGAGTATTTCTAAGGGCAATTAATTGAATCCAATGTTTTAAAATTCTCTCTTTACGAAGAATATGCACAGGAAAACGCCCTATATCCCGAAATAAATCGGCATTAACCGATGAATAATTTCATACCCAGTACACCTTTACAAATTTGTTTTTATTATTATTATTTCGTTAAAATTATCGGCTGGATTAAACAGTTAAGAACTAATAAAACTAGTAAATTTTATTATATATGGCAAAAAATAGCTCAATTGTTAATCTAAACACCAATTTATATTCTTCGTCAACATTTTTTTTTCTAAGTTTGATTCCATGTGCCATTGCTACTCAATAGAACACGTATTTTCTAGTATACAAAAGACTCACCAATTTGAATTTGTTTGTCACATAATATGAAACGGACTTTTTCTTTTTTCTTTTCTTTCCCAAATATCATAATGTTTGTTTTATCATAATTGATTTGAATTTTCCAATCATCACACAACTGCGCGAACTTGTAATATTTGCTGTGACTTCGCTAACAAAACTCTATCATCTGCATACAGCAGTATACAAATGTAAATGTCGTCAACAGTAAAAATAACGCCATCAATCTGATTTAACAAACTATATACAATATAATTAATGAATAAAATAATATAAATCGATAACAAAGGATCACCTTGTTTTACTGCTTAATATGAATTCAAAAATCAGACAAATTACCAGTGTTATTTACACAAACTATTACATTACTACTTAACATCCGTACCATTTTATCACTAACATTACATTCTTTAAAATGTATACCATAATACATTTATATTCATCTTATCAACTGCTTTTTGAAAATTGCTACCAGCAAGCATAGTTTAAATTTTTCACTCAAACATTGACGTCGGATAGAATTCAAAACAAATATACGGTCAGTAGTAGATTTGTCAGGTAAAAACCGATTTGAAAATTTAACACTTTTCTGCTTTTCAGCCCAGAGATTAAGTCTTCCGTTATTTTACACATTATATTAGTAAGAGTCCTACCGATGTAATTACTTACATCATTTTGATTCCTCATTTTAGGGATAGGAACAATTGCCACTTGTGTCCATCCCATGTAAATATGTAACTTTAGAGAACAAAAAATATTTTCACATATTTGTATTAAATATGTAAATATTTCCGACATCAATCCATAAGAATCTGATGAATTGCGTCTTTTCAACCTTTTAACAGCACCTGTCACTTCTTTAATTGGTATAGGTTTATCTAGGTCTTCTACCTAACAGTTTATATCAGAATATAGACTTTGTGTGTGTGTGTATGTGTGTTGATTTACATACTAGTGAACGGATTATATGTTTTAGTAACTTTTATTTGTGTATTTTAAATAGGAGCACACACATGCTTCATAGACTTACCAACGTAAGAACTCTGTTGTGTTCCCTTGATTGGTCTGTTGGTCTCTGGTACTCAGTTGTATGAAATAAAGTCGAGAAATTCAAGTGAGGACCTATTGTTCAAATTTGGCACCTAATGTATTCTGTTATAATGTAATAATTGTTTTTATTATGTGAGTCCTAGGTTGGCAGACTTTACGAACACATAAACACACACACATACACACACACACATATATATATATATATATATATATATATATATATATATATATATATATATATATATATATATATATCTATATCTATAACTTAAAACTTAAGATATAGTATCGTGACCCTTTATATCTTATTTGATTCCCTAAGTTAAAGATACATGTAGCACTATATATATATCAATTTCATCTGAAATAAATATTTGTTGATTATATTTGTATTTATTGTACAGTTTTGTTTGTTTCATCCAACCAACCAACCAATAAACCATCGACACATACATTAGTCTCTCTATCTGCTTGTCTGACTGGTATTCTCTCCTGGTTTACGTCGAGTACACTTTGAATATAAAAGAAGTAAATGTTTTGCTTTTACTTCTATTTTCTTTGTCTTCTTTCCTTTTTCGTACTTAATTGGGTCTTTTATTTTCAATATTGAAATTTGATGACCAGATTGTGTTTGGTTGCATGTTTATTTATTTTATATTTTATACATGTTGCAATAAGAGAGAGGCCGTACCCGTCTTTATCCGTGTATATCACGCCATAAGAATAAACAGGATAACACTGTTTACCTTCCTGACTAGCCAAATATAAATACTGTTTAAGTTCGTGTAGAACGCGCGCAAACAGCGAATCCATATTACATTATGTGCCCTTAGATAAATGACTTTGATCTGGGTCTATGATGTAGGAACGCGTTATACGCAAGCTTGATATGCATTGGTATTTTACTAATTTGGAATCCAATCAGCGATATATGTTTCCTTACCTCTTTTAAAAGGAAATTTATCTTGAAACATAGTTCTGTAATTTGAAACCATACAATCTAATCGGATATTAGAAATCAGATGGGAGTAATATCCGGTACACCCTTACATCCAAAAGACGATTAGCAAATTGCTGATTATTACAATCTATGTAATTTAGATCCAGAGCTGTTAGTCCCCTCACTTGGAAATATCACATGCCTTGGAAGTTGAAAAAACAAGTTCTGTCATTTCTCAAGTACAGTAACTGAAATCACGGGAATTCATTATAATAGTTGCAGAACACGATGCTAGATCAGCAGAGATTATTAAATTATTGGATACGTACTTCAAAATGAAAATATTTCATAGTTCCCGAAAAACAAGCTGCATTTTACTTTTGGCATTAATTTGGTTGTTTTCGTTTTTATATTTTATTTAACTGTATAATGTATATTTTTATTTGTCGCTTTGATGCTTTATGAAGAATTATACCTCGTTAATTCGCACACAAATTACTATTGTGCTCTTCCAAAACAATTTTGATATGACCCTTCTTTCGACTAGTTTTAATGATGTTGTGACAGACAGAGACAGGAATATGCAAAGAAGCATAATCTTTCGCAATACATGTAGAGTCATTTTTTTCAATTACAAAGATACAAATGATATTACTTTTGGCGAATCAAGGAGACGAATTGACGAACTTATCTCTAAAAAGCAACATCATAATTAATCCGCTTTTAATATGTGCACGTATATTATTATCCTTGCACCGAGACTCTTTTGTATTACACTTATGAATGATAACCTCTGGCGGATTGAGATATCATGAATTGAAGTACGTGTTAAAAACAATTTGCATTCGAACGTACTGAATAATATACACACGAGGAGCTAATAGCAGTAAAGAAAAAAGAAAGAAAGAAAACGAAGCATTAAACAGTTGTTAAGGGGGTATTTTAGCCACGTTTGGGCCAATATGGCCAATATGGTAATTTAACAGTGGGGGCACAGTGGCCACTTAATAGGATTGCACTATCGTCACCGATGAGAAGTTTACCATTCTGGCCTCTATGGCCCCTTATGGCAGTCAACATTTGGGGCCACTATAATCACCTATGGGAATTTAACACCACTATGGGAATTTAACATTATAGGCTACTATATAACTCTATGGGAATTTAATAATGAGGACCTCTGTAACAACCTATAGGAATTAAACAGGACGGCTATAAGAGTGACAAAAAGTAGACGAATATCCTAGGACAGGAAAAATAAAAACACACATACATTGTAAGAAACTCAGAAGAATGAACGGGTTTGGGGAAATAACGCATGCATTATAACAAACCAACCGGGATGAATGGGTTTGGGGGAAAAAAACGCCACATACATTATAACAAACTCACAGGGATGAATGGATTTGGGAAGAACAACACATACATTGGAACAAACACACAGTCTTCGTGACAGATAGCACACCGTTCTAATTAGAAATAATGGCACAGTTTTAAACACAGACATTCTATCTGACTATCCCACATGCATACTATCTCACATACAAAAAGGGAGCAGGTTCGGCATTATTTTGTTTTCATACATGAATAAACACATGCATACAAAGGGGGGGGGAGGGGTTATTATTTTGTTTTATACATGCCTACCATCACACTTACAAAAGGGAATAGAGAATAAGGGTATATTCTTTACTTGTCATACATACACGCCATCACAGACACAGATACACAAGGCGGGAGGGGGTTAAGGCCTATTTGTCTTTGTTTTCAGACATACATATATTCATATATACAAACACACATACATACAAATATACATACCAAGAGAGGGGATATTTGTCTAATTTATAGAATAACTGGTGTGTGCCGGGGGGGGGGGGGGTAGGTGCTAAAAAGAACCTCTGGGGTGGCCGTGAGAAGGGCTGTTTTTAAAAGCCACACCTCTTTTTCCATATTAGCCGAAGTCGCGAATCTACAGACACAGAGATCCTAAAATCATGCTGATTACGCCCCACTCTCCCAGTCATCGACTCATGGAATCAGTGGTTATTTTTCTGGTGGCTGCTGCAGCTATTATTCTTGCTGCCACTGCTTAAACAGTTATCTCTGTATCTGTTGGAGCTGTTGCTGCTTCTGCGTTTTTCCCTTTACTTTTCTTCTTTCAGGATATCCTACACCAGCTGCTTAGCCATCCCAAACTAGATTCCACTTCTTTTGACGAAACGCCTTCGTCATGGAAGGAGGTCCAATTCCTCTGCCTGGTTTAGGAGATGCTTGACTTGCTTTTAAATGTAATTTTTTAAAGGTTGTGGTCGAAAGAGGTTTTCGAAGTCAAACGAAAACCCCATTCAGTCAGCCATATTCGAAGCAGCTGGTCCCTGGTGGTTCATCACATATGGTGGTTGCAGGTGGAACTCCATACCTCCATCAGCCTAGGTTCCTCGCCAGGCTTGCTGCTTCTACTCCGACCTCCAATATATGTACTTTCATGGGCTGGTCCTCCTGAGCCATTGTGACTGAAGCTCAGTCCCCATGTGTAGCACCTTACCTTGCTGCTTCAAATCGGGCTCCGATGCGGGAGTAGGTCGACTGTTTACTGCGGAATTAGTCCGCATGTGGCAGGTAGTCCCCGTCCTTCCTCGCGTGCTAAAGCTTGATGTTGGAGTAGGGTGAACTCACTCTGCTCCAGATTATAGGAGGCAACCGCAGGCATTCCCCTCCCCTCCTCACCTACAAGAGCTGGACTCGCTCCAATGCCCCCCCCCCCACACACACACTGACGACTGGTGGCGGACTGTGTGAATGTGAGTGAATGCTGAATGTGTATTGTTTTTCGGAAAGTAAAAACCCACCCAATGATCTCCTGATGACTGTCATCGGTGTTGTTGACATAGGCTTTAACATCTTTGGGTTTTCGATGAGGGAGAAATAATAATAACAATGCACAGCTTATACACGAAGCCATACGAAAAACGATCTTTCTCTGACACTTCCGGTGCATCATAATACAGCAAATATCTATCATCCTCTATCTTTATTGAAAGTACGGAATCTCTCTGCGCCGCGCTCATGTGACGCTACCAATAAATCACTGCAGTTCAGCGGGAAGTTTCTAAACAATCAGTTATCGAAGTGCCGTCAATCTTGTGTTAATTACGTCACTGGCTAATCAATCGGGAGACACATATTTAGTAGTTACCGGCCTATGATATTGGCTTGCCAATTTCGTCCGGGTACCAGCAAAACAAGAACTCCTCGCAAAGACGTAGACCACTAGGTCACTCCATGCAGCATATCTATACAGTGCTGATAGTTTGAATCAAATCTTGTCTGCCTTATTTATAGATAATAGATTCCTTTCTAGACATATAGTTATTTCTTGTTAGTTTGTGCTTTTTCTTTAGTTTAGACTTTTTAATTATTCTGCATGGTTTTTATTCTTTGTGACAAAATGTAAAATATGTATTTATCTACACGTGTCACTCTTGTGTTTGTGTGTGTGTTTGTGTGTATGTTAAAGTTTTGCATTGTCATCTGAGGAAGTTGATGCTACATAGATGGAAAGGTAGGGAAACTTTGATAATTTCCAACTATGGGGTGACAAGATGAAATTAAACTAAATTCTTTAGTGTAAATATACTCTTTCTGAAAAAGAAATCGGTCGATATATATCATTAAACATTTTACATATAACACACAAACTATGATTATAACTAATAAGCCTTACTTTCTTTCTGGATATCTCCCTTCATATAAAGTCCATGAAGAATTGAAAGAAAATAAAAAATAGAGGACGTGTTTGGGTGCATTCAACCACTTTGTACTCGATGACATCGGAGAACACAAAATACAAACTGAATCCCTCGTTCAGTTCGATGGGGTGTCGAAAATATTTGAAGAGTAGGTTGTTTTTCTTGTTGTGTTTTAATGGTGTGAGGTCTGTGTTTTCACCAAAAATAACAAATAAAGATGAATAAAATTTGATGGAGCACGTTTCGCTGTCGAAAAGATCCATTTTTAAATGATAAGAGGATGAATGGTAGTCGATCATCAAATGTCTCTTTGTTTTCTTGAGTGCCTTGCAAAATTGATCGTTGAAGATAGCTGAAATCGTATGGACGAGATGTCAACTATCAAATAATATCCTTTATGAATTTTCAATTCATAAAGATTCTATTGGGCATTAACTGGCATTGGTACGTTTTTTGTTGATTTTTACCTCACGGACTTCTGAATGAGCTTCGTGATCCAGTTGTATGTATTGAGGTAATTTCGCCGTAAAACAACACAAAGCAAATTTACACCGTGTTTCAAGATAAAAGTTGTTTTTTGGTTTGGGTATCGATTCTAGGATTTGCAGGTTGTGTCAAGGCTATTTTATGCTATAAACAAATTTATTAAAATAAACCATCGCAACACAAATGCGAACGTACTTGTGCATCTCTGACCGATGGGATACAGTGCGCGAATCAGTTTGGTGGGAGGATGAGATTGCAATGAGTCATACTGAATTATGTTAGGTATCAAGTGAGTGAATGTTGTTTTTATAATCTCTTGCTTAGACAGACGGAAACGATGAAGACAATGTGTACATTACTGGGCCGCACTCGTGACTCCAATCGTGAAAATCCGTACGAAACCTCAAATAATCCGGTGTCAAAATCTGTTAGTAAGCACGCGTGTGGCAAACGTGTAGAATCGTTATTGGCATAATTCAAGCATGTTGTTTCCAATTTTTTTAGCCAACACTTGGAATTGAGGTTAATCTTTTAGACTTCGAAACAAAACTACATAATATGTATTGAGGCTGATGGTGCGATTTGGTTTCCTCTATTGAAATAAATTTTGGGTAATGTAAGTAATATCAGCGTTGCAATGATGTCCTTTTGATGTAAACCAAAGTTTAATATCTTCTTCATTTTTCCCTAACATATAATGGAAAATGACGAGATACGTTTGACTGGAGTCCCGTCGTCTTTGCAAGAAATACTTCTACAAACTAAATGTGTTCTTGACTTTCTTTCAGTAACGAGTAAGCCGAAGAACACTCTTTGTAACAAAAAGGTTGTTTGTGTACAAACAAACATTTGACAAATTCGTTTTTACTTGAACCACTTGGTCCAACAGTTTGAATGGATGCCAAGAATACAGTGTCTCCACTATTTTTCATGGTGAGATACGTCTCCTCTCCAAGCTTCAAATTCAAGACTTTTCCTGTCACATACTGTCTGTTAGGGTACATTACTAGCGACACACATTTCTTGGTAAGTATAAACTGTGCACTAAGTACAAAGAATCTCTTCTGAATACCGGAGTAGATTTTGTATTCATTCCTAATCACATGACTTTCAACACAATGACTTCCTCGTGAACAGACACAGTTTTTGTCATCAATGCAATCACGATAATGTGCCAAGATGAATTTGAGGTAAACAAAATCCAAGAAATACGGGGACAAACACACACACGACAAGTCGTCCCAAATTCAAAGGAGTACCATCTTGTGGAATTAGTTCTTCTAAAAGTACTTCGTAATCCGTCAAGTCCATAAACATTTTAACGACATCCTTCCTGAGAATTCGGTGCAGCACTGCGTGCAGAAGTTCGTATAATGTGTTGGCAGTTTGTCGGACCATTTGAACATTTTCAAGGTTGCTAGCCTTCTTATAGGAGTCAGATGCAATTATTAAAATATTTATGACATTTAGGGTGATGATGTTCTTTGGGTTTCACTTGAATCTGTACAAAATGGTTGTTAGTAGGTATTCTCAGTTCAAAAGATCGATTCTGGATGCTTTCTTCTAAACTATACATGATAAAGAATCCCTAGGTACTGTCGTCTGAACCGACCAAGTGGAGTCTCATGCCACAACTTAAACACTATTATTTGACTCCTTTTTCCATGTATATAAATCCTGATTTAGCCAAAGCTTTGGGAGTGGGTCCTTCCAGATATGTTGGTCATTTCCCTTTGAACATGTTCAATCAACCGGCAAAATGGCAATAATCAAGCAAAGCCAAGCGAAACGTGACCTCTCCTCTGTTCCGGGATTCTCGGTGAAAAGGTGGGTGTGATTCTGGAACAATGTATCATGTGAGCTTGGGGTGTAAAGGGTAAGTTGTAACAGTGATGATATCCATATTCTGGTAAGGTGACTTCGTCACTTTATATAGTGGAACAAGACCAGGCATCGATCTTGTCGCAGGGCACTTCATCACTCTTGTCGTATGACACAGCATCAAATTCGTCTTTATTCAACGTTTGGTAGGGTAGGCAAAAGCATATTTTTCTGTGTCGGAATTTTTTTTTGCGGATTGGACGTCTTTGTCCAAAATGATATTTCTATCTTGGAACTTTCTCCTTTTTATACTGGATGGTGGTACAAGTACGGTACATTGCTGTGATCGGGAAGACATACTCGTTTCATGTAGACAATCTGATATACTTTCTTCAAGGATTTACTGACGATTTGGTGACAAACAAAGGTACAATCTTGTGTGATTCGTGCGATTTGACGCAAAAGTCTTTATCTTGGCCTGACTTTAAGGCTTCTTTCAACAAGTCAAAATTTATGATTATACTGGAACTTTCCATTTGGTATGTGAAGTTGTCCTTTCTTATCTCGGTACAGGTATCCGTGATATTTGGATCCACCACTGGCAAAACTCAGAATAGTATCTACGGGATGGTCGTCAGTCCACGTTCTTAAACATTCGTCTTAGAAGTGATAGTGATAACTTCCAAGACGATCAATATGCATACAGCTATCGGTAAAATAAGTAAAGTCCGCAGTCCTCTAAAGGTTCCAAGACCGAGTACAAAATTTTAAACGGGCGTTGGGTGTAACGTTAGCAGCAATGATCACGTTGGAAAATTCGTTGGGTTGAGCAAATTTACCAGAATCAACTCTTTACTAATAATTTCGATGTGTTCGATGAGCTTTCCTTTATAGTCGATCAACTGAAACTATTGACTTGGATCCATCAAGGATTGGGTCTTGATCATTATTGGGCGTTGAGCGAGATTTCCCTACAAACAACTGAGCATGACTTTAGCAATAGCTCGTCTTTGCTCAGCTCGACGTGTTCCAATTCGATACCTTGGATTGGTACCATTCCATTGTGCCAAATTTGGTATACTTTTAACAATTGGTATCCACGGTCAAGAGCATGAAACAATTCCACACCCACCCACGTTCCTGTCAACGCGCTGTATTGGTCATCGTGACGACAGGGTTCGTGTTGATTACAGCACACGTACAACATAACGGAACATCAGTTTTTCATTGATGAAGCAACACGGGATGGTAAAAGCATTTTTCATTTGATTCCTACTGGCGAATATGTTCGACGTCAATGTGCTTTTTCAAAATTTTACTGTGACCTGTTGGAAATCAAGGATATTTACAGATCCAAGGGTACAACGAACTTATAGACGATATATTTCATTCAATTTTCTTGGTACTCATCTGATACGTACAACAATCGTGTAGCATCTTTCCTTCTTCCAAACATACTGTTCTTGAGGATTCAGCGATGTGTGGAAATTCCGGGTCTGTTTTTAAAATTCGATCATAGGCTTGTTCGCACATTTCCACCATACGGTTTCCTTGAGCTTCCAACTTCCGGCGTTGTTTCATTCGTACAGATCTTCTATGATCAACCATGTATACAGCTTACTCAGTTCTAGATCAGGATAACACATGCCATAAATATCCATGAAGTTCGTACACGATCTCTGGTATATTGTATCAACTTGTCTTGATACCGGCACAAGTATGTTGTATCCAGTTGTCTTGAATCTGGCACAATACGTGCCATCAATATCCAAGAAATTCGTACACGATCTTTGAGGTTTTGAAATTGTAAACATCGACGGGACAAGAACCGATCTTCTTTTTATTTTATCCACCGTTTCTGGCATGTTATATCCACTTGTCTTGTGTCTGGCATAAGTAATGTAACCAAGGCAAATCCTTGACCGAATACCGACGACTCCCTGGTTGACACGTTTGAGATGATACAATAGCTAGTGTATTCCTGGGCATGAATAGCATGCGTAGAAAGCTTCCTTCTGCTCCGCTTGCATACCGTCTTGGTCATAGTAGTGTGCCTCATGCAAATGAGGTATCACTACGTGTTGATTTTTCTTCGGTATGGAGAAGATTAACCATCTCCGGCCTTCCAAACGCTTCGGGCATGCTACTCAAGGGCATAGCCAAATAACCCATGGAATCTACAATCTGTACTGTTCCCACATTCACTGAAATAATGTTGGCCCCAGTCATGGTGGCTTGTATACATTCAGTTCATTTTGCTAAACAATGTTTCAAAAGAAGCGATCACTGTACCGTATTGGTTACTGTTACTGTAACGATCTAAATCTTATCCGTTCGAGTCGTCGATGGGGTCAAACTCCAATTTGGCGAAATGTGATACATGAAACATTTTTTTACGTCCATACGGGAGCACGCTACAAGAACATATTTAAAAACCTTCGTTCTATCACTGTTCTTGTATTATTCTATTTTAGAAAATATTTTGTTTAAAAATATAATATTGCTGGGTTTTTTTTGTCTCCATCAAGTTGCGTTTCAGTTTTCGGAATTTAGTATCAAGTTAAGTCCCCACAATTTTCATAAAATTAATCTTTTTTTTTTTTAGTCTTCGCTAAAGTCCATTTCAGTTTCGAAACTGTATTGTTATTTTTATTATCGGCCATTTGCATGAAATATTCCGGGGTTTCTTTTAGTCTTCTTTTAACTCTGTGTCACTTTCAGAAGTTTAGTGTTACTTTTAGCCTAGGTCATACCTTTTAATATGGTTTTGTTGTCTTAGGTCAATTCCATGTCAGACTCAGATATTTACTTTTACTAAGTCACTGCCATTTTTATAAAATCGTCTAGCCTTTTTTAGTTTCCGCTAAATCCCCATTCATTTTCGAAATATAGTACGACTTTTGGTCTTGGTTTAATGGTATTCATGTTATACACACACACACACACACACACACACACACATATATATATATATATATATATATATATATATATATATATAGGCGTAACAATGTTAAGAATACTCCTCTTTCATACATATAGCCTCATTGCAGCCGCCAGTTTTTGATTTCATATAGTCGTGTGATATTTCAGTGTATAATCTATGGGCGCCCTAATTGCTAGTTAGTTTGTTGGATACAAGGTTAAATTCCCATAGAACCCCATACCGACCCGCAATGTGAAACATATACATGTTTTTAACATTAAAATAACCCTTGTGTCCCAAGTGACCCACAATGTTAAATTCCCATAGATCCCCAGAGTGCCCACAATGTAAAATTCTCATTTGTCCCTAGAGTGGCCAGCATTGTTAAGATATTAAATTCCCATTTGTCCCTAGAGTGGCCCAATCAAAGATGTCCAGAGAGTGGATATTACAGAGTGGCTCCCACAACTACTAACCCACGATAAATGACGATCTATAAGCTTCTTATTGTACGTGGGGGCATCAGCCTACATAAGTTTGTATTTATTCTGATGGAAGAAGGTATAGTCTGTTTGATGCACCTTGATTGGCCATAAAATTGAAATCAAATAAAAACACGACAAATTAAAAAATTTCTTATGCTAATTTGAACTTAATAATAAGTACGAACTGTGACATATGCATATTGCAATTTTTTAATTGCAAGTTACAAAAATGTGTACTTTGTTATAGTCATTTTACATACATTTATCACAACTAGTCGAAACAGCCGATAGCAAGGGTTACCCTATCTAATAATAGTAACTATGTGCCGAGTGAAGATGAATTGGTGCAATGGTTAGGGCCAACACAACAGTCTCATACACGTCATGACAGATTAATAGAACACAAATTCAACAGAAACGACTTTATTCCTTTAATATTTCTCAAGTCATTCGCAGCCAATCACATCTTGGCCTAATGCTGTTACATCTAACAAGCAACACATGTATGCTAATACCCTAAATGTGCTTTAATTTGAGCGATTACAGTATTAGGCAAAAATGTAAACTATTCCTTAAAAATGTTTGAAAAAATTATTTAGGACTTCGTCCAAGTTTAATCTAACAGCAGGGTAAGCTCACAATCGTGTGCAAAGTAAATTTTTCAAGAAAATTGATTTTTATGGCCAGTTAAAGGACACATTTCAAGAAAATTGATTTGTATGGTCAGTTAAAAGTCACATTTCAAGAAAATTGATTTGTATGGCCATTTCAAGGACACATTTTAAGAAAATTGATTTGTATGGCTATTTAAAGAACACATTTCAAGAAAATTGATTTTTATGGTCAGTTAAATGACACATTTCAAGAATATTGATTTGTATGGCCATTTAAAGGACACATTTCAAGAAAATTGATTTGTATGGTCAGTTAAATGACACATTTCAAGAAAATTGATTTTTGTGGTCAGTTAAAGGACACATTACAAGAAAATTGATTTTTGTGGTCAGCTAAAGGACACATTTCAAGAAAATTGATTTGTATGACCAGTTAAAGGACACAAAACGGACATAATGGTGAAGCATCGAAAAAAAGCTATGGAGGGAGATGAATAGAAAGGGGATTTGAAATGTTGCAAAATTGTATATAATTAGTTTTTAAGGGAAAGGAAGAAAACAGATACGAGGGAAGAAAGGGGCAACAAGGAAGAAAGGAGGATGTCTGTTTGTATGAATGTATGTATGTATACATGGATTAATGAATGGATGGGTAGGCCGATAGATGTATATCAGAGAGAGAGAGAGAGAGAGAGAGAGAGAGAGAGTGTGTGTGTGTGTGTGTGTGTGTGAGAGAGAGAGAGAGAGAGAGAGAGAGAGTTATTTTCGTCTATAACTACTAAGCAATAGTCTAGATAACTCCATTTTCTCTATATGTCAGAACAATCATCTGTCACAAGTTTATATTGAAAACTGACCAAAGACAGACACTAAGCTACATACAAATAAATCAAGTAAGAGTGCAAACAAGCAAACAAGTAGATTATCAAGCAAATAAATTATCAGTTAATCAATCAGTCATACCAAATTTATTAAAGCCATAACAAGCACCTTACTTGGCCGAATTCTGAAAGGTATTTCCGAACGAACATTCCTTAAGCCGACAGGAAGCCCTTTAACTCATCATCGTCTAGAGGATTGGTTTCCGGGGAGGATTTGAAATTCAAGGATAAAAGATTCACCATTTCCACTTATATTACCATCCCAGCTGAATGTAATCACGGGTTTCTTTGTTGTCCTTATCGATGTTTTTCATTTAATTTCCTTTCGATAATTTAAAAGAATAGTTTATCAACTGAACAAGACATAAGTCCTCATATAAAATATACAGATAATAAATATAACATGAACATTTTTAAAACATTATGTCATTCATAACATAGTTCTGAAGTGTTGCATGAGTTTCGCATCAAATGACACAGGTTATTTTATATCTTTTTTATAGTGCCTTTTTTGGCGCGTGGTGATATTTCTATATGTCGATGTCTAGCAGCCGCCCACCTCCATTTTATTCCTAAATGTCATACATAAACATTGGGATCAATCAGCTTGCGCTCATAATACTCATAATTATTATTTAAAACGGAAGTTAAACATATAGTTAAGATACGTACATGTACTCTCTGTTACGTAATAAGTCTATCACATTATTTTCAAATCCTTTCTCAAATGAAACTTTATAGTATTGCACACACATATATATGTATATGCTTATATATATATACACACTTACACACACAAAAATAATACGTTGCTCAAAAAACATCACCGGTATAAACTACATTATTCAATGTCTGAATAGAAGACCATATAATCAATAGTTTCCATGCAGCATGATTACAATTTAGAGCAAAATAATATATACTGACACGCGTCAACATAAACAATGAGGTCACCATCCTTCCTTACACGAGCGAAATCTGGAAGAGGGAGATAAGTGTTCACGGCTAATCGGAGTTATTTCAACAGTAACAAAATCATGTATTGGAGCTGCTACATTGACGATGCGAAGAATCATAGTGATTATTTTGTAAGTAATATTAGCATAAACGAGGCAAGTTCTAGTGTGTTATTATTGTACAGAGAAAATTACAAGGAAGCACATGATTAAACAGACTTGAGTGCTAAGTTAAGCTTTGTAATCTAGCTAAAGACATCATCTTCCGAATCAATTTGAATAGACACCGTTTTAACTACTTGACATATGTTGCTTTTGAACTGGCGAGGACATTTACAAAGATCACGATGCGTGTGTCTTCCTTGTACTCTTCACTGACACGTATTACAAGAGTTTTTCAAGGTGACTGTTGTAGAAAATACCTGTCGTTAGTTTTGCTAACATAGATGTGAATATTTCTGTTAACCGGGAACAAAATTCATTTATTAATGTGGTATTTTATTATATTTATTCCAATTAGTAATAAGTTTAATGTGGTCGTATCTTGCCAGAGTTTTTTTGAGGCAAAGAAATACAAGTACATCTGCTATAGTAGCCGCTCTAATAGTCGTATTCCGGTATGTAACTCCTCTTCTGTGAGGAATTTGAACGGCGTGACACGATCACTTGATTTATTAAAATTATCAGGCATCATTACTTCCGGTTTATCGAAGTAAACGTGGAGCCAAATGCAAAAGTTTCAAAATCTTACTGGTGCATAGCAAAGGGTTGCTCGGCCGGCGGACGAAAATATAAGAAATACCCGTGGATGAAATACATTGAATTTTTTTTCCATTTCCAATTAAAAAGAGAAACCCCAAATTACGAAATTGTGGCTGGATTACATATCTCGAGATTCGTTTTCCTTAAAGAGACACCATAGAGTATGCTCTAAACATTTTGTTCAAGGCATTCCAACTGCCCATAATCCACGCCCGACACTGTCTGCATATAATAATTATGGAAACGTACTAATAGAGCGATCACTAAACTCTGTTGACAAACTTGATGAAGTGATGCGTGAAAAAAATGTGAAGGAACAGTCGGATGTGTGCATCTTCACTGAAAATGACAAAAGTATGAAAGACAACATTGTGTATGACCCTCTAGCGTCGTCTTCACTGAGCATTTCACCATCAGTGTTGCCACCAACAGAGGTCCCCCTGACAGTAATGAAGACTGAATGTGTAACAGATGACGAAATCTCTTCTGAACTTCTTCAATACTAGTTGTGAGCGAATCTACTTAAAATAAGCGAGTAATTTTGTTTCTATTATACTGTGCCCCTGTAAGAGGCTGAGTGAGTGAGTGAATGAATTAGGAGGGGGTTAGAATATGCTGGGGGGGGGAGTAGTAGTGCGTACCTGTCTCCAAGCCTCATTACTCCCCACCCGCCCTATATTTTGCCTTCCTATGAATAAATATGTGGTAGAAAGAGACTCCTGCAATAGCAACGGGTTTTACAACCACAGTCAACGAAAACAATCCATCCAGTACATATTTATTTACCATTATTATCAGTGTTTTTGTAACGTTCTTTTTTGTTGTTTTTGTTTGTTTGCTTGTTGTAAACGTATGTATCTGAGTGTTATCAAGCTAGCACCCAACGCAGATCAAGGTAATCCCAACCCTAGTAATACTACCATCAAAGTATTGAATGCCATTTAATGTCGTTTAATCCTTTTGAAACTTTGTCTGTTATTCATTTGCATTATCAGTTGTTATAAATATACCCATCAATAATGTTATTACTAGTATGGCGACATCCGGCAATGACTTTTGATATTTTGCCTGATCTCGCATTTACACAAATCTCATAGGTATTCCTGATCTGTTTTCCATCCATTTTTCCAAAGTCCTTGTCAGTTAGAGTTTTTTCCAGTTATCTCCCTGATTGTCTCATTTGCTATACTAATGCTTAGATCCTATTTGTATTCTTCTTCTATCCTACTGTTCTTTCTATCTTCTGTGACACGCAATTATTTTCAAATTGTTTTGATCCTTTTTAAGTAGGGTAAAAATGGCAGAAAGTGTTGTAACCAAATTTAAAGATTCTCGTCTGCTTAATAAAGATTCCACGAGAGATGATTGTGAATACACTCAGTCAGAAGAAAATATCGAATCATATTTAACTGTTTCCAATCATTAGTAGACGATTCGACAATTATACGACAAACTTTCCAGGCAATCATGATCAATAATTACGAAAGAAAAATATCATAATGAGCAGCAATATCAGTCGATTGTAAATGATTTGAAAAATAAAGATACAATATTGTATTTTTATGACACAGATAGAAAGAACGTTAGGATATCACACATGAAAAAACCAGGATAAAGTGTAGTCAAAAGTACAAAACAGTCAGCGTCTGAAGATTAATAAATAGCATGTGCAATTTTAGGAAAATCTCAAATATCAGCCTAATGTTTTTCCAAAATTATTTGTTAACCCTGCATATACAGCTGGTGTATTTCCTATTTTAAAAGACACACCGCGCAAAAAGCCGATGGAGCCACAGTTAACATCAGACAGCCAAGAAAATTTCGAGAGCGATAAAACTGATGTAAGAAATATCGGATGAGTCAAACGAATTAGAAACTAAATTGAAGAAAGGAAATAATAGTTTTATGAAATAAATTCGTCAACTAGACGAAACTTGGAAAACGTCAAATCAAGACGAAAATGTTCAAGAGAATTAAGAGGTTCTGTAAATGCTGTAGAAATAGGCAATAATAAATATAACACATAAAATCAGACATTAAAGTCTATGACAAACATATAGAGTGTGTAAAGAAATAAATCAGCAAAGAAACAGATCCAACTAAAACATCTCAAATCTAATAAATGTTGTAAAATACTAATTGTAAAAGAGCACAAATATTTTGACATTAAACAGATCTAGAGAATCTCCATCACTAAAACAAAAACTCAAAAGTTAATAAACTGCTTAAAAAGTATATTACACCAGGTCATGCAACCATTGCCATGATTATTAACGATTGGTTGTGTGTCATGTGATTTATGCATTTTAAATTACGCGTAGCTGTGATTACAAGAATGTTGTCATCTTTTCCTTTCTTGTCTACATAGTTCTAACCCATGTTCTCTTCTTCTATTCCGTTGTCTGTCTTTTGGCGACTTTTTACAGAAAGCCTATCAGCACATCGGTATTTAAAGTCAGTCCTAGTTAAAGGAATCGTGTTACTTTTTAAGTTGTTGTTGCATCTCACAATTCTACCTGCTTTCATTACCATATCACCAGTTAACGAAATATACCATCTCCACGGACAAAATAGTGCTGAAATCTTATAGAGATGCTTTTATATGAGTCATAGTCCTGTCCACCCAAAATTAATTTTTCAAACAACTTTTTTACAGTGTCTTGCACAGTGAAAACAGATTGTGTAATAGATGTTCTATTTTTGAACTTGATGCATATCACATAAGATCGGATACCTTGATTTAATTTCGCTATTCATTTCTCTGTCAAACAGTTACTATCCTGCAAAATGAAGTTCTTTGCTATATTTTCATCCTTTGAAATCATTGATTTAATTTCTTCAGTTGTCAATTTTCCCCAGTACTCACTTTATTCTAGATCCGTAATTATAATGATGTCGGTAAACTTTTAACACATCTGCTGGCTTTAGGCTATCCACAAGCCTGTTTTACAGTTTAATGTTCTCTGGGTCCATTATTAATCGAATATGTATATTTTTCCATTGATGTATTTCCAGTCCCGATTTGGTGGAATGTTAAAGTTCTTACAGATCACATTAAGTTGTTTTAGATCTTTATAGCTGTTGGTGGTATGCAATCTTGTTCATCAGATAACGGTTTTGAGCATTCAGAGAGCAGTTTTCGTATCAGAACGTAAAAGTAAAACCTCTATATTCATTCTACAAAGTTCAGTAAACTCTTATCTATTAAATGACAATATAATATTCTGCATCCAGCTTGTTGCCATCCATACTGCCAGTTTAATTAATTCTGACATAATTTCCTGTCACTCTGTTCGCTGTGTCTATTTATTGAATCATCAATGTCAAATCTGAAATGTTCTTTTCTTTTTTATCAAAACTGTTTAATGCCTTGTATTTAAAATATTTGTATTCTGTGTAGTAGATTTTTATTATCTCTTTAAATATTGGTTCAATTTGTATGTTAATTGGAGCGCTAAATTGAAATGTAGAACATGGATAAGGTGCACTGTTTGTTAGTTGAGTTTGTTCTTCTTTTTCTCTTCTGTATATGATGTCCATTATTTATTTGTCACAACTGTTCACACCTCAGCTGAATCATAATCATTTGCTTTCTTCTCTCATACTTTTTGTTGTTTGGTATGGTTTGTAATTGTTTTACTGGTTGTGTGTATCAGAGGTGTACTAAGTTCGAGTGAACAGAATATCGTACGGGGCATGTAAATATAATCTTCTTCACTCGAAAATCGACGCATAATAATGTTGATTTGGAGGGTGGGGGTGGGGGCTGTCTCTAAAAATATTAATGATGGGGGTAGGTTATTGTATGTATTAAACAATTATGGGCGGAAGAATACTGTCTGTAAAACAAACAAAACAAATGATTGTGGGGTGGGGTTCACTGCCTGGAAGATACCTATATCTCTACTACTGATTCCTCTAATCAAGCTTTAGATTATATTTCTTCAAACATAAGATGTGTCAAGCAAACTTCCGATCGAATCATGACATGAATTTTCTAAAAAATATAATTCCTTTTTCGTATTTCAAAAAATCAAACCTAGATACTAGTTGTGTTTGTCACTCTTACTGAAACGTCTGCGCGAAAAACTGGGTTGATGGAATTGTTTTCTATTTACACTGACCTTTAAAGTCGAGGAAGGACGACCAAAAAAAGGTCTGTTATAAGCAAGTATTTTTTTCCTGGAGTCACCGTGATTTTCCTACGAACAAAGATTTATTTCTGGATCGTGCTTGATCATGATTGATCACATAATACAATTCGTTAACACTGAACGACAAACTGCATGCAAAATCTTCATTTCTCTTAAAAGATAAATCATGAGAAGAAAACTAAGTAATTGTCTGCTTTCAGATCAGGAAATATAAATAACGTCTAGATTATGAAAACGCCATGCATAAACCCAAACATCAAACAGAGAAATAAACAAAACCCAACCATCCGATTTCACTATTGAACGAAAATAAACTAAATATTCAAGAAAAGAACGAAGGAACGAAAAGAACAAGAGTTCGAGAAGAAATCCAATTATTTACAGTTCGAATTTCCTACGCTTTGCTATGACTTTTTCCAATTACAGATTTAGATATAAATCAGATAGAAAGCGCGCGTGCTTTGGTGAATTAAATTTGTTTGCTTCAAGAGGAAACTTGCAAGCATCTATCATTATTCTCGGTTCAGAAATCCCTCCAGTTTATTTTTTTAATTAATTTAGTTTGTTTATTTTTTGTCCGGCAGGTATAGAATAATGCCCAAGTGCACGCAATTGCGTGATTCGCCGTCATGAGATACAAATGCCTTCATTGAAAGGAAGATGCTGTATAAATTCAAGAAAAAAAAAAAAAAGGAAGAATGTCATTAAGTACGGAAACCACCTTACCACAACCAGGTTCACATAGATGAATCCTAAAAGTAGTTGTTTATTCGCTTCTAAAGATAGGATTAGCTAAGGCAATTGGTTATTGTTTAAAAAACAGAGATGTGAGATTCAATACCTCAATTAGTTAAAAACTTTGGTCAAAAATGAATATAATCTCTAAATTATTTCACTGCCGCTTAATGTTTACATTTATTTTCCTTTTTCTGCAATCGATGTTCATAGACTAAAACAATATATCCTCAGTAATGATACGCATCGAGGTCTTTTATTCTGTATTTATTATATAAAAAAGAGCAAACATAAATGTTATTCAGCAATAAATTATTATTGAATGTGTCAAATCTGCTTACTGTATTGGGAAGGTGTAAATAACGTGTAAATTATTTGACCTAGAAGAAAGGAAGGAAATGAAAAGAATATAATATACTCGAGTTGGAGTTGATGACGTTCTCATCTTGGATGATATATTCACATTATGGATGGGATGTAAATTCTCTGGTTAAATTATACACCTGAATCTCCTACATTGATCTATTGTAATTAATGAAGATTAGTAACACAAATCAGAAATCAGTAATCAATTTTGTTCAATTATTTCAGAACATTGTGAAATATCCTCACCAATCGGACATCCAAACAAGATTATTTTGCTGAGCAGGAGCTTATCGCAATAAAAGAAGTTCTAGTCATGTGCATTGACTTTATTATGATATATGATTGGAACAGACAATCAAAAGTATGCAGTCCTTTCAAATCCTTATCCGCAACATTTTTCACTTTTTTTTATCATGTCTACATACTGTATTTCGTCGCATGATATGTGCCTATACACTTTCAAGGGGCGATTACAATTTACCTCAGTACTCAGTTACTACAAGTCCTGGATTATACTTCCTCTTGTCTGTCTTCTAAGAATTATGTATTATTATTTAATTAGTGATTTATATATGTCTGAATGACATTGTTCTCGAAATATAGGATGCAAAATATGCACCCCGCCCCTAAATCGTGTCCATTTTTACTATGAATACATAGCTATCAGTGTACACTTTCACTGCTGCAGCAGCGAAGCAAATACGGAACTTAACCAGGCTGTTCAATGTTGGTCAAATGTTGCAGAACTCGGAACTGGCCTCATCAATCGGAAATCAAAAAAGGGTAATTTTGCTGAGCAGAAGCTTTTCGCTACAAACGGAATTTCTAGCTATTTGTCGCTGCAGACATATGTAATGTGTTCCGCTTAGAAGAGATTAGTTCCACTAAATCTACAAATCATTTAATATTAAAGGGCGAGTTGAAAATGTAAATACCAACATTTGTCAAATGAGAATATAATTATTTAAGTCTCTCTCTCTCTCTCTCTCTCTCTCTCTCTCTCTCTCTCTCTCTCTCTCTCTCTCTCTCTCTCTCTCTCTCTCTCAGCAAATAAATAAGAGAATATATACACGTAAGGAACGATACTGGATACTATAATTGAAAACTCATGGAGAGTTCGGACTATATGAAAAAGTCTAACCTTCCTTATGCAATCTCTTTAAAACTACATCCAGGCATCAGTTTATCAGACGTACGCAATTTTTGCGATAATATTTACCCAAGTAAATATTCCGTAACTCTTTACATGTATTAGTATTATTATTTTTGCTGCTATTATTATTATTATGTCGATTATCCCGCCATACCATGCTCTTGACATATTTCCTTAGTACCTCCATGTATAACTTTACCAGGATATAATTTATATTGTACATTTTGTAGATGGCGTTAATTTTTCGGTACGCATGGTTTCCGTCCTTTATTCCCAGCCTGGAATAATGTCAAAACACTTTGGTTTCCTGCGCAATAGGAACTATAATCCCTTCTTTGAATTTTGTTATACAACTTTGTTGGGCTGATGGCAGCATAACATAGATATGTAGTTCACCCGTTTTAGACATTTTTTTATAAAAATTTTGTCTTCTTTCTTTGTTTCTATTTTTTATCCTTTGTTTGTTTCCCGTCATTCAGACATGTAGGAGTCAAGAATTTCTCTTGGCTTTTGTGTTTAGAGTTTGTGTTGGGATGTGAATTGTTTGTTCCCCTGACGAAGAGCTTGTATAGCTTAAAAAGTTGGAAAAGTGTTTTGTATTTGTGCCGTTATCAGTTTTTGTGTCTATATATATATATATATATATATATATATATATATATATATATATATATATATATATATATATATATATGTGTGTGTGTGTGTGTGTGTGTGTGTGTGTACTAGAACTCAAAATGGAGCAAGAGGTTTTGAAAACGAATAACAACAGCGACCTCACTACAAGTGTTGCAAAGGACTGACTGTGATATTTGATTTTGATTATCTACCATTCCGATAAAGAGTATAAATAAATTTCAAAATCTACCGTAGTCAATCGTAAAGATATAAAGAGGAATTATCACACGGAAGCCTGTGGACACGTGTAGTTTGAACCTACAAACAGACAGTACATGAATTATCACACGGAAGCCTGTGGACACGTGTAGTTTGAACCTACAAACAGACAGTATAGCTTTTCTTATCTCATGCGTAGATAGAGGATTATTAGTAAATAGGATTCCGTTTGGCTTCTGGTTATTATATAGATTAACCTTTCTGATCCCAGTCCTAGTCACGTGCTGTGATAATAGTTTGATTACGTTTACTTAATATATCTCATTATTTACTATTTCTACACCCTCCTTTCTTCTTTTTTCAACCTTCTCTTCCTTATTTACTCTCTAGATTTTTCTTTTTTTTTCTTTCTATCTTTCCTTCCTTCTATGATTTTTTTCGCATCTTACTTCCACCGTTTCATCAATCATTTGATAATTATAATGTGCTCTAAGAGATTTTAAACAATGTGTTAATTAAAATTCAGTGGTTTCTAAATTGCATACCATTTTGTAACGTGTTTGCCTGATTTATAGTATTCCAAATTCCTTAACATACGTAACGTATAAGTAAATTTCATATTGACCTTGAATCCCTAAGACAAGAAAACACAATATAAATAAATAGTACTTTATTTTTCAATGTACAATAATAAAACCGTAACAGTTGTAGAATTGTATCTTGAGTTTTCAGCTCTGATACATTTTTTCAGGTTTCAGAAAACATATTCTGTTTCATCGGGACAGGTAATTTTCAGTTTTTGTTTACTTGTTTGTTACATTTGGAAAAGGCTATAGTTTTTCTGCTTCTAAACTTTATCAGGAAACTATTTTCTGCTTCCATATTTTGTCCAGATGGAAATTATGGCCGAAATAGGTCCCTACTACTTGAACCTATACTTCAAGCCGTATATTAGGAAACGGTCATTGTCAACAAGAGGTCATGCACCTCTTGAGCCTCTTAGAAGTTTATGCATCTTTTGATGTTTTCATCATTGATCACTTCTATCTGAATAATCTCATCCATAAATATTGGTCTGTAGGAAAATTACGATGTAAATACTGTCAGGACTTTAAAATAAATCGATTTTGATTTTTTCAGTTCCAGAATTCAGCAATCAAGATCAATCAGAAAATCATTACAAACAATTCCCGAAAAAAATGCCAAAATTACAGTCTTTTGTATAAAATCAACAAGAGTGACCTGATTGGGCTTTACATTGTAGAAAACACATGAATTTCAAATTGAATGTTTTGGTAACATTAGCATTGCACCTGTCACATGTCATTTTTCCGTAAATATTATTATTACTTTCATAAAAAGTATTCTGAATTCTCATCGGACGAACAGGTGGCATGCGATTAGTAGAAATATAAAATTTTGGTTTCCTCACAGGAACTTCAGCTCCAGAAAACAAACGTAATGTTCTAGAGTAGCGAACTTTTTAAATAACAGTGTGTAAAAATTAATGCAATAATTATGGGGTTTTGTTTCGCTCAGTACATTATTTTATTGAGTTATCAAATATAGTTATCGGCCTCAGTTTCGTTGCCTAATATGACGTTTATAAAATTATATGTGACGTCATAAGGTGTTATTAAATTACGTGTTATGAGAAATCGTAATAGCGAACTGAATAACTCAGTCATATGTGATAAAGTAGAATATATCACAAGGAATACCCATGCCAAACTTCATTTCTCTAGCTGCAGAATCACAACAGGGATTTTAACGAATATCTGGTGCTAAAATCCGACCGAAGAATGGTCAGATGGAAGTCATCCAGACGGAGTGATAAGTCTATTAAGTTCAAATTATAGATTGAGTTTGATGAAAATTTGTAATATTTTGATCAAAAGTGAATCACTTCTTCGTCATCCTCCTTAGGAAGACAAATGTTTTCTTAAGAATCTGAATTCCGTGTGATCTCGGAAAATGTTTTTTTTTTCCATATTAATTTAAATAGAGATGTTGAGGTTCGTGTTCTTTTTCTTGTGGTTCTTTCTGTTTATTACTAAATGTAATTGATAAACGATATTTTAATACGGATATGATCGATATTTCTGTACCATTGCTATACTTTGTTTATAGCCTTTCATACTCTGAAAATAGTCTTGGAGAATAACAACTACATGGAATTGAATTGAAGGAAGCGAACGGACGATCGTATTCAATCTGGTATATACACCCCTTAGTACAAACCTCTCTGTTCTCCAGCTAGGATGAGAGTTTGTAAGGTTTATTTAAGGCATAGCTTGAGTTTTAATTTGATTTTTGTCAAGCCCGCCTTATCTTAGGCTCAGTGATATCATCCCACCCGTGTTCCTGTGCTTGTCCGTACGTCCGTCCACCGTCTAGATTAAACTAAATTTACAAGTTTTTCGTGTGGTCAGTTTCTCAGGCACAGTTGATACAGAGTTATGCTACTTGGTATTTGTATACAGACTTGAACTTGGTAAACAACTTGGAAAACGTTCACAAGGTAGGTACATATAAAAAGAAGGAAAAATTGTGACAGAAGCGTAAGATGATATAAGTATCTCTAACTTAATGTTTCACTTGATTGCTTTGTGCGATTCTTTGTTTAGATTTGTACTGTATCCCACATTACCACCTACCGACAACGGCATCAATTTCAGGTTGATCAAAAGCAACGGAATTATTCGGTGTTAGAAGAAAGTACAAACAAGCAAGTTGTTAAACTGGGTTGAGGTAGCATGGCAACTGCTTCACATGTGATATGTATATCAACTGCTGGTCTAGGAATCGCAAGAATAGCAAAAGTATATATAAACCCTTGGCTTTTAGCAGGTTCGCTGCAACTTTACTTGGGTTTGTTGCTATATATTCAAGGAAAAGTTTATATACAAGAACGTTTTAAAACTCGATGAGATCGTAACTGCTGCCATTAGTAAGTTTGACAGTATTGATAATGTTTTGAGTAAGGCAATAAGCAACAATAACATAATTCATGAGGTATTTAATTTGATAGTTGCCGGATGCAATATATACAATGATATACAAATGTAGTAACGTAAATTGCTGGTAACACAGAAAGTCATGACATTGAAGAGCTAAAAATATTTTTCTAGAAGAGGGAAAGAAATTAAAGGATAAAGAAACTTTAAAGAAGTGAACAATTACAACAAAGTATGGAAAATCTATATCTGGTTCTACATCACTTATTGCTGATTCTGCCAAGCCTATCCCTATAAAAATATTAGAAACACAGGAACTTATCAGAGTCTTTTATTATCAGGTACTTTGCCTTTGTCGGAGGAGTCTTCTTCTAGTGAAAGTGTACTTATTAAGGGAGTAGAGTGTGGCTTTGTAAATGTTCCTCTCCATTGTGTCAATTTGGCATCAGACTTAGTTTCCGGACCCGTGACTGTTGGAGCAGTGACTTCTTTACCCATGGAGGGTGTTCATTTATTATTAGGCAATGACCTAGCTGGAGAGAAGGTCGTGGTCGATCCACTTGTAGCTGACAAGCCTTGATTAGATCAAAAATTGATCATATTGAGATTGAAATCCCTGATTTGTATTCTACTTGTGCAGTTACCAGAGCTATAGCAAGAAGAGTTCTTGAGAGTGATGTTGATCAGGAAACTATTCCTTTAGCTGACACACGTATTGGTCAGTCTTTTGATGGGGTCACTTTTTCTCAGGTATTGATGAATCAAACGGCATTGATCTCAGTGATCCTCTTTTGACAACTCATTCTCTGTATTCTAATCAGGGTGACAAACGACAGTCACTTGTCGTTGAACAGGAACAAGATCCCGAAATATCCTGTTTGTTTCAGAGGGCTATTAGTGAAACTGAAGCCACACGAGTTCCAGTGTGTTACTTTGTGAAAAAATGGGGTCCTTATGAGAAAATCGAGATCACCTGAGGTACCCGCTGGTGACGAGTGGTCAATGAGCTATCAAATTGTTGTTCCTAAGTCATATCGACAGGAAATTCTTAGTCTAGCCCATGAAACTCCTTTGGCTGGTCATTTAGGAGTCAGTAAGACTTATCACAAGATCATGAATCATTTTTATTGGCCAAAACTTAAAAGTGATGTTTCTAAATACTGCAGATCTCGTAACACTTGTCAAATGGTAGGAAAACCCAGTCAGAAGATACCTAAGGCTCATCTGCAACCCATTTCTGCATTTGACGAACCATTTAGTAGAATAATGGTAGAATGTGTCGGTCCTTTACCTAAGACCAAGTCAGGCAACCAATACTTGTTGACCATAATGTGTGCGACTACAAGATTTCAAGAGGCAATTCCTCTGAGAAATATAAAAACTAAAGCCATTATGAAAGCTTTCGTGAAGCTTTTAAACCTGTTGACCTTCCCAAATCTGTCCAGTCGGATCAAGGGTCAAATTTCATATCTGGAATTTTCCAACAAGTTAAGCATGAATAAGGCTTCCAACAGTTTACATCTTCTGCCTATCAATCTGAAAGTCAAGGAGGTTTGGAACGATTTCGTCAAACTTTGAAGAATATTATTCGGTCATATTGTTTTGATACAGAAAGGGAATGGGATGAGGATGTTCATTTGTTGTTGTTTGCTGTTAGGGAATCAGTTCAAGAGTCATTGGGTTTTAGTCCTTTTTAACTGGTTTTTGGTCATACTGTCCGTGGACCATTGAAATTATTGAAAGAGAAACTTCTTTCAAATGAAGATTTAAAGATTTATCTTCTTGACTATGTCTCTGATTTCAAATACAGGCTGTCAAAGGCCTGTGAAGTAGCAAGAACTAATCTTCCCACTACCCTGTCAAAAATGAAATTAAGGTATGACAGAAATACACAGTAAAGGAATTTTAAACCTGATGAGAAAGTTCTGGCACTCTTGCATATACCTCAAAATCCTCCTCGGGCTAAATTGTATGGTCCTTATACCGTTGAAAAGAAAGTAAATGACTTAAATGATATCATTAACACTCCTGGGAGGCGGAAACATAAACAACTTTGTCATATAAATATGTTAAAGGAATATTTTGACAGAGATAGCCCAACTAATTATTCAGTTAATTTTGTTGTACCTGTCCCACACAGTGAAGATATCAACGATGGAATACAATCAGATTATAGTGACTCTGGTATAACCAACAGTCGGAATTCAGAAATATTCAACGATCTGGACCAGAAACTTTCACATCTACAACAACAGGAAAGAAATGAACTAAAGCAGCTATTACATGAGTATGATAACTTGTTTCCTGATGTTCCTACACGAACAAATAAAATCTATCATGACGTTGACATTGTAGATTCTACCCTATGAAACATCATCTTACAGGATGAATCCTGTCAAAGACAGGAATATTTGACGAAAGAAATTCAATATTTGCTGGAGAATGATTGTATAGAACGAAGTGCAAGCAACTGAAGTTCACCATGTATTTTTGTTCCTAAGCCAGATAATACATTCCGCATGCGTACTGACTATAGAAAAGTCAACAGTGTCACCAAAACGGATTCATTTCCAATACCAAGAATGGACGATTGCATTGATAAAATTGGAAATGGGAAATATGTCACCAAGTTTGACCTTAAAAAAGGATTCTGGCAAATTCCACTCACGGAAAGGGCAAAAGAAATTTCAGCATTTGTAACTCCAGATGGACTTTATCAATATAAAGTCATGCCGTTTGGAATGAAAAATTCTCCTGCAACGTTCAACGTCTGAAGAACATGATAGCATCTGGTCTAGATAATCGTGACGCGTACATCGATGACGTCATTATCTACAACGACACATGGGAAGATAACTTTGTAACGATTCGGAAATTCTTCGATCGACTCAGTGATGCAAATCTGACGATTAATTTGAGCAAAAGTGAGTTTTGCCATGCTTGTGTCACATTTTTAGGAGTTAAACCTATCGAAGCTAAGGTCAAAGCTATCTCTAAATTTCCAGCGCCAATTTGTAAAAAGCAACTTGATGCGATATTTAGGAATGGCTGGATATTATCGGAAATTTTGTTCAAATTTTTCTATAATTGCTGTACCTTTGACAAGTTTGTTGAGTAAGAAAACCAAAGTTCATTGGTCTGACAAGTGTCAGGAATCTTTTGACAAGTTAAAGGCCATGCTTAAGAAATCACCAGTTCTTTCTGCACGAAATTTCAGCCAATCTTTTAAATTGTCTGTTAATGCAAGTGATGTGGGGGTTGGTGGAGTATAGATTCAGAAAGACAAAAATGGTGTTGATCACCCTGTGTGCTATTTTTCTAAAACAATTATACAAGTTCCAGAAAATTTATTCCACAATTGAGAAGGAATGTTTGGCTTTGATATTGGCTTTACAGCATTTTGAAGTGTATGTTTCTTCGGCTCCTTCTCCGATTATTGTATACAGTGATCACAATCCCCTTACTTTCATCAACAAAATGAAAGGTAAAAATAGGAGATTGTTGAGACGGTGTTTAAAATTATTGGAATATAACATTGACATTCAACACATCAGAGGAAAAGAAAATGTGGTCTTAGATGCACTTTCACGTGCATAGACTATATTGCTTTGTTTTGTATAGCTGAGTTGAGTGACTTTTAAAAGACATTTTCATTTCAAATTTTGATTATGCATATTTGAAAAAAGCTTTATTGCATAAATCTTTCTTTTTCTTTATGAGGGGAGGTGTTATATACGATGTTTATATAATATTATAAATATTTTAGGAAATAATAAATGTTTCTTGACTTTAATATTTGCTTAAACCTTAATGTTGGATATAATGTTGACATGTTTAGATATTGTCCTAGAATTAGGTACTTAATATTTGAGTTCAAGGACGGTTTTGGTAAACAAGTTGTTTATTCCATTTGAGGTCAGGGTTGATTTTGTTTACAGATAAAACCAGAATTTCCTTAGAGTTATGTGTTAAAAGTCACACACACCATATAATATTCTAGAACATTTTGTTATGTGACCTATCTTTATATATACCATGTTTAGTGGACAGTTTTTTCAGTTTCGACCTTAACATCAGTCATTAAAGAGCCATTACAGTTGTGAAAAAATCATTCCAAATTCAGAGCGAGGAATTATTTAAAATATTCATTGTAGTATAAAAGTGCTCATAGACTTTTGGATTTTTGATTTTTAACTGATGATTTTAGGATTTATGTGAATTTATTCAAAGATATTTCGGAGTACTTCATTTTGGCACATCATCAGATTAAAGACTACTAGCACATCGTGACATTAAAGGCTATTGGCACATCAACACATTGATGGATATAGTCATTCATTCGGAACATTCTATATTTAGGACTTGTGATTAGGACACTTAGGATTATTGGATTATTTGGATTTAAATTCACATTACTGTAAGTGTTTTTTGAATGTTCACTTTAATTTTCAAGAAGTAAATTGCTTGTTGATTTTTACTTGATTTGTTGGTTACACTTTCTTTGTTACATTTCTTTTAGCCCATAGAATCGTAACAGTATTTATTCGTTCGTTGTCAAGAATTGAGAATTAAATTACATTGGAGAAAGTATCTGAAGGGATGCAAACCAGGATTATAAATTGGAGCATATGTGTCTACAGTACGATATCATTGCTTACGATATAATGGCTGATTATGTTAACAAAATGCATATAAATAGAGTCTTTATCATTAAATCACCAGAGAGAAAATTATTGATGTAGCATCTAATACAAATATCACACACGATACACAAAGAATGGGTTTACAAGGAGTCTTAATACTGTGTAAAAAGAACAGAAACTAATCCAGAAAAGTATTTTAATTCAGCAATACAAAATATACTGATTACTGTAGAAGGATTACCCAACATGGCTTACTGACAGTGTGCAACATAAGTAACAGTTTACAGAAGCAGCGAAGTATTTCTGTAACGAGGGGAAACAAAAACGTGCAGAACTTTGTAATTTGAGTGATAATAAGTTTTACTCTAATTACCGATTCATGTGGTTTGATTTGAGAAGTACAAATGATAATAGATTTTATGGAACAGGGCATACATTAGTAAATGTTTAACAAGATATACACCTGCAGATAAACAGAAAAGATAGCCAAGGTGTACACCGAATGTATATTTATTTTGTATCTGATGCTCTGGTAAATATTAAGAACAACCGATAAAATCAAGTCTGTTTTCAAAATTACATTTTAACAAATGAATTATTTCTTAGATGATGTATGGGTTTCACATTTGAAGTTTGGAGAGTGTGACCGAGGTAATAAGAATGGTATAGCTGATTAAAACGGTATAAAAGCGTGTGTTTTATGACTTTGAAACTATTACAAATCAGGAAGGAAAACGTGACAGGTCAACGTCCAATTAATTCACCTGAAACTGTAAAGAGATGATTACACACAAAACGATGTTCTAATGACATAATTCAGAATTTTTCAGATGGCATGGAAAAAGGATAACATAACAAATGTTAAATTCGACTTATTTCTAAAACTTTAAAAGCGATCTGTAACATAAGAACAACAAATTCGTGTACGAGATAATGAAAAAGTTAAAGGGAAATTAAATGAAAGAATGTTGGTATGATTTTAAGGCATTTAAGTTATTTGCTAATTTTGTGCAAATCAGATACGTAAGCAAAACAGAAACTACCACTTCATTTTAGACCAGATATTTTCCATGTATGATTTAGGGACATCTATGAAACCATCCAAAGCAAAGAAACATAATAAATTGAACCACAATCTAGGAATGAGTTTCTTAACTGCATTGAGGTTAAACACAAGATAAATTATGAAACCCATTTTTACGACAGCGAGAAAAACCAACTCCATTTTGATGGGGCTTTTATATATCATTTAACTAGTGAATTTGAAAGAACCTAATAATATGATTATATGTGGTTTTACAACTGAACATACAACATTTGCACTATATTTGATCAAAATGGTATATAAAAACGTATTTGATTGTGTTGTCATCATCTGTCCAACCCGTATTAACAACAAGACATAAAGTAGGAAATGGATTTTTAGAGACGACAATGTAATTGTGATATATGCTGGTGATAATTACCAAGAAACCAATGCTTTTTTCTTATAGACAACTGGACCAAAATTTAAGATGTAAAAGAGAGTGCAACCAAGTTAACAAAGTCGGCATTCAACTGGACTTGCATTTAAGATGTAAAAAGATGGCAACCAGCTTAACTTAGTCAGAATTCAGTGATTGACATTACAGAATATCGGTGTGGGCGATGTTACAGAAATACAATTCTGTCATAAAGAACATGCGTGCAAATGTTATGTTTATAGTGGTCTTTTCCTCAGAAGAAAAGAAACTATGGACAATGTGTTTGAGAAATAAAATATGGTACCTGTGGTTATGAGAGATAATATTGCTGAAAAGAAAAGAAATAAACTTTTAATGATGTTGGAATACCAATTTTATTGTAGGTTGCAGAGTAAACTCCTTAGGTAAAACACGAATACAATCATATGGAGGTGAATTTATGCTATCCACTAAATAATGTTTATCGTCATAGCAACTTAACACCACTTTGCATCTCGTGATACGTATTTTCTTTTCATCTTTGTCCTACAGCATATAGCTTACTTCTTAGACTACATAATGCTTTTCTTGTTCGTCTCATTTTATGGAACATTTTTGTTCATCATAAGAACATCAAACATATTATCTTTCTTTTGTTGTCACTTGTGTAATAAAACTGAATATTTTCTTATGCTATTGCAAATGTTATCTCTCTCTACATAAATACATAACGAATCTGTCATTTAAAGATGGTATTTTACCACCATATTGGTTTTTAAGCTTGCTTTCGTAGAAATAGAAAGCATTTTAGTTCTAACATGGAAAAACTACCATACATTGCTTTGATTAATTTGATTTTCTTGTTCTCGATAGCAATTAGTACCATATATTTGTATATGATTGTTCTTCTTTGCAAATAATATATCAATTTGAAGTTTAATATTTTTCGCTTCTTCAGTGCATATTTTTACACTGGTTCTCTTCCTTCAATTTTCCAACTGAACTGTTTACCAAACACAGCATAATTCATCATCTTTGTGTCTCAAAGATGTATTCAAATCTATGTTTAATTTCGAGCGTGGCTCTTGCTCAAATAAAACCGATGACTGTATACTTTTTATTTTATATCTTAACTGTGTATATAAAATCAAATTACGATAGCTGATAACATATTCCTATTTGTTTTCAGCACGCACAATGATTTAGGTACTAAAGGTTTTGTACCCTTTTATCTTCTATCAATTTCGTACGTAAATGTGATATATCACCTTTTTTAGGCATTAGCTTTTCTGGTTGCAAAGGATAATGTATTAATGTATATAATAGTCGTGCAGCTGTGTTGGTAGTTCTCAGTCTACTTCTAAAACACAACGAAAATATTGCCCGTCACTCCAAGACATTGAATTTTCTTCGATGGTTAAAAGAGGCATTAATTGACATATGTTCAAATTATACAAATTGTTGATTGTATGTATGTATGTATGTATACATATATGTGTATATATATATATATATATATATATATATATATATATATATATATATATATATATAATTAGTGACCTTGATCTTTAATTAACGTATTCTCCATCATCATTCATTTTACTGGCCTCGACATCAACATGATTTGCTTTAGCATATCGATTTGGTATCATGCTATATCATTCTGTACTTCAAGATTCAATTATAAGAAAAATATAAATCTGTCAGCAATACTAATTAACTTTGCATATTTGCAAACTTGCATCATGGACTAATCTAGGTGCCCTAGAATAATGTTCATGATCTAGTTTGTAATTATTCATGTATCAATATCGAAATTATTCACAAATGCCACATACCATTATCTCTTTACCTCATCCTCTGAGGCTTGAGTACAATTTCTTGACTGCTGGTAGTTCACTTTCTTTAAAAAAAATTCTTTTAAAATTTTCTAAGTAGTCATCCATGGACTCGAATGGATAAATATTTTTCTCAAATATGTTGGTTCCATTACTTTATATTTTTTCATTGTTTCTGTAAATTTTTCATCGTTTAGACTTTTAGCAAGTTGTTCTAGAGATTGTCCCATAAACCGAAAACTACCTAAAAATCTAATTGTCGTCTTTATGACAACTTCTTTGTTGTCGTCCTTTTCAAATATATCGACTCCAAAATTCTTACTAAACATACTGCATAGTTCATCATTATTTAGTATTATTGCTACTTTTTGATCTATGTCCTTTTTTCTATGGCCTTGATAATCAGATGAGAGTCAAATGCTGATAAATTGTGGATAATACCTGTCATGTACTTTTGATGTCTATAATTCAAATTGTACTCTTTATGTACAGAACCTCAGTATTTGTCTGTTACGTTATCATGACCTCTAATTCTGTAGCTACTAATTGTATTGTTCTTAACATTGCTGGTAATCTTCTTTTCACAAAAATGACATATGATTTTGGAATTATAAAGTTTCAGCGTTTTTAGGCCTAAGGTTTTCGTAAAGAGTTCTGCAATTGTTTGAGAAATGTTCGTAAAATGTATTTATGTAGTCTGTTCCTTTGTAAACTATTAGTTTTTGTGAATTGATTTAAGGTAAAGCAAAATCCTTTGAAACATGTTTTGCTAATGTTTTCCTTTTTTGTTGTTGTTTGTTTTGTTTTTTGTTTTTGTTGTTTTTAGTTGTCCACGATGTATTAGGCTTTTGTCTACAGTAGCTTACTTACTCCATGAACTTGCTCCATGATGCAGCATAATCTCTCTCTCTCTCTCTCTCTCTCACACACACACACACACACACATATACACTTTTACAGGTCTTTTGCGTTTGTCTACTGTTTGTTTAAATACATTAACAGATATGTCAAATTCATTTTCAAAATCATCAACGTCTTCTTTATCGGGCATCTCTGAAACATTTGTTCATACTTGTCAAGTTATATTTTTGAAAATTAAGACAAGCATTTGTATTTTTCCCCATTCTGTTAGTACAAGAAATGGGATACCTCTCATTTGCTTATATCTATCTACATGTAATATCAAAAACTATTATGATGGAAATCGATGTGACAGCTGATCCTGATGTGAAATGGAAATTGATTTAAAGTAATACTCTAAATGAAACCATAAATAATGCATTGAGGAAAAGGAAAACTTTAATGGAAAAGGTAAAAGTTTTGGAAATAAATAGACTTGTTTTAAAGACAGAGTATGAGAATAATCCAAACAATATAGAATCCAAAAGAAAGTTATTCACGGTCACTGGAGATTTAGAAAGCTTATATAATAAAACAAATTAGGGGAGTTATGCTAAGATCAAAAGCGTGATGGATAGAGACGGGAGAAAAATGTTATCAATATTTTTCCAACGTAGAAAAACGCAGTTTTAAAAGAAAAGTAATTAAGAAATTAAATATAATTGAAGAGAAAATCGCAAATATTATTTGGACCAAGGAATAGGAGTTTGACCAAAACGTATAAAAAAAGAGATTAGCTTCCCCATCTAACCATGATTCCTTCCTAGTTAAGCACGAAAATAAATTGTAAAAGGAAGAAAAACAAGCAGTATTAAAGACTGTCCAAAATGATAAAAGTCCAGGGCTGGATAGTATCACTTGCAAGTTTTATAAGATATCTGGCAAGATTTGAAGAATTGTTTATTGAAGCATTCCATCTGAGTTTTCAGAAAGGCGGACTTGCGATACAAAGACTTGCCTCATCTTTCTCATTGGAGGCATATAGACCTTCTGAATACGGATTATAAACTTGCGAGTAAAGCAATAAAGGATAAAGAAAATTCTTCCCAGGATCATTGACGAAAGTCAAACAGTTTTTTTTTAAAAAAAAAGTAACAAACAAATGACACAAAAAAGCAACAAATATATAGGCCAAACTATTAGATTTTTCTTGGATATTATTAAACATGCAGAAAATTTCCATTCCCCATGTCTTCTTTTCTTTGTCGATTTTGAAAAGCTTTTGGTAGTCTAGATTATTCCTTTTTGTATTAATTATTCCATTTTCTTAATTCTGACCCAAATCTCGTAAACTGGATTAGTCTCGTTTGCGCAAATGCCAAAAGCTGTATATCAACAAATGGTTATTTATCAACACTTTTTCCCCTAGAACGCAGCATAAGATAAGACTACCCGTTAATTCCGTATTTATTTATATTGGCAATATAACTCTTATCTTACGCCGTTGAAAAATATGTTGATATTTGCAAAAATGAAGTCAAACAAACATTTCTTGCTGATGATGCTACTATAATTCTTTATGGCTCAGAAAGAAGCTTAACTATAACTATCAATCTGTTTCATGATTTTTGCAAACTTCAGGTCTATTATTAAATTATAAAAGAAAAATATGTATTGTACTTATAACAGGTGGAATCAGGAGAAATGTCACCCTGGTATACTATCCTAGGCAACCGTTCGATAGACTTCCTAAAGTCCTAAAACATTAGGAATTACATTTCACACCAACAAAGATCTCCTAGTATATGAATCAAACATCAACAATAAACTGAAAAACTTTTATGCATGCCTTGAAAAATAGGAGTTGCCGACGCTTTCATTGACTGGAAGAACAGTAATTGTTAAAAGTTTCGCAATTGCAAAAGTGATATTCCCTCTGATGGTCTTACCAAATCCTCCAATTAAACTTAAAAAAGAATTAAAATAAAAAATTGTTTCAGTTTGTATAGGGATCTAAATCAGATAGAGTCTCAAAACAAATCAATATGTAGAGGTAAAGCAAAGGAGGGTTCAAAATAATAGATGTACAATATATTCTTCCAAGCATTAAAAGCAAGTTGAGACAGATATATTTGAATCCAGATAATGGTAAAGTCTAGAAAACTTCCGCATTAGAAACAATCAAGAAAGTGGCGGGCATATCTTCTTTTTAAAGGAAATTACACGGCGCGTAAAAATCAGAAATTAAAAGCTAAACTTGTTTATAAACCAATATTGATATTGGAAGCATGGTGCTTTTTTTAAAACTGCTCTGGTAATATTGTATTTGATCCAAACACAGACTCTTTACAATATATAAAATTACAAATGAAAAGTCAAGATTTATATCTGATATTAATTATTTTTAAAGAGACAAGTTTTTTTCCTTTTAAAAAACATGTGATTGTTACTCCATCAAATTATCTGACTTTCCGAAGGTTTACACGCTTCTCACAAAGCATGAAAAATCCGCTTCAAAATCTCAACTTTAATTGTAAACAAATACACAAGAACCCAATCAAATGCACAAATTATACACAATTGGGAACATTTCAATATACATTTCTTATCAATACATATTTTAAAAAAATGTAAAATCGTTTGCTTCTCTCTCTCTCTCTCTCTCTCTCTCTCTCTGTAGCTGCTTTCAGCATACTCTGATGTTATCATATAGTTTGCATTAACCTTTGAAATTACCTTCTTTAAAGAGAGATTCAGATTTTTGTTGTTGTCGTTTTTTGTCTTTGTCTCTGGAAAATAAAGTTGAATAAAGAAATATAATCGCTGATATTTTATTTTCGAAGACCCATCCTACGATACTAGTAAAGAATTTGAGTACTTTATAACAATTAGTAAATTATTGAACAACACAACCATAATAGTGGCTTTGGTCCATTTTGTCTTCAATAACTGTAATGTAATGTAATGTAATGTAATGACTCAATACAAGAACCAACATCAACAGTTAGTAAATTATTTAATCAATACAGCCATAATAGGGGCTTCACCATTTAATTTGCAAAACGTAATATTCAAAGCATCTATGTGATCTTAACTGAATATACGTATTGTAACAAACATAGTGTATGTTTTTTTTGTATTTACATCACAGTTTATAGCTTTATTGGATTTTAGTGATTATTTGTTTGATTATGCTGAGTCGGTGTTGCGAAGTTATTTGTTAAACCGAGTAATTAGCCAGTTTCTAGGAGCAGAGGTCATAACGTACAGTATTCACGAGACTTTATGATAGCAAGGATTAATTTCGTAAAATGGACCCTCCCTAATTTGTTAATATAAGGAATTGTCGGAATATTCTAATGTATACGTGTTTAGTAATTTATTTGAGATAGGAATAATACTTTGTATTAGGTTTTTGGGTCTTGTTTCGTGTTACATGGCGTAAAGTGCCAAACCTCGGTCTGGAATGGCTTACCGATAGGTCATACAAATGTGAAGCAATGAAAATCATTCATGTGTAAAATTGGAGTTTCGTGATGTTTGGTTTTGTGGTATTTGCGCATCTAAGAACTCTTCAATTGACAACAAATGTTGTCTTAAGGTCCTTGGAAATAGGGGAAACATGGATCTCAAGCCAGACTCACGCAGGAGTGTTACAGTATATTGTTTCCTAACCTAAAGGGGGTGAAATTAGCGTAAGAGGTTTATTGCTGACACACTGTGTCCTAGTTGAAATTTTACGCTGACATTCATTGGAGGTTAATCAAGTTGGGTTGAAGTGAACATTTAATTTCAGCTGACTAAAGAGTAATCGATATTTAAAAAATTCATTTTGGCATATATCTATTAATACTGGGAAAGCTGGAATCCTTCACATTAAACGAAGTGGCACAGGAAATTTTAAATCTGGATAAACAAATAGAAAGATCGGGGACAGGGTGTAAGAAAATGGAAAAGAAGAACGAATACAAAAAGAGACTGGGAGTTCTTTTGAAGTGCAAATTTCTCACCAAAGTCCCAAGTGCTAGGAGAGAACTAGATATGACACAAGTGATATGCCCAGTGGCACATAACCAATAGGTCCAATATAAAAGAAAGGAGCGGTGCACCACACTAAATTTGTATTCGTGGTCAGAAGTTAGGAGGACCGGAGTCAAAGCAATGCAACGTTCAAGATAATAAAAGTAAATGTGCTGGATATAAAGAGAAAGAGATATATATCTAATATCAATATTGGAATTTTTCCATGATCTGGCATTGTTTGTAAAAGAAGAATTGTTATTTTATTTTATATTTGGTGGGGGTGGCGTGGGGATTCAGGAGGGGTTGCACCTACATAATGAAAAATCTCTCTACAACAGGAGAGGAGTTATAGTTCAAAATGTAAGAAGATATACAAGAGAATTTGAGCTCAAACGATTTCAGTACGGGAATCTCAAAACACGAACACGTGTAAACATGTATTATTCTCACTATCGTCATTACCTTTAGACGTCAAGTTTTGTTGCAAGAACAAGAACAAGAGCAAGAACAAGAACCATAAAATAATAATAATAATAATAATAATAATAATAATAATATTATTATTATTATTATTATTATTAAAAACAATTAGGTTTCATTACACGTCTGGTTCTTTCCCTAAAGATTGACAGACGCTTCTTATATTTAAAATATTTATCCAAAACGGTAATATAATCGTATGTTTAGAATAAACATATCATGAAATAATTGATTAAATAAGGCAAACGTTTCGATAACAACAGAGATGTGAAAAATTGCTAGAGAATTTGAGGGATGTTAGAAACTTAAAGGTTTACATAGCAACAACCTGAAACTTGTTTACGGAAGCAATCACCAATAACACATTTTAAAGTCCTCTTAATGTATGCCAGAGGAAAAATAAACAGATCAAAATACACACTCATAACTGATATGAAGATGTAAATTCTTTGTGTTAGATATAATTACTTTTCCGAATCATGCGCAAGAAAACCTTGCATTCAGTGTGATCAAAATGCACTTTTCCAATCGATTCTTTGGATGATAAATAACATACACGCCGGCAGAAATGAGAAACTTGTAATCACGTATTTCTATGGAAAGAAAACAAGGTGAACTACCGCTCTAGAGGATTTAGATCTGGTCCGGACTTTTCATAGGGATTTATCTACACAAACCCGGTCATAGTCAGTTATTACGGTAATAGTCTGCTCCGTTTTCCCTTGAAACTAGATGTATTTATTTACTTAAATTCACAATATGCATGCGTGTTTGTGTCTCGGTTTATTGTATTATTTAGAGAAGACTATCAACGGATAACATTTTGACAGCTACGAATGCTGTCGACCTTATTCATTCGGCAATTAGCATCTGAAACGCCTGTTTTTAACAGCTCTCCAAGAACTCTTCACCTGATGGCGAAAACTGGTAATTTAATCTCATCAGGGTAAATATGACTTGATGACATATTTTTCGAGTGATTTGTCTCTAATATTGAACAAATTACGTTTACACAAAACGACAGTTGCTTTCTGACTCATACATTCATACGTACGTACATACATACATACATACATACATATTTCCTTACTTAAGTATTTTGTCCTAAATTCCTTCTAACTTATTTCTACCAAATATTCGTTCCTCTTCTTCTCCTTTCTTCACTTTATTTTTACCTTGTTTCCTTCTACGCTTAAATTAAAAATACATCTTTCAAACCAAAATATGATGTATTACTTAATACTGAAATCAATTTTTTTGAGGAAGAATTCGAGTTTATACATATTGAAATGCTAAATGGTTAAATAAAATCTTGCACTTTTATGCCGAAGATTTGACAGATGGATTATTTACATTAGACAGCAAGGTGGATTGTGCGATACAAGGTAGAAATTTTTTTTTTTAAAATTCCCGTTGGTGTATATAAATCCCTCTTCTCGAGATCATATTGTATGGATTAACTTTCTTTGCGAAATTTACTTTTTCCAAGGTGAAATATATTAACCTTTTTCCCTTAAAATCACAACAAATGTCATACGCCGTTATCAATATACAACACTCCCATTCATGAGACTGAGGCCATAGCATTTTATGTGTGTACTGGGTCATTTCTGTTAGCGGCTTCATCTAGGAAACTTGAAATCCAAGTTGATTCCTCACTTTCAAAACGAGGAATCAAATCACATATTGAAAATAAGTCAGCGTCAAAACGTCTGGAAATTGCAAAAATAATTATAATAAAAAACTGAAGACTCTTACTTAAACCTCCATGTTGAAGAAGGATAGTTCCCTGTTTGCTAAGCTTCTAATGTCAAAGTAAGGAAGATCGAACGAAATAGGGTAATAAACTCATACTGACTAACCTGTGCGCACCTGTCTGTTACCGGGCGGGGTTGAAATTAGTTTCAGAGGATTTTTGCTGACACAGTGTCCTAGTTGAAACTATACTTTCATGTGGACGTTAATCAAGTTCGTTTGAAGTGAAATTTTTTTTATTAAGCTGAACTGCTTCAAAAGAATTTGCAATTTAAAAAAGCCATTCTTTTTGGTATATTTTTCTTAATACTTGAAAAGACTGAATACTTCAGATTAAACAAAGTGTCACAGTACATTGTTATAATTGGGATCGGAAATTCGAATAATCGGAGACAGTGTTAAGAAAATTTAAAGAAATTAAAAAGAGATATGACAGGGATTGAGAGAGGTATAAGGAAGTAGAACTTTCTTAAGCGTCAACAACTAGAAGACAAACAAATGTAACACAAGTGATATACCTAGTGGTAAATACCCATTAAGTGCGATATAATAGATATAATTGGTGTGGCACATACCCATTAAGTCCAATATAATAGATATGATTGGCGTGGCACACACAATTTGTATTCGTGGTCAGAAATAAGGAGAACCTTAGCAAACCTTTGCAATGTACAAGATAATAAATAAAGGTGATATAGAAAGAGGTAGAGATATGTATCTAATAGCAAGAGTTTAATTTTCTCATGATTTCTCAATATTTATGGCAGAATGTTTTGTACTACACTGACTAAAAATATCCCTAAAAGTGCAAATGAGTTATAAGTTAAAATATAACAAATATACCAAAAACATGTAAAGAAAGGTGTGCTTATATGCTTTCATATCGGAAATCTGATACTCCATTACGCGCGAAACTGTATTATTCTTAATGCAGGAGATATCTTCAAACTTGCAATTTACCTGAATAATAATAATAATAATAATAATAACAACAACAACAACAACAACAACAACAACAACAACAACAACAACAACAATAATAATAATAATAATAATAATAATAATAATATCAATAATAATAATAATAATAATAATAATAATAATAATAATAATAATAATAATAATAATAATGATAATAATAACCACAACATCAACATCAACCATTATTCTTCTTATTATTATATTATTAGTAGTAGTATTAAGACAAGAAACTTTGGTTTGTTACGCTTCTGGTTATTTTCTTAAAGCTCAGCAACTGTTGTTGTAGCTAAAATATTTCTCCAAAACGGTAATTTAAAATAGTCGTATTTTTAGAATGAGCACATAAGTAAATAATTGAATAAACAAGTCAAACATTTCCCTGACAATAGAAGTGGGATAACATTATTTATACCAGAGAATTAGAGGAAATGGTAGGATATCAAAGGTTTTCAGAGTGACAGTCTGAAACTCACTTACAGAAGAAAGTCACAAATAACATATTTTAAATCTTGTTATTGTCTTCCTGAAAAAAATAAGCATGTCAATTTACACACTCATTACTGATATGAACATATAAAAAATTCAACTTAATTTTTGAGTGAGAATTATAATCATTGAAAACTCGTTTTCAATATCTTCAGAAAAGCAGTTTCCAAATGGATTCTTTAGATAATGAATAACATACATTAAGGCAGTATCAAGAAGCTCGTTATCACGTTTTTATGTATTTCGTCGACTTTTCATCGTTTGGTAGTTATTATCTAGAATGCCTGTTCTTCAACAACTCACAAAAACTTCGACACCTTATGGCGACAATAAGCACATTAATGTCATCAGGATAAATATAACTCGATGACATATCTATCGTATAAATTATTATTGCGTCTAGACTAAAAAGACAGTTCCTTTCTGTGTCATACAAAACATAGATATATACATAAGTATTTTTCCCTCAATGACTCTTCATGTTTAGTACTTCCGTTTAACCTTCCTTCTTACAAGCAATTTGTTCCCTTTTCTTTTCTTTCTTTATTCATTCCTACATGGTCTTTCCTTCCATGTTTAAATACGAAACATGTCTTGGAAACAAAACATGTATATATTCATTAATATTAAAATGAAAATGAGTTTATACGCATTAAGTTCCTAAGTGGTTAAATACAATAGTGCACGTTCTTGCCAGAAAGTTGTAAGCCAACTCGGTAGATAGTGGAATACAAGGGGAAAAAAATGCAACTTTCTGGCTGGTGTATATATATACTCAGTGTTCCCCATTTCTTGATCATGTATTATGTGTACAATTTAGATTTATATGTTAAACGCAGTTTTCCATTTGGTGAAGTATACTTATTTTTTCCCTATAAAATAACAAATGATCCAGAGTGTTATGCATATACAACACTCATATAATTTTTTTTCTTCTAAATTTGGCTCGTACCGAGTAATTTTTGTTTTCACTTCTTCTTCTGTGAAATTTGAAATCCAAGTAAGGTAAGAACATTTAGCACCTTTTTAATTCCATTTCCACATTCACAGGTAATTTTACTTGTGGTTGTATTCTTTTATCTTTTTAACTCCTCCAGTCCAATAGCATTGAGATTTCACTATATTTGCACAATCGTTACATTCGACGTTCCATTTTATCAAAAGATTTAATTTGATAACACGTATAACAGTAACTGGTTCCATTTATGTAGTGTATATCTTTTACACATAACCACTGCGATGATTTTAGTACTTTTAATCAAGGACTGGATGGAACGGGACGATATGATTGTTTCAGACGAACGTCATCGTTGTTTCTCTAGGACATTTTCAGTGATACAAAATATTTTCTTCCGGCTCCCAACTATTAAAAAATTAACCATATCCTTTCCATTTTACAAACATATATTTTGCTATTTTTTTAATTTTTTTTTTAACATTTTCAAAATCTTGAAGGCATCATATTGCTTATCGTATACAGATATGTCCTCACGTAAAAATCTAAACATCCCTCAATATTCTCTCCAATTAGGTCTTCTAATGTATATACTAGAGTGTCCCCTTAAATTACTTCTTTGATTCTAATAGTCTCTTCCGTGAAATTAGAAAGATAACCGTAAGCAAAAATAGACTAATATTTTGAGATCCTGACTTTCTCACCTATTTTATATTTAGGCGTTCCATATCCATATGTTGTAAGATAGTGAAAATAAGTTAGTCCATTCTTCAATACTTGTTTCAACTGGCGACAAGTCTATAGATATATGGTATGATTTATTGTATTCAGCAATAAGGTTTTGCTGTATATCCACCTATTTTCTTTTTTTTTATTTTCAGGAAAATTCTTCCATATTATAGTCTTGAAGTTCGATTAAATCTTTCTACTACATACTCTTTTTTTGTCTGAGTGAGGTGAAAAGTATCCAATATTTTTGTTCTCCAAAATCCTTGACTTTTACGTTATAAAGTTTCTTTCCTTCATCGAACTGTACTTTTTTCTGATCTTCTCTCTTCAAATATTTCTATCAAGGAATCATGTATCTCGTGTCCATATTTTGCTTTAATTTTCTTAGCCCCGGCATATTTTGAAAAGACATATATTACTGTTCACAAATACATATAACCAATGTTTTATGAAATGCTTGATATGCTTGTAAATCAGCTATATTTGTATGAAACAGATTAATATACGTGACTAACATTAACTGTTCTATATGAAAATATTTCTTTATCTTTTTGTATAATGTGTAAGTAAACTGGTTTATCACCTAATCTCTAGGTTCAGAATATTTTGTCGGATTTAAAGATTGCTCTTTGCTATCTTATTTTTATCAAGTTTAATTTGTTAGTGCGTGTCATTTATTTATATAAATTGATATAAATTGCATGGTCTTCAAATTAGTTATTATAACAACAAAAAGTCACCCTACACAACAATCTAGCAAAAAAGTCAATGTGCGTATGCTCCAATATATATGTAGTTTATTGACCAGTCTATATACAACTGTCGCACCTATGACCTTAACTTGGTTACGAGACGCTATGCGAACTATGCATGTTCACAGTGAGGCTGCTTCGCTTTGTTCGTAAGACCTTTTGTAAACCAACCGGACATTAGGGTCGTACTATATATCCGTTAAATACTGTTCTTTGTTAACATATGTCCTGTAATTTTATTACATACCCATTTAATCTTACATGACTGATCTAGCGTTCGATACAGATTTTCAATCTGTGTTTCCGTATCGCACACCTAAAATTTCCGTAGTTTCCCAGCCTGGAACTACTTTTACAACTGAAACGACATTTTAATCCAAAGCAATTCCGAAATAAAGAATGTCCAGAAAGATGCCCAGTTCTAGCTTATAAAATTTATGCTAGTCAAAGGCCTTCATCCATGAACAACCCTGAATCACCTTATTACCTAGGAATTTGTCACGGTCTATGGTACAAGTGCCAACCTGCCGGTGTGAATAAATTGAAATCGATAATGAAAACCATGTGTGAAAACTGGAATAAACGGAAGAAAAACAAACCATAGCGATCGAAAAACTGTATGCAGGACACTTCTCGATGAAGGTGTTGATCCTAGCACAATTGTTCAATTATCATGGACATAAAAATGTGAACAGTTTGAATAACTATCCAATCGCTTCGATTGAACAACAGAAACACATGTGCAAACTTCTGAACCGTGCACCCGTTGATCACATTTCCAGTAGCAGCGGTGATGACACACAGTGAAGAGACATTCGACAATGTATATCATCTAAAATTCGTACACTAGTCAGAAAACCATTTCAAACTTCAGAGTTTCAAAATATGGCCTCAGGAATTTTTAATGGAGCAAGCATAAGTGGAGGAACTTTCAATTTGTCTTTTAATATTGCTGGGGATTCAAATTCGTTGACTCAATCTGAGGATAAAATTTATAAACATTTGCAGCATAAACGTAGATGTATCATACAGAGCAGCAGCTCCAATGACTCGGACTGAAATTGAGAACAATTACTCTTGTTACAATGTTGAGACTTTGAACTGGGGCCCAAGCAGGGAGTTGAATTTTTGTTTACATTTTAAATTCTTGCAACTTTTCAAGTAGAAAAAGACAAGAAAACAAAACAATATCGTTTAGAATTTTCTTGTTTAAAAGATATCCAAATAATTAATAAAAATCTAGTCCTCATGTTAGAAAGAGAATTAATCTATAAAAAAAACTCTTACATCATCATCTTAGAGCTTAATGCATAAATAATTTCTTGTAATGAAGACATACAAAATACAGTGTTTGAAAGTACTATAAATTAATGAGTTTTCTGTATAACTGAATGTATTCAATAACTGTTAGTCTATTAAAATTGCCTTGAAATTTGCTTGGAAGTGCAGTTTTGCATGTGTCAGTAAGTAACGTAAGAAAAGGGTTCACTTACAGGTACAAAACCTATGTTCCATTTGCGAAATAAAGAAACTTCCACTCGCCTGTGACTGTAGTTTAATTTCATTCATCAGCTCCAGTTATGTACATGTCAATGGCGTTTTTCATTGGATTGTACATTATCTTTCATAAGCCTTTAAATGCCTTAATTTATTTTCAAGGATACTTTAAAAAATTTGATAAACAATGTTTGAATAAAAAGAGGGTATGCAATACATACAAAACCACATAAGTATTTTGTTCCTACGCGGGGGAAAGAACTCGTTTGATACGGCGTAGGAATATATGTCTCGGTCTGACAGCCTCGACGTATTCCTACGCCGTATCAAACTCGTTCTTTCTGTCGCCTCGGAACAACATACTTAGGTAGTTTTGTCTATATATAAGTTTTATAGCTAAAAACGCAACTCCTGCTATGCACAAAAATTTCAGCGCGTGTGCCTTAATATATAATGTCTTATGGTTGTAGCTTGTTGATCGGTTTATCTAGACAGAATGCTTTTCACGCTGTACTATATGTGTATGTTTAGGGTCTAGAAAATTAAATTCTATACATTTTTCAACGATAGTACATAAATATAATAAGTAGATACCTGCTATTGTTTAATGGTATGCGTTTTAGAATGTAGGTGATTTTACCAATCTAGGCCAGCTTGCCTCTGAGCTGTTTACATGACATCTGCAGTAGACAGGTTCTTTTATCGCATGTGTATAGTAAATGCATGTATGTATGAGCCTCAGGAAAAAACGTTGTATAAAAATATAGTACGGGCGACATGACAGTAGATATTATTACTTAAATACCAAGTTATTTATCTCAGACGGGAAGTGTATTCGATCCTCATATAGGTTGGAAATTATAGTATTTATAACTGGGTAAGACTGGCCGATCGCTATAAGCATCAGATTTGTGAAACAAACGTTGATGGTTCGAACCTGTTCTCACGTTAAATGTTTTGCATATATAATTGAGTGTCACCGTACTGTCTAAAAGCTAGCCGCATAAAACGCAGATAACAATACCTTCACAGAAATGAAAAAGCTGTAAATAATATATATATATATATATATATATATATATATATATATATATATATATATATATATATATATATATAAGCTATACTGCTAAAGTATGGTGAGAATAACACAAAATCTCGTGCATGTAAATGCAAAAAGAAGCAAAAAACATACTGCTTAAATATTATAATAAGCATTGCACAAAATCTCAATAGCGGAGAGAAGGAAAAACGATCTGCACAGAAATGCGGCATCTCCTCTGTTGGTAAGCCGTTTCTTTCCTATGTCTACCCACGGGAGTAAGGCTTTAGGCAGTAAGGTGGTCATTTTGCAAAAAAAAAAAAACAATTATGTTTAATTATTTAGATAATACAATTGGTGGAATAGGCGCTGGGTTTTGCATCCTATATTTGTGTGTGTAGCCCTGTAGTTATAAAAGCTAATAATTTAAAGGTCAGTGACTTAGGTCCGTTCTGAAGGTTGTTTGAAGACCAGAGGCCTATAACCAAGGCCAAAGGTTGAACGCATAGGGAGTCGTAGTGTTTACAAGACCAGCAGACCAGATTTTTGAGGACCAGTGGCCTAGGTGGCACAGGTTTTTAACGTCAAAGGTCAAGTAGTAAGTAAATGTAGCCCAGGGTGAAGGCCAAATGTCATTTGGCCTAGAATCGACAGAGATTACGTCGCCCGTGAGTAGTAAAATTTTTAAGGCCAGTGGCCTATGATGCCGAGGGTTTTCCATTTAAATTTCGAGAATATGAATAGGATGGGGTGGCTTGGGGTTTTCAAAAAATGTTGAAGACGAGTGGCCTACGTGGCTAAGGTTTTTATTAATAGTGCTTTTAAGTGATGTTTTATGTGCTTTTGGTCCTTAGAAATAACTTAAAATTGACAAAATGGGTCAAAAATTGATAAAGTAGCCCAGACTTCTCAAATACTATACTACTAAGCCCATTTGCTATTAGTCGCTTTTCACAATCTGCATAATAACAAAAATCGATCGTACTCTGAATTTTTAAAAAATTACTTTTTAATTGGTAACTGTGTGCCGCCATGTAGCTTTTCCATTAATTTTGCCGTACGCTTCTAGCTTCGAGATCGTATAACAATTATTACCCAATCATTTTATTAAAAATACCAAGAATCGTGCAGTTACCATGGCAACGAATAATGGCTTTGAATATAAGGGGAACTCGCATGCTCTGTTGGCTTAGTTTGCAAGTGTGCTCGCTAGGATCACATGTGGGCTCGTGATTACACTCAGTGTTGAGTTTCCACATATTTTCTGATATACATTATTTTGGATTCTTTCCGATGGGTTGTACAATTTCTGCCGCAAATGTTTTTCACTCAGAAGGGAAGGAACATACAAAGTCCATGGAAAAGAAGAACATTTCAAAAGCTTCATCATTTAATATCACAGAACTGCCTCAGTTTGACCCAAGGATTCCTTTGACTGCACGCCAGCGTTTCAATATCACAAAATCCTGGAAGGGAATAGCTCGAAACATGGAGCAGACTGGAATTTTAATGTTTTTAAGGTGAGGAGAAATAGTTTATTATATTCTGAACATGGTTATTATCATCGCTATAATCACAAACATTTTTCCTCCATTATACTCCACCACCTAATATAGCTTTCTTTTGATTTAAGGGTTAAGTAGATAAGTAAGTGATGTGTGTGTGTGTGTGTGTGTGTGTGTGTGTGTGTGTGTGTGTGTGTGTGCGCGTGTGAACGGAATATTGCCAATGTATTGATATCACTCTTTTGATTGAACAGTTATGATTTTACATTCATTTGTTCACATTTTTTCATTGATTGCCGTTGTCATCATGTTCATGTATTGCGCTATCTGTTACTTATGTAGTCATAGTCCATTCAGCCTAATCGAAGTAAGTTAAGTCTTGTTGTATACATGCATTAAGACATACATTCATGGATGCAGACAGACAGATCGATATGCATACATACATACATACATACATACACCTGAAGTCACTAATCTCATGGTTTCATCCTATTCCGACAGTTTGAGAATGTACTTTCCGATGTTTTTCATCGATGTAAGTAACTTTTTCAATAGTCAAAATAAAATAAGTTTTAGCAGCTGAAACTCTTTCCTTAACTAGAAGCTAGAATGTCCCTTATCGCTTGATGAAAAGTTTACATCGATCATTTCTCTAACAGGACCGTACTTTATATCATAATATTGTATTCATTACCGAAAAATTTGGGATCAGTCTAAAATTAAAAACGCTGAAGATTTTTGTCTCACAGTCGACACAGACTTAGAAATGTCTGTATTTGTTCTGTACAAATCCCTGGGATTATGCTATTCAGCAAAGATACTCATACATTGTCTCATATGGGCACACCATTTGGCAGTAGGATAAAGAGATTGAACAGTAGAATACAAGAGTTTGCAATAGGTTCAAGAGATAAAAAAAAATAGAACACGGGAGTTGGCAATAGATTAAAGACATAAAACAGTAGAACAGAGAATTGACAATAGGGGAAACATATAAAACTGTAGAACACGAGAGTTGGTAATAGGTTAAACAGATAAAACAGTGGAACACGAGTGCTGGCAATATGTTAAACAGTACAACAAGAATTATTGGTAGAATGTTGATTTTCAAAGATTAAATGGCTGCAAAACTTTTGAATGAAATGTGTCGCACGATCGATGAAGATTTTTGTTGTTGTTTTTTGTGGGTTTAACGCGATTTTTCACCACGTGATAGACTATTCATGGCGGCCACTATATTTGGTGGAGGAAGAACCCGGGGAGACACCGGGAAGAAACACCGACACACGGGAAGCTACTGGCAAGCTTTCTCACATACCCACGTTGATCGAGTCGAGACTCAAACCACTCGGTCACAAGGGCCCCCCTGATCGATGAAGAATCCTTACATATATCATCTTGGCAAAACATAATGTGTTAGCTAAGGAATAATCAATCAGTCTGAACAATTTTCCATAGCACTATTATTTGCTAATATATAATTCACTTTTTTTTCAATTATTCTTAAGTTCGAATCTTATCATCGATCATGTCTTTCTTACTGTTCAACCGTATCTGTAGCACTTTAAGGACAAAAATGGTATGCAAATGTCAATGTGGGGGAGTTTGCATTTAGTCAGATAATACGCACATAAATATTACATGTAGATATTGTCTACGCAATCGGGAAAAGCCTCGACCATTTCTGTCAAGAAAAAGGCCTGAGATGATCGAATATGTTGTCCACTATTTACATTAGCGTTATGCATTTGATGTTATATGATTTAAAAGATACGAAAAACAAAAAGGAATAAAAGAAAAAGATTGAAACATACACATTACGGTAAGGAAACGCTTAGTTCCATTGAAGCCAAGTTTTGAATTAATAAAATTGTATAATAGATTTGAAACTTTCCTGTGTTATGTACAAAGCTATATATCGCTATAGCGACAAATTTTCAATTCCTCATTTTTAAACTTAGACTGACATCTTCCAAAACTTTGTCTTCTGACAAGTTTAGAAACTTTGTCTAATGTGAAACTGATTTCCAGAATTTCATTTCTGAGAGTCCGATTTTCTCCTGAAAAGGTAGGAATTTCAGACTTCTTCTAATTGTAGTTTCGGTACGTCATATGGATTGATCGTATTGAATTAGCTTCACCAGGCCCCTTTATTCTCAAAACTTTTGAGCACGGAAATCAAACTAAAGCTAAAGCTAACCCCAACACCACCACACATCTCCACCCCCAACCACAACGCCCTCTACGTATTTAATATTTCCAGTACTGATAGAACAAGAAAATTCATTGAATTTTTGTCCCCCGCCTATCATATTAGGGTAAAAAGTTCACAATAATTAACTCTGACTGTGACCTTTAAGAACTTAATCTCAATAGGTTTTGGAATGTTCTAGAGTGGAAGGTGTGAAGAAGAAAGTAAAATACTGGACCTTGACCTTGAGCTCCAATGTGGTATGAGAAACACATTTAAGCGATACAAGGAATCATCGTGTAATTTCAAACGGTTTTAAAGTTATATAACGGAAGGGAAAATTTGATGAAAGCCTAAAGATATTGAGTCGTGACCTTTACCTTGAAGATAGGATGCCCAATGTAGTACGCAACACACCTTCTAGAGAGGATCTATAAGTATGCCAAGTTTTATCATTAGTCTCATGCGGCTTTAACATTATCGCGCGACAGGGAAAGTACGATGCAAACAAAATATTGAGCCGTGACTTTGACCCTGAAGATAAGACCCCCAATGTGGTATAAAGTTTCATCCCTTTATCTGAAACGTCTTTAAAGTTATAGAGCGGAAACTAAACTGTGACAGACGGAAGGACAAAATGACACGCTGAAGGATGGACGGACCGAAACGAGGATAATATGTCCCTCGCATTTTCGAAGATACAGGTGGAGGACAAATACGAGAGGTGGGAAACTCATGATTGTTTCTTCATTTCAACTTTACTCAAAATTAAAGCTACATAATGTCAAAATATTTGGTCTTTGAACTTGAGTTCTGTGCTAAAAATCGTTTAAGACTACAGGGTTAATGTTTTAGTTCTGTTCGCAGTATATTTAACGCACCCATCGCGACACAAATCTAGGTTTTATTACATAAATGGTTAATAACGTGATAGTAGAAGCGTTGGTTTAAGCAGAGTGAAATAAGCGTGGAAGTGGACAATCAACACATTCAAGCTAGATTATTTGATATGTTTAAAAGATGCAATTTTGTATTCTATCTTTTCTTGTTCTAGATTGTTTGAAACAAACAATGAAATCCAAAAGATGTTCTCGAAGATGACAAAGGGACAGTATGATATAATGGATCTCAGGTCAAATAAGAACTTGGAGAATCACGTGACCCAGGTTATGTTCACGCTGGATGAGGCAATATCCTCACTAGATGACACAAATGTTGTTATCAACCTGTTACATACAGTTGGGCACTCCCACCGCCGACTGACATCTTTTGATCCGCAAATATTTTGGGTGAGTATCGTTGAATTCTCTAATAATACAAGTACTTTCATTAGGGCATTATTTCTATCTTTCTTTCTTCTTTCTTGCTTGATCGGAAATCTTACATAAATGCACTTCTCGTCCTTCGGTAAAGGAACAGGCACATGTTCCAGACTGTTTTAATTTATATTACAGACCGACGCTTTTTTCTAAATAGCGAAGTGCTCCCGCCTACCAGATGCAGGATGACATAATGGTTCTGCGTTGTTGCGGCTTCAAAGACTGCTGTTGACAGTCGATGCCACTTCATTTCGCATATTCTGAAAATTTCTTTTTATGACAAAACCCAAGCTGACGCTCATTACCTCCAAATCAGATGTTAGGCTTTACAGTGTATCTGAATGTAGAATATCATCATGTTGATGGAGGAACAAATAAAAGAATATCGTGTTTATTTTAATATTCTAAATTTATAATTATCTGATTTATCTAGTGTCCAATTTTGCGGACTTTGTGGCGTACCTTTCGCGCCCAAAACGCTTTGAGAATGCGGTGACTGAATGGTTTTGTTGTAATAGGAATTACTGGGATAAAAGACGGATAAAGACATTAAGAATCAATATCTACATCTTTAGTCGAGTCTGTAATTTCGTAGAGTTCCTTCAGCAATGGTACGAAGCTTAATTGTCGGGAAGGTATCGGTACAGTTATGTGAGAAATATTGTAAAACTGGTATCAGAAGTTATTGCTCGTTATTATTATGTCAGAGTGGGTGCGAAATTTTACATGAAGTTCGTTTACATATTTTACATGAAGAGTTCGACTTTTGATAGTTAGTTAAAGTTAATAACAGAGATGGCAGCTATGACAAATACGTTCTGATTATATCCTCCTCATCTGAGAACAGAGAAAGAAGCAAATACGTTTCAGTCAGGCAGTTTTCTTAATACAAATGCACTAAGACGAAGATTTTCCGTAAAATCGTATCTGTCATGATTTTAAGCAAGGAAAAGACTTTAAACATGTTGATTGCATGTGTAACTTCACAAGTTATCTAGGTTATATACAAAAGAACGCAACTGGTGCTTATATTAAATTGAGAGAGAGAGAGAGAAGCGGGATAGATATATAAAAAAATATCTACTTCTTTATACTATGTTTATAGAGACTATACATTTGGTAATAAGTCAGTCTTCCGCGTAGGCCTGAACGTATTTACATAACACAAATGACACTGAAGGATATGCACAACGTACATAATTAAAACTACAATAACATGCTTACGAAATGCATTAGTATACCATACAACTATGTAGATGTATCAAACCCAACTACAGTACAATGGAAATGCATAAACATACGACACAAAACATAGCCAGAAACATAGAAATGAAACACACATACAATCATTACAAATACAGTGATATTTGCGGTAACATAGAAATGAAACATGCATACAATCATGACAAATACAGGGATATTAGCGGAAGTATGAAAATAAAACATACATACAATCATAACACATACAGTTATATTAGAGGAAAACTTAGCATACAAAATGTTAATAGGTATTAGAAGACTTTGCATTATCAGGGGCATGATCGTATTAAGTTCAGTACAAATTACTATCCCTTGGTAACGATTTCACAGAACGCTTAAATGACTACACGGAAAGCTGAATGTCTGACAGAGAAAGAAGTTATATTCCACAGACTGGTCCACAAAAATTAAATATAATTTTTAGCTAGAGTTGCGCGAATTTTATGTATAGAGAGAAGACCTCAGTAAAGGTTCGTAAAGAGCATCCATGAATGTTTGGGATATGGGTAAGGAGGTTAGATATGTATTTAGTCGTGAAGTTATTTACGGATATATATATTATGATAGACTAATGCTAATTGATTACATCGTGAACAGAGAGCCAATCAAATTTCCTGAACATTTTACTAGAAAGGGAAGTGAAGTCAGCGTTGAATATCAATCTGGCTGTTTGTTTTTGGAGTTTGTTTATTTGCTCAATGTCACAGTTTGATGCGTTACCCCAAATGATGGATTCGTAGTGAATAAGACGTCTAAATGAAGACATTAAAAAAACGTTTTCAAATATTAGTTTAAATGTAAGAGGATATGCGTTTTAGCAGAGTAATATTGGTTGAAATTATTGAACAAAACTGATCAATATGAATGTACTAATTAAGAGTTTCATCTATACATACCCCATGATGCTTTTGAGAAGTAATATTTATTAGTTGGATACCTTCTATAGATAATTTTAAGTCCAGTTTATCAACAAATCGTTGTCAGGTACCGGTTTTCATGAAAGTGGTTTACAGTGGGTTGATTTTATCATTTGATTAGATTTTCAAATTCAGAAACAGGGACCAGATCCTTTTACAGTTTGATTTCAATATCGTCTGTTGATTTCCAAGCGGTATGAATAGTTGCATAATCAGCGAATAAGTCAGGGTTACCATGAGCAGCATGAACTATGTCATTTAAATCAATTACAAAAAAATTGGACCTAAATTATACCCTTGTGGAACGCCTTGAGTAATTCTCTTAAAGTATGAGTGTCAATTATTAATTTAAACAATTTGTTTTACAATTACTGTGATATGGTCTAAACCAAGAGAGATTCGAGTGGGAACATTTTTACAAAGATAGCTTTATAAGTACAACAGTGTGGTTCACAAGATCAAACTATATTCATAAACAATATATACTGCTCCAATAATATCGCCAATATCTGGAGAGTTATCCTTTCATATATCAGTTTAATTAAAGCCGTCTTACAATAGTGATAGTCTCGGAAACCTGATTGTATTGCGTGTAAAATTTTATATTTATTAAGGTAACTAAGAAAATGATGGGCAACATGTTTTTCAAATCGTTTATAAAGAGCAGTAATGATTCATATGAGGCTGTAATTAGAGTGGTCCGTTTTATTGCCACCTTTATGCATGAGGTTAACTTTAGTAAGTTTGAATGTTTGAGGGAAGATTACAGCTGAGATACTATGGTTCATTCACTCTGTGATAAAGTCATCAATTACATAGGCAGATATTTTTAAGATTGTGTGGCTTAATCCATCAGAATCAGTAGATTTATTTCGATTCAAATCGAAAATATATTTTAGCACTTCATATGTTGGATATTAATGGTTGATAGAAGTATGTATTAGGGAGTACCATTGCATTTACGAAAGATCTCAATGTACCATGTAGTCATTTCTGGAAGCAGGTTCTGTTAGAACATACTTGGAAACAGAAACAAAGAAACCATTAGGCTGTTCGACAATATCATGAATATCAGTAAATATTTCATCCCTGATGTGCAGACCATTGAGAATGTTAGCATTGTTTTCAGTTTTGAAGCCGTAGACAGATATATAGATAGGTCAATGATGTAAAATTGCACTTCACTGTCTGTCGTGCAGGTATTATGTTTGATGGTCTAAAGATAAAACGAAATTAAGAGCTGAAATTAATGACATTTAATGACCAAAACTAATGCCTCAAGGTAAAAAAATTAAGGAGTCCAGATCCAGTGAATCTGAGCATTATGGCCGCCGAGATTCCCTAAGAATTAGTGGGTGTGCCCGAGATGTCTGAAGAGGACACATACAAAATCGTGCTGCGGATGGCGATGGAGAAAGATATCAAAGTTGATTTGATGCAGTCTTGGACGTAACGAATCTAGAAAATCGCGGAGAGTTATTGTAAAATTCGCAACATACAACGCTCGAAGCAGATTATTTAAAGCCAATTGAAGGATAGCACAAAATTGAAAAGGGATTATCTCAGTGAGGACCGGACTAATACGAACAACAAGATCGTGTATGAAGCGAGATCGCCTGCGAAATCCAAAAAGATATCTGCTGCTTGGTCCTTCGATGGATCATGAACAGTTCGAAAGAAAAAATCTGTTAGGAACCTGTAACTTGTGACCCCGGAGAAGATGAGGACGAAGACGATATGTAGTGACAATTAATGACGACAATTGTCGTAGTCATTCTAAGAGCAGATTAGATCAGTCATTTTCACACATAACTTAACTTAATCCCTGGTATATTATCGTATTTCTATATTTCTTTGACAACCATATGTTAAGTTTTTGTTGGAAAAGAGATGAACGAGAGTTGTTGACATAACTTTGAATTCTGAAAAATACATTACTAACATAAAGCGTTACTATTATTGGAATATGATATTGTGAATCTAGTTTCAGACGCTACTTTCTCGCACTTAAATGTATTGTATATATATATATATATAGATGTCTTCCATATTTGATTCGAGAGTTCTTATAATGGGGAGAAGAAAAAAAAATGTTTTTGTAAGAGGAAACATACATAGATCCTGGAGCTCCGCTGTCGGCGTCTCTAGGTCGCTAGCGTTGTTACATGTCATTATGTAATCTTCTATGGGAAGGTCCTAGATTTTAATTCTGTCATGCAACGCATTTCACTGCATCATGTAAACATACTAGAATTGCCCCTAGTTTGGGGATGTGTTTATCATTCAATCTCAAAGAAGTTGTTTCATGGCTGTCCCATAAATACTTATTATATATGCAATTAACTAATTGACCAGTTATATTACCCATCTTTGAAGATTAGCTTATCATTCATTATCATCATATACTTGTTCTAATAATTGCTTGATTGTTATTCATATGATCATACTGATATTGATTCCTATTAATACGATAATGAATGTCTTGCCTCATTGCTAAAGAGTAGTAAAAGCTGGTTAGTATCCAAAGTTGCAAACTAGCCAATAGATTTACGTGTGATCGTTGTCATTAGACTAAAATGTTATCTAGTGATTCACGACAAGCTATTTCCCTCTAAATCTCTATTGCTTAGTTTAAATATTATGTTAATAGTTAACTCCTCAAATAGTAAGCGTTTCCTCTTCTTAATGACAATGTAACTATCAAATTCAGCTTTTATAACCTATTGATATAACACGGCTTGACGCATGGCTAACATTAAGAAATTACCAAGAAATTATTTTGAGTGCTGCAACCACCACCTTTTCCTTCATATGAATAATCATGTATTTGTACATCTTTTGCTTTTTTCATTAACACATTTATAAGTCGTAATCTTCACATACATGGTTGAATGTTTACCAAATCAAACTTAAAATAATTACCCAAGAATATTCCAATCCATATTATCTACAAATCACTGATCTTTAGTACAACAATTTATCACATTTCAGCTCATAAGTGCTTCCAAGTAATTAAAATTTCATGTGACTGTATGTTATCTGGCTCTGTGGACTTGTTGCCCTTGTTTGATCCAATAACATCATGAATATATCACCCAAGGCCTGCATGGCAATTAGAGGTGTAATTAATCCCGGCATGTGTGACTTTACTTAGAGTTTCTGGAAGAGTTTAAGACTGGTTTAAAAATTATATATTTAGAATAAAAAATACAAAGAATGGACTATTCCTGGCTGATAGTCTGACTGGAAATTTATATAGGCGGGTGAGTTTTAAGGATGAATATCAAACCTCTTTTATGTTTAGTCTACGTAAACGATATTGTAGATAAAGTTCAGTCAATATACGTTTATTTACTGATAGCACTAGTTTATACACAATTGCAGTGAATCTTTTTATATCTGCTGAAATTTTGAACTCAGATCGTGATAAAATACACAAATGGTGTCAAGAATGGATAATCAAATTTAATCCAAATAAAACTGAATCAATACTGATTTATAGAAAACAAAACAAAAACATTTAATCTTGCTCAGTACCTAAATAACTGATTAATATCTGAAGTTGACTTTCATAGCCGCCTATGCCTGCCATTTTTTCATACGGTGCATGGCATAGTCACATTGTTAATTTAATTTCCGAAGTTTCATCTCGTCTGAAAATACCGCGAAAATTAAATTTTTACTTAAATTCGCTAGGTATTAAATACTTCTGTATTTTTCTATAATTCGCCCTGTTCTCTAATATGCCTATGTAATACAGGATAACTTAACACTATACAAATCTCAGTAAATAGAAGAAAAAATAATGTATATTTAGAGGCTGCGAGAATTGTCACAGGAACAACTACGAATGCCAATACTGATTCTATTGCTTCATGCGCTAGGGTGAGACAAACGTGAAGTTAGACGAAAGAAAGCATAGACTGTTGTACTTTGTCCTCCGTACCTACAAGATATCATCCCTAACCAGCATGGAAACATTTCTGGGTGTTTTGTCTATAATAGTGCAAATATACAAACTATCATGTGCAGAACGCAATTATACAGTTAATCCTTCATTCCAGTGACAATTAGAGACTGTAATTCAATACCGATTGAAATAAAAAGCAATTCTTCCATTACACTCTTTCAGCGATTATATAACATCGATATAAATTTATTTAGAAACTATTTCCACTTTGGGAAAAGAAATGGACAAATTGTATATTCACATTGAAGGCTATAGTAGAGTGAATTGAGAGAATACCTATATTGTAGAAATATTGTTGATTATCTCCTATAATTTTTTTTACTACATTTGTAAAATTATGTTGTAATTAGGCACAGCACCTTATATGGTATTTTACTCATGTACATTTCCTCAAGTAACTAATAGAGAAACGAGGACGTTTTTTGTAAAAAAAAGGGCATAATTTCCCAATTCATAGATAAAGATTTACTATTTAGTAATATTGTCCTCATGACTACACTGCAAGCAGCACTACCAATATTCCTTCTTTATATCTTCCATCTGTTTGGAACTAAGCAGTACACCTACTAAAATATATTGATTTGTATTGATAAGGTATTCGAATTGATATTAAACCCAATGTCATGTACTATCATAATTATGTAAGACATATAATACTGGATTTAGTGTCGACACATCGGAATACTACTAATCTTAGTATATTATAGCATTGTCGGGACACAGGCACACACACACACACACACACACACACACACACACACACACACACACACACACACACACACATATATATATATATATATATATATATATATATATATATATATATATATATATATATGTATATATGTTCTTGAATGGATGCCGTGATGTCTGTGTCTATATTCATACTATTTGCTACTATGTGCCATTTCATTCTTGCATATAAATTAGATTCTCCTATTCCAAGTGACTGTGACTTCTGTATTGTAGAAATATATCAAGGAGTTAACTTGAATTGAATACAACACTAAAATAATAATTTTCTCCAAGGTAACAAGTATCAAAAGGTTCTTTCCTGTAATAAATATATTGGTATAGTAAATTTGTATATTTAGGAATTTCTTTTGTTACGACTCTAGGTCTTAAAATAATGTAACAGAAAGAAAGTGAAACACACAATGCAAGTAAAATCAACAAGCTATTTATATATAGACAATTAAAGTGAACATTCAAAAGACACTTTCAGTAACGTGAATTAAAATCCAAATGCTCCAATAATCCTAAGTGTCCTAATCACAAAGTCCTAAACATAGAATGTTCCGAATGAATTCCAGTAGCCTTGAATGTCCTGCTATGTCAGTAGTCTTGAATGTTCTGATATGCCTGAATCATGTAATCCAGAATATCTTTGAATAAATTCACATAAATCCCAAGGTCAAGTATTAATACAATATGAGAATGAGCACTTTTAGTAATTCCAATGAATATTTCAAATAAATAATTCCTCTCTCTGAATTTGCTCTGATTTTCACAACTGTGACATCTGATTACTAAAATACATTCCTTAATAGACTGATCTTTATAACATGATGTTTAGCTCAGGAATGAAATCTTGTTTACCAAACCTGTATAAATATAAGGATAAGTCACCTGACAGAATATTCTAGAATATGAGTAACTCTAATGGAAAATTCTGGTGCGTACGTGACTTTTCTCACATCAAGACATGGAGAATTACAATCTAATTGTTAAATGCTATGTAAAAAAGACTGACCTTGAACTCAAATGCAGTAAATATGTTGTTTACAAAATGACTAAAGTACAACTTACCTCATGGACACATATTATAAATTCAATATAGAAAAGAATTTTAACCAAGGGGGCTCATTTGCAGCAGCTAACAAATCTTTAGCTGGAAAAGCAGTTAAATCTTTGGTTACATTGAACAAGTGCCTGTATACATTTTATGATGTACCGCCAAACATTTTATGCAATTTATTTCATTCTAAATGGTGGATTGGTTTTAAGGGTTCCTCTTTGAATACTTAAGACCTTTTAGAATTATTGAATATTGGTTAAAATTGTAATTCTAACAGCAATAAATGTAAAAAAAAAATTGTGCACGACATTGTATATGCTGAATGTATAGTAAAATCCCAAATAAAATGTCATGGGTAGTAAGAATTAAATAACTGTTAGAAACACTTGGTTTCGGACACGTATGGTTGCAATATAGGTAATATAAACTGTATCATCTCGAGTGTTTATTTGATATTAGCGGATCTCACGAAACGAGAAAATGAAAGTAATTAACTAATGTCACGTACGCACAAGAGATTATAGAGCTTTCCCGATCAACGGACTATACTGAATTTGCTTTTTTACCATTACAGAAAAGACATTTATTTTAATTAATTATTGGAACTACTTTTATAGTGCAAGAAGGTTTTTAGTAGGCGAAAAGGTGCCGCATAACGTGTGTGGATATTCTGTCCTAATATCTGCAGACACAACATGTGTATTCTCGTGAATGTGTTTACGCGTAATTTACTCAGTGTCAGTGTCAATAATTTGAATTTTCCTTCGTTTTGGAGAATTTTTTGATACATGTGGCAGACAGTGATGTTATAACGCACACGTTTTACGCATTTCAATCATGTCACGAATTTTACTGTTGGAACTGGATGCAAACGATATGATGGTCTCCTATCTCCAATTGACTGTTTTGTATCGTTGCTGCAGGAATTTTGAAACTATGCATAATTATTTGAACAATACATTTGTTTCGATTCTTTAACCAATGCAACATCTTGAAAGTTGGGTGGGGTGGGGTCATTCCTGTGACATAATAATAATAATAATAATAATAATAATAATAATAATAATAATAATAATAATAATAATAATAATAAATGCTTGATTCTTGGTACTCTAAGGACGATATGAACAGCTTTGTTTTGAACTTTTGAAATTCGGTAGTAGATATTGAGACAAACCAGATAGAAGAGAATTACAATAGTCAAGTCTAGAAAGTACTAGAGTGTTTTAGTGGCATCAACAGAAAGAAAACTGCGAATGGAGCTGATTCGTCTCAGCTCCAAATATGCAGCTTTGCATATGCTCATGACATGTTGGTGGGATGAGAAAGTACTGTCGAGACTGACACCTAGGTTTCGTAATAATTGTGTGAATTTAATGTTGCTGTTGCTGAAACTTATTTTTTGATGTAAAGGATAGGAATGATAAAGTCTTTGTGTGGTGATCAGAATGGCTTCAGTTTTATCATCATTCATCTGCAGCTTGTTACATGACTTCACATCTGAAATGCACCTATCTACGCCTTGAATGGGAGCATCAACTTCAGTTGGGTGACTAGATTTGTATATTTATGTGTAGTCAGCATACAATTATTGAGACACCGGATGACGATCTGTGACACTTGAGAGGGGCTGAGTGTACAGAATGAAGAGAACTGGTCCAAGAACAGAACCCTGTGGAACACCAAAGCATAAATGAACTGGTCTGGAATGTTTTCCATTTACGGGCATAATTTGTATCCTTTCGAGATAACAAAGTAGTTCCAATTTTTCATACTGTGGTGATGCGGAATCGGAGCCGCTGGTATGTAATACATATGTCTATATCATAGTGTTGGTAAAGATTACTTAGAGCCAAATAGCATATATGTGGGACTTATAGCTTGTATAATATACCTATATCAACCCACTTGTATGTATAGTGTACAAATATTATAGTTGTTTACTAAATTAAAAATACAAACTTTCTAGCACAATGGCGTAATATACAACGTTCATACTAACACACTAGTATAGGGATACAACAACACTAAAATAAAAAGGCAACATTTACCACCACAGTAATACTAGGTCACAAAAATCTATATTAAGTAGTACAGCCCTTCTGTTGTGCTTTTTAGAAATATTAATCAAATACACAGAGATAATAAATTATTCAGTCCTTACACTGCAAAATTACCATACTTGATTAATTTAATTAATTCTGTTATGCGTCAACTTTTGTGAGTTATGTCCTTGGCACTCTACGCGTACCTTTGGTACGAACAGGCAGGGTATATGTACCTATCTCCCTTTGGAAGACCTCTCATCCTGAGATGATGATTGCAGTTGCTTTGCATCAAGCAGAGCGAGCAAAGAGAACACTAAATGTCAGTACACTGATTGGTCTAGGCATATATTGCGGTATTAGAGATTTAAAGGTTTGCAGTTCAAGTTTTTCAATATAAACTGAGCATGCTTTCTCTCTCTCTCTCTCTCTCTCTCTCTCTCTCTCTCTCTCTCTCTCTCTCTCTCTCTCTCTCTCTCTCTCTCTCTCGTCGAACCGTCATCAAGTATGACAGTGTAATTGGGCTCAATGGATTGAGTCAAAGAAATGCGAGATCAAATCGGTGTCAATGGGATAAGTTGACATTATCTCGATAATAGGGCATGTGAAACTGTGATGCACTTTAAATGTCTTGAGAGGTCTCTCTGTGTCTGCAATTTAAAGTACTTCCGGAGTTCCTAGCCTTTCGTTCTGCAAAACACAGCCTTAGCCATTTCAAAATAGGGGCTCCAGTGAGAGTCAAATTCATGATTGCCGTGATTCAGCAACATCTGGCTAAATTAGTATGTTAGTAGTACAAGTGTATTTTTGTGTATAAGTATTGTATATGGATATAACTGCGTTGTTCATATCTCGAGCTATCAACAAATTATGTGAGTCTTGCAAATGTAATGAAATTGTTTACATCTCGCCCTATCAATAATGACGCAGTTTGCATAACAATGACGTCAAATTATGTAGGTACCAAAATGCTTTGAAAGTATAATGTACCTACATGAAGATCTTCCATGGTGAAGATGCGAAAGACCTAGAAGAGTAAAGTATGGATATATTACCAGTTTCCTTTTTGAATAGGAAAAACAATTTGTATATAGACCCAAACATGGACATGCTCACTTGTTATATAGTTATTTAAGAAACAAACTTTATATTTTACTGCAGCTTGAAAATAGATTACTTGCTGAATGCGCTGCCGTACCGAAGAGAAGACCCTTCATGCAAATTGTAATAGATTTTCAAGCTTCGTGACTAAATGAATCCCGTAAAATATTAAATTCAGTTATTATAATTACAAATAGTTATACAAATGAAACGAATATCATAAATAAATACCATATCTACATATCTATATATTGTAAATATTGTTTACAAGTATTGTCAAAGCACAAAAGAAGTGCGCATGAATACATCCGTTGTTCATTCCTGATGATATGAACCAATAACTTCTTGTTTTCTGCGTCACGTGATGTGATTTTAACCAATCTAAATGCTTCTTACAAATGATTGGCAAAAGTGTGATTTTATATATATATATATATATATATATATATATATATATATATATATATATATATATATATATATAAGAAATATTCACAAGGCTATTCGATGTATTTAATCTATATATCCCACCAGAAGCGGGTGGAATATGTTTACACACCTTTAGTTTCGTACCAAGCGGTCGGTTCATAAACTCAGTATTTCAATTGTTTGGATAACAATGTATAAATGACATTGACAGAAATTAAAATGACAACGTAATATATCAGAACAAGGTCATGATGTATGTTCACGAAATAAAAGTAGGTAGGAAAAGGGACATCAGATGAAACACCATAAGGTACGATATCTGTAAGGAGACTATGCGGAAACAAATGTGAGACACGACAAGGTTGTGGCGGATATTTATTTCGCTTGTTCGGTGATTTTCTTTATTTTATATTCGTACACAACAAAAACTGTATAGCTCATCATTCCTGATACCCCTTCTACATGTATTGCTTTATATGTCTGAAAGCGACAGATTATGCTGTGTAGCAGAAGTAGAGGACAGGATTCACAGCAACTTTTAGGCATTCAAGTGTCTAAATCTCCGGTTCAACCGATGTCAAGTTGTAAGAAACTGGAAATTTCGGTATATAAGTGGTAAAGAGCTCGCTGCTCACCCCTTAGGTCCCTGGATTTAAAATAAATGAATATGCACCCTCGAGAAGCTTCTTTTGACATTCATGTCGTCGAAATAGAGTAAATACAATGTTACTGAAACTTGATAAGACCATATAGTCCAGTTCCAAAAGTCCATTCACCTATTCTTCACCATTTCTTATTCACAGAAGCCGTTGTGGCTCAGTGGTTTCCATGCTGGGCTCGCGATTGAAAGGGTGCGGGTTCGAATCCTACCATTGGATCAGTCTGTGTCGCCTAACGTGATTTGTCCTTCGGCAAAGCATTTTACTCAAATTGTCTTGGCACTAAATAACCAGCTTGTGTTACTGTGCCTTAAAGCACCAAGGCAAACCAACACGATTTCTTATTCATCTATTTTTCATCCTTTCTTATTTACCTATTCTGCACCATTGTTGTTAGCCCTAGTACCCTTGATAAATTATAGAATATTATAATTGTTCCACATACGGCGGTTGATATCAACAGTCATCACAAGATAGCTTGACCTAATCCATATACCTGAAAGTCCAGATTGATCAGGAAGAATTTGCAAAAATGTCGAAGATATTACACTTAATGGCAATATCGAGGACGTATGACTATATAATTGTTCTGAAGTCACTTGAGTCGTGTAAAAGATCAAATAGCTATTAGCGTCAGTATATACAACAAGTAAAAAAGTTTCAATTAAAATTGAACACAATCAATTGAAACAATGATTATCCTTGTGATCTGAGTGAAGCATGTCAATGGCAAATTTAAAGATTGTTTAAGAAGGTACATTAATATATGTTTCACAAATTTCTTACCACACCCAATATCCACAGAAATGCCATAAAGTTCTTTCCAATCAAATATTTAGAGTCTTCGTGCGTTTTCTAAGCCTTAAATCCTTCCCAAAAGAAAGAAATATCAAAAGAAACAAACGAAGGCTTTTCATTAAGTAGCTCAGCCTTCTAGCGGCGAAAGAGGTATCACTGAGGAAACCTCTTGTCAACATTTATGGAAACAATCATGCTATATATCCTTCCTTATTAAATTTAGCCCCATGAAACTCATACTGATTGAATGTTTTGATGTCAGATATGCTGCTTTAAAATGAATATTAATTGCCACTTTCCAGTTGTATCGCCTTTAGCTACTCTGGCCGTTCCTAGCGCCAACATAGACATGTACGGACGTGGACTAAAGAAAGTAGTAGGCAATTGTTTTTATTTTTTCGGACGAAAAAGCGCGCACAGGGGACACACAGGGTCAAGACAAAATATTGCGGGAAAAATCCCGCGCTCAAGGCGCAATGCTGTATACATATGAAGAAGAGAAATAAAGAAGTGCGACGTCATGCACTTGAGAAGAAAGGTAGGTAAGTTTGTATATGACCTAGTAAACAGCTGCCTGGTTAGATATATAGCAAACTAACTAACTGTATAGATAGAAAAATAGATAGATCGATATATAATTTGAATGTATCTGTCTTTCAGAAAATAGAAGAACCTTTCCTTCTGGCTGTGAAAGACACTTTGGGAGACAGATACACAGCAAACATGGAACACATCTACAGGAAAACCATCAAGTTTATTCTTCAGACTTTGATAGAAGGTTTCAATATGGAAAACAACGAGTGTGGGAGCGATGTCACGTATGAGTCCCACATTTCATGAACATAGTTTAGAAACAGTCAAGTTTTACTAAACATGCAGATAGGTAGTACGCCTGAGTTCTGCCTCATAGCAGCTTTCACAGTAAGGAGGATAATTCAATTGTATTCAATTTTGAGAGGGTAATGCAACGATCTACTCCACTACAGACTACGCAGATTTAAACACATATCGTCCAAATAGCGGGCTTTGTTGTTTACGTTAGCATGCTAGCAGTGTTATTTACTATAGATGTGACTAGCTGTATTGTTGAAGTTTACACTGATGCAAGAAGCACTTACTTTATGCGCAACAAGTTGCTCTGGTTTGAAATCTTGTCGATTAGTTTGTGAAACATATTTGGCAGAAACTTAAAATACCTGTGTAAATGTGCAGTGCAGCCAAAAATGAGATTTTCACATTTCTCACCTTTCATTCACGTCCAGCTATTTAAAGAGAATAAACAATATGTTAGTGCTTTTTTATTTTTATTTTTTTATTAAGTTTTAAATATCAACATTATGTCCCGTTTGTAAAGTTCTATTGTATTTATTTAATTTTTGAAGGCCCCCTTGATCATTGCATCCCTCGTATTGTTTTGTATACAATGAATCGTTATGATTTAATCAGTCTGAAGACAGAGCTTTTTTGCACGTTGGAACATTTTAAGTGGCCAATATCCTGTTATAACTTTGTAACACATACTTTTTGTTGGATTATAAAAGAAAATACATGCAATGCTGTCAAACACCTTTTCTGTATTAGACGTTGTTTATAATCACTATGAAATTTCACAAAGCTAGTAATGCTGGGTTTGAGTGATTTGATTGGTAAAACTAAAACTACACAGTGTAACGTGCGCACTTTTTTCATTTATCATCAGTTCAGATAAATAAAATCACTAAGATGGTGAATGTTTGATTGTGATAAATTGAAAATCAGTAAAAACGTAATTATTTGCAACATTTGAAGGCATCATGTTTTTTTTTTAATTGTTATGTCTGGGCTTAGAATTTTAACATAAGTTAGTTGCTCATAAAGTTCCGATAATATATAACACGACGTTGTAATTTGCTACTAGAAACGAGGATTTCTATACCTAGCTCATTCTAAATATATCTGAACCTCAGAGTTTAATTTATCATCACGTGCTATACAAATAATTGATCATTTTCTTTTATTTTACCTTTATAAACTGGTAGCGTACATGAAATGGAGGATATTCAATGCAGAAATAGTCAGCACAATATGGAATACGGTATTTTAAAATATTTTTTACAACTTTTAAAAGAACGTAAACAGTTATATAGTAACGGAGAATTCTTTGTAAATTAGAATTCTTCTTGTGAAGCTGATACAAAATTGTACTTAAGATATTAAAACTGTTAGAAACATAGAAGATGTCAAAATGTCTTGAGCATAAAAATAACATTTTACTTTCATAATAATTGTTTAGTTTAAACATATTTTATTTAATAAATTTGTAATTGATTATTAAAAGAAGCATAGTATAGAAGGTAAAGGATTAGAACGAAAACCAATGGCTTATAATGTTCTTCTCCTTTAACAAAAATTTTAAAAATATATAAATATATGGTGAACGATAGTAAGTTTTAATGACAAAAAATTACAATTGTTGAACAGCCAAAGTGAAGAATCTCTTGGTTAAACATTAACATTTAGCCAATGTACACAAATCAAGATAATAACCAGCGAGGGGGTAGGTGGGAGACAGCGATAAAAAAGCAGTTTAAAAGTGATATCGTTAATTAAAATGAGTCAAACATTGTGAAGAAAGTTTAGAAAATAGGGAGGAAAGAAAGGGGAGGAGGAAAAATAAAGAAATAAATAAAAAGGAACAAAAAGCGAGATTAAAAGTGAACAGTACTTTCTTCTGGAGCGAGTTGTTGCGGAGCAGATAGCGAATCATTTTGACAAATAGGGGAACTTACTGTTTACAGCTATTCGTGACCTGCAGAATTGCATGCGTGTTAGTAATAGTAATATGTGCACTTAAGTAAATCTTTTTGACTTTTCAAGAAATTTATGAACGGCATATAAAATACTAATGTGTACTTCATAACAAAAGCGTTGTATGACCATACAAGAATGTATTTCATGTTAAATTAACATACGGTTAAAGAGATTGAAACAGTTTGATGCGTTGTTCTTGGTAATAAACGCAAGAAAAATAAAGAAGTGTTTTGTACTTTCTACAGATCCACATCTACAAAGAGGTGACCCAATTATATTCTTCGTAAGTAAATGTTGATTATGTGAACTGCAATTTGTTCTAAGTCGGGCATGAAGAATTTGAAATGTCATTCTACCCCAATAAAAGTGTCTGGAAACATGAGTATTGCGAGTATTTAATGTGCTTTTGAAGTTGTTAATTGAGTCAATTTGACGAGTCTCAGTTGATCATGTATTCCATTCTCGAATGGCCGAAGGAACAAATGAGTTATAATAAAGACTTATTCTAGCTTGTACTAATTGGAAATTGTTTACATTACATACGTTATGGCGACTAATATCACTAACGGATGGTGGAATCAGAGATGGGGTGGGGTGGGGAGCTTGAATCAGTTGTCATTTTATACAAGTGTGTAAGTTTGTGTTTTTTTCGTCTGGATTCAAGACCTTTGTATTTAAGTTTTAGATGTAGCACTTCAATAGAAACTAATTTTGTTGCACCAGTCACAATTCTGGCTGCCTCATTTTATATTTTTCGAGTTCTCTTTTCTCGAGCAATGTGCAGTTGTCCCAAACCACATTACCATATTCCAGAATAGGTTGTATAAAAGACGTAAATATAATTTCTAAAGATTTTCTGTCAAGTTGGAATTAGAGTTTACACATTACATTACTTTTTGACCATGCTTTTTCCTTTGTATAGTCTATTTGTTTGTTCAATGAGCAGTCATTCGAGAGAAATACACCAAGATGTTTGTGCGCATTAACTTTCTCAATTCTTTGACTGAGCATATAGAGTGGCGGATGGAAGGGTTTATTAATTTTCCTAGAAATTGTCAGGGATTCAGTTTTAGAAGAGTTGAAAGATACAAGCCAATTATTTGCCCATTGAGAAATTTTGTCCAAGTCAGAGTTGAGGTTATGAGCTGTTACGACGGGATTTTCTACGATTAGAAAGAGACTTTTATCATCTGCAAATACACTTATATTGGAGTGTAAATCATATGCAATATCATTTATATATATCAAGAAAAGTAAGGGACCTAAAACTGATCCTTGGGGTACTACAGTTATAATACACCTCCACTCTGAAAACACATCCGGAAGTATCACTCTCTGTCTTCTGTATTTTAGACATCTAGAGAACCATTTGATAAGACTTCCTGTGATACCAGTAGATTTCAATTTATGGATGAGTCCTTTGTATGCCACACTCGGTCAAAAGATTTACTTATGTCGCAAAACACAACTCTGATTTCCTTACCGGAATATATTGCATTACAGTACTTATCACAGAGGTATGTTAATTGATTGACTCTGGACTCACCCGGAATAAAGCCAGAATGGAAAGGTGTAAGACTGTTTTTTGCACGGAAGAAATTAAATACGTGTTTAGAAACCATTCTTTCAAAAACTTTGTTAACAGTATTGAGATTCGATATTTGTCTGTAATTCAATGCGATGGAAGGGTCGTCCTTCTTTAAAATTCGACAAAAAGTTTACTTCTTTCCAAGAGCATGGAAAGGTTTATTTTCTAAGAGATCGGTTAAAAAGTGAACAGAGTGGTTGCGAGAGTTCATTAGCAAGTTCACGAAGAATACGGTTACTTAGACCATCGGGATCAGAAGCCTTACCGAGAGGAAGGCTTTTGAGAGCATGTTGTACTTTGTCAGGAGTTAGTTCTATAGAACTTAAATTTACATCCGTATGTAAAGGTATATCTAGAAGGTTAACATTTGTTTAATCTTAAGTACAGTTTGTTCTATAAAAAAATCGTTAAATAATTCAGCTTTGTCAACTTCATCAGTGATTATAGAACCGTTATGTTTAAAGTATAGAATAGAATATGTATGGTGAGGGTTGATGAATACCTTAAGAGGTGACCACCAATCTTTGGATGATGTGGTGCATGATTTCAGCTTTTGTGCCAATTTGTCAGTATGTAGATGCTATGCTTCTCGAATCATAGAGATTGTTTTGTCCTGAAGTGAACGAAATTTAGTCCAATGAGATGGTAAGTTAGATTGCTCGGCTTTTCAATAGGCTCTCTGAAGTTTGCGTATTGACCTTTTGATTGCCAATGTGATCCATGAAGATTCTGATGGTTTAACTTTAACAGTTCTGTTTAGAATGCATTGGCCAGATATCAAGATTATGTAGCCAGTGATAATTTTTTTATATTTGTCAATATCATCACATTTCAAGCAATCCCAGTCAGGAGTGGATGCTTTACGTCTCAGGAGATTATAGTCGTCTTGGCCGTATATCTATATATGCCTCGGAAACGAATTACGCTTTTGTTTTCTGTAGTTATATACCCCATAAATAGCACAATGATATCTAATATCTTGATGCAAGAAAGGATTTCCAACCCGGTGAGAATTAAACTCTCATTATTCATTATAAGTAACAGATCTATCAACGTTCAAGAGTTTTCAGTTAAATGAGTGGGTTGATTAATGCATTGGTGAAAGGAAAGATCATCACATAGTGATTTTATTTTTTGACCTGAGAGTGAATTAATCATATTGAAGTTAAAGTAGCTTGTTACAATTATATCTCTAATCCCAGTATCAAAAGCAAAGTATATGGAGTCTTCTATCATTGATGTATATGCGTTGTTTGCATTTGGAGGTCTATAGCATAAGCCATAATCTGTCTCTGTCTAAGTGTAAGTTCACTCCATAAGCACTCTAAAGCATTTAGTTCAAGATCATGTTGTCTTTGGAAATGAAGTGACTCTTTCGTATATAATATGATACCACCGTGAGTATCGCCTACACGATCTTTCCTAACTGGATTGTAGTAAAATTGGAGGGAAAGGTCATCAGAACAAATCGAGGGATTAAGCCAAGTTTCGGTGAAGGCCAAAATATCAAATTCCTGCAATTCTGCATACAATGTATCTAATTTGGCCAAAATAATTTGAACATTATAATGCATAATGGAGAGGTGGTGTGAAAAGTCAAGTAGAGTGCGGGAAGAAGCTGACGAGCTAGATGTGTCGTATGAGGAACTACTAACGGAGTCTGTAGAATTTGGTCCAGGATTGGGTTGAATGTCACCACCAAATGTAGGTCAGTTCAGCAACCAGGTGGTCAAAACTAGGGTAAATAGAACCCGTACAAGAAAAATGTGAGACTGATATTACTCAGATAAGAACTGTTTGCTAGAGCACGTTTAGAGTTAATTATCAATTTGATCCTCTATGAAATCAGTGTAAACTTGCGCATTTCAAATAAAGTAGATGCAGTACAATCATCGCATTTTTGGATCATAAACATAATCAAAAAATGAAACAATAGTGTAAATTTGTGATTAGGACGATAGAACCTCATGATGGCAAAATGGGTACTTCTACGAGATTTTAAGTAATTGTCATAAACCGATGAGGAAAGACGCGACTTGCCACCATGAAGATGAAGCCCAACCAACCCACACTACATAAATATACTTTGTTGAGTAGTACCTGTGTTATCACATATCCTCACGATTTATTTCCATAATGACGAGTAACACGGTAAGGAATACAAGTAAAGAGAAATAAAAAACAAAAGATGCAAAACAAAAAGAACAATGAAAGTGAAACCATGTCTAGAGAAAGGTCTTTTAAAATTTAAGTTGTGATCGGTGTGTGAGGATTCTTAAATGTTTACATTAATGTGCATGATAGCGTTGAAGTGTAAACTATCTGTCTTGATGGTTGTAGTTTTGAGACTCAAAGAGGTCTTGTAATAAAGTAACACCAAGATGCATACAAAAGTATTTGTATGAAATATGATATTAACAGAAGAAGATAGTAGTCACACACAAAGGTTTTTGTGACAATACAACTATGGTATTATCAATTGGGAACAAGTGGATAGTCAAAAACAAAGATGCAATGCGCAGTTTTGTTGCTACATAATTTTGGTACATCATGATTTCATCTACCACATACTCTCGCTTAACATATAAACAAATATACCAAATATAAACAATATCTGCAACAATTTATGGTATATTTGTTTAGATTTGATATATTTGTTTATATATTATTTATGGTATATTTGTTTGGTTTGGTTTTGTTTAGTGCTTAACGGCACAACAACACAAATAGGTTATTTAGTGCCGAGGCAATCAGAGTAAAGTGCATTGCACAAGGTCACACCACGGTAGCTGACCCAGGCTGGTCTGATGGTAGGATTCGAACCCGCACCCTTTCGGTCGTGAGTCCTGCACGCTAACCACTGAGCCACCGCAGCTCTATATTTGTTCAATGTCTTTTAAGTCAAGGTCTATGCCGAGGGATTTAGTTTAAGTTTCTTCATCATGGCTTTCTGCGACTCCTGTGATCTGGAGGCAGTTTCGGCGGTTATACTGTTCTGCATTATCCGCATTTAGCTGCAATTTACGAATACTATCTCTGAGTTTAGCGTTCTCAGATTCCAGCTGTGTAATTATGGCGCTCAGGGCCGTAGTAACACCAATGGGTACTGAATGTTTCCTGCAGCAGCTGAGAGATTGTAAGAAGCTCTTCGTGTCCTAGTGTTAACACTCTGGGATGACGCTGATCCCATTGCCTGTGAGTCAAAGTTTTCTGTGTTTCCAGAGAATTCTGACATTTTCACTTGTTTAGGTTCACTATTCACTATGCTCTTTTTTGTGTCAATTCTATATTCAGGAGATGTAAGCTCTCTTTTCTTGATAGCTGACTGCCCGGGGTAGACGGGATTTTACTCATACTAAGCTTAACGTTCTGCTGAACACTATACTACTTTAGACCTAGCATTCTGCTGAACACTATACTACGAACGTCTCGAATCAGTTACTGGATTTAAAACTTGTACATGCCGTACAGTTTATAATTAGGGTAGCGAGGTCGAATAATATATACATGCGTGATGAATGAAGAATGTATTGCTAGGAATCAGCATCTTGGACATCAGACAAAATAATAGATACACAATGTTGATCCCCACAAACTTTTCATATAAATGTCAGTTGCTAGACCTCATAAAATTACCTGAGGCTCTAACTATTCTCTTCATTCTGTCCAGCTCGAGGAGAACATATTCGACCATACTCCATATTGGTTTCTTATTTATAATCAACACAATTACCGTTTTGAAGATATCAAGGAAATTATCTCTCTTTGGAAACCTGCTGTAATGATACATTACAACATTCTCCACAAAAGAATGCAAGATTTCCTCTGAACGTTTTGATATATGCAAAAAGAAGTATTATGGTTCCTATATGAATATGTAATGTGTATCTTAAGCTAACGAATTTGGACGCATATTGCAGCAAACTCCTACAAAGGGAGGTACTCATGGATCGTTACATCGGCTCCTAGTCTATATAAAATATTCCAAACTTTTCCGTTTCTCAGATAATTACTCAACGTCACTGAATGTGCTTACATAAACGCGATAGTAGTTGATTTTCTTCCTTTAAAGGAGCATGTCTTGCAAATGTTTATATGAAAGGCGTGCGTGTACAGTGCTTGCCATATGAAAGGGAAATAAATCTTGGAACCCATTTCTCCTTCTTCGCAGGCTTCAGTTGCCACCACCTTGCTGAGACCAACCAAACGATCTCTGCTGGCGTTAATGCAATCCCAGGTCAAGTATTTTATCAGTTATCAGAATAAAATATTTCCTCAATGTACATGAGGTGGAGATAGATCCATCTGTAACAAACTCAAGTCAACGTTTGAGAAAATGGATACAAAGTATTGAATAATTAAACAAATATCATAAATTAATTGCCAAGTTACAGAAGTAAGATATCAACGTTAACAGGTAGTGATCATGTTACTTCGTTTAGTGGTCCGGCTCTGTCTGGGTAGATGTAGCCGCAGTAACAAAATAGGGAAAAATGCCATAGTTTTAGACAACTTTAGTATAAAATCTGCACATTTTTTTTTCTAGCCTATAGTAATTGCAATCATTCAGTTCCACTTTTGAAAGTAAGCATACATTTATATGCTCAAATTTGCGACAGATATATATTTGGGGACATATGTCACAAATAGCACTGCTGAGAAAATTTATTATAAAGCAATTTATTAAACTATTACAGGATACCTGTTTTTTTTTTTACAATCCAGTGTGACTAAAAATTGGTACTGTAATTAAAAACGTCTAAAACGTACACAACAAACAACGTATTCCCAAAATTACAAACAAATTCGCCCTTCCGGACTGATAAAAGGGGTCAGAAAGGGGTTGTGCATATTTTACCCAGGTCCTTTCAGGTCCTTTACGCTGGGTCGATATGTTGCTTATAGCTCAGAGACAACCAATTCAATTTCCATGGACCGTAATGTTAATGTTTGACCAAATTACTATACTTTCGTGATAAGAATGGCAAAACACCCTTAATCATATGCGCGATCTATCCAAAAGGAAAATTTTAAACGATGAAAGTGATATAACGAGAGTCTCGTTTTTGAGAAAAATGCTCTTGTAGGTGTTCACTACACAAATCCGGCTCATTGACTCAAAGCGTGAATATATATATATATATATATATATATATATATATATATATATATATATATATATATATATATATACCGGTTACTTTGCACCCCGATGCCCCAAACTTATAACAGATCATTCGGAAGCATTGGCACCAGATCGAATTCTCCGAACGTCTAAAGGGCATATTTCAAGAAGTTCCTCTGATTGCGTACTGTAGACCTAAAATCTGAAGGACCATCTGGCACGTGCCAAAGTTAACCTCAAACAAAGCCACAGATTCAGGCAAATACTTCTGCCTAATTTGCAAGGATATGCCCGAGACCAAATCGTTCAAAAGTTTGACGACAGGAGTTAGCTTCACTATCAATCTTAAGTTAGGATGTCGAACAAAAAATGTAATCTATATTCTAACATTCAAGATCGTACCACTCAATTTGTTGGCGAAACCGTTAATTTGAGAACACGAAAGAATAACCACAAAAGCCGCATTTGTAATTTTGCAACAAAATTAATGGGAAACTTCCCAACCTCTACAACTCAACTGGACATTCAGTTGAGTCCCTCTAGATCCTTCTGATTGAATCTAACCTGGGGTGGCCCGAAATAGAACGCAGGGCTAACGAACGTTACTGGATACTTCAATTGAAAACTCATGGGGAGTTCGGTCTAAATAAAAAGTCTCACTTTTCCAATGAAATCTTATCAAAACTACAGCCAGGCATCAGTATATCAGATGTACACAATTTTTACGATAATATTTACCCAAGTAAAATAGTCCGTAACTCTTTAAATTTATTATTATTATTATTATTATTATTATTATTATTGTTATAACTCTTGTCCATTATCCCACTATACCATTCTCTTGACATATTTCATCTTCCATGCATAACTTTACCGGGATATAATTTCTTTTGTATATTTTGTAGAGAGCGTTGATTTTTCGCCACGCATTGTTTGTATCCTTTGTACCCAGTCTAGAATTATGTAAACATGTTTGGTTCTCTCTGCAATAGGAACGATAAATTCTTCTTTGATTTTTGTTATACATCTATTTTTGACTGATGGAAGCATTTGATTGACACGTAGTTTTCCCGTTTTAAGACCACCTTTCTATTGTCTCTTCTGTCTTTCTTCTATTTTGTATCTCTTGTTTATATATTTTCTAAAGTGATTAGATGATTACAATAATAATTACAAAACATGGTTTCCTCAAAAAATAAAAAATAAAAAAATAAAAAAATACATTTCAAAGGCGCAGAATAGAATAACTTGTTTTCCATTTATGTAGTCAATGTATGTTTGTATCAAGTAAAACATATGCCGAGTCCTTATTGCGAGCAAGAAATATGTTACCTAATGAGCTTTGGTTATTATTTAAAATGCCTGTAAGTAAATAATTGTTTTTCTTACAAATATAACGACGTTTATTGCGTATATTGAAAGCTGGACGATGTGTTTACACATGTAAAATAATCACTTACCCAGAGACCAAAAGATTGACAAGCATATGAAAGAGAAAATCGGATTATACTGATAATGTTTCGTTACGAAAGGACAGCTGCATCAAAGATATATAATAATAGGTAAGGCTCATGTATTTTATATGCAGGAGAAAACTTACTTCAGAAAGAAGCAATGGAAAGCTGACAATTTACCTTTTTGTTTGCTTAAAAAATGTTTGAAGAATGTGGGGCTTAATATGGATATACGTAAATGGTCAGCTTACCGTTGCTCTCTCTCTCCAGAAGCCGCAAGTCTCAGCATAAGGTTATTTAAAGGAATTAAATGAATGGAATACAAATTACAGAACATGGACCGCAAAAGTAGGTCTCGTGCAATAACTACATTTCGAAGGTACATAATAAAGTACCCAGCATTTTGTTCTTGAGTCAATAATGTTGATATAATGAAAACGTGAACCTTTTCCGCATTGAGAACAATAAAGACATTACCTCGTACAGTCTGGTTATTGTTTTAAAGGATTGTGAATATATGAGTTCTTTCAAAACGATGATATACATTCAAAACTTGAAGAAGTGTGTATACGTGTAACAATGATCACAGACAGGCAGTTTCAGAGAAAGACATATGAACAGAAATTTGAAAGGAAAGACAGTTTTGAATGATATTTATTTTATAGAACACAAAAGAGTTAAACTGGAATACGTTTTATACGTTGAATACGTTTTTAAATGACTTCTAGTTTTTGTTTATGTAGCTAGTGACTGGTGTGAGAATGAATCTGACAGTATGCAAATATGTCATTTTGAGCATAAACTTTATTCAGATGTATGTACAGCTAAAACACCAGACTTCTGGACGGAGCAATGCTAAGCTGATCTTGTATGCTTTCTCATACCAGGCACAGTATTTTCAAAACGTTTTGAACAAGAAATTCAAGCTCAAGCTTGAAATCCAGATATATCAATAAAGACACTTGGAATACATTTACCTCATTAAAAGTTAAGAATCCTAGAAACGAACCTAATTTAAAAAGATTCTAAAAGTGACCTGATTCTAATATTATTCTATAGGCAGTTACAAATGTCAAAATTTTCGAACTTTATGTTCAACAATGTTCGAGAATATATAGTCTGGTTTGTCAAAAGAACAGTTCTTTATCTTTATATACTTATGTCTAATGTCGTTTCTATATTGCAGTATCTTTAAGCAATTACTTATGTTATTATTTGTATATTTTATCTGAATTAACGTTTTTATTGAGAGCTCCCAGCAGGGCTTCACCCTAAACCTTGATTTGGGGCCTAAGTGGTCCCCACAACCCCTTTTAACTTTTCAGGGATTTTCAATAAAGTCGATTCTAATCGCTGATGCTAGAGCCAACAACCCAAATGTTGATGCATATGACAAAACCACCCAACAGTTACATCATGTATAGTTATCCATGTAATCTTTATGACTGGGAGATGATGCAAATCCTGCATGTTGGTGGGTTTGGATGGATTGACCACACACACATAGACATGGAAAAACATGTACTCAAGTATGTCAGCAACATCGACCATGGATACTTCTTTAAAGTTGATCTGGAATATCCAGATGAGCTTCACACACTCAAAATGATTATCCTCTTGCCCCAGAAGCGTTGGTGGAGCCTCGCGAGTGGTTGTCCCCGTATCAGTGTTTGATTGTCGACGAATCTCGACGCAGGTTTACAGAATGTCCAAAGCTAGTACCAAACCTGAAAACTAAAAACAACTACGTAGTACACATACGAAACTTCCAGCTGAATCCGCGGCTTTGGTTGTGTTTAAGCACAGTCCACCGGGTGCTTGGATTTTGCCAGCGCGCTTGAATGGCTCCTTATATCCAGATGAATACAAATCTGCGAACAGATGCTAAAAATGAATTTGAAAAAGATTTCTTCAAACTAATGAACAATTCCGTGTTCGGCAAAGCGATGGAAACTCTGCGGAAGCGATTTTCGCGTTGACCTTGTCCGTGATTACGAACAAGACAAGCTTCGAAGACTCTTCGCGGACCCGGCATTCGAATCCCGAAAGATCTTCGATGGTGGACTCATTGCTGAACATTTTAAAAAATCAAAACTGAAGCTAACAGAGCCAATCTATGCTGGCGTGTCAGTGCTATACTTGTTGAAACTCCTCATGTACGAGTTTTATTACGACAAGATTAAACCGTTATACCAGGATCGTGTCAAGGTGCTTTTTACAGACACTGACTCGCTGCTGATGCATATAACCACCGATGATGTTTATTCGGATATCGTATCAGACACACTCACGAACGAATTTGACAACAGTGATTATTCGAAAGAACACCCGTTGTTTAGTAACACCAACAAAAAAGTTGTCGCAAAATTCAAAGATGAATGTTGGTTGCCTTGGAAAGTCAATCCGATCAGCGATTGCAAATACGGACCATACCGAGTTAGTAGTACGACGTTGTCCACCTTCTAACTCCCCAGGTGCATACAGGTACCTAACAAAATTGTTTCCGAGTGATTCTTCGGAATAATCGTTCTGCAAGTGTGCGGTTATATCGTTCCACAACAGCTTGGTTACGATATATATTAACATGTCCAACACGAACCCGCATATGGTGTTTTGTCAACAACGTAGTAACTGATCCGAGAAATTATTTACCTTGATCCACTTGTAACAGGCGTGGATATGTTAATGGTCCACGTGTGTAAATACGTTTAAGCGCATCTGCGACACTTGTTGAATCTTTAGATGTCAACTAATCCGTTTCTTTGTATCTGCTGGTAACATTTACAATAATTAATGCGTACTTGAATAGTCGTCCACGAACACGATCATGTGGAATTAATAAAAGATCCGCCTGGTGAACTTCATTAGGTGTTTGGACATCAAACCAACCATATGAAATCTTTCTTGGTACAGGTAGGTAAATTTGCCACAGCGCTTGTTTGGACAACCATGCTCGAGCAATACCATGGTTGACATTTGTCTCCTTTGCTAACTTTTAAACAGCGGCTTCACCTTTCCAATACCCGCGCGGACTGTAATATATTGTCAATAATGTCCGTTCAGCAACTACACTCTTTTTATCCATGTTTGTTTATTATGTCAATATATTTTGCCTCCAATGAGTGGACTTCATCCACCAAAGAATGAACATTTTTCACCACTTGTAGCCTTCTCCTAAAACAATCTTGACCTTCATACCTCCTTTGATGATCCATCTAGCAATTCTTTCTCAGAGTGTAGGATTAATAGCGTTCAAATCATGGATGAGATCTACATTGGCACGTTGGCGTTCACGGTTATCGTTTGATGCTTTATAAGCAAGATCATTTCAGTAACAAGCAGCATCGACGCGGTTTACGGGTGCTTCCCCGGTTATAGGTCGATAGAATCAAGTCGTATATCCAGCCGTGTTCCAGGCCCACAGTAATTGTATCCGAGGAAATGGTTTTCACCAGGGTGTTTACTCCATGGTGTTCCATGTAATTTTGCTAACGCAGTAGCGACCTCACCGCTAACGACTTTAAAAAAATAAAAATGAACTTCTTTGCTTCACATCGAACACAAGTTCCAGCAATCGCGGATTTACCATTACGTGTTTGAACTCTAGTTGGATTCGCAGTACGCGTTTTTTGTGTGCATCGGACACAATAGGAAGACATGATTGTATTATAGAACAATTGTGTTGATATTTAACATGGCATAACGAAAAAGGAAAAGCACCGAAGATACTAAAGATTTTACCGCCATTGATTTTTCCGCGCAGGCAGCGCCCAAACCACTGAAGTACGGTAACATGTTTCCAAACTCGGTTTGTGCGTTGTTCATTGGTCCGGCAGGTTCAGGGAAAACTCAACTGTTGTTTAATATGATTTTGCGATGGTTGACGTGGGATCGCTTGTATGTGATTGCGACGACGGTTGATGATCAGCCGTGTTATGCCGTACTCAAAAAGTTTGATGGGCGTGCTTGCGTCGTCGTTGGGTGGCAAATCCACCGTTGATTTCTTTTCCACAATCGACGAAGCACCTATGGTTGATGACCTTGATCCGAGTGAGAATAATCTTGTCGTGTACAATGATGTGATGCTTGAACAGCAAATCAATCCCGCGCGAATATTTTCCCGAGGTCGGCATAAAAACTTATTTGTGATCTATTTGACACAACGATACGCACACTTGCCTAAAGTAATATGAGACAACTGCAAGATGTTGATGATATTTCATGGCGTTGACGCGCATGGTCTCTCAAACAGTCACTGGACATGGTGTGCTGGCGACCACTCCTGGGATGAGTTTTGACATATGTTTGCGGATGCCACCTCGGACCCGTATAGTTTTCTCACTATTAATTTGACTGGAACTTTTGGACAAAAGTATCTTGCGGGTTAAGATAAAACAATTTAACAACTAGAACAATGGTATAAAATGTCGAAAAACCGAGAAAGCTCTGATTCAGAAACCTATGGTTGAGAAAGCTCCGCTTTCCGCCATTGTTACCATAGCAGAGTAAGGGAAGCGACGCAGTCAAGCTGCTCACGAACACATTGGAACGGATTCGTAATATTATACCCGGCCGCAAACATGTGAAAGATATGTTACAGTTGCGACAAACTGTACGAGAAGATCTTACAGAGGGCTTCGAACAAACTTTGCACCACTGATCAAACGCTGGTGTGATGGTTGCTTTTATCAAGAACTAGGTTGACGATGCTGCTGCTACAACAAACCAATACGTGGATGAACAGATCGCAGACGTGTCTTTGCCACCACACGCAGTAACTTCATGGGGTGAATACAGTAAAATATTAAACAGCGAAGCAGAGGAAAAACCGGCCTTGAAATTTTAACAAGTGGTCGACTTTTTTCAGATCTTTTGAAAGCGGCTTTGATAAGACTACATCTTATATCTTAAAGGTGCGTGAGTCCGAATCATACTTATTTATCATACCCGGAAATAATGGTGGACGGGGTCAAATAGCTATGTTGATAAATGATCATCTGCATCATGGTTTGTTACAGCTATCACATGCCATCAAAGTCGACACTGGTGTTCGATTAAATTTTTTCTCATTTGCAGCATCAACATCATTAGTCGCCGGAGATGAAATTCTGTTCATAGTAATCAACATTCATCCGAACGGGTACTTAACTATCTTTGGCATTTGTGTTTAAGATTAGATTTATCTTTACATATAAGTAATGGATTCCAGAATTCACAGACAGGGTGTTGGATCGGCTGACTAGTGATGCTAACATTGATAGTGATTTCGTTCCACTTGTCGACGAATCTCTGCTTCAAAATGGTGTTACCAGACCCTCGTATACGCTCAAATATAATCTTGTTAAGGGCCAAATAGAAATCAACCGTTGGGACCACTCTGGTGTGGACATACCAACTCGAAGCCAACTTGGAATCGTTATATTAGCGCGTGAAAATGCCCAATCGCTGACCGCACCACCAGGTGTGAAAACATCCAAGGATTGTTTCAATAACGATGAAGTAATATTCATCGCTGAATCCACCCCGGTTAAGTTCCCTAATGAATAAATTAAACCAACACTGACTCAACTGAGAAGAGAAAGATCTTGACTGATATTTAACAAGGATACACTTGTCCGTGTAGCAGTTCTTGGGTGAAGACGAGTACAATCGTTTCAGACACCAACCAAGGGTGTAATCAATATGGTTCTATATGAATGTAGTGCCCAGCCTAAGGAACTCACAATTACCGAAGATTTAAGTACTCCACAGGAAGATATTTTCTATGATTGTATGGCAGTTGTTCCAGTAAAAAAAGGGTAATTGGTTAGAGGTGCGTGTGCGTGTGAGCGTGCACTTGAACAAGGCATGGCAGTCGAGCAATTGTACTACACAATTACATTATTAATAGAAGAATTATAACAGAACCTCAAACTTCCCGCGGCAGCAACTGTTAGCTTTGGTGTGACGGGAATCACGATGACGGCGACTATTATAGGTGCACCAAACGGAATTGTTGCTGGAGCCATATGAATAGCAACTGGTATCGCGGGCGTTGCTAGTAAAATCATTTCATTACGGTTGCATTCGCGAATACGTATCTATTCGGAACTTCTTGCGGCAGCACAAAATAGTCTCAATACAATTAGTAAATTATACTCAATAGCTATAGAAGATAAAATCATTAGAGCGGCCGAGTTCGAAATGATGCTAATGGAAATGGAAAACCACAGCTAGCGGATTTACAGACAGTAAAACTCGAGTAACTATTTGCAAAATCATTTACGCGACCCGAGCGCTTGCGCACATTTAAAATTATATTTCATAAACTCTCATCGTAAACACTAATATCTGACTATTGGGATAAATAATACTAAAATCATGGGGTATAGAAGGGCTGACGTGTCCCAGCTATAAAAATCTAAAATATGCAATGTATCTCTACTCCTTAGAAACATTAATTTTATTTTTATTTCTTTTTCCACCAGATCTCGGTGATTTGATTATAAAATACATATCATTTCTTTTCGTCTCTTTCTAAGCAAATTGTTTACTATGGTAAATAAGAATAATCATCATAATGGATGGTAGTTACACCCCATCATAGGATATACTAAATAAAGTTGATTGACATGGTTGGACTAATAATTGCATCTGAAACATTGCCCACACTTTAGTATTATTACAACAATAATGCCTTTAATTCAAGTTTTTGACAAATAAGCACTTTGTTGGTCCTTAATATCCTTCCTGGTTTGTGTGCATATATTTTCATCCATGTAGAACTTTTTATGCAGCAATCTGATATTTGCTGTTTTGCGGTGTAGACATAGATACAGTTAGATGAAGATCCAGAAAGTTTGATTTTGGTGTGACTCATTCTTTAATCGAAACGTGTAAATATGTGATCAGGAAGGACTGGAGTTTCAAATTTGCATCTATCAGAACGAGCATAATCAGGTAATGGTGTTTATATTACGTATCACCTGCAATGATAACCTACAATGATAACCAGCATTTAAACTGGAAGAAGAGCATTTTGTCTAGCACATTCTTGAATCGTATCAGATGTAAAATAAAATGCAATATATTCCGGGAGATTAGAGCCTGCCGAACCTAAATAGTGCATGTCGACAACTTTTCCAATAATTATTTTTCGTCTACTTCCCGACGGTCCCCGACTACCCTGATGGTTTCTGTCTTTGACTACCCGTTGAGATAGGAATAACCACAGTTCATGTGCCCTCTGTGATAGATGGGGAAATAACAAAAGTTGTTGTTATTCTGACAAACAGGCAACTAAAACAGTAAAATGAACAGACAATCCATTTTAAAATAAACATTGCATGTATATACAACACAATATCACCTATAACAGACATAGGTATATTACACTGTAGTACATGATCCATTACCTAATAATGCAGTCTTACCCACACAAATGCATATGCTACTCTAATACTATTATAGGCATATAACACCGAAAAAGGAAGAAATATGAACTAGAACAACGGGACAAGTTCAAAATCGGTCAGGACAAGTCATTTGTCGTGGACAAGTAGCTGAATAAATATTTGTACAGCCTTGATATCATATATTGACCCACACATCTGTCGTCAATTCTATTTTATATTGCGCCCTACTTAAAACCAAATGTAACCATAAAAAACTTGTGAAAACATTTGTTGTTCAAACTCTACCCGTACTTTTGAAAATGCAACAACAACGACTACAACCCATACAAAAAACGGGTTTTACTGCAAGGCTCCATATAAACAGAACCAAATAAGTCTTGTTTGAGATTAAGTTTTTTTGAATGATCAGACAAATAGTTTCCCGAAAAGTTATTTGTAATCTTGCATATTTCAGGATAAAACTACGACGTGTAATGCCGTCCTTGGTAGCTTTAGCATGTACTCGTCAGAATAAAAAATAAAATGCAGACACAAAGAGCCTTCTCGTTTCAAACGAACATAACAGGTGTCCTCTAGAGCTCAAATATTGACGGATCGTCAATTTTGCCCACCTGTTAAACGCAGTAAGAAAACTGAAACATAATAAATCACACATTTCAGAGCATCTACTATATGAATACTTTAAAAACATTTTTGGTACAATGGTGCCATGTCTGGTGTAGATATTTAATGTGTTTATGAGCGGCGGTTTTCCTTCTGGATGGTCAGAAGTGATCGTTAGACCTCGTATACGAAAGGAAATTCTGTGGATGTAACTAATTATAGAGGAATAACATTAGTGTGGTATCTTTTCAAGTTATTCAGGATGATTTTAAACAAGAGATTATTTACATGTACAGATACGTGTAATATAATATCAGATGCACAGTGTGTTGTTAAAATAAACACACAAGGGTTGATGCTATTCTTATATTGCATTAATTAATCACTAAGTATTTAACTGAAAATAAAATTATGTGCGCTGTTTTCATAGATTTGATTGAGACAATTCATTCAATATATAGGTCATATATTAGGAATAAGTGGTAAAATATTTACATTAATAACGTGAATGTATAACAATGCAAAAGTGTATGCAAAGTACTTAAATATTTTACCAGAGTTCTTTGAGTGTTGAGTCGTTATCAAGAAAGGGAAGGTATTGGCACCAAGTTTGTTGTCTTTTCTTGTAGTGCTCCATACTATGGACATTTTAAGAATCAACTTGATTGGCTAAACTGTTGTTGTGGTAATAGGTCTCTTGAGGTTATTTCCTCAGAAACAAAATTAGTGGCTTTTAGAAAAGTTAGGAATCTACTTAAGGATAAAATGAACTGGTAGTCGGAAAGTATTGAATTATAACTTGTTGATAATCTTGCATATTTAGAACTTACGTTTCACTTCAGTGGTACATTCAATATAGCAGAACATTACTTTGCAGTGAAAGAACTGCAAGCTATTAACATTTATTACTTTTCAATACAAAACCATGTAATTTTACATCCTAAACATTACTTCAGCTATTTGATACATAATTTAGATCTACAGTCATATATGCCTTATAAATGTGGGGCTTAACAGAGTCTAGAGCAATCGAGAAGGTACGCCTTAAATTTATGAAAATTAGTCTAGACGTTAACATGAAGACAAGTAATGTTGATGTGGATATCCATTGTACTTGAGTTAACAATATTGGTATGATATTGTATCCTCTAATAATTGTATTCTGACAGCAAATTGTTGTCTTTTATTAGATTTGCTCAACATGGATGTAAACTCACGGGCATTATATCTGAAACAAATTTTATATAGGTATGGTTTTGGGGTATATAATTGGGAGAATCCTACTGTAGTGAATTATAAATATTTTTCAATAGTACAAACAATGATAAAACAAAAACGGAGAGCTGATTTATGTAGAAATCAAACACATTTATTTTATAAGGAAATCAAACCAGATTTAGAATATGAATGTTAATTTCATTGTATTAAAAATAAGGATATAAGACGTGATTTGACCAAAATACGCTTGCCTGTACATAAGCTCAGGATAGAAACACGTATATTAGATATATCCGATATATCGAAAGAGGCGACATGCTGTGTCAAATATGCTGAATGAAAAATACAGTATATGTAGAAGATGAATTTCATTTTATTATAGTGTGTCCTTTGCAAACTGGATTGCGTATGCGATTTATCAAGAAAAATATATATACCCACACTAATATATATAGGTAATTAAATTTATATATGTCTGACAAATGTAATGAAATCATGAATACAATGGTTAAAGATGAGAGGTAATTTGTTTGATTAATTCATTATAATGAAATGTGTTAAGTAATAATGAAATTTATGTTCTGGAGAGCAGCACTGGAAGTTTGCTTTTTATGAGCTTCAATAGTAAGTTTTTATATTTTATGCGTTTAGTTAATAAGAACAATACTGTCAACGTCGATCCCTCGGTGCAACAATCTCACGTTGCCTTAGATTATGAGAGTTTACATTATGGTGTATATTAAACAAATTATCATTTTCAATTGTTTTCTCACACTGACACTTTGTAATATGGATAATAGACTGTGAAGTGTAAATAGTTAATAAAGATTTTAGATTGATTGATTGATTGATTTATTGTCATTCAAACCATTACCTATTGCAAATTCAAATCGACGGCTTCACACTTCTATCGCTTACTTTAGATGTAAGTCAACTGTAATGCTATATACCATGATATGGGGACTCGGTTCTACGAATTTTGATTATTTACACCATTTGTCCAAATAGAGAGAGCACAAGCATTTCCCTTTCTTTGTATTATTGAGTTATATTTAAAATAAGATGAAACAAATAGTTAAACATAATGTCTAATAGTGTTATGTATATAGGATGACGTTTGATTGTTGGCTATATCTTGTCACATAAAAGGTATGCAATATACGGATCAACATTGCATGTCAAAATCTGTCACAAATACTACACTATAATAAAATCTGCAGCTTTAGTTCACATATATCCTTTACAAGAATAATAGTACATAGAATACATATTCCGTACAACACGAACAAAAAAGGGTTAAATATGGGAATAAATTGCCGTCCAGATTATAACAAATATTGGTGCTCCTTATTGACTCCACATAAACCTTTGCAATCAGGACAGTATAAATGTTCATCTCTTTAAGATTTCTGTATAAATATTTAATTGTCAGCCGTGCAAATAACCATATCAATTCCTTTAGCAATGATGCATCCATATAGCCTTGATACGAGCCTTGATTATCCCATTTTAAATTAAATTACAATTTACTTTTGAATTCATTCCAAATTCCACGAATGTTAAAGACTTATTTAAACATCATGCTATTGTCAGACACAAAAGTTCACATCTTAGAAAGCAACGGAATTTTCCCCCATGCATATAGGGGAATAAGAGAACGAGGACATAACGTTTCAATGAACAAGGAACATGGGCATTCTCTTGCAAGAGGGAGTGGTTAAAATTAGAAATTTTAGCAACATCTGTACAAGATGCGATTTGTTGGGAGCATCTTGCGAAGAACCATATATGTAATTTTCAGGAAAATAAAGGAACAAGGACCAATAACTTCAGGAAATAAGGAACTCACTTCTACCCTCCCCACCCCTCCTGTGAGCCTCATATGCTAGGCATTTAACTTTTAAAATATCGTTATGAAGCATGCTATTTCTCACCACGTTAAACACACAAGTAAACTTGTCTGTAGGTTTACAAAGAATAAAAATCAAAGGTAGATACGACAACCTCTTTGCACTGATAAAAGTTAAGAGCGCGTTCTCTTTCTATTGACCTATGCCGTTTTATTATTTTTTTCTGTGCGAAATCTGAATCTATATAGACGCGCGGTATGATAATGCGTGTAAAATCCCAGGATAATGTATGCGTGATTTATTTATAGCAATTGCCGTTGAAATGATCTTCTTGCAACTGGTTATGGAAGGAATGAACTATTATAGTTATCACAAGAAGTACACACGCAGTCCTTCAGTCAAAATTCCCAAACATCGTTAAATCAAAAAGGTGTAACAATCTGCAATATATAAGTAGTGAAAATATACAATAAAACAAAATTGAAAGTTTAATAAAATTGTTATATTCTAAACATTTAAAATGTTGATATCAATACCATGATTCAAAAGTATTTGCTCGCCAGGTATTCAAATCTGAATTATTCATTTCTATTTTCCACCATACATTCAAGAACAATGATCAATATCAGTGACATTTTTTGGGGTTCTTCTTTCTATTCAATCCTTCAGTTACATGCACAAACCAAATTATTCCTGAAGTCATTCTTTGTGTCAAAAACGAATTGCCAATCCACATATTAATCATTCACCCTTTGTGATTAGTTGTATTAGTAACTGGTATCGTAAGAGAATCCTGGCATTTCATGCAATCACTCATTTTATGCACTCGTGTCACCAATGTAAGTGAAAGATCCTTTTATGTTGAAGTAGTGTAGTGCATGTATCCATGTCATCCACTTGTAGTTGTTCACTTGTTGGGTTTGTGCTTTGATATGGAGAAGTTAAACGCGTTATCCAACTGAATTATTACTCGTTCGTGATTTGTTGTATGAAAGGTATAGCCATTGCACTAAGATCGTTAATTAAAATGTTTCATCAGAGGGACAAGGACGCCCACTGTGCTGGACAGGGACTAGAATTTCCGCTGACTCTCTGTCAACCCTAAGGGAAAGCTCTTGGTCTTGGGTCAATCTGATCAGCCAGAAAATGTTTCCCACTCCTTTCCTTCATTTCACAACTTTCATCATCTGCAGCGGGTGTGGGGGTCTACTCGTTATTTTGTTCAATGGACAAATATGCGCAGATTGCTTACTTTATTAACCATTGATACTGACATTGTCTCTTGAACGCCAGTACCATTCGTGCAAATATAGGATTTAAGACTTGTCATATGATGCTTTGTCATATTGAAGCTTCTGTAGGAAGCAATTTATTTCTAATTTGGCTTTTGTACGCAATGTAGGAAAATTCCTTGTCTTCTTCATCTTTTTTTTTCTGTCCTATCTTTCCGTGTGGTATTGACTATTTTTTTGTGACTTTGACTTCGGTTTTTTCTATAAGGCTCCTGTCGAACTCCACAATTAAATTTAAACCTAAGGCTTGCAATCTCGCGATTGCGGGTGTTCTTTTTTACACTTCCATCTTTAAGATAGCAGAAGAAATTTGATATCTCCTCCGTTACTGAAAACATCCTTTATATATTGAATTCTTATTGAAACACTATGTGGGGACTGTGAAGTTTTACCTGGTTAGTTTACATCCAATATATTGATACAACTAGTTAAAAAACTGTGCAATATCTCAATTAGAACATGTTGTTGTGTAATTTGCTAGTCGAATAAATATTGGAATATCCATAAACTTATGTTTGTATAACAATCAGACTTTGTTTGCAATTAAACTGATAATAAAAGAGTCATAGTGTTTGCGGAATCATGTCATATACAACATCAAAGAGTTAAGAAAATCAAAGCTGCAAATAGGATAATAAATCAGTCAAGCCAATTGTCGGAGTTAGCTCTCTCATAGACACATACTGGAAAAAATGCATTTTACAAAATGGGATGGACAATATTACATAATGACATTTACATGCAAATAAAAAACCTAATGAAATAAATGTGTTATCTCACCACATAGTCGGAAATTGAATAGTTCTTTTTTGCAGATTAGTATATCAACGACCAGAAAAATAATTCCCCGACCTCTCACTTTGATTTGGCTTGTTTGTGTTTTGGCAGACCTGTCAACATTTATGGCTATATTGGACGGAAACATTTTGAAGAAAGGTTCTATTAGACTTCAGAAAAGGCACATTGGGCATTTCAACTCCCAAAATATAATAAAGAATGTGTCAATGATTTAATTTTAATTGAAGTTCTTAAATTACTAAAGATAAATTGTTCTCAGTTCTACTAAAATGTTCAATACATTGTTTCAATCTAGAATGAGCCAACACTCATGAACAGATTTAATTATTGCACAATTAAAAACAAAAAACAAGCAAAAAACAACAACAGGGAATATTCTAATGATCCGGACAATTATATTACTGTTGCGAGTTCTTTTTGGAAAGTGTCACTGCTATTATTAATAACCGTATAAATTTTTGTGTAGATAATACAAATATCCTATGTGAAGAAAAAGGTAGTTTCAGGAGGAAAATAAATTATACTTATTTATATTTCAACCGCAAAAGCCTTGTTGACATATATCTACAAGTGAGCAAACATTTATATTGTACCTTGGTTGATTTTCGCAAAATGTTTTTATTCTGAAGATTGTATAGCGCTATAACATAAACTGTTTTGTCATAAGTTCATTGGAAAAAATTTCGTGCCATTTACAATTTATATTTGAATGATTTATTTTGTGATTACACTGGTCTACAATTTTTTAGAAGTCGTCTGCTTCAGAGATATAATGTGCTATTTATTAGGGATTTTGATGTGCTGAATTCAAATATGACAATTAAAACAACTGATTGGATACTGTTTCCAAGACATTTAAGTTTTTACATTTTACTTCTATGTATATTGTGTACATAGTAGACTTTTAATCATAAATTGTAAACCTAGGTCTTTTCATGTGTTTATGGTTGCTTTACATGATAATATTTCGCGTGTCCTGTTTATGTAACACTTTAAAAAAACAGCAAAAGGGTTATATAAATAAAAAATATATTGAAACAAAAGTCAAAAAACTATTATGTATATATAAGAACATAGTTTAGTCCTTATTCAGTGTCTACTCGGCGCTTCTTGACTTGTCTCTTGTATTCATTAAATGGAGCATCTCTTGTCACTGTCCAGCAATAGTCTGCAAGCATTGATGGACTCCATTTGCCCTGATAGCGTTTTTCCATTGTTGCAATGTCCTGGTAAAATTGCTCGCTGTGCTCGTCGCTCGCTGCTCCGCAGTTCGGTGGAAACAAATCTAGATGAGAGTGCAAAAAATGTATCTTTAGTGACATGTTGCAACCAAGGCTTTTGTATGCCTTGAGGAGGTTTTCCACCAACTCCATGTAGTTGTCTGCCTTGTTGTTTCCGAGAAAATTTGTTGCCACTAACTGGAAGGCTTTCCATGCCGTCCTTTCCTTGCCACGCAGTGCACGGTGAAATGCATCATCTCAAAGAAGTTCACGAATCTGAGGACCAACAAAGACACTTTCCTTTATCTTAGCTTCACTTAACCTTGGACATTTTCCACGGAGGTACTTGAAAGCTGCTTGTGTTTTGTCCATGGCCTTGACAAAGTTCTTCATCAGACCCAGCTTGATGTGCAAGGGTAGTAACAAAATCTTCCTTGATTCAACAAGTGGTGGATGCTGAACACTTTTCATCCCAGGCTCCAATGACTGTCAGATTGGCCAATCACTCTTGATGTAGTGGGAATCTCTCGCAAGACTATCCCATTCGCAGAGAAAACAGCAGTACTTTGTGTATCCAGTCTGCAGACCAGGCAAGAGAGCAAGAACCTTAAAATCGCCACAAAGCTGCCACTGATGCTGGTCATAGTTTATGCACCTCAAAAGTTGTTTCATGTTTTCATAGGTTTCCTTCATATGGACTGCATGACCAATTGGAATTGATGGCAAAACACTGCCATTATGCAGCAAAACTGCTTTAAGACTCGTCTTCGATGAATCAATGAACAGTCTCCACTCATCTGGATCATGAACGATGTTGAAGGCTGCTATTACATCATCGACGTTGTTGCAGACTACAAGATCACCTTCCATGAAGAAGAATGGGACAAGATCCTTTTGACTGTCACGGAACATGGAAACCCTAACATCACCTGCCAGGAGATTCCACTGCTGTAGTCTGGAGCCCAACAACTCTGCCTTACTCTTGGGTAGTTTTAAATCCGTGACAAGGTCGTTCAGTTCACCTTGTCTTATGAGGTGTGGTTCAGAGGAGGAGGATGGGAGAAAATATGGGTCATGTGACATTGATGGTTCAGGACTAGAAGTTTCATCCTCTTCCTCTTCTTCATCTGTCTCAAGTGAGAATGATTCTGGTGCATCAGAAACCAGCAGTCCTTCTCCGTGGGGTACTGGACGTATAGCTGATGGAATGTTTGGATAATGCACAGTCCCCTTTTCTTCTTTGACACACCTTTCCCAACTGGAGGCATCATGCAGAAGTAACAATTGCTGATATGATCTGTTGGCTCATTGGCACTGCAAAAGGCATATTTCCTTTTCCTGTTCAACCACTGGCGAAGATTTGTTGCACAAGTGTTGCACCATATGTGTGGGGCCCACCTCTTGTCCTGATCTCCAATTTTGCAGCCAAAATAAAGGTGATAGTCTTTCTTAACCATAGTGGTTATACTGCGCTTTTGTGATGCAAAAATCACTTCACCACAGACATAGCAGAAGTTATCTGCATTGTTCACACAAGTAGGAGGCATCTCTGCTCACTTTGGCTAAACAGAAATGTGTCCCTTTGCAAAATCAAACACTGACAAATACGAGAGCACGACACTGTATGATTTGTAGAACTGATATATAGCAATTTCTTCAGCAGAGTGATATAAGCTTAGTTATGATTGCATCATCCATGACTTCTAGGAATAACATGATGCGATTCATATCATGTATGGTGCAATACTAGTTTCAGATTGCATCATTCATTGTTTTACCTCAAAAGCAAGTGCTGTCCAAACCCAGTCATATATTTATTCATAGATCCAGTCAAAGATGTATTTTAGTCATTTCTGGTTTAAATTGAGATCCCTTCCCATTATAACTCACTTATCGTCCGCCATTCCCAAGTCAAGGGTCGTATATACTGACCCAGTATCATATCTTTAAAACTAGAGCCAATCAACAATTTTAAGCATCATCTGCGTTCTTAGTGACCCAGAATTAGTAAAGTTTGACAACATTTATTGCGGAAGCATTTTGGCTGTAGACCAGTGTTATTTTTGCAGGAATATTAGAGTTAGACAGGGGTAACCTATCACGTATCCGTTTTTCTTGTTTTTAAATTACTTGTAGCCTTTATAATTAAATCATATGATGACATTACTAATGTCTCAAATGAAAATAATGATGACGCTGTTTTTTTGCAGAGTGAAAGGAACATTGGGGGAGGTGGAGGGGGCTGGTTCAAAAACAACACTTTAAGCTCCTAAAAGTATTGACCAACCCCGGAGTTAGAGGGGTAGCTAAAAGTCTTCTTTTAGATCTATTAGAATTAAAAACTAAAAGCAGATTAAAGATGTATTGTTTTGGTGGCGGTATGTCCGTAAATCCTGGCCGCTAAGGAAGAAGAAGAGGAATAGAGGTGAGAGTCCATCTAAATAAAATTGAGATCCGCTTATTTGATTCAAATAGAGATCTGCAGTAATCAGATCTGATGCACAGCGATGCGTGTTCAAGCTCCATTAACTTTTATATTCACCAATCAAATTATAGCTTTTATACTGCTTAAAGTGAAAAACTATATTCGGAAGATAACTTTATTACTTAAAACTCTATCTAATACAAACTGCAATAAAAAATAAGTGGGCCGGGAATTCCAAAGGTCGCAAAAAGATGAACTTTATCGGTATGTTTTATGTCAGAGATCTCAATTTTAATCAGATTGAGGTTAGCGTGCACTCCACAAGTCCCGCGAGTGCTCTATACTGAATTGGAGTTTACCTGTCTACTGAACCTTGTTCACTTTAGTCAACATGGAAAATTGTTACCCTATAGGTTACACTGTACGTTGTCAAGGTTTAACTGCCTTATTGTACCGTACTAAATTAGGTAATGATTCAATCATTACCGCATTGCGCAGCTGCTATGTGTTTATGAAAGACTTCCTTGACCCACTTTATACAACTTTAGAAGCAGACAATTTTTTTACGACTTCCCCTTGTTATGTGCCAGTGCACCCATTGCGAATTTGATTATGCAATAAGATTAACGGAGGGAAGAAAAATATCTGTAATTCTGAAAAAATTTAATAGAAACTAATTAAAAAGAACCAAATACATGTTTCAAAACTTTGAATAAATAAAACTTTTATTTATTTAAATAAATGGAAAAGAAGAGAAAGTAAAAACACGTCAAGTAATTATCTCCAATCGCATTTCAATCCATAATTTAAAATCAATATACACCGTGCATTATTTCATTGCACTCCCCCCCCCCCCCCGATGAACTTTATCGGTGTCTGTCAGAATTCTTTTATGTCAAAGATCTCAGTTTTAATCAGATCGAGGCTCGAGTGCACCCCACAAGTCCCGGGAGTGCTCTGTACTGAATTGGAGTTTACCTGTCTACTTAACCTTGTTCACTGTAGTCAACATGAACAATTGTTACCCTATATGTTACACAGTTACGTTCTCAAGGTTTAACTGCCTTATTGTACCGTACTAAATTAGGTAATGATTCAATCATTACCGCATTGCGCAGCTGTTTATGAAAAACTTTCTTGAAGACCACTTCATACAACTTTAGAAGCAGACATATTTTTTTTACGACTTCCCCTTGTTATGTGCAAGTGGACCCGTTGCAAATTTGATGATGCTATACGGTTAACGGAGGGAAAACATATCTGACCGTCTGAAGCAAATTTGTACAAACTAATTAAAAGTAACCAAATACATGTTTCAAAACTTTGAATAAATAAAATCTGTATTTACTTAAATAAATTGAAAAGAAGAGGAAGTATAAACACGTCAAGTACTTAGCTATAATCGCATTTCAATCCATAATTTAATGTAATATACATGGTGTATTCTTTCGTTGTACCCTCCCCCCCCCCATCTCTCTCTTTAAATAATCATGTTAATATCTGAAATTTAATCAGACCATCGGAAGACCGAATCGTCACTTTGTAGAGACCAGATCTTTCCTGATTACAGTTTAAAATTCGAAGAAAAATCACCCTAGAGGATCCTGGTCGCTGTGAAATAAGAATGTGTGAGTTGTCTCAGTATTTCTTAAGAAGCATCTACATGTCCAAGGAGGAAGTATTCTCATTTTTAATTGTTTTATATAGCAATTAAAGAAATAATCCAGTCAATAAAATCTCATCGTATTTGCAAAATATTTATTTCAAAGTAGCATGCAATTATGAAAACGGTGTATTCTCTTCCTACATCTTCTGTGTAAGATACAAGGAAAAGAAAAATGCAATAATACTCTCTGGATTTTGTCAGAACAAAATGAGAATAAAGTGTTTTTGAGATTACTTGATAAATATGTTTTTCTTGATTATTTCTATCGTAATAATCAGGATGATCAGAAATATTTAACCGTGCTTACCCGGACTTTAGTTTGTAAGTGATATTTCGGAATTATTACGAGCTATTTATCTTACAGCCACAAAGTGAAGGTAAGGTACATTCAAGGAAATCTATAGAGGTGACGTAATCACAAATATGTCGCACAACGGAACGTCGAAACTAACTAATTAACTTTTGTCCAAACCTCATTTTTCTGAGATGATTTGAACACCACCCCTTTCTTTTTTCTTACCTTTTGTACCAGATTTAGACTACTTCATATATCAATGCTTATAATTTATTTCTTAATCTATTTTTCAAACACACTCTATAATAAGGTATTAGGAATACTACTAACTCATCTTAGTTTTCTTTATTTCCACAATTAGGATAAAGATAAATAATGGAGTAAAGCTACATTGTAATTAACTCAACAGTTTCAAGAATGGTAATAAAGACATTCCGTGACTCCCGAATAAAAGCAACAATCTCGGTTTTAAAAGACAATGTGTATTTCTTTATAAATTTCATTGGGATTAAAGTGTGGTCAAGAATAGTTGTGATACAGAATAACATACAAGATAACACAACTGAAGATTTGCCTATTTGAAACATAAAAGATATGTACTACAACGTTTCACAAAATATGTCGATTTACAGATTGCATTGAATGATAAAAAAAGAAAAACATTGAGATAAACCCTATCGGTCCTGATAGCAGGATGTTCAAAACTGAGCAGTAGTAGGAGGGACTCAATTATGCATTTGATGTCGATTACAACATAAATTTACATTAGGGTAAATTTACGAAACAACTCAAAGATCTGATCAATGTACAAGAAATCGTCAGAAACACATATACTTTTTGTGAAAAGTTAGATTCAAAGCAGAACACCGTAATTCAGTGTATGATGTATCTGTTTTAAAGCAACCATTGGAATGACAAAAGTTTACATTGATATGAAATCATTCATAAGTTTGAAAGGAATTGACAGATTTTGCAAATTGTAGAAATTAAAAGTACCCGTTTAAGACGGATGTTCTTCTGACTTGTTGATTAATCTAACTCACAATTTGTTAAGTGTAATGTACTATCTGATTATTCTTATGCCTCTTTACATGGCTGGCAATGCATATTATTTAAGACACCTTTACTTCGATCCCGAAAGAGCAGTTGCTTGCACAAATATCAATCAACTGTGGAAACAAACTTAAATGAACAAAATTTAATTAAAATATGCTAAATTGAAAGAATTGTTAACCGAAGTGTCTATCTACAACGTACACAAGCAAGCGAGAAAAAAAAATCTCCTGTAGAGGAGTGTGTGTTACTACATGCACTACAAGCGTCAAGCAGACATTGTTGACATGCAATCATATCAAACATCCAACGATGGATACGATTACATCTTGACAGGGATAAATATTGTTTGTTTTATAAATATACCAGGAATGAAGGAGCAAAAACTAAAAAAGGAGATGACATACACGACGCTTTCAAAGATATCTTTATACAAGGAAAGCCTGAACATATACAGTTTAACGAGGGGTAAGAGTTTTACGACCAAAGAATTAAGGATTTAATTTACAAGGAAAAACAAATTGAGTACTTTTCAACTTACTCGGTCAAAAAGACATAAGTAGTGGAAAGGTTTATCAGAACACTCTAAACTTGAATGTGGAAGTATTTCACTCAAAACGAAACCGGAAAATTGGTTGATGTGTTACCAAGTTTAATTCAAAGTTACAATAACACTCAACGCTCATTAATAGACATTACTACAATTGTAGCGAGGGAGGAAAACAATTCGCTTATTTGACAACATATACATATGGAACACTTGAATTTAATATTGGTGTAATAGTAAGTATTTCAAAATGCAAAACAATATTGTCAAGGGGTTACCTTCATAACTTCACTGAGGAAATATTCAAAATCAGGCAAGTATTACTAGGTGATCGGGTACTTTACAAACTTGAAGACTTGAATGAGGAGAATGTTTAACCAAAAATGTTATCAGTGAATTACAAACAAGATGACATATGAAAAGCTGACAAGATTTTGAAGATCTAGAGAAAGACAAAAGTGGGTACTTGTGAAATGGAAGGGGATATGATAATTCGTTTAACAGTTAGGAACTAGCACAGAACATTACCGTGTTAACATAAATGTAGAAGCGCAAAACACAGACATCATTTGCAAAGAATTACTACAAAGTTAACCAAATGAGCTGATTTGAAAAGTTTTCACACCATGAAGTCAAAACCAGTACACCATTCAAAGTTTGCGGATAGATCTAGTTTTCAAATACGTTCAGTAATTGAAATGTAGCTACTGAAATAAATGGAACAATTATATGTACTCATAGTTGTAAAATGTCACAAATGTCACAGAGAAAATTTGGTGGAAGAAATGGAAAAATAGAACTCAGCTTAACAGAGGTGCAACGTTAGTGTAAAATAAATGAGATATTATGATATTACGGTGGAGGAAATGAAAAGTCTAGTGACCAAAATCAAAAATAGTAAATATGGGATCGGTTTGTTTTCTCAGAAGAAGCCAATTCCACACTAAGTTAGTTTCTTAAAAACTGGACTTCAGATTTTACAAAATAATTTAACAAAACAATAACCAGTATACCAATTTACCATTGATCTGCAAAATCGTTTTAACTCTACACTAAACCAGAATATTTCGAAATTATTTAACGAGATACAAATTTACTGCACTGAAACTTTATTTTTCGCATACTGACCACCACTGAAGAATTTTACAAAATACACTCTAAACTATGATAGTGACGAATCATTGAAATGATACAGATCACAGTATAATAGTACATGTTTGCAGAATAAGCTGTACTGGGCAGTATGAACGCAACATCTCGTTGCGGTATTTCGTACTGGCATTTGATATCCAAAACCTTTACCAGTGTTAGTAAAATTTCACGTCTACTACTCTGATGCGAAGGCTTCTGTATGAATGTAAGTATTTTATATGTGTAATATCTGCTTGATGAAGATGTGCACAAATCGAATAACAAAGAGATATTTTTGAAACAATTTAATCTGATCAGTAACAATTTCAAAACTCCGCCCGGCATGTCAGAGAAACATCAAGGGAAAATAACCCCGAATACTTGCTAAATAATGGGCCAGAAAAACATAAAACTGTACGGCAAGAGTTTTGGTGAACCTACATCAAATGTTATGATTACCTAATATATTGATATTTTATAATATTCACCATCTCTTGCAAATTTTGGTTAGAAAGCCTGATCTGCCATTGTTTCAAACATTTCGGAATAGTCTCGCGTATTTTATTTTATGGTTTGTTATGCAGTAGCAACACTTATGATATTTTGATCGTCAAAACTACTAGCCAAATTTACAGCATCTTTAATTTTTGCTTGAAGTCGGGTATCTACCTTCGAAGGTTCGTCAAATTCATATCCATGATCATCAAGTTCTTTCAGTTCATACTCTGCATCAACTTCAGTCATTCTGAGTATTTAAATTAGCGAAGATAGTATATATATATTGCATTTGGAGAAATAATTGGGATTTATCAAAGACAAAAATAGAGAATTTATTATGTAACTGTACCAGGAACTGTACTTGAAACTGATGAGTGCAAATATGAATTGAACATAGCAATAGGAAATGGACATACAATGAGACAAACAGTAAGATCTTGACTGAAAAATGAGTTATAAAATAACGTTCAGACGTCACTTACAGCCACCAAGCTCGTATCCATACCATACGTATATATATCTCATATCAACGAAAGATTGCTTTTACAGCAATCATGTAATAACGACTGTTATCTACCTATGTGCTTACGACATCATTCATAAGTTTGGTTACAGTATGTATAGTTCGAAGAAAAGAGAGTCAATGGACATGAGTTGATAGCGCATGTCATTATACTACTTCAAAATTGAGACCTACGTATATTCCTTGGTTACAGAGGCTGTAGCACACACCATGTAGGCTACTTATATTTGCTTTCACACAAGGAGCCGTGGGGACAAAGTGGTTAGTGTGCCTGATTCATGACCAGAAGAGTGCAAGTTGGAATCATACACAGACCAGGCCAAGTCATCTGCCGTGGCGTGTCTCTGGACAAGTCTCTCTACTCTATTTGCCTTGGGACTATGTAATCTTTAATATGTTGATGCGCTGTTCAACAACAACAACAAAAAAAAAAAGATTTTTTTTTTTTTTTAAAAAGTGTCCAAACGACGGCGGGATCAATTGTACTGTGCAATTTTCGAAAACGAGAGCTATCCAGATTATCAAAGTATATATGTGGTAGAGTTCCATTTTGGAATTTGCACTGTTATAGGATTCACTGAGTTACACCATACTCGTTCTATTTAGAATGCAGTTTTGCATTATTCTTTCAACGTTATAATGTCAATGTATACTCATAATGTCCAAAAATAAAAAGCTCTTGGATGGGCATCCCTAGTACTATAAAAAGTAAAACTTAAGAAAATATGTTTTGTTTGACAATGCGCATAGGGAGAACTTGCATCTTGCAGTAACATACCTTCCTTTCGTTTATTTTACTGGTAGTTTAAATAACTCAAACATAGATTCTCATATGTCTGTTTGTTTAGGAAGATTTACTCACAAATACTCTGCAGGTCATTACATTCGTGGTGAGGTTTCCGTAGCTAAATAATTAATATTATTAATAGTTATGTTGATAAGGAAGAACTAAAAACCACAGGTATCCTTAGCGTGATACCTGTGGTTTTTAGTTCTTCCTTATCAACATATATAACTATTCATAATATATTCAGTACAACTGGATATCAAGCAGGACTTAGTTTACTATTGGTAAGCGGGCGGTATATTATGGCCATGATGGTGAAAAATTCTTCCTCTAGTTGACGGTCAGGCTTCAATTAATCAGCATGAAGAGAATTAGGTTAGTGTGGAGGTTTTCAACTGTCATCAAGCAAATACAGTCAGTGGAGATTTGATAATGGGTAGAATGGAAAAGTCAATTATTACATTACATGGTTTGGGCTCGAGTCGTGCCAGAATTGTCTGTAATCATTGTTAGGTGAATTCGGGTTCAGGTTGTATGATAACAATTTAGATACGGATTATGACAAGGTTAAATACTGTTGGGAATGCTGTATGCGAATACTTGCTAAAATAAGAGCAAAATATTGTTAAGTGAACACGTATTTTGAATATGGATTCATTGTATGAACAATAAGAAAACATTTAGTGTCATTATATTTGCTATAAATATTATTATTCTCATCATCACTTTCTTGTTTTGACGCGACTGCATTTCTAGTAATTTTGCTTTTTTATTGATGTAGATATTTCAAGAAAAATAACACTTCTCCCTGGTCGGTTTCAGGCTGCCATTGCCCGAATATTTAGGAGTCCTGATTAATATAAAATTACATAAAATCAATTATACGAATTTTGAAATTACATCATTCGATGCTTTCTCCCATTATCTTTTATTGAATGTTGCACAGGAATTCAGTACGTTCGCTTGTACAAATGCTGGTCAGAACATATAATTCAAGGTTAATAGAGGAAACGAAATTATATCACCCTGACAAACGGATGTTAAGGTAACCCATATTCAATATTCAATTTGCTCAGAAACGTTTCATTGATGTACAGTTGACCAGATATTTGGGATACGGTGCGATTTATTAATGTCGCATCACAAAAATTTAATGACCTTCGTCTGGACATTAAAGGTAACTTTATAGTGGCCATGGTCATTATAATTGTCTACATGCACAAAGTGTAATTGACAATACTTTACGGATTAGGCATATTTATTCTTTTCTTTGACACAAGGATGACGCACAGACTTACAGAATGATGGATCTTATAGATCACCAATAACTTCTTTACCGGTGTTTCACTTTCGTCAGAGTCATATTACTAAAGTGTCGTCCTTGTGTATATAGAAGATATCTACATTTGTTTTAGTAGATATAAGGAAATATTTCACTAGTAGAGTAGAAACAATGTATTGTCACTAGTGGCGAAGTCACGAATAACACTACAAATATGTTTCTACTTCGCGAGTTTCTACTTCACGAGTGAAGTGGAAACATTGTACTTTCACTAGGGACGATTTGCATGGATTTGTTTGTCCATTCTGTGACAATGCTATTAACGGACGCATTGCTACATCGATAAAAAGAAGTTCCAAGAATTTGCAATAATTTTGGAAAGTTACTTTTATCAAATTTAACTCCTACAAAGTGTGTATTTTGTCAATTTAAATACTATTTTCACATGAAAATTACGAAAATGAGAGTTTTAATTTTGTTAATACCTTTTTTGCGTGAATTGATACAGTGAAATATTGTTGATGTGTGGGTAATAAAGAATCATCACAAAGCGGCTGTATCCAACAAAGCGTAACATCTTTAAACAAAATAATTTCATGATTGTGTGTTTACCTATAAGGATTTTAACAACCTTTTCTTCATTTTGTTTCTTTCTGAATTCAAACGTGAATTGTGTGCCCTTGGCAAGCATACAATCTATTTCGATGACAGATGCTGGACCTAAATTTTGATCGTCAGTTAATTTCGGTTTGGTTGGTTTGCAATTAACACTAATCTATCCCCATTTTCTCCGTCATTTTCAAACATAAGTATGAGTGTGATGCGAGTTAACATAGCTACATAAACAATTTTAGTATTATATACACTCAAGTGTTTTCAAACAAGGAAAAAAAAAAAAACAAAAAAAAAAAAAAAAAACAAAACAACAACAACAACAAAACTGATACCGTTTTCGTAGAATGTGACAGGTACTGAATAACAAATAGAAACAGGTCATGTATATTATACTGACAATGAGTACGATTCAAAACTAACTTAAAGTAAACTTGTAAATAAATTAATACTTGAAACCTACTTTTTGTTTGTACGGAGTTTGTTTTTAGTCATTTTTGTATGGTACCTGATTGCTTACATAAATGACAGTATTGCCATAAATTAAGATCTGTAATACAATTTAAGATCTGTTTATAGAGAGAGAAAGAGAGAGAGAGAGAGAGAGAGAGAGAGAGAGAGAGAGAGAGAGAGAGAGAGAGAGAGAGGGTAGGAGGGGAGGGGAAGGAGCGAGTAAGAGTAGGAGAAGAGGAAGAAAAATGTAATAGGCCTAAGTATGGAAATATAAGTCAATACACAAAAAAAACCCAGATATATTTCCTAAATGGGGAAAGAATGTACAAGTAGTTCCAAAAGTGATACCGCCACAGTGGCGATAAAAGTGGTAACGCCACTGTGACGATATAAATTTTCTCCAATTAATACATTTATATTTATCATTATGACCTGTATAATAAAACCATATCTATACTGATATCGCTAACCGCTTAACCAGAACTTTTGAATGAAATACAATGCAACCTTCCGAAATTAGTCATGTATGGGATAGAATACTATGACAGCTCAATGGAAAACGGCTGTCAGATGGAGTAGATGGGGGGGGGGGGGGGTCAGAGATTATAAGAAGAGACTGGATAAAAGGGGTGGATGATAATCAGGATGACTGACTTGGCAGGTTAAACTTAAAATGTTACAGTTGCATCTGATGTAAAGTAATTTGATATTTCCATGCATTTTGACAATTAGAATTATTATTCGACAATGAAGTTAATATTTATGTAGATTTTATGACTAAGTTCGAACTGAAATTTGCTTTAAAGTTCATGTAGTTTTACGTGTTGAATCGGGAGGACTGAGACTCCACACATATCTTTCAATTGACCTGTATTACACCATTATTTGCTTAAGAGTCAGTTGATCTTTAATCTTTAATCTTTACGTAACGTATCAAGGTATAGTTCTGCCTTTCCACAATGAGAAGTGACTTGACAAAACTTTAATTAGAGGAAAACGTCATCACAAGCCGGTGTATCGCAAACCATATTTCTGCCTGCAAGGACAATGTCACAGAAAGGACTTTTATGTTTCTGATATCTAACTTTTCACCATAAGATTTAATTTAATAAAACTCTACCAAGATTTACATTACTAGTATTCGATGTGTAGTATATCAATGCAGATGCCCATCCGCGCGGGGCAAGGTCAAACTAAGGTCAAATAAAAATTTGAAAATGACTGAGACGCCTAGAACAGCATGAACACTGATAGCGTCGACCCTAGTGCAATCTATAATATTATCCTGAGTGTTGTAGATTGTACAAGGACCAGGAACGCCCTAACTCTCAAGACGATCGAGATTAACGGCCTCTTCACATTCCGTTTAGCCGATACATTTTTCGGGTGAGAAATATCCTTTAGTTATCGATGAGTATGTTATCATACCTTTCGGACGTGCGTGTGTAATGTGGCACAACAACTCATACGCTGACCCAAATAGAGACTTAAAATCTTGGAAATATGGTCAACACACACTCGTTTTAAAATTTCGTTCCATCCTGAGCTTGGGGTGGGAGGCTTTTGCATCTTTATAATCGTATACAAAATGTGTGATGATTTCAAGTGTTTCGATTGTTGATTAATCCCTCCATCATTGTTCATGAAAGAGATTTCAAACCTTGGGATGTGATTGATCGTTGTCCGTAGATGTTCACGACAGTTTTAAAATTTTAATCTTTCCCGAGGAGGCGGATACACTTTTTATGTACTGAAAATAATTCTGTATAAATCTATAGTAGTTTCAGATGTTTCGATTGTCACTCAACTCCGCCTACAGCTTTCAAGATAGATTTATACCTTGGGATATGATTGGGGCTGGTCTGTAAATGTGCGCCACAGTTTAATTGTTTTAAAACAGACCCTGTGAGAGGGGTTAGAGGTGGGGCGATTCTTTTACATAAGTTTAAATAAATTTCAAATTATGAGGCTAATGTATCTGAGAATCGGTGTTTGGAATTACCGCCCCAAGTGTCGACACATGTGAGAGGAAGGATTGAATTGGACTCTTGGGTCATGCCTTTGGGACATACAGTGTTTGGCCACTGCGTAGCAGTTTAGATACTATTAGGATTTCCACACTATGTCTATATGTATACTTATTGGTCGTAACAAACCAAATTAAGCTATCCAACTGTTTTTGGCCACAGAGTCTGTTCTTATCCCAGGGACTTAGCCCCTGGGTGAAAACAGATACAATATTGGGATCCCAATCTGACAACGATTTACTGGATAATGAAAAGACAAATATATAAATGTGACTGATATTGGTCAAGTGGTCCATCCTTAATCCTTAGGTACTGAACCTCTAGGTCATAACTTGGAAACTTTCAAGATTTCCGCTCTATATATCTATATAAACTTACTGGACAGGAGGAGACAAATTCAGATTTGCAAATAAAATTGAATTTTTCTGGCAGTTCTTCATTCCCGTGCACGCTGAATTTAATGACATAAACGTCTTATTTTGAGATTGATTTTAAATTGTTTGTTGCTATAATAGTTTCGAGACTACACGTGAAGAAGCCATACGTCCGTAAATGAATTTGTACATGCCTAGTTCATCACTTTTGATCCCAAATATTCTGATGAAATTTACCTAGAAAAGTTTCATATGCAGATCCGTGTTTCAAGACACATATTGATTTTTAATATGTTTGTTTTTAAAGAGTAATAAACATCACATTGATATTCAAATATAAATGCGGATGAAGAACGTGTGTTGTACCATATGCGTTGCTCTTGATCAGTTATTAGATCGATTCACTCAAGTTATGCTAGAACTTAGATATTTTTCCACATGTTCAGAACGACAATATCGTTCCACTAGAAAGTGATAATTACTTCTAGTTCAATGTTCTACCTTTCGCACCTGAAATCAATTTTTGAAACCACGTTTGAGAATGCGCCATTATCAGTGGAGTACCCCTATTCTAACATAGTACTCTTGCGTATGGCCAACGAGTGTCTTCACTTTGGCACATCAACTTTCTTTATAAAGTGGTACATATTATCTGCCTTTCGATCCATCCTTCTGTCCATCCATCCGTCCATCCCACTTGCGTTTCCGCGCTATAACTTTAAAGCCGTTTCAGATTAAGGGATAAAACTTGACATACTCGTACAACATACTTATATAGTGTGTTACGTACCTCATTGGAGGTCCTATCTTCAAGATCCATATGACGGCTCAATATTTTATGTTTTGTGGCACACTGTCTTTTTCGCTCAATAAGTTTCAGCTATTTGAGATTAATGAATGAAACTTGGTATACTTATACATCATCGTTCAAAGTGTGTCGCATATCACACTGAAGGTCCTATCTTTAAGGTCAAGATCAAAGGCTAATATTTTACCTTTTTGGTCTATAATCTATGAGCTGTTTATGAGAAATGAATGAAATTTGGTACACTAGTGTATTGTCACTAGAAGATATGTTGCATTTCACATTGGATTCCTGTCTTCAAGGTCAAGGTCAAATGTGTATATTTCATCTTTGCTTTGTTCCTGTTTTATCTCTTAAAAGCTGTTTGAGGTTCAAGCATGAACCGTGATACACTTATGTTGATCTATTTGAGTGCACCTCCTGGATAACAGTCAGTTTTTATCTTCAAGATCAAGTCTACTGATCAATATATTCCGCTTTTCTGCATATATACTCTAATACCATTTGTTGCAGAGAGACAAAACTTGGTTACTTTCATTTCTGCCTATTAACTCTACAACTCTATCGCAGGGATCACAGCCAGATTTCATCATTATATACATATGGTGACATCACGACAATAGGCGGAGACAAAATTTCAGTGAATTTGCTTCCTATTGTCTACTTTCATTTTGGACCAGCAAACCTAAAGCAAGAAAAGCTTTTTGACTCTGAAGCTGTTATCCCTTATGTGTCCGTCGACAGTCCATATTACTAACACAAAGGTTTTATTTTAACCTGCTTTTAAAAAAATACGTTAAATCAAAATCGACAGACCTTGAACGAGTTTAATAGTGAACTTTGTTCACGCATTACAATCTGGCGGTATTTTATCTGATTGATCGAATGTGTTAACACTCAAGAGCTTTATTTCTGAACAGATCATAAGACAGTCATCCTTCGAACAAGCTCCATAACATGGCAGTCTTGGAATATATAAGTGCTTCACTAGAGCAATATGCATCCCATAAATGCCATGTTATCCCACTTTTTTAAAATAAAATTAGGACAGCTAGTTCTGACATTGCATTGCTAGCTAAATATAGCATTTATTCTGGACCATAGAGATATAAACTGGTTAAGCAAAATAGAGAAATATGTAGTTAAGTGTAATAACTGGTATTTTTGTTGTTTGCAGAGCTGGACGTTTGGCACGTGCAGACTATTATCTAATTGCTGTAAGCTTATTTCTTCTGATATGTCTAAGAGCAAAAGGTTTGTATACATGCTTTTATTTATTCTTTTATACATGCATCCATATGTATTCTCTAATCAGCCTGATCATTCAAGGGACTGCTCCATAAAGTAAAATTGGCTAACGTTCCCTCCGATGAACGAGCTCAGAGAGAGAGAGAGAGAGAGAGAGAGAGAGAGAGAGAGAGAGAGAGAGAGAGAGAGAGAGTTCTCAGTAGGAATCTAACCTCCTTCTTGATACAGTTCTTTGTTAAAAGACCTGTATCATTCAATTTTGAAATTTAAAATAGACGGTTCTAGACTGGTTTTATTATAGTAATTTGCATACGAACGAGAAAAATAAAATAAAGTAGAAAAGACATTTAAAGGATGTAAAACCGATCCTTCGTTTACCTTACCCAATACATGTAATAATGCTTACAATGAAATTGCATCCAGTACTGTCTCTAAAAATGCAAGCTAATATGGTAGGTGCTCTCTGTTTTAAATTGTGTCCACACAGCTCTGCAATATGCGTTTCTTCCACTTCTCCTTTGCTTATTAGATGGAGGCTTTGAAAAAGTATCTCTTCGTGGGGTCTCTGGAAAACTGATTAGAATTTTCTTTTCTTTTTTTAACATTTTTCTCTTAACTTGCGGCCGCACATATTTACAAAAACAAGTAATTATTTCATCTTCCTGCAACTTAATTATATAGAGTCTGTGACATTAATAAGCATACTGGATGTTGACACTTTTGAGCGTGCTGGCAATTTGTAATACCCTCCTTTGAAAGCGAGCGGTATCTAAGATTAAATCCGTCCAACTGTGCGAGTGTACGTGCTTGCAAAGCATTGTCAATAATACAATACAAGTGAGCATGCCCACTTAACTGTAGGTGCTAAACATAATGTGTGCTAATCATGCTTATTTTTGTGGGTCAGCTGTAAATGTGTAAATGTTCGCTGTTGATAAAATCATGTTTAAAGCGTAACTCGAGATAATAGTTTCAAGTTATTGTTGCATCATTTTTGGATGTAATTTATAAAAGCTTGGCAGCTTAGCGCTTGGATCTACAGGAGATACTGGATGTTCGTACCATCTTTAAAGGCATCATTCTGCTATGAAATGATAACTGGGAAATATCTGCTTATAAACATACTATTTGCATTACATTTTTGTAAGAAAAAACCCAACAACAGAAAGAACTGATAGTACATGAAACCTTATGAAGTTTTAAAATGTTTTGCCACCTGTAGTAAATCAGCCGAACTGTCTTCCTGCGTCATACTGCAGACGTGATCTCCACAGAGAGTAATATTGCGGAAAAATTCATTTAACAACCGACACTTTTCTTTATACTTATCGTGAGAATAATATATGATCTTCAACTGCTACAAATTTAAAGGATTTTTAATACTTACAATGAAATTACTTTAAAGACATGAACTGACAGGATATCATTTAATATATGTTTCTATGTAGTTGTTCTTATTTTTGACTCACATATGCAGAACATAGTGTAACAGTATTAAAAACTGCCGATGTTTTATTTGAATTTATTCTTAGTAATGAAAATATAAACAATTTTGCATGGAAGTTAAATATACCCTGACATTTCAACAGCGATCACCGTTAAATTAGTTTCCGATTCGTATATCATACGTGAACTGGGTATGTGATGTTTCTTCGTGGCTTTCCTAATCTGCAGCATAGCAGACACAGGCAATTCGATTAATGAGTGTTCGGCTTGCGCAAATATCTATACTCAAGGATTGTTGTTGTCTTCTATGAAAGGACTAACGATATAAGTTTTCTGATGGCGTTGCTGCTGTTACAATGAATATAAATTTTCTGCGATTAACCTTCTTCCTTAAAACCGCTACATGTACTGTTTCAATACGTAAAAGTGCACACGTTTTAATCAAACTAATCACATGTACAAACGTTTTATATTCTTGTTATCATTTGATATTTTATAAGGTTGGCTTTACTTTGCAAATGATATTTGTCGTAATGCCATTGAAAATGATGTCTTATTAGCTCTAAGTACCACTTGTTGATAACCTGAATATTATGATGATAATCTGTTGGGTATGTCCATTCAGTCTCTGTTGTTTGTATAATCTTTGGGTATGTCCATTCAGTCTCTGTTGTTTGTAGTAAGGAACCGAATAAGAGCACACATCTTGAGGAGTAATACACACTATATCTCAAATATATTGCTTTTTCTGTTCATCGTCATTATTTACCCTTGACATGTTGGGTCTGTTCCATGATAGCATATGATTAGTCTTGGTTGTTACTTTCATAATGAGAAGTACTTGACTACACATGTTATTATTGTGATTAGTTTAATAAGTGCATTCACTCCATAATAAGTTACATATATGAATGTATACATATTGATAAAAACTAATTACCCCTGCGCAAGAACATTTATGGGCAAATTATTAGGCTGGGTCCCAAAATAAAAAGGGGATTTGAATTTGGAACAAAGGGGACCAATCAATCCCAAGCTTGGGGCTTAGGTGATACAGACAGCCAATGATTTTGTACTATTCCTGCACTATTGGAGCTTGGAGTCACTTTGAGCGCACTGCTGTTGGGAATTCAGCTGTACTAACTGCATTACGAAATTTATCAGAAAAAAAATATTCCACATCTTAACTCAAGTCTGTGTTTTTACATAGTTGGTTTTATTCTAAACTTAAATCGACTTTTTGACATGTACCAAACTCGTCTTTTTGCTCATACGATTTTAATAGAATAATTAGTATAATATAAATCACTTCTGTTGAACGCATTGACAAACAATTGTCTGTTGTCATTTATATTTCATGCTATAAAATATTATATTGCAATCTATCTATCTATCTATCTATCTATCTATCTATCTATCTATCTATCTGTCTGTCTGTCTGTCTGTCTATCTATCTATCTATCTATCTATCTATCTATCTATCTATCTATCTATCTATCTATCTATCTAATATTATCATACAGCTTGGATAATTTTTAAATCGTGCTCTACGGAGATTCCAACCTGGATCCGTGGGTTACGACACCCATCGCCTTGTCTGCGCGCACCAACCCCTATACCCCCTCGACCATGCACACATCGTCGACCATTGATGCTACAAAGTCGCTGGTATAGGCATCCGTGCGTAGCAGACACATGCGCATGTCGACCCAGTAATTAATTCTCATCTAAGTACACAGTCACTCCGGATTCCTACGACAGAAATCAGGGTATATAGAGGTTATTATAGAGAATTATATATCTACACCAAACAGAGCGGAAAGTGCTATCCCTGGATCCTACAGGAAAATGCTTGATAACATTAGGTGAATTTTTAAATACATAGAAATAATATTATCATACAGGTTAGAGAATTTTTAAATCGTACTCTACGGAGACTCGAACCCGGGTCTGCGGCTTACAGCACCCATAGCCTTGCCTGCACGCATCAACCCTAACACACGCTCGACCGTGCACAGATTAACAAAAAATGATGCTACAATGTCGCTGGAATAGTCATTCGTGCGTAGCAGACATACCCGCATATTTGTAATTCTCTCTCTCTTTCTCTCTCTCTCTCTCTCTCTCTCTCTATATATATATATATATATATATATATATATATATATATATATATATATATATACTTCTACTCCTCGTAGGAGCGACTGATGGGAGAGTTGAAGTTTGTGAGTTTGAGAACGCCAATTTGTTCTTCCCTAATACACCCGCCGACTATGTCAGTAATATCAGGACATTATTCTTGTTATAAAGATTAGCGCAGATTTTGTGACCAGTACCTCCTATGACGACAGATTGATGGAAATAGGGGAGAACAGCCTCAAGTTCAGAAATGCCACAAGATCTGACGCTGGGACGTACACGCTAGTTTTAACTGGTGGGTCAACGCAGAACTTCATAGAGTTCTAGGTGGATCTTGAAGTATTAGGTAATATGTTTACAGTTATTCACATAGTCAATTCGCTTGCCAGTGAAACGAATGCTGGAGGTAAAAGAAATGGCGGGAAATCAATATGACCATAAAGTTGTTCCTTTCTTCTTATTCCTTATTTAATAAGAAAAAAAGGAAATATTTTCGTGCTACTTATTGAGTATAAATAAGGAAACAGGTAATGATTCCTTAGTCCCTATTCGGACCGAATTACGGAAAAAATAAATAGTTTTATTATTCCTTATTTAGTCTAAAAAAGAAAAAGGAAATGTTTCTTTATTCCCCATTCTGACCAAATAAGTAGAAAGGAAATAGTTCTTTTTCCTTGCTGAGTCTGAATAAGGATATAGAAACTGTTTACGTATTCCCCGGTAGGAGCAGATAAGGAATAAAGAAATAATTCCTTATCGTTATTGGTTTTGAACCGGGAAAAAGAAAATACTTTCTTTTTCCTTATTAAATCTGAAAAGGAAATGAGAGATATATATCTAAAGTCCTTTTTTCTCCTCTCTGAATAAGAAAACTGTATAATAGTTTCTTATTTTAACCCAATAAGGAAAACGGAAAGAGTTTCTTATTACTTTCCCAGTTTGAATAAGAAAAAAAACTATATCGTTCTCGACCAGATAAGGAATAAGGAAATATTTCCTTATTCTTTATTCAGTTTAAACCAGGAGAACGAAAATATTGTATTATTTCTTATACAATCTAAATAAGAAAGGAGAGAAACAATTCAAATTGTTGTTTTTCTGACAGAACAAAGAAACACATAGTATTTTCTTAATCTGATCAAATTAGCAAACAAGAAATAGTTCATTATTTCTTAAGCAAAGGGAGTTCTCTTTCCCTGCTCTCGAAAAGGTAAAATAAAATAATTCGAGATTGGGACCAAAAACGAACAAGGAAATAGTTTTGTATTCGTTATATGATTTGAATATTCTATATTCCTTATTTTGATTTAAATACGAAGGGGAAAACTAATTTCAAGTCTTGTTTTTTATGATGTGATAAAGGAAAAATATAGTTTTTCTCATTCAGACCCAATAAGCAAAAAGAAAATATCTACTTTTTATATATTCTGTTTAAACCTGGAAATATTTGTTATTCCGTAGTCGATCTAAGTAACAAAGGAGAGAAATAAATCCAAGAGGGAAAAAGGAAATATTTACTTATTCCTTATTCGGTTTGAACCAGGAATAAATAAATATATCCTTATTCCTTATTCATCTAAATAAGAAAGGAAATAAATAAATAGCTCCATTACTTGCTTTTCTGCTTTGAATATTTCCTTATTTTTGTTGAATAAGGAACTAGGAAATAATTCCGTATTGTCTATTTTGTTTTAACATGTAAAAGGAAAGGTTTTCTAATGGCTTACTTGATCGAAAGAAGAAAAGGAGAGAAACAATTCCAAGTCTTGTTTTTCTCGTTTACACCTCAATGAACTTAAACATACAAACGGTTAATCCTTAAATACATCCATAATTACATGCATACATACATGCATATATGAATGCATACGTACGTACGTATGTGCGTGTATGCATACATTCATTCATACATGCATACATACATATAACTTCTAAAAGACGCAGGAGACATTGTTCTTCAGAATTAATATCTGTACACAATTTGACAATTTACGCTCAAACTTTTAAAGAAGGAAAAATAGAATAAATCCTATCCATGCTCACACTCGACCAAGTCATCATGTAAATACTACTATCTATAATAAAATCGTTTTCATTAAATAGTTTGCTTTTTATTTGTCATTCAATGGTACATATTTCTTTTTTATACCGTGTCTAGACAGAAATGGAAAACTACAGATTGTTGTACTCTTTTTATGGCCATACTAAATTAGGAGGAAGGAAACTTTTTTACAAGCACAATAAGAAATAAGGAGCTATTTTCTTTCTCTTTATTCGGTTACGATAATAAAATATTCTGTGTTTCCTTATTGGGAGTAGAGACACCACAAGGCATATTTATATCTTTTCTTATTGAAAACGAAATAGGAATAACGAAATATGTTCCTTTTCTTCCTTCAAACCGAATCAGGAACAACTATTTCATTTTCCTTGTTGAATCAGGATCAGGACTGTTGTTTGTTTGTTTGTTTTTTTTTTTGTTTTTTTTTTGTTTTGTTTTTTTGAGCAGACAAACAGGACTTAGAATGGTTTCTTTCTTTTCTTCATTAGACCTAAAAAGAAATTAGGGCAATTTTATCTTACCTGGTTAAAACCAAATAAGAACGGGGGATCTATTTCCTTCATCTTTATTGGGTCTGAATAAGAAACTATTATTTTCTTTCTTTATTGAAAGGAGAGACACAAGGCTAAAATTATATATATCGTCTCTTATTTAGATCGAATAAGGAATAAGGAAATATTTATTTTTACTTAGTTTAAATCGAATAGGGAAATAATACATTTGTATCTATTAAGCGCAGAGACAAACGACTGGGAATTATTTCTCTCCTTTTTATTCAGATCAAATCAGAAATAAGGATATATTTGCTTTCTCTGGCTTAAACATAAAAAGGAATATTCAGACTGAGTAAGTAATTAGGAAGTATTTCATTTTCTCCAAACCGAATTAAAAATAAGAAGAAAAAATCAAACCGGAAACATCTCTATGGAACCAGACTTCTTTTCAGGGTTTACTTGGAAATATTTAGAAGCATACGTTTTGATTAACGCAAAAAAGATACAGCCTATATATTTTAAAGTGAATAATAATGTAAACTCCTGTCCTGTTTTGTTTCTGGTCATGCATAACACGCAATTTGAAAGTGTACCGCTACCTCCTTACTTGGCAAGGAATCTCCATTTAAAACCCACATTTCTTAGAGCAGTTAATTAATTAATAGTAGTGGACTGTAATGAAGACAAATGTTAGAAGTATTATGCCTTTTCTTGCGTCTACACTATTCGTCCAATTCCACACGTTGACATTCTTATCACAACCGAAGCACATTTTTTCTGCCTTTTGAACGAGCGTTAGTATTTAATTTTATAGCCGTGAGGTGTGCTAATTCTTAGGTTTCTTAGGTATACAAATAAACTCTCTCTCTCTCTCTCTCTCTCTCTATATATATATATATATATATATATATATATACTGGAACGCGAGTACTGTGCTATCTAGCTTATATTTTGTCGTTATAATACAATGTAATAACACATAATTACGTCACAAATGGTGTTAAGAGGTCATGCAAAATAAAGAAATAAAATCAATGCATTTATATTGAAGAAAAATTTTAAAAAAACATTTGTCGTGTGAGCGAGAAAAAGATTGAAATTATTCAACAATTTTCATAAATATTAGTTGAAAATAACACATTATATTTATCACATGACAAAAAATACTGATTTTATCGCTTGGCAAGGCTCAGAAAAGATATTATCCAACTTGTTTTATACATCGCCTATGAAAAAAGCACTCGTGGAAGATCCTCTCTCTCTCTCTCGTTTTGATATAATAGATTTCGAAAAAGCTCCAGTAAATACGGGTTTTGTTTGTAGAATGGCATTGATTCTCATGTCAAGGTTTAGTGCTCACAAAAAAGTCATGGTATATGTGATATCCAAATGCTATTTGAGTTTTGCATTTATGCTACGGGGAATAATCTGAATGGACTACAACAAATAAAGATTAACTTATTCAAAGAATATTAAATAAAATAAGTTTACCGTTAATACTTCAACTATCTCCTTCTCTAATGTAAATAAATTGAAGTAAATAAGCAAAAGTAGATGTTTCCTGGAAAAGGCAATGTTATAAACAAAGGTCGACGAGATAATCAAAAAGACTGTAGATTTAGAAGTATATCTTTTGGAGGCTTTCTTTTATTCTTGTCCACTGTGATGTTCATTTTCAATCACAGTTTCACCGTCATACCAGTGTGTCCCCAATATAACTCGCGAAGGAGACTCATTGATGCTAGAACTTCCTTCAGAGTGTTGTGGAATACCCACTTTGACACCAAGATGGATAAATCGCACCCAGAACCTAATCCACGTGAGTAATTTTGGATTTACTTGCCACTCCTAATTCTATTTTATTGTGCACATTATCAAGATATTACTAAAATGTATAAGATTGGACCTGTCCATAAATAGGACATCATTGTCTGAAAGGTTCTAATTACACATGCTTTCTTCAAACCTGAAATCTAAATTTGGGACCTGTAATTGGTAGCTTTAACTTGAATCAACATTACGTTCAACCGTGTTGTAAAGTTGCTTCGACGCTATTTCGGATTAGGGTTTACAATGCGTGGTTTCCTGATGATTTTAAGTTTTGTGAGACTCTTGTATACTGCCACAGAATAACGTACACACTCTCTTAACCTACATTGTGACCGAGTAGGTTATGACATGATATTAGCCATAGTGTTGAAGTAAGAGTCTATTTCATAGAATTATCTCATTTCCAGGGCAATATCAACGTCCTTAAGCTTGATTCAGACGTGGGGCAAGAAATATACATCGCCTGTGCTGTAGGGGAATCAAGACGCTGTTTCCAGGGAGATGATAAACATCTTTGTGCAAATTACACGAGAGAGGACATCGAAGGTGTAGCTGAGGATTAAAATACTCGGGGGAAAAATAACTATTGAGATAGAATTTATTTTGTTTGCACAGAATATAGTCGCGTATAAATCTTCAAACATACGGATATTATATATCGTTTATTGTCGTTAGAACCAGATGAGGAAGAGAATAAAACTATTCTCCATTACAAGTCAAATGAATTATGATCATCCTAGTCAATTGTAATGTACCTCTGAATCAGGATTATTCACAAGTCCGAGCAATAGCAGCTTTGCAGAGTAACCGAGTATCAAAACAGATTGTTGGATAATTTGAAATGAGAGTGATGTAGCAGAGTTTAACATACAGTATATATCTATATCGTCAGATGTGTTTTCTTGCTCTGTAATGTTAGAGACTACTTTAGACCCTAAAATACTATTTAGTATCAACACGCATAGGTGACAGTACACGCCGGCCCAGGTTGAGCATTATCCGACATTGAGCCTTCTGCAATATAGACGGTAAATGTTTTGATGGGTTAAGACGACGCTGGGGACCCATTTCTAAGTTGTGAATATTTTTGATTCCTAAATATTTATATTTAGGTTTATACTTGGTGACAAGTAGTTCATACGCTAATTGATGGGCTCACGGAGCTTATCTAGACTGAATTATGTATGTATGTATTTTTTTTTTTTTTTTTTTTTTTTTTATTAAACAACAATTATATTTTAACTTTCAGAACTCGTGGGTACAAATGAAAGCAAATCTGAGGAAGTTACAAAAATACTAATACCACTTGGAGTCTCTACGTTAATAGCAGTGTGCGTTCGTTTGGCTTGTTATTTGAGAAGAAAAATGAAAAGGAATCAGTTCAAAATAACTGGTAAGAACACAAGTAGTTTCTGAAAGATTGATTAAACTAAGACATCATACTGGGGTGATGACTATTGTATCCTTTAATACGCAACGATTGGTTTTAACAGCTATTATTGTCATTTGTAGCAGAACCAATCTAATACAAGGTAAAAAAAAAAAGTTCAGAATAGGCGGTATATCGAAGTTGACCATTTTAGCTGCACAATTTTGTCGCCTATTTACAAACACGTTGAGAAATATTATAGATCAAATATACGTTCTAATTTTATGTTGACCGGTTATCGTTTGTATAAACTCTATAATCCGATCTCCTAAATTGCGTATTATCTGTTTTGGTGTCAATCATCATTAAAGAATCTGAAATATTGGGTAGTTACTAATCGGTTTCAGGTTTAAAACTAACGGTTTGAGAAGAAGGGCTAATATCACTTATAAAGAGTGACATAATTAGCTTTAGACCCCTTAAACAGTTTCAACAAGAAAACATCAGAGTATACAGCTATTTTCGTTGCATAGAAATCGAAGTGGATTCTGAATAAAAGAAAGTGTGCTTTAAAGCTTTCTGCAATCAGAACTGTATATTTTGTTTTGAATTGGGATTTAGAGGAGTGATAATGTATTCTATATTTAATTCTTAACATGTGTAAACTGATTTTGTAAAAGAAAAATAGTTACCTGTGATTCAGATTTGAGAGATTTTACTGTAGCATGTCATTCTCTTACATTCAAAGCTGACATGGGTTGTAGGGACAAGACTATTGTTGAAGGTATTTCCTGCATCATTGGGGCGCTTTAATCATCATTGAAGATTATGAAGTTTCTGGAAAAATGCTTGCATGGAAATACAAACCTTAAGAAATACAAACGTTCAGAAACGTCTTGACGAAAATCCTATTGAAAATTGCCAAATGTTTTATGCTTGTCCGCTAATAGACATTAATGTTGTACTGATGCCATTGTGAGCCTATCAGTTTTTCTACCTGTTAGTCCATCTTAAGCTTTCATTCTGCAACCATCAATAATCATTATTAGGAATCATTTAACTTGATCAAATTGTTGAAAAAATAGCTATCTGACAAAATAGTAGGTTAAATTACTTTAAAGGATTTGATGTATGATATTTGATGTATGATATTTCATATATGATATTTCATTGTGGAAAGGACAAGAGGAGTTTTTAAGTTAAAAAAATCATATCATTCCAGAGAAATGTAAGACGTTATTTCCTTGCAAGACGACACATATTTTGAAGTTAGAGGTCGAGGGCAATACGTTCTGAAAAGTAAAACGTGATGTGTGTTTTCCATCATTACAGCAGCTGCATCGCCTATATTCCTTTTAATTTTAAATTTAATTAAACTTCTCTTCATGGTTAGAAGTATGATAACAAATGCTACAAAAAATCTGTTCTATGAAAACATATAAGTATACAACTGCATAGAAAATATTATTTGAATATGAGTAACCTTGTTATCATTGTCATTTGAAAGAAACTAAAATAATATTGTGTACATTTTAGATCTTGCTGGTGTCCAGACGACAGATATTCCCAGTGAAAATCATGCTTTGATACAATTTCACACCGCCTACAAAGGTAACATAACTTGATATAAAACAGATTTCACATATCATTTCAAAACTTATCTCTGATTTAAAACACTTAGAAAAACATGGAAACATATTTCTTACTTTTCCTGCCAGTTAAAAAGTCATTTAATTATTTAATTGGGATGATGTAGAAGAAATAGAAAAAAAAAACAACAACAACAACAAACAAACATATAAATTTATAATCGTGATTGCTGAACAATTTGGTCCTTTAGAGAGCAATTCTGTTGAGAGGCAAGACTTGTCCAAACAGTTCTGCTAGAATTTTCTTTGAGGCTCTTTGGTCGAGATAAAATACGTGTATGCATTTGGATGTAGGAAAAGGTAATTATATTTTTGTTGTTGCATTTAAGATTACCTTGAAAAATCATAGAAACTGTAAATGTCATTTCTTTATATATGATGATGTGTGATGCAATGCATATTTATGCACAATGAATTTGTATATTTTTATAAGAAATATATTTCAGTGATTATGTGGGTAGTTATAAGAATTGCCAGCTCTACATTATTTGCTTGTTCGTAATCTTCTCAATGAAGAAGAGAGCCTGGTGGTTTACTCCTGAATACACAATAAGCGTGCAGAAGGAGCAGGAAATTTTAAATTAGAATCACCAACGTTCGGTGTCTTTTTTTAGGTCAATACGTTCAACGCTTTATTGTCCTGTTTCCTTGCAGATAATTGCTCTACTATATGTTGTGTACTTATCGTTATTATGGACAATGTAGCCGTTGTAGATGAAAACCACAATGGAAAGTGTCAATGATATTTAACCTGGGGTTCGAAATGAGAATTATCCTAATGTTTTAAAGAAATGTATTATTAGAGACATTCGGACATGCCCTTATGTGAGAATGATTAGAATTTGATTGTATTCGTCGGCTGTTTTTAACTGATTCTATGTTCCTTGAGATGAAGCCTCTGCAACCTACAGAAAATTCGAAAATATTAAAGTTTGTCAGGAAAGACACCTATAGCATGTAACAACTTGATAATTTAAAGATGACCAATATTTTATATCCGAGCACATGGTGGTGACTTACTTATTGACAATTACATTTTGATATGCTATATATATATATATATATATATATATATATATATATATATATATATATATATATATATATATATATATATTACTTGTATCGATTATTGATTATAAAAGACCCTTATGAGAGAATCGTCTTTGACTAATTGAGTCACCCTCAATAAGGATTGATGAAAAACGGCTTAATTTTGGCAATCGATAAGATGAAGAAACAAAAAGATTGAGAACTCTTTCTTTAGTTGCTATTATATAATATCCTCTGTCCATGATTATAGGATGCAATTCCCATCAGCTGGAGTAGTCTATGTTACATATGTAATGTATGTTACATAACGAAAATTAGAGTTATTAAGGTAATCTAGTTGTTATTAGTATGCTGTTAAGTACTAGAACATTTAAAATATATGTACAATGATTGCAGTAAATACAAGAATAATCAATTAAGATACAGAAATAACTTAATTATTTTTACAAATATCTCCTCCATTTAGGTGTCATGTAAAATACAGCTATAGAAATAGTTTGCATTCTTCCGATATGTTTTCTTCAGAATGAACGTTGCTCATAAATCCTGGAGACACATTATGATTGAAAACATTTGCAAACTAAAGTGTTTATGGTCCGTAAAAAATGATTTAACAATAAATCAATAAAATAAGCCTCAAGTAAATGAAGAGTAATCTATAACGAATGGCAAAGGATGAATTTATTATTTTACACTGTAGCAGATTTTTTTTTTTTTAGGTAATATTTTCCCTATATTTTACAGGTTTAACAGACATCAAGCGACATCTTTTTGATCAATATAGAACTATGACGAGTATAGCCTTTTCTCCATTCGGCGAAGGCAACTTTGTAGACGTATCAGAAGTGTACTTTGATTTAGAAATCACAAGTCAATTAATAGATGATATAGACGGAAAAGGGAATGTGGGTAGACCTACTGCATCTCTTAAGGATATATTTTGTATTGACGAAAGGAATGTAAATACAGCAGAGAGCAATCGACCGATTCCAGCGGTAATTCTCGGCCAATGTGGAATCGGCAAGTCCACTTGGTGCAGAAAATTAGTTCACGAATGGTGTAACTATCATGATAATAAGAAAACAAATGTGAAGGTGGAGCATGCTAATATACCACAAGTTGCCAAATTTGAGATTCTGCTCTTTGTGCCGTTGCAAAATAAGTTAAAAGGGTCTTCCTTTGTTGAATATTTAAAAACTATCTTATTTCATAATGCTGCACGCTGCTTTAAACACACAATGTAATATATCTCAAAACATAGAGACTCTGTTCTCGTTATAGTAGATGGTTTGGATGCAGTCACGGATAATCTGGAGCCCATTGTAAACTTGTTAAAAGTCAAAGACATTTTCCCATGTACCATTGTTCTTACATCCAGACCAGATGGTTTAATATCATTGCAAGAGAAAGAGGGAGGAGCACTGCGCTTATTCCAGATACGTGGGATGCCTCTTGACAGAGCACATGATTATGCCAGAAAAGTTCTCAGTTTGAATCAACGTGATGAGCTAACTGTAAATCAATATTAGAATCTTATTAGAAATTTACAAGTACAAATTGTATGTCAAGTTCCTTTAATTGGCTTGTCGTTGATATTTTTTTGGATGGACAGAACAACCTTTACAGGCGATAGGACAGATATTCTCCTTACTATAATAGAATGTCATATACGCCGTGCAATGACAAGAAGATGGTTCAAAGATAATATTGGCAGGGCCTTGAAGAAAAACGATTTTGATATATCGGAATATATAACAAAGATTAAAGATAAACATATCTTGAGAGAAAATGGGTTTCTCTTAAAAGTTATCAGTATTGTGGCGGAAGAGATCTGGTCATTGCAGATCCAGAATAATACACATGATCAAGAAATAGAGATAGGAAATGTGACAACGGTCATTAGTGAAGATTGTGTCCAGCTATGTGCTGAAACTGGAATTTTAATTAAAACTTTCAAAGGTACAATGGCGATAATAGGAACTAAAATTGCATTCAGTCATATTATATTATTTGTCTTCTTTGTTGCGTTATCGCTTGCTTTAGGGAAGCATGATTCACCGAGTAGATGTAAAACAATCCAGGAAGCTGCTACAGGACATCCTTATATCATTGAGATGCTCCAAGAAATGACCAGCAATACCGGACAAGAAATAAGCAATTCAGGTGATCATTCTGCCAAAATCAATGCAAATGATACCAGCAAGAAAAGTAACGATAATGTTTCGATGTATAATGAAAGAACTTAAGCAGAATTGGGAGGTGAAAGATGGATTTCTATTAGTCATCGAACGATGGAAAAGAAACCTACCCTTTTGTCTAGTTTCAAATTGACAAAGGATTTAATAAAGTCTAAGTCGCTGGTTCCTGAAAATTAAATAGAACATGTATTTCTGCTACCGATTCTGTGAATTTGAAAACCCTCTAACTAGTTATTCAGAAATGGACTTTATTATTGTATAAACAACAGCAGTGCAATGAGCAAAGTTTTTAAATCGGGTAGTGTTCCATTCTGTACCTATGTATGAAAAAAACTAACATAATAGTTTGTATCGGCACTTTCATGATCGCTGTACATCGAAACTTTGTAAGGGAAAGAAAACCTTGAAGCACGGGTATATTCAGCTTGTATTAAAAAGGTAGTGAACACCTGGACATATCTGGCAGAAGGTACAAATGCCAATGGAGAAAAGCCTAGAATAGTAATATTACATAATTTTTTTTTTTTTTTTTTTTTTTTTTTTTTTTTTACAGTTTGCAAGAGCAGATAGTTTAAAAGTTTAAATGTACTTGATACAACTATTATTTATTTAATTTTCATTTTACTTGATTGCTTTAGTTTTATTTTTTATATTTACCTGTAATCAGTAGTCTGTGGTGCTACATCAAACGTTTATATAAGACATTTGATGCTATGAAAAGGACTTTAAATGTCATTGATTAATATATATATAAATAAAGTTTCTTTTGCATTGCATGGCACTTGCCAATGTTATGTACCAATGTATATTTTACTGGTGGACTAATATTATGCACTAATGTATGTTTTGATGGTGGACTAATATTGTTGATGTGGAATTAATGGCTATGAAACCTGAAGAGTGTCTATTTGGGCTCATTCATAAGGCTATCTTCATGCAAGAATAGTGTCAGTTTGTTAGGTTAAATTAAAATATGAATCGTAATTACATGAAACATGCAAATAGCCTTTGATAGGTTATATTTATCATATTTTGCTCTGCTTGTAAACAAAAAAGCATAGTTAATAGAGTTTGAAATAATTAACCTCTTCCTATTGCGTGTACGTATTAATAGTCTTGTGTTGAAGCATATAATTAATTGTTATGCTACTAAATAGGACAAACCACGGTTAATGTTTGGATTATCTTCAGTTGTCGATACATACCGTTTATCAACACTACACTATGATCCTTGTGAACTGAAAGCTTTAATAATGGTTTTATGCATTTTCTATCTTCTACTCCAGCATCAAAAGATTATTATTTTTTATAACAATAGTTTAACAACATGTTTTGTTATTGGTAGTGTACATTTTACGCCGTTATTTATTAGCAGTTAGATATTCGCAGAAGAGAATGACTGCCTGATCAAACACAATGTGGGGGAATTTTGTCATCTTAGGAAGAAATGCCCAACATATATGGTACATCATGTCTTGTCTAAAGATATGAACAAAAAACTCAATAGGAAAAATACTCCAGAAGGCGTTACTGTAAAGATGTGGCTAACATAAAGACAAGAAGATTTTCCCGATTGGTAATAACGCACTTCAGAATCCATTTCAGTGATTATCTATGTGCCTTTTTTAAAGCATTCTCCACCCTACAAGTTCCATAGATTATGATCTAAAGCATGAAAATTTTCTGTAGGGTTTTCTTTTTTATATTTTCATTACAAATCTTGCGATGTTTTCTATGGCATATTTTTTCAATTTGAATGAATCTTGTAAGAAAAATATGAAGTAAGAAATATGAATAAAAAAGAAGAGAAAACTTATTTCAAGTAGATGTTAAGAAAACATTAGGCTCTTTTACATCTTGGTGGTAACAAAAGAAACATAGTAGATAGTTGAGGATACTTAAGTTTTGAAATTTACTATTAGGAAAATCCTAATCAAACAATCACATCTGTATAGAAAGCAAGTATACAAGCATTATTTTCTCTGAAGTAAATCTAAATAATTTTCATCATTTATCAGTCCACATATAGCCGAAAATATACTGATGGAATTTAAGCGCTTGACAAGTAAACGTTAGTGATCATTCCCAAGTATTTAATCAACATAAGAAAAAATTCTGCTTAAAACACACGATTGTTAGAAAACACAGAATTAGAAAACATTACAATTTGTCGAAACTTTAAGCTTTGAATGGAATAAGTTGGCGACTATTAACCGGTCATTGTCTTAAGATCGTTTGATTTGAATTGTACTGGCTTGTGTGGTATTCTTATTTCCCCACTATTAAAAAAGGGATAGTCAATAGAAATGCTTTATGTTGTAACTCCTTTGTTTTGTATAGAATCAAGTACAATGAAAGGATAATACTCTCTAGTTGAGGTCGTGATAAGGGACTTTCCAAAGCTGGCTATGTTACAATTAACATCCGTCTGGATCTTAAAGTGTTGGTATAAATATAATGTTTTCAAATACCCGTAGATATACACACCAGACTGGTGAAGGGTCTTCCAGAAAGACAGTGCTGCCCCCCCCCCACCCCAAAAAAAAAAAACATCCGACTAGATTTGTATTTTTTATTGTCATAATAAACTTAGAACAAGAAATGTGGACACTCTTTGCCCGGAGTAACAGTGTCTCATTACTTAGAGACTATGCAGAGTGTATCTGGATCGAATAATCTTACACCTGTGGATAGCCTATTTCATTAGTGTCTTGAGGGACTTAGGAAGTTATGGTTTCGTTATAACTTACCATTCGTCTCAAACAGTGCAAAATAATTACCTTTTCCTTTACGATACTAACACAAACAATGTAGCTGAAATTATTTTAATCAGACACATAGGGTCGAGCTTTGAGGTGTTGTTTTGTATTGCCATTCAAAGGGAGACGTAAAACACAGAATATTTATGTAGACATATACAGAATAAGAATACTCGAGTCTCGCCTATATATAAGTATAGGGTGATATACACATATCACCCTATACTTATATATAGGCAAGACTCGAGACCCACAAAGACTACAACACTGACCCAGTCCGTGATACTATAGTTAAATGATACACATAATTTAACTATAGTATCAGGGACTGGGTCAGTGTTGTAGTCTTTGTGGGTAAGTTTTGTTTTAAACTCGTGAGCAAGTCAGACGGGTGTTGGTGTCATCATGGCACATATAAGAGGAATCACCGGGTTCATCTCATCTGTTCCTTTATGAAACTAGTATTACAAAGTCCTATTCTTTACTTATGCTCATACATCAATACTTTCTGTGAAGAAGGAAACAACAGTGGTTCATAAAGCAGGTTAATAGGCTTTTACAAATACAGTACTTTCTTCTTTTTTGAAATACGTTTCTTCTTGAGGCCTGTATATTATATATATATATATATATATATATATATATATATATATATATATATATATATATATATTTGCATATCACAAAACTCGCGCTAGCATTATATTAATGACTGATTTGATAAAATGTTTGGAATCAGCTAGAAACAGAGTGTAGTAAATCATTTCTTTTTTAATATTTATTTTTCTAGCGCTTTTCCTCGGTACTAAAATGTAATGGTAGACGTGAAGGTTTGAACTCTAACCAGTATCCGTTATTACTGTGCATTTTATAATGCAAGGAAAACAACACTTATCAGTATGCTAGGATACAAAAGTGGTTTTCCTAACGCTGGTATCTAAACCAGCCTTAAATATGAAGGCCCAAAAATGTTCAGCTAATTAGCCGGGTCTGGTCTGGAAAAATTAACATTTTGCTTCAGTACAGTATAAAAATGGGAATTTGGGCCATTGTTTCACAGTTTCCAACATGTTGTCTAATCACCTGATTCCATGCCTGAGTATGGTTTACAAATATATGCGTTAATTTAAAAATGGACTTTTACAGGGCTTTTTGTCTCTTGTATACATCATTATATCATGACATATATATGACATGCTAATATATGTATATATATATATATATATATATATATATATAGTTATAACTCTTGTAATATAGATATAATGATGTGCTACTATAGATATATATTTCATATTGTAAAATATAAGTAGTGGCACATTATTATTAGAGGGTCAATACACCTTTAAATTACAAATGATGTAACATTGATATTTGTTGCATATTTGTCTATGTTATGAGGCCCATAGACTATATATAATATTTATCAGATTTATCAACATTTTTGCACATTTAAAGACCAAGGTCTAATAGTTTAGACTTTTGTTTCAAGCTCAATGCACCAATGCCTATCATCTGTTTTGTCAGAAGGCACTAACTCTACATTGTTCTTCTGACTTTAGTTTCTTGTTTGTTTGTTTGTTTGTTTTCTTTCATTTTTCCCCGTTACTATGAAAGCTATAATTCTCTTCTTTTTCTTATTATTTTCTGTGACACCTTTTGAGTCTGTTATACCAAATCATCATTAGCTGTCATTTTGATACTGTACAATACACAACATTATTGTTAATGTTATCACAGACATGGTTTATTTACAAAATTAGATACATGATTTTTATTCAATGGTCTTTTGCATACAAGGAATAAAAGAGTACTGTATAACTTCTTTAAAGTTTATGTCTGAGTCAATAAATATTGCAACATTGAATTGTCAAGGGTTGGGTGATCTCAAGAAAAGAAGAAATGTATTTAATTTTCTGAAGACTAAAAAGTAATCAGTACGCATATCATTGAAAAATGGGAACATTTCATACAGGCTACCTGTGAATATGAATGTTTTATTATCTCATACACTACTAATACAAGAAGTGTAGCATATATTTCTGAATAATAATTTCCAGTTCAGCTTCCATGGTATAAAGAAAGATAATATAGGCAATAAACATAGCATAGACATAACCATTGGAAACCACAGATTTGCACTTAATAATATTTATGGACCAAGTAGAGACAGTCCAGACTTTTATCTTGAGATAAAAAACGATATATTTCAATATCAAATGATTATGTTATAATTGGGTGAGATTTAAATCGTGTGATGAATCCATATATATATATATATATATATATATATATATATATATATATATATATATATATATATACATATATATAGATAGATATATATATATATTGTTATGTATATATATATATATATATATATATATATATATTGTTATGTATGATGTTTATATAATATTATAAATATTTTAGGAAATTATAAATGTTTCTTCACTTTATATTTGCTTAAATCTTTATGTTTATCAGGAAAAACATGTTTAACTAGTGTCCTTGAATTAGCTTGTTTTGATCAATATGTTTTCTCAATTTGAAGGTCAAGGTTGAATTTTGTTTACAGTTAGAATTCCATTAAGATGACTCATATTCTAGAACATTCTGTCATGTGACCAATCTTTATATATACCATGTTTGGTGGACATTTTTTCAGTTTTGACATTACCATCAGTCTTGTAAAGAGCTATTACAGTTGTGAAAATTCATTCCAAATTCTAAGAGAGGAATTATTTTAAATATTCATTGGATTATAACAGTGCTCATAAACTTTTGGATTTTGGATTTTTAATTGATGATTTTGGAATTTAAGTGAACTTATTCAGAGATTTTGGAATACTTCATTTTGACATCAGCACATCAAGATTTCTAGTACATCAGGACTTTGGAGACCATTAGCACATCATAACATTCAAGGACACAGCAGTGAATTCGGAACATTCTATATTTAGGACTTGTGATTAGAACAATCATTCTTATTGGATTATTAGGATTTCAAAACACATTACTGTAAGTGACTTTTTGATTTTTCATTTTAATTATCTAGTAATAAATTGCTTGTTGATATTTACTTGATTTGTTGGTTTCACTTTCTTTCTGTTACATTTTTCTTAGACCATAGAGTCGTAACAATATATATATATATATATATATATATATATATATATATATATATATGTGTGTGTGTGTGTGTGTGTGTACTTTTAGTTAGAATAATGTATAATAATGTAAATAATCCAAGAGCAAGAGAATTTGTCTTTGATATATGCACAGAATATAATTTAGTAGATGAATGGAGGGAACATAATATAGGGATCAATAGGTATAGGAAAATTAATCTAGTAAAGCAAGCCATACTGGACTTTTTTGGTTTCCATTTTTTTTTATACAATTATTGAAGATGTAAATGTTGAACAAGGATATATGGCTGATCATTCTCTTGTACATATAAAGATAGCTTCCAAAAGAAAATTAAAAGCAAAACATCCTGGAAATTTTAAAGAACCAGAATAGTAAAAGAATCTAGCTTAAAGTTCAAACACATAATGTATCTGCCGAATAATTAGATACTTTTAAGACCATACCTTTATCTGATTTTAAATGTGTAATAAATGTTCAACTTTTCTTTGATTTGAAATGATTCTATTAGAAATTAGAAGAACAACAATTTCATACGAATCTTTAAGAAAAAAAAAACTTTATGACCGACATGAAAATTAACTAACGGCAGATATAATCAATTTAGAAGAGAGAACCATTGTCAGTCAAGGACTAAAACGTAAGGAAAAAAGGAAGAGTTAGAAGATATTAGGAATTAAAAGATTGATGGAGTGAGGGTTAGATCTAGAGCATATAGACTGACGACGGAGAGAAATTGTTCAAATTTTTCTGTAATTGAGAAACTAGAAATTAGATAAGTAAAATGATGTCGCCTCTAGTTAAAACCAATGGTTCTTTAAAAAACAGTCAGCAATATTTTGGATGAAGCAAAAGTATTTTATATGAATTTATATAAAAAGCGTGAAGTTGATCCTGTCGATCTTGAAATGCTACTTAAGTCCCCAAACATTACTAGATTGAATGATTTACAGAAACATTCCTTAAATGGTCCTATATCATATATGGCTGCAAATGTTCTAAACAAAACTGCCTAATGAGAAAGAAGGATCCGATATTGGACAGTTTCTAGTGAGGGCCAATTACTTTGGGTATGTACTTGGTGAATTATCGTCCACTCAGAAAGAAGTAGTTATTATATGTATACAAAAAGGTGATAAACCTAAGCAGTATATTTCAAATTAGAAAACCATTGCACTTCTAATTGTATTATTCAAAGTTGCTTCTGCATGTATTGCAAGTAGGATTCAAATTGTGCTTTCCACAATTATGCATAAGAATCAAACAGTGTTTCTAAAAGGATGATACATTGGAAAGAACATTGGAAAAGTATGATTTGATGTTTGGCACCGAAAAACACACTATTCTTCACAGTTTCTTTTGATTGATTTTGAAAAATCATTTGACTCAGTTGCATGGTCGTTTATTAATCAAGTTATGACTTTTTAAATTTTGAAGAATTAATGATAACTTGGATAAAACATTTTTATCGAAACATCAAATGATGTGAAGGTATTTATGGTCAAGTCTCCAATTGGTTTGGTATTGAATGAGGGTGTAGACAGAGGGATCCACTCCCTCTTATAGTTCTATCATGTGTGCTGAGAACTTAACCCATATGATAAGATAACTTAAAAATTAGGGAATATACATAGGTAATATGATCTATATTCCTTCTAATTATGCTGATGATACATCACTTGCTCTTGATGGTTCAGAGAAATCTCTTTTGTCTGTTTTACATCATTGATATCAATATTCTAAATTGTCGTGTCTTAGTATAAATAACGAAAAAACAAATTATACAAGTGTGTTGTCTTAGGTATACAGTATTCAACTAACTTGGAGCAAATTACAGCACTTACTTATCAACCTAAAATTAGGAAACTTAAGAACTTGCTAATTCAGCGCATTTGGAATGAGTACTATAATAAAGCGTTTAGCTATCTCTAAAATTAATAATCTTTTATCAAATCAATATAAACAGGTTCTTAGCAAACTAAAAACTCTCCTTTACAAGTTTGTATAGAATGGGTCAAAGAACAAAATCAAAGGATATATTGCCGTGAAGGATTATATGGGGAAGGGATTAAATGTGATTAATATATTAAAGTTTGCAAATGCTTTGAAAACTAAAATTACATGGCTTAGAAGAATGTTCTCTGATGAGTCTAAATGGAAACGTTTGTTGTAATTTTCAGTATCAAATGTTGATTATATCTTTATATTTAGAACATATTTTCTCAACTCAGTGAAAAAGGATATTAATCTTTATTGGGTAGACGTCTTTGAATCATATTTAGAAACAACTAGATCATTAGTAATGGCCACAGCTAAACTTATTTTAGAAACACAGATATAGTCTGATCTTTATATTACAATAGATGTATATTAAAAAACATGGTGTCAGAAAGACATTGGATTTGTGAATGATTTCATTAATGAGGATAGTATCTGGATAAGTTTTGATAGTTTTAGCAATATAGTTTCTGTTCACATTAATTTCACAGATTTTCCAAGCATACTTGCAGCTGTAAAGTCATATAAATATAACTTTAGTATCAATTATGATTAAAATATGCGACAACCTTTTTTAAATATTGTCATGCATACCAATAAGAAGGATGTAGAGGCATATATTAAAAACTGACTGGAAACAATGAAGTACCAACTTCTAAAAGTAAAATGAATTTGGCAATTTAAAAGATAACGATTGGCTGAAATGTTTCTTACTATCATATAAAAATTAAAACTATCCAAATCTTAGATTATTGCAGCTGAAAATATTATATAGAATTTTGCCTGTGAAGTCATTTCTTAAAATAATCAGACTTATTTCCAATGAGCACTGCTCTTGTTGTATATTACATGCAGGGACAATATCTTATACCTTTTGGAACTGTCACGTAATTAAGATTTTTGTAATGATGCTTTACAGTGGATGACAGGTAAGTGTAATCATACTAATATGTTGGCATTCGTAAACATATATCTTTTGAATTAAAGACAAAATAACTCAGGCTGATAATGTAATTAATTTAATAATTCTATATGCAAAACAATATATTTGTAAATGTAGATCTAAAATGTTGCTTTAATTTTAATGTAAAAAATATAGCGCTTATAGAAACTGTAAATTGTAAAAGTTGGACAATTGATAGTTATTGTACAAAGGGTTAATACAGTCTGAAAATATTATATATATATATATATATATATATATATATATATATATATATATATATATATACACATACATACACACATTGAAATAAGGAACAGTTTCATTCATAGATATTTGTAATATGTACCAGATATAATCTCAGCCAATAATTTCATTTTAGAAACGTACTATATTGTGACACTGCAAATAAAAGAGCTGATCTGATGCCCAATATGGCTACCTTGAAAATCTTGGTATTGCTATTCTTAAATGGAAAGTCTTTTTGACATGGGTTTGTCATCAGAAGAGTTGTTGTGGTGTCTAGTTAGTCCTAAAAGAAAATGTTGCAAATTGACCCTCAAGATTGTTATATCACTGCACTCAAATGGATGGTTATATCAACATGGGTTTCACCAATAGACTTTTTCTGATACCGAGTTGGCCCTAAACGAAAATGGTGCCAATCGTACACTCAATATGACTGCCAGGATGGCTGTCTTAAAAATCTTCCTGTTGCTACTCACCCTGATTGTGTGGTTATATTGAAATGGGGCTTTAACCTAAAGACTTCTAATGATGTCTACTTGGTCCTAAAAGAAAATGGTGACAATATGACATCCAAAATGTCCACCACAGCAGCTAATTTTAAAACCTTGTTATCGCTGAAGAATATCAGAGATGGTTACAACACGCGGCAGTTAAAAGGAAGAAATGGTCTTATATTGAATTCCTGGGAAAATGTTTTTGCCCAGCTGAGCGTCAGTCAGATTTTCGCAAAATCAAACTCCACCCCATGCTTTTCAGTCCCTGCATATAACTTGAAGAAGCTGCACCCCTTTGTGTAATGTTTTATTGGACAATTTACAGCTGACATTCTGGCTGTACCTCTGCAGCACAAGAGTATGAGATGCTTTATTAATGCTCTGAAAAAAGGCTGGTACTGTTCAAAAGTTTGGACATAAACCTCCTTCAGACAATTATCATGGATTTTTCGGGCCAAAAACTCTATATATTTTTTTCCAATTTTAGTGTAAAACTTTCCCAAATCATGAATTTTAGTGTAAAACTTTCCCAAATCATGAACTTCTTAAAAATTCATGTCCTTGAATATACAGAATTTGAGACAGAAATTACTATAATGAGCGTAGCAAGGGATTTAAAGAGTTCAAGTAACCTAGGCTACAATTTAACAGGGTCCATACTGGACTTTAACATTTTGGGCAAAATGACTTCTCTCTTCAGCCAAGAAAGGATAAAGATTGCAAAAATAGTGAGAAGTTACTGTAGAAAGGTAAAAATTTATGATCAACATGGTCACTTTAATCTTCTGTTTTTGCAAATTTTCATATCAGATGATTATAAACACTGATGAAATAATATTAAAACTTTATAAAAGTATTAAAACGTTTTTTTAATCTTCACTATAATTGTTGTATAACACAAAATGGCAGCCTCGGAAATAGGTTTCAGTTGAAAATCTGCAGCAATTTCCATAGTAGAAGTCCTCTTTTCATACCTTTACAGCAGTGGTTCCCAAACCTCGGGTCGCGACCCGATACTGGTACTGCATTTTTGGTGGCAAAAGATGATATTTATGGTCACAATAAAACAAGTTTGGGAACCACTGATTTATAGGATGGAATATTGGATAAAATTAATAATTTTATTAGTACTGGACCTGGATGTTTCCACTGAGTCATAATTCAATTCTGACTGGGGTACAGAAATTCAATTGTTCACTCCATTTTTTCAACAGCGTGAGTGAATTTTTAGTGGGAATTCCATAGCTAGCAATATATCATCAATTTAGCACCAGAATTGATTAAAGAGCATAATACTTGTTTTCTAACATCCCACCTTTATCTTTGAAGGGAACATTGATACAAAAGTCATAATTTATTTGATTATTAATACATGGTATTGAAACAAAAGAGGGTGGTGGAAATGTCATGAAATCAATGCAAGGCGCAGTGAACTTTGCTTTTATGGCCTCATTAGATGAAATGACAAACTTGAGTGAATTTATTTTGCCTGCATTTTGCCCCCTAGCATGGACGGTGGGCTGTTGTATTATTTTAATGTTCAGGAATCTGTTTGTACATTTTTGTGAATTAAATGTGTATAAAACTGTGTATAAAAGTTTCAGATTTCCCAATCTGAATATTTTACGCATAAAAATTCCCAATTCCATGGACCCTGGGCCCCACTTTGAAAATGGTAGAAAAATCCCCGATTCTACAACTCCGAGTTTTTTTAATTATTCATTTGGGTCATTGGAGAATCATGTCTTATTTTACAAGCTCATCATAAATGTGAGCCAGACAAAGCATTTATTTTTGTCAACTTTGCTTTCATTATGCTGCTAGACCTTTTCATTTGTTCTTGACATAACGTTTGAGGTACAATGTGTTTGATCTTTAGATGATGTTCAGTGTGAAAACTTCACTAGATATGTGTGCAGGGAAGAAGGTAATGATCTGTGTTGTGCAGATATTAAATATTAGAATAATTGTTATTCAAGAGCAGAGGTATTTCATGCCATTTTCTCTTTACGATCTTAGGAAATTGTCTTATGGAAGTTGAACCTCCCTACAATATTTTTCCCCAAACCTGCTTTTCCAGTGGAACCTGCATTTCATGCAGCGTGGAAAGTCTGAACAAAAACTAACAAGTATACAGGCAAAGAACTAGTTTTTTTGGGGCCATTTTTCACAGTACCATAATTGGGGGAAAAAGTATTGAAATTTGTTGGGCTTTGTTGAGCTATCAGGTAGCAGTTTGATGTCAGGTCTGTCCAGTTTATCAGATTTGTAGAAACAAGAGGAATTTATAACATGAATTTCTTCTTTGGAAATCAGCCCATTTAGTCTTCATGTAGTCATCTTTTGAAAGTGTTCGTCTTGAACGCTGAGGCTGGTATTTCTTTTTTCTAAACCCCAGACTGAAACTGGCTTTCAGCCATGTAAAAGAAAGCTTTACAGATTCTTGCCCATCAAGAAGATAGTCTTGATTTAAAAAAAAAAAAATAAATCTTGGTCAGTCAGGAATCCCTATTCAAATGCAAGATGAGTTCCATTTCTCAGAAATCATGCAATGCATGGTCATGAACCTTTATAGGACACATGATCTTGAGGAGCACTGCTTACCAAAGTAAAAGTAGGTCATTTTAATCCTTATATTTGTTTCTACACATAATCTTGAAGAGTAACACTTGCCAAAGAGAACAGAAGGTTATAGTATCCTTTTTATTGTATTACTCCATTCTTGAGGTTAGCAACTCATCGTTACCAAAAGTTGATTGCAGCGATCTACCTTTATCCCGCCAGTGAGTACATTCGGTTTTTAGCTCACATGTTCTTGCGCCTTGGGCCATGTGAGCCTGAGCTTACAGTATGGTAAGTAAGAGCACATATAAATGATTATGATGGGCATGTTTGCATATTCAGTGTTGCATCCAGGCTGTGGGATTGTATGATTCATGCATTTCTGTAACTTGCTTCCACATAAATATGCGTGAAGAGAGAAATCACACAAAAAAAGCTTTAATACTGCACATTTGAATTATGTCTGAACAACTCTGTAAATAATGAAACAAGAATAATTGCCGAATTCAATAATAATAATTTTGTACATTGAAAAGTAAAAGTAATATTGTAGCAGCTTTGCACATGTGCATTTTTGCCTAGAAGAACTCTACAACTGGAATGGCAGTGCAGTCCGTTGAAGATGCTACGATACATACCGTATTAATATGTATTCATGAATATGCATTGAGGCAGATTACTGACTTCTTTGCTAGTGCTGAGATAATGGCAATAATTTAAAACTTTTGATGCAGAAACATGATTAGTAAGTTTGTATTCAGGGCAATGTATCACCCTTAAATGTTTACTGCGCAGTTGTCCCCATATTTTGGAAGAGGGCAAAATCATGGATGCAACATTTCATATTATTGAAATGAACTGTTAAAAGGCAGAGCTTTTCAACACTTTACAGGCTGTATTTTGAGAATATGTTAGCACTTCTTGTTACTTGAACCTATATTTTCTAGATATTTTGCTAGTTTGTTGATGAGTGATGTATGCACATACTAATGAGGTGATATGTCATTAGCTGAGCTTAATGGATTAGATGAGTAGGCTAGATTTCGCATTCAATGGAATTCTTGTAAAGGAATCAATCCATGCTGATGGGTACCAGTCAATGTCAGACGATAAGCCTTCTCATTGTAAAGTTGTGCAACGATTGTCAGCCTTCAAGTACAGTGGAATCTCTAATACTGCCCCAAGTATTTTTTTTTAAATCACTTTCAAATGCTGCCCACAAAACTAAGTCCACAATTTTCTTGCATTCCAATAAATGTGCGACACAGTTAGCCCATGTGAGAATGCCATGTGGGATAGGAATATCTCACATAAGTGCACTCAGTGACACTTTAGATATCTTTATGCCTATGACATCATAAACTTCTGCACTGTTTCATGCACTTTTAATAAATGTCAGATTTTTCCAGTTGTGTATGCCTGCCATAAGGCTAAGCCTATTACGATGCCCATCATCTATTTGTTACCAATTTTGTTCAACACAAGAACTAAAGTTGTTGTTCACAATGGGCAGTTGCCAAATTTTGTGGATGGCTTGCACAAGGTAAGGAAGAATCCTATAGATTTCAGGCTCAAAAGCTCTAAGCTGAAGGTTACTGAAGGACGAAAAATGGTTTCCATGTAATAACGTAGGTTCTCCATCATCAGCAGTTGCCAAACTTTATGGATGGCTTGCGCTCAGGGTAAGGAATAACCCTATCGATTTTGTTGTCAAAAAGGCAAAGATACATGTCCCTATGACTGAAAGAATAAAATGGTTTCCACACAATAACATTAGTTCTGAATCACATACAAGGACCAAATATTGTTCATGGTTTTCACATGGAGTAGGGAAGAAGCTTTTCAGTTTTGTGGTCAAAAGGTAAAAGGCCAAGATCACTGTGACTGCAAGAAGAAAAATGGTTTGAGCACAATAATTTATTTCTGCATCACAGACCTGGACCCAACTTTGTGGATGGCTTACATTCGGGGTAAGGTAGCAGTCTATCGATTTGGGAGTCAAAGGTTAAGGTCACTGTGAGAAAAAGTGGTTTCAGCATGAAAATGTCAGTTACAGCATAGAGGACCATTAAACATGGGACTTGCATATAATGTGCCATTCACTGTATTCTTGCTAAAGAAAAATTCATCTTTGTGACAAATTCTTTGTTGAAAACTTCTTATACGGTGTCTAATGATGTAATATATTGCAGAAAAAACTAGGTCTTTTTATAGTTTCTATCCAACCATGTAGATCAGCTATCTTTTTTCTACTTTTCATTTTTAATTAGAAATGAGAGAACAATAATCTATCCTATGCATTGGTGTGGGTATGGGAAATCCTGCTGAATAGAATCATAATTTGTGGGCAGAAACTCAAAGCATCATTCCTTCCCAAAAATTCTGACCCTCAGGTGGAATTCCCTACCTCACATCATTGCATTTGATGGATTGTGTTAGTCTGGCTATTATAGATGTGATACAAAGTCTTGTGGTACATTACCCAACCCAGACTCGATTGCTTGTCCCATTCAAGGCCAGAATGTAAAGGTTAAACTATATATCTTTATTAGACCAAACAAAAAATTAAATGAATAGATTTAAACAAAAAATATATTGTGTTGATATCAGAGGTATGCAGTGTCGTAATTAGAAATATGGAGTGCTAACATTTCCTATTTGAACTTGAAAAATGGCCTCATTTTATTTTTCCACCAGTTGTATTTCTCCACCACATTAGTCTTTTTGATTATAACCTTTACAGTTTTTGTTGTTCACATTTTGTGTATTCACTTTTTGTTCTTAATATTGGTTCCACTGTATAAACAATGTTCTTATTTAAGGGGATTCTAGCTATTCATTCATAGATGATGATGATGATCCACTGTTCAATATGGCCATTGTTACTAAAAGTAGAAAACTATTCAGTGACTCAAAAACTGGTGAACAGAAGCTGACCAAATATCATAGTAAGCGTTCTGGCAAGAGGCCTTTCAAACAAATACAGTTGATGCTGATCCACCATCCATTATGGATGCCATTACAGAAAGATTGTAAACCTTAAAATGTTACAAAGCATCATACTGCCTCAGATTTCTTGGTCAGGTGTCCTTGCATGGTTAAAAGGTGAGCGATCTCGGGACTATTTGGGCTTCGTGTTTTCCAAAGCATACTGTACCAAAGAACTTGCATCATTCCTAAATTTGAAACCAATTTAAAATAAATGAAGTACTGTATTTACCCATGTGTAAAACACCCAGCTGCTAACAGGGAAGACCCAGATCTGCCATTGAATAATGCAGCCAGAGATCTGGGTCCACACTGTATACAGTAGGCTACACATTATTAAGTGTTCAGCCAGTAAGTACCATTGCAGAATATGCACAAAATAGATGCCAAGTCCCGCAAAAAATAAATTTAACGCACCAGAAGTGGTGCAAATAAAATGAACAAGTTGCATTTTACTTTAACTTTAATATGATGCAGATGTGCCAACCAGTCAATAAATGTTCCAATTGCTCAATAAATGTTGGGCTTTTTTATGAAATTGACAAAATCCATCAAGTGGTCTTTTCTATTGGAACTAGTTGCAATGCTTGGCCTGTCTTTTTTTCCGAAATTCTCCCGATCACATACATGGCAAAAGGAATTGTCCAGAAATAATTGTGTACTCAGTATATTCTGTAATATTTTTTGGTTGAGAATAATTTCCGTATGCTACAGAGTACAGCCTAGATGAAAATATGAAACAAATTTAAGTAACATTTTAAGGTAACTTCCACCCATTTTATTTTACATTTTTTTGCCTGAAAGAAAAATGTGTAGTGGCCGCAATTTTTGCAAATCATGTGCATCCAGTCATATGATACGACTTTGAAGTTTGCATTTATAGAGGTAGTTGTGCCAGTATCATGCTGAGACTGTTAAAGTAATCAAAAGGACCGCAGAGATGATGATCCAGCAAACAAGCCAAATACCACGATGAAAGTTAAACTTTCATTATATCATTTGGCCCATTGTGATTACACCACTTTCTCAAATGAATTGGCCCATTGTTTCTCAAATCTGGCTGAAACACTGCATTATACTGGAGATCGTATGATAGTGTTTAAGGTTATGTACACCAATATGGGGAAAATGAGTTTTCATTTTCTTGAAAAAAGTTCTGTGGTTAGTGTGACCAAATTGTGTTCTTTATATATGTAGGACAATTACAGTGGCATGTTTACAGATAGCTTCACCGCATTATATGAGACCACATTAATTTAGCTTTTTCCTTCATTAGCACTTGTAAGAAATGGCTGAACCCTTTTTCTCAGAGCTGCATTCTATCCTGGATGCAAATGTGCAGATGTAAAGACACCAAATGAGAGTTGTGAGAAAGAGTTTGGTTTATACCAAATCTTCACATTTGTGTAAGATATATGCAGTTCAGGGGAACCAGGGTTTAACGGCACATAAGCACGATCCTGGCTATATAGTGTCAAGCAGAAGCTTGGCCAAAATCACTAGGAAGACACATCCCTCCAACCAAAAGTAAATATCTGCCCTTAGGCAAAAGATGAAAGGTACAGATATTGCAAGTATTCATCATAAAAATGCATAGAAAACAAAGACAAATAGAAAAAAGGCAAGATCCTTAAAAGGTTAAAAACTTTCAGTATAAGTTGCACTCTTTTTAAAAAATTCTAGACCAGACTTGGAACATCATCACGTGATGTATCGTACGGCAAACAGGCTGCATTCTTTAGTTACCACGTATGACATGCAGGTGGGTACAGCAGATTTATTCTACATGTGCAAGCCCATAGTGCTTAACCTATAATCCTCATAAATAAAGTTTGGATTATTACATTTCTCCTATGATAATCCCAGGGGCCAGCCATGTATGCTTGTTGAAAAGTGGTGGTTGGGTTTATTAGTAGACACAATTCTCCTACATAACTTTCCCAGAATTTTGTACAAGCAGGCAATGGACTTGTCATCAAAGAAATACAGGAGTAAATTAAGTTCTGCTTTATATATAAATTTGTTTAGTTCTCCTTTGCCAGACATACTGCAGACAGAATACAAGTAGTGTATGGACCTGCATTTCTTTATACAAAACAGTAGGCTAATTCATATTGATGGCTTTTTACTTTAACTTAAGTTACTTTCTCTATAAATATATTTTGTAATTTTTGTAAAAGTTTGTGGTTGTTGCTTTCATCATTAAATTGCGTTTTTGTTTTGTCTTATGTGTTTTCATTTATGTATCGCATTTCTGTTCATATTTTAAAATATGTAGGACATTAATGACAGGAGTTAAAACAATCATAAATAATTAAGAAAACAATAGTGATTAATTTCATGCAGTTATTTAGGCAAGAGTCACACTCTTTAAACATTTAAAAATATAAATGGGCTTGAGTTTGTGTTTCTAAATTCAGCTCAAAGAAAAATTACGTGGAAGTTGATTTGGATTTAAAAGAGAGGAGTTATCAGCTAAACCATCCTCTTTAAACTTCTCACACATAAAGATTAAAAAAATATTTATTGTAAGATTTCTTAGATGGGAAAACAGAACAAGGTTAGAGATGTCTTTGATCTTTGCAATCTGAGTTGTTTGCACTTTTCACGGATTAATGGATAGCATGTTGAAATAGCTTCATTGTAGCTCATCTGGCCGTAAGGCCAAGTGCGCTTATGGTATGGCCCTGCATTTGGTTTTGTGAAGCCAGTTCATGGAATAATTTTAAACCTTTATCAAAATTTTTTGTTCAGGATGGCTTCCCTAGCAATAGTGTGGCTTCGATATCAACCATAAGAAAAATCAATTTTTAACTTCTCCACCAAAATGGCTGAGCCAATTTCGATCAGACTTGTTAGGGGTGTTTTTTAGGACATGCTCTATCAAAATTGTTTGTGGTGACGTCTCTAGCAACAGTGTGGGTTCCTCAGTTAGGTGGACAGCCCATTTTCTGCTTCTCTAGAACAACCGAGACAGTTTTGATCAAACTTAGTAGGAATGTTTGTTTGGACATGATTTATCAAACTTGTGTCTGTTATGGCTCTCCTAGCAACAGTGTGGCTTCTATGTCAACCATATAAAAATCTATTTTTGAGTCTTTCACCAAAATGGCAGAGCCAGTTTTAATCAAAGATTAAAGATGATATTAATGTAATTTAGAACAAATGCTATCCCGCCATGCCCATAACATTGTGGCTACTGTAGCAACCAGACAGAAAGTTTATTTTCAGCCAGTTTTGATCAAACTTGATGGCAGTGTTTATTAAGACATGATTTATTTAAATTGTGTCTAGGGTGACTCTCTTTGCAACCATATGGTAAATCTATTTTGAAATTCTTCAGAACGGCTGATCCAATTTCAAACATGGTAGGAATGTTTCTTTGAAGATTTTGGGTGACTCCACTAAAAACTGTGTGGCTGCCATAATAACTGGATGGAAAACCTACAAATGGTATTTATCTCCCATCAAGTATGGCTATAATATATATATATATATATATATATATATATATATATATATATATATATATATATATATATATGTGTATATATATATATATATATATATATATATATATATATATATATATATATATATATATATATAACACATTGAATGAGTTTCTCTTGAAAATTACCTTACCATATCAGATCAAAGGTTATATGTGGAGTCCTCGCATGAACACCTTTCATATTTATACAAAAGATGACAATGCACCATCAAGTGTAGCTCAAGTTACTCAAAGAAGAAACATAGTTAAACTGTCAAATACCAGCAATTTGTACCAAATACCTATAAATGATCCTGATATGGGTGTCTTTGAATAACTGAATTATTTTACTACATTGGCCTTTTAGACCAACGTATGCCAGGTGGATTATATCGGGCCTACTTGGGCCTCTTGTTTAGAAAGTACAATTAGGCCTTAACAAAAGCAGTTATGCATGTCATGAGCCATCATAAATTTCCTATAGCAAAAATTAGTTAAATAAAATTAACTGAAATTAACACCAGCATATTCTCGTACTTGTATTATTCAATACTTACAACCCTGTATTGCACGAAGCGTGTTTTGTATCAGTCCGTATTCAAACCTGTATAACCCATGTTGAAAACATTTATAAAAAAAACACGTGATAGTTATTCAAGGCTGTGGGTAGTATAGACCTGGACAAGACAAAATTTAAGTGTACAGTTTTATATACTTGCATACTAATAATTTAGAAATATCTATATTCTTTCAACTTCAGTTTGGTTTGGGTAATTTAAGGTTTTTGTTCTGTTGTGTGCAGGGACACACAACTGCTCGTCTTGTTAATAAAATCTTTACATGGGCTTTTTTCCATCATTTTATTTTTCTTGTTCTTTTTGCTGGATTCGTATTGTTTATTCATGGAGAATGTGAAGCATGCATATTGGAAAAGATTGAGAATGTGGTGAGCTTCACAACTGAAACTTTTTGGTGAGCAGTAGATTAACTATGTCTTACTTTTGTATGATTGCCTCAGACCTGATTATGGCTTTTCATTAACCAAGTGGAGACCATATTTCTGTAACATAATTGGTTGATAATGTTTAGTTTAAATACATTTTATTGCTATAAGAAAGTACAAAAAGGATTTCATAACAGGCTAATAACCAATTAGTATCAACATAACATTTTTTTTTAATTTGTTAAAGTCTAAGATCCAAAATATTATTTATTTCAATAGAACAAATATTTTAGAGGTCTTTGTAGTCTTATCAAACTTCGGAAATGTTCCATTATAAAGTCACAATGATGCTGATGATTAATTTATAGATTGGGGTTTTTGTACATACTTTTTCAGTTGGATCGTTTGGATTAATTTGATATTTGTTGGTAAATAATTTGTAGCAGAATGCAAGCTTTGTCCATTGCACCATACACAGCAAATATGATTGGCATTATTCTAGACACAACAAGATATTGCAAAATACTTTATTGCAGCTAGAGGATGGTCTTGTGAAGCCAGTTCATGGAATATATTTAAACTTTTTCATTTGTGTAATAAACGTGGTGCAAAAGTAGCAAATATGCCATTATAGTTAGTGGTCCAACTCGGAATTTCTTCCAGGGGAGAGGGCACAAGGGGCACCTTTAGCAACATGGGGTACTTTTGTTGAAGGATGGGTCACTTTTTCGAACCAAGGGGCAATAAAAGGACATAAGGCAAATAACACAATTTAGAGGGGTTTTTTTATTTCAGAAGTAGAAATAGACAAAAACACATTCATTTTATAGAAATAGACAAAAACACATTCATATATTTATTCTACATTAAATAAACAGAAAAATAAGTGGAACAAATAGATAAAAAGGTTTTAAGTCGTTATATTGATTTGTATAGAGGCAGATGGGAGGGCTTTGAAAAGGCAGTCCCATTTCTATTAATTATGTAAATGATTTATCAACTCCGCATTTAATTTTTAAACCAGGCTCATTTATATTGTGCCAGTTAATAAAGGACCTTCTTTTTCTTTTTAAAAAATACTGAACAAGAAAATTAGGGATAATGATACATTTTTCAAATTTTGTCAAATTTGTTTTCTCACCCAAATATGGGGAAAATAAATCTGCAGTATTACTTGTAGTCCAATATATTATTCCTCAGTATAATACAGCATTTTTAAGTTTCAAAACATAGACTAATACAGTTAGATTTTCAAGTTCCTTTTATTTCTTCACCATTGTAATTTGTATTTTGGAAAAGAATAAAAGAATGCTCTAAATGTTTGGGGATAATATCCACAATTATTGGTCGTGTGGATCCAGATCTGCATAATGTGACAACTGGAGAACAGGGTCTGTACTGTTCATTCTACTCAAGATTGATGCAAACAGTGTGGACTCTGATATGCAAGAACATTTTGCGACTGTAAATCCGGGTTTACTCTTTGCTTGGTTGGGAGCACTCTCCTCATAGATGCTTGGGTCAGTTCCCTTACCTTCACCTCTGCAATCTGCAACCAGTTAAGAACTACTTTAAAAGACTGTTGTACCAACTATTTGCGATCAAATATCTTGGATTTATCAAATATATGCTACAGAGATGCCACTCCTTTTCAATATGTGGCATGTTTTGATTATAAAGCATTTTATTTCATGACTTTAGTAATGATCAATAATTTGTATTAATGCACCAAAAATTAATTGGTGGCAGACGTGAGTGAGGGAGGACTTGTGATCCACGAGCCTCTATGAGGAGTTTGGTTGGGAGTGCATTATACAGGGATCAGTCTTAATCTAGTGAAATAAGCAGTGATAAATATGAATATAATGACTCAAAGATTTTCTTTCTTCAATAGCTCATTAATTTTGTCAGTATTTCAGAAGAAGAAAAAAATGTCAATTATAACTCTTGAGTAGTTGTATTAATGGACTTTTTATTTCAAGCAGATAATGCCATTTTAGCCATATTGATTATTCCATCAAACCCTGCCAACATGTTAATTCTTATACACGCACCATGAGGCAGAGCATATAATGTTATGACATCTGTCCGCTTATTAGATTCCACACAATAACCCAAGTTCTCTGCCATTAACCTTTACAAATCTTTGTAAATAGTTTGCATTCGGGGTAAGGAAGAAACCTTTTGATTTTAGGGTCAAAAGGTCAAGATCACTGACTGAAGGAAGAAAAATGGTTTCTGCACAATAACATGAAATTTACATAGCATGAGGAAAGAAAGAAGCCTATCATTTTTGGGAAAAGAAGTTCAGGGTCATTGTGTCCACAAAGAATAATGGTTTCCGCGCATCAACATTAGTTCTACGTCATATACATGGACCAACTTTTGTGGCTGACTTACATTTGGATAAGGAAGAAGCTTATTGATTTAAGGTTCAAAGGATTAAAGGTCCATGTCAACTATAACTATAAAGAAGAAAAATAGTTACACACAATAACTATAATACTACATAATAAACCTGCACAAACTTTTATGGATGGCTTGCACTTGGAGTAAGGTAAGAAGCCTATTGATTTGGGGGTCTCAAGATCAAAGGTCAAGGTAACTAACTGAAAAAATGGTTTCTGTGAAAATATTTAAGTCCATGACTGTACCATCACCAAACTTTGTGGATGGTTTACACTTTGGGTAAGAAATTAGCCTGTTGTGTTGGGGGTCAAAAGGTCAAAGGTCAAGTTCACTGACTGAAAGAAGAAAATTGGTTTCTGCATAATTTTAGTTCTAGATCACATACCTTGACAAGAATTTGTGGAGACCTCGCGCTCATCGTAATATAGAGGTCTATATATTTGGGGGTCAAAAAGTGAAAGGTCAGAGTCATTGTGACTCAATAAAACATGGTTTTTGTTAAAAACTTCTGTTTTAGAGCAAGTTCCTTGAACAAACTTTGTGTATGGTTGACACTCAGTGTAAGACAGAAACCCCAAATTTTGGAGTTAAGATGTCGAGGTCATGAGAAGTCTAATAAGAAAATAATGGTTTCTACACATTAAGTTTAGCTCATGACTGCATACCATAACTGTAATTCCTTTAGTCTTCTGTCAAGATGGTCGGACATATTTGATATGTTTTTGCACCATATTTTTTTATACTATATGTGCCAAGAGTGTCTGCTAACTTACCTGAAACATTTTGCAGTCTTGTTTCAGTCTTAGACCAGTCTTCTTTTGCAGTTGTAATGTTAGAATTTTAACATAGAAGTAAGTTTCAGATATCCACAACATTTTTGTCGTTGTAAAGTGAAGATTTTAACATAGACAAAAGTTTTAGATATAAAAAATGTATGCAATTTGCCATCACGTGTCAGTTGACACATGTATACTCAGGTATTGTTATAAAGAACAGGGCTGGAAAATCCTACAATTTTGTACTTGCCAAAAACAATACAGGTGAATGAAATGGCACTTAAATCAAAATTTTTTCATTAAAAAGCACAACAAAAAAGCACAATTTTGTATACAACATAAATAAACGTCACAAAGCTATATTGTGATAAACTCAGCAGTATTTAAAGAGATGAAGGAAATATGCAGTGAGCTTAACATAACAACAATAGTCTCAGTATCAAGAGATAACATGCATTTGTTTACAAATTTGACTGGGATATAAGTGTGGTCAAAGCTAATTGTGTTACACACTAACACACAAGAGAATAAAAATGTTGATTAGTCGATTTCAAACATAATAACAAGATCCAGCAATATTTCAGAAAGAAAATAAATATGTAGATCTACATATTACATGTAATGATCTCGGCATCGAGATAAGCAGTTTCATCTCTGATAACAAAATGAATAAAACAGTGCAGTACGAAGACACATTAAATACGTATTTGATGTGGATAAATGTGCAGCTTTCTATTCGGCAAAAATTACATTACAATTTAAAGATCTCGTAAACTTAAAAGGTCAATTTACAATGATTCTGCAAAAACGGAGATTAGAATTTATAGAAAACAAACCTCATTTTAAAACAGCATGTGATAACTCAGTATATGAAGTAGCTGTCTTTGAACCAAAAATAGAAGTGAAAAAATCTAGCATAAATCTGAAATCTTTCATACGTTTGAGAGGACGGCATAAACGTTGCAAATTGCTGAAAATAAATGTTTCCGTTGTAGACACAAGTAATTAAACACGTTGAAATTAATGTTGCGGTGTAATCATATGTGTGTCTCTCCACCATGGATTTCACTTTGGGTAATTGACTGTATAGTCCACTGGAGGCTGCTTATATCATGATTTAATGACCCAGGATCAGTTTGTACATGTTGTCAGACTGCTGGTTGCCGTCTCCTGATATGCTGTATGCAAATTACGGCTAGTGATGGCTATTTTGCGTGTTTTTATGCACGATTAGACAATGTTCGAATGGGTTATTTAATACACAATTTTTTGTCTTTTCGTTATTAGATTAAAATATAATTATAAGAATTGTTCAGTTTATTTGTTACGTTCATTGACGTATGATCTGAGAAGATACAGTTTGCACAGCGTTTTTTCGATTCATACTTCAATGAACGTAAAAAAAGTTTTAAAAAATCAGTCCTTGAATAAGTCTGCACACGACTCCAAATTACAGTGTTTACCCAATGGACCTCACAATAGGCCATTTTTTACAAGCTTCATTGTTGGTGATATCAAATGTTAAATAACTTGTGTATGGAAAAGGCCGACAATAATTCGATTTCGTTCGATTACGTGGAAGCGAGATTTTGAACTCATGCGACTAAGCAATGCTGCATCGAATAAAAATTGGTTCGTAAATACTGAATAATCGGCTCTTATGTTGGCTTATTAACGTTGCAAACAATGTTGACACTATTATGTTTGAGAAAATAAAGATTCTGTTTATCGATTTCAGGCAGGTTGGGTTAGTTACAGGATTGCATAATTTTTTTCTTGTCCTGGGGTAAAGCGACTACCCTATGCCGCTACCACCTGGTTTTTGCGAATGCCATGTTTTCTATAAGGGATACGCTATAACCTCCCACCCCAACATAAATGTCTGAATATCTAACACGGGGTGGGAAAGGTAAGAGGAAACTAAAACGTTTCCTTCTTATGCTATCAAATTTGGAGCCACCTCCATTTGCCTTCTTCAGCTTGTTCTGTGTCAAATGTAAACTGCCCGTGCATTGTTTTTTCCTCAATCCTACTGTCATTTCGTTTCACTGTCTCTGATGTTAGTCCTTGCTTGGTTCATTCTCCTTGAGAAAGTCATCATTCTGGACTACGAATAGGAATTCTTCATTAGTATTACTGACGTATTTTGCTATGCTCCTTTTCTTACATCCATAGAGTCTTTGACGCCTTCCAAGCCTATACCACCGATTGTCCTTGGCAGGTACCTCCTGGTAACATCGGCTCTTGGATTTAACGTCCATGGATGGATATTAGCTTTCTAGTTTTCATATCGATATCTTCCTTCTTTGTTTTCACTGTTTTTTTTTTTTTTGTTTTGTTTTTTTTTGGAGGTGGTGGTGGTGAGAGTGGGGAGTGGGCAGTCAGTTATGCTAGCTGTGTACCTGATGAAGGAGACTTTCCATATATCGATAGCTGTGACTGTATTGAGACCATTTAATTTTAAGTTCAGTACTTTTCTCATCTTCAAGAGTAAGCTCTTTCTCTTCATTTCGTCATCTTGTATACCGTCTGCTTCAAGAAATCCTAATTATGTGTAGTCTTCCTCTTTCCCTTGTTGTTTTAATGTATGGTTGTCTAACAGCTTGATTCATCTGTTTTCTCTATTTTGCCACGCTCGATGGTTAGAGCCGTGCACTTACATCCAACTGATATTTGAATGTTAACGTTTACAATCCTGTCTAGGACAGAGAGTCTATTTCAGGTTCATTTCGTCTATATTGTTTCAGATCGTCTATAAACAATATGTGACTGATTTTTGTCTAGTTCTTCAAAATTTGGTAGATTGTTTTATGCTGTCTACGAACTGTTGATACTAGAATCAATGCGACCACGAAAAAGCATTGGTGACAGTGAATCTCCTTAGAAGATACCCCTTTTGATACTGACATCCCCGAGTATATTGCCCTAAATTGTGAGTTGTGTTCTTCAAGACATCATGCCACTAGTAATGACTCAGCTTATGTTTTGGCTATCACAACCAGCCCCAGGTAGTCCAGGATCCATGAGTGAGGAATTGAGCCATATACCCTCTTGTAGTCAACCCATGCTTTCAATAATTTGAAAGCACTATCTTATCGATCAGCTCTTTTTGAGAATAGTACTTTCTTATCTAGGCCGTCATATACTATATCTGCAATCATTCCAGTGAGTAGTTTCCATACCATTTTGAATGAAGTTATTGATCTGTGGCTGCTCGCTGTTGGACCTTCCTCCTTTTCTTCTATCATGGCGACCTTGTGTCATCCATGTCGGAATGTTTGTGAATTTCTTCATTCAGAATGCAGGAACCTTAACTGGACCGGGAGCTTTCCAGCTGCGCATATTTTGGAGGCTGTTTGTGCAGGGATTTTATGTTTATTGTGACGTCCTCTACTTGTTGATCAACATCTCTAAATTAATCCCTGATCTTCTCTTAACAATAAGCATTGCTTTGTGCTTGGTGGATTTGCATAACATGTTGCTTCAGAACAGTGCGGTTCCTCTCTATCTGGCATGTCGTTGCAATCGTTTATTTCTTCTCCGTTTAGCTCTCGGATATACCTGACATTGATTAGTCTTGGATTTCTTGATTTGGTTTTACTGTTTCATTCTACTTTTGTACTTCTTGATTTTTTGCTTATATTCCTTTCACTGTGTGCTTCAAATCTTCGATTACTCCCTCTCGTGTCTTACAATATAGACTGTATTTATGGTGTAAGTGAGCTGTACAACCGGTAGCTTAACGTTTTTCTTTCTCTAGGTTTTCGAGTATGCCTATTATCTCTTCTTGTTTCATCGAGTTTTCATTGCAACTGGTCTTTCCATGGTGAAGCTGCTTGCGTCGTGTAGGTGGTTTTACTATGTGTTTTATACCCTAGTGTCTTTATTATTACCACATCACCTGCATATATCATTCACGACCACATTATGAACCGACAGTCAATATTCCTGGATATTGTCATAGTATATTTCTGTATTAAGGGAAACAATCTTTACGCTAAACTATATGCGATTTTGATTACCTCCTCTTAAAAACAACAACAACACAGAAAACAACGGCTGTGCAGAACCTATCTTTAAATAAGTCACCTGATCGCCTGTCCCATAAACTACAGTGTATGTACATAACAATCAGTTATTACATCATATAAAGAAAGTAAATGTTCTCAGTGGTATATATGCTGATTTATTTGTATATCTCTTCATTTTTTGAAAACATTTACAATGTTTTGTTCATACAGTGAATAAAGATATTTGATTTGATATCACGCTGTTCTTTTCCTCTACGTTGTTCTTAAGGATCAGTGGTAGTACTAGAGTTACTTTCTGTACCTCTGCCATCAGTGTTTGGTGTTTGCCCTCCCTAATTGCCCTGAGTCTATTTCTTTCATTGCTTGACAGTATTGCAACTATTCTTTTCTGCGCCACCGTCATCCATGGCTCTATATCTGGTGTTTCATATTGAGTTGTGTCCCCATTTATATTGGCAGGTTCCTCTTCCATATGTATCTTGATGAGAGACCTGGATGTTTCTTCGTGACTGTCGTTTTCTACAAAAGCCTTTTCTTTCATTCGTGCTGTCTAAGAGATAGCCTTCACCTGGTCAACCAGTCTCGGTTCCGAAGAAGATATACCTTTTTCAATCCATAAGTCGTGTATTCGGCGTCTTTAACCCCATTTGTTCTGGTCTACCCTTGAAGCAGCACTCCATCAATGCCTTGTTCTTTAACATGCTTCTCCCCCTCTTATTATTATTATTATTAGTAGTAGTAGTAGTAGTAGTGTTTTTGTTATTATTATTATCACAATTACCACCATCATCATCATCGTTGTCGTCGTCATCTTCAGCAATAGCAGCATCAACATAATGAAATGGCATTGACGATGATAAAGACAAGCACGATGACAAAAAACAAGAACTAATATCATAATAATAATTAAGAGAACTTTTCCTCGTGCATATGTTTTTATAATTAATAAGGAAATTCACGTTTACCAAACTGCAACACATAGGACAGGATATGCCATTCACATTTGTTAGTGTTTAATATATGAACGACCGTTTAAGACAAGATAAGATACGTTTTATTTACAGTCCACGTGATTTAAACAACAATTAAACATGAGGTCTAATGAGCATTTTACCGGTTTTACATAAATCCTAAAATAGTACATAAACATGATTTTACAATACACAACATAGAATAATACATAATTACACTAAGAAGTTTGGATTGGTTTTGTTGGTTTTAACGGCACTTTTAACACATTATTGGCTATATTATGCTGAAGAAATATGAGCTAAGGACAAACCGAGACAGCCGACCCGGGCTGGCCTGGGCGGGTATGGAAACCGCGACCCATGGATTACCAGTCCTACGCACTACCAACTGCGCTACCGCAGCTTCCCACAATAAGAGACAGCGCACATAGAACAGAAACTAAAATGCAAGTAAGCAAAACACTTTACAAGAGACCTATTTAAAAAGAAAATCTAGTGTTTATGCATCTAAAGAGGATGAACGGGTCAGAATTACAAATATACCATGATGTAAATTAGGCCTAAACAATTACGTTAAATTTAGCGTCTAGATATCTTCAAAGATGACACAAGTCAGAATTAAAAGCATGCCGAGAAGTAAATTAAGCCTAAAAGTTAACCCCAAAAAAGTATTGGGGGAAGGGAAACAAAAAGCATTATGATCTTTATTGACAACTTAGACGAAATGATAAACAGATTAATAGCAAGGCAACTGACGGTAGAATAGACGAAACAGTAAGAAAAACGGAGACATATATCAATTGTCATCATCATGGCAGGTGTGTGTGTGTGTGTGTGTGTAATTATTTGCTGATATTACATTTACATTCTTTGCCATTCGGGGATAAAATTAAGAATTTTAAAGAATTAAAATGGTGTGTTTCTCTAAGATGATGTTATACCTCGTTCCACAGAACGGCAGCTGCATATCTAAACAAATTTCTCCACTTGCTGAAGTTCAGATTCTTCAAAAATCTACATATTTAAATATCTAAAAATGTATTTATTGTGCCATTCAGAATTTCAAAAGTCTCTAAAGTCTAAGACCACATACTTTCAATGCTGGCATTTCTGCCTTAAGCAAGAGTTCATGGTAGCTTATTATCTCATCGTGCATAAATCTCAGAGGACTTTTTTCAAGTGTATCGATCAATGTCAATGACTAGGAAGGAAAAGGACAGAGCATTGTCATCAGCATAGTTATGTAGAGAGCCATATTTGATAAAATAGAAACTATCACTGGTATAAATATTAAAAAGTATCCCTTTTAGAATTGTGACCAGCTATTTAAGATACCCTACATTTTCATTTAAGAAACTTACTGAACCAGCTCACAAACCATAAGCCCTTACCTTGCAAAGAAAGGTGCGAACAGAACTTAATATAAATAAAATTACTTAGCTAGCTCATTCAATAACTGAAGAGCTCTTCCTTTAAATTATAGAGTTCTAATAATCTAAAGAGCTTTTTAATTATGTTATATAGCTCATTCAATAACTGAAGAGCTCTTCCTTTAAATTATAAAGTTCTAATAAAGAGCTTTTCAATTATATTATATAGGTCATTCAATAACTGAAGAGTTCTTCCTTTAAATTATAGAGTACTGATAAAGAGCTTTTTAATTATGTTATATAGCTCATTCAATAACTGAAGAGCTCTTCCTTTAAATTATATAGTACTAATAAAGAGCTTTTTAATTATGTTATATAGCTCATTCAATAACTGAAGAGCTCTTCCTTTAAATTATAGAGTTCTAATAAAGAGCTTTTTAATTATGTTATATAGCTCATTGAATAACTGAAGAGCTCTTCCTTTAAATTATAGAGTACTAATAATCTAAAGAGCTTTTAATTATGTTATATAGCTCATTCAATAACTGAAGAACTCTTCCTTTAAATTATAGAATTCTAATAATCTAAAGAGTTTTTTTAATTATGTTATATAGCTCATTCAATACCCGAAGAGCTCTTCCTTTAAATTATAGAGTTCTAATAATCTAAAGAGCTTTTTAATTATGTTATATAGCTCATTCAATAACCGAAGAGCTCTTCCTTTAAATTATAGAGTTCTAATAATCTAAAGCGCTTTTTAATTATGTTATATAGCTCTTTCAATAACTGAAAAGCTCTTCTTTTAAATTATAGAGTACTAATAATCTAAAGAGCTTTATAATTATGTTATATAGCTCTTTCAATAACTGAAGAGCTCTTCCTTTAAATTATAGAGTACTAATAATCTAAAGAGCTTTTTAATTATGTTATATAGCTCTTTCAATAACTGAAGAGCTCTTCCTTTAAATTATAGAGTTCTAATAAAGAGCTTTTTAATTATGTTATATAGCTCTTTCAATTATGTTATATAGCTCTTTTAATTATGTTATATAGCTCTTTCAATTATGTTATATAGCTCTTTTAATTATGTTATATAGCTCTTTTAATTATGTTATATAGCTCTTTTAATTATGTTATATAGCTCTTTTAATTATGTTATATAGCTTTTTAATTATGTTATATAGCTCTTTCAATAAAATATAGCGCTCTGTAAAATAATTCGAAGCGCACCTTAATTTCAATTACACCGCTCTTTAATTTCAACGTAATCAAATAAGTAATTAGGAACAGATAAGAATGAAATGGCTGATCAACAGTCTCTTCTTCCTCTTGGGGTCGAGGGGTGAACCTGGATGGGGGAGGAGGGGGAGGGCTCACTATAAAAGTGCTAGTTTGGATGCATGGATTAAAGGCCCAGGTTCTGTTTGCAGTGGAACTAAATTTTTCAGCCAAACTTCTGGAGATAGATTGCTTTTTTATTTGTGCCTTTCTCTGGGTATACAATGAACTTGGCCGCCTTTTTCCAAGACAATTGAAGCCAGATATCTAAGAGATAAGGTAAAATGAGGTAAGACACGTATGGTGACAAAACCAATTACCTTTGTATGCATATGACATTATCAATTTATAGCAATTTATTTGATTTGTTATATGCGTCGCTTCTATCGCACTCCATATGATAAGTTTAAATCAGGTGTCTGAAATTGGAGACTAAATTTGTTTAGAACGGGATAGGGGTCCTAAAAACTGACAGCGGAACCCCTTCCCAACTACCAGTACCTACAGTAATCAATGTAAAGTTTTCATTCAGGAGACAAGTCATAAATATATTTGAACACATAAATAATTTTGTGGTGGGTGATTCTATTTTTGACAGTGAGTCAGTTTAATTCTTTAAACAACTGCAGGGATGGTGCACGAACATTGACATCTATATGACATCATGCGATTGCACGCATCAATTCATATCAACTTATTGGATTTGTTATGTGTCCATTCTATCACACTCCGTCTGATAATTTCAAAGCCGCTGTCTGTTATTGGAAACTAAATATGTCTTGAACGTGACAGTAGTTCAAAAACAGATACCAGACCCCTCCCCCACTGCCGTTTTTCAACGTGAGTATGCCCACCCAACTTTATCCTAACACAGACGACTCTTATGTAAACAACACAGTTTCCATCTCACGATGTGACAGTTGCTGAATTGTTGCGCACAATAAATTATATTATAGGGCTCATTAATTCAATATAAAAACACGTTAATATGTTTTATGCACGCTTCAATTTAATTAAGTATATGATTTGCCATTTGTTAATTAATGCGCTCTCTTATACTTGTGGAGAAGTCTTTACTAGCATTATAGTGCTAAACAAATCAGTTCAAGGAAATTGACTGGACTTCTTATACTTCAAACTGTGAACTATATAATCTTTTTCCAATATATTTGGAATGTTTGAAAGACAATTATCTAATTCAATATGTGCATGAATTTTACTAAATATACTGCAGATCAAAACCCTTCATTATTAAATGTTGTTTTTACAAACCAAGAGAACATGGTGTAGAACCTGAATTACTTTCCTCCACTTGGTCTTAGTGTGACATTATTATCACATCCATCTTTAGATTTTACGGCAACCTGAATTACTTGCTGTCGAGCTAGCGCGGAGATGAAATTTTTTTTGACTCAAGCCAGGATCGCTCTATTTAAATCGATGGCACGCTTGGTACGGCCGTGGCAGGCCGTACGGTGCAGGTGGTGTCCAAGGTAGCACGAACCAAGGACTAGCTCCAAAAACGTAACCCTAGCTGCATTTGGCCTGCCTCCAGCGCCGGCACCTTTTACGGCAACATGATTCATACCATCCAGCAACGCAAACTAGACTATGCCAAATCGAAGTATATTCAATTAAATGAACTGTTAAAGATCAAAAGACAGGAATTGCAGGATGTGAAAGATACATAAGAAATGTGGATCTGTTATAACAACACGGTTATACCGATAATTGATAACCAGCTCCTTGGAAAGATGATAAATAACCACGGATGGCAAAGGCAGTCTTTAACAAAATAAATCTAAAAAAGAAAATATTACTAAAATATAAATATGTGCAAAGTGCTGAAAATTTACAGAAGGAAAAAGAAGCAAGAAATGTTGTTTCAAATGATATTAAATCAATCAAATATAATGTTGAAAAGAAGAGTGTGGATGATATAAAAACAAATAATCAGTCATTTCGGAAATATGTTAAATTAAAAACAAAAGCAATAATATTAGTGAGTGATCTGGAGGATGACTATGGGCTATTGACGACCAGTGATAAAGAAAAGTCTTACATAATGAATCCATTTTGCCAGTGTTATATAATCATGAAAATAAAAATGAATCTCCATCCATTTTAATGAAGAGAAATGTTCACGAATTTGGTGACTTTTGTTATAACAAAGAATCTAATAATGAGAAATTAAAATAAGTTAATACTTCTAAATCTCCACGTCCAGACGGATTCCACCCGAAGCTACTGGCAGAGTGCAGAGAATTGCTGTGTACACCCCTGGCAATGATCTTCAATCAGTCGCTATCACCGGAAAAGGTTCCAGGTGCATAGATAGATATAAATCGAAACAAATCTGAGAATTGTAGATCGATAGCTCTTACTCTTGTTGTTAGCAGGATCATAGAAGCAATAGTCAGGAATAGAATTGTTGAACATATGGAAAGTATGAATCTGTTTGACGAAAATCAAAATGAGTTTCGGAAGGCCCTTCAAATGATAATTCAGCTGCTAGAAGCTACATGAGACTCCTTCCAAACCACTGATGAAGGGAAGGCAGTATACATAATCAATTTAGATGTTAGGAAGTTTTTGACACTGTCCCACGTCACTGATAGATTAAAAAGTTTAAAGCATCTGGTATTCACGGCATAGAGCAAACGTTTACACTGGAGTCAAGATTTTCTTGGTGGTTGTGTGCAAAGAGTTTGTTTGCATGGAGAGCCTTTTGACTGGATAACTATTCTTTGAGGTATAATTCAAGTAAGTGTTCTGGGACCAATTTTACTTATGATCTTTATAAACGACCTGTCAAAATTGTGGTAATCAACAGCACATTTATTTGCTAAAGATACAAGTATTTGACTACTTCGGTTTAATATCAGTAAATGTTAGTTCCACAGAAAGAAGTGTTGTTTCCTGACGGACGATATTGAAAACAACATAGAAGTAGTATTGATCAGGAAAGAGATCTGGGAATACTGTTTGATAGATGCATAAAATGTGTAGCCCACATAACCAACTTTGCTAAAAAGATCAACAAAGTTTTGGGATTAATTCATAAAACATTCACTTTGATGGACAAGGAAATGTATCTTCCGTTATATAAATCATTCGTTCGACGATATTTGGAATATGCAATACCAGTTTGAAATACAATATACATGATGGGTGTTGTTTTCAGAGAAGAGCCACCAGACTCAAAACTAGTCAAGATTATAAAGAACAAGACATATTCATAAAGACTGCAAAGTTTTGGAGTACTAATTTTACAGGATAGACGATTCAGGGCTATCATAATAGAAGTATGCATAATTCTTACTCATACAGATGAAAAGGGACAAATTACTCCAGTCATCAAAACTAAGGACAACGGGGACAATATTGTAAAACAGAATTAATAACGTACATGTATTCCTTCCCACACATAATTGTAATTGTGAATCCTTGGAACAATTTATCAAACGATGTGGTTTCTGCAACAACACTCAATGAATTCTAAGTAAGATATAATACATATTTGAGTTTTCCTGTTAACATTTATCCATATTGTGTTTAGTTCAAAATCCTCATAAACTGGCAACCCTACGAGTTTTGATACAGTTATATACGTTTGGAATTTAGCAGTGTTTTCAAACTTACAGGCGACATGGGATCAAGCAAGAATAAAGTAAAAATAATTATATTAGAGAGCTTATTAATTCAGTTATTGCGCGCAATAATTATTTCAATAGCGCAATCATTTTATAAAGAGATCTCTAAATGGAAACAAATGATTTGGAAAGTTTTTTTAATTTAATTGAAGTGCTTTTCCATTATTTAAGAGCTTTCTTAATAACTGACTTTATGTTGAAAAGGTCGTTCATATTATGTTATATACACCGTTTATATGCTAATGATCTTGTCCTTGGTCACGAATTTATGCAAACTGGGTTCCAAGAAAGCAAGCTAATTTGTATGTACTCAAATAAACAGCCCATTTCGTTTTCCATTTATCATTTTTGTAAGTCAATAGTATGGTATGGATTTTGTGACTATTTGATCCGAATATCCATGTGGATTAAGTTTTACTTCATTTTGAATATTTATGTAGTTTTCTTGGCCAATAATCCACTATGGATATGCTGAGGTTCAGTAGAGTCAACTGTTTCGTGTGGGTTTCGCTTCAATCTCCCTGTGGATTTTAATCAATACGATTGAGTCATCAAATGAGACCTACTAGTGCAAATTTAGGTCTATTGAGTGGAATTTTACAGCTTGTTTTATTTTGTATAGGTCAATCAATCGGGGGTATACAAATGCCCATTTTGAGCGACGATAATTTAATCAAAATCAAGCGGTTTCCCAAGCAAACACTTAATGGTTTTAATTTATTTTAATGCCTTTATTTCATAATTTGTTCCTTGTATTTTTTACCACTATTCGCACATTTACTGGGTTTGTCTTTCGTCTTCAAAATATGATCTAGTAAGTGTCACGGAAAAAGGCAAGAAAATAATTCGGTTTTGCATTAAACGATGACAATGTATATTTGACTTTGTCGACGCGTGCAGCGTTAACTAGAGTAGCTTGTTTTTATTACCTTGACATATAGTTACTGAATGAGTACATCTCGTTGTAGGTCGTTTGCAGCGTGATGCCCATGTTTCTCGACATTCACGGGTACTTTATCCTTGGGTCTTGAACGTCTTGTTTTTTTATAGAGTATAAATAGTAGGGTTTTACTACAAACGGTACATCATCGCTTGGATCTTGTCAAAGAGTGTCGGTTTGGAACCACAAAACTACAGCCATAGGGCTGAAACTGGTGGAGGGTGTAGTTGAGCCAGACTGAAACTGGTGGAGGGTGTAGTTGAGCCAGACTGAAACTGGTGGAGGGTGTAGTTGAGCCAGACTGAAACTGGTGGAGGCCGTAGTTGAACCAGAGTGAAGCTGGGAAGTTGAGCCAGTACGAATCTGGGAAGTTAAGCCAGAGTGAAACTGGGAAGTTGAACCAGAGTGCACCCAGCGTGCGTTGGAACTGTGATATTTTGTGTTTTTTTCATTTTATATAGCATATCGGTTATATGAACCGTCGTCATCATTATCATTAGTATTTTCAGTACTGTGTCGTCATCATCTCAATCCTCGTCATTATATATATATATATATATATATATATATATATCTTTCTTTTGTGAATGTGTGTAGGGTATGTGCGAGAGTCTGATATTGTATAGATTGTTTCATTTATTATTTTTGTGCTATCATCGTAATACATAAATATCGTCATTCACACACATTGTGTTTGTGGTATTCATTTAGTCCAAGGCTCACTCGGTTTCAATTCTGTTACAGTAAGATATAAATATTTGTGAAGAGTGTGTGTGTGCGGGAGGGGAATTTCTTTTGTGAAAAAGTTAGTTTTACATCATTTAAGGAAGAAGTGTGGCCAATTGTAAAACATGTAGGCACGTATCATTATTTTCACATTTATCTTTACCTATAAAAGATAGGCGTATAAAAGTTTTGGTTAGGTTTAAGCCGAATGGTAGGGACCAAATCCAAGTCTGAGGCATTTTTGGGACGAATAGTGAATAGATAAGTGAAGATAGGCATCACTGTCTGCATACGTAAATAATCCACAATATGACATCTTGTGTGTTTATCACATTTATTAGCATCAAAGAAGAATACCGGGAAACAAGTTTTAAAACAAATATTATATTTTATGCTTGAGGAGTTTAGGGGTGGCCATATTGGAAAATGAACATCTTGCAGCTTGGATCTATTCACTTAAGGCATCCTTACCTTACTTTGTGTCGAACAGACCTGGGTTAATCATAATCAATAACCATAAGTGATTACAAATTTTATTAGCAATCAAAAGTAATTGCAATCATTTTTTTTATAATTAAATTTTTTATCAATTGCAGTAAAAAATATTTTGTTTTCATACATGTAACAAGTGTAATAACACATCATGACGTTAAAACAGACGTCACGACGTCATAAAAAGTAATGGCGTAACGACCGAAGCATCCGAATGTATTTTAAAGTAATGTATCTACACTATTCTGCTGTTTGGTCAAATAAAATCAGTATTTTTTGTCATGTGATAGATAGAATCTTACCTTTTTGCTGATTTCAAATGAATTTAGGAAAGTCGTCGAATAATTTCAATCATTTGCTCGCAAAGACTCGCAAAAGATTGAAATTATTCGACTCGTTTGATAAATTTCATTTGCAATGAGCACGAATGTCAAATCATCTATTTGTGGCTACAAGTTTACCAATCCATAAATTTACAAATAAATTATAATTGAAACTGTATTTGCATTTAAATTTTACAAAATCACATATGCTTTGGATCAAAGAAAAAAAACCAGGTTGGTATGCTAAAGTTTAGACTTCATGATATGAAAGTAGAATTCAAAGGAAATTGTGTGCCTCTTTGATGCCGCCTCACATATGACCAAGAAAGCCCTAAGTATGTATGAGAGTAACAGGTAGTCCAATGGGTATTGAAATAAAAGGATGTTTAATTGGGATTATCTCCGTATGTTTTTCTGTAAAATGTCAAATACTCTTAGTTTTGAAGACGTAGATAGTAGTCTTGTCACTCTTGAAATCCATAATACAGAGAAATATAGTTGTGATTTTACATGTATGGCGAGTTGCTGTTGGTGATTTCAATCTGAGTCGGTTTTTAATCAGCCGTCAACAAATGCGGGACATCTTGCCACCTGACAAAATAATGTCGTGATGATATAAACATCTTCCGCTGTGTATCGAGTATCTGCATCAATTGCCACCTTCACAGCAGCTAATTCCGGCTCACCAATCGCAGACAATAGTCTTCCAGAACGTGGGTCATCTTGAATGGAATCGTGACCATCTTTAAAACGACGAAACCTCCTCAAAATTGTAGGATATGACAGAGACTTACATCTGTAAACTTTATCCAAGTCAGCCTTAATATCAGTCAGAGAGTACCAAGAGCGTCCAGATTTTACAGTATGCTCTTTGCACAGTAGCAGAATTATTCTCCATCTCCATTTTTAGATCACCGTAATTTACCTATGCTACGCCACGCATATATATATATATATATATATATATATATATATATATATATATATATATATACAGGTGTCTGGAGTGCTGCACGTGCAGCCGATGATCATTGTATAGAATATTATTTTGTCTATCGATCGACATTAAGTTTATTCCCGGGTTCAAAGAAACAAAAATGGTGCATGTTCAGAACTTTTGAACTTTCTAAAAAATTTCGAAAAGGATAAAATAAATCTAAAACATCCTTTTCTTGCAATGAGTTACATTTTTCCCTATTTTTGAAATGTTGAGCTTTATTCATAACAACCGTTCGCTGATCCCAGAGACGTCTATAGCTGTGCTACAGATGTCTGTGCTGCTCCCACTGGTGCGGTAAGACGGTGACGTTATCAAGATCAGCATTGAAAGCCCAAATAAATATCCTGTTGTTTTCACAATGAATTCGACACAATGTGACTAGAGTATGCAAGAATTTCATCTTAATTCTATATTACATCTAGTTTATTCAATAAAAGATACCAATAACATACTGTCACAAATTCTTCAAGTTACAGCCGTTTTGTTTTTTCAACATTTATTTTGTCTTCGAAGTTCTAATGTCCTTTTTCTAACATTATCAAATTTTAGGAATAACGCTGGATAATACGTTCCATTCGTTACAACCGGAACACATTCAAAAAGAGATATCTAGGTTTCGTTGTATTTCATTAGCTCTTTAATTCTTTCAGTTCATAAAATAACTTTCACCAAATATACTTTTGTTAATACAGAATATTGACTCCTGAAATTATGTTAATGTGTATCATATTTATATGCCAATATCAATAAATCACCTAAAATATGGGCGATACACACTAAGCACACGATGTGAGCATTCTCTATTGCACCTTGATTACGGGTGGCATTAAACAAATTATTGGTAGCGCCCTTTTTTAACGGAAATATCGCATTGTCAAAATTATTAAAAGCGGTTAGAATGGTTCATATATTATACATGAAATTGTTGTATATAATGTGGATTCATGCTCTACTCATCTTGCAATATTTTTCTTAATTTGAAAAAAAGTTTGGGTAACATAAAACTTTTCCTCTGATAGAATATTCGTACGAGTCTTATTGAAGATATTTTTTTTCTAACAATATCACTAGTCCATCTTTATGAATTATTATTAATATCATTACTATGATTGAGCCCATTTTAGTGGGACATGAGACGGCACTTTTCCGGTGGCGGTGGCGGTGGCGGCGTCAACAGTTTAGTAAGGTTATGGTTGTTCATTGGCTCAGATTTCCTACACCCTTGATGTTTTTTCATTTGTTTTTGTTTCCAAAACCAATCGATAGACTGTCATAATACTTGGCAAGATTTATTTTGAATCTTAGACAATTCATGCTGCAACACGCTCGCTTGCTCCTATGACCTCAGAGTCAATGTTACAGCCATATACAATCTGCGTAAAGGTTTTGGATAATGTTTTTTTTTTTTTTTTTTTGGCTTTATTTCGAAACCTCTTTATGGTTTTTCTTCGTACTTGGAATGAATCGTAATGAAACAAAGGCAATTAATTATGTGACGCGCGCTTGCCTCATTGACATTGGTCACTGAAAATTAGCGTAAAGGTTTTGGTTTAATATCTTTCATTTGCTTAGGTTTCCTAAATCCTTCGATGGATTTTTTTTTTCATACTTGGAAGTAATCATTATCAACTCAAGACACTTCATTCTGCGTCACACTCGCTTGACCCTTTGACCTTGGGATCACGGTAATAGACATAGAAAATTTGCATTAAAGTCTTGGTTCAAATTTTTAAAAAAAAGTTTACTTATATTTCCCTAAGCCCGTTGATGGATTTCTTCATACTTTGGTTGAATCATTATGAACCTAACACAATTCATTGTGGCATTCTCCTTCAACCTTTCCACCTTCAAGTCAATGTCACACATTGTATAGCAATGCTTTAGCCGTGTGCTCATGACCTTATTATTTACGACGATTGTACAGCAAGCTGTGACAAGTTATTTCAAGTATTCTTCACGGCTCATATGTTGACTTTGGCAGTACTGATGGTAGAAGAAATAGGGAGAGCATCGTCCTTCGATGCTTGCATACGTACCGCACCCTTCCAATGCTCAAAACGGGAATGGAACTTATAACCAGTGTTGTAAACAATGTCATTACCAATATGTTATCCAGATCCCGATTGTGATTATTATTAATTATTAATATTAATGTTGATGTTAAATGTATAGTTGTATTTTGCCTTTCTGAAAATATTTCAATGCAAGATATGCACCCTTTTGTTGTGTGCTGTTCCGTCATCATTACTAAACATATCAACATCCCTACGAACTTTGCCGATGCCAGCAGTCACCTTCTTTCCATCAGCAAACATCATATAAATTTTATTCTTTAGTGACATATTCCAAAGTTGTCGCAGTAAATCAGGTTTTACACCTTTTTAAAATGTTGATATATCCCGTCAAATATTTAGTTAATATGGGCTTACTTGGGGCAAGAACGTTAGTTTTCGCCTGAAGTGCCACGATTAAAAACACCCATTTCACAGTTTCCTTATTTACTATCTTGTAAAGACTGCAAAAGTGATGCCCAGCCATTGGCTAACGCAGTCAAGAAAAAAAATGCGGATGATTCACTGAATCACCAAATACTGTGCCAGTGCCAACAAATGCATTAAACTGAAGGTTTTACTGTTGAATTTTTATGGAATAAAGGCAAAGAAACCGAAGAACAACAAATGTATAACTGATGAGTATCACATGTATTCAGCTTAAAAATGATAGATTTTGTTGAAGTTACCATGGAAAACATTGAATATATACCAATCTACTATGTTCATCTATCCGTAGAAATCAATCAAATGTATTAATGTGAGAAAAAGGATTAGAAACTAAAATATGATGCATCTTAAGTACTTCTCATCATTTTCCTTAAGTAAAAGCACAACTCAATTTCTGTTTGACACACATGCACGCACACATATACAATGTGCAGTCGCTGTACAGCCTGTACCTTGCCTAACATTCTGGATCAATTTGAACGAATATCATTTGAACAAAGCTTTCTTTCTATTATTTAACACAACCACATTCTTTGACCTCTGGCCTGTAACCACCAAATGAACACAAATTAATATTTAGCACATTATTTAATTGATGCATTCTTCAAACAGCTGGGTTAACGTGTACCAATTATTAATATTTAGCATCGGGTCTGAAAAGCACCAGTGACTCCAAATGCTGCCGACTTAAAATTCAGCGAAATAATCATTGGTGGTCCTAACAGGTAACACTATATGCATGTACTCCATCTTATTGTGCTGTGCACGTTAGCCATTTATAGTGAAGCCGCCTTGTAATAAAGTACATTATACAAGCAAGTCCACTACCACTTAATGAAACGGAATCCATGAATATATCCACCTTATAACAGAAATGGTGTTATAATGAAGGGCTTTATAGTGAGGTAGCGCTGTACTAAGTACATAACTCATCAAAACGATTGGTGACCAACATGTAAAGTTTAGTTTGCACACATGTAATATGAAGTTTGCAACGATGTCAATAGTGATGAAGATATTAACTGGAAATGGATTCAACTAGCTCCCACCTCAACAATCTCCACAATTTTAACACATGGGACTACATGTGGCTTGACCCCTGTTGCTGGTAGATAAAAAATATTTACTTTCTTGGCTCTTAACCTTATTCTGCTCTTAACATTTTCACATGATATTATCACAGGACTTCTGAAAAGTAATCTTTACAAATTTTGGGAATAAATGTTAACAGGTTATTTGCAATAATATTTAGTTCTTAAACAAAAATTGCAGTATATTAGAATTTTAATTTAGCGTCAAAATTATAGGCCTAAAGGATTGATTGGTTGGTGGGTTGATTTCAACTCTTTTAACAGGCTATTGGCTATACCATGCCAACCACGTGCCTTTCCCAAGGACACACAGAGGCAGTCGACCCGAGCTGGCCTAGGTGGGTAATGAACCCATGATCTCTGGATTACGAGTCCGACACTCTACCAACTAGCTCCCCAAAAACATACAAGATAAAAACCGAATCATCACCTTTCTGAATGAACCAAGTAGCACTTTCTGATTGGTTGAGTGCCAGTAGTGATGATGTAGTAGTCATTTATGGATGCACGAAGAAGTTCTCATCTACACCAGATCTGATATTTCTCCAGTGTGGAGGAGGAGGGAAGAATGAGAGAGATTAGGTCTAGGTCCCTTGCTCCCATTCTAGTAAGGTTACACGTCACATCTGTGTACGTAAGGAAATCGTATGGCTTTTTCTTATTTATGTAAACAGAAAGTGTACAATGAAAATGTATCAAACTAATGTAAATTATATGTATTATACTGCAGAATTAATTTTGAATAGACAAGGTAATGCACAAGCTGTACAAACACACAATACATACTTACCTGCACTTTAATTTTACCATTCAATGCCACTGTGTAACATGAAATACATGCAAAATTTGGCAGATAAAATCTGCATAATCTTCTAGCTCAAATTGACATCAATTACTAGTATGTGACATGTTTTCCCCAATGCAAGGAAAACTTTCATGTATATTACAAAATCATTTAAAAAAAGAAAAACACTTCCTAGATTTAATTGAGCTACAAGCAATCATTCTTTGACGAGAAGAAAAATTGTTGGACTCAAAAACCATCGAGCCTTTTGTTCAAATAAATACATCACAACATTCAAAGTTACCGAAACCATGATCACTTGGTATATTGCTCCTAAGCACTGTAATCACTTTAACAGACCTACCCATACGCAAGGGGTAAATATCAACTTGTGATTGTACAATTTGATCAAGAAGGTAAGTGTTTTGGCACATTTGACCAATTGAATAACTCAGTGTAAGGCCGACTCGGTCAAACATGGCATAGTGCATACCAGCATCAATCAAATGCGAAACTGTGTATCATCATTCAAATGTTTCATTTTTCTGTTATTGTCTCAGCTGAACACGAAAATTGCAAAATGTTTGTTATACATGATGTACATGTATATTCTGCAAAAATCTCTATAAACTGAACCCCAATTTCAAGTGCAAACTATTTTTTTACATATTGTGGTCTATACTGCAAAGTTAACTTTAAATGTGCAGCATGAAACCCGAAAACAACTTTTTATCCACATCATGACTATGAATATAATTAGAATCATAGCACTAGCTGAACTTGAATAATTTTTACTTCTTGGCATTCAAACAAATTACATGTGAATGACACCATGACCTGGAAGAGATTTTTCAAATTTGTATCTCCCTCCGAAGGAGACTTTATGATCCAGCTAGTTAAAAAAACATCTCTGCGAGCCAAAGGTTACTGATCCACTTCGTTCCATATCAACCCTTGGCGTATGTAGCAAACTGAAATGGTATCTACTGCTCCACTATCTGATTGCATGCAGCTAAAATAGACTGATCCAATCAGACTGCTTCTTACATGTACCTTGGGAGATAGTTAGAAATAATCATAGCTGCTTCCATTGACAATGACACATATTGCATCTAAGTTTCTCATATTTAAACCTTTCACACAACTTTTGAATTCCAATCAATGCATATAGTCATCATGGAAGTCATCATATTGCCTAAAAGGTCATTTAACAATTTCACGCACTGCTCAATCCACAAGACGGTACTTGTTCAAAATACTGTTTCCACTAGCTACATACGCCAATGATTGATGTGGAACGAAGTGGATCAAGAATCCTTGGCTAGTGAAGATGGTTCAACAGTGCCTGCAAATAAATCTCCAGTATTTAGCTGCATATAATGCAAGTCCAATTTCAAACAGAACAGACCCAGATTTGTTATCACATAATGTGCTGGCAGATCATGGTCTATGCAGTTTATTCTATTTATAATATCTGGCGAACAATGCAGACCCTAATCCACTGCTACAATAAAAGATCTAAGTCTATGCTATCCACAGCTGGGTGCACTTATAACACGAGCAAATGGAGTATTTACCTCAACACAAAGCATCGGCAATCAGCAATCACAGTCTGCAGTTTGCTACTGGGGATAAGATTATATGCCGATAAAATAGGTGTATACCTCAAATTCCTCAACATGAGACTATTTGTGAAATTATTAAACAGATAGCAAAAATAATTCTCATTGCAAGCAACTGAATCTTCTCTCACAATTCAGTCCACATGATTTAAGATCACCAATACAGATGTGAAAGGGTAAGGGAATCTAACTTAACTTTTTTACTTCAGAGCTGAAAAAGAATTCCTTGTCCAGAAACCAAAAATTTTGCTGGGCAAGTAAAATATTGTCTTTTTTTCTGAATTAATGAAAATGCGTTTTGTTTTTATTTATTAAAATAGAGCATTTTTAAAAAAAAAAAATTAAAACAATTTGTGATCGAGAAATGTTTTCATGTAGTAAAAAAGATTTTTAAAATGTAAAACTTAAAATTGTTAAAGTGATAAACGACTATCTTATACATAGCCGGTACTACAAGTACTGTGCATATGAGAGAGCTTGAATTTGAATTTATCAGTGGCTCTTTTCGTATTTTTTTACTGTACATGGTTGAAAGCCAATGCAAACAATACTGAACGATTTAGATATTTTTAAAGTGGTCCGGCTCTTTCATATGCCATAACTATATTTTTTTTACAAACTTCCCCATGTTCGAATTCAATGTCTTCAAATTTAAAATCTCATAAGGATTATACGCAAATCTTTTTCCTTTTAGGAATGAAGTGGGCACTGACAATATCTACCTGTGTGGAATTGAGATACGTGATGTGTATATAATAATCATAGCTCTATTTTACACCAGTTCGGATCTACCTGCAAGTGACTGACGTTTCATACATTTGATGTATAATTTTATTGAGGTAAATAAATGAAGATCATATATATATACATATATATATATATATATATATATATATATATATATATATATATATGTGAGTTGATAGTGATGAAAATACAAAGGCACTTTTTGTATCATATCATTGAACTCGGAAGTCCTGTAACTTTTTCATACTTGGCTGAGTGTAGCACACTGCGGTTTGGACCTGCAAAATACAAGGACTGCTTTAGTTAACTTCTTACCTTGATTTCTCGAATGAACTGGTCGAAGTATCCTAACTTAGAATAATAATAGTAAGAAGAATAAGAATAATCATCATCATAAACATCATGATCATCATCATTATTATAATCATCAGATGTAATTATAATTACAATAGAATCGACATCAAATGTTAAAGTTTCACTATTGAAGAACTGAATTAATATTTTTAAAGTTGTATTAATAAATAATTCCTAAGAGTTGTTTTTTTTTATTTGTTTAGTACTCAATGAAAGATCAACACATGACAAATTATATTGTGTAGAGGCAGCAGCTGAAGTTCCCTGCCAAGGGACACACAGTGGCAGCCAGTACTTCCTGATCTGAGTACAATTCCAACCTGCATCCTTGTGTTCTCGAGTCTTGCGGGTTAGCCACTGTGGCACCTTGGCTCCAATCTTATGGGATGTACTCACCTATTTCAAAGGTTTTGAAACACACCTTCCTTCAATGCACCACTACAAAGAGAAATGTTGTATATATAATTAAAAGTTTTTGTACTCTTAGCCACCACCTGGTTATTAATTTGATTGATTTTCAAGGAAGTACATATAGCTGTCTAATTGGCTACATTTAAGTGTGAATTATTGAACACACTGAACGGTTTTCTTATCAAACTTAATAATCATACATCATTATAGACAGTAAGAAATTATATTGTTATTGCATATCTTTTGCTAGAAAATACCATCTGAATAAAAAGCTTGTTACAACCTTTGAAGCCAGCGATATTTCGAAAGAGAGAGAGAGAGAGAGAGAGAGAGATAACCATATTTTCTCCACAATGGGTTCCTCTAATTGCTCTGAAATTATACTCCAGACAACCGCCCGTATTTGGATCTGTACATTTCATGAAGCGACAAATAACTGGTGCACCAACATCCTTAAAAGAAGAAAAAAGTAAAATCAGCGTATAGCTATAGGTGAGGTCACTTAACTAACCAACCATGCATACCCAAATATTTTAACGTTGCGGCATGTGCACATGACTTCGAAACCAACGAACCAGGTTGGATTCCCGACGGCAACAGTTGTAGTCTGTACCCTTTCCTTGTTACATTATGTTCTGCAAACAGAGATTGTTTCAGTGGTGTACAAGTGGTATTTGCAGATCTCAAAGCATCATGACGCTAATCACATTCCTTGTGTGTTTCCTTCCTCTCAATGAAATCCAGTGCATTCATTACAAGTACACTAAGACTATCATACTTTTATTAAGCACCAACATACAAAAATCAGTGTATGTTAAGTAGTATTATCTCAAAATAACTGTATTCGAATGAAATGATGGGAATTTTTAGTGCAAGTGACTTTTCCAGGTCTGCCAGAAAATTGCGCCTTGCAGTATATAATTCACTGGTTCTAGCGACTCGCAGGGTCAAATTAGTTTAATTTTTTGGGTTTGTTACAGTAAACTAAAAATGGTCAACTTCTTTCATTCAAAACACAACTAGCTGCAATGCTCACTGGGTAGATAATATACTTAATGTGGAAATAAAAAGTAGAAATTACAAAATGCGACAAAAATTAATAACTGAATAACAATAAAATAATATCTTCCAACTTCCGAGTCAGCAACTGACCAATTGTATGCTACTATTCTTGAATAATGACAATAACTACTGCACAAAAAAATATCAATGATAATAATATGAATCGTTTGATTACAACAAAAATATCGATGATAGTGTGAATCGTGTGATTACAACAAAAATATCGATGACAGGGTAAATCTTTTGATTACAACAAAAAAAAACTGCTCTAGATGGTCTCTTTTAGGATGAATGACAAAAAATAGCTATTGTACCAGACACTCGAAGGCAGGGTGAATAGCTGCATACAAAAATTACGATAACAAAATCTTATCATGTAGTGAACCACTTGTAGTTATAAAGTCCTTGGTTAACTCCGCTCATTCTACAGGATATATATAGTTCCATTATCGCTTCCATTTTAAGTTTGAAAGATGGCACAACCCTAAAATCAATGAGTTCATTTGGTAACACACAGTATGACCCAAAGCTAAAATTAAAGGTTCAAAATGTCCTCCCTAGAGTTTGTGACTAGAGTCAAGCAAAGAAAAAGTTTTGAATAGTAGTCTAATGTATAATATTTTTAAAAAGTGACATTGTTGGAATCAACAAGTCGTGTTACCTTGTAACAAAACCCTACTTAAGCTTGATGGAAGCTTGATTGAATCATAAGCCCATTTTAAATGACAGAGGAACTGTATAAAACTCTTCACTGCTTGTGGTTGATATGACTAGCAAAAGACATTTTCAGATAATTATTGACATATATATATATATATATATATATATATATATATATATATATATATATATATAAGCTAATGCCAATCACAAGCCAAGACCATCCTAGCTAATCTGGCCCCTGTGGTGATAAAAGGTGCAAAACCTGGCAACATATGATAGAGACCAGCACATTCTATTTCACAGCAATGAGCGAAAAATTGAACATACATGGTCCACACGAAATGTGCAAAACAGAGAATGTAATTTATCTCATCACATGTACGATCTGTTGCCTTCAGTATGTCAGAGAAACCGAAAAGCTACACAAAAGGACCAATCTTCACAGATCTGATGGGATGACAACGAAGCTGGACAGAAGTCCAGTTGCAGAACATTGTTCTTCCCGCGGCCACACTTTCAGTGATGTAACACTGACTGCAAGTGCTCACAACCCCAACTGGAGTTCCAAAACCAGGAAAGAAAAGGAATCTTACTGGATACGCCGCCTTAGAACACCAAAATCAAGCAGCTTAAACCAAGAAAACTCGAAAAAATACAACCACACACAAATAATATCATCATCTGTTTACAGCCACCACTTTTTCAATTAAATAATTCATTCATTTTGCTGATTACTCACTCACCTATAATTACAACTGTCTTTTTGTTTTTTTGTAGTTCTTCCTGGTGTTATTATTGCTATGGTCATTACTCGCATTACAGAAACAACGAAATATCTGTGATATAATTTGATGTTACACCAATTTACATTATCTAACAGATGGCGCTATGGCTCCTTACCAATTTACATTGCCAAACAGATGGCATTATGGCTCCTCCCTTCGTAAGTCAATACCAACTAGTTTACAAAATCATCAGTCAAGTTGAAGCCAAATAGACGAAACATCAAATATTTTCATTAATACCATTAGAAATAGTTATGTACACTTTCGTAATTTCGACGCTTTTATGTCTTTACTGTTTGTCTCGTCTCTGTGTTGTGTTTGCCTTTGATAAAGACTCAATTAGAGTCAAAAGCGCTTAGGCTAGTTAAAAGCTAGTTTTGCACTGTTATTTGTCAGTTTATTGCATTTATATATATATATGTGTGTGTGTGTGTGTGTGTGTGTGTACTGTAAGATCGTTCTTGATGTCTTTCATTAGTCAGTTCCTTGTATTTGTCCAGAGACTTAAATGTTTCCGCGGCTATATGAATAATGTTTGGACCAAATGTTATAATGTACTCTGTTTGTTGCTTCTTAACTTGTAGCTCATCCTCATATCTTTTAATGTTATTAAATTACCGTTTCAATGCATGACTTAGCCATTCGCAACCATGCTTGTAGAATGAGGCTTGGTATGTCATTGTTGCGAATGTATGTAACGTTGTACCTGGGTGAGAAGAAATTTACTCTTTTCTTTCCAATCTAGTTTTTCCCCTTAGGATGTGTTGCAAGTTTTTGTCACTTGTGAATTTAATTAGCTCAGAGATTATATTTATCCCAGAAAATTCATGTGATTTTTAATATCTTCTATGATTTTATTAATAATTTCCTCGTTATTTAAATACATGTATGGATTTAAAAGCCTCCTTATAGTATATTGTAAGGTGGTTGTTTGGATATAGTTTCTTCATTTGTTTTTCTTTGTCTTCTTTTAGGTGCTTTATATTCATGTTGAACTATCTTGTTTTCAGCAAGTTGATCAGAATTCCTTGCGAAATATCTTTGGGAACTGTATTATTTTTCTTCTTCTTCATGTATCTAACTTTTCTTCATATCTGAATGGAGATGATATTCCGTATTCTTTCATAATTTGTAGTATGTGTTCTTAGAGACACATACATTTTTACCAGCTCTTCATACGTTTTTGTCCTTTTCAAGTTCAGAGAATACCTTTAACAATGTGAATTTTAAATTTTTTGTGAAGTCCCTCACGTTTGTTATTTGACAGATACCATTTCAAACGCAACTCTTTCACAATAAGTGCATCTAGTATGTGGAATAGTTCTATTTAATTGAGTTTAAAATTGCTTCGTTTAAAAATTTTAATCAGCATTGATGAGCAATTTTGTATGTTTCATCGGCAAAGATTGTTCATTCTTGTGATTGTATGATCTAAGCAGTACCATTCCTAAGGATTTCCATTTGTTTGTCAAATACAATGTTGTTCTTCAACTTGAAGAAGTTATTTTCGAAATCGTTTGTTGCTAACTGGTATCCAACTCCATGTACGATTTCCACCAAGGCTGCTGACTGAAAAGCATTCTTTGCGATTTTGTTAATTTAAAGCCTAGTAGATGGTGAACGTCGATATTTTGATAATGTATCATGCACTTGTTTTTAACCTTTAAGTGTACACAACAAATTAGTCACACTTGGCTTAGTGCTTTTTTCCCTTCTTTGAATTTATTTTTGGAGGGTTATTAACTAATTTTTATTGGGAACTAGTTTCCCAGGTGCGAGGGAGCAGTCATTGAAGTAGTTGTGCAAGTCTTTAGGAATTTCCAATCAACTTCTAAAATGTATCCTGTGTTTTTATCATCAGGGATGTTTAACATGCTTTTATCTACCAATTTAATTTCTTATTTACCTTATTATGTGATGCCTTTCACCGGTAAATGTTGACATATTGCCATTATATACATTATTGACATTAATGCATATTGTGAATGATTTTGGCTTCCTAGCATTGTACTTTCCACCATTTTGAAATTTTTCATCTTTATCTGCATATAATTCATGTTTTGCTTTTGCGTTTTCATTTTGAAATCATAATATCGCCACCTTCAATGAATCCCATTTGCAACTATTAGAAATATATCATAATCTGACAAACATTCGAACTCTATTCCTGATGTCTTCAAACTTGCAGTATATGCAAGACCCAGAGCCTTGTGATAATGCGCATGGTCTAGTTTGTAGTTTGTAGTCATATAATATGTGTGTGTGTGTGCGTGTTCTGGTTCTCGTATTTGAACTGTGTCTTGTATTTCTCATTGTACATATTTGTTTTTTAAGCAATACCTTATCTTCAAGCATAAAATTCTATATGTTGTATGTTTATTAAAAACACATTTTGTAAGTGTATGAATGTATCATACTCATATGCAGTGTATTCATACTTAAAAGTGTGTATGTTTAGATGGAGAGAAATATGCAATGTATTTTGATCAGTATTGTAATTACAAATAGGTAAAATATTTAAGCAACTGCCACTTAAAAAACACATTTTATTTTTTTTGTTAGTTTCTTCACTAGAAAATGGCTGTCGAAAACATTTCTAAACTAGTTTGAAGAACCCTTATATTAGGCTATAACACGCACATGAGAGCACATCTACATGTGTCGTCAACATCATAGTGTTTATCCATTCAAACCACATTGGTCAGTGATGAGTAATCTCAACTGTACAACTGCATTTTGAGAGAGTTGATGCTACATTAAATGTGAATCTTTTGACTCCTACGACCATTCACTTTCTAGCTTCGTTACAACAATCCCTTGATATGATCGTAAAGGTATGGTTTTAATATTTGTCTACGTACTCGTAATAACTTCGTGTATTGGTTGGATATTTTTTTTTCTTTGCTACTTTTTCTGGTATTTTCAAAAAAATGTGTGATGTAAGTTACAGTGCTTATCGATTGCACAAGCACTGTCCCATACGTTTCTGACCAACAATTTTTTATTTTTAGGCTAAATCTTTTATCACATAATAGTTACACTTTGCTTTCTACGAACTGTATAATTTCCTGAAATTTATGTACCCAGTGAATTACGAAAAGTCAGTCTAATGAATACGTACTTCCAAGGCACAGCGATGTATGCCAACATTACCCCCTTAGCAGATTCACTTACGGTTTCACACTGCTTTTATGACGAAAATAATGCAAGCATTGGAGTTAAAATCTTCAAAATATACAAATATACATTTGGAAAGTGTTTTCACCGATTCTATTCTTAAAACACAAATTTTTATTTACATATAGATGATTTAGTTTCGAAACACAAGTTAAGTTTTCATCATCAAATGATAACTTGCGGAAATCGGGCAGCGATATCTTGCGGGGGGAAAGGGTTAATTGGTCGATCAGCAATTGAAATACATGCCTGTGAATGTGCAAGAGTTTGTTTTGTTGACGCAATTGATATGAACACCTGCCAAGGCAAAATGCAATCCATTTCGCCTGGGGCTTAACACTAAATATATACACCATACTTGGCTTGCTTGAGGGAACATCTCAAAAGCCATAAACTACTGTCACTCGGTGTAGATAAAAAAAAAAATGACAGGGCGAAGTCGATTCCATTTTTCTAATAGAAGAAGGCGACGTTTACATTTTTTCGTCGACTTAGTCGCCCACTTTGCCTGGTAGCGTGACCCCTGTTAAAAGGTAATGTGTACATTTCATTACCTCTCATTAAGTCATTATTCTTTACTTAGAAGAGATGCGTGACAAAATCTCGTGTAATACCTGTGCCTGTATGTATACTCAGTAATGAAAGATTGCAGTTCAATCCACGACTTAGATGGATAGAGGGACCCGGGGAGGTAGAGATCATATATTCCCATGAAGTTAAACCAGTTAAGTTTACAATTAATTGAATACACAAGAGTTCTGATCAAATAAGATTATTTTTCTTGATACAAAAAATAATAAAATAAATCAATCAGATTCAATGAATCCTGTATTTCTAACAATTACATATACGTATCTTTGTTCTTAATAAGGCAGCTGGTTCTACAAGATTAGTAAAAGGTAGGGTCAGAGAATCTTGTAGTGAGATGGGGGGGGGGGGAGGGATAGTTTTCCTTGTTGATTGGCGGTGGGGAGTGTACAGTTCATTTTATAAAACGACATCATTCTCTCCCTAAATATTTAGCGCTTCATAAAATCTAAGCTGTTCTCCAACCACCAACCCCTTCCATATCTGTTCATTTTTCATACTGGTTCCACAAAAGAGTTCTGGGCCATATACCTTGACTAGACTTCTTTATGACAACTGATTTGCACTTGAAATAAAACTAATTTTAAAAAAGCTACTGATATAGAGGGAAAAAGTTGAAAGCTCAAGGTCTCAGAGACCCGGAAGACGGAAAATGGTTTGGGCAATATATTGTTGATACTTTTTAATACGGAGCGAAGTAACAATGTACCATGTATGTTTCATGATCTTGATTCATAATGTTACGAGCTTAGTTATTACGTAAATAATAATGATTTCATTGAGTCTTTAATCATTCCCAGTACTTAATGTTCTTACTTATTTATTTGTGTATGTCAGATATGTTTTCCTTTGTATTTAAATTAATTGGATCAATAATACAAGCAGAAAATAAAAATAAAGAAAAGAAAACAAAGTGCATAGACCTCCCTCCAGAGGTGGTAATAATAATAATAATAATAAGAAGAAGAAGAATAATAACAATAATAATAATAACAACAGAGACCTATATTATTGAGGGGATACTAATTCCCCACCCCAACTAATCATTGTGGTACAAGTGTACTTTTATGCACATAACCCAATTGTTGTAGACAAAATTATTACAATTTGAGTGCAATCAATGATTATATAGCTCACCTGTGCCAATCTTTTGTTAGACTCCAATAGCCATAGTAAATGTTATCATGCAGAAACAAATTCAGACTTAAGTGATCTTGACATCGAAATGTTGTCCCGATAACGAAAAAGTCTTATGCAATTTTGTCTTTATATTTGAACTTTGTGTTGTTACAATTTAAAATTGTACTTGTTAATTGACACTACATAGCCAGTATTGTGCTGACATACAGTGAAACTACCTGATAACCTATCCACCTACCTTCATATCTACCTGCTATGACACACCATAAAAGACATACTAAAAACAACATTCTTTTCTATGATATCAAAGTAGAGGTACTATAGTGAGTTGATAAAAGAACAAAAATAACAAAGATTAATGTTGTCTTTTGTATCATTAATAAATCATTGTTTTTAATGTCTGCTTGAGAAGTTATTATTACTGTGGATCCCTAGAAGTGACAGTTTACTGGGTAAATGCAGTACAAACATAATGTATGCATAATTAATTTGATTAGCCACTACAGCTGATGCCTCACATGAAAAGCATGCGGAATGCAGTCCACTCATCCAATTCCTATACTCATAAACATGTAAAATATACAGTAAATTTGTTAAGGTAACCTATTACAATATAAAATGGAACATACACCGCTGAATAAGCAAATTTATTGATACTTCCAACTGCATGGTCAAAAAGGGCGTTCTCAGTAGGTTAGAATGTATATGGGTCTATCATGAATGAATCTATGTGATTATAAACGGCAATAATTAACCCTTGTTAGTAAAGCAAAAACTTTAGGACACAGTGATCTCCTTTAGTTGTAAGGATATAGTAGTAACAGAGATGCATTCAATTATCAAGTTTCATTATTGGAAAATAAAACAGCACCAAATAAATGAAATTTTAACATAAATTGTTCACATAGTCACTGAAGTATGAAATACAGGTGACAGAGACTAAGGATGTACACTTTTTTGCACTAAGGATGAAGAATTTATCAAGATGCATCCACTCAACAAACTGTATGATTCTAGGTAGGATAGTAAGCATATAACAATGACACAAACTTGTGTGGTCATGAGCTAAATGTAACAATTTAACCAGTGCCAGTAAAAGATGAAATTTAAATCACGATGAGTTTGTTTTGTTGCAAAGATGTAGTAGTAGCAGAAATGCATATTATCATCAATTTCACGATTCTAGCATGAGCAATGTCCGGGAAAAGAAAATGAAACACACAATTGAACCCAAGTCAGCGCAGCGTCAAATATGGACCATAATGACCTACTTTTGAAAGGAGGGTGTTGTGCTCATCAAGATACACCCTCTAACCTAGTTTCATGTTTCTAGATGGGATAGTATGTACAAAGCATGCCCAAAACCTATGTGGTCATGAGCTAACTGCAAAAACTTAACATAATCCAGTAAAATGTGAAATGTAGGTGACAATGACCTTTCTGGTATGGGTGCAGTACTAAGAGAGATGTATAAAATCATCCAGTGTAATGATTCAAACGTGAACAGCAACAATGAAAAATTGAAACCAAAATCAGTGAAATGTGAAATATGGGTCACAGTGACCTAATTTTAAGATCACGATAAAGTACTCATCAAGATGCACCGAATTATTAATTTTCATGAATTCAAGTACAACAGTATGATACAGGAGATAAAGGTAATGTTGTCATGAGCTAAACACAGAAACATAACCTAAGCAAGTAAAACGTAAGGAGTATGGTACTAACAGAGATGAATATAATCATCTAGTTTGATGATTCGGGCATAAACAGTGCATCAGACTGAACCCAAGTCATTGAAGCATGAGATATGCTTCACAGTGACCTATTTGTGATGGGAACATAGTACTGAAAAAGATGTATCTCCTCACCAAGTTTCATGAATCTTGGTGTAACATTATGTATACATGTTGCAAAACACCTATTTTGTTATGAACTAAACGCAAAAACTTAACCCAAGCCATTTAAATGTGAGATGTAGGTCAGCATGACACTTGTTATAAGGGTGTGGTGCTAATAGAGATCCATACAATCATTAAGTTTCATGGTTCTAGCATGAAGTGAGCTTAAGATATAAACGTAATATACAAAGTGTAACTAAAGTCAGTGTAACATGAGTCATTATGTTTTGTCACGAGGGTGTGGTACTCTTCAAGATGCATCCACTCACCAAGTTTCATGCATCTACGTATAACAATATATATATATATATATATATATATATATATATATATATATATATATATATATATATATATATATATATAATGCAAAAAATCTATTTGGTCATGAGCTAAACGTAAAACTTGGCCTAAGCCAGAAAAATGTGTAATGTAGGCCACATTGACATTCTTTGGTGGTAAGTACGTGATAGTAACAGGGATGCGTACAATCATCTAGTTTTATGATTTTACCATGCACAGAGCTTCAAGAATAAACTTAAAAAACAGAATGTAACCAAATTCAGTGAAACGTGATATACTTTTGATATGAAGTTGTAGTATACAGCAAGATGTATCCCCTCTCCAACTTTCATGATCCCAGGTATAACAATATTTATCCTGATTGCAAAATCCCTGAGCTAAATGCAAGAATTCGAGCAAGAATGTAGAACTAATGTGTATTTATGGTCCCTTCTGCCACCCCCCCCCTCCCCCATCAAAGGCGTCGGTTCTATGAAACCGACTTTAAAACTGTTGCCTAAAACATAGAAAGTAAGAATGGTTGAGATTCAGTGAGGGTTGACATATTTGTAACCTTTTATCTGTGCCAACGTCGACGCCAGAGGTAGTACAATAGCTATTTTCTACTTTGCAGAGGTGAGGTAACAATGTAAATCTTAAGACCATTTTAAACAACATAATCTAGTGGGATTAGTAAGTCAAATTGGAGTTGTCGGCTCCTATAATATCTATGGAATAATATAATATTCTGCTACATATATAAACCCCTAATGATAATAAATGTTGTTCATAATGTTGCTGTTGCAGTTATTATTATTATTATTATTATTATTATTATTATTATTACTTGTACTATCGGTTGTGTTGATGGTGGACTAATGAAACTATGTAAACTACATACAACTTTATTTCTAAAACTGCACGTAGAGGACAATGTAATACTTTAACAGTGCAACAAACAAAATTCTCAGACCCTCGCATATTTCCTGTGTGATCTGCATACTTCTTGACCCCCCCCCCCCTCCCATCATCCTCAACAGATAATGCATTAATATCTACAGGTAGATACCTATTTTAAATAAAAACAGTAAATCATGTAGTCTAATCAACGTGTTTAGTTCATTTGACCAAGTGATTCTACTTAAAACTGTTATACTGTGGATGTGTTATATCCTTCGCATTGTTAAACACGTGAATGGAGAATGATTATATAGGGATTACTGCACTTTTTAGTTTCTTATATATTCCTTCATTTTCTGCATTTTTAAAAATCAACTCCAGCACATTAGTTACAAGTTCAAATACACCAAGCTTCTTTAATTTATGCTACACACTAACTTGAATACAACATATTAACAAAGCAGCATAGGTTATGTTGCAGTCTCTAATAAATAGTTATATTTGAATGAATTGACTAAAATGTTTAGTGCAAGATACATTATTGAACCCGGCTCAATTAGAGTGGTGATACTATGACTCTGTGGTTAAGCAGTTATTGACTTCCGGTCACAGAAGTTACCACAGGGCAAATGTCAGTGTAACAAACCTTCATCTGCAGCTACTGATAGTGCCACTGCAGTCGGTTTCGGGCTATTGAGCTCCGTGGACTACGGTCATTACGGGTTTGCCGCGGTTATTAGGTAGTTACTCCTTAAGATATAGAACTCCAAACAACATACCATGCTTACATTTGCTCTTGTTTCCAAATAAAATACTTTTTAAAGCCTCTAAAGTGTTTAGACACAACCCAAAACGTGGCAGAAGAACACCATGTTTGTCAAGTACAGATCTAAGCGGCGTACATCACCCATGGGTATTCGAAGTTGTTCGTCCGAAAGTCTTATCAAAACTGATTTCATAATAAAGATGACCTTTTAGTTAAGTCCAAAGCTTACTAGTTTGACACAGTTTTGGATTTTTGAGCGGAGACTTATTCTTATTGCATAATGCTACAGATGATTCAGTGTCAGTGGCAGACGCAACATCAGGCCGGTGAAAATGTATTGACTGGTACAATTAACTCCTCACGCCGAGCCTAGTGTCTGGGCATAACACACATATCTCCGAGTCATGAAACATATTAATACCACTTACATTTGAGTAGACTGCCTTCTTCCCTACATTCTTCGAACTAAATTGCAAAATGATTACGTATTCTGCTCGAACCAACCCACGAGAACCTTTTTGACAATGTGCCACTAGAGAAAAGCTTGGATTTCCAATTTATATATATATATATATATATATATATAGATATAGATATATATATATAGAGAGAGATATATATATCAGCGTATATCCTAGAGATTTGACATTTTTACCGTTATCATTCACTTTGTATACCTTTTAAGAATTTTTACCTGTTTTTCTTTATCTTACTGGATTACATGTTTGCTTATATTCGGAAAAGGTTATCTCCCTAAAGATTTCAGCAATTTTTTTTAAAAACTTTATCATTGTATTATCTAATTTATATTTGGTACTATACAGTCATAACTGTGCTGATGTAACTTTAAACCTCATACATAGATACACAGCATATTTTTCGTTCATTTGTTCTGTGTTTGTAATTAAATACTTGAAACAGGAGTCATGAGTGAAATAGAGTTGTAAAAACAGAAAATGTAGTTAAGTCAATTGAGAAGTTTACATCGTTTATCGTACTGCATGAACTTTCCGGTGGGGGGTTGGGGGTGGAACGCGCTCTCCCTCTCTCTCTCTCTCTCTCTCTCTCTCTCTCTCTCTCTCTCACACACACACACACACACACACACTGTACATACCCCACAATATAAAGAGTTGGGTCCATTAGCGAACTCACACTGCTGATGGAAAGAATACACCTCTCCTGGCAGTTTCTTCACAGTTTTCATCCATTTCTTCTCATTGTAGAAAACACCCTTATTGGTCAAGCACGTTCTGAAATACGAAAATGGACCACTGACAGTAATAGAAAAAGATAAACAGATATGAATAGCACCTATCCACTTACCTTCCTACCCAAATACCTACATACATATGTATGTACATACCTACCAACCTACCGACACAGAGGCATACATTCATACATATGATTGCTTGTTTGCGCACCGACAGAAAGACAGACGTACACACACACACACACATATATATATTTATATGTTGGATAAGATGTGTGCATATACACACAGACCGACATCCCTGAAAATATTTCTTTCTCATGAGGCTAAGGTATCCATGTATCCGTTATTGTGACATTGCTTCGTAATTTTATTAGGTTCCAAACCAACTGGTTCTCCTAAAGTGGATGTGTAAAAATGTTTTCCTCCTCAGTGACTACTGGTCAAGTCAGTCATCCGTATCAATGGAAGTCTGAAACAAATGCAAATTTATAATGCTATAAGTCTTGATATACATTGTACATACGTGTTCAGTAGTGTCGTCTTAAATGCTTCCACAGAGCATTTAGAGAAAATCCAGGGGTTTCTGGAGTATCGCATGGTTCGATTGAATAGTGGAATCATGGGAGACATAATAAATAGATCCTCGGCCCTACAAGCTGCGGTGCTCCCTTCACCGTCGTGCTTTGCTCCAAGACTAAAAATAACAAGCAGGCAAGGTGCATGACTGTACACCAGATACAGTGTAGATTTCACAATCAAAACTTCGATAAATTGCTCTACCTAGCGCGGCTAGTGTCTGTCCACTATCGCCTAATATCATAATTACATTCTTCAGGTTATGTATTTGACATAAAATGTTTATTTCATCAAACTGCTTGAGGTGGTAGATAAAGAAGAATACACAATCAGATCGATTTCAGGCTAAAAAAATGACCAATTATAATTCGAAGAAATGTGCACAGGTTTCTTATTTTACCAATTTCTCCATTACTAAACATTATGTTCATAATTCCTGCAAAACCAATGCTTAATATATATATATATATATATATATATATATATATATATATATATATATATATATATATATATATATATATATACTATTACTAACACATGGGCATTCAACAACAACAACAACAACAACAACAACAACAAATGATAATCGTTTCTAATAGTATTAGTATCACAAAGCAAAGATAACCATTCTTCTCAAGGAACATTCAGGTATTGACAATTTTGAATTGATAATTTACCGTTAGAACACCTGAATTTAGACAGTGTTATACGATTATTAGACGGTAATTTTAATAAGTAATTTTCCATAGTAAAATCATTTTTTAAAATTATTATTATTATCATGTAGGTCATAGCTTTAGAAGATTTCTGAATCACTGTTGTAGATATTAACATTAAAAATATCTTTAGTTCGTTTCTCTTGTTTCTCTTGTTTCAACAGTGTTTGTTATAGAAACGTTCCTGTTGCTATATGCCATATGGTACTGTTTCAGAACAAAAAGGATTTAATGGACCACTCGTCAGTCTAATCATCCTCATAGGTGGGAATGTTCAACTAATTGCATATTGGTTTCAAATGTGCAGGGACAACCAAGCGGCCTATCAGGAGCCACAGTAGGTCACTTATGCGGCTCATACAATACAACACATACAATTTAAAGTCCTTATAATTTAAACGTTTCTCAGCCAATTTTCATGAACAGTTCTCCATCAGATACATTACCTGATCACATTATATTAGGATAATTTTCTATGCTACCTCCGAATCCAGCCCTCCCAGAACAAAAATCGTCTTTCTGTCTATGTACGAGTTTGATAAATGGAATCAACTGCTACAGGTTAACTCCCCTCTCTACCCTCTAGGTGACTACCATTATACCTGGATGCAACCAGTTTTCACTTTCGCTGTCATGCTGCAATGATGTCCTCCATATAATCCATTTAATCTTATACTTAAATTTCATTGTCCATCTGTTAGTTTATATGGTGCATACAATATTTTTGTAAAATCGGTGAATTTATTGAAATTTTTACATTGTCGTACCGTTCGTTTTTGTCACAAATGACTTCAAGCGCTAATATACATTTTCATCGGTAGAATTTCGCGGGTGCTGTGTTTTGGCATTTATTACATTTATAACTCGTTTTTATAACGCCTTTGGCATTTATTTCAAATTGAATACATATTTGTTGGATGCACTTTTTTATTTATTCTCTTCTTCATTACAGAGATGACCACAAAGTGCACTAAATGCAAGCGATTCAAAGTCGTGGAGGACGTCAATGAAACATGCTTTCTTTGTACCAAGTGCTCTTCAACACACCTGTAAAGTGTGAGCCATGTGGTCTGAGAATACATGATCTAACGCTCTTAAGAAACAACTCAAGGGCCGCAAAAAGAGAGCACTGTCAGTTTTATATCGGCATGAAGTGCCAAGTTTACGCCCCACGTCTGAATTGCTAATGAGTCTCATGGGGGATGTCGAGATGCCCCCTCAAGCACCCGCTCTCTCACGAAGATACAATTAACAGAGCCAGATCATAATACAGTCGGAATAAGAGACAAGTCCAACCAATAGTTGGAATCGCGCATGATCTTTCTAATTAATAAGGCTTTGTCGTCGAGATTATCGACGATTTCAACCAAGAGTTGGAATTGCACACGATCTTTCTAATTGATAAGGCTTTGTCATCAAGATTATCGATGACTGAACAAGAAGAATTTTATCGGAATTCCACTGGGGGTAAAACTTTAGCCCATGAAGCGTGAGGATTCTAAGTCAAATATCACCCTGTCTACGGGGAGTAAGGATGTAGAGTCAAATTTATCTCCGCCCATGAGGCATATATGTACCCTAATTTCCTGTACTCCGTCCATGCATGTGAACATTCTTGCCGGACATGAAGACAAACTATCTGACTCATACGGATGAAAGGTCGGACAGACCGAACCGCAATTTAACTTATACGGACAAACGGACATACCGGCCGACCATCATTGTATTTATCATCTACCGTATGCTGTTCCAACTGTCGACCAACCGGTCCAGCCATACTAACATGCGATATACAACTACAGCGGTCACGAGTCAGTTATCTCAAACTGGCAAGCTGGCCTACCGGCTAGCCATCAACGTATACCTATTGCTATGGTATCTTATGCTGAACATACCGCACAGCTGACCAGCCAGCCGGTCCACTGACCGAACATTACTATGCCTCCTCATAGCAAAACGGTTTTATTCATTCGGCCGTCCGGCCGAGCCAATCCGGCTGCGCTGAACCGACATTATATTAAACCACCACTCTTAACGACATATCCTATGGGCAAAATGATGCATGCCAATAATACTGCATCATCATTGCCATATGGAATGCTCTACCCATGGACCCAAGGTGTACAACAGGAGGACAATCCCCAACAAGATGAAGGGAATGAAACGGAAATGCATGAATCATCCGATCCGACAATGGAATGGACGGAAGTCAACTTTAGGGCAGCAATAGGAGAAAGCTATCGAAGCTTGCCTCCATCTGAATGTTCTCCTCCACCTACAGTCATCTCTACCAACAAGGTCAAAGCCTCCGTGGATGTAGACGATGACGACGACAGTCCATCATTAAAAACATTGCCAGTCGTCAAAAGTTGCAGAAATCACCGGGCATCTCTCGGAAAAGTCACGACCCCTGTAATGCGAAAGCCTTCTTTCCGTAAGTCAGTTGCCATCTAGCTTCTCGTCTCACTACATTAAGTCGCACACTGAGCCATACTGTTCAGAAATCCTTAAAGTCGGCAAGAATATTTCCGTCGCTGGCTCGACTCCCCCACTTTGTTATAACGTAGATCGGCAAGTCTTCAATGCAGCCTCCAAGTTAGTGAGGAATGTTATATCAACTTCCTCACTACTTGACTTAGCATCCTTGACGATTTTATGCCTTTCTGAGAAGACTTGAAATGATTACACCTGGGATTCGATGAGCCGCATTGCCAAGGTCGTAAATGGGGTATCTCACCACACCATGGATAACGCCAATACAGCCTCCTGCAACATGGACTTAGTCAGAAGAGATACACTCTTGTACTATTCTTCTCTAAAACCACACCATGCAGCGGCCTTGCGCACTCTCCCATTCGGTTCTCCCCTTCTGTTCGGGGGTAGAATTGAGGATATCAGAAAACAGGCGGCACAAGAGTTGCCCCTCTACCTGTCAGCGTAAGCTCCCATATCTGGACCTCCTGTTCAGGGATCATTCTAGAGAAAGAACAATCGTCAGCAGGGACACAATAGTGGCAATTGCCAACTACAACAGAGCAACCATGAGCAGGGAAATTATAGGAGGTCACACCCCCCTACTTTTTGCCGGCAGGCAGGGAGGGGAGAAAGAAAATAACATTTCTCCTTCTCCAAGCTTCCCGCCACATGCGTTCATTACAAATGGCCCTTCTAGCACAATGGCGACCTTTCTCGGAACATCTATATAGAAACATTACGATTTCAACCAACATGAAAACTTCTTTCTCCAATGGTAAAAAAGGAAGCGGCTCACGGCAGGAATACCCCTCAAAAACCCACAACTGGATAAAACATTTTGTACAGATACCTGTCTGTTGGGTTGAGGAGCACACTTGCTACCGGACTTTACAACAGTCAGTGGGAAGTGGATGCATGAAGAGATGGCTCTTTACATCAACCTCCTTGAAATGAACGCCATTTTCAACACCTCCAACACTTGGGTGGAACGCATGTGCTGACAATTAGGTAGTGGTTACGTACCACCTCAAACAGGGAGGGACGAAGTCACCGGACTTTGCGTCATGGTATAAGATTACCTTCGATGGTGCGCCCAATACCAAAAAAATATATAGGATGGCTCAATGTTTTAACCGACTCTCTGTCAAGGAGAGGACAGCTGCTTCACACAGAGTGGTCTCTACATCCTTCCACATTCATTCTAGTCTGCGCCCTATAGGTCTGCCTGATGGTAGATCTTTTCCCGATGAGGTGGAACAACAAATTGCCCACATTCATCTCCCTTTTTCCAGACCCAGAAGCATGGGCCGTTGATGCTCTAACAGTCAGCTGGGAATAAATGTGAGTCAGTCCTGATACCAACAGTAGTTCCGAAGGTGAGGTACATGAACTGCCAGATAGTTTTGATCGCCCCTATAAGATGGGACAAATCCTGGATCAACTATCTGCTCACATTAGCGACAGACGTACCCAGGAAAGTCATACTGACCCCACCCTGCTTAAGCAGCCCAGGTCGCCACTGTTTCATCCATGTCAAGAGAAACTCCTCCTTCACACCTGCCTCTTGTCAGGGGTGCCTTCTGCGAAAAGTAGTTCGAAACTTAAATTGTAGAGAAGATCGCAACAGCTAGAAGGTCATCCACTCTGAAGGTATTCGAAGGGAAATGGCGGGGTTTTATTGACTGGTGTCACATCAATGACGTCACACTACTCTCCGCCTCCATTCTTCAACTGGCCAACTTCTTTCTCTTTCTCTTTGAAGACACAAGAAGTTAGCTCCGGTCACCATAAAGGGATACCGATCCATGATATTGGACACGTTCTGAGTTAATGAACGAGACGATATTGAACACAACAAGAACCTTTCGACTTGTTATCCAATTTCGATTTATCCAGACCATGCTCACTCACGTTATTCCCAAAATGTAATCTCTCAGGGGTGTTGACATGGCTTAACTCATCCAAGTTCGAGCCCCCTGTCATCCACATCAATCAATCAGCTATTATATAAGACTTGTTTCTGATAGTGATTGCCTCAACTAAGGAGTGAGTGAGCTACATACCCTCTCCGTGGCCCGAACTACATGCTTTCCATCCCTACGGATCAGTAACTTTAATGACACAACCTGGTTTTATTGCTAAACCAGGTTGCCGTCACTAGGCAATCAGCAAATAACTATTTGTCCTCTCTCCTCGATTGATACGTCGAGAGAGGCGAAGCTCCAGGATCGCGTACGCGCTCTCAGATATTATCTGAAGCGTACCGAGAGCATCCGCTACGGCCGGACAAGGCTTCCTCTGCCTCTCAAGTCCGGAAAACAAGACATAACACCACAAGCACTAGCCGCTTGGTTAAAGGGAGTCATAAAACCTGTGTACACTGAACTCTCTCAGGAGCAGGTACACTTCATGAAAATCTCGACTAACGAAATACGAGCAATTTCCACGAACCTGGCATTCGAACGTAACGTCTCAATTCGAGACATGGCAGAGTCTCCGTTTATGACAGCACAACCTCGGAACCAGACAGTATTAACCACTTTCGTTTTATTCGTCTCGAAATCTTAATCAAGTGCGGAATCCCACAGGGATCTCCCTCGCACGTGTATAACCAAAAGGTCTCCTGGTGTGCTAAATTTGCATGAGGCGAATTTCATCCATTAGTAGAGCAATCATACTCCTACTGGTGACACAGGTGGAGGTAGGATCCTCGGCATTTCCTCCTCCTCTTACATATTCTCATGCAATGTGATCAGGTAGTTAATTTGACGGAGAAAGCAATTTTGTTTTAGTAAATTAGGTTTCTCCGATAGTACTTACCTGATCACATTACAAATAATCCTTCCCACCCTTACCTTCAATGCGAGCATCCTTTAAGGTTTCGCTCAAGTATAATCTGGATACATCCGGGTATAACGGTAGCCACCTAGCGGGTAGAGAGGGAGTTAACCTGTAACAGTTGCTTCCCTTTGTCTGTATGATATATAGACAGAACGACGTTTTTCGTCTTTCCGGGAAGGCTGGATTCGGAGGTAGCAGAGAAATTTATTAATGTAATGTGATCAGGTAAGTATAATCGAAGAAACACAATTTACTAAAAAAAATTGCTTTCACAACATATTTTGTAGTTCTCTAATAATGAACATTATCTTTTCTCTCGAAAAAAAAATTAGATTTTATGAAAATAGTTATTATATAACAAATGAACTGAGGATTTTCCTTAAATCCGAGAGGTTAGTTGATTATTTAACTTTATATATCTTACATCATTTGTATAGTTAGTATTCTCGACGGTCCGGATTATGCCGTAATCTTTGCTTGAGACATAGGAATACGGAAATTCCCAGAAGAAAGAAAGAACGAAGAATGTTTTATTCAGTAATTTTGGCTACCGGCCTATATTACAAAATACAATACAAGTAAATACAGTGTGTGGCATGGTGTATAGATATTAAATGTGGTATTCAACATACATATACATACACAATTTCCTATAAAGAATCAATGTATGATATTGTAAAGGTGTTACAACCACTAGGTGTATCATTCACCATTTGTATGAGTTATCAAAGATTGTCTCAGACGAAAAGCCGAATTGATATAGTGAGAAAGATTTCTTATAATTCTTATATTATTATGACTCATGAGAGATACAAATTTTTCTACAAATGGATAAAGATAATAAACTTCATTAAAGTATTTCTTTCTTAGATGATCATAAGCTGGGCAAACACAAACGAAATGGAACACATCCTCTACCAAATAAACATTATTTTTCCAAGTCACAGTACCTATGATTTCTCTCAATCCTACTATGCCTACTTGTCTATACTTTCAACATGTGCGCTGACACCGGAATTTAGCAAGTAACTTCCTACATAAATACGATATTCTTCATGGTAGATATTTTTGCGGGTCTAATTCAGTTTTGTACATACTATAATACAAACATTTATGTGAATTGTTAACATCACTTTGCCAGTTTTGGAAAGCCGAATCCTCAATTCTTTGCGAAAATAGAGAGCAAAATTATATTTCGTTTCCAACATCTTGATTTAGCCAGACATACCCAAAACCAAATCAAAATAACATGTCTTTTACTTTGGTAGCCAAGTTGACATGGTTGGCTTCATCTAATTTTTTCAACATTAAATAACATTCGTGTTGGGAGCAAGTTGAAGACATTCTTACAACCTTCAGCCAGTAATTAACACACCATAAAAAATACGAGATACAAAGTGGTTATATTCCGCACTCTCCTAACACAATCGCATTATTATTAGTTTAAGAAACACCTAAATACTGTTTGCACAATTTCAATATCTCTATTAAATTCATATCCCCAAATTTCTGACCCATAGCAAGCAATTGGTTTTATCACAGAATCAAAAATCTTAAAAACATCCTCTACACTGAAACAGCCAAATCATTTTTGATAATGAAACCTCTGACTATGGATAGGCGGTAACCAACAGTTGCACATGTGGAAACAGGTATCCAACACTGGTCACCAGAAGTGCTAAGCGAGTGAACGCAAATGAAGGGGACAAATAGGGCACCAGGAGTCAACTTACTTGTGTCCAAGCTCGTGTGCTGCTGTGCTCGTCGTCAAAAATAAATCATGTGCCTCGACGACCGAAATTCTGCTACCTATGTTACATACCTCTCCTCTGTAGGAAAGACCTGAAATGAAAAATCAATAGAAGACTATATACTATCTAATATATATCATAGTTACATACATCAAGGTTAACGTTCAAAAACTTATCAGTTGCTCTGAGGTGGATGGGTAAACTATCCTGATTAAAAAAACGCACCAATCCATTTTAAGAATTTATTTTATTCATCTTAATTAAATGTCATTCTACATACATTTCACTCAATACATTGCAATAGCAGAACATATAAATGAGTGACCTGTCAAGTTAATGCTGCAATGATTATGTCGACATAAACAGGTATACATGTACTAATATAAATATAGTGACTACACCCATGGTGCATCCACGGGGGGGGGGGGGGGGGGGGCTGGATTTTTAAATTTCCATTGTGCAGTGTTTGTATATATATATATATACATATATATATATATATATATATATATATATATATATATATATATATATATATATATATATATATATATATATAGATATAGGTGCAAGCCTGCAATACGATTTAAACAACCCCCCAAAATATTAAACCACCCAAATCTGAATGTGGGAGCTTGCCTCTCCTTTTGACCCTATTGTCATCACTTTGAAGGTTCATCCCTTTGAATTTGGCTTTGTCGATTATAACAATTTATTTTATTCATCTTAATTAAATGTCATTCTGCATACATTTCACTCAATACATTGCAATAGCAGAACATATAAATGAGTGACCTGTCAAGTTAATGCTGCAATGATTATGTCGACATAAACAGGTATACGTGTACTAATAAAAATATAGTAACTACATCCATGGGCATCCACTAGGGGGGTGAGGCTGGATTTTTTAAATTCCATTGTGCAGAGAATATATATATATATATATATATATATATATATATATATATATATATATATATATATATATATATATATATATATATATATATAGGCGTAAGCCTGCAATACGATTTAAACAAACTCCCAAAATATTAAACCACCCCAAATCTGAATGTGGGAGCTTGTTCATCCCTTTGATTTTCGCTTTGCCTCCCCCCCCTCCCACCCCCGAAAAATTCCTGCGGATTCCCTGACTATACCTAATGAAAATAGTGATATGTGTTTGCCCGAGTATGTGTGCATATGAAACTGGATTTAATGATTACTGACCGATGCTGTAGGAGAAAGCACTAGTCAATAAATTAGTTCCAAAGGCACAGAGTGGAGGGACACACAAATCTCGTGGTTGCCCAAGGGTTTTGTCAATAGGTGTATTAGTAAATCAAATTTAGCCAGATAAAATAAAGTGAAGACAAATGTTACATTACTAAAGCTTAACGAATTGAACGCTGGACATGAGAGATTAACTTGATGCTCGTTAACGCGATATCATCTTTGTGGGCACTAGGTTATCACGAGAGGGCACTAGTACTTCTCTCAAGTGAAATATTTAACTGGCAGGAAACTAGAAGAATTTTACTGTATATTGCGTAATATGAATTCTCTTCTTTTACTGGATCACATTAAAGGTATACTGCTATACATATTTTGACTACACTTGATGGCAATAGCATATATATGTTGGCCCAAATATGTGGTATGTGTGACGATATAATTGGATTTAGTGACTTGTAGTTGATACGATTGCGTAGTCACGAAGTTGATTACCAACAAATATCCCAGTCAGGGGCCGGATTAAAGGCAGAGCAAATGGAGCAGTTCACAACGCAGTGATTGTTTTATTCAGAGGAGGGGGGAGGGCCGCTTTTTGAAATTGCTCCAGGGCCTGCTACCACCTTAATCCGGTGTTGATTGCAGTTGATTGAAGATGTTGTCACCCTGTGATTTAGTATATCGAATTCAGCCAGATAAAATAAAGTGATGACAAATATTTCATTTACTGAAGTATAACAAATTGACCCCATTACATGTTTATCTTGACACGCTGACGTGACGTCATCATCGATGGCACCCGTTTGTCACGAGAAGGCACTAATTCTTTTCTAGACGGTACTAGTTCTTGTGATGTAAATAGTTCTCTGGCATTTAAGGCTGCAACGTTTACCACAATGTCTAAACATGTACACGGTTTACAATAACCGAAGCGATGCCGTTTAAATGAAACGATTAGAAACTCAACTTTTGCCCCTATCTGCCCATTAATCTTACTGAATAGCTGACATCTATTATAATGTGCATGCCGTACCTCACTCAACTTGCGATTGTTTCATTTGCTGTACGTCCTTCACCTCATATTATGACAGATTCAGTTTATAGGACATATCATTGTTGAATATGTCTGACAATTTCAGTAAAACATCACTAGGATTATAGTGATTTTGTTTCCTACTAAACGCACATGATGAAAAGATCAATACTGGATCCGGATGTACTACCTAGACATGAGCATGGGATGCTTTTGTAGGATCTACAATGACCAATAAAATATGCAGTGGTTTATACATTCGAAACGGTATTTCTGGGTTTTTTTCGTTCTTTTTTCGTTTTTTTTTTTTGGTATAGAAAATGTTGCTAATCAAAAGTTCTTTTAAGAAACATGTTGTTTAATGGTAAATACTATAGTTTAAAGAATTGTTTATCAGTATTATCAGTAAATGAACCTGATATGTAATGTTGTGTAATGTGCACTGTGATTAATTCTCATTAACTTCTGCTCTTGGGTGCCACGGTGGCTAAGTAGTTAGTGTGCCGGACTCACGACCAAAAGGGTACGGGTTCAAATCCTACCATTTTGACCAGCCTGGGTCAGCTACTGTGGTGTGTCCTTGGACAAAGCTGTGCCGTAAAGCACAAAACCAAACCAAAACTTCTGTTCTTTCCACAGCGATGCCACATTCGATGTGAAAACCATAGATACATGCTTTAATAAAAGAATTAACATAAAAATCCTACTAAACAATCCTCTTAAGTAAAGATGTGAAAATATATAATTCAATTGGAAATAGTTATTCCTGTGTCAATGACAGCCACATGCATGTTCGTTTACACGTTTACCGATTTTGTAAAATGTACAGGCATTAAACATTACACCTGTAAACGTTGCAGCCTTACTAAACTGGATAAAACACAACTTCATAATTTTCACTTCTGTTCATTGCAGTTTTTTGTCCTTGTATCACGAGTGTATTTCTTAGCCTGGAGACAAAGACTTTTGTCAAAAGCAAAACTTTTTTTTTTTTTTTTTGTTTTGTTGGTATCACGTGACTATTGACCTCTTGATGTCATGGGCATGTAGGCTGCAAGATTTTGCCAGTCATTTGACTAGGATTGCAAAATGAAGAGTACCACGTCAAATTTCGTCAACGCTGTAGTTTTGTTTTGTATGTCAACGAGTTCAAGACATAATAAACGTTATACTCGCAATTTCTGGGAAGATAAATCATCGTCCTATCCATTTCATGCATGTATGGCTCAATGTAAGGTTGTTTATGTTGACTAAGCCCAGTAGTAAGCGTCTACCCTATGCCGATAACACGCAGTTTTTGCGAATTCCAACTTTTGATAAGCATTGTGCTCTGACCTCACCCCGAGAATAAATGTTCAAATATCTAAAATGGGGTGTGAATGGTCCGAGGGAACTCGGACTATGGGTTGGGTATTGCTGATGTGATACCTTCTGCGTGTTGCGTAAATGTGATTGTCACTGATAAGGCTCGCTTAGGGGTTGTCTCCGTACTTATTAACTTTTTAATTTCCATACAGGTCCATAAATTATGGATTAAACTTGAGTAATAAGCCAATAGCTACATACCTCCTCGTCGCATCGGATTAACTCAAAGTAGACACACTTTCTGTTGCGACATGGACGTCATCGGTTAAATCATGCGAAACCGGTCAAGATCTAAGAGTGCACCTGGTTCAGATACAACGCTGACATCCATTCAGTGTTGTCTAGGGCTTTGCTCTGCTGCAATGGTCTGATTAATATCATTAACAATGTCGCCCGTATTCAGATTGACCGGACTTACTGACTGATCTCCAGTGCGAAATGGCTCGGTGGTGGTACAAATGTCTGGATTGTCTTCATTTGCGGTCGCAGGTCGATCACTATATGATAAATCTGTATCAAGTCTGCTGCACTTCATGATTTTACGCCACTCTGGAAACATATCTTTACAGACATGCCCATCAATCAGGAGTTTGGCAGGAAATTTGATGGCAATTTTGTGTTTCGAGGAGTGTTTGTCTTCCAAGTATTTAATTTCCACTGTTAGTGGTTGGCGCCCTTTAATGATCTCCTGCAAGTACTCCCATTTTACACCAAACTTTATACCTTTGCGCTTAAACGTGTTGTAAAGTATGAGCTCCACGTTCGGATAATCATGAAAAGTAGCTACTAAAGGTCTGTGCTTTATTTGATCTGTCTGGTTAAAACTTGATCGATTAAAATTTTGACGCCTACCAACTCGACGCGTTCAATGCATATAAATAGCAACAGCTTCTGGTTCTAGCTTATGTTGACATACTACCCTAGCGGGTAGAGAGGGAGTTAACCTGTAACAGTTGCTTCCCTTTGTCTGTATGATATATAGACAGAACGACGTTTTTCGTCTTTCCGGGAAGGCTGGATTCGGAGGTAGCAGAGAAATTTATTAATGTAATATGATCAGGTAAGTATAATCGAAGAAACACAATTTACTAAAAAAAATTGCTTTCACAACATATTTTGTAGTTCTCTATTAATGAACATTATCTTTTCTCTCGAAAAAAAAATTAGATTTTATGAAAATAGTTATTATATAACAAATGAACTGAGGATTTTCCTTAAATCCGAGAGGTTAGCTGATTATTTAACTTTATATATCTTACATCATTTGTATAGTTAGTATTCTCGACGGTCCGGATTATGCCGTAATCTTTGCTTGAGACATAGGAATACGGAAATTCCCAGAAGAAAGAAAGAACGAAGAATGTTTTATTCAGTAATTTTGGCCACCGGCCTATATTACAAAATACAATACAAGTAAATACAGTGTGTGGCATGGTGTATAGATATTAAATGTGGTATTCAACATACATATACATACACAATTTCCTATAAAGAATCAATGTATGATATTGTAAAGGTGTTACAACCACTAAGTGTATCATTCACCATTTGTATGAGTTATCAAAGATTGTCTCAGACGAAAAGCCGAATTGATATAGTGAGAAAGATTTCTTATAATTCTTATATTATTATGACTCATGAGAGATACAAATTTTTCTACAAATGGATAAAGATAATAAACTTCATTAAAGTATTTCTTTCTTAGATGATCATAAGCTGGGCAAACACAAACGAAATGGAACACATCCTCTACCAAATAAACATTATTTTTCCAAGTCACAGTACCTATGATTTCTCTCAATCCTACTATGCCTACTTGTCTATACTTTCAACATGTGCGCTGACACCGGAATTTAGCAAGTAACTTCCTACATAAATACGATATTCTTCATGATAGATATTTTTGCGGGTCTAATTCAGTTTTGTACATACTATAATACAAACATTTATGTGAATTGTTAACATCACTTTGCCAGTTTTGGAAAGCCGAATCCTCAATTCTTTGCGAAAATTGAGAGCAAAATTATATTTCGTTTCCAACATCTTGATTTAGCCAGACATACCCAAAACCAAATCAAAATAACATGTCTTTTACTTTGGTAGCCAAGTTGACATGGTTGGCTTCATCTAATTTTTTCAACATTAAATAACATTCGTGTTGGGAGCAAGTTGAAGACATTCTTACAACCTTCAGCCAGTAATTAACACACCATAAAAAATACGAGATACAAAGTGGTTATATTCCGCACTCTCCTAACACAATCGCATTATTAGTAGTTTAAGAAACACCTAAATACTGTTTGCACAATTTCAATATCTCTACTAAATTCATATCCCCAAATTTCTGACCCATAGCAAGCAATTGGTTTTATCACAGAATCAAAAATCTTAAAAACATCCTCTACACTGAAACAGCCAAATCATTTTTGATAATGAAACCTCTGACTATGGATAGGCGGCAACCAACAGTTGCACATGTGGAAACAGGTATCCAACACTGGTCACCAGAAGTGCTAAGCGAGTGAACGCAAATGAAGGGGACAAATAGGGCACCAGGAGTCAACTTACTTGTGTCCAAGCTCGTGTGCTGCTGTGCTCGTCGTCAAAAATAAATCATGTGCCTCGACGACCGAAATTCTGCTACCTATGTTACATACCTCTCCTCTGTAGGAAAGACCTGAAATGAAAAATCAAAAGAAGACTATATACTATCTAATATATATCATAGTTACATACATCAAGGTTAACGTTCAAAAACTTATCAGTTGCTCTGAGGTGGATGGGTAAACTATCCTGATTAAAAAAACGCACCAATCCATTTTAAGAATTTATTTTATTCATCTTAATTAAATGTCATTCTACATACATTTCACCCAATACATTGCAATAGCTGAACGTATAAATATGTGGCCTGTGAAGTTAATGCTGCAATGATTATGTCGACATAAAACAGGTATACATGTACTAATATAAATATAGTGACTACACCCATGGTGCATCCACTGGGGGGGGGGGGGGGGCTGGATTTTTAAATTTCCATTGTGCAGTGTTTGTATATATATATATATATACATATATATATATATATATATATATATATATATATATATATATATATATATATATATATATATAGGTGCAAGCCTGCAATACGATTTAAACAACCCCCCAAAATATTAAACCACCCAAATCTGAATGTGGGAGCTTGCCTCTCCTTTTGACCCTATTGTCATCACTTTGAAGGTTCATCCCTTTGAATTTGGCTTTGTCGATTATAACAATTTATTTTATTCATCTTAATTAAATGTCATTCTGCATACATTTCACTCAATACATTGCAATAGCAGAACATATAAATGAGTGACCTGTCAAGTTAATGCTGCAATGATTATGTCGACATAAACAGGTATACGTGTACTAATAAAAATATAGTAACTACATCCATGGGCATCCACTAGGGGGGTGAGGCTGGATTTTTTAAATTCCATTGTGCAGAGAATATATATATATATATATATATATATATATATATATATATATATATATATATATATATATATATATATATATATATATATATATAGGCGTAAGCCTGCAATACGATTTAAACAAACTCCCAAAATATTAAACCACCCAAATCTGAATGTGGGAGCTTGTTCATCCCTTTGATTTTCGCTTTGCCTCCCCCCCCCCTCCCACCCCCGAAAAATTCCTGCGGATTCCCTGACTATACCTAATGAAAATAGTGATATGTGTTTGCCCGAGTATGTGTGCATATGAAACTGGATTTAATGATTACTGACCGATGCTGTAGGAGAAAGCACTAGTCAATAAATTAGTTCCAAAGGCACAGAGTGGAGGGACACACAAATCTCGTGGTTGCCCAAGGGTTTTGTCAATAGGTGTATTAGTAAATCAAATTTAGCCAGATAAAATAAAGTGAAGACAAATGTTACATTACTAAAGCTTAACGAATTGAACGCTGGACATGAGAGATTAACTTGATGCTCGTTAACGCGATATCATCTTTGTGGGCACTAGGTTATCACGAGAGGGCACTAGTACTTCTCTCAAGTGAAATATTTAACTGGCAGGAAACTAGAAGAATTTTACTGTATATTGCGTAATATGAATTCTCTTCTTTTACTGGATCACATTAAAGGTATACTGCTATACATATTTTGACTACACTTGATGGCAATAGCATATATATGTTGGCCCAAATATGTGGTATGTGTGACGATATAATTGGATTTAGTGACTTGTAGTTGATACGATTGCGTAGTCACGAAGTTGATTACCAACAAATATCCCAGTCAGGGGCCGGATTAAAGGCAGAGCAAATGGAGCAGTTCACAACGCAGTGATTGTTTTATTCAGAGGAGGGGGGAGGGCCGCTTTTTGAAATTGCTCCAGGGCCTGCTACCACCTTAATCCGGTGTTGATTGCAGTTGATTGAAGATGTTGTCACCCTGTGATTTAGTATATCGAATTCAGCCAGATAAAATAAAGTGATGACAAATATTTCATTTACTGAAGTATAACAAATTGACCCCATTACATGTTTATCTTGACACGCTGACGTGACGTCATCATCGATGGCACCCGTTTGTCACGAGAAGGCACTAATTCTTTTCTAGACGGTACTAGTTCTTGTGATGTAAATAGTTCTCTGGCATTTAAGGCTGCAACGTTTACCACAATGTCTAAACATGTACACGGTTTACAATAACCGAAGCGATGCCGTTTAAATGAAACGATTAGAAACTCAACTTTTGCCCCTATCTGCCCATTAATCTTACTGAATAGCTGACATCTATTATAATGTGCATGCCGTACCTCACTCAACTTGCGATTGTTTCATTTGCTGTACGTCCTTCACCTCATATTATGACAGATTCAGTTTATAGGACATATCATTGTTGAATATGTCTGACAATTTCAGTAAAACATCACTAGGATTATAGTGATTTTGTTTCCTACTAAACGCACATGATGAAAAGATCAATACTGGATCCGGATGTACTACCTAGACATGAGCATGGGATGCTTTTGTAGGATCTACAATGACCAATAAAATATGCAGTGGTTTATACATTCGAAACGGTATTTCTGGGTTTTTTTCGTTCTTTTTTCGTTTTTTTTTTTTGGTATAGAAAATGTTGCTAATCAAAAGTTCTTTTAAGAAACATGTTGTTTAATGGTAAATACTATAGTTTAAAGAATTGTTTATCAGTATTATCAGTAAATGAACCTGATATGTAATGTTGTGTAATGTGCACTGTGATTAATTCTCATTAACTTCTGCTCTTGGGTGCCACGGTGGCTAAGTAGTTAGTGTGCCGGACTCACGACCAAAAGGGTACGGGTTCAAATCCTACCATTTTGACCAGCCTGGGTCAGCTACTGTGGTGTGTCATTGGACAAAGCTGTGCCGTAAAGCACAAAACCAAACCAAAACTTCTGTTCTTTCCACAGCGATGCCACATTCGATGTGAAAACCATAGATACATGCTTTAATAAAAGAATTAACATAAAAATCCTACTAAACAATCCTCTTAAGTAAAGATGTGAAAATATATAATTCAATTGGAAATAGTTATTCCTGTGTCAATGACAGCCACATGCATGTTCGTTTACACGTTTACCGATTTTGTAAAATGTACAGGCATTAAACATTACACCTGTAAACGTTGCAGCCTTACTAAACTGGATAAAACACAACTTCATAATTTTCACTTCTGTTCATTGCAGTTTTTTGTCCTTGTATCACGAGTGTATTTCTTAGCCTGGAGACAAAGACTTTTGTCAAAAGCAAAACTTTTTTTTTTTTTTTTGTTTTGTTGGTATCACGTGACTATTGACCTCTTGATGTCATGGGCATGTAGGCTGCAAGATTTTGCCAGTCATTTGACTAGGATTGCAAAATGAAGAGTACCACGTCAAATTTCGTCAACGCTGTAGTTTTGTTTTGTATGTCAACGAGTTCAAGACATAATAAACGTTATACTCGCAATTTCTGGGAAGATAAATCATCGTCCTATCCATTTCATGCATGTATGGCTCAATGTAAGGTTGTTTATGTTGACTAAGCCCAGTAGTAAGCGTCTACCCTATGCCGATAACACGCAGTTTTTGCGAATTCCAACTTTTGATAAGCATTGTGCTCTGACCTCACCCCGAGAATAAATGTTCAAATATCTAAAATGGGGTGTGAATGGTCCGAGGGAACTCGGACTATGGGTTGGGTATTGCTGATGTGATACCTTCTGCGTGTTGCGTAAATGTGATTGTCACTGATAAGGCTCGCTTAGGGGTTGTCTCCGTACTTATTAACTTTTTAATTTCCATACAGGTCCATAAATTATGGATTAAACTTGAGTAATAAGCCAATAGCTACATACCTCCTCGTCGCATCGGATTAACTCAAAGTAGACACACTTTCTGTTGCGACATGGACGTCATCGGTTAAATCATGCGAAACCGGTCAAGATCTAAGAGTGCACCTGGTTCAGATACAACGCTGACATCCATTCAGTGTTGTCTAGGGCTTTGCTCTGCTGCAATGGTCTGATTAATATCATTAACAATGTCGCCCGTATTCAGATTGACCGGACTTACTGACTGATCTCCAGTGCGAAATGGCTCGGTGGTGGTACAAATGTCTGGATTGTCTTCATTTGCGGTCGCAGGTCGATCACTATATGATAAATCTGTATCAAGTCTGCTGCACTTCATGATTTTACGCCACTCTGGAAACATATCTTTACAGACATGCCCATCAATCAGGAGTTTGGCAGGAAATTTGATGGCAATTTTGGGTTTCGAGGAGTGTTTGTCTTCCAAGTATTTAATTTCCACTGTTAGTGGTTGGCGCCCTTTAATGATCTCCTGCAAGTACTCCCATTTTACACCAAACTTTATACCTTTGCGCTTAAACGTGTTGTAAAGTATGAGCTCCACGTTCGGATAATCATGACAAGTAGCTACTAAAGGTCCGTGCTTTATTTGATCTGTCTGGTTAAAACTTGATCGATTAAAATTTTGACGCCTACCAACTCGACGCGTTCAATGCATATAAATAGCAACAGGTTCTGGTTCTAGCTTATCAAGCAAAAATTTATAAATCAAAGTGTTGCAGTCTTCTTTGGCTACTTCTGGTATAGCCCCAAATAAAAGGTTGTTACACCTATGACGAGCCTCGTTATCAATTGACTTGTATGAAAGAATGTTATTATGTTTTCTGTTTAATATTCGTACTGTCATGAACTGCTTGGACTACCTACTCTGTTTTAGTACACCTGCCCAATTTATTATTATTTTTTGTGTGAATTAGAATTGTTAGTATTAAATGCTTATAAACATTTGCTTTTGACAACATAAAACTCAAATGTTTGAACTATTGGAAATATGTCATTCACTAATATTGTAAATGCATCTCCAGCTTGGTCCATTAGATCTAATTTCCCAGTATCTAAATGCAATTGTTATCATCAAAGACTATCACAATACAAATATGCTTCTAAGACAAATGAACTTTGACCAAAATGACATACTATACGATAAAAGAAATGTTTCAACTATGATCAAAGGGCATACTCATTTTGTATACTGATGGACGAAACAGATATTTCTGTACATTTCACATGCTGGATTAAATACCTAATCGCCAACCCCTAACCCTCCGAAATAAAACTATCTATGTATGTATGGATGTTTCACGGCACATCCGCATAATACTAGCTATATGGTGTCAATTGAAAACAAAGGTCTAAAAGCGGTAAATATAAAAGAATTAAAAAAGAAAAACTCTAGGAATATAAAGCCTTCCAAGTAACGTAAACATGGAGCACTAAATGATAAAAATTAAAAAGTAAAGCTGTTAAAATTATGAAAAAGTTAAAGAAAATAAAAGACAACGGTATAATATATAAAATCATTTAAACATATGGTAAATGTTTTTTTTTTAAATGTATATATATAAAACCACATTCCATCAAAACATTAAAGATTTTATCTCGTGGTATATAATAAAAAAAGATACATAAAATGCCACTGTCTGATAGAGTGAAAGTCGATACAATGACGTTAAGTGAGTTGATTTAAGTGTGTAGGGTTAGGCCAAGGTAGGGACATATTATACCCAGTGAGATCTAAACCAGTGACAGCAAGTTTATGGAGAAAATGACATGGTCTATTGTCGAAGCTGGTAATATTCTTCCGAGAAGAAGTTATCAATTGTACGTGTGAGTGTTTCTAAAATCACAATTTTTCCACTAAGAAAAAAATCAGACCGAGAATATCTATTATTTCAGAGTTTCATACGTGAATAATTAGCTTACGGGTGCCACTAGTAATTTTTATATTTGCCTTGAATGAATATACTAAGTGGATGTAAATATATACTAAAATTGATATTAAAATCTATTGGGCAATTTTTAAGATATTTCCAATTAATTTCAAACATTCGGGTCGATAGTCCGGGCTACAGAAGTCGCCATGATAGATATAGTTATGACCCCATAGTCTCGCACGTGGTCTATCGCCGACACATAGGTCTACACATTCATTGTTGACCTAAAGTTCATTTTGGAACTGTTAAGAAATCACACAGAACGTCAAACTATGAAGGTACACGAGAAAAGTTAATACAGTTGTCAAATTTGTGCAGCCTACTCCGAGAATCTAGTGCTTTTCACATGAAAGATAACTCAGTAATTCGTTATGTAAACTAAACTATTAGCCAAGATACTTAGAGATACTGCTAAGACGTGCACATTTTCTTATGAAATCAAATTATACCCAAAATAAATCCAACTTTCTGACAAGTAACAAAACTTCGAGTCACTTTCAAACGACTGTCATCTTGTCTCATAACTGGAATGGACCAATCGGAACATCCTCGTCCTTTTCCATTAAGTCAAGAAATAAATCTTGGATGTAATTCGACGCCTGTGAGAACTATATTCTGAACTACTTTTTGCTGGAGATTTTCCACTCAACTGACGCTTTTTGTCTTGCATTGTGGGTTATTTGAATATGTGTATAAATACAGACTTGATACGCATGATAATCATTCCAATTTTAAATCATGTTTTAAAAACATTCCTGTTTTTTATGATCAGTCTGTTTGGAATCATCAGATTTTTTGGAATCATAGTTGTGCTGTAATGCCGTAATGCTGTTGTGCTGAAATGAAGTAATGCTGTATTGCTGTAGACATAATTCGAAAGGAATTATTTATTTGAACATTCATTGGAATTAACATAAAGTGCTCATTAACCTTTGGATTTAAATATATGACTTTTGGATATTTTTGGGCATTCTCGAAGATATTATGGATTGTATCCTTGTGATACATCATGACATTTAAGACTATTGTTGAGGTGCTTTATGACATTCAATTGTTGTGGTACATCATGACATTCAAGACTGTTGTTGTGGTACATCAGGACATTAAAGACTACCCATTCATTTGGAACATTCATTCATTCGGAACATTCTGTAATTTCTGACTTGTGTTTAGGACAGTTAGGATTATTTGGAATTTAATTCACAAATTGTAAGTGTCTTTTGAATTTTCATTTTTAGCTACGGAGAAATAAATTATTTGTTGATTTTACATACATTGTTGATTTCACTTTCTTTCTGTTACGTTATTTTAAGGCCTAGAGTCGTAACAACATATATGCTTACATACTGTGCAACCTCTTTAACCTTTGTAAACAGACCTCCTATGCAGTCTATCCAAATATTTTGGTCCCAACGAGGTGGATTTAATACTACTTGAACATCCAAATCCTGACCACCTCAACAACTATTGGTCCCTATCTATATATCTGTTGTCAAACCTGCTCTAGCGACTACCTGCATATATGGACCACATGCATATAAAAGTCTAGTTCCAGAGGTTCCATTCATATATAAGAGCAATGCATTTTACTTGTATATGAAGGCTACCTACTAATAAAGACCACATTCAGATGATCTTCTGAGTGGCTATTTATTTGTAAAAGTTGCAATTTAAAGTAAAAGGTAAATTTAGCACAATCAGGCCATGACCATGTCGTTATGTAGTGTCATAAACCTACCAATAACGTCGTGAACATACGATATGTGAAGATACTGAATATCACATGACGTATGGTTATTCAATAAAAAGTAATCAATCAAGGGAATCATAATATACAGTAAAACAACAGCTACCACGCCCGTTATAAGATCACCCCGCTTAAACAACCAAAGTTTAAAGAACCGAGATAACATTTAGTTTTGGCTGATCCTATCACTTAGACCAATCCACTAATAAGGCCACATTTCTCAAGTCCGACATGTTATCCCGTTAACAAGGTTTACTACATAGTGAGGTTTTACAATATGGCGATCAATTAAAATTAATGAACGAAGCATATGACCGAAGTAAAACCTGTCTTACGAAACCTCTTTGTTAACTCTTAAATGTGGTCTCTGGAGTCAGGTGGTCCTTAAATGCAGGTGTTGTTAAACATATTAAGTATCAAATACAGATTCAAATTTCCTGGTGAATTGAACAGGTCGTCTATTAAGGTAATATTGTATATCTTTGTGGAAATAATTAGGATAAAAAATCTTGAGAATGAAGATAATTATGATTTTTAAATGGTATTTCGTGGAGAAGGACAGATGCAGTTGTAAACCAGCATATACGTCGAAATCATAACGATAAAATCAGTAGGAGATTGCGTGCGTGATAGGAAAATTACCCGTTCAACTTTAAACGTCTAGAATGATAATATGTTTTATACTCCCTGAAAGGTTTACGACCAAATAATTTGGTATTGACTTTCATGTACTATTGATTTTAATCGATACTGACGCCAAAATAAGAAATCTGCCCCTGTCATGTATTATGCATATAAAACATGTGCATGTTAAATTGTATTGCACATTATTTTGAGAGAGAGAGAGAGAGAGAGAGAGAGAGAGAGAGAGAGAGAGAGATGTACTTACCAATGAGATAATTATTGCTAGTGGAATTCAAATACAAATCATATCTAAAAATAAAAATAGTCGTTTTGTGTAGTACAGACAAGACCTTGGCAATCATAGCGACGCATTAGAGTAACTTATTAGAGAAACCAGATGAAAACTTTCCATTAAAAACGGAAGAAATTATAATGAAGTCTGAAAGAAGGCTCGCATTGATTTTTTTAAAAACAACTATTCAATGGGGTGGCCGAATACATTTTTATCTCATTCCAACACATTTGTGACACAGTTTGCTATATGAGAAATCCATGTGGAATAAACCGATCCTATATGAGACAAAACTTACATCCTCGTGCCTATGACCTCAAAAACGTCCATTACAATTGCCGCGCATTAAAATCTGGTCCATCATTATGAATTTTACCACATTATTTGATAGAGAAATGAGAGAAAGATCGTCCACCACAGGTCTTGGTATGAGATATGAAGAATTCACACCAATGCATAGACTGTAATATGTTGTTTATGAATCACGCACAAGTCTAAATAAATAATCATCTTTCTGTAAAAAAAAAAAAAAAAAAGAGGCAAGCGAAAAAAATTGTATGTTTGAGTTTTGAGGTATATATATATATATAATGTGTGTTTGTCCAATGATTGACAATTACAGGTGAATTATCAAAATATGATTTATCCTACTTGGATATCTTTCAGAATCATATCAAAAGTTAGATTTCATCTCAAATATATTTTTAATGCTCTCTACCTTGAAATCTGTGTTTGATGATATCCATCTAAAACTGAACTGATGTATAATTATATGAGGCGGAAATTAATAAACAAAATGTATTGCAAACTTTTACGTTGTTTAAAAACATTCACCTCAAAAATAGCTTTACTGTATTGCAGGTGGAAAGTTCGCTGCAAGTACCTTTCCTGAGAAAACACACACACACACACACACACACACACACACACATATATATATATATATATATATATATATATATATATATATAATAATAATAATAATAATAATAATAATAATAATAATTATAATAAAAAATGCAAAGCACGGGGCAGAAAGTCAGAGAAATTGGCCAAATACTTTCATGATCCTCTGGTCTCTTTTTCAAAGCAGACGACACAAACTAAGAACAATTACCAACTCCAAACACGTAACGAATTATGTAAGTGCCGTTTTGTTAGGATGAAACCAATTTGGTTTGGCTGCGCCGTTACAAAAAGGTATGTAAATACATATATTTTTCACGTTTTTGTGTTTGTAATTGTGCTTCGCTTTCCAATTTGGCGTGGTTTCACCGTAAGAACACAGTATGTAAAAGATATATTTTGTTTGCGTGTTTTTATATGTTTAATTCTTCTTAGCTTGTGTCGTCCGCCTAGAAAAAGGTATCCAGAGATCTCAAAAGCACTTGTCAATTTTATCTGAGTTGTTGCACTGTGCATTGGCATTTTTGTTTACTGTATAATTTGTACAAGCACTTGGTTAAATTTCCATCAAAGGTACGTTTTGACTATTTTCTTTTTAGGCTTTATACTTTTCAGAAAAAGTGTAGCCCACGGAACAGTACAGTCACTCCGGTTTTCAAATATCAATTACAGCTGATAAACACGCTGTGGTTTTACAATTGATAAAATCCAGAGTTCATAAGAAAGACAGCTACAGTGAGTAATATCCCACGAGAAAGGTCACGCCAAAGAAACAAAAATGAAAGAAGACAGCGAAAGCAATTTAGTGTTAACGAAAATACCAAATACAGAAAGAACTTTACGATCTAATGACAAAGAATCAGTGCAATGAGCAGACGGAGAGACGGAGTCAATGATCATTTCAAATTATCAAAAGAGAACGACCCTGTTGGACCCGTTTTGAAGATATTTTACAAAGAGGGTCTGTCATCGGAGGGCTTGGATAAGGGGAGACAACTCATCATAGCATAACATTTCTTTATATCTCTTTTCAACCATTTGCTGCTTCTTCTGCTTGAAAAAACACCAGTATATCATACAGCTAAGAAGCAAAACGGCTCTGGAAAACAGGGAATACATTACTTCATGGAACGTTCATACTTGTTATGAATGGACCTTTTAATATGTACTAGACAGTAATTCGAAAAAGAGCAAAATGTGATTTTAATCTACGGAAGGCGAAAATTAATTTTCCCGCTCCAAGTTTAAACTTCATGTTTGATATTAGATATTAATATTGGGAAGAAATGTGGAACCTGGTTTAGTGGGACCAGTTTGGATTTGTCGCCAAAGATTAAAATTTACTTGGTATGTTTGCTAAAGGAAAGAACATTGACAAAGTTGCTAGGGATGTTTATATATTTGGTTATAACTATGGAGAAATACTAACAGAAAGGAGAGTGTATGCGCGTATTTTGCATTAAAATAATTTCAGAAGGACAATAAATATTGATGCAATTAATATCAATAATAATAATAATAATAATTGGGCCTAGATAGCAGAGTGGTAATGTGCTTGCATCGCATCTCTGTTGACTTGAGTTCAACTGACAAATCCCCACACTCAGTATGTCTCCCACCAGCTGTTAGTCAGTTGCTATTTATTCAAAATTCCCACTGGCAGCTAGTCAAATTTGTTCCGACCAATGTGTGATTCGTTACGTGTTGACACATGTTGTTCTAAGCTTGTCTACTGCTCCAAAGGTTGGACATTAATTTAGAGGACAGAAAAAAACTCCTATTTTCCCGGTTCACAAACTCTACCAATTACAAATACCATCCAAAAAAGAACCAATATATTACAAACAGACCGACCGTCGAGAGCAAACCGTCACCTCATGCAACACTGTTAAAAAAACGTACCTTTCAAAATGGAGACCTAATGCTAATTTCAAGTTTGTCCCCGTAAACTTTTTGACTCTATTTAACACAGGACTCCCCTACGGCATTTCATTTAGAGGGCAGACAAACTCACATTCCCTGCCAAACACATTTAACATGCTACACTGTTACAAACAAACAGACTTATCACACATGATAAACGTGTGAAGTAATATGGTATTTCCGTTCGAGTGCAGACCATCACCTCATGCTAGACTGTTACAAAATATACCTTTCAACATGGCGGCCTCATGTTAATTTCCCGTTTTGCCTTATAATCTTTTGACCCTATTTAACTCAGGAACTCAACCCCGTTAGACCCTAAAGTGTCACCTCTGCTACTTATATTACATACGTAATTGGGACGTTTTTCACGCTTAGTCACGCTTAGTCATTGTACTCTCAACGTGTCCGGTTATACTAGCAACATACACTTACTTCGTAAAAAGCATAGCATGGTCAAAGTCTATTCCAGATTCTGAGCCTAAGTTCTTGTCCCAGCGTGCAATATCACGAAGATACATCTCGGCATCAATATATTTCTTTCCGTCAACTCTCCTTACCAGTGTTTCAATATGTTGGAAGTCCTGTTCCGTCTTTAAACAAATGAAAAATGTTCTAGTAACTGTGCAAGATCAGTTTCGCTACATAAGCAAAAATGGAAACAACTGAAAAACGTTGTAGTCATTATTTTGATTAATTTCCTAATTTAGTATTAACATGCACAGGCGAATAGAGACACAGTTGAAGCGGAAACAAGTGGAATATTGCTTTTTGGGTTTTATTCCAATGTATTTTCCCAGTACATTAGTATTTGTTTGTCGGGTAACATCCTACAGGCTACCTTATCAAAGGTGGTCGTAGGTATAATGATTAGAGCAAATATAAATACGCCATAACATCTAATGTACGGAGAGCGAAATAGAGAAGGAGGACGGCAGATGGAGCGAGAGACTGTTGAACAAGAAAGTTATTCTTCATTACGTTTTCATACCAATAACTATTCTGAAAGAATCTTTTAGTATATAAATTACACTTGCAAAAATAAACATCTATCACATATGCATATGATGTATGCGTTCATGTCACCATGTGCTGTGAATATATATATATATATATATATATATATATATATATATATATATATATATATATATATATAAAGAAAAGTAATGTTAATTTGATATAAACCTGTGTATTAGCTTGTAAATTTGCATTGGCTTGTAATGGCGCTGATAGGCAATGCATGCAAAATATATTCTAAACTCTATGTTTCAATACAGCTTTGGTATGGTTCAATTAAACCAAGAAAATGTTCTATATTACCATGTTTAAGAATGGAATATTTAAGTAATTCTTCCATTAATCAATCACAATTTTATACATATGCTGTGTGGCTCTGGCATCTTTTAGTATATGTGCAGGATGCACGGAGACCGAATGTCCATAATTGTTGGTTGATTTTTGACAATGCAAGAGTTTTTAGCATTACTATTTTTCCATAAAAGGTAAGAATTCTTTGGACCATTGACTTAACAGTTTCCATTTTAAAAAAAAATGTATAATTCATGCTCAATGTCTGGCTTAAATATGAACAAAATTATATACCCAAAACTGTTAATGGTTTTTGTTCCCAGCTGAGGTTAGAATCTCTACACAATTTTGGCGCACTTTGTTTTATGCTCCCAAATAAAACAACTTATGTCTTATCTAGATTGACTTAAAGACACGGAAGATTTGAGCATGCAATGTACTCCAAGTTGTTTAAAAATATTGGGGTGTCATCATCATATTGTGAAATTAGAAAGTCTATTCATTCCCCTAATAGTACTATAATTATGGTTAATCATTATTGCTAGTATCTCTTCACAAAGTAGAAAGATATAAGGGGACAACGGATCCTTTTGTCTACATCCATGATGAATATTAAACCGTGAAGATACGTGTCCATTCACTATAATACGATTTTATATCATTATATCATAATAAAATAGAGTAACTCATCTTTTAATTAAACAACCAAAATTACAAAAGTTCAAAAGTTGGCCAGTTTACTGAACGGAATGCTTTTCCAAAATCAGCCAAGAGGAGTATACCCCGGTATATTACAGTTTTCTGCATGCGACATTAAAACATGAATAAACCTGATATTTTCACCTGTAATCTTCTAGAGATGAAGCCAGCTGGGTCTTCAAAATGTTGCATAATTAATGCTATCAGAAATCTAAACTTTGTCGTGGTGGAAACTATATCTTTTCTAGTAATATTAACCAATAAAGCGGGCATTTTGTTTCCACCTCTCATTATTGCAATGGAGGATTTACATTAAATCATGCGTTCACATACAAAATGCACACTTTATCGCCAACACTCAAGGACGTGCAGCAATCCTGCGTCCACAAAATGTCTTACCTGGAAAATGAAAAATTTACGAAGGGTGACACTGATCTCAATACTAGGATCTTCTGTTTTATTGTAGAGCAGGTTTACCTATGACAAAATACAAAACAAATTCATTAAGATTGATTATAATTTACCATTCTGACATAAACAAGTACAAAATAATGTTTTTGTTTTCTTTTGTTTTGTATTTATTTTCATATTTATCCCAGAAGATGTACAATCATAACATAATTTATGGCTAACATAAGAAAGACATGCTACCTGCCTTACAGTCAGAAAAGATAAGGAAGGAAACATATTTATCTACGTTTGCCATCAAAGAGAGTGTTCAATCACAAGAAAAAGACGAAGCCTCTCTAAACCGCACTACATTAAGATCCTAATTATGGCCGTTTCATACAGGTGTCCAGTATATGAAAGTCTGGTTAGTAATATATCTTCCTTTTGGGGGAAACTTTTTGTTTTTAATGTTACAGAGGGACCCATGGAAGGAAATTTCATTGTAATGAAATCTAAAAAAATTACGTTATGGCCATTTTGTGGACAAGTTTTAAAGAAATTAGATCGATGAGATGCATCCAAGTAATTCATAGGTCCTCCCTGCTAAGATGATCAAAGAAGTTTTAGTAGGTCCTGCTGGATCAAGCATCTTTCCATTCCAAATAAGTTTTTGTTTTCTTTAAAAGAAATGCAGTATGCAAATTAAAGGATTGTCAATATGTTCAATAGTGAAGTATTCATTACTTACACCGTTAATAATGTGTGAGTAAGCTTCTTTTATTTTTCTTTTCACATGTTTCTTTTTATTCACGGCAGTCGGGTATAGCGATGAAAATCTGCAAGTAGAGACGAAATATATTTTATATATGTGTGTGCATGCGTGCGTGTGCGCATGTGTATATTCTGTGTGTAACCAAAGAGACGTAAAATATGCAGACATGAATTTATTAAATGTTCTCTTTCTCAAGAAAAAAGTAACAGTATCAATTTACTTGCATAAGAAATGATTGTGATGCATTTTGGTTGCGTCTTGTTGCGACATTCATTACTTTTTCTGCGCGATTCAGATTCGCAAGAATTTAAAACTCAAGAACTTTAATTGTCACGTCGGATTCATTATTAAGCACATATTCTAATTGCATTGCGAATTTGCCACACAAAAAAATAGCACTTGAGGTTCCAAAACCAGAAATTTGCCAAAATTCGAAAGGCCAGAAAAATCATCTGATGCAGTATGCCCGTATAAACAGAGACTCGAACATGGTACCGTCGTTATTAACTGGGCGGTTAACTAATTCATATTAGGGCCAGCATCTCTATGGGGACATTTGTCTCACATAATCAAGGCACTATGGCCTTGTTGTTAACTTCGTTAATAAGTGGATAAGCATTTAAATAAACTTGTTGTGCAGCACCTTTTGGATAGATAGATAAATATATCTACACAGATATATCATTTTAAGTAGGAGCAAATATGTAGATAGGTAGATATAGGTAGATTGATGTAGGGATGTAGATAGATATATAGATAGATAACTATAAGTAGGGGTAAATATGCAGGGCGGTAGGTAGATAGAGGCAGGGATGTAGATAGATAAATATCTATAAGTAGGGGTAAATATGCAGGTAGGTAGGTGGATATAGGTAGATAAAAGTAGGGATCTAGATAGATAGATAATTAAGTTCAAGTTCGGTTGCAGATAGGCAGGAAGGTAGATGGATAGACGAAGGAATGTACGTATATAGGTTGATATATATATATATATATATATATATATATATATATATATCACTATGTATTTGTTTATGCGTAGAAATTACTGATATATAGATAGATAGGTGTGTTATTATATCGAGAGAACACTTACAAGTCCCATATTCCTGAATCTATCAGTACGGCGATCTCAACCCAGTAGACTTGTTTTACATTGTCCTTTTTATCTGTAAATGGAATTTGAAATGAGAAGACATTCATTTTGCATAGTTTCATCCTTTAATAATTATGATTCATAAAAATCTGTATCTCTTTAATATTTCTATTCTAGGACACATTGATGAAAGTTTTGTAATAGTTTCCATGTAAAATGTTTTATGCTTCCATACAAAGGTATATTCTCAGTAGGCATGTAATAATTAAGAATATTAAAGGGATATTATATTATAGAACTGAACTGAATTGTGACAGTCTTGCCATTTTCATCAAGCGTTATCTGACCATCCTGATGTGTGATAATATCGTACCGCCCTTGTTGTTTGTTCCACTATAAATGTTCTCACCTCTATTATGTAAATATGCTACGTTTCCGGCTGTTACCGTGGAGTTTGGGAGTGGAAAATGATTTTGGCTGTCTTGTCCATGTGGGAAACGTCGGAGTAGATCTACGAGTTCTTGTTCTACGTTTTTCTGATGGACGTTTCCTGTATCTGAAAATGAGATATTCTTTATCACTTACAAAGATCGTGAGGTATATCGAGATTTGTTCTCCTGTAACTGTCCTATATCTTCAAATAAAACAAAATCGACTAGGGATTTAAACGAAAATTCCTCATGAGAAAAACAAAGGCCTTATCACATTGATGTTTAAATACTTTATCTTGATCTCTTTTTTTATTTTAAATCAAGAGGGAAAACATGTCATTACACTGTACTTAATACAATGAGAAAGATGGTAATCATAATTGAAATTATAACAAATGAGCGATATAGAAAAAAAAAACAACAACACAAAATCATTATTCATATGCATACGCCCCACTTCATACATGTATTTCTGTAATTGTGTACAGCAAGAACTTTTAACTTTGTTGCAATGCAATTAAAATATTTTTTAAAGAAAACAAAACAATGACTGCATTATTCATGCTCCAGATATAATAAGTATTGCAAACCTTTATTTTCGACTGAAATTTCTCTTTGGATATTTGCTTGGTCACGTAGAACATATCGTGTGCCAAGAAGATCTGGAACATCCAACAAGTTTCTTGATGTGACATCACCCTCCTCTGGTCGAAGATCGTAATCTATGTCTTCTATTCGTATGTTTCCGTTCTGGAAAAGAATATATTGATACAAACATAACTACCTGTCAAATTATGTTCTTATCAAGTGCATTTGCATATATCATTATGCATGGAGATAATACATAATCTACTTTTATGTTTACATTCCTCTCATGTTGAAATGTTTGAACCTCTAATTCAAATACTAATAATATTAACTGTTAGTAACAGTTTTTGAAAGATGAAGTTTCTACACAAGAAATGTAATTTTTGCATGGGTATCTCATTTGAATGATTTGTCCAAATATTTGTCATCTGTTTGTACATTACAGCTATGTAAACTGTCTTCACTTATACTTGAACCGCCATATTTCGTGCCCTTCCGTGAAATTTAACGCTTGCATTATAATATCGTGAGAAACTATTAAAATTCACACAGAATGTGTTCAACTGTATCTACTTAAAAGTATAAAAAAATGTTAAAATATTGGATGCGTTTTTAAATTTCTTAACTTGTTTTCGAGCTATTTCGATATAATTATCATATTTAAAGTTACGCTGAACTTTCAAAAGATTTTTTTCTTGAGGCTATGAAATGTGTGCCATTCTTGCCGTTTGAAATCGGACGCCATTTTTACTACTGTGTGTATTGACCGTTGGGCTTTCCACTAGAGGGTGCTCATGTTAATATTTTTCTGAATTCTTCCATATTTGCTAATATTCGTGAAAACTGTATCGTTGAATTTCCCGAGTGTGTTCCCAAAACCTATAAATAGGAGTGAAATCAGCCGTTTTGGCAGTTGTGGTTCAGTTGGGTTCCAGAGAAGGTCTAAAGAGCAAACAAACAAACGAACAAAAATCTCTCTATCCAATCTCAACTGTTAAAATTTCTTCGAGTAAAACATCATAGTAGACTAGTTATTACCGATCCACTAAATTATTAAAAGTATATTGGTTTCATATAGTAATTCTTAATGTTGACCGTTCGAGTGTGCCTTCACACTTGACACACTACCGACCACTGGCTGAGAACGGTGTTTCATGGGCAATTTTCCAATATAAACTTTGTTGTTGAGACATGCTACTAATGCTGATTAAAATAATTCTATTAAGTTGTTTCAACGTTTATTTTCCTCTTCATATCAGATAAAAGTTTCCACAATGCGATTTGACTGACGGCATATTCGCTGTGTTGTCATCAACACAGACGTATCCTATCCTTTGCAAATTAATATTCCGATTGGCATTATCCATTTCCTACTCAGTTATATTAATCACTTTAAAATTACAAATTTCCATCAATTTTGTATTATTTATGTCATTTGGATATTCACATAATCTACACCACAGGGGCTCGTATTGTTGCTTACAATTTACCTATCAGTCATACGTGTACTATATAAAACTGCAAGGGAGGACACTTCTCTCCTTTTTCGCGCGACCTATTTAAGAATCGACGCTGATATTTCAAGGTACACTTCGCAAAGCGTACTAAATTGGTACCGATATTTAGATCAGGCATTCGATTTTTTATGCCTACACAAAGTTTGACTTACTGCCACACCTTTAAGGGATTCCAGACCATTTCCCACGCAACCTGTCGACATGACCATGATCGCGCCCGCTTAATATGCAGGTACAACGCACCAATTGGGACACGGGCCTCTCATTGGTCGACCGAATAGGACGTACTACGCCTACTGATAACCTGACTTTCAGTCAACCAAAGTCCCTTGTCGTTTTATATAGTACATGTATGACTGATAGGTAAATTCTAAGCAACAATGCGAGCGCCTGTGAGTGAGCTACACAACACAACGACACCATGTTGCTACAAAACGACACACTGTGTCCCATCGACCCACGGGACACACTAGTGACATCCGGTTCCAGATTGTGCCTTAAGCATATTAGTATTTAGGTGGCGCTCTACAGATATTACGTACTTTTGAGAGAGTGACAGGTGTAAGATGAAGTTTGTATTTGCAACATGCATAAGGGAGAGAATGTTGGCATACCTGTATGCTGAAATTCTTTACATATTGTACTTGTGGAAATTGTACATGATCTAAGCATACAGCTGACAAAATTCGCTGCTCCCACGTGCTCAAAAAATCAGCCTAAATGAGTCGAAAGTGCACTAATTTAGCAGTTATAAAAATAGGGAAAACGAATTTTGCCAGAGTAGTTAACACCAGCTTCTGAAAGTGCAATGAATGAATTACAAAATACAATATATATAAAAAGTAAAAAAAGTTATCGGCTCTTCTTTTTACAATTTATCTTTGAAGTCCAGGAAGTGAAAATGACCAAGCCAAGCTAGCAGTTTTTTTATACGTGCACATCTGAAGTAAGGCCAAGCTGTATTCTCTATAACCCAAATTACACCCATCAATCATACACCAAAATAAAGGGAATTAAAAATTCTTGTAACAATTTCTACGATATACAAGGTCTTTTTTAAATAGCCAGGATAGCCAGTGAGGAAAGCTTGGAAAATGTGTTTTCTTTACAAATCTAACCTATGTAAGATACAAAACTCTAGTGCGCCACCTTAGCTCTAAAACATAAACCCCAAGTCTCGTTCTGAACCATGATTTGACTCACAAAATCCGCTACCATTTCGGTACGTTACATGAACAATTTTCGGTAACCACTAAATCATTTTTCTGTGCATGATTAGCGTTGATAGCGTTACTAGACAAGAACCCTATTAGAATATGTTGACGGTAATTATTGGGGAAAGAGGACTCCTGATTCACAATAGGAACGAACGTAGAACTGTGGTCAATCGTGCGTGAGTTGGCTTTCGGTCACCTTTAATAAATGCAGTGTTACTAGATAGGAGACGATATCACTAGTGGGGTTTATTCTCTCTTATATATATAAATATATATATATATATATATATATATATACATATATATATATATATATATATATATATCTATATATATATATATATACACTGTCTTATGAAGACGGTGATTTTACTCTAAATCAAAATAGAATCACACGTTTCTCTAGACTCTAGCTTTATCTTCCTATATGTAGCTATTTTACACGGTTTGCGGTTTTATCACAAGCCGAGCCGATTCAAATATAAATCCCCTATCACCATGGTAAAATGAACCAACATTATGCCTTGACTTTAGTATTTCATACGGGTTGCAGACTTCTTGCGAACCGAACCGACTTTCGTATCTTGACATTTCACATTCCTAATAAAACGTCAATGTCTAACTGGCCTTCAGCTGATGCTACAGACACAATATTCCGGTAGTTTAGTAACTAAGAGTGCATTACTTATTTCTTGATTGTACATTGATTAGAGTGGAACGGAAACAGACTAAGACATAATGCAAGCAGAGCAAACATAAAAGTCAATAAATAATTCATCGCTGTTGGACCGGCATATTAGGAGCCTTATATTGCATCATATATTTTCTTAACCTAAGTATGCTATTACTACAAAGTTGTATAGCGCATGGACCACCATTTATTTATTGCAACTGCATATCTTATTTTGGCATTTTATATGCCCCACCCACAATGAATAAAAACAAAAATCACAATGGTAAATTAATTCCATGACTGTCTTTATACACTACAATACCACAATTTTTGCTGTGATTAAATTAAATAATTTTACTAACAATAAATGAAGTTCTTAAAATACAGGGACACAAAAACACAGACAGGCAGACGGACGGACAGACAATCGCTAAATTCACAAAATCTCAGCCTGTGGAATACCAAAGACATACCTCGCCAAAGGAGACACAAACCACAACACCAAATATTGCATGTTAGTATGTTTTCTACAGGGAATTTTACAATATTATTAAGCAAGTTCGATATCGCAAACAATATAAAAGTTTTATTTCAAATCGAGAAGTTAGCAGTTTGAATATTGCTCTCAGGATTATATATATATATATATATATATATATATATATATATATATATATATATATATATATATATATATATATAAAAATATATATATATATATATATATATATATATATATATATATATATATATATATAATTGAATACCTCCTCAGTAATATTTACTTTGTAATCGAAACAAATAAATCCGTTAGGGTATAAAACAAGACATTCCAATACATAAAAAAACAAATGGAAATATATTGCACGGCTAACGTACAAGAAACGAGACACATTCCCTAGTGTATATGCAACGGGTAAAAAAGATGGCATGTAAAATAATAAAACACAATTCATCTTGTGGCTAGGAGTGAAGAAGCGTGACGCAGTCTTTTGTGTTTTTAAATAATAAACACTTGAAGAACAAAGTATAACACCAGAGAGAAACAAAAAAGGAAACAAAATATGCTAAGAATACATTATCCGCTCCACTCAACTACAATACGAATGTACTAATGTAGAATCAATGAAAGAAATTGTAGATGTTTTTAATAAATACTTTAATGAACTTTCAGATAAGCTTTGTGTGCAAAATGAAAAGTTTAATCCTGAAAATATCAAAGAACACTTGAATGTTAAGATATATGGCAAACTTTATTGATCAGTTAGGTTTATATCAGATAAAGATGTATATGAAACATTAATTAGCCTAAATAGAAATAAATATTCAGAAGTAGATGGTATTGGACCAAAGATTTAGCACATGCAATTGCCAAGTCTGCAACACATGAGTGGCCTAAGTATTAAGACAAGAATAATGCCCCGACCTTTTAAAATGTTGTAATGTAACACCCATTTTTAAGAGTAGAGTAAAGAAAGATCCCACTAAATACACGCAGATTTGAATCTTACCATCACTGTCTACAATCTTTGAAATAGATTTCGCTAACCATATTTTTTCATGCTGAATTACACTAATGTTTTCATAATAAGCAACTAGGGTTTCGGTATTCCCATTCATGTCAAACATCCCTAAAAATCACTGTCACAAAGGGACTACAAACGGTGTAGTTTGTATTAACTTAAAAGAAATATAGTGACGTTTTAACGAATCACAATATCATTCTCTCAGAATACAATACTATAATTCTGATCACATTGTCATAAAATAATTAACATCTTATAGTCAACACAGAAGGCAGCATGTAACTATGGTTAGCAATAAATCTTCTTCTGCTGTTGTTAAAGCTGGTGTTCCACAAGGGTCAGTAATGGGCCCATTATAATTTTTAATCTGTATTAATGACCTCTCACTTACTAATACGACCTCCAATTCAGACCTGTTTGCAGATGACACAACATTACATGCTTCTGTTCCATCCTTAAACACCACCCAAGGCAATTTAAACGATGATTTTACGAATATTGAATTATGGTGCAAACATAGTAAAAATGTTTCGATATCAGAATAAGAGTAAGTACATGCTAATAATCCCAACTCAGAAATCGGCTCATGTGGACCAGAAGATCTAGATTTAAACCTACAGAATTGAGCAATTTAAATGTTTCTGATCACGTGGACAGTTTTCTTCAGTGTAAATCGCTTCCTTCTAATACAGCACTGCTCTCAAAAATTGAGTATAAAAAACTTCCCATCTGATGTCAGTATCTTATAGCGTAATGCATATCTTCAAACACTGCACGATTATTGTCTTAATATATGGGAAACTGTTCTAGTCAAGGCTTTGGCAGAATTATAAACTTATGAAAAAAAGCAGCATGTGTACTTCTCGATAAACCTTTTGATTCACCTCAAAGACTCATATTACAAAATTAGGTTGAATGGAAATTGACAAAAGAAGTAAAGCTATTTTAGTATTAAAGTTCTATGTGGAACTGTACTACAACATCTACAAAACATATTAGGGCAGATACAACCACAACCTAGTTATCCACTGCACTCTGAAGAAGCTGGAAATCTCTTTCACCCAAACCTAAAATACAGCCGTTAAAGTAAAGCTTTAAATATATAGAGGTTATTGTGTGGAACAGCTTGCCTTTTCATATAAAAATAATCAAATTCTTTCTGTGCTTTTAAAAATAAATGCTTCGATAACATGTTAAATAAGAAATACCTACTCTGTTTCAGCTACTGTTAAAGAATGTATATATTAAACATAAACATATCGTTGAGAAAACCTAAACGGAGAACATTTATTTTACTACAAGAGTTACCTTCGATAAATAAGGCATTATTATTATCATTATTATTATTATTATTATTATTATTATTATTATTATTATTACACAATAAACGAGCTATAAATGTCTGATCGCAGATTGCCGAAAAAGATCTGCAATAGAAAATGAGAAAATGAACCCCCCCCCCCCCCCCACGACGCTGGTAAGTGGTGAAGTTCCGATATAAGTACTCCCCAGGGGCAGAAGCCTTAGACATTGATGTGGACATTTTGGTGACATTTTTGAAAAAAGTCAAATATTTTAAATTTGTTTTTCATATATCTAAACAATTAATACTGCTGAAATATATATTGAAATATTGCTAATTAAATAAAAGAGAATGAAAACTTCTATAATTAATCAAACGATTCCAACGCAAGTCAGCAAAGATTATAAGTACCTTTAATACATTTTCGGACTGGAAAAGAATTGATATGTATGAATAAGCAAATTTTAAACAGTATTACCACTAAAAGACATATATTCATTGAAGAGACATTGAAATGAGTACTGATTGTATGGGCATAAATAATCAAGATTTGTATGCATTATTCAATTATATTAAACCATACTTTAAGATAATTATCATTAGAAACATTCGGCAACTTGATTATGTGAAAGGACAACGAGATTCAACGAGCAGACCTATAAAGATAACCAATCAAAATGGCTGGCAGACTAAGTTGAGTATATACATTTTTACAATAGAACATGACCTATGGACACAGTTAACAGAGTTGATATGATGATGTTATTGAACATTTTATTTGGCATTTTCCTACGAAATATGGACAGAAAACAAGCAAACTATAAGATGGGTGTTTGATAGAATTTAATATATGACATTACACATAAAAATACCAGCCACTTAGAGGAAATTATTATATTGATTTGCCTGGATTTGTTAAGGACAAAGAAGTTTATATCAAGTTAAACAATGAGGACGATAAATGTTTCTTTTCATGCCATATAATATGCGTTAAATACACTAAGTGATTAGGTAGATAAACCATCAAAATACGCTTTGGATAGATACAATAATCGGTTGAATAGATCTCCACTGAAAAACAGATCCAAAAATTGAAAATTAATTTGATATCTCTGTAAATAGGTATGAAATATTTCAAGGGGGATACAGTGATATGGAAAAAACTAAATTAAACAGGTTTTTAATAACTGGGACCGAGAAAGTCAGACGATTTAGCACATTGATCATATTCATTTCAAGCGATGCTATCTAATTTCAGTGCGACACTGCTAGAAATGGACAGAATGTATTCCTTTCATACGGAGGTGATTAGAAATCTGGATGGTATCATTACTTTGGAAGAAAATATGTATGTATGTATATATATATATATATATATATATATATATATATATATATATATATATATATATATATAGAGAGAGAGAGAGAGAGAGAGAGAGAGAGAGCGAACTTTTATTAGAAAACTTGACTACTGATCTTCAAACCTGCGCCATTCGTCGTCCAATTTTGATGAAAACAAATCTGGGCTTGTTAAAATTGTACGAAAACCAGCTTGCTTTTAAATTTTATGAAAACTATAGGCCACCCACACCACTTACACACCAAACAGAATGGAATAAAAGCCAGCGCACACCTCTCAAATGTATTATCTTCAAATTCTGTAATTCCGAACAACTATGAATTTGTTTGCAGGATTACAACCTTACTACCTAATACATATCCCCTGTGAATAGACATAGGAACATAACCACTTACCCATAGGAAAGAGGCCTCGTTTCTTTGCAGATTATTTTTCCTACTCTGCGTTATTGAAATTTTGTGTTGAATCGTTGCATACACGAGATTCTGTGTTATGCTTTCTCGTACTTCAGTCGTATTTTGTTTTTGCATACACGAGATTCTGTCTCATGCTTCAGCATACATTGGCATTATGTATTTTATTTATTACTTTTTTGTGTTGCTTCTGTTTCTTGTTATTTCTCTGAAGGTACTTTTATCTGATTTTATGCTGCTAGCTTTAGGTAGTAAGGTGGTACTTAGACTATATATGTAAAATATTTTAGGCGGACACCTCGGTTCGATCCATCAACCTTTGGTCTGCAAGTCTGACGCTAAAAGCTATCGTGCCGCATCACTCAGTTATTAATACTATAATTTATAGACTATGTGAGGACTGATTTTCACTCTCTGGTTATCAGTTAGCTGAGATAAATAACTTTTATATACGTACATACATACGATCATATAATTTATTCATTTAGTTTATAAAATAATTCTACACAATTCTCGCACAGACAGACCTAGATTGATAAATTCACGTGATAATACATTGACCGATTGATCTATAAAACCAACCCAGAAATTTTTTCTCAGACCAGAGCATTCAAGAAATTAAATATCGGCATAAATTGAAACAACTAAAATTCTAATGCATCAATGTGGCCTACTTATACATGTATTTACTACATTTTGATAAATCAAGTTCAGTTCTAGGCGTAGTACCTGGTAAACAAGTCAAGATCACTGTGACAGGTGTTAATTCTTGCACAGACAGACCTATCAATAAAGTCACATTCTTTATGACATAGTCAGTTCGATCGATCATACCTTCGCAAATTTTAAACTCAGACCAGACCATTCAATAGATTAAACATGTTCATACATTTATATAATTTCTGAATTTTAATAAATCAAATTAGAATACTTATACATGTATTTTAGTATAATTTGATAAATCAAGTTTACCTACTTCTAAGCGTACAGACGTCTTGTAAACAAGTCAAGTCTATAAACAGGTGTACATTTTCGTTCAGACAGACCAAACAGTGAGCTACGTGCTTAATACAGTATATAGTCCAACAGTTAACCAGACACTTTGGTAAGGTCATAAAACGTATATAATTAAATGAAATACATAAGCCAAACCGGTAATTAAGGGATCTATACTATGATAATAAGAGACCAATTGGTTAATTGATCAAATGTGGGGACAAATTCAGCTGGATAGAAGATCAGTCTTTAAGTCCGATAAGACGAAGATAGGGAAGCAATCTTTAAGTCCTATAAAATATTATGAACTTAAAGATTGGCTCATAAAATAGTCGACTTACACATTGCACAATCGGGTCAAATGAAAAGACATTTCCATATGGAAGGGTTTATGTTAGTCACGTAAACGATCAGTTCCAGGCAGACGTCGTTTATATGAGAGCTTACGAAAATTCAGCCATAAGACAAATATATTTTAACAGTGTCATTACAAAATATGTCTGGTTTAAAAAGCACAGACAAAAACGAGAGACGATATATCGAACGCTTTTACAAAAATATTCAATGAATGAAAAACTGAAAAAGTACAGTTCGATGAAGGAAAGGAATTTTATAATGTAAAAGTCGAGGAGTTATTGAAGAAGAAAATAGCGAATACTTTTCAACTTACTCGGATTAAAAAGCATCTGTGGTGGAAAGACTTTAATCAAACTCTTAATAGCAGAATGTGAAAATAAAACCAGAAAAAAGGTATATATATTAAAAAACCTTATTGATTGATATAATAGATCAGATTATCGATCTATGGACATGTCGCAAATTGAAGCCAGTAAACCTAGCTACAGGTTAAAAAGTATGGATTAACTTATTTGGCTATCTTATAACAGATGCCAATGGAACGCACAAATATAAAATGGGTGAAAAAGTCAGGATGTGAAAACATAAGTCTATTTTCTGCTAAAGGCCATTTTCGTCATTTCATAGAAGAGACTTTTTATGATAAGATATGTAATTTTAGGAAACACTGTAGTATATAAATCAGAAGATATTAACGGGAGAGAATATTGAGGGATTATTTTACGAGGAAGAGTTATCTCTATATAGCAAATACAATAATGTCTTCAAAATTAAGAAAATGTTTAAAAGTAAAAAAAATGATAGCAAACAAATAATGTGCTGGTAAATAGAAAGGATATGATGAATCTTTTAATAGTTGGGAGACGGAAAAAATATTGTCTCACTAAAGTAGGCGCTAGTCATAAGTTCATTTTAACTCTGTTTTTATACATATAATAGATATTATATGTAATAGGGGTTAAATAAAAAACGAAGTCTATTGATGAAATGGAAGGTCGAAATGTAAACTACAAACGATGCAAAGATTGTGAAAATATGAATTCTTACTGGTATAATAGAGGAGGAAATAACAAAATCAGAGAATGCAACCAACCAAATATTACCTGTGAATGTTGAAAATTTATGGAAAGGGGCTCGTTGTTTTCTTATCTTAACGTACATTTCACATTAGTTTTATTGATGAAAAATAGTACTAAAAATGACAAAACAATTTTATTTTAAAAAATTTACTGCTGTGCTAATTGGTGGAAGTAGCTACAGCAGCGCAGTGTCACTCCTTGGTAAATCAAAAAGAGGTATTCAAATATTGGCTATTTATTTTAATTTAGCCACAAAAGCAGTAGAATTCACTGGTCTTATTGCTAGTGTAATACAGTCAGATGGAGATTAGAAGTAACTTTAGTTTTGACTCCATCTCCAAGAAAATTAAAACGAATTATGAATGAAACTGAAACAAAAGGAATTATTATAAGAAAGCTACAAGATTCACTTAACACACTTCAAAGTGAAAATGGAGATTTATACCTGAAACAGTAGAAAGTGCTCAACATCATTCGTTTTATTTTTTATTTTTCTAAAACAAGTTGAGCCACACTTCTTGAAAATAATAGGCAGAACAATTAGAAATTTGAGGTTGATAAAAGTCCAGCTCGATTTATCTGTTAAATTCGGAATAGTAGAAGACGTTTCGTAGATTGTAAAAACGTAATGAACAGAAAGTAACTTGAATATAAAGTTCTATAACTGTTTAATGAACTGCAAATAAAATTAAAACAGGAAATAAATGCAGATACACAAAAATATAACCGTGATTAATATAAACATTGGTTTAGTATATTTCCAATAAATATACAAGATATAAATAGATTTGAAAATAAACTTAATATTTCTCGTAATGTTTATGAACCAGTGGACAAACTTATATGACCAGTGAGAATAACGAAAAGAGAAAAACATGTTGATAAGCTAATAATATTTAAAGGTGCCAATTATTATTATTGTGGAATAAAGGATTTATCAAAATTGGTTTCATCCTAAATTAACAAAACAAAAGAGATGAAGTAGTTTTATTAGAAATCTTTCAATTTTTTTACAAAAAATTCCGAATTAAAATTATAAAAAAACACGAAAGACAATGCAACCAAACATATTTACAATCAAACGAAGTAAGGCCGTTGAAATGATGTTCAGTAGTAAAGATACAAAGCATTATAATTCCACCAATATATGATATATATGTGAAAAGACTTTGAAGCCCACGAAGACGTAACCGTTAACAACTACAAAATTTAAGTTTAATTACAAATATCCAAAGAGCACAAATATTTGGTAATTTAACGGATATAGAAAATAACTTTAAAGAACATATTGATAACATTGAGTTAAAAGTTAAAGAAAAGTTACCATTGGGTGGAAGGTTAAGACGACCTTTCAAAGAAAAAGGTGTTACAATTGATACTGTATGATAGCAGCAAATATTTTATAAAAGGATTAACAACAGGAAGAAGAAGCGTAAGTGCTGGTAGCGGGGGTTCCACAAATTCGTTCATTGATAAAATCATAAAAATTATGAACAATGTTGCCGATTGTTTGTTTAACTTAGCTAAACAAAGGCAGCATTACCTGGTATAATTGGCAATGTAATAAGCTGGCTTTTAACATAGTTTCTTTAATATCTGATAATTCCATTTTGTTAATTCTTGCAATAATTAGCTTTTCCTCAACAATTGTTTTGTTGGGGTTTTTTTGTTTATTTTTTAAAAAAATCTGATGTCCATGACTTATTTATATAACATTTGTCATGGTTGTTTCGATTCACTGCATAGAGAACATGAAACGACTAAAATTGGGCGATACATAGTGGCTTTCTATACAATTTTTTATGCGTATAGTAGGTGGGGATCGCCCAGTGGTTGTTCACAAAATTTAATCTGTCTGTGTTTTTGTTTTCATAAAAATTTGACGACCAGTAGCATAGGATTGTTTTGCTTTTTTTCATTCATAAAGGTAAAGTGAACAAACAGTGAGACAGGGTTATCTTTCTAATAAAACTTTGGCCACCTGTGGTCCAGATTTTTCTGGTAAAATTTGTAATACCAGTTGCATGAAATTGTGGCCACCAGTGGCTCAGGTTTCATTTCATAAATTTTGAAGATCAGTAGCCCGGGGGGGGGGGGGGGATACAAATGGCGACCAGTGGAAATATTTTCATGCAATTTGACAACCAGTGGCCCAGCTTTTTCATCAAAACATTTTTTGAGGTGTGGCTTTGTTGGCCCATGACTTTTTTCATAACATTTTGAAGATCACTGCCAAGGTCTTTTAGTGAAAGTTTAAAGTCTAGTGCCTGTAGCCAGGGTGAAGGTCAGATGTTAGGGGTGAAGGTCAGGGGTTAAATGACTTAGGATTCTGAATCGGTTTACTAGTCTTTACTACCTCCTCCATTATAACCTTACGGTTAGATGATATCTTTAGTACATATTATATTATCTGGTCTAAGATGGCGTTAATTTTTGCAACCCATAGTATCCGTCTTGTGTCGCCATCGTAGGAGTAGGTCGAAACAATTTTGTTCTCTGTACGATAAACACGATTAGACCACGTCGTTTACGTCATTTTAATACCTTTCTTCAATTGTTTCATCTTTATTTCTTCTATTATTTACGTCTTGTTTGTAGATTACCCAAGTTGTTTCTTTCCCTGACGAAGAGCTTGTTCAGCTCGAAACGTTGGGAAACTGTTTTCTAATTGCACCGTGACCATTTTCTGTCTGTCTGTCTCTCCCTCTGTACACACACACACACACACACACACACATATATATATATATATATATATATATATATATATATATATATATATATATATATATATATATATTAGCGTCAATTCAAAGTTCAATGTATTGTTTACTTGAAAGTATAACTGTATCGTACACAAAGTCTTCAGGGTGCGCAATAGAGACACAAATTCCAAACGTGAAAGTGCAACAATAAAATATATCATGGACAATGCAAACGGCTCAATACATTTCCATCAGGTTCTTACGAGTACACTCAAGTCAATTTATAAATGTTAACAGACTAAACGTTTACAGAGGTAATGATTGCATTCGGGTGTTTTGCAACTGGTTGGATAAGAGCTTAAAACTAGTGTGTAAACAATTAGGACTGAAAAATGCAAAACCTATGACGTCTACAGATTTTGGCAAAAAACTGTCTACAAAACATGTCATGACTATGAGAAAAATCATTAAAGATAACCTGGGAGACGAAGATTGCGTTCACAGAGTTTCTTGACCACGATCACTTGACTGGAATGTATATGGGAGCTGCTCAAAACGAATGTTATTTGATTTTTAGATACCCAAACATATTCCATTCTTCATTCACACCTTGTTCGGTTATGACAGTCATATGTCTATCAAGACTCTTTTTTATATGATCCGGATTAAGAGGCAAAAATCATACCGAATAAGGACAACAATATATGTTTCCTTCAGCAAGGATTTGATTGTTGATATGTTCATGAAGGATAGTAAGGTAAAAATGTGAACAGATCGATTAGAAAGACATTCACCCATGCGAATACACGGGAAGCTTTGAAAGATTGAATAAAGCAGCTATAATACCAAAGAAAGTTTTAATCATCACTTAACGATTGAAACATATTACCTGTATGTACATGATGTGATGTCACACAACTGCCTGCAAACTGTATGTGATCTACATGATTGTAACTTAAAAAGGTTACTTTAATGTTGTATGTAAGAGTTCAAAGAGCTTTGCGATGTATGCGTGGCCCAGTGCAATATTATAGTGTACAAAGACTAGCTCACGATGGCATGTTCAAGATAAAGGGTGTAGAACACAAGCTTTTGAGAGACTACGACATGTTTCTGATGACTTAAAGTGGAATTCTGGGCGGAAGTATGATACCACATATCTACTCAAAAGCAAATAAAAAATATTATACGGATGATGAAGCAAAAATACTAAATTAGGAAGAATTCGATGAAAAGAAACCAAAATCATATTATGTACCTATATGCCGCGAATCTTTATGAACCGGTCATGAGTCAATACAGGTCAGTAAATAACTTTGGATTGGCAACTAATGAACAAATTACATGGGTTGGAGAAAATTTGTTTAAATACCTGATGATAGTGATACTGGTTGCATATTAGAAGTAGACGTGGAGATTCCATTATATTTGTATGATCATTTCAAGGACTACCCGCTAGCGAGGGAAAAACTTGTACCGGACTAGAAGCTGTAAGTTTCGGTAAGATATCTTTCGTTTTCAATTACTTGCATTTCTTTATGTCTTTTGTTTCTGCATTCATTTCTATCAGGTTAATTTTTGAAAAAAGTATTTAACAAATGTATATCTCCTTGCATGTGTTGTACTCGTTGAGAATCAAGGTAAACTCCTCATGCTTAATTTCATTGTAGTTGATCTATTTGCTTATCATGTGTTAGAAACTGTTGAGATTGGTAATGGCAGATGCTAATTATATCATATTTAAAATTGTGCTGGAAATCAATTTTTCTGATTTTGTAGCAGTACCTACAAGTATTGCATTAACACCTCCAAAAACTATGCCTGTACCTTTTCCCGCAAAACACAATCCAGCTGTTGAAACACATACACCAGCACAAACTGTTTCCATACTTGCCTCTAACCGATGTAAAACTTCATATTCTAATGTGTGTTTATTTCTCGTATTTACCCTTATAGTGTTCAATCTCCATGGAAAAAAAATTATAAAGATGAATTTAACTGTTTGGAAACGTTTTTGCGGAGCAGAAAGCGTATAATCTAACTGAATTGTACTTGATTCCTTTTCACCTATTATGTAAGGATAAAAGGTTCTCTATTTATTTAGTTCTAACGACTCTTTAAGGACAAGTGCACTTCGTGTACGTTTCCATTGAAAAATATTTACAGAGTAAAAATTCTGTCATCTAAAAATCCCTTTGCGACAAGGCAGTCGATTCTAAACTTGTTAATGAACTGGAATTATAAGATTCTGCAACGTATATTGTTGATGGTGGACCAATGTTTTACGTTTATAATATTTTCAAAACCTTACTGTAGGCAACAGTAAGAGTAGAGCATAATGTTGCATGATCAATTGTGTTCATAATGTTTTATCTTTCAGTCGACGTTTGTCTGCTATTGATCACCTTAAAGTTTTAGCCAACGGTCTCGCACGCGTAATGTTACATTTGTTTCTAAGGTGTGATCAATTTTGTGAAGTAATAGTCCCCGTGTTTTTTGGTGATCGATTGTGAACTAAGTAAAAATGGAATAATTAGCTTTACAATGTATTCCATACCCATGTTGGTAGGTGGAATTGTGACATATTAATCAACTTAATTAAAATCATGGTGAATGCAACTGCGAGAGCAGATTTAAGTGCTTTGTTGTAAACAAAGTTAATAGTGTGTTCTGTTTCAATCGACACATTTCTGGTTATGACCTGAAAAGTTAGCCAACGCGCGCGCAGACGTAACGTTCTGTTAAAGCATATATGAGATTAGTTTGTAAGATACTGAGAAATTCCCTTAAAGATTTACCAACGACAACTCTACGACGTTCTTTTAGTTTTTGTAATGGTACATTTTCAGCTTCTTTTCTAACCTTCGATAAAAGGTACTATCTGTCTTCGCTATATTCCATTTAAGTCACAAGCAAATATGGAAAGTGAAAGATTCATTAATCGAAGATGATAACAAAGGTTAACTGGGAGATGATAAACAAGTTTACTTTGAATAGTGAACAATAGTTTGAAGTCTTATTGGGTGAATAAAAGGATTGATTTCAAGACAAGTTATTTGTATGGAAACGATAAATACATAAATGACTTTTACAAACCTAGCAGATAATATAAATCTTGCTAAAAGCATATGGCGTAAAGAAACAGTTTTTAAAAGAGAGCAAAATGAAAGCAGAGAATAAACACAGGAGTCCTAAATATGAGGAGGAGATGAAAACAGAGAATACTACCATAAATACAGTAGAGAATACAATAGGCAAAGGTGCCAAGATGACGAACATTTCAGGATAATTGACAATCAGAGTAGTATTATAAAATCACTGAAGCAAAACTTCAAATCAGATTCAACATTACGGTATGTGATGTACCATTAATTGATTTTTGTCTTAGAACGCCTAACTTGACAAAACCGGAAGGTGTTACTAATAAGAAACTTTCTGTTGATGAAATTATCCCATCTGTCTTTTTTGATTTGTCTGATCCAGATCAGCAAATAAAGTATTTCCACTGAACAAATACCAGATATATGACAGCGAGAAATGTAGATGTAAAAGTGAAAAACGCCACGAAAGAAAGTCAAAGAAAATCATTAGAAAAAGCCGAATCAGTCAGGACGGTTTACTTCAAAATTGAGGAAATCTTGAAAAGTATTGTCTAATCCTTTTTCCACTTGAAACTTTATTTCATAATAGACAGAGACTACTATAATAACAAATATTTTAACAAGTGTGGTTAAAGGCAGAAGTTCGTGTAAATTATGTATTAAGCACTTCAGAATTTTGGTATGCCTTCCTTTCTGTTGCCTTTCTAAATTAACACATTTGAATATTATCAAACTTTGTACTAAATGCAGATTGAAACAATCCCAATTTGAACGGAATCAATCCAGGAAAGTATATAATTCCGTTGATGCCGTTTTGTCATCTTTCAGTTCCTTTTGTAAACACTCCAAGTTCTCGATTGGAAAAAATTTGCTAATTATCGATGTCTCAGTGCTTTCATTCAATCTAACTATTTTTTTCATCTGGCAGACCATTACTATCTTGCTTAAAAGTCTAGCCAATAGATTCATTTGCGTCTGCCATATAATTAATTTTATCAGATGCCAATCTTCTCCAGCAGTCAACAGTACCTGCTCCAGAGTTATAATAACGTTTACAGGCACCTAACACAACAACAGGTCTCTCTCTCTCTCTCTCTCTCTCTCTCTCTCTCTCTCTCTCTCTCTCTCTCTCTCTCTCTCTCTCTCTCGATCTCTCTCTCTCTCGAGGTATTTCCAGACACGCTGAGGTGGAGTTTTAAAAAATAATTTCTGCTAATCAAATGCAATTGTTTCTATTGGGTTCTAATTGTAATGCATCATGATCTTGTCAAGGTATTTTATATTCGGATAACAGAGTTCACACCTGGAATAGACATGATATATGTATACTGTTTTGTCTGTTACTTTTGGATGGGAGTCATCTAATATTTACAAAGTTTCTTTAGGGTCTACAAATGCAGTATAATGTGTGCGTCCTTGTGTGAACATAGGTGTGTCTATTTATCTAAAATAACGTGATAGCTTTTGCTAACTAAAATGTAGCACGAAATCCGACTTTCTTAATGAATACATTGAACCTTTATTTGCTGTTTTTGCACATTCACATTTAATTCTCTGTTGAATTTGCTCTCTAATCTATTCATTTCCTTTACAGCAGTATAAGCTTGATCTCGTGTCTTTGCATCTTTGGTGGTTTGCAATTAGTTTTTCCATTTCTTCTAGCAGATGTTCTCTGTTGCATTTGTAATATTTTACAACTATCGATTGCGCTAGTAACTAAAATTTGAGGATCGTAGTAACGATGTCTTAAATACGGTTTCTTGTTTCAGCTATTTAAATGGAAATGAAACATCCAGAGAGTACCCAACTCTTGAAACAAAATATATTTTGGTGTTACCAACAAGCCAACAAGACACTCATCAACAAGATTAACTTTTGTTTCATTATTTATCTCTTTATCAATTTCTAATTTGTATATTTATTCACTAAAAATACGTAATTTATTTTCTCTTCGTACTGTATTGTTTTAATCGTCTTGCTATCATAGTTCCTGATGCTTATGGCGATGCTATCCTCACTGAATGTAATCTATATAAATCGGCATATTTTCTAAACCTGGTATGTTATCATTGGTTGTGTGATGGCTACAACTACTAGACTTCTCCCCATCACACAAGTTTATTAAGCTATCTAATTCCGTCAAAGGGTCGTGCCAGTTCTCCATAATACTCGCTAAGCCTGACTCTGTGCTCAAGGTTTTGGGTGTCAATGTATACTCGTCCAAAATACTATGCGCGTTTGGAACAGACGTCAGAATGATCTGTATGCATCCATTCCAATGTTAATCATCTTTGTTGCTTTCACTGATACAAGCAGAAAGGACAGCAATAAAATGTACTGTGGCTTTGGTATGGGCGCACTAAGTATCATACCCTCCAGCTGCAGTGCAGATAATTTGACTATCTGTCCGTACTATACCGACTCGCGAACGAGCACCTCTACACAAATAATGAGTCCATGGAAGTCACATCCTAATAATCCCTGGAATCCCACAAAATATATATGCAATCCAACCTTGCTGTGTTATTTTGCCTAACCCTCAGATCCCACCGCGGCTACCAGAATAGGTTTCTCGTTACAAACCAAGGATCTTATCAGAATATGATGATGGCCAGTAACGCAGAAAGAAGACACATGTTTCACGCCAGGACCAATGTAATAAGTAGAGTAAAATGCGTGAGTTGGCTCTGTGTAGCTGTTGATAAACGTAGCGTTCCTAGATAGTATTCGCTGTCACTGGAGGATTTTATTCTGTCAAACTGTCTAATGAAGACAGAAATCACTCCCAAAAGTAGGATTACACGCTTCTCAAGACTCTAGCTTTAGATGTTTATATGGGACCCTATGTCCCTATGATCTAAGATGTAACTATTTCATGCGGCCTGCGGTCTCACGAGCTGACCTGAATCACATAATAATCTCCAGTCTCAATGGTAAAAATGTTATACATACACGAACCGATATTATGTCTTGGCATGATGTCGAACTGGTCTTGAGCTGATGCTGCCAAAACAATATTCCCTATGACAGGAAAGCCAGAGATGGTTCACCAATACGCCACACATTTATGATGCCTACAACCTAATTGGTGATGTGGATCTTGAAGCGTTATTTTTACCTGCAGCCACGCTATGGTGGTTGTTCTTCTTCTGGTCGTTATTGTGGTGACGGTAACAAACCCGTGACTTCTGGAATTAGAGCAACCCTCACTGGGCCATCTCCCTCCCAACTTTCACCACAGTGATTAAACAGCAGCCAGAGAACTCAGTGTTATATTATTAATGACAGAGGAGCTGTACAAAGATCGTTGCACGGCGTGTGTGTGTGTATGTGTGTGTGTGCGAGTGTGTGTGTGTGTGTGAAGCCTTCCAACCTAGTACTCAGATAACGGAACAATTATTACAATACGAACGAATACAATAGGCACCAAGTTGAAGGAATGAGTTTTAAGTTGTATTTCTGGACTTTATTACGTACAAACGAGCACCTTAGAACAATAGAGGTTGTCATTTGGAAGGTCTAACAAACGCGCGCGCGCGTGCGTGCGTGTGTGTGTGTGTGTGTGTGTGTGTGTGTGTGTGTGTGTGTGTGTGTGACCAGTCGGTTGTGTTCGGTATTTCAGCTGTAAAGTTTTGATTAATCTACACCTTTGTGTGGGCTCAAACGCACAACTGTTGTAACTAATTATACCACTGAATCATACACTGTACAGAAATAAAGTCTGATTTCTAACTGTGGCTTCCGTTGCTGCACACAGTCTGTATATGTTATACTTGTTAATTTTCTTATAATATACTTACGATGACTCTGTCACATTGTCCATTTGATCGTTTGATACATCTGACGGTCATGAATGCCAAGTTCGCCCTGTCTTGGTAGTAAGCCACAGCCTATTAAAATAAATACGTGTAAATTTAGATTGGAAGGTATGAAGGAATGAGATAGATATGTCAACCTGTACCAATTTAGGTAAGTAGACAGGTAAATAGGTAAGTAAACTGATTGCAGTTCGTTTGTAACTTAAGTACCTAGTTGTTTGGGTAAGTCGGTAGGTAGGTAACTGGGTAGGTAAAACAGTTTTGGATTGATTATGTATGTGGTTAATAGGCTAGAGAGTATTTGGATCATTCGATAGGTAGACAAATAAGTAGGTTTGATGACAATCTACTGTTTTTAGCAAAGTACGTGGATAGTTCTTTATTTTTTTAATTATCATTATGCGCTGAAACAATTAGAACATGTAAAGTTTTTAACAAGTGTATAAGACTTTCCTTAAGTGCCATATCGGATCTAGGTTCATAAACATAGGTGCACTGATGGGGAAACTTGATGAAGGGTTATTATTATATAACTGTGACATGTGACCAACTGAACTGAACATATATATATATATATATATATATATATATATATATATATATATATATATATATATATATATATATATGAAGAATGCAAATCATATGGCGAATAACAGTCCTTTCAAGTGCACTTGATCCAGCAAGGGATCGCGTGTGTCAGGGATTTATTAAAATAAATGCACTTAAACTGACCACAAAACCTCAAAGACATCCTAGTCAGAGCCAAGCTAATGCCTATCACAAGCCAAGACCATCCTAGCAAATCTGGTCCCTGTGGTGATAAAAGGTGCAAACCATGTCAAGATATGATAGAGATCAACACATTCTCTCGCACAGCGACGAGCGAAAAATTAAACATACATGGTCCAAACAGAACGTGCAAACCAGAGGATGTAATGTATCTAATTACATGTAAGCTCTGCGGCTTTCAGTGTGTCGGAGAAACTAAAAAGCTACACAAAAGGACCAGTCTTCATAGATCTGATTGGATGACAAAGAAGCTGGACAGAAGTCCAGTTTCAGAAGACTTCTCTTCCCTGGCCACACTTTCAGTGATGTAACACTGACTGCAATGGCTGACAACCTAAACTGGAGTTCCGAAACCAGGAAAAAAAATGAATCTTGCTGGACATGCCACCCTAGAAACAAAGTAGGTTAAACCAAGAAGACTAGAAAAAGGACAACCACATGCAAATAAAGTCATCATCTGTTTTACAGCCACCATTTTTCAATTAAATAATTCATTCATTTGCTCATTACTCACTCACTCACCTATAATTACTACTGTTTTTGAAGTTCTTTCTGGTGTTATTATTGATATGATCATTACTCGCAATGAAGAAACAATGAAATATCCGGGATATAATTTGTGTTACACCAATTTACACTAACAAACAGATGGCGTTATGGCTCCTCCCTTTGCAAAATTTACTCTAGGCTCATATTATTGTGGTATTTCATTGTATCGTCAACACACAAAACAATGACTTCTTTTTTTATCGACATAAATAATGGGACGAAACTATATTGCTTTTGATTCTATAGTTTTCAGACGGGTGATATAAAGATTTCATGAGTTTTAATATAAAAGCAACAATCAATAGATAGCGTGCATTTGTTTACAAATGTGGATGGAATGAATGTTTGGTCAAAGCTAGTTGTGTTCTACAATCACAGACAAAGGAATACAACAGTTGATTTGTCAAATTCAAGTATAGACAAAAGATATCCTTCAGAAAAGATGAAGATTTATCGATCACATTTAATGATGATAACGTAGAAATAATCAATCGTGATAGCAAGATTGTCAAAACAGGACTGTATGAACAAGGAATAAATTACTTATTTTATGTGAGTAAATACACAAATTTCTATCAAGTTAAATGTATAGTACAATTCGAAGATTTAGATCACTTGACAAGCAAAATCAGAAATAGACTTCGTGGACAACAAAGTTTGAAAAACAACAGCATGGTGGCTCAGTATATGAACTAGCTGTTTTTGAATCAACCATAGGAATGGCAAATATCGACATAAATATGAAATCATTGATACGTTTGAAAGAATTAAAAAATACCTTGCAAATTGTTGCAAATAAAAGTTCTAGTTGTCAATTAATTTCCGGTTGGTTTGGTGATAACGCCTGAAGACAATTAATCAAGCGTAACATATTATTTGGATGTTATTATATCGTTTCCAATGACTGAAAACAAAATATTATTTTAATAGACCTTTACTATGACTCTGAATGTACACTTGCTTACACAAATACTAATCCATTGTGGAAACAAATTAAAAAGGACAGAAAGACAATCAAATACGCTGAGTTGGAAGAAACGTTAACTCAACTATTTATTTACACTTTAGACAAGCAGGGTACAAAACGATTTCCACAGAGAAATGCCTATATAGGTCACATGGATGAGCAGTGACAGGCAGATATTGTTGATATGAAGCATATAAAAATACAAAGCTGTATACAAATATATTTTGAAACAGATATGTGCCTTCTTAAAATACATTTAACCTGAAAAAGTAAAACAAAATGAAATGTTGAAGGAGAGAAAGCCTAAAGATAGATGGATGAAGGAAGTGATTTTACAACAGAAAGTTAAAGATTTGTTGGAAAAGACAAACACTTAGTACTTTTCAACTTACTCAGACAGAAAGGTAATCAGAAAACAAAAACGTCGGCAGTGGAAAGGTTTAAAAGAACTCTGAAGACTAGAACACGGAAAATGGGTTAACGTGTTGCCAACGTATAGTTATGGATACAATAACACACATTTCACGTATATAGATATTACTCTTGTTGAAGTGAGCAGGGAAGAAAACAGGTCGATAGTGTGAATCAATATATTAGATTATTTAACACCTGATATGTTTGGAACTCTTAAATTTAAAATTGGTAAAACAGTCAGAATTTAAAATATAAAGCAATATTCCAAAAGACTACCTTCCTAACTTTACAGAGGAAATATTCATAATCAGGCAAGCAGAAGTATGTAATCTACTTTTTTTTTTACGAACAAGGATAATTAAATGGAGAGGATACTATGGTTATGTTTTACGAAAAAGAGTTATCTTTATGTGATAAACAAGATGACATATAAAATTTGAAAAGAGTTTGAAGACCAAATTAATTATATTCAAAAGTATGTTCTTGTCAAATGGAAAGGATGTGATAAATCGTTTAACAGTTGTGATTCATCAGAAGACATTATTACGTTTAAACAAATGATGTGTCAAAGACACGCCTCTCCACTGAAGACAATGAAAGAAGCATAAGACACAGATAGCAGTGTTAAGGAGCATGAAAAATTGTAGGTTTCGAAAGATAACGACATTCGACAATGTAACAAATGTAGGAGAAAACTCAGTGTTTTAGAAACTGAAGGAATTAAAACATGCAGGTCGTGTGAATTTGTATTGATCAGACAACCAGAAGGGAAAAAGAAAGTACACACAAAAATATCACAAATAAAGAGCAAAACGGTATACATGAAAAACGTGTGAAGGCAACTACAATGCGAGCAATGTCCTAGGCTTGTAATGAATGCCATCACAAAGAAATGAAAAAAGATAACATGCAAAAATATTCCAACTACATCTCTAAATCGCTGAAAACAAATACAATGTAAAAGAGTAAAAGCTGGTATATGATATTTTGAATAAAATAAAAGGATAATGAAGTCCACATAGATGTTGATTCAATCATGAGGACATTTAAACGTCATTCAAATTTAATTCAAATAAGATATTGATGAGAATCGTATACATATTTTTATTAGTTATGCATTTTTTCCGGATAAATTGTTTACCATGAATAATGTTAACTTATCCTTGAAACCTTCAATCTCAAAGAAAAATTACAAACAACAAAATTTTAAAAAAATAAATTGAAATGGAAAGAATTGGTACATCATATTGATGAAGCAGAAACCAGTACACCTTTCATAGTGTGTTTATATATAGATTTTTTAATATTCTGTTGTTAGATAAGTTTCATTAGATGGTTATTTCAATTAAACTTTGAAATGAATGGTACAATCATATTCTGAAGAAGTGTGTTCTAAAAAAGTAATGGGTAGTTATACAAGTTTAAAAATGCATAATAGAAAAGCTGATAGATTAAATGGAGGAACGAAATACAAAATCCAAAATACCAGAGATGTAAAATGTTGTGTCAAAGAATTGAGATTAGTGATGTATTACCATAGAGGAAATAAACATATTAGAGAGGCACATAAAAATAGGAATACATGTGAATGTAAAATTTAGTAAATAGAGACTCAGTGTATTTATACAAACAAAGCCAATTCCATATACGAAGAAGAGGCGAACATTGTTCAAAAACACTCAGTTTTAGTTATTAAGTGAACATTGTTCAAAACAGTCAAGATTTAGTTATTAAGTGAACATTGTTCAAAGCATTCATTTTTAGTTATCAAGTGAACATTGTTCATAACACTCAGTTTTCAGTTATCAAGTGAACATTGTTCAAAACACTCACTTTTTAGTTATCAAAGTTTAAACTTCATCGTAGATAAATGGATTCCAAATTAAAAAAGACAAAAAGAATAACACCTTACACTTGTTCTGGAACTCAATTTAATCAATCAAACTGGTTAACTCACCATAACGAAGTCAATATATTGCATTCACTTACTGTAATGAAACCCATGCAAACCGCAAACCATTAAACATTTGTAATAACTGCATTTCAAACTTTAACAGTGATGAGCCTGTGAAAAGATACAGATCACAGAGTGACAAAAAATGTTGGCAGAATCAACTAAACTGGGCAGTGTGGATCGCAACAGCTGGTTGTGGGATTTTCTTATGCGTTTCATAGACAAAAGCATACCACAGTTAGTCAAATCGGAGTGCACATTTCATTTTTATTTCCAGATGCGAAAATCTGATGACGATGCATTGAAAGCAAATAGCAATAGCATTGAAACTAAATACATTTACATAATCTGCAACAATGTTAGAATTCTACTGCATCATGACTTCAGATAAAAAAAACAACATATACTTGAAAGATAACGGACCAGAAGAACACAAAAGTGTATACCAAAATTTTCGAGAGACTACATCTGCCGTTACGTTAGTTGCTTGCTAACGTAAATGTAATAACGTATCAGGTACTGTTGAGTACTGGATAATATTGCCATTACGATCTGATGAAAAGAATTATGTGGTAGATCAAGAAGAAACTACATGATGGACATACTTTTTCTGCAAGAGAGTAGAGCGTATGTGATTTGTTTGTTAGGTACACATGTACAAAACAGAATATATATTACACAGTCTGTTTGGACACTATCAGCAACTGTAAGAAAGCTAATAAAGCTATTAATTTTAAGACAGCAAAGTTACAATACAGATGAAGACATAATGGTAAAATTCTAACTGTACATACCAGATTCAAAAGTTAAATTGAACTATGCTTTTGGTGGTGACGATACCTTTTTGTTAATGAGTTACATGGTGTCGAAAATGGGTAGTATCACTGGATACAACAACTTACAGAAATCCAGAGACACGTTTAAACTGGGGATAAACCCAAAGATTAATACCGAGGTAATAAACAGAGGTATTCCAAAGACATAAACTACGACAAGAAAGTTTAGAGGACAAAAGAAGACAAATGGGGTAAACATTATGTGTAGAAGAAATATTATGCTGAAGATGTTTCGACCGAACGCCTCGACTCCTGAGATGATATTTCTATTGTCAGGGCTGCTAATGCGATCAGATACTCAGACTTTCTAATGACACATGGCAATGTAGAAACGAAAAAACAAAACAAAAAACAAACAGTTTCAACCACTTAAAAAACCAACAGCACTCGTTTCCTTTTTTATATAACTTGTTAACCTCTTACTCTTGTAAATGTTTTGTTGATACCTTTTGAAAAAATATCATGTGCTGTCTTCAATTCCTAAAACATTTATCAATAACAGATGTTGTACTTCGTCTATTTTTAAACCGCGCATTATGCTTGCTTTGAATCTACTTATAATAACTAATTAATGATTTTACGAGGAATTACAAAACCACTTACAAGATTTTCAGAAGTATCAAATTATGCTTGAACTTGTAAATCTACAAATATCATCATCTTCATGTGCAGGACTTCCAATTTCTTGAATTTCAAAATAGTTATCAGCCATTTTAGAATTATTTAAATAGAAAAGAAATGAATAAATCAGAGTTAGAAAAGGAACTGGGATTCGCCTCAAGTAGCGCTTCGCAATGTATTGAAGAAAAAAGTAACCACGTTTGTACAGAAATGGAAGAGTATAAACAAGAATTAGACATAGCTATTGGAAATGGAAAATGAAAAGTGATACCTGCTAAAACTTCGCCGATTTTTAAAAAAACAAATGAAAGAGAAACAAATTAGGAAGACGTATGAAATCTTGGTACATGTTAAAGCTGCTTCTAGAAGTTTAAAACATCATGGAAAGATCCAGTAATATCCACTGTAACATCAATAGTGAGTCAAATTATTCCAATCACATCTTAGGCAGTTTACAAATAGAATTAAAAATGAATACCTGACAACGAACGGAATTATATACCTCGCCGGATTTTTTGTCTCTTAAACCATGTTTGCCTGAATCTGAACTAAGGATAACAGAAAATAAAGGATCTGAAAATGTAGAAAAAATACCTAATAAATTAAATGTGTACCGGTTGCTTCGTCGTTGATGGATTTGTACCTTTAACCACACTTGTTGCAAGAGTCAGCACTGCAGGAATCGATTTACATTGTGCAGTAAAGTCTAGCAATGAAAACAGAGTAGACAATGCTGCTAAAATTATCTCAATGATGAAGTCAACCATCTTGAATGATTGAACCGTTTTGTCATGATCTTCTATGTCTTGCCTTGACGAAATTGTATTATTTTAGACCTGTTTTCACTAGCTATCATGTTACCTTGTGTTTGACCAATGAAAACACTTTCTTTGTTATTCAGGATCAGATAATCAAGGCGGAACACAGTATGGCATGATCAATGTGAAGGTAGTCGTCACTAGTGACTTCGAGCTGTGTAAAGTTTGACCATATTCGATATAAATCAATTGATGGTAATGATATTACATTTAATGTCGTGCCTAATTTGATGTTGTGTTTTAGTGCTTGTAAACTTTACTTCATGTCTTGCTAATTAGTCTGAAGTTTTCATCATTTCTAAACTACTTGTGATAATGATCTATATTTTCATTCATCCAAAGTATCCTTTTTTCATTATACCAATTTTTGATGTACGCCTTTTTACATGTTTTGCAATAACAATGTTTATTCAACACAGTTATATTTTATATTCACAGTATTTTGAACACTTTTTAAAATATGGCTTGTTTATTTAAATACATACATTTCAAATTAGTTTTTACAACGTAAAGTAACGTCGTAAGTTATCTTACAACTAATCTTTCTGACATCTTGAAATCGTTTTTAATTAAATTTCCAAATTTCATTGTCAAATAAATGGAGGCAAACACGACAAAAGGCACCTTGAAAGTTAGCAAAGAACCAGAGAAAGTAACTGTACGAAAGAAAGCAAAAACATCTACGCAGACTTAAATTCGAAAGACCAGTCGGAAAATGTTCACAGGGATTTTAAAAAGCCAAAACCGATTGAATAAGCAACAAAAAGACTTAAAACCACCAAGACCTTGCAAGTAGCATCGCAAAGAAACATGAAATAAACTAAATAAACTGAAAATACACAATCTGATATTCAACAAGAGGTGCTGTTGCTCTTTGATGTATCTTTTTATTTTGTCAACGCTTAAAGATATTTCTTTATAGACTCTTTGTAACCGTAGGCAAGATGTTTCAGAGGGATACCAACATACTGCTGATTTATACGTTGGATTTAGCAATGTGCAATGGATTAAGGTATAACTCTATAAAAGAGGTAAGAATAGTGCGCTTACATATAATCCAATACCAGAAATGCCTTAGAAGAACTTTTAAGTCTGCGATAAGTTTTCCTTTTTTTCACTAGATAAATAATAAAATGTCAAACGAAACAACAACAACAAAAATATCCATTATCAACACAAATTAAAATGCAACATTAAGCTCGTCTCTTACTCTTACCGATAGTCTGCTTTTGAAGCAGCTGTTTAATATGTCAATAGGTTCACCATCAGCAATTAAATAAGTTTTAAAGCTAATAATTTCATTTTCACTTAGTTCACAATCGACTACCTGGCATAAATAGACTTTACCTCACAAACCTATTAACACAAACACATTGAAACACACACTCACACACACACACTCACACACACACACACACACACACACACACACACACACACACACACACACACACACACTTTATATTGCTAACTTTTCTCGCTAGATAAAGAAGCAAAAGTCGAACGAACCAAACAATATAATCAGCACAATTTTCCATTCAATATTAAACTCGACTTCTACTTTTGCCAACAGCATACTTTTGAAAAAGCTATTAAAGTTTAAAAAATTTCCACATTCAACAATGGATTATGAGGAAGTTTTCAAGCTAATCATTCTAGTTTCTTGAAGCCATTTCGCAACCGACTACCTGATAGCATATGCATATAAACCTGAAGATAAATTATTATTAATCAATCAATATATAGGCTTTGAAAATCATACAAAGTTGTATACAAAGGTTTAAATTGAGTTGAGGCAAGTGTGTAAACAGTTCACTCGGTGTAAGGCAGGTGTGTAAACAGTTCAGGAAGTGAGAGGCAGGTGTGTAAACAGTTCAGTCAGTGTAAGGCAGGTATATAAACAGTTCAGTCAGTGTAAGGCAGGTGTGTAAACAGTTCAGGAAGTGTAAGGCAGGTATGTAAACTGTTCAGTCAGTGTAAGGCAGGTGTATAAACAGTTCAGTCAGTGTAAGACAGGTGTGTAAACTGTTCAGGAAGTGTAAGGTAGGTGTGTAAACAGTTCAGTCAGTGTAAGGCAGGTGTATAAACAGTTCAGTCAGTGTAAGGCAGGTGTGTAAACAGTTCAGGAAGTGTAAGGCAGGTATGTAAACTGTTCAGTCAGTGTAAGGCAGGTGTATAAACAGTTCAGTCAGTGTAAGACAGGTGTGTAAACTGTTCAGGAAGTGTAAGGTAGGTGTGTAAACAGTTCAGTCAGTGTAAGGCAGGTGTATAAACAGTTCAGTCAGTGTAAGGCAGGTGTATAAATAGTTCAGTCAGTGTAAGGCAGGTGTATAAACAGTTCAGTCAGTGTAGGTATTTCCGCAGCTGTATTGTGTTTATCATGAATAGCTACTAGTAGATTTGTTCCTCTAAACTTGACGGAATTTAGCACATCTTTTATTGGAATTGTTTTTAAATTAAATGATGAGAAAAATCGACAAAAGGTCTAAAAACATCATGAAACAGTAACATTATCAGTCACCAAGTTACAATTTCTCGATGATATGATCAACAATACAATAGGTAGATAACAACGAAGCACCAACAACGGAATAAATCATGAAGAGTATGTTTTAAATGATCAACGAGTACAACCGATACAATGAGATAAAATACGAAATCAGACAAAAATGAACATATAAACAAAATTAAAAGAAATCGAACTCTTTTTTTAACCAACTTTCATCCCAAGTTAATAAATGGTGTCAGGCAAGAAATCAACATTTCAATCAATGGTCTCCCTGAAAACTAAATTTTGTTTTTGCCAATCCAATTGATAACCGAAATAGAAAACTATACATTTCATTATTGTTGGTTACTACCATATTTCGGATGAACCTTAAAACAATATCTTTTGCTACATCGATGGCAACAACGAAACAAGAGATGTATCAATTCCTGATGGTTATAACAACTTTTACAAGTAGATGACAACGTCAAGAAAGGAATAATTGTAAATGATGATAATGGAGAAAGTATTGGTGTCAAATCTTTGATAAACATCTCAAAAAGTTCAAACAAATCCGAGCAATAATTACACAGAGTACGTAACAAACTACAAGTAAGAAAAGCTTGCATACAATCGTCATAGAGTTATACAAGCATCTACTGAATATAATAGAGCTTGTGAGTTTTAAGAAAAAATTATATATTTTTCTCGGCCAAATTAATAACACACATTTTTTTTAATGGTTTTTATTAGTGTTTACTATAGCTTTTGCCAGTTAAGCAAGTTTTTCACTGAGACTTCGTTTCATAAAATGATAATGATCATTACAAGCAATTACAGACGGGTACAATTAACAGTTTGAATATCAGCAGCAACGATGAAGTTGGAACGTTGTAGCTTTTCTGCTTATACATTAGTAGTAAACAGAGGTTGCTTGCTCATTAGACATTACACAACAATCTGAAGACAAACGTAACCGTAATAGAAATACGTGCAAAGTGTCTGGAAGATAACAATGTGTTAATACTTGGAATCGAATGAAAACTTTGGATAAAGATACAGTACCCTGCCGAATAAAACCCGGAGACGGTATTAAAATGTGATACTTATAAATAAAACATGTTGCTCTAGGAACACTAATGATTGCAGGAGCAATAACTAACGGTTCATCATTTACAGGAAGTAACTAACTGTTCAAGTTATTGGATTTTAATAAACATAATAAGCCAAAAGGAGATTACCAGATGAAAAAAAAACAACTTCAAAATTCAATGAAAACAGATCAAAGACACTTGACTACTTGAAAGTAAGATTGAGAAAACAAGGTTTGATGATTCAGTACCTAATCAACCTGGACGATGCTTTTCTATATACACATCTACTCATGGTGCTCATGACAAAAACTATTTAAACGATTCGGCTAAAACTTGAAATACAAATGCAGCCTAGAGTAATGAATTTTATCGACCTTCTAAAGCCAGATAAAATACAAATATATTTCCATTGCACTTGTGATGGGTTTTATTGTGTATTTAGCTTACAAATTTGCGCAGCATATAAATAGTGAAGATGTCAACGTATCATTTTGACAGTGTATATATCATGTTTGTACGACCTTAAGTAAGCAATGTATGTACATCTCGAATTTTTTAATTTTTTATGATCACGCATTTTTTACATTCCCTTGCAAACTTTCCTTGTCGACGTCATCAGTCCTGAATTAATACAGTCTTTTCCTTAACCAACAAAACTCTCTTATCGGTGTACCATTTATTTTATAATTAAATAATCCAAAAGACCTTTAAGGGATGCTATAGATATTGTACTTGGGATAGTCCAAAAACCTTTGAGGGATGCTATAGATGTTGTACTTGAGATAGTCCAAAAACCTTTGAGGGATGCTATAGATGTTGTACTTGGGATAGTCCAAAAACCTTTGAGGGATGCTATAGATGTTGTACTTGAGATAGTCCAAAAACCTTTGAGGGGTGCTATAGATATACTTGGGATAGTCCAAAAACCTTTAAGGGGTGCTATAGATGTTGTACTTAGGATAGTCCAAAAACCTTTTTGATTGATGTTATATATGTTGTACTTGGGATAGTTGCTGAAGTAGAACTTTGTGTCATCATTCATGTCTCCGTAAAAAATTTCTGTGTTCATATAGATAGAGAGAGAGTCTGTATTTGTTTCGAAAGTTTCATATTTTTTCCGTACTTAGGTTTTAACTTGTTGTGGTAGAAATCATACATCAACCTTTTAGATAGTTCGCGTATTCAAAATCCACCATACCTAGGTTTGTTGAGTCTGATTATTTTCTTTTCATACTGACTAACATCAAGTGATCGTGATTATTTGATCTCCTGGCAAATGATACATCTTCTTGACATTTGAAAATTTTCTTTTCATCTTTACATATTTTCACGCTTGTCCTGTTTTTGAAGTTTTCCATCTGTTTGCCGAATATAGAATTATTCTTGAATCTAAAGAAGTCTTTCTGGAATTCATTTTGTCTCAAAGTAGTATTCAGTTCAATGTATAATGTTAGCCAATGTTGTTGTTCAAACAAAGCAACTATGTTTATTTCGTTAATTTAAAACCTAGCTGCATGTATAGTTTTAGGTTTATGTAATGTATGACATACCTGTTTTTCTTTTTCAGTGTAGTCAACAACTTAGGAACTTGCATATGTATTGTTTTCAGTCCAAAATATATCTCTTGGATAAGTATTACTATTACATTTTACTGGTGCACAGCATGGAGACTTTGAGAGTGCTCAATGAGGGATTAAAATCATCATAAATAACAAACGCGACTGCAAGCTGGTGATGATAATGTTTTAATTATACAACTGAGCCCTCTACTAGCAGTATATCTATTGAGTTATTCACGCTATAACACAGTCTTTTGCGTTATGATAACTTTTCTGGTGTATTTAAAAAATTCAAGCATTTTTACATATGAATTTTTTATGGTTGTGTTTATTAGTTTGGATCGATAGTAACTTTAATAAATCTTTTATCTCAACGGAATGGTACTTTTATTAGGATCCCATGAATCGCATATGAGCAACATGTCAACGTGTTTAGCTTTCTCTGCCTGAGTTACTCTACGAGCCTTAATGTTGTTTTTCTCCATACCGTTATATACCTCTAACATGATTTGATACACATTTATAGATCTATCGTATACACTTTTAAATTTCCTTATGTCTTAAATTTTATCGGGCTTCTATCAAACCAGCTTGTTGCTTATTCAAGCTCCATATTCATGATCTATGTGGATTTTGTTGTGGAGTATTAACAACCGATTCTACAGCATAAAGAAACATCTATTGTTAGTATTTTGTACACTGATGCATCTATCTACCTTTATATATATATATGAGTTTCCACTGAGCGGTTGATACATATCTATGTGCAAGGTTAAATATTCAATTCTATCAAACATACATTACGTACTTTCACTTATTTTCTGTCCAAATTTAGGTTGAAAATATTAAATACACGTTTAGTAGCATGATTCTTTGCAGCTGTGCTCATCGGCTTTCCCTGTACGGTAAAGGAGGTCTCCTAACTCAATGTTTCTACTTCTTGAGCAGGCCGTTTCATAAGTTGGTTCATTAAGTCTAGCTGTACTTTCACAAAATCAAACTCTATTTTCTTCAAATATAGCTCAATGCCATTGACAAATTCATACAAATCTTGATTGTTACCACCGTAGAATCTGTACTCATTTACATTTGTTTTGAATGAATCTCTGAGTCAATTCGTTATTATTCTGTTTACATTTCGCTTATTTATACGTCTTAATTCTTTTTTAATTGAAAAACATATTAAAGGAGGTTTAATTTTCTTCTGACTTACTTTGGAAGCGGTAAATCAAGTAATAAAGTCTCCAACATTGATTTATTTAGACAGCATTATTTTAAGTGTATCTCTCCCTGTTTTATATTGTTTTCTTTAAATTATATTTTGGTTTATATTCTATTAATTTTTTTTATTGTTAAAATGTTTAATTTATGAAATTTATTTATAAAATTTTTAAAATGTGTAACTTTATTACCGTCATTGTTTGTTTACAAAATGTTATATTTTTTTTAAATTTTAAAAATTTTACAAATATTTAAAATGTTTTTAAAATTTGTTAAGAGGTTTGTACTTTTTTCATATCTCGAAATGCTCACCTCAGTATCTAACTCCTATGACACTGGAGATGATATCATATTGATATATTGAAACTGCAAACCCCAACCAGTCATGCTCCGTTTATTATTCCAGATCTTTTTCTACACTCAGTGATCTTTAAGCACACTTGATGCTTTCATGCCTATTTCTCTTATACTCTATTATTTAGGACATCCCGTGCACTAGATTTTGTGTTACGAACATTAATTGTTTGTCAACAACGTACTTATTGGTACAATCACCATTTATTTGAACAGACATTTTTATTGACGACATCCCATATGATTCATTTTATTTCATTTCTTTATTTATTGGCATATTTTGTTGTGGCTTACTTTAGACATTGAGGTGTACTTCAATGTTAGGGATGCTAATTTCCATAAATACAATTCTTGTTATCTTTATTTTCCAAAACTCATGGTTCATTTAAATACATATTCTTTTTGGGTCAAATATCTTTAAACATATACGAGCCCTTTTCTGCTATTGTTTTAAACAAAGTAGCCACAAATGAACACCTAATTAAATTTTTACTTTTGTAGTTTAAGAAAAATATGAAAAATCTGCGAAAAATAACTTATGTGCAGTTATAAAGGAAGTAACTTATACTATCAAATTATCTCTCTTTGACCATTTCTATTAACAAAACAATTTCAATAGCTTGGTAGTATAAGCCTAGAGTTAATGTTACAAGTGTTTCAGAAATCTTAACTCCGTGCGTGTTTAAGAAATTGTAAAAGTGTTTCAAACATTTGAACCAGCTTTTCTTAAGAAACCAACTATCTTAAACACCTACCATATGATTGTTTTAGTAAATTGTACAAGTGTTTCAGAAGCACAATATATATATATATATATATATATATATATATATATATATATATATATCAGTGCATGTACCTTTAAGAAGTCAACGATTAATACAGCAACACGTTTTTGCTGTTTTCTGTTCAAAGCTTACCTCCTTTTCCAAATTTCGTGTCTTCTCCAGATGGGATCGACCGCCTTTCAATTTTCGCACAACATAGACGTCTGCGTTTGGATCAATCCCGTGATTCCTCTTCAAGTTTAAGCCCATAACATGTGATTAGCGAATAAGGTGAAAGGTCAAGTCATCGGGAAGGTCAAGGTCACTGAGTGTACGTTTATCTGTCTGGAAACTTGAGGTCACATCTTGTAGCCAGACCAATTCTGAGTCGGTTGAGAATACAAAATGAGCACACGAACGATATATATATATATATATATATATATATATATATATATATATATATATATATATATATATAGAGTCTACTCGGCCGTGAGCGACTTCCCAACGGAAAATATAATAATGAATAAAATCAAAAAATAAACAAATTTTAACTTATTCGCATCTTAGACAACCAAGTAAACCTATCGGTCATCTTCCTAATAATTCAATAAAGTTTCTTATGGTTATAATAATAATAATAATAATAATAATAATAATAATAATAATAATAATAATAATTATTATTATTATTATTATATAATAATAATAGATGGGATTCAACTGTGTTTTGCTCTGTATGTGTCTTTTAACAAAATTCTATCTAATTTTTACATCCAGATTTCAAAAGTACTTTGCATAAATATAATGAATAATATGAGCTTTTGGAAACAAAAGAAAATTCATGGATCCAATAAACCTACCATCACGCAGAATGGCAATAAAAGTATATTGAAATCGATCAGAAAGGTACCAAGATGCTGGTCAGAATATTTTCTTAATTGCAATAAATATAGGTGTTAAGATAAGTCGTTACATTTTGAAAACAAGAAAAAGTTTAGTAAACAAATGTGCAAATTGCCTCAATCTGATCACATAAAGACAGTTTGGTATCGAACAACATGTTAGTCTGAAAGTCGCGCTAAGCTCAAACTTCAGAAGTTCCGATCACTTCCACGTAGGTGTTATGGTGTTGCGGGACTACTTGCAAAAACCAGCCTCCAAAATTACATAGTCTGACTATGTGGAGCACTACTTAGTTCAGAAATTTAAGAGTTTGACAACGAAAGTGATCCAATGAGTTGGGGCAATTTTACGTACTACAAACACTTTTGCTCACGCATGTAATAAACACATATATAAGTATGACTTTAGTAAGTCATCACAACAAACAAAGTAAAGGTGTAAAGTGTGTTGAATTATTTTGCTGGACTCTTGACTTAAGTATGTTTCCCTGGAATAATAAACAAAACTGTAAAGCGGATGACCAGATAACCAGAGGCGGTTTACTTAGTGGCAATGGTGCAATGTGACGCTAACCTTATACCATTTTACAGTACATCGGAAAATGACTTACTACGTTTTAAAACGCCTTTAATAGAGGTAACTAGTCCATTTCTTTATTTACCTCTATATATAATGCTCCATCAACAACTCTAAGCTAGCAAAGCATTTGTGTCCATCTTATTAATGTTGCAAAACCTGCTATAAACTGGGCATATATTGAAAAGTACAAACAGAAATAAACCTGCAATATCATAGTACACATTAAAAATTTCTTAAACACTGGATAAATGATATACACGAACAATAAATGCTCCTTTTTTCTAAAGAATTGTTATATTCACTGATTCAAAATTTCTGAATGATGATAATTAGTACTGCTAATACTACTACTGTTATTATGCATGAGAACTTGTATTTTAAAGTGTATGACAAAATGGCAAATAAATATATTGCTCAAATATTCCTCCATAAGAAGAGTTATACTGCATTAGGAATTGTAACATAAAAACTTAAATTTGCCGACTTTTTAAAATTGCAAATCTGCTTATTCTTAAAATTCGGAAAAACAGTAAGATCTCAATAATTCTAGTTGAATGTTACCTCTAAGGTATTTTTTCATTAAAAATATGCGCCCTTTATATGTTTAATACTATTAAAAACTGTGTTGTTTAAACGTGGGTCCATCTTCGATTCTGTCACTTTATCTAATTCACTTTTGTCATTAAATCAGTCTTAATTTTAACCTGGCAGAAAATAACACATTGTACTTATTTCAGGGTGAATCCAAGCTTGACTGTAAGTCAAACTCCACTTCTTTACAAACATGGCAAATATTTGCCCAGGATAGCTTTGTCTTTTCATTTGAGATTTTGAGATTGCCTACAGTCTCAAGGTTACTTGCAAGTTTTGTCATTTCATTTGAGATTTTGAGATTGCCTACATCTCAAGGTTATTTGCAAGTTTTGAATAGTTGAATTTTACAAGGCTTTTTTAAAGTCAGTCAAAATACGTTAGTTCTGATGGGAGGAAATACAGAAAGGACAGATATTATACATACATGTTTAACATTCATGTATGTATAATATCTGTCCTTTCTATAGGGCACCGGATGGCCGAGTGGTCCAAGGTAGGCGCCTTTACAGATCACTGACATCTCACCTCTGTCCGCGTAGGTTCGAGTCTCGGGTACGTGAGAAAGCTTGCCAGTAGCTTCCCGTGGGTCGGTGATTCTTCCCGGGGTTTTCTCGGGTTTTTCCTCCACCAAATATACTGGCCGCCATGTATAGCCTATCATGTGCTGAGAAATTGCGGTAAACCTTAACAACTATATATATATATATATATATATATATATATATATATATATATATATATATATATCAGTGAGATGGAGAGACAAACAGACGTACCTGACTGAACATATGGCAAGACACCGACGACAAGAAGAAATATGCCACTCTTCATTGTTAACTGAAAGACTGGCGTCTATGGAAATAATGATTAACTTAACCATTAGATTCTAACTAATATATACGATTAGTTGGGATTAGATTGCGCAGGTGAATGCTAGTTTGTTCCTGCCACGTTTAATTTTTCTCATTGAACCGGTTGGTCTAAACTGCTAAAATCATATTGAGTAACAGTATGATACAATAAATGTCGTAAGCACAAATTGCTTTAGGCCCTGTATTGTACTATATCGTACCTACTAGGGCAATGTGTGAATGGTATCACATCAAAATATTGATCTGTCCGAAGTGGTCTAATACTAACTTACATATATAAGTATAAATAATTTATGTAAAAGTGATTACTAAGTAAAGAAGAACTCTATATATCCATTTATACGTCTGTCTGTACATCATTCCATCCGTCCATCTATCAATCCAACTACTCTCCTACCTATATATATATATCTACCTATCTATCTACCTATTTATGTATCTATTTAGTTGTATCTGTCTGCCTGTCTGAAACAAATAACTTTATATTTTCATGAAAACAACTATCTCGAAAAGCAAGGTACAGCTATGTGGAAGAAGCGGAATGAGAGAAATAAATATTTGCTAAAGTGCAACATCTACCGATTTCTGTGTTTGTTTTATTCATTTTAGATGGAACAATTCAATAGGGAAATATCTTTGCAAAGCTAGATAAACTGGATACTAAGGTATATTTCAAGGAAACTAACAGTCATCAATTGCTAGATTAAAATAGTTTTCATCCACGGCATGCGTTCAGTAGCATTGTTAAATTCCAAATACCGAGATTCCGCCAGATTAAAAAACAAACAGTCGACAAGACTTTCACGACACCTGTTCACTGCTTTTCTCAGGACCAAGAGAATGATGTTACAAAATCGGGAACTCAGGGAAAAGAAATCTGATGCATTAAGAAGGATAAATATTAATAGTGCAAACACGAAATAATTTCGTTCATTGTTCATCTCTAGAAACGTTCAGCTTCTTCATCAAAGTATGCTGGACAAAAAAAATAGTGATTTGCAAAATAATTTCCGAAGCTTTCGGAACATGCACTTTGGTTACATCTTATAAACGCAATGAGAACACGAAGGACATTTTATTGAGATCTAAACAACAAAGTATCAACAAACCTGGTTGTTTGAAGTATGAACTTAATGGGTTGTAAGCTGTGTGATTAACTAATGAAATCACACATTATACAAGTCTTAAATAAAGTTATGAATTTTAGAATTAGACAACATATTTCATGTGATACACAAACTTTGATCTATGTAGTGTATTGTTTAAACTGCAAAAAGCAGTATGTGGGTGAAACTGAATGGCGTTACCCATTAAAATGGAGGAGCAGTTTTCAGACATTCGAACGGTCATTCCCATTGGTTGGTTTCGTCTAGATTTTCTAGTTTCCTCCATCTCAAAGAGCACCTCGTACCAACATTTAAGCTGTCTATAGCCCGTTGAATAACTTATTAGAACTTGTTTTTCAGTCAACTGAAAATAGATAATGCAAAGATTGAGGTGACTGAAATGTTAAAGCTTCATTCTTTTCCAAAATCAGATTTAAACTAACAATACAAGCTTGTTATTTGTAACTCATATTTGTAAATCATATACGACGGCTGTACTACCATCAAAATCAACTCAGATCGTCCAGTTGAGCCTGTGTAATTTTGGGGAAATTCTTGTGTTAGGACTAAAGATAGTATTGATTGCATTTAGTGCCGTTTGAGGTTTTAAAACAAGACTCTTTTTCCCAGACTGAAAACATGCTCTGTGGTCAGATGATTGCTTTGGTTTTTTATTGGATCCAATATATTTCTGAGGTAGAATATATTTTTTGTCTGGAAAAAAGTCTTCTGGTAGTGACACTAGGACAGTGGAAGCACGTGGTCTACACTTGAGTTTGCCAACCCTCGAGTTAATTATGAATGTGATGTGTATAGTCCCATAAGTCAAAAATATCTAGTAGCACGTTTAGTACATTTTATCTTTAGTTCCAAGTATTTGCATTTACCTTTTGGCAATGAATTGGAAGACACAAAAAGTTTTGGAGATATACAAGAGAAATAAATACTTTACAGCTTAGGCATTCAAAATTGTAACTGCACAAAACGCATTACACCTTTAAAGTTTTTTTCTCTCTCTCTCTCCCTCCATCTGTCTGTCTGTCTGTCTCTCTCTCTCTCTCTCTCTCTCTCTCTCTCTCCATGGTATGAGATTGGACATCACCACATTTGGCTCTCGGGAATTTATTATATCTTTGTGCTTCATGATATGGAAACTGTGCTAATCAGCCATAAAACACCATCACTGGTAACAAAAGTTGTGACTGTATTTTGTATCGTTACCATAAAATACCGGGAGCAGTAGGTATGTTTTATTTTCACCATAATAAACTTGAGAGTAGTTGGTATGTTGTATCTACTCCATAAAACCCCGGGAGCAGTCGGTATGTTGTATCTTCACCATAAAAAACGGGATTAGTCGGTATGTTGGATCTTTAAAATAAAAAGTCAGGTATAGTAGGTATGTTGATTGTTAACCATAGCAACTCGGGAGTAATAGGTATGTTGTGATTTCACCATAAAAAACCGGGGGTAGTAGATATGTTGTATCCTCTCCATAAAACCCCAAGATTTGTAGGTATGTTGTATCTTCATCATAAAAAGCCGGAAATAGTAGATGTGTTGTATATCCACCATAAAAATCTTGGAGTAGCAGGTATGTTTGTATCTTCACCATAAAACCCAGGAGTTGTAGGTATGTTGTATTTTCACCACCCAAAACCTGGGAGTTTCAGGTTTTGTTGTGTTTTCTCCATAAAAAAAAACCCTCGCAGAAGTAGATATGCTGTATCTTGACAATAAAAACAATAATTTTACTAACTTCAAACACCAACATAATTTAAATAACTTCTAAGCTATTTTTACTCCAGCCAATGTGTTTATATATATATATATATATATATATATATATATATATATATATATATATATATATATATATATATATACATTTTTCATGTTTCAAAAAATTTGAAAAACATAAAATTATTCATTATTTTGTGGATCACTCGTCTTAAAATGTTCATAGTACAAACCACAAACTTAGTATCTGTATCCTAGATCACCACCTTCGCATTTTCCAACATCAAAAATAAATCACGTGCAATTACGCATAAAAAACATAGATAAACACTATCAAATGAAATAAAAATGTCTCTAATCGCTATAGAAAATCGACCTAATATGAACTTAGAAATGCTATTACAATATTTAGCTGAAAAGAAATAAAGTTTAAACATCTGTGACAATTAATCGATATATTTCAGATTTTGTGACAATTAATCAGTGGATTTCAGATATTTGTGACAATTAATCAATGGATTTCAGATTTCTGTGACAATTAATCAATCGATTTCAGATATTTGTGACAATTAATCAATGGATTTCAGATTTATGTGACAATTAATCAATGGATTTCAGATTTGTGTGACAATTAATCAATGGATTTCAGATTTCTGTGACAAATATTTGATGGATTTCAAATTTTGTGACAATTAATCAATGGATTTCAGATATTTGTGACAACTAATCAATGGATTTCAGATATTTGTGACAACTAATCAATGGATTTCAGATTTCTGTGACAAATATTTAATGGATTTCAAATTTTGTGACAATTACTCAATGGATTTCAGATTTTATTGACAATTAATCAATGGATTTCAGATTCTGTGACAATTAATCAATGGATTTCAGAATTTTGTGACAATTAATCAATGGATTTCAGAATTTTGTGACAATTAATCAATGGATTTCAGAATTTTGTGACAATTAATCAATGGATTTCAGATTTTTAATGTTAAGAAGCAGCACATCTTATCCTTGTCTTGCAACCCATTTTAGTGCTGCAGTTAATAAACACATTGCACAAATATTTAAAGCGATGAAAAAATGTACTGTACTGAAAAAGATTTTTCTCACATTCAAACCATTAAACAGTTTTTATAACTACATTTTATAATTTTACGGTGATAAATCTGTAGATTGAGATGATGTTTTGGCAGAATCAAATTAACTTGGTAATGTGGATGGTAACAGCAGGACGTGGAATGTCTTAATGGCATTTAACATATCAACGTATACCAGAGAAAGTAAAATAGGTATTTAGGCTTCACGTTTACTTTCAAATACAAAAACTGTTGTCTGAATGCAAAAAAAAAATCACGTGCTTAGGTCACAAGGTGACAACATATGGCGATTGCGGGAGGGAGGTAAATGCGCGAATCTGCAAAGCAAACAAGGCTTCTGCCATGATTCAAACTATCTGGAGGTTAACAAACCTAAGCATAGCGGCCAAGTTAAACATTTTCAAAAGTAACGTCCTCAGTGTGCTGTTATATGCTTTTGAGTGCTGGAAAACAATAACTTCCACTGAAAAGGGGCTGGATACATTCCAAACCAAATGCTTCTGCAGAATCAGAAACATTGTCTGGCCGAGCAGCATTTCGGTATGAAGAACTCCAAAGAACAGCTGGAGTGGAACCCATCGCATCGCAACTGAGATCATGACGATGGAGATATCTGGGGCACGTGTGCAGAAGGCATCTACTACACTTCCCAAGGTAGCTCATCGATGGACATCGCAGGATAAGAAAAAAAGAGGCAGGCCAAAGGAAAAATGGCGACGAACAGCAGAAAAAGATCTAAAAAAACAGCAGCCTGACTTGGGAAACAGTACCAAGAGCGTCGGCTGACCGGCAGCAGTGGAGATCCATCAACGTCGCCTCAAGCAGAAAGGATTGAGTGAGTGAGTAACATGTTTACAAGATACCTATAAATTCTTAGTCATGATCTTTGACCTTGAACTTTATATCATTGATAGAACATAAATGAATATATTATTAAATAAACTTGCAATTGTTACAAAATTAATATTCATCCAAATAAATATTTTAGCTGGACATACTTTTGTCTGCAAGATAAAAACGGATTGACATTGGAAGGTATTGCAAAGTTAAATCAAAGCATCAGCACATACGTTATTTGTATATTAGGTGGTCACGTTCAAAACAGAACATACATTACACAGTTCGTTACGAAAGTATCATACACTGTTGAAAAATTAACAGATGTATACATTTTAGGAGAGCAAGGTTACTTAGATGAAAACATTGTGGAAGAATTTCAACAACACATAACAGACTCAAAAGTGGAATTGGACGTTGATGTTGTGGCGACAGTACATTTTTGCTATCGAGTGGCATGGTTATGAAAATGGGTAGAATTGATGGATAGAACAATAACATTAAAATTATCTGATTGCTTCAGACTAGGGTTAAACTCTGCTAGTAATACAGATATTGTCACAAATATTACTCTATAAGCTGATAAACAATCTTCAATACTCGTCAAAACATAGACAATGAATATAAAAAAGAAATAGTAAGTAAAAACTATGTTGATAGGTTGGAAACAAATAATGATAGTATTGTAATGTTCATTCTAAAGGTTTAAGTTCTCCATTTGGAATTATTTCCAAGGAACCATCTAGTATGCTCTCTTCTTTTTATATTTGCTAATGAATTTGTTCGCATGTATTGATTGATTGCCTCTCTATTTCCTCAGGAATTCGCATTTGTTTCCTTTGTACAACTGATGGATATTTAGATCGTATTTCTTCATGTAAAATATATCACATTCAATCACAGTGCAATACAAGGATATTTTCGTTCACCAATTGTTAGTTTCCATATATTTCCTTCTTACTTCCAGCCTAAAGACATAAAGAAGTTAATTCCATCTTTATGAATACCAATACGTTTGGAAAAAACATTTTATCAGGACTACTCTTTCTAGATATTTGTATCGATTCTGTTCCTACTTTATGGTAAATCAATATTGTTCTCAAATTTTAAATGAGGCTTAATTAATTGACAGAGTGTGTCATTTATATTATCTTATTCTTTAGTATATTCATGATGATATATGCTGTTTAATCTTCATGTATTTTAAAATCTCTAGGCTTACCTACCCACTGCCATTCTTACACTATTTAAATGGTATGTGAACAACTTGAAAAAGAATTATTTTTCACTGAAGAGAAAAATATCAATAACCTGGATTATCCTGAAATTGAAGAATACAAACAAGAATTGATAATTAGAACAGCAACAGGAACGTGCAAAGAAATAATTGATAGAACTTTGACTTCAAGGAGCTGGACAAAACCTATGAAAACAAAACAAGCAAACATGTTAAATATTTGTCAATGTTAGATCAGCGCAAATATTAAAGCCATTATCGAATATTATTATCCTAGCAACATCATATTTGATTAGTAAATTTCTCCCCATGGATGATTTGAATACATTACAATCAGAGTTAATGAAGATTATCTGACATTAAATTGTATTAGATATTTACTGGATTTTTGTCATTAACGTTATCAGCACTAAGTGGTAATTTGAAAACATTCGAACATATTACTTTTAATAAAGAAAACAAAAACAATAATAATTAATTAAACCAAAAATAATGCTAACTAAACAATGTTTGTCCACTTTCAGTCATTGTAATAGATGCATTTTTGTTAACAATTGTAACACCTGTTATTTTAACTGGTGTTTCTGATTATTATGCAATAAAGTTGTTTAGAAGGATAAAAGAACAGAGAAATCAGACAAACGAATGGCATGTACAATATCCTCAGTAATAAAGTTGGCAGTTTTAGAAGCTTCAACATTTTTATTGTGTTCCTTTCTCTCTCTTTTCAATGACATTTTAGCATCTTCAGATATCTTATCACAGGCCTTCTAGTATCCTGTATTTGATCAAAATAATCTTTGTTGTCCTGGATGAGATAGAAGCACAAGGAATAAAATAATATATACCCAAATTATCATCACTAACGTCTTCAGGTTTAGTACCATCGAACCACCGACGGTACAAATCAATAGATGGCATACCTAACATTATTTATATTTTTTATATATTATTTTATAGTGTCTCTTAACGACTGTATAATTCTAACTCTTGCTAAATTAGTTATTCTATTGTTTTCTTTGTTGCAGTATCAATGTATAAAGTATTCTCTAATCTCGTCTCTATAATTTGTAAAATAGTTCTTATTTTCATCACTCCAGTTTGTGTGATAATCCTTATCTTTATCTCTGCACTGTTGATTGTATTCACTATTGTAGGATTTGGAGTAATCATTAGTTTCTTTGCTTTTTAACTTTACCTTTTGAATACATTTTAGTTTTCATTATGTTTATTTTGCTACTTTATTTTCAATCATTTTTACTTTAGTTATTTTTCAACATAATTACAAAATAAAATTAATTTAGAATTAACCAACGACAAGTTTGCGTTATCGTGTAATTTTGCTGCAAATTAAATTGAAGGTGAACACAGTAAACAATCAGGGGAAAATAAGTCTGAATCAAAGGTTGAAAAATATCTTCAAAAAAGAATAACAATCCACATAGATCTGCTCTTGATAGATAACTTGGAAAACGTTGGCAAAAGTTTGAAAAAAAGCACAAGTAGAAAGACTTAAGACAGTAAAAGAAAAGTCAACACCAACTGAAAATGAAAAAGGTTAGTTCAAACAACTTTTTCTCCGACACTAATTTATTGTATCTTTAGAAGACAAAAATAAATTGTGGCTGAGAAGAAAAGAAAAAAAAAACTTGCTGGTGTAAGGGTGAGGATGTTAACGAACTGGTGATTCTAACAAGAAATACACTCATTTGATTACTAAGCACAAAACATAACGTAGTTTGTATAGTGGCATATTTCTGCCATCGACGTGCCACTTATACATTTAACTAAGCCGACTTATTCATTCAAATTTGTCCATATAACTACAATAAAGTCGTCTTAACAAGAGAAATAAATCGATAAATTTAAAACATAATAAACTTAGGGTATGTGCTATTTGCATTTACGTCTTCATTTATAGTGTTGCTAGATTTTAGTGATTATTTGTTTGATTATGGAGAGTCGATGTTGGGAAGATATCTCTCAACCGAGTAATTAGCCAATTTCTAGGAGCAGACGTCATAATGTGCAGTATTCACTAGACTTTATGGTAGCGTGGAAAAGTTTCATACAATGGACCCTCTAATTTCTTAACATAATGAATTTTCGGAATATTCTAACGTATATGTGTTTAGTAATATGATATATAGGAATAATTCTTTGCATTAGGTGTATCGGTCGTGTTTTGTGGTGAATGGCGTAATGTACCATTCTACATTTTGGAAAGGCTTATTGATTGGTCATACAAATATGAAGCAACAAAAACCATGCAAAAGTGAAATTAGAGTTTCGTGACCGTATTGTTGTTAGTTCATTAGAGGAAAATTATTTGTGGTGTTTGTGTTTTAAAAAACACTTCAGCTGACAACGACTGTTGTCTCGAGGTCTTTGGCAATAGGGGAAACATCGACTTCAAGCCAGACTCACGCAAGTGTTGTTTGGTTCGCTCGATAGTGATACCCCTTGCGTGTTACTCACTCTGTGTGTGTGTGTGTGTAACGGCTATCCCAAAAAACAAAACACATGGGGATTTTAAAGGCACCGGTTTCTATTAAGTATGTATGGTGGATTAAATCAAGACTGTTGCATATGTGTAAAGTTCTAATATAATAACAAATGTGATTTAATTATTATTTTATTTAAAATTATTATTTCTCACTCCCATTTGTTTAATTCTGGAATGTCTCTTATTCACAGAGGCCACTAAATATTATTCACAGTTTTTGGACACACACACACTCTCTCTCTCTCACACACACACACACACACACACACACACACACACACACACACACACACACACACACACACACACACACATTACTATCAACCAGACTACGTCTAAATCCAATATACACTATGTTCCCATGTCATATCTTTGTCTGAACTGTTTAAATAATTTCAATTAAATCAGTAGGAGCTTTCTAAAATCATATATGTTAGAGATCCATCAAAGGTCTAGTATCACAACCCAGAATTGTTTAGCTTTCAATATTCATAAGGCTTGTCAAATATAGTATGTGTTGGAGAATAAAATGACATTTAATGTATCTTTAGCTCATTATCATCACCATCGGCATTGTCGTCGTCGTCGTCATCATCATTAGTGTCAATCACTCACGTGTATATAGTTTTATTAATTTTAGAAAAATAAAGATATCGGTGAGATCCAAGGTTCATCATTTGAAACTGAGATCAGATTGTTTGCATTTCCTTCCAATGACTGCCTTTCTACATGTATATCATCTCCGCCTGGAAGTAAATATTAAGAAAACATTTGGAGGAGGTAGAATTATCGTTCAAACAGGAGAAATAAATAAAAGCACGTATATATATATATATATATATATATATATATATATATATATATATATATATATATATATATAGAGAGAGAGAGAGAGAGAGAGAGAGAGAGAGAGAGAGAGAGAGAGAGAGAGAGAGAGAAAGTTTTTAGCCTATTGCGTAGTAGATGGATTCATGTGAGTTAACATAGTCTGTTGATTTTATTTTAATGCAGAACCGAATCACATTCTTGAAACACAAGAAACAGCAAACATATTGATCATAAACTAGTACAAGGATGATATATTCGAATAAATGTTCATGTTTTTAAATCTGATTCACCAATTTTTGAAAATATTTATATTTAATTTGACACTTTTGCATTTTTTTTAATTTTGCAATATTTATGCTCATTTCATTCCATTCTTGCGAAGTTAAATTTGTGTGCTTTGTGACAATGTTTTATCTGTATAGACTTAAAAGGATGGCATGCCAGGGTGCATTTTGTCAAATCTGATCAAATACTGTGGTCATACTTTGATGGCGGATCAGCATCATTTGTATATATTTGAAATTCCTCTATTCTGGGATACTTTCTGTCAAACTCGCTCAATTTCCGTAAAGCGGTTTTTTAGTATATATATATATATATATATATATATATATATATATATATATATATATATATATATATATATATATATATATATATGATGTCGGATCGACATCATTTGTATCAGTTTTAAAGGACTTCATGCCAGGATGATGTTTATTAAATTTGGTGAAATTCTCAAAGCTCAGAGCAAGAGATAGGCTACGTATCAGCGTATTTTGTCCATAGATTTGGTCCAAATACGCAGGTTCTGACAAAACCACATGTTTCGAGTACGCATACCTTTCTGGATACGTAAAGATCGATTGCATTCTTTCGTATTTGCTATTCTTCATTTCAGGGGGTGACAATTTTAGGAGAATCAATTATCCTTTGCACGGAATTGTTAAGAAGCTTTTGAAAACATTTAAATCAAATATTGTAAAGCTTCGCAAAATGATGAATATATTTTCATGTATTCAAAATGATTTAATTGGATGAATCTACTTCCATGTATTCAAAATTATTCATCTCATTGGATTGTTACAAAGAACTAGCCAATCAGAATATCATTTAGAAATGGCCTAGTTATCAACGTTGAAAAATGTCGGCTGTTCGTAGACAGTGAGCACAGAATAGTCGTCATCGGTTCAGACTTTTCATCCATGAAGGAATTTTAATCCTTTTCCATTAAGATGTCAACTCAAAATTAGCCCACCCGTCCACCGACGGAGAAAGGTTATCCTTCAAGGAACCCAGCGGACAGGATTATCAATTCGCATCCACCTGTTCACCAATGTCCTTCAAGGAACAGGTAGCGTCCTTGACGGACTTTTGTGTATTTTAGTGGACATGGCTGGCTGTTGATAAACATCTGACTCTAAATCAAATGTTTTCTGTACTTGTACACATTCCTGGATATAAGTAAACATATTTCTCAGTTAAAATATTCAAATACTGTACTTGTACACATTCCTGGATATAAGCAAATGTATTTCGCAATTAAAATATTCAAATACTGTACTTGTACACATTCCTGGATATAAGTAAACAAATTTCTCAATTAAAATATTCAAATACTGTACTTGTACACATTCCTGGATATAAGTAAACATTTCACTCTATAAAAAATATTCAAATACTGAACATGTTAACATTCCTGGATATAAGTAAACATATTTGTCAATCGAACTATTCAAATACTGTACTTGTACACATTCCTGGATATAAGTCAACATTTCACTCAATAAAAATATTCAAATACTGAACATGTACACATTCCTGGATATAAGTAAATGTATTTCGCAATAAAAACGAAAATTAGTTTACATGCATTATCTTCTGTATAATTGAATATATAAATGTATTCCAATAAAACTACAGGTATTGTGATGTTTCTTGTAATACTAATGTGTGTAACAATGCATGTGGTATGTATGTATGTATGTATGTATGTATCTATGTATCTATGTATGTATGCAGGCCCGCCGACAGAAATTCCAGGCCTATGGAGAGAGCAGTCATGGGCCCAAAAAGTTTAATTTTTTGTATATAAAAACCTGTGTACAGTTTTGCATATAAAATCTCTAGTAATCTACCATAACTTAGACTCTTACAAGGAACAAATTTTAATATTTGCTGCAAAGATTAATCTATTTTTATATAACTGAGTTGACGGCGGGCCCATAGAAATTGCCGCGCCCCTAGGCGATTGCCCCTCCCCCCCCCCCCGCCTCTCGGCGGGACTGTATGTATGTATGTATGTTAAAAATTAACAATGGCAAAGCCACCGAAGCCGTTCAGCAGAAAAATTACCAATATATCCCACGTGCTTACGCAGGTCAAATAATATTAAGAAGAAGAAGAATAAGAAGAAGAATGTCTCTGTGTGTATGGGGGTGGGAATGTCTATAAGAAATTATCCAGATAAAATGAAACCTAACACGAGTGCTAAAGAACACAAAATCCAGAACAGGCGCACGCGGTACAATGGTACCTTGCTGACGACGCCCGCCACGAGTAAAAGACCCAGCGACATACATGTACTTGGAATACACAATGTAATCAATACCGTACAAAATCATGGCAACCGAAACCATGAACGTTTCTTCTTTTCTTTTCGTTCATTCGTTCGAGAGAGAGAGATTTAAATCTGACACGTGACATTGTAATCCAGGCATGTGCAACTTCCTCCAGGGCGTGGGTCGGATAAGTGATTTTTATAGCCACACCATATGATGTAAATAAGCGGATAAAACCAGGCAGGCCGTAGGTTGCATATGACCGTTGTAATCCGTTATACGTGTCTACACTTGCCCAGTTGCGCGTAGTTGCGCGACGTGTACTTTGTTCAGTAATTCTTGTATTGATAGGGCAGGTCAAAGCTTTCCTCTATTTGTTTGACTTTTTACAGACAGCAACTTCGATGTAACACATCAGTTGATTACCGGCGTGGCCGGGGGATATGTTGACTATTTGAAAACATCCGGCAAATTTTACATAATATAGTACGTGTCAATATGTGATGCCACCACGTTCTTGTAGATATTTATTTCAATTATTTTCAGGACTCGTTCTCTATTTAAGTATGGTTCTAGACTGATATTATTTTTTTCCTCTCTGCTTAAGTATGTTTGTAGACTGGTATTCGTTTTTCCCTCTCTATAATTCCTTTTATTTTCTAGATTCCAAGTTAAATCTTACGTCTTTTTCTTCAATCGTGGAAAATTTCGCTCTGCTGATGTGAAGTTTTGATATGCCTGCTATAAGGAGGAACCTATTATGTTATGATGTTGTCCATTCGTTTGTCTGTCCGTCTGTTACCAGTTTAGTTTCAGCATAATAACTCGAGTTGTCCAGCATCTACAGTTACCAAACTTTGAGAACGTCTTACACTTGAGTTAGGGAGAACCCTGAAAATTTTGAGCTCAAAAGCACAAAGGCCAAGGCTATGGTGACTAAAAAAGAAAAATGGTTTCAGCACAATAATTCGTTTTCTCCACCATCTACAGTTACCAACCTTTGTAGATGGACTGCACTTTGGGAAAGAAAGAAAGATTTTGAGTTAGAGTTTCAAAGGTTATCGGTCATGGTCTCTCTGACTGAAAGGACAAAAATGGTTTCAGCACAATAGCTTGACTTCTCCATCATCTATGGCTACCAAACTATGTGGACAGCTGGTACTTTAGGTTGGAAAGTAGCATATTGACTTTGGAGTCAAAACGTCACAGGTCAAGATCGCCGTGACTGAAAGAATAAATGGTTTCCGTACATTAACATCAGTTCCGCATTACATACCACAAAAACTGTTGCTGACTGGCACATTATTAACGGAAGTAGCCTGCTGATGTTGGGGTCGAAAAGTCAAAGGTCAAGATCACTGCGACTGAAAGAAAGACGATGGTTTCCGCACAATAACATTAGTTCCACATCACAGACCTGGACCAAATTTTGTGTATGGCTTGCACATAGAGTAAGGAAAATGCCGGTCAATCTTGGGGTAAAAATGTGAAAGGTCTATGTTACTATGATTGAAAGACGAAAAACGGTTTCTGCACACAAAAAATTAGTTTTCTACATAGAGGCCGATTCAAAATTGGGCGGGCGTATAATATGCCGTTCGTAGTACTCTAGTTGTAACAGCCCAAGTCAAATAGAAATAACGAGCATTTTCAGACCATAAACACTTTCTCTCTTCATGGAAATGGAAAATGTCATGCATGTTAATTCATTGTTAACTGACGAGTTTTTATTTTAAAAAATTTCCGACTCATCAGCAGTGTTATAATGTGTGTATTCCGTTGAAATTGCGCCAGAAAGGCTCACCAACAAATATTTAAGTTTTTGAAAACATTTTAATCAAATTTTTTGTCTTTCTGGTACACCTTCGGTTCGACGTCGTCTATACTCTAATGTTGTTCCGTTTATTGTGATAGTCAACGGCTAGAGCAAATATAAATTTTCTCAGTGTGATCATTTATTACGCATGGTTGAAGATCGAATTATCTTAAAATTTACAAGTGTGCCGGAAAATTTATAATATTCTTACACGAAATGGTATTGATTAAAATTTTACAAGTGTTCCAAACATTTTTTTCCTACCCCTTAGTAGCATACTCAATAGGGATACCACTTCACCAGAAAACTATGAAAAGTCTTCATGATGATTATAAAAGTGTGTATGTGAAGTACACTGTATGAGATGCGTATCGATGTATGAAGTAGTGAATGCGTATGCGATTTGCGTGTCCGAAATATCGAAGTATGAAGTGCGTATGCTAGGTATGCTAGAAAATAGCACACACTGATTCGCATTCAGTGGAAATGAAGAGACATTCTTGAAGCATGTTATGATGATATGCATTTTAACTTACGTGCACACATGCTACTTACACTTATCTTATGTTCCATTTACTGACGCTTTCGTCAAAAGTGACATACGTAAATTATTACGGTCACTTACGTACACGTAAGTGCCCGTAGCCACTTGTAAGTTAAGTACGCTTTGTGAAACGATAGCCATGTCATCCGTATCTAGCATGAGAAGCGTTATGGTTTGTAGTGATTGCATGTCATTTGAAGTGAATCAACGGTTTGTAAGAAAAGATACTATCACTAAGGGGTAATAAGTGCATTAACATTGCTCTGAATGCCGAATATTGACCAATATACTTGGCAATACAATTCATAGCCTTCACCATGCGATAGTCTTATAGGGCAGAAGATATGAGAATGAACTATGGGTTTGATGATGACAAACATCAAATTTGGCACACAGCTAATGTATGTCCTAAAAAAGATATTTAGCTATAAGGCAATCGTACATTTTTCCCAGGGCGGAAATAGCAGCCATTTTCCAAGTTGGCCGCCATCCGTGTAAATGTTGTCCCTAATCTGGTAGGAAACTTAATTAGATTGCATTATTTAAATTATGTTTGCATTTATAATAAGTGTACAAGGATCATATGCGAAAATATAATTGATATATTTCGTATTATAAAGTTTAAACATATTAAATATGATAATTTCTTGAGCAAAAACTTATTATGCATACAAGATTAAACAGTATATCTAAAAATTACAATTGTATAACATATTTTTAAATGCACGGTGTTTCTATAATAGACATGTTAGGTTTGAGCTCATTCTCCACTACAATCTCAAAGGGCAGTGCACTGGAGACCTGCCTTACGCACTTGCACTGTCCCCTGCGGTCCTTCTTGCAACTGCGGCGCATGGGTTGCCGACAAACTTTTGTAGCTTCTGGAAGAGCGGTCCAGCATATTTCCCAGCCAAATTTGTCATTTTTGTCCCCCCCTCCCCCCCCCCACACACACAAAACACCCCCCCCCCACCCACTTGGTTATAGAAGCTCAGAGGCTGCAATTATCATCTAGGACCAACAGTGACTAGCCTGGTACGCATATAATATCTGTGCTGGATGAGTGCTACCTTTATCGGAGGAAGGTCGTCAGGTGGTCTACCGTTCTAAGTGAAGAGCTCTTTGAGAGTCTGGTTTATACACTCCTGGCTGGTAGTATGGTCATACAACGAGACCACAAAGTTCTACAGCAGTTTCAACCAGTCTTCTATGAATTCTGGTGTAGCACCCAAAGCACAGAATGCTGATGTGATCTCGTCGTAGGCTTTAAATGCGTCCCACGCAGTCTTCTTCTCTCTTACTCCAAAGGATGACACCATGTCACACTCAGAAAATGTATGAAACATTGACAAAGCAACACACCTATCCAGACCCAGTGCTCTGACCGTTTCGTGAGCTGCTAAGAACCGAAAGTTCTTCCCAGTTGCAAAGGCAACCCACAACTCAGGGATGCTGAGGCGGTGGGCTGATGTCATTGCTAGAATGACCACATCCGTGTCAACTGTGGGTATTAACACCTTGGTATGCCCTTTCATAGCATCTTCCACATGGAGGAGGATTCATGTAGCGCTTGTAGCAATGGCTGTCTCCCGACAACGTCCAGATCTGTTGAGCATCAACAGCTGCAAGAGTGTGAGAGTTAACTGTGTTTTGATGTCTAGACAATTCATGATCATAGCCACTAGTGCCGAAAGTGAGTTAGGCACAGACTCCTCCTGGCACTTGGAGTCAAATGAGCCAGTGAATCCTGTTTTCATTTTGAACATGTCTCTGCGGATTATATTTGCAGCCTGACAAGAAGAACAAGATCATTGCCAGCATCATGCTCACATGTATGTTGTAGAGCAGAGCCAATATCATGTATGGTAACGTGCATCACGTCGCGGCCTTGTTTGTGGATTTATATATCTGGCAAGTAATCCAGGATTCGATATATTAGGTCGGTTGAGGGAACAAGTCCAGTAACATCGGTCCCAAGCTTTTTCAATCTGGTTATGTATAAATTTACTAGGTCCATCAATTTGAACACTGGTGATATACTGTTCTCCATATGGGCCTCCTCGATATATGTCAACAGTCTAGCAAATTCGATGCTGTGCTTTGTAGATCCGAAATCTGATTATTCAGATGATTTCGATTCTCGTGCTTTGTTGTACAGAGAGACCAAGCACTTCACGTGTTACTTTTGCTTTGAAGTAACCAGCACTGAGTTTGAGAGTAAACTGCCTGACGAGCACATCCAGCTGAAATGTTGCTGGTTCACGTAATGACTCTCCAGCTGCATGTCCGTAAAAAAAATAAAATCAAACAAACAAACAAACAAACAAGCAAATAAATAAACAAACAAACATAAAACGAAACAAAAACAACAACAACATGTTGTAGCAGAAGGTGTTTGTTTCGTGTTATAACGAGTGTACTTCTCGGGCACATATGCTTTGTCTTCATCAGGCTGTTTCCGCTTCATTTCCCGTTGAAGTTTGGTTTTGTTGAAACGCAGTCTGTACGAGTCGTGAAATATGGCTTTTGACGCTGGAATGGTGCTTCAATGCTCTCACATCATCCATTCGTGACAACTGTATTGTTCTTGGCAAACAACCAGTATTGTTGAAACCAATTAGATTGTAATCTAGGGTCTTGTAACCTGCTCCAACTGTATGATCCTTGTACAATTATTATGAATGCAAATATAATTCAAATAATACAACTTAATCAAGTTTGTAACAATATAGTTTGATCCAGTTTACCAGATTTATGGCAACATTTAAATGGATGATGGCCATCTAGGAAAATGACTGCCATATCTGCCCCAGAAAAACTGTGATGGCCCTATAGCTAAATATGTTTCGTCTGACATACCCTAACTGCATACCGATTTTCATGCTTGTATCGCCAAATCCGCAATACCCCCCCCCCCCCGTATTTAACATATCTGCAACACTATTATCGGTTGAAATAGTTTTGCCTAAGAATAAAACCATGTTTGTATAGGCCATGTGCAAATGTTAACTTGACGCCATTTTGTCTAGAAACCACAAGTATGTATGTTTGTCGCATGAAGACAAAACCTATGAAGAACCACGCTGAAAAATTTCGATTAACTTCTGCTTGACTTTGTACAAAGAAATATATAACATGCATATCTCTGAACTCATATGTTGTTTAATACCTTTTTTTTTCCATGTGTGTGCTTTTTTTGTTGGAGGTTGCTGCTGTTGTTTTGCTGCTGTTTGTTTATTTGTTTGTTTTCTTATATTTTTCTTTTTTTTCTTTCTACTTCTCGTCTAAATTTTAAGTTGTCAGCTCATTTTTTGCATTATTAGACCGGTACCCTTTGGTTTGCCGCGTGCAAATGTATTGTCAGCAGGCTCAAAGACTAATTTATTCGTATGTGCCGATTAAGCAGTGTTTTATGTTTTTGATCGTTTGTTGCCTGATGTTTTTTTCTTCAGGTTTTTTTTTTGCGAGAGGTAACTCTTTTTTATAGGGAGTTCATTAACGATTTATTCATTTTCCAATGGGTCATGTAAGAAATAACGATCATATACTGCTTCCTAAGTTTAAACGTTTGTGAATCAAACTATTCTCAGACTGTAACTTCTACTTTTAACCCTCTGGCCAGACTACTCTCAGACAGAAACTTAGACAGAGCCATATTGCTCTCCGACTAGAACTTATTCTTTCAACCCTCCGGTTCGCATTTCTCCATCGTGTTCTTGCAAATGCGTAAACACAGCAAACCTTTTATAATATTATAGTATTAATCTGTCGTGAACACAATATATCCGTATCATTATCTGTTTCTTGCAGTTATTTCAGTTTTCTTTATTGTTCATCAGGTATTATTCAACCCTACGCTAAGGACGCGTAATGCACATTTGCTTTTAAACAAACATTCGTTGTTGTTTTCATTGTTTTTTCAGTAAGTCTTAGATTTGAACATTTTGGACTTGAATTCCGTGGCAAATGGTTAATTTGCCTCATAATTATTTTTGTGAATCATCTAAGAAAAATACAAAATTTAAAATTCGACAGTGAGTCACTATGACCCTTTCATACTCTATTAGTATTGCATCCATCCTTTCATACTCTATTAGTATTGCATCCATCCTTTCATACTCTATTAGTATTGCATCCATCCTTTCATACTCTATTAGTATTGCATCCATCCTTTCATACTCTATTAGTATTGCATCCATCCTTTCATACTCTATTAGTATTGCATCCATCCTTTCATACTCTATTAGTATTGCATCCATTTTTGTAGAATTTGCCATTGAAAGTTCATAAGTCAGTGCTCTTAAATCCTGAAAATGTCCCTGTCTCATGTAAAAAAAAAGACCACTTCAACATAACCAAATGCATTCAGTACTAATTTCTGTTAGTAATGTTTCGTCAGCCGGCCATGCGGAAAGCGCATTTATTTATCACATATTTTGATCGATTTAGGGCAACTGCCAGTGCCTGTAAATACCCTCACCCATGCGCATGATTTACAATTATATTTATATAATAAGTAATAGTCACAATAAATAAGAATGAATTACCTTACTGTCTACAACTACAGATAAATAGACTAATTAGGTCTTACTAATTTGCATTAAGAAATGAAGAGAAAGACAATAAGGAGAATAGGAGAAGGGAAAACGGGTACATTATTTACATCGTCAGGGTCTTTCAGTATTGTATACTATTCCATTAATATCTAATTTACCTAAAAAAGACTCGAGAAAATTATAAATATGACTTTATTCCTTGTGAGTGATCAGATTCTGATCATCACATACCACGTTCTTAAGACAGAAGCTGCTGTACAGTACGGTCCCGTGAACTTTACGAACGGTTTAAACTGCAACTGAAACACGCCACAGCAAAAGCGAAAACCGTATCGAGCTTGTACCGATGTAAAGTCTGTAAAATGACCTTGTTTAAATTCATGAGTTAGTTCCCTCAGTCTACTGAAATTGGAACTAATTTTTCGGCATTTGTTGAACGAGTTGCCTCCCTTTAATCACGAGGCAATACATTTCATGTTTGCCCTTAAATACTGTAGTAATCCAATCCCTATTATAGTGCTTCTGATCCATATTGCCATGTAGAAAAATATTTCTTGTACCCAATTCACATGCTTACAATTTGTACATGGTGTGCATATTTGCACATATGCAAATTGACACGCGTATATATTAGCACATTTGCAAATCATTCACATGGGATTATGACGGGTATACAGCTTTAGAATTTATAGGTACAAACATATTTTTAGAGGTCACAATATTTAGGTCATCATAAAAGAAATCGGATAAGCGATAGAAGGAACTAATATATATATATATATATATATATATATATATATATATATATATATATATATATATATAGTATATCAGAATCCCCTGAAAACCGAATTTCTTTTACTCCCGAATGTTTCTTTCTTTAAACTTTAATGTCATCATTTTTTTCCAGTAAACCAAAACCAAACCCTTCAACTCCAAATTTCGATTCCAAATTTCAATTGTACGCTATAAAAAAAACCCCATAAAACCGAAACTCAATTCAAACTTTGAAATATATTTTGGCTGCTAAATTCCTGACACGCTGGAACAGATTAATTACGGTTGTAGTAGACTGATCTGTAAGACAAAAGACCCGGTAAAGGGCACGCGAGGTTAAAACAATGCTTGACACGCGCGCAAACACAGATTAGGACTGACAATAGGCTAATATGAAGTCTTTGTACCATACAAAACAGCCAGCTTTTAAGGCGAATTATTAATAACTAAATGCTGGTACGTAAGCCATTTAAAAAAGATTATGATTGTTTGCTTATTATATAATTGTGATTGATTTTATTCATGTGTATACATAATCAACAGAACATTGTTTTTAATTGTGTTTCTTTAATTAAATATTTGGCCTTTATTAACCAGCAGTATTCTAATAGTCCGATTCACTCAATGACATACCCTGAAGTTTTAGATCTTATACAGAGATTAAAAAACTTCGCGATTGCTAAGGATGAGCACTATTTGGCTACGGCATAAGAAATGGAGTCATTAACTAAAGCCACATTAGTTAAAGAATGATGTAAGAAAAAACAGATAACGCTCGACGCCTTTTTCAAGCCAGACTCTTAAAATGTGAACATTATGAATAATGCGGAGTATCTAAACATTGTGGAGTATCATTCATACTTCTATTGGACTTAAAGTAAAATTAATAAAGTATCTCATTCAACAGAAGATTCTTGTTATTTATTTATGTGACACGAAGTGATTTTCGAAAGGAACAACTATTGTTCAACTAATTCTTCATTAAATAATTGTATTTAAAAAAGTTAAACAAAAGGTGTCTTAATGTTGCGCACTCTTACACACAAAGACGCTGAGGCTGTCATAATTACACACTCTTTCTCTCTCTCTCTCTCTCTCTCTCTCTCTCTCTCTCTCTCTCTCTCTCTCTCTGTCGTCACATCAGCGCTAAGAAAAATATACTTTTTTCTCACATCTACAAAAACCTCAGTAAACCAAAAAACTTCTCAAAACCGAAACTTTTTGGGGGTCCCATGGGTGTACCGGTTTTGAGTTGTTTCACTGTATATACAATATTGATGATGATGACGATCATGATGACGACGACGACGATGACAATCCTGATGATGATGTGGATGAGAATAACAATTTTTGCTTTTATTGACAATGGTATTTAGTAGGTTTGTTCATAAATTCAGTCCAGTTTCTACACAGTTACACAAGGTCATTACATAATTTGGGCAAAAAGTGAAGCAACACCTCAGTATATTATAAAACGGCGTACTAGTTAGTAGGTGTTGGTGCAGGTCAGTCAGACTGCGTGTTGGTTAGTAGTTAGGTGTTGGTCAATATATGTATAGGCGCTGGTCAGTCAGACGGCGTGTTCGCACCAACATCAATCGACGTCAACTTTGTGTCCTTGATAAACTCCTTCGCCATTATCTTTAGGTCCTCTTTCCACTGCTGGTATCTAGATTGCCCATGGGCATCGATCTGGTTCGGGATCCTCTCGATCGTCATAGACACTTTGTTAATAAAGGAGTTGAAGAAATTCTTCGTATCGCGCTCAAACGCAGCACTCTTTGCCGCGTCCTCGAAAAGTAAACATATCGCCTTTATGCTTTTTGCCAGCGTTTTCAGGTTGATGTTCCAATCATCGTCGCTCTTATTTACCACCACTTTGTGATGACGCAGCACTAGTGTACTTGATCATGCGCGCGAGTTATACGTGGGTCACAATGTTGTGCACCAGAGAGATACCGCTGATGGTGAAGCTCGCCACCTTATTAGCGGTCTGAATTGCCTTGCTGTAGTCGTTAAACGTCAGCTAGAAGGTGAGACTGTTTGAAAGGCGGGACTGGTAGTATGGCATGTGATCAATTAGCAGCTCCAAGTCGAGCGGCACAAAGAAGCGATTGGCAAACGCGGCACAAAAAGTGAGTGACATCGACAAGGAACACAAACCACTGATGTGAGAGTATCTGCGGCTTCTTGAGTCGTCAAGCGCCGATTCAGATTAGGGTGGAATGAGGATGCAAAGCAGATAAACATCCCACACTGGGGCCACCCAGAGCACTCTAAGCCAACCCGCGAGCAGCTAGGGTAATTGCACTTTCGCTGTCGGAACAACAGCCGAAAGTACTGCCCTTTTGGCGTCTCGTGTGCGACTGATACTACGACGAGAACGTGGTACTTGGTGAAAAGTTCTCGTAGATAACCTTTAATTCGGGGTATATAAGGCCCTCTATCGGATAACCCGTCTCACCAGCAGAAAAAGACATGCGCTGCTACATCACGGTAATCAGCCAGAAAAGCACAGTCGCTGAACCTGCGAGTTCTAGGTGTGGGTGTTGCCGGGCATGTCGAAGACTGTGTTATTTCCAGATATAGTGATCTCAAGCAAACTGACATCTTCTTTAACATTACCGCCGTCGTGCCAGTAATCCACGGAGACAGGTTAGAGGTGAGTTTCCACAGGGGAGTTACGCCCCCAACCCCCTCGATTGATTAAACTCTCATGTCACGCTGCTTATATAGGAATTATAATGTCGATATATCCAAAAATCCAAGATATACAAGGTACTCCCCTAAAAAGATCATTTAGGCTAAAACCTTCCTACTGGCAGAGGCTGAACAGCGGCGTGCTCTATACAAAAAGTACAAGCGCGCAGTAAACGCTGTGGACGGTGTTGACACGATGCCAACGGCTGTGTCTCTGGGCAGCGGTGTGGTGGGGATTGGAATATTTTTATCAATCATTGCTGTCCCCATTGTGATTGCCCTTGTGATCACTGCTTTAAGCTGTGGTCTTATTTATATAGCTGGGACTTTTATAAATCCGCGACTGTCCATGAAAGCTTAAAAGCACGATGAAAGCTGCGTCTTGGCCGAAACAAAGTTAAACACAATCGCAGAACACATATTATCTAAGGCGCTACTCGACAACGCCATCTCCGAAGAAGAGTCAAAGCTTATCCTGGAAGAAGTGGACAAATACACAACCATGAAAAATTAAACACTATCTCCATCGCGCAAGGCATACACTTAAATTCTAATCAAAGAAGTGGAAAAAAAGAAACTAAAAAGAGCTAATATACTGCGGAAAAACCTAAGCCCACAAGGAGCTCATGAAAAATCTCGCTGGAAATTTATCATAAGCTCTGTATGTTCCTATTCTTTGTCTTTTGAACCGGCTGAAAAACAAAGCACAGCTTGTGCTCCCACTGCTTCCAGTCGGAACGACATGCTAACACCAACTGTGGCGACGCTGTATTGTTAGCAGGCCTTTGACAAGGGTAGTACTAATGATACTCCAGACACGTTTTTCCCTTTTTGTCCCTAACGACTCTTCATACGCGTTTGTCGTGTTTAACGAACCGGATTTTACTACTATAACATAAAATATTAGTGACTAAACGCCCACATAAGCGGTATAATACACCATTACAAAGTATTGACGTGGTAATGTGCAATGTTTTAGAACTTTCGTTACACTTGGTATATTAGCTTGTTGTGACCATTGAAACTTCGGTCAGTTTTGTGACACTTTTCTGCTTGTGTGACAAAAATGGATTTCTGTCAGGATTAAACTGCGTGCAGTAATAAACATTATATTTTGTACCTTGTGACACAAATACGATCCATTTCATGTACTTGTGCACCGCAGCTTGTATTTTTAGTGAATTTGAAAGAACGGTAGATGCCTCATGTGCCATCGCCTTCATCCGATATGGTCTGCATATCCACAGTAGAAAATCGTGAACTACGAATGCCACTGTCAAGATCGCGGACCTGCTTTGCTGCTTAAATTCCAAACCCAATTACAAGTAAAGCTGCCACAGTCACAGTCACCAAAGGTTCAGAGGCATCACAAGGAAGCACCCGGTGCACATTTTAACTAAAATACTACAATATTTGTAAATAAATAATAAAACCACAGGATTTTGTTTTTGTTCTTTTCTGGGGGGGGGGGGCGGCTTACGGCCTTTCCCTTTTTTGTCCCCTGGGTCCGTCACAGGTCCCGGCAGTCCAACGGCACATACCAATTTTTGGTGTGTTACGAGAAACATATGGGAACAAGGCGCCTGGAGCTCCCGCTGACCCCATGATTCCCTCGCACCCTACTCGCGAAAATTGGATCTGAGCCCTAATTTCGACGAGTTCCTTTCTTACCTCTCTTGCCTGCTTAAACATCATGGTGAAGAATGTTAAAGTTTAGCATTAAAGTTTTTGAAAGCTGCATATCGTCTACATCATCGGCTGCATTCAACTGAAACTTTAGGATAATATTACTATGGGACTAAAATGTATACACTGATACATACTAGGAGTTTCTGTCCTGCTTGTCTCGCCTACTTATGCAGAAAGCTTGGTTCATCATTGTGAACAATATTAAAGTTTTGTGTTAACGTTTCTATTTTATTTTACTGAAAGTCAAGCACCTTCTACATCATTTGCTTCATTCAAACGAAACTCTTTGAACATATCACTATAGATCCAACATTTATTTTGTGATATGCTAGGAGCTCCTGTCTTGCCTTTCTCATCTGCTGAAGTATCATGGTGAACCACGTGGAATATTTGCATCAAAGCTTTTGAAAGACACATGTGCTACATCTTTGGCTGGATCAACCGAAACTTTATCACAATATTACTATGGGTCTAAAGTTTATACGCTGATATATTATGAGATTCAGTCTCGACTTCCTAAACCCGAGTGTGCGATACATCCTACCGACGCAGCTGTAAGCAGGGCAATTAAGAGGTCAGTTGGGACCACAGCCAGGTCAAGCGAAAGGATGTAAATAATCTTGCAGCAGTCAGTCTGGAAGTCTGGTTGATTGCAGACTTGTACTTAGAACCTACAGTGCTATACAACACACTGACCATTTGACATCTAAATGTAATTAATTGTATGGATTTTAAAGAAATAAACACATCATCTTTATTGATTCACTGATACATTGCTCAGTTATATGAGTGATGTTCAAGGTATGAATACACTGATTGAGCCAATCAGCTGTTATTGCATTCTATTGTAGTTAAGAAAATCATTTTTTTAAATGCTCTGAATGTTTCTTGGAGATTTCCTAACCAGTGAAGAATGTTACTTGTATGCAGTAGAAAGCAGCATTAAAACCAAAACAGAAAATAAAATGTTTATTGAGTTCAGCCTCTTTGATTTTTTGTAGATTTACAAAGTAAACAGGTGCTATTCGGCAGGTTAAGGAAAGGTTATTTACACTAATAATTCCAGTCAGTTAATTCAAATTCAACTTTTATTTTGATAATGCAACATAACCTATACTCATTTGTTTATATCTTGTATCCAAGTTAGTCCCTAACATAAGTAAAATAGTCTTGGTGCATCTGAACATATAACTAATTAAAAGAATTTTGTAAACAAATGTAGCAAAATGGAGGACATGTATAAGGAACTAACTTAATAAGTTAATATCTACACAGACATTTGTGAAAGCTCTTGAATATATCTGCTCTTTCTTAACTTCAATCACAATTCAACACTTTATAAATGAAGGCCAACAACTTATGGAGGAATTCATCTATTAAACCAATAGCAGAACAATTCCATACAAAAGCTTCCAGTGTTCTGCTGCATTTCCATGGAATATTCTTCCTGTCTGTGTAAAATCTGCTGTAAATATTAGTTTGTAATAAAAAATACATTGAGCATGAAGTCCCTAGACAGTTCAGAGTGGACTAACACTAAATATACCAAAACATGTTAAGTAACTTTAGTGTCAATTACCATATTATATATCTTGTACATGGAAATGTGAATTATTTTATATCAGAGGGTCTCAAAGGAGAATAGTCTTTGATTAATTGAGTCAACCTCTAGAAATAAACCATTAATTATTATTATTATTATTATTATTATTATTATTATTATTATTATTATTATTATTATTATTATTATTATTATTATTATTATTATTATTATCATCATCATCATCATCATCATCATCAAAGCAAAGCGTGGTCAATATGCCCCAACAAACATTTATTGAGGATGGCGCATATGTCCTGTAAAAGACCGATCATTTGATTTTGGGGGGATGGGTGGTGTCTGGGATTTTCTTTCGAGCCGGTACATTCTTTTTTCTTTCATCTCAAGATAATTTATTTTTTTAAACTAATATAATCGATATAATATCTTTTTCTCTATAAATCACAGCAAAAAATCTATTTTTGAATCTATTTGAGGGCCGGAAAATTGTTTTAAAAAAAAATCCAGCCCCCTCCCCCTCCCGCACCACACACACACACACACACACACACACACACACACACACACACACACACACACACACACACACACACACACACACACACATGAAGATCGAATGATATGTCCCTAATGTTAGCTTCCATTTAAGACGATCTTATTTTCCAGTGTTGTAGATGAGCGCAAGATACCTTATGATTTCAGTCTTTGTGAGTTCGCGGCTTTCATTAAGACCAAATTTGATTGTTCAGGATGGGGACAGGATGGGGACAGAATGATGATCAGGAAAGGATGCATGCCTTTTGCTAAGTTAGTATAGATTGACTAAAACGCTCAAAAGAGTTGTAGTCCTTTTATTCTTATGATACAAATATAATACTGATTACTGAGTTTTTTTCTAAACATAGTACTGTGGTTTGCAAATGCAAATAAAAGTCAAATGAGATGCGGCAACACCATAAAACCTTTTAGGATTGCTAGTAAACGTTTGCTCCAAGACAAGTTCCAACGATATTTTTTCTGGTTTTAAAATCCGAACCAAATTTTCGTACGTCTGGTTCAATGGGGAGATTACATACACGTTATGTAAGCGAGAAATTAGAATGTTATCAGTGCATATAATGAAATCCATGCATCACCAAAGTGGCGTAATGTTTACCCTGGACTATCATTTCTTCTACTCGAAATCTTCAGAATATGAGACATATGCTGAACAAATGACAGCATACAGTTGAAACACAAAATCTCACCGTCGGCTCGAATAGAAAGAATTTGGAAGTTCCTCTTTAATTAGTGCTTCCCATGCAACAATTAATAGAGCGTCGGACTGGTAATCCTAGGGTTGCAGGTTCGACATACGCCCACTCCAGCACGGGGCAGCTGCCTCATTGTGCCATTAAGAAAGGCACTTCGATCTCATTTCCTCGGCATGATATAGCCAATAATGTGTTGAAAATGTCGTTCATTACCAACAAACCAAACAACCCATACAACATTATCTGACACGAGAGAATGCATCCCTTGAATATTCAGGACACAAACGAATCGTTTCTTGCAGTGTCGTTTGACAATAGGATAGATCTTGTTTGATTGGTGTATAAGAAGAGATAATAGAAAGCGAAAATTCTCGATTGTCAACATATGCAAACTATATGTAAAGAGATCACAGTAATGGTGTGACATAAGACTAAATCAGCAATGACAGAAATTATCTCTTTAAAAAATGTAATTAAATTTGAAACAGTTGACTTTCAGCATTTGGATACATCATCAGTGGTTGGAAAAAGGATTCAGTTACGGGTGCAAAATTTGGGATGGAATACGAAATTACATCAAGATCCATATTGCGAGGAGGGCTATTGCATTTGTTTTAGAATAACGGTCAACCATTCTGTATTTTCAGTCAGACTGCTTTGGAATAGTTGAATATGTTGTAAGAAGTGTTACGATTCTATGGTCTAAGAAAAATGTGACAGAAAGAAAGTGAAACTAACAAATCAAGTAAAAATCAACAAACAATTTATTTCTATATAATTAAAATGAAACGCAAAAGACACTTACAGTAACGTGAATTAAAATCCAAATAATCTAATAATCCTAAGTGTACTAATCACAAGTCGTAAATATAGAATGTTGCGAATTAATTACTGTGTTCTTACTGAATGTGCTGATATGCCGATAGTCTTTAATGTCGTTTTGTGCCAGTAATCTTTAATGTGCTGATGCGCCAAATTGAAGTTCGCCAGAATATCTTTGAATAAATTAACATAAATCCCAAATCATCAGTTCAAAATCCAAAATCTAAAAGTCTATGAGCACTTTTATAATCCAATGAATATTTTTAATAATTCCTCTCTCTGAATTTGGAATGATTTTTCACAACTGTGTTACGACTAGGGGTAATGTAACAAAAGAAAAGGCTCAAAAAAGTTTCAAGATTTAAAATACAAATCTTTAATTTACTAAAATATTAAAATATTTCAACAAACAATCAAAGTGAAAGAATTAAAAAATAACTTACAGTATAGAATATCCTTAAAAGTCCTAAATTGTTTTAAAGTTCACTGATCCGGAAGTCAATCAAAATATTCCGAATGTAATATGTTCCGAATTAAGTAAGCTTCACTGTACTAATGTGTTGATAAGAATAAGTTATATCCAAGTAATCCTTGCGAATATGGAATATCATTAGTTCTAGAAATGTTTCCGATAATTCCAGGGAGCTGTATAATTATTAAGGTTGAAGTAACAGTACTAATCCAGAATGCACTGTATTATTATAAATAGATCTCCAAAGCAGAATATCCCACACACAAAATGAACCAAACTTGTTTATGACCTCTCAATGCAATGCAACTATGAAGAATGCCAGAATACTGCTATTAATTCTATAATATAGTCTCTCACTACGGAGAAACAAAATAAAACCTATTACGTCTTTGATAAACAACTGGGCATTTCGAAATATTGCAACCCTCTCCTAGGTTATGCGTGACATCTCCAAAGTGCTAGTGGAACAATGTTTATAAACAGTAAATAACGTATTGACACTGAATAATCATAGAATCTAGGTCAGAAGTTCAAATCTTCACGCGCGCTAAAAACACGTGATGTACTAATGCTACAAGCGACATTTCCAAGTCCAATGTACTCAGTGAAATATCGATCCAATTACCGTATGTGTACTCATAACACGACAGCTGTTAGACTAAGAACAGAGATCACAAACTAATAAACTATACCATTATTAAAAGAAAAAGATATATATATATATATATATATATATATATATATATAAAATTCCGTAACAACTGTAAAAACTCTTTAAAAGACTGCTGGTACGGTCAAAACTGAAAAACTGTCCACTAAACATGGTATATATAAAGATAGGTCACATGACAAAATGTTCTAGAATATTACATGGTGTATATGACTTTTGACACATAACTCTAAAGGAAATTCTGGTATTATATGTAAACAAATCAACCCTAACCTCAAATGGAATAAACAACCTGTTTACCCACAATGTCCTTGATTTCAAATACTAAGTAAACAACATAATTCAAGGACAAGAGCTAAACATGTCAACATTATTCTTAACATTAAGGTTTAAGCAAATATTAAAGTCAAGAAACATTTATAATTTCCTAAAATATTTATAATATTTATAAACATCATACATAACTGAAGACAAAGTATATGGCAATTAATGAAATTCAGCGTTAGTGTTGTATGCAGTAAAGACGTGATTTGCTTTGAAGTTTAATGTTTAATGTTAATGTTCCAAGCATTAATAAATGTTGTTTGCTTTTTACTGATTGCCCAACACTACATTGGACATTGAAGCCATGCTTTGGATGGAGATATTAGGTAAAAGTATGGAATATGAAGCTGAACATTTACGGACCAGAACTTGCAATAAAACTAATCCATTGGATTTTATTAATTGTAGAAAAATTAAGGAAACATATAAGAAAATAGATTAATGTAGAAATACATTGAACAGCATAAAGGGGAACATTTTTTTTTTTAAAATGTCAGCCTAGATGCATTCTTAGTTAATTATTGGATGTATATTATTGAAATAAGTACATACCGGTAAATAAGTTATGTTCATTTCTGAAGAATGCAGTGCTGAAAAATATATTTTTCATTTTAAAAGATAGAAAGCATAAGATTTAGACAGACTTTCTTTCCTACAAATGCACCTACCTCAATACATATTAATTTGCCACAGGATTGTACATCTTTGAATTTATCTGAAAAGTCATTTGAATACAAGCAATATTTGATTGCAATGTTGTTAATTTAATACGTTTTCCCCACTCTTGGGGTTGTGCTACAGCTTGAATAACACCCGTGAGTGTGATTCGGTTCTTCCAATTTTATGGAACTATAGAAATATTCTCAGGTGCTGGCACCATAAATGGATAATCATTAGTCTGTCATGACAAAAAGCTTGAAGTCAGAAATTTATTGACCATTTCCTATGGAAAAGAGTTTTATTTGTCCATTCAAGATGACACAGAGAGCTTATGGTAATGAATACATCGAGGATCTTGGTCTGGTTAACTGTGAGGAATATACTAAATGTTTGGCTCCGAAGACAACAAATTCTAAAATTCACCATTCTCAGCAATGTAAATATCTTCTGATAATTTGAAATCAAGATACTAATGAGTTTATGCCACTATTATTTATCTCATAGTATGCATGGCAATATTAAGGCAATTGATACCTATAACGTTTTATTATTTCCAGATATGGCCCATGGATCTCAAAACCTCTTCAATTTCACCTTAGGTGATGTACTTTCTCCAGATCCGTTTATTGAGAGATCAGAAGTACCATTTTAAGCTTGGGGAAGGGGTGGGGGTGGGCGAACCTCACTTCCAAAATAACAACATCGGTGGAGATTTGGGCCACAAAAGTAACGTTTTATCATTGACAACAATAAACAAATTGAGATAATACATAACATTAGGAAGATACACTTCTTTTTTAAATAAATAATTTACCGAATTTCAACACAAGTATACTTATGTAAATAGCCGATCTGTTTAAAACGATAGACTTAGTTCATCATAGAATCGAGTGAACAATCGAAGTTATTGCCCAGTATGCCTGCATAACCTGGTTATTGCTGGTCACTCCAAATTCAATGTTCCTGTCCCCTCATGGTTGATGTTCTCCCCTTTTTCTCTTCTCACTCTCTCTTATCTCGCCTCTTTCGGCCCTCAAACTTTGTGTGGGTAGGTAGGTTGGTAGATAGGTGGATATGTGGATAGGTGGATGGAGCTATTTCCCCTTTCAAAATAAACAGAGAAATAACCTAAATCTTCTGTCAAATATCTTTCTGGGAATAGAACATTACTCCACTCTCGTAACGTCAGATATCGTCCTATCGGAATTCTATCTGGTCAGGCCAAACCTGACAGACCATAAACAAACCTAGTTTCAGAAGATTAATGTACTTTCTAAGTACATTAATTTCAGTGAATACTCACTGAAGTCTTTATCATACATGAAACCATCAAAGATCTGTAAATTCACACAGATTCTCGCAACTCATATCAAATAAAGCAATGCATGCCATTCTTAGAATACATGATTCCTATCGCAATCAAGCAATTCGTCAAACTCTTATAAAGAAGATTATTGTACGAATTCAGACAAATTAACTCAAACAAATAGTTATACTCCTATCAAGAAAATTGATCTACGAATTTAAACAAATAAATTCAAGCAAATAATTATATTGGTATCAACGAATTACATGAAATTGATGCAAATACCTTGTGCTTTCAAGACTCGCTCGCTTCTACCGCCAGAATCGTGTCCCTCAACTTCCAGACACCTGTTCCTTGAACAATTGTTTATACGAGAGAATTTCGTCTTATTCTACTCGGAGTCAAGATCTCTTCCTCTCTCAGGAAAACTTGGACTGATTAAATTTTGCGATGCGGAATATTTAAAACGTGAAATTTTCGTCTGGGAACACACCCCGTATTTAGCGTAACCAGTCAGGATTAAATATATCTACCGCCTTTTTTATATACACGCCCATCGTGGTTAACGTAACCGTCTAGATTCGGGCGCTATTTAAATAGCCGATTCTGGAAAATATCAAAAGATAATACAACTTTACGACCAATCTCTGCATCCTCTCAACTTTGATATTTCCGATACCTAGACCAAAGTTAACCTTCCCTTCCAATCGGTCTGACCGTTAAATAAACGAATGCTTAATTAAGAATCAACGAAGACCTTCGCCACCAACAGGGGCGATTTAATAAGGTATCTTTCCTCATAAATCTAATTAATTGTTCTCTGCCAAATTAAATGTGCTCTACCGAATACATCGACAGAAATTTGCACCCTTACAGTATGTATAGTCATGAAACTTGGTAAGTTCATTGACGTTGAGAAGTAGAAATTATGATGGTCCAAAATAGTCACAATAACCAACTTTTCGCACTTGTCATTATATTTCTTGCATGTAACTCCATTTCTGTGGCATCCAGCATGTAGAGTCATAAAACGTGATATGTGCGTTTATATTATGGAGCATCATTCATCACTTGCAGGCGAGCTGCGGTGGCTCAGTGGTTAGCGTGCCGGACTCACGACCGAAAGGGTGCAGGTTCAAATCCTACCACCGGACCAGCCTGGACAAGGCACTTTACTCCAATTGCCTCGGCACTAAATAACCTATTTGTGTTGCTGTGCCGTAACGCACCAAACCAAACCAATCAGCACTTGCAAAAGTCGGTTACAGTGGCCTACGTTTCATATTCTTTTATCATTAAGCTTTTGCATTTGCCCCTTTCCTCTTACATTGTTGAATTTATAGTCAAGAAACTTCGTGGATGTATTCATATTGAGAAGTACTCCTCAACACTTTAAAAGGTAGATCCCAGTGACATGCTTTTCATGCTCCAACGAACAATATCTCATCTGTTTATTGCAGACGACCATACATAAATTTGACTTTAGCTGCCAATGATCTCAACCATGCCTTTTCGTTAAAAAAATAGAAAATGGTGCGATGCAGTCAAGTCAATAACTCTTTATTTAAATTTGATGCATACACTTAAAACATAAAATAATCTCTATTGAGCTTTTATTACCGACTATATTAAATAATTTATACTTTAAATAACATTCAAGATTATTTATACAACAAGACTAATTACCAACGTACATTGCATGCAATCAGTTAAAGAATATGCACAGTAACGCAGAGTATATACACAGACAATACTATAGACATACGGTACATCAGGACAGTTAACACCCTATAACTGGCCTCGGCATAACACGAATTCAGATATAACGCGGCGGCGGCATGGTTGCCGATTGTTTTTATTTCCGATGTCCTTTGATCCCTAACACTAGTAAAAACATCAGCCAAGCTGACAGGCATATAAGAGTAACTCAGTTAAGTTTCAGAACTATATAACTTACAGATCAGATCATAATTAATAGTCAAGCTCACCAATCATTATTAATTGTCATCTATTATGGGGCTATCTTAATCCCAATTATTAAATAAATTGGCAGGTAGTAAAATTATTAATAAACGTTTAACTGGCGTTTTGTTCATTCTCTCCTAACCCTACACTTATACATGCATTAATCGAATTTTCAATCATTTTCGACATACAGCGGTAAAACATAATTGTTACAGATTTAACAGAGTACTTATATGGATAAATTACAAACATCCATGCAATCAATACAGTAATACATACAGTAACATATGATTGTACAAGACTTTACAAGGTACATATACGCAATCATATCGATTTTTTTTAATGGGCACGCATCTAATTTACCTACCTACCAACCTTCTTACCTACTTTCCTACCTACATACATCCATACATACATACCTACAACATAACAGGCATGTACACCCACCCACCCACATACATATATACACACAAACTTACATTACAGATAAAAACATATATATCACCGATATGTACCATCATGATGTAGAATTTCACATAATTTTACATGACACATTCATTCACAGACGCAGACGTATTAAACATTTTCATAAGTTGTATACGCGCATGGAAAAAAGTTGAAAATCTTTGAAAATGGAATATTTTAAGCTTATTCGTGGTATTACCTAATTTTTCTTATTACTGATTTAATTATAACTCTCCTATTTGTAAATGTGGTAGCTGCAATAAGTAATAAGAAGAGAACCAAAGATGAAAAATATTCAATTGCACATGAAATATTGATTATCTTTCGTAATTTGCGGCGTACCATATACCGTTTAAAAATAAAGTTCATGAAATTATATGATTATTTTTAACCAGACTTCATCTGTTACTTAGGGTACTTTATCTAAAAATCGAGAAATTTGTGTACAGTTGCAGATCATTGACGGTTAATATTGAAGTGAAATGAAGTTTATTAGCATTTAGATAATTGGCCATCAGGAAGTATATACATATACATTTAAGTTTGTTACAAACATTGATGGTGACACGTTTAATACATAAAGGGAAACCAATCTATCGAATTTACAAACATTCGATAAATACTAAGATATATACTTACTTATGCATTCCCACATTCCCAAGCACTCATACATGCATATATCCACGTGCACATTATATATTTATATACATTTACCTATACACACGTTTACATAAACCTACACACATATATGCATATACATACATATTCACCGAGAAAGTGAGATAGGCTCGCACATAAACATACATACCTACATTCATGTATACATGATGTATAATATGAAGTAAGAATACAACACATTGATATGTGATCTGTAAACTACTCCATTAATATGTATAACTATTGATAATTTGACCCCGTACCTGCATTAAAAGGGGATTCAAATTATTTCTAAGTATTCTCTCAATAATTGACGAGAGTTTGTAAATGCTGAGATAAACATTTCTGATGTAAAACTTAGGCCGGCAAACATCACTGTGATATGGAACTTTTCAATGGAATGTTTTCCAATCTCAGCTTGACCCAGTTAATGTATTTCTGCACGAATAAATTCCAGAGGACAATCTCCCTCACAACGTTTTTTACTTACTGAGTCGTAGCTCTCAGATCGACCCAATATATATGTTTATGTAAAGAAGAGTTCATGGGGCGTGCTACCTGGGAACATTGCAAGCACAATTTCTCGACTTTTTAGCAGAGACAGCATCTATGTATGTCCTTCTTTTTATATGTGGGGTTTTCTCAATTTGTCACTGCTTTACTTTTTTGTAATAGTTCCTCGGGATGTAGTCGTATCATACGTTCTCAATTAACAAATTAATATGCGGCTGATACAATATGGAATGAAGTAAAATAAAGATTAAAGTAACAAGTTCCAAGTAATAGTATATACATACTTTTTACTACCATTGGTACATTGTCCAAGGCGCGCAAAGTAGCAGAATAACAGAGGGAAATTGAGATATGGAAGGCAGTGGCGGCGCTAGGGTTCGAGGCGCCCGGGGGCAATGTTCTTTAGTGGCGCTCCTACTTTGCCACAGAGAACAGTTTTTATGTCAGTTGCCAACCTCCAAACACTCCCTCCCCATCTGATTACAGCTGCAAAAAAAGCTCCCGACGGCGCCACCCCTCCCTCGCCCAACGCCCGGGGGCAATTGGCACCCGCCGACCCCCCACCTCGCGCCGCCACTGATGGGAGGTTCGTCCGTGATGAAAGGACGAGTCCAATATGTGTACTTGAATCCTCAGTCAGTTTCCAACTTTTGAATTTCTTTATATAGTTATAATCCCTAACTCGAGAAAAGTATACGATGGTCCTAATTAACGTAAGTAAGCTTTAAAGGATAGATAGATAGATAGATAGATAGATAGATAGATAGATAGATAGATAGATAGATAGATGTAACTATCATGAAGGTTAAATAAAGCCTTTTTTGTTTTTATGCGAGAAGATATTTGTGATAATTATAAGACACATAATGGAACTATTTCCACCTTCATTTAATTATATACACCTTTCATTCCACTACATGTCTTTGAGCAATGCAAAGAAAACACGGCAAAATTGAACACGTTTATACAGCCTGAACAAAAGCAAATAATTTGAATTACATCTCTTTTGCACTTTTAGGATAGATAGACAGATAGATAAACAGGAGATATCAGAAAGTTTATACCAATAACGTTTCAAGCGAGATGTCTGTGAGAATTAAAAAAAACATTCCTGTCTGAACTGTATGGTTGCACTGTCTTCTCACTTATTGTTATGGTTATTGTTCAGTTTTCTTTGGTCTCCCATCCATTTAGCCTTTTCATCATGTTGTTTCTAGTTCTTTCATATTGCTCTCCAAAACGTCTCAATCTTTTCTGAAATGGGTATCTTTTTTAACGCAATGTCCTTCTTGCCTAGTTCTCGGTAAAATTGTTTTGCGCTCTCATGAAATTGTTTGTTTGGTTTGAATTGTTTACTGCGTTTTCCACATCACATCTTCTTAATCTTTGGACTTTGGTTGAAACCTATTGTTTCAGTTCTTCTTTCGTGGTCTTCAAGTCTGATACTAACTTTATTATGTGTTTTCTGAAGATTCTTTCTATTTTCTGTTGTTAAATCTTTGAGTTTGGATTCACCATTTCGGTGAGCAATGCTATGTCACTGCGTTTTGTTTTCTATCTCTCTTTTTATTTTAGTACTCCATGCTGGTTCTTTCTTTTCTGTTCTTGTTAGATTCTTTGATATCTTGCCCCCTGATTCAGAGGTAATAACGGTTGCCGCTGCATACATTAAATTATTTACATCAGTGATGTCTTTCATCTCATTTGCAATCGTTATTTCATTTATAATCAGATTTCCAATTCTTAGCAGTTGTTTGGTTTTTCCTGTTCCTTTTATCTTTGGTTGGCGAGATTTCCTTAATGTTTATATGTATAATTTCTAACCGTTTGCACGTTATTTTGTTTATATTCTCAGGAATTGGGATCCATAATTTTGTATAAAATCGTTTTCTTCTGAAGTTTGATTTTCAATTTCATCTGATTATGAGTTTGTTGGCTTGCTTGGTATATTTTCTGACCTACTTCTGCAGTTGAAGCAGTTGTTCGAGTGTATGTTTGGTCTTCATCTTTGATGCTTGTTTGGTCCGATTTATTTCTCACAGGGTTAGTTAAAGAGGTTTTGACTTCATTCATTGTGACTTCCAGTTCCTCTTGGGAGAGTCTCTTATTTCTGATTATGTCTCTTCTTATGTTGGCAAGTTTTTTCTCATCCACGTAAGGTCTGTTGTTGATATTAGACATTCGCCAGATGTTGTATGCTTCTTTAGTGTTACTGTTACTTGCTGGGTTTACTGATGCTCAGTTGTGTGCTCTCATGTCAGAATTATATTCCTCTCTAGTCAATTTCTGTCCTTTTGTGCTTTGTTCATTTGGTTCATGTGGTATTGAAGAACTTAGATTGCCTCGTTGAGAAGAATTTTTGGTGAGAGAGTCATCTGTTACTTCAGGGGGAGTAAAGTTTCTTCCAGTAGTACATATTTCGATCCTTGTCTGGTTACCCACCAGGGAACGCGCTTCTTGGTAGTTATTATTAGTAGTAGTAGTAGTAGTATTGGTGTTGTTGTTGTTGTTGTTGTTATTGTTCATGTCATGATAATTTCTCACGCTTTTCAAAAAAGGGTGGGGAATCCTGATCGTTCGGAGGTGCGAGCGTCCGCGAGTGTTATCTGGTAACTTCTCCTACACCGCTGAAGATAGAAACTTGCAGCTTTGCGATATGATTGATGGGAGTGGACTGTAGATATTCGCAACGGTCTTTTTATATGTTTGTAAATTAACTGTATCTGCATGGTACCGATCATTTGCGTGTCTAACATAAACCCTTCTATATGTAAATAATGTTTGGTCTGTTTGTGTCATATGTAAGTGGACCGTTTTATCAGACATTCTTAAGTTTAATATAATACTTTAGAACTGCTTTGCTATCTTATTCTTATCGTACTTTGCCCTTGCTTCTGTATCAAGTTTAATTGGCCTCCTCAATTGATTAATATTCGTAAAAGCAACCGGACGTTTAGGGTCATATTATATATCCCTTAAATACTGTTCTTTGTTAGTGTATGACATTTAATTATATAGGTTTTATTATCTTGTTAATATTCTTTGCACTTGAAAAATGTCTTCTTAATTATGAAGGTTATATGGTATTAGGCACATGGTTCATGAATCAGGTTGTATGTGCTAGAATTTACACCTGTGCACCTTGACTTGTTTACGAGACGCTATGTGAACTTGACATGTATACAGAGAACGTCAGGACTGCTTTGCTGAGTATAATTCATAGGTCCACCTTGATTTATCAGAATATAGCAAATATATCTTTCTAGGTAATAATTAAACTGCATACATTTATGAACATATTTAATCTTTTGAATGTTCTGCCCTGGGGCTTAAATCTACACGACGCTTTCAATGTTGATAAAGTCAAACGTGTATTAATGTAAGCAAAATATTATATACCTACCTAGATATTTTATTATAGTACGCAACGGGACTGCTTCGCTGTATACATTATTAATACAAAAGTAATTTATCTCAGCTAGCTTACAGCTGGGAAGTGTATTCAAAACTCGTATAGACTGGAAATTATAGTAATAATAACTGAGCAATATGGAACAATCGCTCTAAGTTTCAGACTTGTAAGCCCCAAGGGTTTATGGTTAGAACCCAGGTTATCACCTAAAATATTTTGAGTATATAATTGCGGCAGACATCAGTATCGAATGCTAGTCACATATCAAACAGATCAAAATACTTACTCAGAAATTTAGAAAAGACTCTAAATAATAATAACCAAAGTGTTAATTATGATGAATCATAACATAAAATATCGGGTTTGCAAGCTAAAATAAAGAATACGTCAAACATAGTATTAAGCATGAAGCAGAATCTTGTGCATGTATAATAGGGGCACAAGTAGGGAAAAAGATCTGCAGAATAGATGCGGTCTCTACCTGTGGGTAATAACTGGTTTATTTCCTACCTACTATCAACAGCAACCACCTTTCGTCGGTGTTGTGGCGGTCTTTAAGTTTTTATTGTGAATTTAAAATTATCAAATTGAGGGATAGGCGCTTACCATTTAAATATTTTTTTTTTTTTTTTTTTTTTTTTTTTTTTTTTTTTTTTGTACATTGAAGTTTTTGGAGATCCTGGACTACCTATAGGTCGGTGGCCTAAGTGATTAGGATTTTTTCATAAGCAATTTAAAGGTCTGCGTCCTAAGGTGGGAAGTTAAGTGGTTCAGGAGTCGTACAATTTTAAAGGCCAGTATCACAAGGTTTTTGCTTTTATAACAACTAAAGTTGAATATCTGATGCCTTGACTTTTCCATAACAATTTGGAGGATATTAAGCGGGTGACCTAGGGTTGTCACATAATAAAAATTGTCAAATGGTCACATGTTAGTTTTAAAATTTTGAAAACCAGTTTTAAGTGGATGAAACTAGTTAACCGGTTTAAACTGGATAGAACCGATTAAGTAGCCCAGAAGTCTCCAATATCCAACTACTTTCACACAATTTTCACTAGAAGGCTCCAATCGGCCCCTAATGAACCATCGAAATGAGCACTTCGTAACTCAAGTATATTACCTTTCCTCTTGTGATGTTCATCAATCTATGATATCAAACTCGTCCTTTTAAATGCACAGATAAGATAAACAATTGAAAGATAGAAAAAAGCACATAATGGCTAAAGACTTGTTTAACATGATAAACTGCGCACTTTTTCAATTCAATTCATGTGTTGTTTATAAATTATACAAAGTTGCCATTGATAAGAAATCATTTGGAAGTATCTCAAACGAAATCGAAGTTAGAATTTTTATAAACAATATAAATATAAAACAAAATAAAGTTAAAATACCATTTATACCAGTGGGCGTAATACTAAAATTATATGTACTCGAGGGTTACTCTTCTTTTGTAATGCATCTGAATAATTAAACAAATGAGAAAAAAAATCACAAGAAAATCGCTTTCATATTTTTCAAACCGTTTTCGCAGTTTAGACACTTTACGAACTTTTGTTTGCATGAGATGACAACAGCTTAGAAAAAGTTAGATTATGAGGGACTATGGTAACGCATCTGTAAAATTTATATAGCAAATGAATAATCATTTCGCGATTGCAACGAATTTAGCCTAAGGACGGAACATACATATATCTCTTTCATTTCATGGATCTCGGATTCTAAATATTTCACTGTAAGAGTATTTGCTTTTCTGCTTTTGCTTCGTTGGGATTTCGATAACTGTAAAATATGGCATACTTGTTGCAGTTTTATCTCGAAGTTCAAATTGACCTTAAACCAGATGTTAAACTGTAGACATTTACTGATAAATCGCTCGATATGCCAGCTAGTAACATTCACCAAACATCTGACAAGAGAACACTGTCACATGATATAATACGATTCCCAGTGGACCGTATTTATCCCCATTGTCTCTTCTACGCTGAATAATACAGTGGTAGAGTTGATAACTTTTGATAAAATCTGATCGAAAAATCTAATATCGTCGATAATATAACACTATGTTTCATTCATTTTGGGTTCCACGAGACACAAGGTATATTTCTTAGCATGTATTATTTTAATAGAAGATCCAAAATACACGTATGTACATGCAACACAGAAGGAACTTTAGACAATCACTATATTGACAAGAACTGATAAGCACATGTCTGTTGATTTCCTTGTGAAATCTTTATTTTCTTCATTATAATTAAAGACAATCTGTATCGTCATTTCTTTCCCCTTCACATCCGTGTATTTTATCGATGCAGTTTGAAACATTAATCCTTATTTTCATCAGTCTTATCATTTGGTGACTACAGTGATACGAATTTAGGGCCAGATACAAGAATTAAATTACTACCCCATCGCTTGTCATCCTTAACATCATAATCTTTATTTATTATCTCCATTTTTGGTTTGCATCAATATCCGTTGGAAACATAAACAGACTTTCATGACGGTCTTAAATAAGTGAAAAAGAGATGATAAACGTTCATGCTGTTACAACGTCAATTGAACTTTATCTGTTTACAACATACCTGTACCTTATATGGACAGATTTCGTGATCTTCTAATCTATGTGTGCATGGATATATGGTGATAAAGTTCAGCGTTGTCGCACTTGTGATTCAGATGGTATCAATGACTTCAAGGGTTGTACAGTATTTTACGAATTGTGAACATAGTCAACACATATATTCCAGTAGCTGATTCCTACAATACAATTCCATGGAGATCATAAATTGAGAAAAGAACAATGAAGGTAAGTTTCCATATATTATTTTACAAAGGTAATGAAATTGTTACTTTCAAAAAGCTGTTAGTTTTCAGACTTTTGTTTAAACCGCTTAAAATAAAAGAAAACTACAAATCATCTACAATCGCAACAATCTATCGACTCAAACTTTATATGCTTCTTTTCCTATTTTTACCACAACCACAACTCTTCTACTTATTTCGTCTCCTAGTCGTTTCTCATCTACTGATTTTGTAATTAATTTTAACTTCATCTTCTGCAAGAATGCTTGAATAATAATAAATGACGATGGTTTTTTATGGAAATTGTACAAATCAGTTGAAAATCTTGTGTAATAAGTAGTTCTGAATTCTATTCAATCTTACAGGGATACACGAAACATAAACATTGATTGTAGTATACAACAACCTGCAGCTATAATAAAGACACCAACAGGGTAGTAAAAAAATATATCAGAAACTCGATGTTAATCATTTGTGAGCCTGCTTCTAAGGTTAAGTGGCGTCTTGAATTTGATAATATACAAGAAGTAAAGTGGTTTCAGCATTTTAATTTCCCATTTAGAGTCTCTAGAATGTTGGTTAAATATAGTTTTTTTTTCTAAAGAAAAAAGTTGCTAATTGCTTATAGGGTCCTTGCAAAACTGCAGTGGAAGCTTTTAACTATATTTTGGGGGGATTGTACAAAACAAACAAGTATTTTTCTGCAAAATGTTTTAGATTGGATTAGGAATGGGTGTCATCATCTATTTAATTTTGCCCATTACAAAATATTTTTTTTCATTGGGACCTTTGATGAAAAGGTAATTAGTTGATATTACTAATTTTATAATTTTGTCATGGAAGTAATGTATGTATAGATTTAGATTTGTTAATGAATTATCTAATGTTTTTTTTTACTTTAAGAAGGAATCCAAGTTATTTCTTCTATCAGAAAAGTATTTTGCTCAAGTCAGTTATACATGAGAATAAAAAGCTTCCATTAGCATTTGACTAATTTCCATACGGTCGTGTTCAGTAATTTTTCCTAAATATTCTTAGGCTGCCCGTATATGCTGCAAGTTAATGAACAAGACACAGTTTTTGTAATTTTCAGAAACTTTTTTATATTACATGCACAGCATACAAAAACTTCATAACAGAAAGGGTCCAACAGAATCATGTTTGCAACCAGAATTTTGGTACAATCCCTTCCAAACATAATTATGTTTTTATACAGACCCAATAAAATATTATAATACAATTCCTCCCGACCAGAATTCTGTTATTAGACATAAAGAGAAACGCTGTTTTCATACAATCACTTCCAAACAGATTTATGTTATCAGAGAGACCGTAAGAACATGATATCATACATACCATCCCTAACAAAATTCTATTATCAGACAGACAAAGAGAAAGGGTTATCATGCAATCACTTCCTTAATTAATTGTGTTATCAGATATGCCTATAATGTAAAATTTTTATCATGAAATCCCCCCCCCCCCTCCAGCAAAAAGAAGATTCTCTAGGAAGATATATCCAGAACAAATATAGTATAATAATCTCTTTCTCATAGGATTCTTTTCTTGCAAACTTCGAATGATGACGATTAATAAACATACATCTCAAACGCTACCTGTTTTTCGGCGATTGTGAACACATTATTTCACCATTACTTTCAAATCCTTAATAGCAATATTTGTAAATGTATTGTCAATGATGTTGGTTTTCAACTCGACAATTAAGTATTTTTATCATAGCATTGTTTATCCCTCAAAATTTAATTTGCATGTTTCTTCACATAAATTTGTAACAAACTTCTCATTATCATTTAAAAACACAAACACACACACAAAGAGAGAGAGAGAGAGAGAGAGAGAGAGAGAGAGAGAGAGAGAGAGAGAGAGAAGGAATTTATAATGACGATGGTATTTTCGTCCTCATAATTAATCATTGCAAAGTTATTATTGGTGGTTAATTGATTTGATTGCCTAATAATTCTATCATTGAGTTTTTAGTTGAAACATTTTGAAAATATTGCTTTACCGTTATTGTTACATTAATGTCAGATCTGGAGTTATAGTGATAATTATGCTATCGAACATGTACACACTGATTTCTTACAAAAAGTTATGTTTGTATAAAAAAAAAACAAAAAAAAAACAACAACAACAAAGACTATGTGTGTTGAATGGAAAGACTGGTAGGTTTCCTACAAAAATTGTGATCAAAATTAGAGCCGTTATATTTTGGGCTAGACTGATAACTGAAAAAAGAATATGCGTGATTTAGGATTGAATAATTTATGGTTATATGAGTATTTCCCCTCTGTTGGTAGACTGACAGATAAGTATATACAAACTTAGTATTCTAGTGTTTTTGATTCCTCTAATAGGTGAGCTTATCGGATATTTAAAAATCTTTTAATTTTAACCATAAAAGTAGAAAATAATTCTAACAACAAGGAATCATCGGTTTCCAACTGAAACTGAGAGGTAGCAAAATTTGGATCCATCTGAAAGAAAATGTGAATTATGTGCCTCACATGATATAAGTGATGAATTTCACAATATTTTTCAATGTCAATATTTTGCTGAAAAAGAAAATAATATAAAAGCAAAAAGTGTCTCAAAAATGTTAATACATATAAATTTAATGACCTGCAAAATAGCACAAATGTTGGTCTACAAATAAGAATAAGTAAATTCAAAGAATTTATATTTAAATCATTCTGTTCCCATATAAACACAGAATAGTTATATCTATTACCGTTTCATCCCACCTTGTCATATAAATCCAACGTACTGAATACAGTATCTCTTTCCACTTTACCCTTTTCCATCCGCTATACCAATACCATTAATTATTTGTACATTTATTTGTACCTAATCTGATACGTCTATTGTCAGACCCAATTTGTCCAATAAAGTTCAGTTCTGTTCTGTTATAAGTCCTCTATTGCTTTTATATTTTAATTGTGTAAATGATTGGAAATTTTGTAAAGGGTACTATATATGTATGAATTCATTGTTTAGTAAGAGAGAGGACAAAGAGAGGAAACCCATATTCAGAGCACATGGACGCTACTTGTGTGTTCATTCTTCTGTATGCATTTTCACCAAATATATATGTGTATCACTGAATAGTAACAGTGTTTGTTATATATATATCTATATATATATATATATATATATATATATATATATATATATATATATATATATATATCCTTTCTCTAAGACACAACTGTTTAATTTTCAAAATGATTTTTGTCTCGGAAAGTTCACATTAAAACTATTAGAAACGGTCGGTTATGCTTGGTGATTGAACATATGTACTTTCAAAGGCCGCAAAGTTTCCATGGGTAAACGGTTCTGTGCTCTATATAGTTTGCTGTCTGTACATGTTCACAAACTCGGTAACGTGTAAATGATCATGCATGTGATACACCAGGTGTTTGCCAATGCTCATATCCATGAGTTTTGTTTTCTTCGGTTCCAGTATCAATATATTCATTATGTAGCAGTACAAAACAATATCACAATGATCCAAAGTTGTTTTACCTAAATTGTCAGATATATTCAGCCATTATCTTTCTCTCAAACTGAATCTGTTATAATAATTCAAAATACATTTTGTTTTGTTTTGTTTTTTGTTGGCTTTAGCGGCCCTTTTAACACATTATTGGATATATCATGTCGCGACAATGAGAGCTAAGTGCCTTTCCAAGGGATACGCGGAGACAGCCAACCCGGGGTGACCTGGGTGGGCATCGAACCCGCGATATTATATAACGAATTCGACGTTCTAGCAACTGAGCAACCGCGGCTACCTTTTAATCTTGATATAAACTCCCTTCAATGGCAATGTTACGGTAGCATGGTAATATTTGAGTAATTTAGATCGAATTCAATTGTATCCAGTATAATTTGTTAAATAAGTATATGAAAGGATTTCTGGGAGACTCACGTACCTTTCTTGTATAAAACATTGTAAACACGAGAATCTAAATCGATAGACTGCGTTGCTTCGCCTCTATTTGTTCAGCAAAATATTTCGGATTTTTATTGCAATTTATAGTACGTGTTCAGATTTACAACGCAACTTAACTGCTTCCTTATTCAAACAGGTTGAGAGAAAATCAATGCTTTTTGTAAGGATATTTCCACGGATATGGTAATAACTCTTATTTGGTGAGCTCTCATGTCAGTCTGAATTGCTTTCACATGCAAAGGAACATACATTTTTAAATAAACCCCGCCCCCCTTGGCGGTCGGAACAACGGAATCATTATTATACGTGAAGGAAAATGTGCTCAGTGAACTCATATCTCTTGTCAACTTTTCGGAAGTGAAACATCATATATTATATCCTCGTCTCCTTTCAAGCAAACTATCAATGTATATCGACACTTTAAACGGTGAAAAAGGATTATATTTGTATTAATTTGTTAGTCAAACCTTCACAAGTGTATGCATCTGTTAGCTGGGTGAATTTACACAGTCAGATATGCCACACAAATGTGTCGTCAGTTTTTAAAAGAGTACATTTATTATTTTTTCATTTCAATTAAATGTGTATGCCGAGTTCATTGTGAATTTTGGAAACTGCAGAGATACTTATTTTCAGAGTTACGAGTATACACATCAGTCAATCGCTTTCATATAAATAGTTGTCTGCTGTAAGACTAACGTGCAGATAGGATGAAAGATTGAATTTCGAATCGGTTCAATTAAACGGCATTGTTTTGGTTATTGTATAGTGTACACGTTTAGAAATGTTTGTCAACTTTGTAGCCTTAGTATTGTAAGTATCTCAGAGTTTTCTCTGAAATAAGAAAATGAAATTGCCTGAACTGACAACGAATAGTGCAAAATTAGTTTTCAACTAATCTAAGCGCTTTCGACTCTCATTGAGTCTTTTGCAAAGGCAAACACAAAACAGAGAAAATACATACATATATAATTTTATCAATACATCAATGAGCAAGAATTAATAGTAATGTTTGTAATCTTCTGTCTTTTCGGCAATCAAATCAATTAACCATTAATAATACATTTTTTGATGATTTTTATGAGGACGACTGAAATTTGCTAATAAAACTAAGTTATCATCTGGAAATTAAATGCAGAGGCAAATATGTATTTTTAGTAACAGTGACCTTGATATTCAAAAGCGAATAGACTTTGGAAAAATAAATAAATAAATAAATCATATTTGGTAGTACAATGTTCCAAGATACAAGATATCCGCACAAACGTACCTCATTAATCTATTTGTTTTCTATACTTATAATCTGGCACTACTTTGGACGCCATGTGTGTATAAGAACATGGCACATTCCAGCTGCATTTTGCTTGATACATTTTATCTATTCGACCTGTAAAAAACAGGGTTTTATATGGTGCATTAGCTGATATAATTTTTTTGATTATTAAAAGGTTTTGTGTTTTTTTAAAACTTACTTGCTTTTTGAACAAAATTGAACGAGCATCATGCTACAGCAAGTTAAGACTGAACTAAAATTCTTGCAAATATTATACTCTGAGACGTTAGTTCGAGCATCAGTTTATTTTTCCATTTTACGGGAAATGTGCATTTTTCGTGACCAACGTCTTGATATGCATATTGGTTATATTCAGAGTATTACGATTATAAATTAACAAATAATGATTATTATTATTATTATTATTATTAAAGGTAGTAGTAGTAATTATGGTTAGGTGGTTGTGTGTGTGTGTGTGTGTGTGTGTGTGTGTGTGTGTGTGTGTGTGTGTGTGTGTGAATTGGGGAAAGAGAACTATATTGCCATTAGGCCTACATATACAAAAAACAATTACAACTTCCATGATGGCAATACAAATATTATCTATGTAAATACACAGTAACAAATGGAAATATAATATCATGTAAATAAAAATTATCTTAAATATTTATGATAATTATTAATATTGGCTACCATATACAAATTGAGTCTGCAAATGTAGCACTATTCGTAATAAGACAAGGACTCATTTACATACGTGATAGAATAAGGGAGAAAGTTGACATTCATAAAAGAAAGAAAGATTAAGTCTGTTGAAACACACTATTATTTCTATGGAAGAACACTTTGTAGAGACAAATACCGGCATACATAAGTATGTACTAATTAAATGTCCTGTGAAATGTCCGACGATTAAATCTCGTTTAATGAAAAATCGAATTTGATTTAATATATATGACCCTGTTTTAAAAAGTTAGGTATGCCATATTTTAATGCTAAGTTTCATATTCGCAGCGAGTATTATATCCCGACGAACTGTATTAACTAGATCAAGACGTTGATCAACGAATTAAGTGAAATAACCCGACGTTTGGTCCATTCAGTGAAATTTGGACACTGTGTTCCGCTGGATATAAGTTATTGTGCTCATGTGCTTGATATTAGTTACATTGAATATTCCTGTGCTTGATGTTTGTTACATTGTCGATTCCTGTGCTTGATATTAGTTACATTGTAGAATACATATTTCTGAGGTTGGCTGATGATAAAGAATTTATATGTGATCAACTTAAAGTTATCAGAAGTCTTATGTTTACAACCTTTGAGACTTTGTTTTTCTTTTTTACTTAAAAACAATACATAAATTTCTATTTTTGTTGAGCGAAATTCTTTAAGGCAGTACTATTACCCAGAATCCAGATCGATTTTATCAGATGTATGTACAAAACATAGATTGACTGATTATGTGACCAGAACTTAATAACAGCATTTCTGGATATGTTTGACTATTATGTGGATGAAATAATTTGTCATTCATAAACATCAATATTTTGACGCACATGAACGCAATTTAATCATAGCCATCAATATTCTGATTTGATACCTTATTATTGATGATGAAGATTATGACGACGATGCTGAAGATATGATGATAATGATAATAATATCAGATCGTGCTAATGATATTAGATGATGTACTTGATGATATCAGAAGGTGATGATAGCGACGGTCCTAATAATTTCCATGAGTATTATGTTGCCATTCACATCTCGACGTTCGTCGTGTCATCTTTCCATCCGTTTACAATGTAGCATATACCATTTTAAACAGATCAAGATACAATCTTGAAACCGTGGGGTATGATTGGATTAGCCTGTAGGTGTGTACAACAACACATGTTAACAATGTTCATTCATCCCTGGGTATGGTCTGTGCGAAGGGTGGTGTTAAGGTGGGCATAATACAAAAACTAAATTGTGAGTTCAATGTTTCTGAAAATTGGCAGGTGTAATCACTGAGTCAAGTGTTAACACACATCACACTGGCCTAAAAATAAAACCTCTGGTTGATGGCTAGGGGGGCATGCAGCTGTTTATAATGAATGCGGTGTAAAACACATAAACAAAACTCCCTATATATCACTGATTCGAGTGAAAAGATCAAAATGATAAAAGATGTTGCAGCAAACTACATTGTGAGGTTAAACAATCTAAACAGATACGAAATAAGCTGCTGATCGAGAACCTGTTAATAATATTGGTGTGGTACAACGTAGTAGTGATACTATAGACTAAAACAATGCAACAGATTTAAAAGAAAAGTTTAAACAGAAATAGATGCATTTAGAACTAAAAAAATACAAAGACTCTTGCAGTAACTGATAGAATTGATACAGATAAATAAAAATAAACAGAAGCAAAACGAAATTCAAAACTGAATTAAAGACGAAAAGACCATGCAGCGTATTGCGTTGTTGATTAGAATGGATACATTACAAAATGGAATTGATAATAATAAAAAAGTGTTTGAGGAGGGAAGGAACAACTAATGCATATATGTCGATTGATGTATGAACCTACAATTGTACTAGGTGCTGCATATCCCAATCGTATTAATTTGATTGCGAATTTCACAGCTGTAGGTCTAATTCATCAAGATACAACAACACCCCGTGGAAATTCTATCAGTTACAGTTAGAAAAATGTTAATGTTAGTAGATGAAGTCTGAAATTACATCAGAGGCATTATGTTCACAGCTATGGATTTAACTGTCAATCGAGAAAAAGTTTCTCTATCAGATTTGTTAGTTCATCAGTTACCCATCTAATATTTTCTGCCGGTATATATTTGACTTAAGGAAAATAGGTTCTTAGGATCCATATACATAATGAATATCTTTGACCTTGACATTTTATGAATAGCTTCATTTTTATCCCACCATCGTTGTCCGTACAGTATTTGTGATTTGCTTTAGTATATCTATGTGATATCATGATAATTCCATTTCGTAATCACCTCTCAATCATCAAATAAGGTTCTACGCCTGATGTCTTGAATGATGCAACATGTACCAATCCGGGAGCACTGTAATAATGAGCAACGTCTTGTATGGAATTGTTCATATAGCCATTCCTCTTTCTTGAATGTAAAGCTGCTAAAAACTTGATTGTCCTTGTAACTCTTATTTCATTTTTCTCTTGTATCGACCTATCAACAACAATCCTTACTGCATAAAAGATAGTTTTCACAAGCTGCTTTGTATAATTTGTACCTGTTTATCTGGATCAATTTTAACCATAGTTTAGTAAACATATGACTGTTCTACCGAGACACGTCTATTTTAGTATCTGAAATATTCTTGTTGTTATCATCTATTTGATTTTGCAGTTTTGAGAGTTTAGTAGATTGTTCTCTGATACTCTTATTAATTTCTTTTCCTCATGTTTTGAAATCTTTCAAATTATTGTCATCAAAAGCCTTACATATTTGTTCATTAACACGTCTTTGTATGAAACCTATTAATAGCTGCATCAGTTAATTTTACAGGCTCAACTAAATACGTTTTTGTTCATATTTAGTTATTTCTTCATTTTCTTGCTTATCTTTTTCATATTTTTCTGAGTATTTAAAACTCAAATCACTAGGGCTTCTTAAAGATAATTAGCTATGGTGATAAAGATATTTCTGTCATTTATTTAAATTGAAAAGGCTATTCTAAAGATATATGTAATTGACATATCATTAAAATCTATAACTTTCGAGTCTTAATCTTTAATTTTGGTATTTAATTTCTTTATAGTACCTCTTTGTGATTGTTTACTTATAGCATGGCTTAAAACAAGGAGAGCCGTTTTCACTAATCTTGCTTGCATTTTGTTATAAATGATATTATTACTAGCACACAGCATACCCCAAATGTCGATGATGTTGTCTCTATACGTGATTTGTCTTTATTTTTGTTATTATATGCTGACGATGCAGTCATTTTTGGCAAAAACTCAACAGTCATTATGCACATTGCTAAATTATTTGGAATCATATATCCGTTGTTGGAACATTAAGGTTAACACGAACAAGAAAATAATTATGGTTTTTGAAAGCGGAAAAAAGACAAACCCATCAATATATTGCAATGGTGAATTATTAGAAAATGTAGATTCCTTTAAGTACTTAGATTTGCATCTATTCAAAAATGGTTCATGGCTACAAACGGAGAAATACCTAAGTGTTCAGGGGAATTTAACTCTTTTAATTTACACATATTATTTAAATATACTGTTCTACATGTAGGGGAAAAGAGTAAACTTTTTCATACTCGCGTTGGATCTGTGTTTAATTATGAATCTGAGATATGGGCTTTCCTCCAGGGAAAAGATGTTGAAGAAATTCATAACAAATGTGCAGGCAATTATTAATGGTGAAAATATCTACGAATTTGGATGTTTTCTATGTTGAACTTGGGAGATGTCCACTATGAAAAATTAGAAAAATATGCCTTTAAAAATGTTTGACTCGAATATTGGGAAATAGAGATAGTGTGATTTTTAGAGCTTACGTTATGTTAAAAAGCACCCCTGATAATGGTAACTCTTATATTGGGATAATTTGGGCATTTCAAGTTAAATCTCTGTTAGATGATCTATGATTTTCTCACATATTGGAACAATCAATTTGATATTGTGATTCCAGTCAGTGAAAAAAAAAGATAGCGTTTTAGATCAGTATACGTAAATATGAATATCCTCCGAAACTCCAAACAAGCTGGAGTATTATTCCTTGTATGAAGAATATTTATCATTTAAAATGTACTTGGGTGTGATAAACGAAGCTCAATTTAAAATTGTACTAACTATATTTAGAGAAGTATTGCATAACTTGAATATAGAAACAGGTTGTTACGAAGGAGTGTGAAGGAACGAACGACTATGTAATAGGTGTAATATAAGAGTTGTCGAAAATGAATATAATTTTTTGTTTGTTTGTCCAATTAATAGGGAAGTGAGACGAAAATATTTACCACGATATTATAGTGCATCGTTGAATATAGAAAGATTTAAAGCTATCATGTCTGCAAATTCAAGAAAGATTCTTAATTGTATTCTTTAAATATTTATACTTTGCGCAATGGAATAGGTTAGAAAATAACTAATTCTGCATAAGTAATTCTAAGACTAATACATTTTTTTATGTCAATTATAAGTATTTTGTTACTAAATGAAATGAATATTATATTTAGTACTCAACATAAATATGTTATTTATCTACAGTACATGTTTGCATCCTCACGTCTGCATATATAAACTGTTGTTGCAATTTAATTCTAAATAAAGTTTGTGTTCTGTTCTGTTAGTTATATGACTCGCATATTTTGCTTACTGGATAAGCACAATAATAAGTACAACAATTTATCGGACAGCCTTGCTTGAAAGTAATGAGATAAACTGGTAAATCTTCAATAATGTGTTAAAGCAATTTATCAAAAATGACTCTTCATTTTAAAGGGCCATAGATGATTCATTCAAAAAAGTCTCTCTTCGCAAAAAGTATCGAGTGCTATTTACTGGCAAAAATAATGCACGTGATGAAAATGATATGAGGAATTTTATATTCCCACTACTCAAGTTGGGGAAAATTAGAGCAAAAGATGGTGAGTTCAAGCATTATTGATACGCCACAAGAGAGTGATTACGCAAAAAACAGTCTGTGGGTTTAGCTTATTTGCGTAGCCATAATCGTAAGGAAAGGCTGAACAGGGTAACTCAGTGACTCACATATATTTGGTTGTTGATATGCAAAAAGAACGGGTACTTGTATCGGGAATTCAATAATCTGAGATTTTAAGTAGAACAAATTCAATTTAGATTTGCCCTTTGTAAATGAACATGTACAATGCTAACTCATCACCGGAAAACACACACACACACACACACACACACACACACACACACACACACACACACACACATATATATATATATATATATATGTATATATATATATGTATATATATATATATATATATATATATATTAATATATATATGTATATATTGTTACGACTCTAGGGGTAATGTAACAGAATAAAAGACACAAACAAGCTTTCAAGATTAAAATGCAAATCTTTAATTTCCTAAAATATTAAAAGAATTAATATAGTTCAACAAATAATCAAAGTGAAAGAATTAAAATAACTTACAGTATAGAATATCCTAAAAAGTCCTAAAATGTTTTAAAATTCACTTCCTGATGTTAATCCGAGTAATCCGGATGAAGTATTCCGAATGAAAATAACCTGCACTGTGCTGAAGTAGATAAGTTCTGATTAAATCCAAAATAATCCTTGCAAGTCTGGAATCTCACAAGTTTTAGAATAATGTCCGATAATTCCACGGAGCTGTATAGTAATTCAGATGAATTACTAATTAAATAAATTCCACACTTAACTGAATAATTTCAGTAACCTCTCTTCGTTCAAGCAATTGTAAAGAATGATTTATCGTTGTGTCGGCACCCCCTAGCCCCATCCCAGCATATATAGCTGGTTAGGAATTGGAGATGTCGCCTTGTTTTGGTCTAAAAAATTGAGTGTTTTATTATGTTTCTTTTCCCTGTCCTTCCCTTTTGTTTTTTGTTTTGTATTGTAGAGAAATAAATAAAATTTCTTTTTATATGATTTTGCACAAGGTTGATTTCGGTTTGTTCTGCCATATTTTTTGAGTTGTTTAATTTCCCTTTTTGTTTTAAAGAACTTGGCTTGTACTATCCTCCCTTTCGGCATATTATCCTGAGGGTGGAGTTCCTTGCCTTCTTCCCTTTTATTGTCTTGAGTTTTGTAATTGTAAGGTACCTCTGTCCCAGTATGTAGTGCTATATATGTATGTTTGTTGTATTGTGTTTTTTCCATTTTTGTGTCTAGGACAGGCTTATCTAGATCATATTCTGTTGTAGTTGCTTTCTATCTATATCCTATATAAAAGTATTCAAAAGTATGTTTTTTTATTTATTTATTTATATAAGGAAATAAAATAATAAGGTGTCTAAATGCTTTTGTCTTTTTGTTTTTGTGTGCATGTTTGTTCCTCTCTTGCTTCTTCTCTCTCACTTGTGGTTATTTCAGATATCTGTTTTTTGGCTTTTTGTTTCAAAATAATAAAAAACATCTTGTAGTTTTATGGATTTTACTGTTGTTGTAAGAATTTTAATATCTATTTGAGCTTGGTTGAAAAATAGGATTGAAATTGTTTTATACGCGGACGTGATTGAAAACATCCTGTCGTTGTAAGAATTTTAACATCTATTTGAGCTTGGTTGAAAAATAGGATTGAAACTGTTTTATATGCGGACGTGATGAAAAAACATCCTGTCGTTGCAAGAATTTTAATATCTATTTGAGCTTTGTTGGAAAATAGGATTGAAATTGTTTTATACGCGGAAGTGATGGAAAACATCCTTGAGTTGCACGAAGTTTTAATATCTATTTAAGCTTGATTGAAAAAGAGGATTGAAAATGTTTTGGATGCGGACGTGATGGAAAACATCTTGGTTATAGGTTCATTGCCATAATTAAAAGCATGGGTTATATAATTTGGAAGTAATTTAGAATTTCCAAAATTAAAGGTAAATTCCTAAGGAAAACACCTTTCAGGGATAAAGGGTCCGGCTCCTTAAAGGTACTCCCTCTAAGAGGGAGTATATCCTTCGCCTTTATCCTTATGGTGTTTTTGTTAAAGTTGAGTTTTCACGGTATAGTTTTCCAGGTGAGAATTTAGATCATACCAGAATTTATTATTTATTTATTTATTTATTTATTTATTTTTTATATGTCATATTCTTCTTCATCTGAATCCATATCTTCGTCTTGGTATGGATCTGTGGGTTCTTCGTCTTCGTCTTGGTTTGGATCTGTGGGTTCTTCGTCTTCGTCTTGGTTTGGATCTGTGGGTTCTTCGTCTTCGTCTTGGTTTGGATCTGTGGGTTCTTCGTCTTCGTCTTGGTATGGATCTGTGGGTTCTTCGTCTTCGTCTTGGTTTGGATCTGTGGGTTCTTCGTCTTCGTCTTGGTTTGGATCTGTGGGTTCTTCATTACATTTGTTTGAGGTATGCTGAAGGTTTTTCAGAGTTATTTCGCTCAAAATGTCCATTTTCTCTTTATTTGGCGTGTTTTTTTTTTTTCTCTTGTTATTTTGTACCACTGTCCACTGTTCTTCTTTCTTCCATTCTTCTCGCATTCTTTCAGCTTTCACTACTTGGAGATCTCTTTTAGTGTATTCATTCGGTTTTTTGGTTCTACATTGTTCTAAGCATTGTGTTATGTCTATTTTATAATATGTTGTTACTTCTTGATATACGATTTCCCATTGTTCTCTTTCTTCTTGTGTAAGATTTTCCATTATTTTTTCCTTGAAAGTTTTGTGGTTGAAATGTAATGCGGTTTTGTTGAGTAGCTCTTGGAGTTCATCTTCTTCTATCTGTTTTCTCTTTTTTTTTTTCTTTTTCCGGTTGCTGTTTTCTTTCTTCTTCTTTTGTTTGTTTCTCTGCTCTTTGTTTGGTTAGTTCAGGTATTGCCTTCACTGTTGTGTCTGCTAGTTTTTCAGTTAGTTTTGGCAATGTTTCTTCAGTTGATTTTTGGATTAGTTTTTTCATTGTTGGATCAGTTTTTGTGGTTTTCTCATTGTTTGTTGTTTCACTTTCTGTTCCTGTTGGTTCTTCTTCATCTTCTGTTGGTTCTTCATCATTTGTAGGTTCATTCTCATCATCTGTTGTTTCTTCATCATTTGGTTCTTTTCCATCATCTGTTGGTTCTTCATCATTTGTAGGTTCAATTTCATCATCTATTGTTTCTTCATCATTTGGTTCTTTTTCATCATCTGTTGGTTCTTTTTCATCATCTGTTGATTCACAACCGCTACTCGCTGTTGAAAGTTTTGTTTTCCATTTCTTTTGCCTTAACAGTTATGTCTACTGAATTTTCGATTGTATTTGTCTTTGTTGACTTTTCCATTTGTTTTGTCACTGTTGCATCCGTTTTCACTTTTTTTTTCTCGATTTGTTTTGTCTTTTTTCTTTTTGGAGTGAGGGAAGTGGCGATATGGTTTCTTTATCGTCGTTTGATGTTTCTCCTTCGTCTTCTGTTGATTCTCCGTTTGATGTTACTCTTTCGTCTTCTGTTGATTCTCCGTTTGATGTTTCTCCTTCATTTTCCTTATTTAGCATTTCTATATTGTTCTCTTTGTTAATGTTGTTTTCTTGTTCTTCTTGTGTATTTGTTTTTTCCCTTGGGTTGCATTGCCTCGGGTCGTGGCCTGTGAGACCGCATTTGAAATATTTTCTATCAAAAATGCAACCTATGTAACAAGTGCGCAGATTTGAAAAGGGAATACCCTTTCTCCGTCTTTAATAACATGGTATTTCAAAATAACACAACCCTATAAGAACCAATCAGGAACTAGGTTACGCGTCATTTACCCAAAGGTCTAGCGTACTAGAATCTTAAAGAGTAAACACAATGTTATTATAGTATGGATTGGGACCTTTCAATGTTGATTTCTAAAAGTACAGATTTCCCGCGCAATTGATCATGTGACCACTTATTGATCGAAAGGATGTCGTATATATATTCTCATATGACAACCGCAGTTCAGACTAAAAACAGAGATCGTTAATTAGTAAATTAAATCATAAAAAAAATAAAGGAGGCATGATTCCGTAACAAAATATATATATATATATATATATATATATATTTATATTTATATATATACATATATATATATATATATATATATATATATATATATATATATATATATGTAATACGTGGTTTCATTATCTTGATATTTTTGGGATTAGTCCAAAACCATACAAGCCTTGTAGACTGTGATCAGCCCAGATAACGCCGTAACCTCCTATCGTAGTTTTTGGTTATTCAAATTAGTTCAGGTAGGACACATATAGTTTGAAAGCACAACACATTCTTTATGCTGGGATTAGTCAAGCACAATTATACCTGATATGGGGTCAACCCAGAATGCACTCATTTCTAGGATCACCCTAGCATAGATTGTACTTAAAACTGATAAAACACTTTTATGCTGGGATCAGCTTTGCACATCCCAGCAATCATCATAGTCACCCACAGTATGTTTTATGATCACGAGTAATCCCCATTGAGAGAGTCCACATTTTATTTGTTTAAGTGGTGAAGTTATTTTTTGAACACATATTGACTTGGTGGAATATTTGTATTAATTGAATAAACTTTTCCACTGTCATTTGCATGAATCGGCATAGGTTGCTCAACAATTGCTTTTAAAAATTCTTTGACAGATCAATGTCTGCTATCAGTTTACAAGTTCTCATATTTAGATTTCACCCAGCATAGATCTCAAACAATCTAATATAGTCTTTAAGAACTTTAACGAATATGATTGAAGGCATTTATCCGAGAAATCCACAACTCTGGATGGTGCTAGTCCTGTATAAGGACACCGTACTCTTCTAATGGGTGAAGAAAAAAAAAACCGGTTGGACATACTTACTTTTTACCTGACTGTAACGGAATTACAAAGAAATAATATTAAGAGTGATTCAAATCATTATGATACAGTTTCAACAATAAAATCAGATTAGAGAGTGAGATTAGACTATGTTGGTGAGTATGGTATTTTTCTATTACCGAGTGTCATGGTGTTGAAAATTGGTATTGTCGTAGGTCATAATAGCAATTGAAGAAATAATGCGATTTATTTAAACTTCGACTAAATCCTACCGTCAATACCTAGGTAACAATCTTAATTCCAATGCTGAAAAACAATCTGTAGCAGTAAGACATAAAATTGTCGACAATACAGAAAACAAAGTGGAGTATAAATTGTGCTGAAAAGAAGGACTATGCTAGAGTTGTATCGTTGCACAAGATACTGAACCGCATACTGTATCCAATTTAGAAATATAACTCAACAAAATTGAGGACAAAATAAACAAACATTCATTTATTGTAGCAGGAGATTCAATACTTTACATTTTGAAGTAGTTTATTCATTCCAACCCCTACCAAATGATATGTTAGCACCACGAATGCTAAAACGAATAATCTGCTAAGAATTTAGCAACTTGGCCAGATTCCTTAAAACAACCAGCATGTTATTTCACCAATAATATCAGGTATTTATGCGTCTGGTTTTTTTTGTGTGACTAACTCAAACTAAAACTTTGGCAATATTTAAAACGCTTTTTATCGTTTAAAATAATGATTAAATTAATATGGAGTAGGTTCAATAGGAGTAGGTTGAGGAGTATGTTGAGGAGGATGGCGAGGATAAGTATGTTCAGGTGCAGTAGGAGTATATTCAGATTGACTTTCGTTGAGGTAGAGTATATTGAGTAGGAAAAAAAACACTTTTCACAGACGTATCTTTAGACAGAGCAACTATGGCAACAGCCATTGTAGCAATTGTTAACTCTTTTTCTTTAAATAATATTTTAGCTTTGTGCCTAAAGGTAACTATTTAATAAAGTTTGAATTTATGTTATCAATATTATCTCAATTTTGTTTCAAGCTGTGTCAAATGTCCAGTCAATAGTACGCTTTTCCTGTCAAAGCTTTCCAACAGTTCTTGCAACTCACATAATCTGATTGGATCTCATTTCTTACTGACATCTTTATTTATGTTCCCTTTGCCTTTTTACAATCTCAATACGTGATTTCATAGATCATATTTTTGAATTAACAACTTCAACGGCATTTATATAACCCACTAATTATCTTTCCTTGTATTTTGTGAATAATCGTTGAATGGCAAGTGGAATTAATCCACTGTACAATTTTCCGGTACCGCTACTACTACTAACAATAATAATGGTAATAAGCATGTTCAGATTATATTTCTTACAGTTCATTTGTGTCTATTGTTAGCATCTCAATATCCACCTGCATTGGTTGTCTAATGCCAACTTTAGATTATAATGGATATTCCTATTGTATTTTTGTATTGTTTTCTGTAAGGTATGAAAAACATGTTACGAGTATACTCGGTTAAAAAAAGAATTATTGTTCTCGACTTAGTTTAAACCAATAATTTGGAGGAAAAGAAATGCCTGGCTGCAGTTTTAGATTTTACCAACTCGCTACCTTTTGGTTATTGATATGCAGATCCAGCTTGTAATATGCTTCAGCAAAGATTGATTTACACTATTTCTTTGTGATGTTCGTTCTTCATTTCAATCAGAGTCACAAAAATAGAATGTGTTGTTTTCAATTACAAAATCATTTGTAATAAACAGGTCTGGCTGTTCGTCTATTTTTAGACCATTTATAACTTCTTGTTTAGATTTCTTGATGAACAAGTCTAAATATGAAATTTAAATTTAAACATTCTGCCTAAAGATTTTGCTGACAAGTTGTAAACTATTCTGTTCATAGGTTAGACTCGTTTAAATAGTTCGAAAGTTTATGCAGATTTAATGTATTCATAATCATCTCATGTAAACGTTTCATAATTTTCTAAGGTTCATTCCCGTTGCTACTTTTAGGTCTTGAAATAGAGAAAAGAAAATTTAATCACTAAATAATTGGACATATGTCACGTGGAAGAAGTATTAGGCATTATTGGCGGACCCCCACCCCGACCCCAACTCCCCAAAAAACTGCCGCATTTCAGTTTTAATCTCTAGAATCTGAAGAATATAATCAATAATTCAACACATATGTTGCAAAAGAAACGTCCAAAGAGGTAACTGTTGAAACGACAACTAGAAATTAGTTGGAAAAGTAGTCGAAAATCGAGTCAAAATAATAGATGAAATTTCCACGAATACAAGAGCTGTTAAGATATCCAGGTTGTTGTCAGATATTGTAATCTACACAGTCACGTCATTAATTAGCTGATTCTTTCCGATCGACAACGTAGGTACTTTGCAAAGTTAATTGAAAGACGATTACATTAGTTTAAATGATATCAGATTATTTACAGGATTTCTGAAATTTAAATTATGTTTGACTCTGTCCGTCTTGATTGCAGTTTCGATTACATTGAAACTTATACTTCTTAACAATAAGGAACGCGCAAATATCGCACTGCACATGCCTTCTGGTCTTAAAAGCTCAGCACATAAATTAATATAAAATTAATGTGTACCGGCTGCTTTGCCTTAGATGCATTTGTGCCTTTAACCGTGTTAAAAAAATTGTTATTACAGATAGACTGGACAATACTATTGAAACTTTCGTCAATGATAACGTTAGTAAGATTTAATGTTTCAACTTTTTCTTACTTTCTTTTATCTATCTATTTGTTTTTTGTTTGTTTTTTGTTTTTTGTTCGCATTTGTCATGTTTCGACTGACTTTGCTGGTTTTCATACACCTTGAATTTGTCCAGTGAAATTATTTTCTCTTTTGTTCATGATCAGACTAATCAAAAGTGGTTCATAAAAGGTGCCATCTGTGTTTAAATCATCATCGTGAGCACCCCAAGGCTTTGTAAGGTTGAGCCATCTTCGACAAAAATCCATTGATGGAGCAACAATAGATTTTAGCAGTTTAGCTGATTTTAACTTTAGGCTCAATTCGTTTAGAATTATATTTATTTTCAAGTGAATTAATATATGAATATTTTCCTCATTGTGGTATATTTGTCTCTTGTGCTAATTCTAGTGTTCTCGATTTTCTTTTCTCCATATATTTACATTTTCTTTGTAGAGTTCTTGATTGTCTCTCTACCACTTATTAACAGCATTATTTTTGACAAGTTATAATACTCTCTGTCATGTCTTTTATTTTTCACATTTGGGACATACCCTGATATCTATTTATTTTCAAATTCATTTGTACTACTCAAAGTTAATATTAAAAGTAATTTTTATTTAGGTTTAGATTTAGATTTATCGTGATCTAACTTTACCAAAAAAAAAAAAAAGAATAATACAAAGTTTGGAAAGATTCTGAAAAAGTAGCTTCACAAAAAAAACAAAAAAAAAATAAAAAAATAAAATAAAAAATAAACAAGATCCATTTAGAGTTGAAGAGCTGAACCAGCCATACTACTACTTGGAATACTTTCTATTTAAAACAAGCAAAGCTCAACGTCTAGAAAAAAATAACAAGAATAGTCTAAATTGTCACAACATGACAGACTGTTAAAAGTGCACACGCCTCAAATAAATTAAATTATCTGTTTAATGCTGGTTTGACTATTTACAGTTGATCAAAACCAAAGTTATGTAAGTTAGTCAACCTGATAAAGTCAATAAAGAGCACTCAGATGGACAATCAGCACAACAAAATAATTGACAGATATTATCTTCTCCATTTTGTGAAATATGGTAACTTCTTATGTAATAAATGGCAAGTGAAACAATGAACATAATTAATAATGTTTCTAGCACTTAATTATACTACTAAAATTTGATTGAGCATGCTTTTGAAACGACTTTTATAAATGTCAGAATGTTCACGATAAAGCTTGAGAAGAAATTATTAAACTAGTTGTTACAATTTGTAACAATATCACGTCGCATTTCCAATCAATATTATTACTCAATAAATGAGCACTTCTGGTTATGAAGGTTGCATTTGTGTTTTGAAAAAGGATATATATATATATATATATATATATATATATATATATATATATATATATATATATATATATAATACAGCAGTGCCACCAAAATATATGCACAGCCAGTTAGAAAGTTTAACACTCTTAAATCAAAAGCTGTCTATTTGTCATGTATTATTGAGCGAAAATACTCCAAAGGCTCCTCATTTATATTCTGCACTGCCGATAGAGTGCATAGCTGTACATCGGGTACATGCGCTTATCGCTGCTTGGACTTTGTCTGACAGTGGTATTAAGTATAGGTTGCGTAAAATCACTAGATAAAAATGATTTGTTGAACGAAATGGAACAATATAGTGGTGTTAGAAGTAAATACAAAGTAGCATACAAAGGTTTGAATTAGTAGACGTTATCGTATAAACAGTTTCAGGTGGTATAGATATAACAGTAACTGGATTAGGTGTTGAAGAAATAGTTACTGGTTTACTTGCTCTTAGAGATTTTCTTTTGTTGCAAAAGCCTTTGAAGAAAATGTTATTTGCAACAAAGTTTTACAATATAATAAAATGATAAACTCTGTCACCATGAAGCTGACCAATATTGACGACATGATCAGCAAGGCAATAAGGGATAAGGAAATAAATCGAGAAGAATTTAATTTCAGATTTGCTGAGCACCATATATACATGGTGTGTTTTAAAAAGCAATCAGGAAAAGCAATGCAGAAAGCCCAGACAGAGAAGAATAAAATGAACCATTTCTGAGGAGGGAAATAATTGAAGGAAAAAGACATTTTCGTGAAAATCACACAAGGGTAATATCGATAAAATAATAAATTTGAATTTTAAAACAAACTAGCTTTCCCCGATTAAGTTTTGGTTTCGCTAATTTCTCATATATTGTTACGACTCTATGGTCTAAGAAAAATGTAACAGAAAGAAAGTGAAACCAACAAATCAAGTAAAAATCAACAAGCAATTTATTACTAGATAATTAAAATGAAAAATCAAAAAGTCACTTACAGTAATGTGTTTTGAAATCCTAATAATCCAATAAGAATGATTGTTCTAATCACAAGTCCTAAATATAGAACGTTCCGAATTCACGGCTGTGTCCTTGAATGTTATGATGTGCTAATGGTCTCCAAAGTCCAGATGTACTAGAAATCTTGATGTGCTGATGTCAAAATGAAGTATTCCAAAATATCTGAATAAGTTCAGTTAAATTCCAAAATCATTAATTAAAAATCCAAAATCCAAAAGTTTATGAGCACTGTTATAATCCAATGAATATTTAAAATAATTCCTCTCTTAGAATTTGGAATGAATTTTCACAACTGTAATAGCTCTTTACAAGACTGATGGTAACGTTAAAACTGAATAAATGTCCACCAAACATGGCATATATAAAGATTGGTCACATGACAGAATGTTCTAGAATATGAGTCATCTTAATGGAATTTTTACTTGTAAACAAAAATCAACCTTGACCTTCAAATTGAGAAAACATATTGATCAAAACAACCTAATTCAAGGACACTAGTTAAACATGTTTTTCCTGATAAAATTAAGATTTAAGCAAATATTAAAGTGAAGAAACATTTATAATTTCCTAAAATATTTATAATATTATATAAACATCATACATAACACCTCCCCTCATAAAGAAAAAGAAAGATTTATATAATAAAGCTTTCTTTTGAATATACATCTAATACTATAATAACCAAAATTACATAAGAACATGTTTTATGATACTGGACTTAATTACATCAAGCAATATTACATTTCTAGGCACGTGAGAGTGCATCTGCAATCACATTGTCTTTTCCCCTGATGTGTTTGATGTCAGTGTTATATTCTTGCAATATCAAACTCCATCTCAACAATCTCCGATTTTTATCTTTCATTTTGTTGATGAATGTAAGGGGATTGTGTTCACTGTACACAATAATTGGAGAAAGAGCTGAGGTGACATACACTTCAAAATGCTGTAAAGCCAATATCAAAGCCAAACATTCCTTCTCAATTGTGGAATAATTTTTCTGGTGCTTGTTTAGTTTTTTAGAAAAATAACACCTAGGGTGATCCACACCACTTTTGTCTTCCTGAATCAATACTCCACCAACCCCTACATCACTTGCATCAACAGATAATTTAAATGATTGGCTAAAATTTGGTGCAGAAAGAACTGGTGCATTCTTAAGCATGGCCTTTAACTTGTCAAAAGATTCCTGACACTTGTCAGACCAACAAAATTTGGTTTTCTTACTCAATAAACTTGTCAAAGGTTCAGCAATTTAGGAAAAATTGGAACAAAATTTCCGATAATATCCAGCCATACCTAGAAATCGCATCAGTTGCTTTTTACAAATTGGAACTTGAAATTCAGAGATAGCTTTGACCTTAGCTTCTATAGGTTTAACATGACCTTGTCCCACAATATGTCCTAAAAATGTGACACAAGCATGGCAAAACTCACTTTTGCTCAAATTAATTGTCAGATTCGCATCGCTGAGTCGATCAAAGAATTTTCGAATGGTTTCCAAATGATCTTCCCAGGTGTTGTTGTAGATAATGACGTCATCGATATAAGCGTCACAATTATAAAGACCAAACGTTATCATGTTCATCAGACGTTGAAACGTTGCAGGCGAATTTTTCATTCCAAACGGCATGACTTTATATTGATAAAGTCCATCTGGAGTTGCAAATGCTGAAATTTCTTTTGCCCTTTCCGTCAGTGGAATTTGCCAGAATCCTTTTAAAAGGTCAAACTTGGTGACATATTCCGCATTTCCAATTTTATCAATGCAATCGTCCATTCTTGGGATTGGAAATGAATCAGTTTTGGTGACACTGTTGACTTTTCTATAGTCAGTACACATACGGAATGTATTATCTGGCTTGGGAACAAGAATACATGGTGAACTCCAGTTACTTTTGCTTGGTTCTATGAAATCATTCTCCAGTAAATACTGAATTTCTTTCTTCAGATAGTTCTGTTTGAGAGGATTCATCCTATAAGGATGCTGTTTCACAGGCGCAGAATCTACAATGTCAACGTCATGATAAATTTTACTTGTTCGTGTTGGAACATCAGGAAACAAGTGCTCATATTCATGTAATAGCTGTTTTAGTTCATTTCTTTCCTGTTGTTGTAGATGTGAAAGTTTCTGGTCTAGGTTGTTCAATATTTCTGAATTCCGAAGATTGGTTATACCAGAGTCACTATAGTCTGATCGTACTCCATCGTTGATATCTTCATTGTATGGGACAGGTACAACTAAATTAACTGAATAATTAGCTGAGCTATCTCTGTCAAAATATTCCTTTAACATATTTATATGACAAAGTTGTTTCTGTTTCCGTCTCCCAGGAGTGTTAATGATATAATTTAAGTCATTTACTTTCTTTTCAACGGTATAAGGACCATACAATTTAGCCTGAAGAGGATTCTGAGGTATGGGAAAGAGAGCCAGAACTTTGTCACCAGGTTTAAAACTCCTTTCCTGTGTATTTCTGTCATACCTTAATTTCATTTTTGACTGGGTAGTGTGAAGATTAGTTCTTGCTACTTCACAGGCCTTTGACAACTTGTATTTGAAATCAGAAACATAATCAAGAAGATTAATCTTCGAATCTTCATTTGAAAGAAGTTTCTCTTTCAATAATTTCAATGGTCCACGGACAGTATGACCAAAAACTAGTTCAAAGGGACTAAAACCCAACGACTCTTGAACTGATTCCCTAACAGCAAACAACAACAAATGAACACCCTCATCCCAATCCTTTTCTGTATCAAAGCAATATGATCGAATCATATTCTTCAAAGTTTGATGCAATCTTTCTAAAGCACCTTGACTTTCAGGGTGATAGGCAGAAGATTTAAACTGTTGGATGCCTAATTCATGCATAACTTGTTGGAAAATTCCAGACATAAAATTTGACCCTTGATCCGACTGGACAGATTTGGGAAGGCCAACAAGTGTAAAAACTTCACCAAAGCTTTCACAATAGTTTTAGTTTTTATATTTCTCAGAGGAATTGCCTCTGGAAATCTTGTAGATGCACACATGATGGTCAACAAGTATTGGTTGCCCGACTTAGTTTTAGGTAAAGGACCAACACAGTCTACTATTATTCTACTAAATGGTTCATCAAATGCAGGAATAGGTTGCAGATGAGCCTTAGGTATCTTCTGATTGGGTTTTCCTACCATTTGACAAGTGTGACAAGATCTGCAGTATTTAGAAACATCACTTTTGAGTTTCGGCCAATAAAAATGATTCAAGATCTTGTGATAAGTCTTACGGACTCTTAAATGACCAGCCAAAGGAGTTTCATGGGCTAAATTAAGAATTTCCTGTCTATATGACTTAGGAACAACAATTTGATAGCTCACTGACCACTCGTCACCAGCGGGTACATCAGGTGGTCTCCATTTCCTCATAAGGACCCCATTTTTCACAAAGTAACACACTGGAACTTGTGTGGCTTCAGTTTCACTAATAGCCCTCTGAAACAAACAAGATATCTCGGGATATTGCTCCTGTTCAACGACAAGGGATTGTCGTTTGTCACCCGGATTAGGACAAAGAGAATGAGTTGCCAAAAGAGGATCACTGTGATCATTACCGTTTGATTGATCAATACCTGAGGAAAAAGTGACCTCATCAAAAGACTGACCAATACATGTGTCAGCTAAAGGAATAATATCCTGATCAACATCACTCTCAAGAGCTCTTTTTGCCATAGCTCTAGTAACTGCACAAGCAGGGTACAAATCAGGGATTTCAGTTTCGACAGGATCAACTTTCTGATCCAAACAAGGCTTGTCAGTTACAATTGGATTAACCACAACCTTATCTCCAGCTAGGTCATTGCCTAGTAATAAATGAACACCCTCTATGGGTAAAGAAGTAACTGCCCCAACAGTCACAGGTCCAGAAACTAAGTCTGATGCCAAATTTACACAATGGAGAGGAACATTTACAAAGCCGCACTCTACTCCCTGAACAAGAACACTTTCACTTGAAGAAGACTCCTCAGACAAAGGCAAAGTACCTGACACTTAAAGACTCTGAGAAGCTCCAGTGTCCCTTAATATTTTAATTGGGATAGGCTTGGCAGAATCACCAATAAGTGATATAGAACCTTCTGACATGAATGGTTCATAAGCCTCCAAAATAGAATCAGACTGGGGTTTGTTTGACCCAACAAATGTATTGCTTTCAATACAAGACCGTGACCTTGACCTCGTAGAAATAAGAGCATTTGGAAAAGCTCTGTCTTTTCTCTGTTGCTTATTTTTCAACTTGAAGCAATCAGAAATAACGTGCCCTTTCTTTTTACAATAAGTGCACGTAGGAAGAGATAAGGATTTCTGATCAGTCTTATCAGATGTTTGATTCCTAACAGTTGTGCTGTTGTGAAATTTGGAAGTACTCGAATGAGATTGAAATGGTTTTTTACCAGAAAACTGCTGAGAGGACGACTTATTGCCAAATGAAATTTTGTGAGTCAAGGAATAATCATCAGCCATACGAGCAGCATTTTCCAAAGTTTCCACATTCTGCTCGTCAAGATAGGTTTTAACATCACTATGGATGCACCTCTTGAACTCTTCAATTAATACGAGCTGTCGGAGGTTATCATAAGCTTGATCAACTTTCTTGGCTGAGCACCACCTATCAAATAGTTGTTCTTTATCCCTTGCAAATTCGACATGAGTTTGTCCAGTTTCTTTTCTACAATTCCTAAACCTTTGTCGATATGCCTCTGGTACCAACTCATAAGCTTTCAAGATGTACTCTTTAACCACATCATAATCAGTGCTTTGTTGTACTGACAGTGAAGTGTAGACTTCACGAGCTTTGCCAATAAGTACACTTTGTAATAACAAAGTCCAATGCTCTCTGGGCCATTTCAAGTTTTCAGCTATTTTCTCGAAATGAAGAAAGTATTTATCTACTTCTTTTTCTTGAAAAGGAGGTACTAACCTAATATATCTAGTAACATCAAAACCTGAACTTGTGTTGAAAGGAGTGGAGTGTGCTCTGTTTGCCAGTTCTAGTTCTCTTAACTTAAATTGCATTTCCCTTTCTTCTCTTTGCATCTGCATCTGTCTCTCCTCTTTCTCTCTCTCCCTCTCCATCTGCCTTTCTTCTTTCTGCATTTGTATCTGCCTCTCTTCTTTCTCTCTCTCCATCTGTATCTGCCTCTCTTCTTTCTCTCTCTCTCTCTGAATCTGAAGCTTTGCCAACTCTAAATCCATCTGGTTCTTTAACTCTAATTCCCTTAATTTCCTGTCAGAACCAGATACAGGCTTTCTCTTCAAACTTAAAGCACTATTTTCAAAAATTCCCTTTCCTACTAAATTTTGAATTAAAATAATCTTTATTTCCTGTTTTGTTAATGATACTTTTGCCTCAGATAGACTGTATTTTCTGGCAAGCTCGAGCAACTCATCCTTTCTCATGCACTCTAACCCCTCCTGGGTAGGTTTTGAAATGAAATTCTGAACATTAGATGCCATTGTAAATGCTTGTTGGTTTCATGCAAAAAATTTCTCTATTTAAAAATCTTTGCCAAAGACAAAAACAAAAAAAATTCCAAGACAAAATCAATATGAATTTCAAAGATAAATTTAATATCTCTAATATGCTTTAAAGAAATTCAATCCCGGAACGACGAGTCCCCAATTTCTGTTACGACTCTATGGTCTAAGAAAAATGTAACAGAAAGAAAGTGAAACCAACAAATCAAGTAAAAATCAACAAGCAATTTATTACTAGATAATAAAAATGAAAAATCAAAAAGTCACTTACAGTAATGTGTTTTGAAATCCTAATAATCCAATAAGAATGATTGTTCTAATCACAAGTCCTAAATATAGAATGTTCCGAATTCACGGCTGTGTCATTGAATATTATGATGTGCTAATGGTCTCCAAAGTCCTGATGTACTAGAAATCTTGATGTGCTGATGTCAAAATGAAGTATTCCAAAATATCTGAATAAGTTCAGTTAAATTCCAAAATCATTAATTAAAAATCCAAAATCCAAAAGTTTATGAGCACTGTTATAATCCAATGAATATTTAAAATAATTCCTCTCTTAGAATTTGGAATGAATTTTCACAACTGTAATAGCTCTTTACAAGACTGATGGTAATGTCAAAACTGAATAAATGTCCACCAAACATGGCATATATAAAGATTGGTCACATGACAGAATGTTCTAGAATATGAGTCATCTTAATGGAATTTTTACTTGTAAACAAAAATCAACCTTGACCTTCAAATTGAGAAAGCATATTGATCAAAACAACCTAATTCAAGGACACTAGTTAAACATGTTTTTCCTGATAAAATTAAGATTTAAGCAAATATTAAAGTGAAGAAACATTTATAATTTCCTAAAATATTTATAATATTATATACACATCATACATAACAATATAAATGGAATCTTAGATTACAAGAGATAGACACTGATGAAATTAAATGACTGCAAAGTTTGTACATAGACGTGTTGATACTCATATACATAAGACATTTCAAGATAATAGTTTAAAAGATATCAATACATAAAGAGAGAAAGTAAACAAGCAAGTAACAGCTATTGAACAGGGTGGTAAGGAAAAAGTTAGCATAATTTCAGAGTTACAGAAACTGATCAGCGACAACAGAAGACAACATTTTAGACGCACAGGAATATCAATAAATAATGGTTTCGGTATCAAGAGTGTAGAACCTAAAGGGCTCTTGGAACTTGTAAGTCAGATATTAAGTCTGAACAACTGGCTGAAATTGATGGTTTTATCAATGCACCGTCGACCGTTCCTGAATACAAGTTATAAAAGCCATTTAAATAACGAAATTGGGATTATACATAACATTGTACAATATTTTAACTTGTATATTGAAACTGTAAGATGATTTCATAGTTGTATTGATATTTACAGTTGAATAGAAGAAAGCAACAAACATGCTGCTTACTTAACAAAAGTACTTAATAAAGACAACAAAATGAATCAAATCGTGTTTGTTTGAAGCAAACAAATATATACTATATAGAAATGTACAATATATTGACATTTGGGTCGGAAACCAAAGGAGTCCTTCGGTTAGTATGTAGCATCACTTTTTACTATTAAATACAACAAAATAGCAACAGCAGAAATTATCATTGGTGATACAAATCTTTTCGGTCTTGCATTCATGGGAAGTAACTATCTGATCTCGTTATTTTATCGCAACAGAGTTGATGAAGAAATAATTAGACAAAACCAGGAAAAATTACAGACAAATAAACTGCAGAGTTCAATCAAAACAGTAAAAACACGGTATAACTGATATAAAGCTTGAGAAAACAGGGTTTGGTAAATCTGTATTAAAAAGTCTTAGATGATGCTTTTTCTTTGTATGCTTATAATCGGATAAGGTAAAATATGATTATATATTCATTGCACTTGTGATGGGTGTTACTGTGTATGTTGCTTGCAGATTTCATTAAAAAAACACTTTTTAGTTTTTGCGGGTAGCAAAAAGCAAGTGGCAACATATGGTAAATACAAAGCTCGTCATATTCACAAAACAATACCAAAGGAGTCAAATAACTCAATCTAACGCATGACTGCATTACATGCACACCAAGCAGTCTTACACCTGTATAAACAAATAGCAATTCCAAAACTGCGACAACATCTTAATGACATACACAGATTTGTCGCTAGCTCCATCTGTGATGTTCACGACATTGTCAGCAATGTTAAAAGGCCTGTGTGCAGCATTGTTAAATCTGACTTGTTTTGTGGTAATATAGGATAGGGTAACAAATTTTACAAAATGTCATAAATGTAATTTAGTGCAACAGATTAGACCATCCAAAACATACCGTTCTCTTTAAATCACTGATATTATATAATCAGTGTACGAATACGATCAAATTAAAGTGAACAGATGAGGAGAGGGGATTTTAAAGAGTGAGTTGAATCTTCTAAACTTTATTTCAGGAACAAGTTTGGTAGTTAATTAAAAATATTTTATTTTTCTTTTCAGGCGTAAATACCAGAGATATTTCATTTTGTGGTACAAAAACAACGATATATTTTAACTTATGGCTTTGGTATTAAAATAGGAAGAGAAAATATCCTCTGTGTAATCAAAGCTTTTAGAGAGAATACGCGTACTTTAGTGGAATTTTCTTGTCATGGACAAAAGGCAATAAATAATGTGTCTGAGTACACTCATAAAATTCTTAATGAAATGAAAGAAGAAATTTGTAGATACGTTCAAACAGAATAAAAGGAACACACTTATGATGAGATTTGAATATCCTTTTGCTTATGTCGCACACATATATCTACAAGGTAATCTATTTAATTTATCAACTGAAAAACGCATGGCGTCATAGAAACTCAGTGGTACTTAATTCATGTTCCCTTATAAATCTCACGTTGATAATATCTGAGTAAATGTTTTTCTTTCTTTGCATTTGTTTCATTGTATAAACAATCTTTGTACATTTGGATTTTCAGATTTTATTTGAGAAAAACTTTTTTCCTTGCAGGTTTTTTCTTCATCTTTGAGTTAATCAAGTTTTGAACTTACTCTGCAAGACTCGTTCTATCGCATACCATTTAACACATCCTTGAAAAGTCCAAATGCATTTTGCTCACCAAATGTAAATTATCCTTCATGTTTGTGTAAATGTTTCCTGTCTCGACATGGATCCACCTGAAATAAGTGGATTTTTGAGCTTGTTGAACATTATCCATTTATATACACGTAATTCCAACATTCTAAAGCATCCGTAAATTGAATTTTGTCATTTGATTTGCTTGTTTTCCAAACTAGTTAATAATATGCAATTGTCAATACATGTTATGTTAAACGTTTAAATTCTACACATCAAATGTGAAGGTCTCCTACTGTCTTATGGTTAAATGTTCCACGACATTCTGAATATACTAGTAATCGTCATTTGATAATTTTGATCAGTTTACTCTGAATCAAACGTTCCTTTGGTTAGTAATGTTGTTTTATTGATCTTTTCTATAAAACCATTATCCATGCATTCGTATCGATAGATGTCTTTTCTCAAAGATTTTGGTGTCATATTTGAAAAGTGTTACAGTGTTTCTATGAATCTGTAATTATTTAGATATTTTGCTAATTGCTCAATAGAATGTATAACGAATCATAAGCTGCATGCAATCTTTCCTATCCGTTATTCTGTATGGTTTTTACATCTTCGTCTGGATAATTTTTACATGTATCTTGATATAAAGATGACTTTCGTATACAACATAAGATATACATGAATAATGGTACTCATTTTTTTATTTTTAATTTAGATTACATTTATTATGGACCAAAACTTCTATATTTGTCGGTTAAATGATAATGATTATTGAAGTTGATCCTTAATTTGCTATGGTATATCAAGCATCCGAGTGTTAATTTTGATTTATTTAACTGACACAGTAGACTAAGTAATTTATATTTATTTGTTATTCTGATTCGTAAAATGTTTGACAGTTATAGCAGGTGTTAGCTCTAAACAAATACCTAATATGGGCACGTGTCAATGTAGGCATGACTCAAGGGCATTATGACTCCTGAGAAATACAATAAATTAGTTAAAGTTTCTGCCTTATGTTATAACAGATGAAAAATTACACTTCTTTAATCTTCCTTAGCTCTTATTTCTCAAGCGAAATTCTGACCAGACTTGAATCTCCTATTCTATATCAGTGTGTACTGTGCTTGACCGATTTTCTAATAAACCGGTTTTACCCAAGTGACATCATCCACCAGCATCAAAGTTTCAACCATGTCATAAAAAATTAATACTCTATTGACTTTTGTGCTGCATTTGTTATACTTTATTTATTTATGTATTTATTTATTCATCTTTTTCGCTATGGTCAAAAAGAGAAGGTGGTATTACAGCTATTTACACTTTTGCTTTTTGGACAAACAATTGAAATAGGCAACTGCTACTGGCCGGGAACTAGTACAAATCTAGGTCACTGACTCAGATAATTCTACACTTGAATTTTTCGACTTTTTGGAAGAGACAAAAAATAAATTGTCGTGTACTTACAAATTTGAATGTTGAAATCCGCTGTAGTCCTCCAAGCGCAATTATAATTATACCGGTAATATGATTCTAATGCTATATTGATTTATAGATTTTTCGAGAATGAATCATTAGACTAGTTTCCTGTTATTATTGTTACATAGTGCAAACCATTCTGAGAAGTATTGTATAACCTGATACAGCGTCATTGCCTTCAACGAATCTCGTGAATCTACGGCATCCTTTGCGTGTAAAGATTTTAAAAACTATTATATGGTCTTTCTGTGCCTCTGCTCATTCACTTAAATCAATGAGATATTAGACTGTGACACAGTTGCCTCTGTTGTTCCATTTGACTCAGATTCTGTGCACTTCGTGTTGGTTTATTATAATCCACCTGGTATTTCTCTCTATTTTACTTTGTCATTTTTTCTAATCCACTTTTAATTTACTTATTGTGTTCTGCATTTTGTTGTTCGTATTTTGCGTCTATTTTCGTTATGATATATTTGCGGCAATATCTGTATTTATTAGTTATGCAACATAAAGATTTAAATGTAAAATCATCAAATTCCTCTAACAATTTGTAATATGTTTTAGGTCTTCCCAAATCAAGCTGCTCTCTTAATTTACAAAATTTACAAAGTTTGTATCCGTTATTTTTTCATTCCAGTTCGTTTCTTCGTTTATCATTATCACAGTTATAGCGTTCTTTAATTTTTATTTATTGTAATAATAGGATTTCAAATCGCACAAACAGAACAATAGTTAGCGCGCCAGCACAAACTAAAGCAATCTACTATATCTCTATGTATTTGGCTTTACCTACTACTTCTAGATATTCCAAGATCCTTCAGTAGGATGTCTTAGGTTTTCTTGTAGTTATTTCCTGCCAAAAACAGTTTTTCTTCAAAATAGGTTTACAATCTTACAAGCAGCTATTTATTTCGTCCTTTTAACTGTCATAAAGCACTACTGTTATGTTCGGAGTAAGCCTCTCCTTTCTAACTAGAAACAATATACCAATGAGTAACTTCCGTGTCTGAGCTAGTCAGGATATTGGACTAACATTTCTCATCAGGAGAGTGATCTTTTGTCATTCATATTGACCGACTGCCTGTTTCATGCAATAATATGCTTTGATATATCACGAATCAGTTTTTCATCAAGTGTATTGTCAACCTCCGCTTGGAATGTTTCAGATTGGTGATTTTTTTAACTGTTTCTTCTGTTATTCCTTTTCTTTCATAAGGCCTTCTTCGAGCTACTGTGACTTGTTTTACAACAGAAACACCACCACCGCCACCACCAACAACAAATACTACTACACTTACTTCTATTTCTGTTGCCGCTACTACTGCTACTACTACTACTGCTATAACTGCTACTAATTTCACCCGTATGACTCTTCTTTTACCAGGACCATCGCAAATTGTTATGATAACTCTGACAGTATCTTTATGAAACATGGTTATAATATGGTCTTCTCACACAGAACTTGTCTGGTGTCAGTTGTAAACCTACTTTTTTGAGTCATTTGTACTGTAGAGTTGTCTTTCAGACTTTCTATATCCCGTCATCTAATGAAGTAATCTGAAGAACTCTTCGTAAGGTACAACTTTCTTTAAAATAAAAAGATACCCAATTCTTGTCGATTATACTCAGATATGAAGTCTGTGTCCATTGCTTGGGGGAAAGGGGAGGGGGTGCTATAATTTTCCATTTTGCTATCTATTTAAATACATGATATATTGGATAATTTATTGATTTCTCAAAAGTTGCCTGTGGAAACAGCTGCTAATTCTATACAGTATTTCTGCACAAATGCCATAACACCTCTAGGGTCCAATATCAATAGAGTGATATAATTTTATCAAATAAGTAATGACAATCTTTTTATCATATTGCCTATAATGACTTGAGTGCCATTAAATATTCCATCAGACCCTTATCCTTTTTCTATTTGCTATCACAGCAGGGGAATGAAAACTTATCTGCAGTGTCTACAAACATGTTTGTCATTTCAATATCAGCTGGAAATATTTATGTTGTCTAAGCATATGATCGTTTTTTAAGTGTGAAATTTAGCTTTCGTTTAATTCAAAGAATAATTATCACTTCTAATTAGAGCACTTGACGTACGCTTAAGAATGGATAAACTGGATTTGTGGATTGCTTTTATCCTGTTCCTTATGGGAAAAATCTTAAACAAAATAAATTCAATCTGATGGAAACTTAACGAATATCTATTTTCTTGAATAAAATGAAAGCGTATACATCGATAAATAAAATATAACAATATTTAGAGTCTTTACTGTGTCATGATTATTCAAAGCAAAATTTGCTGTAGATGCCTTGTCAGAGGAACGTCTTTTAAATCTTTGGCAAAAATAAAGCAATAACGAACTTCAGTGAAAACGCTGAAATCTTATCAATCACATTAAGCCTTTTAGTTTGTTTGTAAATTAAGTGATGTGATGTTGACTGTTCGATATTTTTAATTGGTATTCAATTCAATATTAGACCCTTTGCTACTCTTGCACATTACACTGGTCTACAGCCAAAATGCTTCCGCAATAAATGTTGTCAAACTTTACTAATTCTGGGTCACTGAGAACGAAAATGGTGCTTAAAATTGATTGGGGTCTAGTTTTAAAGATATTATACTGGGTCAGTATATACGACACTTGACTTGGGAATGGCGGACGATAAGTGAGTTATAAAGGGAAGGGATCTCAATTTAAACCAGAAATGACTAAAACACATCTTTGACTAGATCTATGAATAAATCTATGACTGGGTTTGGACAGTACGTGCTTTTTAGGCAAAACAATGAATGATGCAATCTGAAACTGGTATTGCATCATACATGATATGATTGCATCATGTTATTCCTAGAAGTCATGGATGATGCAATCATTACTAAGCTTACATCACTCTGCTGAAGAAATGCCCTATATCAGCTCTACAAATCGTCAGTGTCGTGCTCTCTTATTTGTCAGTGTTTGATTTTGCAAAGGGACACATATCTGTTTAGCCAAAATGAGCAGAGATGCCTCTTACTTGTGTGAACAATGTAGATAACTTCTGCTATGTTTGTGGTGAAGTGACTTTTGCATCACAAAAGCGCAATATAACCACTATGGTTAAGAAAGCCTATCACTTTTATTTTGGCTGCAGAATTGGAGATCAGGACAAGAGGTGGGCCCCACACATATGCTGCAACACTTGTGCGACAGATCTTCGCCAGTGGTTGAACAGGAAAAGGAAATCTATGCCTTTTGCAGTGCCAATAATTTGGAGAGAGCCAACAGATAATATTAGCAATTATTACTTCTGTATGGTGCCTCCAGTTGGGAAAGGTGTGTCAAAGAAGAAAAAGTGGACTGTGCATTATCCAAACATTCCATCAGCTATACGCCCAGTACTCCACGGAGAAGGACTGCCGGTACCTGATGCACCAGAATCATTCTCACTTGAGTCAGACGAGGAAGAGGATGAAACATCTACTCCTGAACCATCAATGTCACATGACCCATATTTTCTCCCATCCCCCTCCTCTGAACCACACCTCATAAGACAAGGTGAACTGAATGACCTTGTCAGGGATTTGGAACTGCCCAAGAGTAAGGCAGAGCTGTTGGGCTGCAGATTACAGCAGTGGAATCTCCTGGCAGGTGATGTTAGGGTTTCAATGTTCCGTAACCGTCAAAAGGATCTTGTCCCATTCATCTTCATGGAAGGTGATCTTGTTGCCTGCAACAGACTCGATGGTGCGATGGCAGCCCTCAACATCGTTCATGATCCAGATGAGTGGAGACTGTTCATTGATTCATCGAAGACGAGTCTTAAAGCTGGTTTGCTGCATAATGGCAGTGTTTTGCCATCAGTTCAGTTTGTCATGCAGTCAATATGAAGGAAACCTATGAAAACATGAACAGCAACATGTCACTAAAGATACATTTTTTGCACTCTCATCTAGATTTTTTTCCACCGTTTACGAAATCCGTAATAAATAGCACATTTTATCTCTGAAGCAGACGACTTCTAAAAAATTGAAGACCAGTATTATCCAACCTGTTATTTTATATTTCAGCTCAACCCGATCGAACTAAGGACATTTCTTTCAAGAAGAAAAGTACAGGTGCATTTTCTGTAGGATTGTTTTGTGAAATTTAACTCCGGTAAAGATTGGAATGGTAAGTAAATTGACTTCTTAAGCCTCTTTAAAAAAGACCTTGTACTGTGAAACTTTTCCATAGTCGTTGCCTTGGAATACACCACGTCCGTCCATGTATTTGTTTATAACTCTGTCTCTTCCTTAACTGTTGTATATAAGATTTTAAAGCGCCAAAATTTACATTTTATACTTAAATTTATTTAAATAAATAAGAATAGTTTATTTCGAACTTTGTCAAATAATATCTTGGTTACAGAAAAAGTTTTAGGAATACTTACAACTGTTTGATGGAATTATTCTCTGAAAAATATCGGCAATTCATAATACTTGGATTTTGCATTGCTTTAAAAGAATAGAAAAAAGTTTTCTCATGAAATGCAAATTGTATGAACATTCAAATAAAGTGAGGAGCATGTATGAATCTGTTTAATAAGCATTTTGAAATAATTTTTGAAAAGCGTAACGTACAATAGAAACTTTCTGCTTTTAGTAAAGTGTAGACATTACTTATAAACCAACTGTAATGCATTTTGTGTTTTATATATGCACGTGTCGAATACAAGTTGTATACATTGCTAAAATAATACTCTTCCTTCCAAAATTTGAAACGTTTCTAAGTGTAACAAATGTAAGAATAGTATGCACACTAAGACATGCAGATCAAACACTGAGTCTCTGTAACAAGAGAACCGCCGAATTCATTGAAGTATCTGTGAAAGAAGTATACGAAGACTTTCCCTCTAAAACAATTTTAAAATTAAAATTTTAAGTATACAAACAAAAGAATGAGAGTGGTGAAAAAGTGACACAAGCAAAACAAAGGTGTATGCAGTTGATTCAAACACCAGAAGAAGTATACAAAGTAAGCAAACAATTATGTCTGTTATCAAACCTTCATAAAAAAGGCATTCAACATTTTGATGAAATTAAGGGAATAATTGCTTTGTCATCGGCATTATCATCATCGTCATCACGAATTATATAACATTTTGTAAATAAATACGTCTGCTACACATACTAATACTTTTCCTGATTTGAATGTAGCAATCTATATTTCATAAACTAATTCTTCTTAAATTGCATCTTATATGTACTTTATTACTAAAATATCTTGCTTATTGAGATTGTAAATATCTTTAATTTATGCTCTACTCAGTTAGACAATTATAAATTAGACTTACTATCCTGATTGATGTTGGTCAGACTGTAGTTATGCTTGTAAGGTCTATTTATTTTTTACAGAGTTTAAAAATATATTTACAATTGGGCTGTACATGCTAGAAATTTGTAGTCACAGTGATGAGGCATAAAGTTTTTGACATCTTTCCAATTACAATTCAATTTGCTGCTAAACTCAACGAGTGTTGATGCATACGTGAATTGAATTTGAATTGATTTGGTCAATACACATGTTTATAGTACTATTTTTAAACATTTATTTCAGGCTTGCAGAAATGAGGACAAAAGCGACATTTTGTCGGCAGATGAGGTATGATTTCTGATGACACGGAATTATGTTGTCATTATTATTATAGTATGATTATATAAGGCCGAATATAAATAAATATTTTTTAAATTTTTCCAATACATTTTTTAAAAAATGTTTCCAAAAATATTTTAAAATGTTTCCAACAAAATTAATTTTAATTAAAAAAATATTAATATCATAATAAATATAGTTTATATTATTGAGGTATTCTCAATAATCGCATTTTAATATCTTTGATCTAATTATCATTAGTTTACCTGTCAATTAACCACAGTGCTATTACGTGAGAGAATAATATATGTCCAATTAATTAAACTTAGAGCTAGTTAATATATTTGACAGAGATCGAAATGTCAAGTAGAATAATATTCATCCAGCATAATGGATAACTTTTTGTACGGTCGGGTGTCACTAAAAGCGAAGCCCAAATAAAGTTTAACATGCACCACCTATGAAATTGCAGCTATTAATGAATCAAAAGAATTGAGAAGTCAGCCCTTCCTCTGTAAACATTCTGAAGTAACGAAGTAAACTACGCTATCAATTTAGAAGAGGCAGTCGTAGTGAAAAGTTATCATGTAAAAAAAATAGATTTTTATAATTGCGAATCATTAATGATTACAAAAGGTTACCATAACTAAACCTTAGATAATAGACGTGGCTTTGACTAACACAAAGTAACAGTCATTAGAATGAGCCCATTAGTTACCAACCTACATGGTACACATTGAGAATGGCTACATATTTTTTTATGCATTCGTCCTTATTTAGCCATAACAGGTAACCTGTGTTAGAATGACAATCATTTAAAAGTCAGTTAGTCACTAATTAATTTAGAGATCCCTTAAATAATACCAAAGAAAAAACCAATTGGCTCCTTAGGAAATGTATCAATACAAAATTGCCCCAATGGCTCACTCTTATTAAAAGAGGCGAAAGTCTTACTGTTCAATTAGTAAATCACATGTGCTTTGTTCAATAAACTAGAGTATGGTTTCTCACACAATCACAAAAGCTTGTTTACACCACCCCCGCTAAACAATATTTTTGGATCCGCCCTTGGGCACAGGATCACCTCGTCTCTGCAAGTTGTTCTATACGATGAATGACACCACCCTCCAATGATTTGCTTAGTGTTCCAAAACATGCTTGCGGCGCTTTCATTCCATATGTTATGCCAAGCATATAGAACATGTTGATTTATATAATATTTAAAGTTACTATATGGAATCTTATATTAAGAAACTGGTGACACCAGTTAGCTTTGGCTGCTTTATGTACCCTCTAATTACTTAATTGTATGTGACTAGGCAGTCATCAGTTCATTACACATTGTTTTTCACATTGTATGAGCAAATCATGTTTCTCCAAGTTTTGGGAAATTTAAAGTTTTTCTAGGTTTTCAGTGTAGAAAGGGAATCGTTCGTCTGGGATAAAGTGATGGTGTATTTGCCTCAGCATATAAGCTTTCTGAAGGGGAAGTTCTAGATGCAATCAGGCAAAGTCAAAGTCCCACGTTACGTACTAGATTAAGCATCTGCAGGTAAGGTTTTCAAGCTTATCCGTACACAATCGAAGTATAGTCAATATTAGATCTTACTAGACCCATTTACAGCCGGAATAAGACTTTCTAGAGTATTCTCCAATCTGTGTTTTCCTCCACTCCTATTAAACCTTAGGCTTGTTGACATTTGTCCCTGGTGTATGGAATATGCGGAAGGAACGTTAATTTACTGTCACAAATAAGCTCAAAAATTGTAGTCTTTCCACAACAGGGATATAATAACCTTCAAAATAACAGAGGTGCATGCAAACCGATTCAGATGTCCAAAATCTGAATCCGTGCTCATCTAACCATTTCAGAACTCTATTAAAACATATCAGTAGTTGAATTTCAATAATATCTCTACTCTTTGGTTTATAGAAGATCAAACATTCGTCGACATAAAATGAACAGTCAGTTTCTTAATGAGGGCATTACATTGTGTTATTAATTTTGATTTTGAAAAGTGTGACTTACCTTAACTCTGTCTTAAAAACAATTGTCTATAGAGATAGGTAGGCGGCCCCGCAGTCTTAGGTTGAAATGTCATTCATTATGCTGTACTTCAGTTTGGTGTCACAACTTAACTCCAAGTCAAAAATATAGCTATTATATGTTATTTCTTTATGAAAGTTTCCCTAATAAATATTTCAAGTCTAACTAAATGTAGATGGTCAATTGTGTTTCTCTGGCATCTGAATTCACATAGAAAGTATAGTGGATTAAAGATAACAGAGAATCTGTAATTTGTCATTCGTTCCATGGTTTTGCAAATACAGTTTATTAGTGATATGGGACGACAGTTGGAAGAATCACTTTTGGTCCTTTCCATGTGCGGGTATTGGTACCACTGTTGCTTTTCGCCGTGACGGCGGGGGATCGCCATTTTCAAAAATTGTATTTCAAATGTTTAAAAGTGTTTTGAGAGATGTAACAGATAAGTATTACAAATATGTAATTCAAAGGAATCTTTATTCAGATTTTCGACACTACAGTAGTTCCTAAAATACCTCTCTTATAAGGAGTTTTTTTTAGATGTTGACAGCTAATGTATCTGACATTTCACGTAGGGTTGTGACCAGTTCATCAGATGTCTTTAAGTGTTTCATACAGCTCTTTTTCTTAATGCCAATGAGTCTCCGTATCTTAATACAAACTGAGTTCAAAACTTTGATGTCTCGCAAATACGAGTGAGTAACAACACAAATAGAGAGTGTAGCTTATAACGCACGTAATTAACACGGCAGTGCGATAAATAAGAAAGACAACACTACTAGCAGAAATCTGTTCGATCCGGCCGACCAAGAGCGCAACAGACCTCTGGATACATTGTCAAGCAACCCACACAAATAGAAACAAATCTAACCCCTGTGGTAGAGCCTACTGAAAATCGAACAAAGAGCCTCCTAGATTTCCGAAAGGATTTGCCAGTCGTATCAACAGCTTCTATAAGTTTAGAAGTCTAGAAAATATGGAAACTCAAGAGACCCTGATTCCTCACAGTGGAAACCTCCCACAAAACCCATACTTCCATTATTTTCCTAATATATATGGAACATTTATACAAGGAAATTGAAGAGGCTTCAAGGCAAATAATAATGTCTTCTCCACAAAGAACGTAACTTAATAGTTGTCTGATTTCAGGAAACTTTACAAAACGAAAACTAGAGTTAACCTAAATAATGGTGTAGCCTACAACAACGTTCAAGAAATGCTGAAGAGGCTGCTTCGTCAGTATATGCCTGTTGGTGGGAATCATCTTACAGTTACGACTTATCTGAATCCCTATATCGATGACAAATCTACTTATGTTAAGGGATATGTATGGGGACACCTTGACGGATATCTTCACAAGCAGCTTTGAGCGAAACAGATCGATAGAGTCATCTTTGCAGCTGCAAACTTACAAGCAATTGCCCGAGCCACTTTGTTCACACTGTTGGTTCTCTAGCCAAGCTCTGAAGTGCTTTTGATATCATAAAGGGCGAGAGCTTACTCAGCTATTGATTCTAATTAGTTGACTCAACGATAAGAAACCAAACAAATTTCCTTGTCTCGAAATAGAGTCCTGTTCCAAGTCACGTGTTGAATTGTTTCTCATCCCTTTGAGACCAGGTATCCCACAGTTGGTTTTGGTTTTGCTGTGTTTTTCCTCTGCTTGCTCCACACCGCCCTCGAGCCCACCAAAGGGACAGACAGAGATTAACTCTAATTCATTGCATTCTCATGTCAGGGTTACACAAGGTGATATACCTGAGTAAAGTAAAATCTTTACTCGATTGACCGTTGCTATCTATCACAGAAGTCATGTCCTTTGTATGGTTTCACAATGCAACAGTATATGTTTTTTAATCCCAATGGTGGTCTTTAAAAGTCCTGAGATAAGTGAACTCAATTTGTCATTAGCATTGACCTTGCAGCTTGGTGTGACCAGCTCATTGATCAGACAGGCTGCTACCATTACTCGTCTTTTACGACATGCATGAGGGAGTGTCAGGCTTTTGCTGCATCCCCGAACAAAGAGGTGGTTATACCTGTGATAAAAAAGGTGTGGCGCTTGTGCGAAAGTTGTATTTTCTTTTATCATTGTGGATACGTTCAGAATTCCGTCTATCCCTTCAGTGTGGATGCAATGACACCTGAACAAGTATCCCAAAGACTACTTCGTAGCATAGTGAGTTTCGGTGGTTGTTGTGATACTGAGTCCCAACGAATATTTCTGAAGATGTATTTCGAGAAAAGGAGAAAGGATGCTACACGGGGGAGTCTAGTAATCCATCACAACAAAATGACAGCCAGTCAATGAAACATATCGATCAGTATTTAAATAGACAGACTATGAAACAGACAGACCTGCATATATATAGAGATCAAAAAGAAAGAAATAAAGAAAGAAAAGAGAGTTAGATAATTGCTTCACATTGTCATATCCTCTTCATTTCTCCTTACACCACTGCATACGTAACCAGCGAGAGATGCGTACATTAGGATCAACATTCAGTGAATACATTGTCTACTCATAAGTTGAAAAGAAAATTTCAGTTACATGACTATGCCACATACATGTAAAATGCATGAATAACAGATAACAATAACTTAAAGTTTATAGAAAACATTTGTCACGGGAGGCTCAGGACAATAACCCTAACCACTCTCTCTTCGTGTTCAGTAAATATCATTTCAATTTAGCTTGATTCAATTCATAAACAAATATGGCAATGCCGTGGCACTTTATATTTGGCGATTTCTACGGGTAAAACAGAACGATAATTTCGTGACGTGTTTATTGAATATTAATAAAATAAACAATTGACGAAAACGATAGATCCTACATTTGCTTGTGTGAAGAATAGGCAGAATTTAAATTATTTTCAAATAAATATTTGTTTCTATTTTACTTCGACAGCAAACATACAAAGAAAACCAGGGTTAAAGGTAGAGACACATAGCAGAAAAAAAACGAGAATTTTGGTTTGAATGATTGATATAGACACAATATTACAAATAAATATATATCTAAAACTTTATTCTCAGTAGCGATTATATGCATATAAATGAACAAATTTATTTTCAAAATAGCAACGCATGCATTATGAAAATATTATAAGTAAGCACACGTAATCGCTTACATGTAGAGATAACTATATAACGATGAAATATTTGTAAAATCCTAAAACAACGCTGATTTTTTTTGTATTAACATCACCAATAAAATATATGAAATGAGTATTTTCACACTAATGAATGGTTGCAAAAATTATTTATTCCAGTCCCGTTGTTGATGATATAAACGATAGTTGATGATGTAAGAAAAACCGCCCTATAATCCCTAAGGCAACTCTTTGTACACTTCACCAAACGTTTCTATATTGGTATATACAATTATATTACTTCGGCACTATTTACACCTTGTGTAGCTTTCATGATCTGTATTCCTGAATTTCATATCGCTAATAGTTTTCGAAGAGTTGCATGTAGTAACGCCAAATTAATATTTTATCATCGGGAGCCTCAACATTTTTTATCTGTGACCTATATCTGGTTGTGTAGGGTAATGCAACACACATTTTTCTAACAACGACCATTCAGAGTTAAACGCTCAACAAAGCTTGTCCTACCAAGGGCTGGGTTGGTCTGGGTTTACTCCACCCGTGATTGCTCTAGCTGCATTTATCAGGTGTTTTCAAAATATATATTTGGAATTTACATCAAATGTGCTGACCATTTATCAGGTAGTAAAGTTATACTTGCTTTTCTTCCAATTGGGCAAAGATGCTAAAATAACATTGGGTAAACTATGCCATACATAAGGTAATCAAAATACTTTGAGACTAACAAGTAACATGAATGGGCACTAAGAGGTCATAACTGTAAGATGTTTACCGAAAATTTCAGTATATTAATGTACTGAGCAGAAACGATGTCCGAAGTCGCAACGATATAAAATACGGGATGCAGAACAAAATTGAGGAGTTATAGGATTGTAAACAGGCTACTTTCCCGTTAATCCAGGTGAGGATAAGATAGCCTGCAGCAGCTAGGAATACTCTAGTTTCTATTTCATGCGATATATTTGGTATAGTTGTCCTTTGAAGATGCAAAGATTCAGAAAACTAGAAATTATAGAAAACAAAGCAGATGTAGTGCGTAAACGGTCATGCCAGAAACTCGACCAGAGACAAGCTATTGGAAAGTCTCTCCAGAATTAAGCTATCAGTTATAAATAACTGTATGTACTTTACCGATAACATGGTGCATATGCGACCTGTATGGTGTATCCTTCGACTCATCGGCTTACACAACAAGATCAGTAGAATTATCAGCAAATATACGAGAGACATGTTTCTAGTTTCAGATTGTTAATCCGGTGTGTGGATAGTTAACGATTTGGACTGAATGTAAACCAACCTTTCAGTGGTAGCTAATTCATTTAGGAACGTTAGTAGAATGGGTCATGAAGAAATCAGCAAACAAAGAAGCATTTGGTGTCGTACTTATAAATAGTTGAAGTAGCAAGGTGCAGTAGTGGATAATGACATTTTGATTGGCTTGTTGATTGTAGTTTACGGGCACATCAGGACGTGAAAGAGTATTTACTATCGAGGCAATGGAAAGTTGTGTGCATTGTGCAGAGACACGCCAGGACAGCCGATCCGGACCTGTCTACCAGAATTAAAACCGGCAACCAACTGATTGTGACTCCAGCACGCTAATAACGTAGCCGACGGCGTTCCCACGATATACTGAAATCTGATAAATAAAGGAAACAAACGCCATATGTGAACGCGATGATTTCCAGATGCAGGTGACAACCATAAATGTCAGCAGCCATGGGACCATGGACGCCAACATCAACCAAAAGAAGAAAACCTCGATTGCTATAAGACTATCTTCTTCTTCAAACGCAGATAAATCGCAGCTTTTGAACTATACTTGTATAAGTTCAATCAAAACAAATTTACAATTACTTGTATAAGTTCAATTAAAACAAATTTACAATGTTATTTAATAGAAAGAAAGAAAAATAATGGATGCAAGCATTTTGACTTTACTTATAATTATTGTTTCTATTACCGATATAGAAGTTTAATTTAAACGACTCACAAGAAGTATGGTGTGTAGCTTGGAGGTCAAAACTGTCACACGGGAGCAATGGAAAATTAACATTATGGCCCCCAAGTGTCTTTTTTGTCAAGGGAATATGGGGTAAATGCGAAATTAACATTATTACCCCATAGCGACATTTGTGGGAATAATGAGTAATGGTAATATGTAGTCCAGGGATGACAAGTAATATGACATCCGCTATGTTGAAAATATATAGAGGGAAAAGTAGTGTTACACCTACTAAAATGTTATAGGGACAAGTGAATATGTAATGTTAAAAGTATACATTCTAAAGTTTATAGAGACAAGGGGAGATGTAATGCTAAAACTACACATAATAACCAACACACAGTCTGACTGACCAGCACAAACTCATCCACTGACCGACACCTACACCTACCAACCAACGAAAAGAGTAGGAGTGCTTGCACAGTCACAAACAAACATACCATCTTATAACGCTAGACGTAAAAATGTATTATTATTATTATTATTATTATTATTATTATTATTATTATTATTATTATTATTATTATTATTTTTATACTCCTTGTCCATTATCCCGATACATCATTCTCTTGACATCTATCCTCTAGAACCTCCATGCGTAACTCTACCGGGATATAATTTCTTTAGCAGATTTTATAGATGATGTTGATTGTTCGTTATACTATGTTTCCGTCCTTTGTCCACAACCCGGAATTAGGTCAAAACATGTTCGTTCTCTATGTGATAGACACAAAAACCCGCTTGTGTATTATTGTTACACAACTTTTTATTTTTAAATCTATTGTTGTACATTCCCGCTAGTGATTAAAACTTGTAGGAGTCCAGAATTTTTCTTAAATTTTGTGTTTACTGTTTGTTTTGTGTATATAAGCTGTTTATTTTTCCTGACGAAGAACTTGTTTAGCTCGAAACGTTGGGAAACCATTTTGAATTTGCGCCGTTATAAATGTGTGTGTCAAGATATATATATATATATATATATATATATATATATATATATATATATATATATATATATATTCACACACACTTGTGCGTTTGTTTTTGCCTCATATTTTGTGCAAAAGTCACCAAACAAACACAATTTTTTTCTGTTTTGCGAGCTATTGGCATGGAGCTTTATTTGTTTAGTTCTAAGCTCTACGTGTTCTGTTTTCTTGTTGTTTTCATGACGCGATTCTCACTCGACGCTTTTAATGTGTGCATTGGACCCTTTTTACTTTAGTCTTGTCAGGAAAAGGAAAAGGCGGCAAGTGACGGCCGGTGGCGCCTCGTCTTCTCCGGAGGGCTCCAGCTGGTCCAAAGCTGAATTTCGATATTTATGCCGAATGTGAAATTTTTGCCGTCTTGCACCCTATATAGTTTTTAATATAAATTTGAATATAAACTCTGTACTATGTGGCTGTAAGAAGTGGTTAAGAGGAGGCTCACAAACCCAGTTCAGTCAATGATACTGGTTGTTGTAAGTATCCTTGCTTTTGTGAGCATCTGCACCAGTTTGTTATTTATAGTTGGGTAGGGATACGGGGAGGTTGTTAATTATCTAACCATCTAACAAATCGTTGCCACCTTGTGCTGCTGGGTTTTGGACCACCTTATAGCCTATAATTTTATTTATTTGGTTTTAGTTTCTTATTCATATAATATGCTCAAAATATTCGAGTACTTAGGGTCTTGGGTAATTGGCAACCGCTTTGTGCAGTAGGGGCCTGATGGTCTTGACTTGGGACCATCTTATACTATTTATATTTTTGTGGGCCAGTATTAAGTTAACCAATCGCTGCCACCTTGTGCAGCTGGGCCTGATGGTCCGGGCTTAGGACCACCTTATAATATACTAATGTTTTGAGGTTGAGGTTTTACTATATTACTTGTGAGAGTATTTAATGTTAGCCGGATATTAGTATTTGCATGCGTTATTAGTTGGGTTAGGGGAATGGTAACTTGAGTTATGATAGTTATCCTGTATATGTATAATATCTATAAGGTTACTGGTGGGTTTTTCCTGTCTATTATATGGGGGTGGAGTTTCTCCTGCCCAATAGGGCGTGGATTGGGTCTCTCAAGCCACGAACTGATTCCCCTAGGGGGTCAGCCTACCAATCCCCTACCTCTCTAGGCGGAGCCTCTCCTCCCCCGCTCTAGACAGATTGAGTTCATATTATGATATCTTTAATGGTTACTGGTTGGTTTTAAATCTTAACACTGATACTGATAACTTAAGGTTTTTATCTGTCTTTAGTTTTCTGTCTGTACTATGGGAGTGGAGTTTCTCCTGCCCAAGAGGGTGGGGATTGGGTGGCCCAAACCGCGAACTGATTCCCCTAATGGGTCAGCCTACCAATCCCCTACATCTCTAGGCAGAGCGCCTCCTCCCCCGCTCTAGACAGGTTGAGTTCCTGATACCGATTCTATCATCGCTCCTTACTTCTATTGTTGTATTCCTAGCGGGGTATTATATTGTTCCCCTTTTCCCGATGTCAGAGATAAACCCCAATATATCTGAATAAACCGAATTGATATTTTTACTTCCTATTTTGAGGAAATCCGGGTAAATAGATGGGTTTTAAGTTTTACTTGTTTCTCCTGGAATTTTGCCTTTCAGTGATTAACTTTGGACAATCGCTGAAAACATGACCTAAGTTTCTGGGAGGGACAGTGAGGGCAGTTAATTCCTGGTTCCTTTATTCCAGGCACATACCTTCCCAAACTGCTCGCTAGGAACGTTTTGTCGAATTTAATTCGATTGATTATTTTGGAATCGGAGTGATCTGCTAGGGTTGCGGCGACGATGTTTCTGCAGATTTTATTCTGTAGATCGTGGTGTATGCGCCCTTTATTTGTATTGTCCTATTCCCTCTGCCATTTTTGGTAATTTGTTTGCCTAATCATACTATAAATTTCCTGGACGCTGTATTCCAGGTGTTGAGTTGTGGATTCGTTAAGCTTATTTGTAGCGTTTTTTGTCGGCCCTCTCATTCCCATGGATACTGATATGAGAGGGTACCCACATAAAATCTACAGTTTGATGGTTTTGTTCCAGGACTTTTAGTCTCAAGTAGACTTCTCGCAACAAGTTTTCTCTGCTGGATGAGTTATCTGTTTCCAGAGAAAGTAGCACACTAAGGGAGTCGCTAATTATCACTGCTTTGGAGTTTTGGGTGTCTTGTATCCATTGGATAGCTTCTTTAATGGCCCAAAATTCAACTGTATACATTGAGCAGTTGTCCGATAGCCTCGCCCCCAGTGTAATGCTCTTCCCGGGGATTAGCACTGCTGGACGCAGTGTGCCCCGGTTCTGTGGATTTTGAACCATCTGTGCATATTTTGGTAAATCCCTCATACCTATTCTCGATTTCTGCAACAATTTTGGCTCGCATTTCCATGTGCTGATCCTGTTTATCTCCATACTGAAGTGAATATAAATGTATTTTGGGTGGCTTGCTAGTCAAAGGGGCGGTGTCAGGGTATTTTATGGTTAGGCATTGATGTTTGTAAGCTTTAATTCCCTTTTTAGATCTTGGATTCCACAACCCCTGGTAAATTCGCTTGCAGTTTGTGTCGGAAGGGCTTATTTTTTTTCTATTGTTGTTTGAGTAAGGTACGCCTTGGAGTGATTCAATAACCTAGTCTCATATTTTAAAAGTAACTCCTCCAGTCTCAGACTGAAGGGAGGCTCCCCTGCTAGGATTCTGAGTTCGTCCCCAGAGATGCTACCGAGAGCTCCCATACATATAACAAGATCCTTGCGTTGTACTCGGTCCAATTTCTTTAACACATTAGGGTGGGGCGAAGCATAGGCTTGCACCCATAATCAACTTTGGACCGAATCAGTGACCTATATAGTGTGAGGAGCGTGGACTGGTCCGTCCCCTAATGAGAGCCCTTGAGGTTCCGAAGGAGGTTAAGGTCCCGCCCACATCTTCTCACTAGCTCAGTTATATGGTTGCTCCATGTTAGGTGCTCGTCGAATAGCATCCACAGGAATGTAAAAAAAAATTTGAATCTGATTTCCACTCCATTTAAATATTTTGCTGGTTCCCTACGAATTTTGGTTTTGAGGGGTAAATATTACGCCTATTGTCTTTCCTGGGGAGAGTTTGAATCGCCACCTGTCGGCCCATCGACCATTCCTATCCATTCCCACTTGCAATCGTCCGACAACAGATTCGCTAGCGGGATTTCCCGCTTTCCAGATTCCACTGTCGTCGATAAACTGCGATAGGTCCAAATAGGATGGATCAACTGATTTGTCCAGGTCATTAATCATGATGTTCAAGAGGGTTGGGCTCGGCACATTTTCCTGCGGGTTTCTATTATCTAAATTATATGTTTTTGAGTATTGGTTTCCAACCCTTGTTTGTATTCTACGACCTGTCAAAAAGTTGGACATCCACTTGTGAATGCGGCCTGTTATTCTGTAATGGTTTTGTTTTGCTATTAATCCTTTAGTCCACATCAGATCATAGGCCTTTTCTAGGTCTAGGAACACTGCAATCAAGTTACGATCCATTTTCCTCTTTGCATTGAAAGCCAATCTGATGCTTGATTCAAGTCGTATTACTTGATCCTAGGTGGACCGATTGTTACGGAATAAGCTTTGGTAGTGAGATATCAAGTGTTTGCTCTCCAGGTGGTACCTCAACCTATTGTTCATCTTTGTTTCCATGATCTTACATAAATTGATGGTGAGGGAGATGGGCCTGTATGAGTTTATATCCACTGGTTCCTTTCCGGGTTTCGGGATTGCGATAACAAGGGCTTTTTCCACCTTTGTGGGATTTTTCTCAGATCGCGTTCAGAATACACCAAATCACCAGTTCAGTTTTTCCGGGTGACTTTTTTTAAATAGATTTCGTAGCCCAGCGTGTCTTCCCCGGGTGCTGTCGGTTTTTTGTTTTTCCTGCTGAGTTATTTTCGCCACTCGTGTATGGCGAAATCTATGTTTAAGGGGCTTGAGTGGTCACCCCTGTCTGTGAACAATTGGGGGTGTTTTTCTTCTACTAAGTTGCGGTGTTTTTTTTAATTTGTCTCAGTGGTTGGCTTTACTGCTTATGTCGGAAAAGTGTATGGCTAGTTTTTTGTCTTTTTTCCCCGTCAGTTGTAAGTCCGGGGAGTTTAGGGGTCGAAAGAATAGTTTTCCCTCTAATTTTCGTAATCTTAGCCCATACTTGTTTTGAATTTACCTGGTTGTTTAATGATGAGCAGAACGCCTTCCATGTTTTTGCTTCGCCGTGATTATAGTGTTCTTCTCTAGGCGTTCCTTTTTTTGTGAACAAGGAAATAGTTGAAGTTTTTGGTATGTCTGAAGCGGTTTAAGGCTCTTTTTTCTTCTCTGTGGCTTGCATACCTTGGTTATTCCACCAAGGGAAGGACTGTTTGCCGGACTATCCTCCCGTTTTGGGTATACATTGCTCAGCTGCTCAGGACAGCGCCTCTACGATATTCTTATTAAAGATGTCAATATTTTCGTTATACAGCTGAGCGTCTGCAATCTCCTCGCACAGAGAACGGAAAGACACCCAGTCTGCCTTCTCGTATCTCCACTTGGGGATGGGTGCACTAATGCTTTTATGTATTTTAGCGTGAATGGTGGTCAATACTGGGAAATGGTAACTACCTAGTGTACTTGATTGATCAACCTCTTATTCGGCGATTTCCGTGATCTTGGGAGAGCATATGGTTAGATCAATGGCTGACATTGCCCTGTTTTAGGGATTAACTCTGGTACCTGCACCGTCGTTAGAATTACTAGGTTAGATATTGTGACCCACATCTTAATATTCCCTCCTCTCCTATCCAAGTGGATTTCTTCCCATTGTTCACTGTGGACGTTAAAATCTCCACAGATGATTATGCCAGAGCGCCATGAATAATAGTTGATACCGGTACACAAAATATAAATATGACGCAACTGACATGGGAACAAAAGAAATATTCAGAGTATGGCAATGGAATTGCAGGGGTATTCGGCAAAATGCCCCAGAACTATCCTTTAGGATACTAAATGAGCACCTGAAACCGGATGTAGTGGTCTTGCATAAGACTCTTTTGAGCGAGCAATCAAAAACCTACCGAAAATTCCTGGGTTCTCAAGAAGCTATTGCAAACAAAGACCCCAGGGGAAAAAGCTGGCGGCCTCTCTATCTATGTTAGCGACGCTCTCTAGAGTGAGTTGGTTGAGAGTAAACTGCTAATACAAAAATACACCGATGTCCCTGACTATCAAATAATTAAGATAAATACAGGTAACAAACAACCACTAATAATATTAAACATTTACGACTCGGGTGGGGACCAGATCACTGAACCCGAAACCTTTAAAACCATCGTGAATGAGCTAGGTGGCAAGACTGTTGTTTCCTGAATTAAAGTCGTTTGCGCCCATTGGGGCATGTACGACTATTTACCCCCACAGCGTGCGAAGCACGCTTGGGGGAGTTCAATGTGTGCTTAGCACACTAAGATTATGGACAGGTGTGTTGTCAGTTTGCAACACACCTGTCACTTTGCTGATTTAGTACACCCCTCCAGCGCAGCATGGTTCCCCACAATTAAGGGGATTAATTGAATGCGCTCTATTGGAGGATGTGTACAATTTACACACACCACCATCAATGCATGGTTTCCCCACAAACGGGGGTTCATTGACGGCATGATATTGGGGGGGTGGGGTGGGGTGTTTATACATGTACATAGGACTAGAATCACAATGTTTACAGGTATACAGGTGTGCGATAGCGCACTGCCGGAATTGTTTCAAGGGTTCAGTCTGGAGTGGCAGGCAGCACGGACTAGGCAAGCGAAGGCGCGAAGCGTGACGGAGAACTGAAACGCCAGGAACGTACATGATCAAATTCTGCCCAGTTAGCTAAGTCGGGCTGTCCCTAATACGAATAATGTGTAAACCACATATTTAATTTTGACAATTCTTTCGAGTTTCGAATTTTGTTTATTTAATTCCATATAATTTTGAATTTTGCGTACATAGTGTACATATTTTGTCCAAAAAATAATACCAATAAACGAGTACAGGTTACTCATATCATTTTTGTATCACGCACAGATAATTATTTAGAGATTATATTTTTGACGGTGGTTCAAAATAGGTCAAATTTGTGACATAAAGAGTATAATCAAAAAGGGTTTTCAAAAATTCGAAAGGAAAACCCTGTAACAGTCAGGCAATTTTGACTAGTCTGCTTGGTGGGGAGAGCCCCTCCATATTCGGTCTGCTATCTGGCTCACACTCTCTTCTGACAGCAGGCTGGTTCGATTCCGGAATCGTCTGAAGAAGGGCTGTTGGTATCGCCTATCTCTGGTGGGCGCTCGGCGTCCTCCCTGCTCCCTTCTTGTGTTAAATTCCTGGCTTGGCAGGCTACACCTGCTGCGTCGGGGTACTTCCGGAGGTCTTTGAACAGTCCTTTGTACTCCTCAACTCGGCTACGGCTCACTAAGTGGCGGAGCTTTGGTGGTGGGGGTAGGTTGGTCACTGCTGTGCCGTGCTGCCACGTATATGCAAGTATGCCCCTGTCTTCCTGTATACCAGTAGCAAGCACGGTCATTACTTGCACGTGGCAGCCCGTTTCATAATCACAGGTGACCCCCTCCCCTTCATCCTACCACAGCAAGTGTCGGTGGGTATCTGCGACGATCTGACTTGCTGGACAGCTGGTTCCTGACTGGAATGGTGGCAAGACTGGTGAACACGCTGCTTTATATACTTGAGGCACGTACGTGAAGCAAAACATCCTTCACACAAAATACAACCATCACACAGAATACAAACGGAAACAGAAATTGCGCGGACATAAAAGAAACTATTTTCTGATTTTTTACATAGGTTTACACAAGGTTAAGGGAGTGTGTATAGATACACTACTATAACCACACAAATACGCACTATACCCACAACAAACACACATTTTGTAACGGACAGGGTTTTTAAGTTTTTGGTGGGGAAAGACAAAGACTTACACAGACATACACAAAAAATACAACCAGAAATGTTTTGGCAATATGATTAGTATCTCTCTTTTTTAAAGATCTGGGTGGCCCTGAAAAGGACCGTTTTGTTTTGGTGAGCGGTCCTGATGAGTTTTAGCTCCTGTCACGATGGCCACGTTTCACCATCGGCTTCACCGCAGCACACGGACGTCTTTTGGTGAAGGCGTCCATCTTACACTCCACTTCTCCTTTTTGTTCTTGCCTCTGTTGCTGTTATTGTAGCCACTACTGCCGTATTTACCTCTCCTCCCAGTCTTCTTTTTCTTTAATAATTTCTTCGCGCAGGACACTCACAATGGAACAGTCCATTATTTTGTCTCTACCGCCATCTTCCTAGTCGAAAAAACAAGTTCACTGAATTATCCTTTTTGGAGCAGTTTCCTAACCTCCTGGAGTATGGAAATTCGATAGTTGGCAACTTGATTATTCTTGGAGATTTCAACTTTCACTTTGATTATCCTGGAGACCCATACACATCAAAACTCCTAGATTCCATTGACATTTTCAACATCAAGCAGTCAGTTATCCAACTCACCCATAAACATGGTCACATCTCAGACTGGATTCTACATAGACCTGATGATAATATTCTACAGTCTTCCTTGGTGTCCCACGAACTTGCATCAGATCATCTCTGCGTCATATGCCATCTTGACGTATCAGTCCCTAACCCTCCATCTTTGTTTGCTTCTACGAGAAAACTCCGTATGATAAATAAAACCCAACTAATGCATGACATCCAAGCGAACCTAACAACTTCGTTACCTGCTACAGCAGAAAAACTTGATAACTGCTTGCGTTAATTGCTTGACAAACATGCCCAAGCAACTAAGTGCAGAGTATCAATTAAAAAGTGTTCTCCGTGGTATAGTAGTGTTAGGGAATAGCTTCGCACTGCTAAAAGAGAAAGCGGAGATGCTTTGGCTTTCCACCAGCCTCACTATTCATAAGCAAATCTAGGAAGCCGCTAAGAAGAATGTCACAAACATAGTCCATGCAGCGCAATCAGCCTACTACAGTACTAAGATCACTGAAAGTTCCAGCTGCAAAGAGCTCTTCGAGATTACTACCAAGCTAATGTCAAGGAACAAATGTACACCACTTCCAACGACCTTTTCTCCGATCGACCTTCCGGACCTGTTTGCAAATATCTTTCGAGACAAAGTACAAACCATTAGAGATAATCTTGACAACACAATTTCAATCGACTCATCGTCACCATACAGTTGTGATATAGAATTTGAACGGCAATCTTTAACAGCATTGGAGCCCGTGTCCATGGATTTAATACGTACAATCGTGATCAGGAGTGCCCCAAAGTCATGTGAACTTGATCCGTATCCGACATCACTGCTGCTTGAGTGCTTAGATTTAATATTGCCTTCACTAACCGATGTTATTAACACTTCTCTCTTATCTGGGGAATTCCCATCATTTTTCAAAACTACCATTGTAACGCCTCTGTTGAAGAAACCGACGCTTGACCATAACGATTTAAAGAACTACCGCTCAGTTTCTAACCTCCTATTCATGTGAAAAAGTCTTAGAAAAAGTTGCTATATCCTAACTTGTATCTCATCTGAATTCAAATAGTCTTTTTAGCAATTTACAGTCTGCATATTGCTTTCGCCACAGTACCGAAACTACCCTTCTGAAAGTATTAAACGACCTTCTCTCTGCTTTGGATAGTGGAAAGATTACAGTAATCACCCTCCTTGACTTATCTGCAGCATTTGACACAACAGATCATGATATATTACTTCACTGTCTCCAGCATGTATTTGCATTCACGATACAGCCTTACTATGGTTCAAGTCCTCTTCAGACACTCGTATTCCCGTTATTTCCACTATCAAAGCTAAGTCATGCGAACAACGTTCTTTTTCATACCAGGACCCAGCTACGTGGAACGAATTGCCCATCGAACTTAGACACAACGACACTGTTATCTCATTCAAGAGTGCTCTTAAAACTCACCTATTTCGACTGCAAGAATAGACTTAAAGACTTAATAATATTTCCTTACCTTAATTATTTTCAGCATGTTTTTGTTTTCTTATTTCATGGTGTTTGTTTTTGTAGTCATGTCTTCATATATGTTGGTATGTGTTATCTAATATTGAAAAGCGCTTAGAGCTTCTAAAGAAAAGGCTCTGTACAAAGTCCTCATTATTATTATATTATTATTATTATCATTATTATTATTATTATTATTATTATTATTATTATTATTATTATTATTTTCAATAATATGGGCGTCTTCCTGTCACTAATTTTCTGGATCAGGTGCTGGTTAACCCGGCTCATGGGGACCGTAGCTTCACTGAGTCTTGCGATCTTTCAAGTCATGTTGTTGACAAGTCAGCGATGGGTGGTCAGACCGACTGACTGATCTTACATTATAGTCGTGTTAGGTCCTACGGCCATCTACGGCTTATTAAAATTGTTATTCTTATGGTTGTATGTCTGGCAAGGCAATTGAGGCCAAGAGCTAGGCAAGGGGTGCGCCGTCGTCCCTACTCAAAGTTTGACTGATGTCGTTTGCCATTTTAGGTACGACTTCTACACGGCGCACGTAAAATCTGGTCTCTTCGATGATGGCTTTGTACTCGTCAGCACTAGCCATCAAATGGCACACGGTGCTACTTCGATTCAGTCTCAGGCGAACATCCACTCCGTTCAACAGATACTTGTCTTGCAACCACATGTCCAAATGCAAACAATCCAACAATTATAAACTGCGTCTTTGTTTGATTTTTTTTCGACGGTCGTCAAAGCCAACATTTGGAGGATCGTCCGCTTCTGTGAACTCTGTATCGTTGAAAACATCTAAGGTGTAACGTTTCCATACAACAGAAGCATCCAGATGTGTGTTCTTGACTTCTTTTCCGTACGACAAAAGAATTGCCGGGTACGCTCGGTAAGCGGAAGTATCCACGCTGCTGCTCACCAGTTTGTTATTCAAGTACAAATCCATTTCACTGAGCAACAAATGCATGAAATTATTGACGGGAGCTACTCTAACGTCTTCCCCTGGATTGGTGTTGTCCACTTTGAGAACTTTGACTTTTAGGTACAAGTGACTGTCATTCAGATCGATGTAATCTTCGGTTTGTCCTTTGATTTTAAATTCGATAGGGCCCGAGGTAGTCAAAGACGACACAGGATGAAATTCTACCCATTAGGGCTCTTGCATCGTCATCATGGTAGATGGCTGGCAGACAAATCGAGTTCTGACTCAAGTTGCTCAAGTCACCATCTGTTTGAAGATGGGTGCTACCGTACGAAAAGCAGATTTTAACTTATCTCCTAAACCATGTCCTCGTTGTCGAGCGACTCCTTGGTACACAGGATACATCTTGCTAGAATTCACAGGAGAATCGTTTTCGAAAATGTAGTTTCACTGTGACTTTTCTTTGGAAAAAAGAATATTTTGTCCCAGATCTCCTTTTATACTGATGTTGACACTGTCAAAATACAATGTACTGACAGGAGGATAATGAGAATGTACACCTTCCTCCTAGAATCCGCTTTGAAAGGAATGACTCTGAGTAACGGAGCGGCTGTTTCCCACCACGTTGTACTCGACCACATCCGAATACACAAATAATAAATTTAGTCCTACGTTTAATTCGACAGGCTAACGAGAATACTTGTAGAATCGATCATTGTTGTGAATGTCTCTCATAGGAGTCAGAGCAGTGAATCCACCCAAAATAGAAAACCAACCGGAAGAAAAAGTAATGTACATTATTTTGTATTTTAAGACGATGAGGAATTTGATGGTACTCGATCAATACACTTTTGCTAACTTTCTCCAGGGCTTTGCCAAACTGATCGTTCAAAATAACCGCAATCGTTTCGACCAGATGTTGAGCATTAAAATAATACCCAACAGGAATTCTCATGGTATTGATAGTCAATGTAGGATTGGTGATTTATGTTTTTTTGGATTCGTAATGACCAGGATCACTTTTGTCCAACTGTTCGCAAACTTGTTTGTTCAGGATATCAACGATGAAAGTGTTTTGACCAATTGTATGGCTTGAGGCGATTTGGCTGTGAAACACATAAGGTGTTTTGGGGAAATACATCCATAGAACTGTCACTCGGTAAGGTTGAATAAAATTGGTTTGATTCTGGTTTCGGAGGAGACACTCGATGTCATAGGAGAATGATTGTCAACTGTTCCAAAATAGGGTTGTTGCTGTTGATGCTGTTGTGACTCGAAGAATGCTGACTGGCGTTGACAGGTAAGCTGCCGTTGTTGTTGTTACTGTTCGTAGTATATTTTAAGGAAGGACTGGGAAGAAGATAACCAATACAACTGCTGAATAAAATTGTCCACAATTGTTTGTCTCCTTGTTGCAAACTCAAAGTAAAATTGTCCACAATTGTTTGTCTCCTTGTTGCAAACTCAAATTGGCAATTGCTGCTCCGAAGACAAAATACACCATACAGATTTGGCAGAAAAAGTTTTAGGAACACGTACACCACACACACAGAGGTTCTTTTTGTAGTTCTTGAAGAGAGGAACTCTGAGAAGGAGTTTAACGGCATGGTTAGTCACTTCTACTTTTTATAGTCAATGACTTGTGAAGCGGCAATCTATGAATCAAAACTAGCTGGATATCCTTTCCAACGCACTTTCATTTATCGAAGTCGACGCTTGCCCACTTTACGTGTTCTTCGATCGAGAATGATTTCGATATCGTACACGTCCTTTTTGGTCACTCGTTGTTTCTCAGGTAGGTAAAATGTTCTTTTTAACACTTCTCCGTTCATGTCTTTCAATTTATAAACAGGAGAATCACGTCCACGTATTTGTCCAGTGACAAGAAACAATTCGGTAGTCCAGTTAGGTAAATAACCGTTGACCAAAGTGCGTTTGGTTTTTCCAATGCGAACTCAATCTCCAGTCTTTAACACCAATTCTTTCTTTGTGGTGGAAGGGGACGTTCCAAGCAATCGATCAAACACCATCACTTCGTTTTCAGGAGTTACTTCTTCGGATGCACACCCGATACTATGATGGTACGATTGATTGTAAGCTTTGAACAGACGTGGTAACACGTCGATGTACTTGGGAGTCTGGTAATGTGTAAACTATTTGTTCATAGGTTCTTTCAAATTTCTTTGAAAACGTTCACGACACAGGCTTTTGTTTCAGGATTTCAGTGGTGACCAAATGAATGTGTCTTTTTTTCAATTCTTTTTGAAAAGCTTGGTTCAAATATTCGGTGCCTTTGTGTGTTTGCCATCGTAGAGGGTGACGACCACTTTGTTTCAAAATCAGTTTTAAAGCTCGTATTAACTCGGAACTTGGTTTAGAAGTCAAATGAAATACCCAAGCTGATTATGAAAACACGCTGATGACAGAAAACATATATTTGTTACCACGATTGTACGCTGCCAGATAGGCGACATCCACTTTATCTGCTTGCCATTGATGATCAATGCCAGAAACTTTGGTTTGATTTCTGGAAAATATTCGTCGAATGGGTTTGTGTAACGTGTACGTCGATTGTTATTGTAACCATTGTAAACGTACACTTTTAAATTTTGTTTTAGCAGCACGATATAATTTTTGAACTCCTCCGTAGCCAGCAGGATGTACAGGATTGTAGGAAATGCTAGCCAAAAGTGTCTCCATGATGGGTTCACTGCGGTTGTTTGTCGTTATTCAATAAGTAACCCACTGTGCGATACTACTCTTAGATTCGTGTGGTATTGGTTTGGACAAAGTTGACGTGTCCGACGAGCAATAGGAGTAGGTTGTGAAATTGTAACTTTTTCTTTATGTCTTTTTCACTCCTGTCTTCCCTTATTTCTTTTTTTCTTCTGCTGAAGAAGGTGTCGACATCATCTTTTTGACCCAAGCTTTCATTTCTAGCTGCAATCCGACAAGGTATTAGAGCAGACAGAGTTTGAAACACTTCGCGTGTGTCTTCTTCTTCCGTCATCCCCGTGTCTGTGTCTGTTTTGGTGGCTTTTGGTTTGCTTTTCATGATCATCTTGTAATCTCTCAGAGTAGGTTTAGCTGTTTCGTCTAAAGCTTTCTGGGGAAAGAGTTGAAGACGTTACAATATTTGTCCGTACTTGTGCGATTGTTCTGTTTCTGACAAATCGGTTCGATCCATCAACGATTGTAATCTTTGTTGTAACTGTGACACCTCAGTGACATTAGGATTTGGCTGTAAATGAAGTTTCCGTCGTTCGTACCAACGATGGAGTTCCATCCATCGTTTGTATGGAACTAAAGTGAGTTTTCGTCCTGCCTTAAGATCCAAACATACAAGTGTGCTGTCTTTCAAGAAAATTGTGTCCTTTTTATCTTCTTCCCCCCACCCCTTATCTTATGACTCGTCCTAAAAGTGGTCAAGCAATTGATCCTAACCAAGAAGCAGCCATTTTTAACAACGGTCCTATTAATATGTGTACAAATTCTCTTCGTTGAACCAGCATTTCTTTCTGTTGACTGATGGGTATTTTTATTCACCATTTAGCGAAGAACGTTCTGATGTTTTCCTAATCTTTGGTTCTGTATCTTGGATAGAGGTACCGTTTTTTTAAGAAAACATTAAAACAACATTCACACACGGTATCGATGATTTCTTTGGGTGCTTTTTGAATGATTGGATTTAGCCGGGACTGACAAAACATCCCAATGTTTATCTAAACGAGGAGGGAGTCCCTTTCTTTTCCCTTTCTTGGAATCGGTTGTCTCTTGGGACAATGAGAAGAATGGTGTGCACTTCTTGGTGACATCTTTTGTTTCAGGAGCAAAAACCCTGAAGTGAATCTTATCACACAGTTCTTTTTTATACTGGAAATTCGTCTCCACTGATGGTGAGCACGTCGTATCAACTTCATTATGGGCACCAAACAACGATAAGGTGTTTTCAACGGACTCAATCGTGACAGTTCATGTTTGGATAAATCCAGTAAATTTTGTAACACCATTGGTCTGTCTTGGACTTTATCTTAGGTGATGCCACTTTTTTAGCTGCAGCAGCAGTTGCGAGAGCAGTGGAAGACGTCGTTGCTGCCGGAGAAGTAAAAGTTCCTTTAGAAATGGGTTTCCATGTTTGCATCAAATGAGAAAACACGGTCTGAAATCTTATTTGGCAGGCATCATCATGAACGATGAAGAAGAAGGAGTAGAATTGACAGGGTGTTGTACCGTCACCGAGTGGCGTGGTTTCTGGAGTACGTGCTCGTTCTAGCATCAGTACAACTCTTTCCAGCAGGATTTTTTTTTCTTGGGACTTTTCTTCTTGGGGCTTTTGTTTTTCTTGTGTGCACTTGGTGCTGTTGTGTGTTGCCGGATTTTTGGGAAATTTGCTTTTTTTCTTTGCTTTTGCTTCAGCATTAGGATCCCATTTTACAAGGGAACGAATAATGACACCTCCTAAAACCACTTCCACCAGGTTTAAAAATGATCTGTTTTTTGGTTTGCGTATCGATTCTTGGATCAGCCAGTTGTGACAACGCTACTTTATGTTTTTCAAAAAAGTGTTTGGTTTGATGGAGTAATAAAATGACCCCTTGTAGTAATTGACGTGATGTCAAAGTAAACCATCGTAAGACTTCTTTGAGACTGGCTTCTAACAAATGTGCACGAACTTGTGCATTTATTTCGAGACTGATGCCATACAGTGCACGAATCTATTTGGCAGGAGGATGAGATGGAAAGGAGGTAATGTTGAATATTGTTTGAAAGAAAGAAGTGTAGGATGTTTTTATAGTTTTTCTTCAGATAGACTCCAAAGGGGACGTGCAAATGACAGGACCTCCTTCTTGGCACCAATGGTGAAACAAATTGGTACGAACTCTTAAATAATCTCGAGTGGTTTGATTTAAATCGATCAGTAAATACTCATGCGGTGTTTGAGTGGCATCGTCGTACGCATAATTAAGCCAAGGTGTTTGCTAACACATGCAGTTGAGATTTGTCTCTTGGACTTTTAAACCATACCACATAATGAGCATTGAGACTAATGGTACGATGTGCTTTACTTTGTTGAAAAAAGTTTTGAGTAATGTAAGTAATGCTGGCATTATAATGATGTCGTTTCCGTGTAAACCTAAGTTTAATTTCTTCTTCGTCTTCTCCTAACATGTCATCGAAGATGACAAGATGTATTTAACTAAAGTGAGTCACGATCCCATCGTATTAGCAAGGAATGCCTTCTACAAACGAAATGGACTCTCCTTTACTTTCTTGGGGTAATCTTTAAGCCGATTGCCACTGTTTGTAACACCACACGATACATTGGGGTGGACGATGAAGCAAATGTGATTTGTGTTCAATCAAACGTTTGACAAATTCGGTTTTGCCTGAACCGCTCGGTCTAGCAATCAACATGTCAAAGAGATTGCAAAGATACAAGAGCTCCCAAATTTGACAATCGAACTTTTCATCAATCACTTTGAGAACAGAGGAGGAGGAAGAGGCGAAGAATGAGAATGCAGCCATAAATATGGTGTTGAGAATTCTGAAATGGCCATTATAGACACAAGGCATTTTATACATTTGATACATGTTTAAATGTTTTTCGAAAAGTGTCACCACAAAAAACATATGTACATTTCAAGAATTAAAACACGAAAACACATAAGGCATATATGACATCAATGAGGCACAAATTAAAATGATCAAAGCTGCACATAAACAAGAAAGTGTACAATATTCTCGATCTATGTGTCCCATAAAATCTATATACACGCCCTGGTGTTCTAATAGTCTCTGTGAAATTTGTTCTCTCTAATTTCACTGGGAATGTAAGTTGTTCCTCAATCTTTCCTATTTATACAATGCTACTACTACTCTCGTTGACTTTCTCGTAATAATTCTTCCTCTATGTTGGGTTCTTCTACTATTGTTTCTAAAATTGTTTCCAATTTCACTTTCACTTCTGACTTTTCTTCTTACACTGACTCTATGTTAACTTCATCTTTTCTTGGATTAGTGACACACAATGTCTTCGGCATAGTTAGCCACTTCTTGTATCCAAGCATCGAAGCAAAGACTTCTCCAGTCATATACATCTTTCCAGTAGTACATTTGTTGGTGTAACCAACTAGCGATACACACTTCTTGGCAAGTATGAAGCGTGGATAAATTTTGACGAATGTCTTCTTCGCACGGAGGTACACAACTTGTTTTCATCACTATTCTCAACACTTTTAACACAATTTGTCTTTCGTGCACAGATAAAGTTTGGGTGGCCATGTCTTTGTTGCATGTACTGTTCATGAATAATCCACAATGAATATCCTGGGAAACGAAATCCGAGAAAAGTAGTCGCTAACACGCACACCAAACGTCGTCCAAAGTTCAATGTACTCGTAGGTGGTGGAAATAGTTCTTGTAAAAAGGTTTGGTAATGCTTTAAGTCCTGAACACTGTCATTGACTTCCTTTCATGGAATTTTTTGTAACACTGTGGACAAAAGTCGTGGTATTGCAAGCTCCAAAGGCAGATTCTGAATGTCCTAAACTAGTCATTCACAGTAACGGCTTTGTTTCTGAGGAAATAGTTATACTATCTACACAGGGTATCTACTGGTACAGAGTGGAACAGAAACTGTTTAGTCACTAACACAAACACACACCACACGTCTTGAACAAGTCTCGTGTTGAGGTGACACTTCTTGTACACGATTTTGGTAATCCTGTAAGTCTTTATCCTCCTCCTCTTCTGGAAGAAGAATTCTTTGTAGTATTCCAATCTTGTAGGTAGAAGTCGTGGCATCGAAATTCTTCTGAGTCGTGGGTAGTTGATCAATATCTGACCATTTGAACACTTTCAAAGTAATCAACCCTCTTACAGCATTCTGGTACCACTGATTTAAAAATCTATGTCGTAAAGGATGAAATTGTTCTTTGCGTTTCACTTGAATCTTGAATCTTGACAAACTTTCTGTAAATGCGTTCTCGTAGCTCAGGAGTCAGACTACGAATTCTGTCTTCTAAAGTATCCGACATATTATTTTGGACTGAACAAGGGAAGGTAGTGATACTTAATACTCTCATTCGTGAAGTGTCACACCACAGCTGAAACATTGTACTTTATCTCCTTTTCCCAAGTAGACAACTCCGGCTCTGGCTAAAGATTTGGCAGTACGTCCTTCCAGATAGTTAGGCCATTTCCATTTGAACGTCTGGAATCAACTTTCAAAGTCACAAAAACAAGGCAAAGCCACAGGAAACGTGTATTCTTCTTTGATGGGTACATCTCGATGAGCTAGTGGTGGTATCCAGAGTGGTTTGCAAGTGCATAGATGAGATCCGTAGGTAAGTGCACGCACGGCAGCACTTTTACCAGTAAAGCAGAAAGGTCGTGTTGCATCGCTTTCGGTAGTAGAGCGGTAAGTCACACGAACGGCATCGCATTCAATAGTAGAGGAGCGGCAAGGTAGTGCTGCATCGCTGATGTCACAGAGCACGGTATCACTCTGGTCGCAAGGCACAACATCGCACTCGAGTTCATTAACGAGCTTGGGGAATACAGTAGGCCAGTCACTCGGTTGCAGTGTCGAGTTCGTCAGTATCGGTGAAAGTGTGCTGACCGCAAAATTGAACTTGCAGTTCATAGTGGGTTTCTCACTCAGTTGCTGTGTCGAATTATAAATCTTCTTTCTATGTCGGCGTTTGTATTCACAATGAACTGTTGGTCTTGGAACTTTTCCTTTTTATACTGTAGCTCAGCGTGTCCGTACGGTAAAGTGTTTTGGTCTGGAAGTCGCACTCGTTTCTGGTACACAATTTGATAGATTTTTTTCTAAAGGTCGGCTGAAAATTTGGTGTTTTTCTAGACATACAATTTAGTGTGTATCCAACGTTTTCACGCGAAAGTCTTGATCTTGTCCGGACTGTAAAGCTTCTTTCAAGACAAAAAAATCGCCACTTGACTAGATCGATAGTTGAGTGTCAGTTCTTTGACTTTGCATTTGGTATGAATTTCTCCCAGTCGGTCTCTGTATCGGTATCCGAAATTTGTGTGGCCACCGCTAGCAAAACTGACAATAGTGTATTCTGGGTGCTCGTCAGTCCATTGCCTGTACGATCCCCTTGGATTGTTGGGTGTTGGCTATCTGGACGATGGATGTACATACAACTGTCAGTGTCAAAGTACAGGACAAGATCTCCTAAAAGTTCCAAAGTATCATAAATTGTAAACGGACATTGGCTGTCACGTAAGCTGCAATAATGACATTGCCAAACGCGTCAGGGGTGCAAACTCTGTCGCTTCTTCGAAATTGACCAAGATCAAATATTCAAGGAGGATTTCCAAGTGTTTCATCAGTTTTTATTTGTCGTCCACGAGTTGAAAGTAGCGGCTTGGATCTGTCAAGTATTCCGTCTTGGCCAATATTGGACGTTGTGCCAATTTTCCATTTTAACAATTTAACATAACTTTAGCAAACGATCGTCTTCCTTCGTTCATTTCCACTCGTTCCAAAGGAATGCCTTCTTAGTCAGACACCCCGAGGGATAGCCACTATCTTCTTGTTTCATTTCGAGAAATTCGTTAACGTAGCCTGAGAAATGTCCTGGACTCGATTCGTCGTCCTTACGGTATTGTTCTGTGGTAGGAAAGTGCCAAATTTCGAATAATTTTAACAAGCGGTATCCACGATACAGAGCATGAAACAATTCGAAACTCAACCACGCTCCTGTCAAAACGTGTTCTTCATCCTTGTGGCCACAATGTTCGTCTTGATTACATGTTTCAGCATGCGTACGGCATAAAGGAAACATCAGTTTTCCTTGGCAATGATGTGGTAAGACAGCATAGTATAAGTGGGTTGGAGATAAAACTTTGCATTTGATCCACCCTTCGTATTGACGAGTATGTTCTATGACGATGTGTTCTGTCAGCATTTCATGGTGCCGGTAGGGAATCGAGCATATTTGCACACCCAAGGATACAAAGAACACACGTCAATGTATTTGATTTATTCTCCCTGAGATTCGTCTACGTCGTACAGCAAGCATGTTGGACTGGTTCGTTCTCCAAACAAACCGTCGCGTGGATTCAAAGGTTCAATGTCTACCATGTCGTGACTTTTGGCAATGCGTTTAAATTCTGGATCGGTTTTGAAAGGTCGATCATAATCGTGCTCCCACATTTCAATCACTTGGTATCCTTGTCTTTCTAACCTCTGGCATCGTTGGTATGTTTGCTGGTACAACTCTTCCATTGTGAATTCTACGAAAGGAATTTTCAGGTTTCGTTGAGGAAAACACGTAGGGCATCCGTGAAATAAACATCCTTGGAATTTGTAGACGATCTGGGGTTTTTCTAAATCCCAGCCATCCACAGAAAGACTTCTAACTTTCTTTTCCCACCGTTTCTAGCATGTTGTATCCATTTGTCTTCACTTTCTCACAAGTAATGGAGCCAGCGCAAAGCTTTGGCGGAGTGTCGACGGTTGACCGAGAGGTAAGACTGAGGAAGTATGATGGCTAGTTTGTTCTCGGGCATGAACTTCTTTCGGTACAATAATCCACACGCTTCTGCAATGGTAGAAGCTTCCTTCAAAGGATCGATAGTTCCGTAATCCAGAAACACTTGTCGAACTTTGTCACAGCAACGGCGTCAAATGTCCTCATCAGATCGGCAATATTTTAACATTTCGTCTTGAAAGTCAAACGGGTTTGAAGCGTGAGTTTGGTACCAAGAATAGAATACTTCTCCTTGTTCTGTGTGCATACAGTCAGGGTCGTAATAGTGAACGTCAGGCAAATGTGGGAGCACAGCGTGTTGATTATTTTCGGTATTGAAAAAGTGTGGAAACTAACCTTTGGCCATTGCTGTCATTCCAGACGTTTTATGCATTCTACTCAAAGGCATAGCTAAATAACTCATAGAATATTTAAACTGTACTTGTCCTACATTCATGTAGATGAATTTGGCTCCATTTATGGTGACTGTGGAACATTCGGTGCCTTGTTCGGAATAATATTTCAAAAGAAATTGTCCGTCGTATCCTGAGAAATTGTGAACTATGACTGTAGCATATTGATTGCAGTCCCCGTAACGCTGGATGTCCTATTCGCTCCAAGTGTCATCGGTAGGGTCCAAAATCCATTTGGTAAAATCGGGAAGAGTGCGGGATCCACGAAAGATTTTTTCATGTCCTCCTGGGATCGTACTTCAATTGGAACAGTGGCACAATATATGTTCTAGTATGTACTTCTCACAAGCGCGATAAGTTACGCAGAAATTAGTGAATGCCAGTCTCTTGCGTACATTCAAAGTCAAAAAAGATAAATCCACCTGTTTCGTTTTGTACTTGTGCTGATCTTTCTTGAAGTATTTCTCCAGTTCATTCTAATATTTTTTAATGTAGCATTGATGTTCAAAGTCCACAACTTGGTCACAAAAACGGCATCTTTTCTTTCCTAGACAAACGTGATACTTTTGGTTATTGGTCCGAAAAAGATGTATACAAGTGGTGCACAATCTCAATAATTCGCAAATATTTTTCTATTGGTTAACTTGTTTCATGCAATGTTGTTCGTAACAAGATGGACTGAAAAAAGGCTCGATTGCAAGTCAAGCAATGAATGCGTTCCTTTATTTCAGGAATGCATGGTTTGGTCGCTAAACAGCCCCAGCATCACTCACCGCAATAAATGTGTTAGTCGCGAGAAGTAAATACTTGATCACAGTAGTAATTGTATCCAAGACATTCTGTGATACTATCAATAGCATCGAAATGATCTTGATGATGATACACGTGAATATATTTTCCCTCTAAGAAATTGGATCCTCGAAACACGAGAGCTCCGCGAACCACTTGAGGACATACTTTCAACGTATAGCGAGGAGCCAAGACGTCTTGAAATTTCTGCATTTCAGGAATGCCACACACGCTCACTTTGGAAATGCCAGCTTGGTGTAACAGGAGTTCTGCTTCTCTTCGTTGTTTGACTCTGTACGATTATCGAATTCTCTCCCATGCTTTTTTCCATTCTACCGTCTCATTCTTCTCGGCATACGTTCGCCCCACGATAATTGCACATCTAATCTTGTGAGTTTTAATTTGGACGATGCTGCGTTTGGTACTACGAATTTCAGCCACTCTTGAAATTTTTGTGCGTGGTCTGCTACTTCGGGAGGTGAAACGTGGGTCACGTGAAGAGTAGCTTTTCCATAGGTCATATTAAGCTCGTCATTGGATTGCTGAACGTGTTGATTTTTGTCGATGATTTTGAACGATGCTAATTCTGCCGGTGTACTAAACTCGATCCAAATAGGAGACTTTAAAATGTCGTGATGGATAGAGAGTCTCAAACGATCGTCCCTTTTAGCTTCGCGTTGTCGTTTCAGTGTCTCTAACAAGGAATTCCACACATCTGTAATGAAACCTGCTGCTTTCTCGGGTGGCACTTCAGACTGGAACTCTTTGAATTTCTCTGTGTACGCGTAAGCCGTGGTTCTAAATTTTCTGCAAGTTAGTTTTAGCGTCTCTCGAATGTGAAAATAATCCTCGGGAGCTACTGAACGACTTTCTTTTCGGGTGACTCTGGACTCCGTCGGTTTTGGGATAGAAGTAGAGGGTGTTGGTTCAGGTTAACTCATGTCATCTTCGAAATCACTATCATTCACTTGAACTAACACTTCAGCTAGCGTATGAGGCGACACCGAAAGTCGTTGTCGTTGCCTCTTGGTTTCTTCTTCTGGTTTCTTCGCAGGAAAGTGTGATCGTTTCATCTTGATTCCAAACTTTGATATGACTGAGTTTTACACACACTCTATTCCTATATATCGAGAGAGCTTCTCACCCTAAGAGTATCTAATTCATTCAGCTTTCAGTCTGTGAAGAAGAAGAAAATGCAAGAGTCAAAACAGACTGCCCATCTCATCAGAGATGTACAACAACAGACCGCTTCTGTCATCAGAAATTTAGGGAGAGTCATTTAAGAGTATACGTCCCACAATAATACGGAAAACTCTCGAAATAAAAGTCAAAATAATTGCCATGTCCGCCAGGAAAAGGACATTGAACTCCAGAATGTCGACAACGTCAAAGCAAAGGATAGACAAGAGAAAAAAGAGACAAGGAGGAGAAGTAGGAGAAGAAAACTTTCCAGTCAAGAAAAACGCAAGAATGCAAGATAAATAAGAAATATTGAAGAGGAAGAACCCATGCGTGTCATAAAATGCAAGGAGACAACTTGAAGAAACAGTAGAAGAGGAAGAATCCATGCCAGTGAAGAAATTGAAAAACAGAGACAGACTGTGAAAGACAGTAGAAATGGACTTTGTGATGTGTAATGAAATTTTCATTGTGATTCAAAAGAGAATATACCAAAGAAAACGTAAGTGTCTCTTTGTCTTGAATTTTGTATAGTATGGATAAGATACTTAAACACATCCAAACCTAAAATCATGGTAAATGGATTTACGTTTTACTTGATTTGGTAATCATTGAGTAGTATCTCTTCCTGAAAAGGACCGTTGTTTTTTTTTTTTTTCTTTTTTTTTGAAAAATGTTATGGACTTGAGATCATGAGCTTTAGCTGTCTCAATCCCTTTCCACAACCAAGTCCTAAGTCCTACTGCTCCTGCCGCTGATGAGGCTTTGGTAGTGGCAGTAGACTGCTGCTACTGGTGCTTGCATCTGAGTGACGGTGAGAGTGGATGTAGTGATGGATGGTTTAGAAATCTTAGCACGTGAAGGTCTCTTTCTCTTGGGTTCAGCTAAAGAAGTCTGATACATTTGTCTCAAATACTTTAACTCCTCAAAAAATGTTTTGTAGCAGACTCATCGTTTTGTTTTTACTCCCTTCGTTCTGTCCTTCACAAGTCAAAAAAATTCATCTCTTCATTTTCTCCTTTTCTTTTTTCCTCTTCTTGTTGTTGTTTTAGACATGCTTCGTCTGCTTCTTTCTATCGTTGCAAGAAATTCTCCAATTCTTTCTTCTGTCTTTTTCTGAAATCATCCACCAATGGTAACGATGGAGAAGGAGGTGAATTTAGTACAACGGTCACAGACAAAAATTCTTGCGGAGACGACAGAAAATTGGCCAAAGCTAAATTAAAGTCATCCTCTTCTAGAAGAAGAATGCTGGTTACAATTGCGTTAGTAGTCGCAGTCATCGCATTATCTCTCCGAGTATACGAGGTATCCGCAGCAGGCGCACCCCACTACATTGTCTTCATTGTTTCAGCCGTAGGTATTTTACTCAAACAGTGCCGCAATGGTAAACTATATGAATGCTGGTGCACCTGTATACTGAATGTGGCGTCACGCGTCTGCTCTCTTCTGATTGAAAAAGGGACCCCACGCTCTGACTGAATTTTGTAACTCGTGTTTGGATTGGTGGGATATTTCAATCCGTTTTGATCCGGTCTTAGGCTATATATACAAGCGCAATCTCTTATAGTTTCATCTGTTCTCAAGACAACTCAGCCAAAAATGTGGACTAGTGTGGTGTCAACAATCATCATTTCGGGCATGCTGTTTAACCGGACTATCCCATGTATGTGAAAGATTCGTGAGCCATTACCAAGATTACGAACACGGCGATATGGAACAGAAGAATTTATGTGGAGGGGCAAGGGTGTCGGAAGAGGATTTTACTCTACGGACCCACCGTGCGACTAAATTTGAGAAGAAGAAGACTAGTGAAGCGATGCCACTTATGTTAATCACCTTTGGTTAACAAACTCCAACGGCCCTTTTCAGTGTCTCCCAGGTTTCTAGAAAAGAGAGATAGTAAACGTATTTGTCAAAACAAAATTTATGTTTTTGTGTATGTGTTTGTGTATGTATGTTTTGTGTATGTCTTTGTCTTTCCCCGCAAAAAACTTAAAACCCCTTTTACCCTTCTGTGTCATTGTATGTAAGGGTATAGTAGCGCGTCTATAAACACATCCTACACTTGTATGTGGTAGTATGTTTGTGTGTAAGAGTGTGTGTCTATTTCATCCCTCTTCTTTCACATCCTACCTCTCTTCATTTGTGATAGTGTGTTCCTATGTATGTTCCTAATTACCCTTGTCTAAGAATTGTCATATAAATTAAATTAAAATAAAGGCCAACATAGCAAAAATGCTTTAATGAAACATTTCATCATTTATATGCAATTAAAGATGAACGTTTAAATCAGAAGTTATGCGGTTGTATTAACTTAAGCTAACATTGTCCTGGCAACATTTACTGATGGAATGTTGTTTCTACATTTCCATGAAACAATATTCCATTAGCTAGAGCATTTATTGCATATAAATTACATTTCCAATTATATAAAAACCTTATGAATGTTTATTACTGTGAACTCACTATATCGTCATAGAATAAACAAATAATAAGTACTACTGTGCCTGCGGTGTTTTGATGTTGCGTTTCACTTGTATCTTGTCAAACTCTATGTAAGAGTGTTCTCGCAGCTCTAAAGGCAGATTCTGAATATGCTATTCTAAACTAGTCATTCACAGTAACGTCTTTGTTTTTGAGAAAATAGTCATACTTTATACACATGGTTTCTACTGGTACAGAGGTGTACAGAAATTGTTTTGTCACTAACACACGCACCACGCGTCTTGAAGAAGTCTCGTCTTGACGTAACACTTCTTGTACGCGATTTTGGTAATCCTGTAAGTCTTCATCCACTTCTGGAAGAATAATTCTTTGTAGTATTCCAATCTTGTAGTTAGAAGTCGTGGCATCGAAATCCTTCTGAGTCGTGGGTAGTTGATCAATATCTGACTATTTGAACACTTTCAAAGTAATCAACCCTCTTATAGCATTCTGGTATCACTGATTTAAAAGTATATGTCGTAAAGGATGTAGTTGTTCTTTGCGTTTCACTTGAATCTTGACAAACTCGCTGTAAATGCGTTCTCGTATCTCGGAAGGAGGACTACGAATTTTGTCTTATATTATTTCCGACATATTTTTTTGGACTGACCGAAGGAAAAGACTGAAAGCGCTTGAAGCATCTGGCATGTTCCAGGTAAGATGAGTCTATATCCTCTCATTCGTGAAGTGTCACACCACCGCTGAAACACTGTACTTTATCTCCTTCTGCCAAGTAGACACATCCGGCTCTGCTGAAAGATTTGGGAGTAGGTCCTTCCAGATATTTAGGTCATTTCCATTTGAACGTCTGAGATCAACTTTCAAAGTCACAAAAAGGACGCAAAGCCACAGGCAACGTGTATTCTTCTTTGATTGGTACATCTCGATGAGCTAGCGGTTGTATCAAGAGTGGTTTGCAAGTGCATAGATGAGATCCGTAGGTAAGTACACGCACGGAAACACTTTTACCAGTAAAGCAAAAAGGTCGTGTTGCATCGCTTTCGCTACTAGATCGGTAAGGCACACGAACGGCATTGCATTCGATAGTAGAGGAGCGGCAAGGTTCTGCTGCATCGCTGATGTCGCAGAGTAAGCTGTCATAGGCACAGCATCGCACTCGAGTTCATTATCGAACTTCTAGTCCACAGTAGGCTTCTCACCCGGTTGCAGTGTCGAGTTCGTCAGTATCGGTGAAAGTGTGCTGACCTCAAAATTGAACTTGCGGTTCATAGTGGGTCCCTCACTAAGTAGCTGTGTTGAATTATTCATCTTCTTTCTAGGTCGGCGTTTGTATTCACAATGAAGTGTTGGTCTTGGAACTTTTCCATTTTTTATACTGTAGCTCAGCGTGTCCGTACGGTAAAGTGTTTTGGTCTGGAAGTCGAACTCGTTTCTGGTACACAATTAGATAGACTTTTTCTAAAGGTCGATTGACAATTTGGATTTTTCTAAACGTTCAATTTTGTGTGAATCCAATGTTTTCACGCGAAAGTATTAATCTTGTCTGGACTGTAAAGCTTCTTTCAAGACATCAAAGTTCACCACTTGACTAGATCGATAGTTGAGTGTCAGTGCTTTGACTTTGCATTTGGTATGAATTTCTCCCAGTCGGTCTCTGTATTAGTATGCGTAATTTGTGTGGCCACCGCTTGCAAAACTGACAATAGTGTCTTCTGGGTGCTCGTCCGTCCATTGCCTGTACGATCCCCTTGGATTGTTTGGTATTGGCCATCTCGACGATGGATGTACATACAACTGTCGGTGTCAAAGCACAGGATTCGATCTCCTAAAAGTACCAAGGTATCATACAATTTTAAACGGGCATTGGCTGTGACGTATGCTGTAGTAATGACATTGCCAAACGTGTCAAGGGGCGCAAACTCTGTCGCGTCTTCGGAATTGACCAGGATCAAACCTTCAAGGAGGATTTCCAAGTGTTTCATCAGTTTTCCTTTGTCGTCCACGAGTTGAAAGTAGCGGCTTGGATCTCTCAAGTATTCCGTCTTGGGCAATATCGGACGTTGTGACAATTTTTCCCACAAACAATTTAACATGACTTTGGCAAACGATCGTCTTCCTTCGTTCATTTCCACTCGTTCCAAAGGAATGCCTTCTAAGTCAGACACCCCGAGGGATAGCCAATAACTTCTTGTTTCAGTTTTGAGAAATACGTTAACGTAGCCTGAAAAAAGTCATGGACTCGATACGTCGTCCTTACGGTAGTGTTCTGTGGTAGGAAAGTGCCAAATGTTGTATGCTTTTAACAAGCGGTATCCACGATACAGTGCATGAATGAATTCGACACTCACCCACGCTCTTGTCAAAGCACGTTCTTCATATTTGTGGCCACAAGGTTCGTCTTGACTACATGTTTTAGCACACGTACGGCATAAAGGAAATATCAATTTTTCTTGGCAATGATGTGGTAAGACAGGATGGTACAAGTGGGTTGGAAGTAAGATTTTGCTTTTGATCAACCCTTCGTATTAACAAATGTGTTCCATGTCGATGTGTTCTGTCAGCATTTCAGTGTGCCGGTAGGGAATCGAGCATATTTGCACACCCAAGGATACAAAGAACACACGTCAATATATTTTATTTATTCTCCCTGAGAATCGTCTACGTCGGACAGCAAGCGTTCAATGTTTGCAATGTCGTTACTTTCGGCAATGCGTCTAAATTCTGGATCAATTTTGAAACGTCGATCGTAATCGTGCTCCCACATTTCTATCACTTGGTATTCTTATCTTTCTAACCTCTGGCGTCGTCGGTTTTTTTGCTCGTACAACTCTTCCATGGTGAACTCTGCGAAAGGAATTTTCAGGTTTCTTTGAGGAAAACAAAGTAATGGAGCCAGCGCAAAGCTTTGGCGGAGAATCGACGGCTGACCGAGAGGTAAGATTGGGGAGGTATGATGCCTAGTGTGTTCTCGGGCATGAACTTCTTTCGGTACACTAATCCACACACTTTCGCAATGGTGGAAGCTTCCGTCAAAGGATCGATACCTCCGTGATGCAGAAATACTTGTCGAAATTTTCCACAGCAACGGCGTAAAATGTCCTCATCAGATCGGCAATATTTTAACATTTCTTCTTGAAAGTCAAAGGGGTTTGAACCGTGAATTTTGTACCAAGCGTAGTATGCTTCTTGTTGTTCTGTGTGCATACAGTTAGGGTCGTAATAGTGAACGTCAGGAAAATGCGGGAGCACAGCGTGTTGATTAGTTTCGGTGTTGAAAAAGTGTGGAAAATTACGTTTGACCATTTCTGTCATTGCAAACATTTAAGGTATTCTATTCAAGGACATAGCTAAATAACTCAAGGAATCTTTAAACTGTACTTGTCCCACTTTTATGTAGATGAAATTGGCTCCAATCATGTTGACTGGAACATTCGGTGCCTTGCTCGAAATAACATTTCAAAACAAATTGTCAGTCGTATCCTGAGAAATTGTGAGCCATTACAGTAGCATATAGATGTCAGTCCCTGTAACGTTGGATGTCCTCTTCGCTCCAAGTGTCAGCGGTTCGGTCTAAAATCCATTTGGCAACATCGGGAAGAGTGCGGGGTCCACACAAGATTTTGTCACGTCTTCCTGGCATCTTAATACAATTAGGACAGTGACAAAATACAGGTTATTGTGTGTACTTCTCACAAGCTCGATGAGTTACGCAGAAATTAGGGACGTGAATGTCAGTCTCTTGCGTACATTCAAATTCAAAACAGATAAAATCCAACTGTTTGTTTTTGTTCTTGTGCAGATCTTCCTTCAGTTTATTCTTATATTTTTTAATGCAGCATTGATGTTCAAAGTCCACAACTTGGTCACAAAAACGGCATCTTCTCTTTCCTGGACAAACGTGATACTTTTGGTTATTCGTTCGAATACGATGTCCACAAGTGAAGCACAATCTCAATAATTTGCAAGCACTTTCCTGTTGGTTAACTTGTTTCATGCGATGTTGTTCGTAACAAGATGGAGTGACAAAAGGTTCGCTTGTAAGTCGAGCAATGAATGCGTTCTTTTCCTTCAGGAATGCACGGTTTGGACGCTAAACATCCACAGCATATCTCTCCGCAATAAATAGTTTGGTCGCGAGAAGCGAATCCTTGGTCACATTTCTAATTGTATCCAAGAAATTATGGGATACTAATAATAGCATCGAAATGCTCTTGATGATGATACAAGTGAATCTATTTTCCCTCTAAGAAATCGGACCCTCGAAAGACGAGAGCTCCGCGAACTACTTCAGCGTATACTTTCAAAGTACAGTGAGGAGCAAAGACGTCTTGAAATTTCTGCATCTCAGGAATGCCACACACGGTCTCTTTGAAAACGCCTGCTTGGTGTAACAGGAGTTCTGCTTCTCTTCGTTGTTTGAATGCTCTCCCATGCTCTTTTTCATTCTGCGGTCTCATTCTCCTCGACATATGCTTGCCCCAGGATAATTGCACGGGCTAAGCACATCTGATCTTGTGAGATGTTAATTTCGACAATACTGCGTTTGGTACTACGAATTTCAACCACCAATAACATCTTTCTGCTTGGTCCGCTATCTCGGGAGGTGAAACGTGGGTCATGTGAAGAGTAGCTTTTCGATAGGTTATATTAAACTCGTCATTGGATTGCTGAACGAGTTGAATTTTGTCGATGATTTTGGACGGTGTTAATTCTGCTGGTGTACTAAATTCGATCAAAATAGGAGACTTCAAACTGTCGTGATGGATGGAGAGTCTCAAACGATCGTCCCCTTTAACTTCGCATTGTCGTTTTAGTGTCTCTATCAAGGAGCCCCACACATCTGTAAGGAAACCTGCTGCTTTCTCGGGTGGCAGCTTAGACTTGAACTCTTTGAATTCACTGTGTACGTGTGAGCCGTGGTTCTAAATTTTCTGGAAGTTAGTTTTAGCGTCTCTCGAATGTGAAAATAATCTTCGGGAGCTATTGAACGACTTTCTTTTTGAGAGACTCTGGACTCTCTCGGTTTTGTGGTAGTAGTTGAGGGTGTTGGTTCAGGCTCACTCATGTCATCTTCCAAACCACTAGCATGCATCTGAGCTAACACTTCAGCTAGCGTATGAGGCGACACCGAAATTCGTTGTCGTTGCCTCTTGGTTTCTTCTTCTGGTTTTTTTCAGCAAAGTGTGATCGTTTCATCTTGATTCCAAACTTTGATTGGACTGAGTTTTACGCGCACTCTCTTCCTATAGAGAGAGAGCTTCTCGTCCTAAGAGTATATTATTCATTCAGCTCTCAGACTGTGAAGATGAACAAAATGGAAGAGTCAAAACAGATTGCCCATCTCATTAGAGATGTACAACAACAGAAAACTTCTGTCATCAGAAATTTAGAGAGAGTCATTTGAAAGTATATTTCCAACAAGACTACGGACTACTCTCGAAATAAAAGTCAAGATACTTGCTATGTCTGCCAGAAAAAGGAAATTGATTACCAGAATGCCCACAATTTGAAAGCAAAGGAAAGACTGGAAAACAAAAAAAGACAAAAGTAAAGATACCTGTTATCATTGTTAGGGAAAATGACATTGGTCTGCCAAGTGTATTAAGGAAAAAGAGAACAAGCAGGAGGAGGAGAGTTCTTCTTCTTCAGATGAAGAAGAACCCTTTCTAGTCAACAAAAATGCAAGAAGGCAAGACAGCTAGAAGACAGTGAAGAGGAAGAACCCATGTCTGTCATGAAATGCAAGAAGACAACTAGAAGAAACAGTCGAATAGAACGAAACCATGCCAGTAAAGAAATTGAAAAGGACAAAAGAGACAAACAATGAAAGAAAGAAGAAATGAGCTTTTGTAACGTGTTATGAAATTTTCATTGTGATTCAAAAGAGGAAATAACAAAGAAAACATAAGTGTGTCTTTGTCTTGAATTTTTTATAGTATGGATAAGCTTCTTCAACACACTCACACACGCACATCATAAAATAATGGCAAAGGGATTTACGTTTTACTTGATTTGATAATCACTGAGTAGTATCTCATTACTAAGAGATATATGTGGCCCTGGAAAGGACCGTTGGTCTCTTTTGGTTGAAAAAATAAAAACGTATTGACTTGACACCATGAGTTTTAGCTGTCTCAATCCCTTTCCACGACCAAGTCCTACTGCTCCTGCCGCTGATAATACTTTGGTAGTGGTAGTAGTAACTGCTGCTACTGGTCGTGGCATCTCAGTGACGGTGAGAGTGGATGTAGTGATGGAAGGTTTTAGAAATCTTAGCACGTGAAGGTCTCTTTCTCTTGTGTTGAGCTAAAGAAGGCTGATACATTTGTCTCAGATACTTTAACCCCTCCAAAATGTCTTGTAGCAGACTCATCGTTTTGTTTTTACTCCCTTCGTTATGTCTTTCACAATTAAAATTTTCATCTTCTCTTCTTTGTCTCGTTTCCTTTTTTCCTCTTCTTGCTGTTGTTGAAGAAATGCTTCTTATGCTTCTTTCTATCGCTGCAAGAAATTCTCCAATTCTTTCTTCTGTCCTTTTCTGCAATCATCCGCCAATGGTAACGATGGAGAAGGAGATGAAGGGAGTACTAAGGTCGCAGGTAAACATTCTTGCGGAGACGACAGAAAATCAGCCAAAGCTAAATTAAAGTCATCCTCATCTAGAAGAAAAATGCTGCTTACAGCTGCATTAGTAGTCGCAGTCATCGCACTATCTCTCCGAGTATACGAGGTATGCGCAGCAGGCGCACCCCAATACATTGTCTTTATAGTTTCAGCCATATATATTTTACTAAAACTGCGTCGCAATAGTAAACTGTATGAATGCTGTTGCACCTTTATATTGAATGTGGCGTCACGCGTCCGCTCTATTCTGATTCGAAAAGAGACCTGACGCTCTGACTGAACTTTGTAACGCGCGTTTGGATTGGTGGGATATTTCAATCCGTTTTGATTCGGTCTTAGGCTATATATACAAGCGCAATCTCTTATGGCTTCATCTGTTCTCAAGACAACTCAGCCGAAATGTGGACTAGTGTGGTGTCAACAGCCATTGTTTCGGGCATGCTGTTTAACCGGACTATCCCATGTATGTAAAAGATTCGTGAGCCATTACCAAGATTACGAACACGGCGATATGGAACAGAAGAATTTATGTGGAGGGGCAAGAGTGTCGGAAGAGGATTTTACTCTACGGACCCACCGTGCGACTAAGTTTGAGAAGAAGAAGACTAGTGAAGCGATGCCACTTATGTTAATCACCTTTGGTTAACAAACTCCGACGGCCCTTTTCAGTGTCTCCCAGGTTTCTAGAAAAGAGAGATAGTAAACGTATTTGTCAAAACAAAATTTATGTTTTTGTGAATGTGTTTGTATATGTATGTTTTGTGTATGTCTTTGTCTTTCCCCGCAAAAAAACTTAAAACCCCTTTTACCCTTCTGTGTCATTGTATGTTTGTATGTAATTGTATAGCAGAGCGTCAATAAACACTTCCTACACTTGTATGTGGTAGTATGTTTGTGTGTAAGAGTTTATGTATATTTCATCCCTCTTCTTTCACATCCTATCTTTTTTCTTGTGTGATAGTGTGTTCCTATGTATGTAAGTAAGTATAGCTTGTGCTTGTCTATCTAAAATGCTCCTACCCTTTTCGTTGGATTGTAGGGGTGTGTTATTGGATAGTATAGGTGATGTGTGTTTGGATAGTAGATCAACTTTTTAACATTAACATTTCCGAATGACCCCATGAACACATTTGACCGTATAAACACTTTTTACCCTATAATACAATCCCCATGTTAAATCTATCGACCATTTTAACATAGGATTTCCCATATGACGCCATAGAGGCCCCCACATGTTAACCTATGGGATAATGTTAATTCACGTATGACTCCCCATAGGCCCACTACATGACTACTGTTTGCTAATGAATATTCAGAGCTATTACCTGACGCAGGATGTCAAAGATAGTGACTTTATCAGTTTTATCCACAATGAAAATAGAAAGCAATGTACTGAGCGAGTACGTTGTGACAGGGATGGAGAATTCCAATTATCATTCTTTGGGGTGGTCGATTCGTGTATATCGGCTTGATCCAATCCTATATTCATTGGATTTACCAATTTAAGCATAAACCCTCCAACTATTCCACATAATATATAATAATGGAAATAATTATTAGATGTGTTGATATATTAAGATTTGGTCTAGAATAAGGAATCTCCCCCATATCTGTCAGATAGGCGCCTTCTGGTAGACACACACATTATATCGTCCGTGTACCTTAGTGCACACGGCTTTTTGTTTACGAATGGAATGTTTGGTTTTGCTAACATGTTAATATCGGCTCAATTTCAGACACATATTGGCCATGCTAAGTTGACTTTAGTCAAGGCCTCAACAAAATTATTTATTTCATCTTACAGGGCTCAGTAAAACCACTCGTTCACTGGTTCTGAGCGGGTGAAAATTGGCTGCGCGAGTAATACTTTTTCTACGAACTCGTCCCTGGGCCGAGTAGATGCAGATTGGCACCTTCAGAATATATCTGAGTGCATTTTCTATCCTTAACAAACGCCGAAGTTCAACATCGCTTAACATTTAGCGTGCGTCAGTTATAAATAACCTATGACTAATCTACCTACTTATTGTCGGTCTAGAACATGTTGCAAAGGAAACGACTTCTTTTTCTTACACAGGTACCGGGTGTAAGCTTCATACTATAATAGGTAAATATTATGAACATATTATATTGGAGTTTGACGTTTAGATCCTGATTTCTTAATGTGGTGTAATTTACAATGATACTTTTCTGTAAATTAGTGGTCATTTTGATGTGGAGAAAGTTTCCATTTTCAATGAGCAATCACACATCTAGATGAGTCAGAACTCTGAGACATTAGGAGACTAATAATATCAAAATGTGTTCATCCTGTCAGGCAATGTTACAGTTGCCCCAGGTCACCGGTATTTTCAAGATTGAATCTTTATTGATACATTGTCATGCCAAAGGGATGATGCCAGCATATATTTCTGTAAGCATGTAATTATTTTGGACAAGAATAATGTTGCCAACTTACAATCGAAATGAGTATTTTAAGCGTCTCAGCCGATTCCCACCAACTTTCACACAATGCGCAAATGGAATAGAGATTTTGTTTTGTATTTTGTGTGTTGATGTTCGCATACAAATAAGACCTCTTCAATTGCATGAGAAATATCAAAACATTCAATTTAGTTGGTCATATTCCATTCGTAATTGCATTTTTCTCTCATTTTGCATCCCCAATTATGTATTTCAGAAAACCAATCTGTCGACAGAAAACAATATTGCCAAGGAAATCCAGGATGATACGCAGAACTCAAGTGATATCCTTGAAAGTTCTATGCATACTGAAAAGGTGATACACACACACACACACACACACACAAAAACACATACGATATGAGGATTATCCTACCCCATATTGTTTCTAAAACTTAATCAACATATTTCTGGGTCTTTGTGCAGATGTCCCCACTAATTACCCTTGTCTAAGAGTTGTCACATAAATTAAATTAAAATGAAGGCCAACATAGCAAAAATGCTTTAATGAGACATTTCATCGTTTATATGCAATTGAAAACAAACGTTTGAATCAGAAGTTATGCGGTTGTATTAACTTAAGCTAACATTGTCCTGGCAACATTTACTGATGGAATGTTGTTTCTACATTTCCATGAAACAATATTCCATTAGCTAGAGCAGTTATTGCATATAAATTACATTTCCAATTATATAACAACCTTATGAATGTTTATTACTGTGAACTCACTACATCGTCATATCATAAACAAATAATAAGTACTACTGTGCCTGCGGTGTTTTGATGTTGCGTTTCACTTGTATCTTGTCAAACTCTATGTAAGAGTGTTCTCGCAGCTCTAAAGGCAGATTCTGAATATGCTATTCTAAACTAGTCATTCACAGTAACGTCTTTGTTTTTGAGAAAATAATCATACTTTATACACATGGTTTCTACTGGTACAGAGGTGTACAGAAATTGTTTTGTCACTAACACACGCACCACGCGTCTTGAAGAAGTCTCGTCTTGACGTAACACTTCTTGTACGCGATTTTGGTAATCCTGTAAGTCTTCATCCACTTCTGGAAGAATAATTCTTTGTAGTATTCCAATCTTGTAGTTAGAAGTCGTGGCATCGAAATCCTTCTGAGTCGTGGGTAGTTGATCAATATCTGACTATTTGAACACTTTCAAAGTAATCAACCCTCTTATAGCATTCTGGTATCACTGATTTAAAAGTATATGTCGTAAAGGATGTAGTTGTTCTTTGCGTTTCACTTGAATCTTGACAAACTCGCTGTAAATGCGTTCTCGTATCTCGGAAGGAGGACTACAAATTTTGTCTTATATTATTTCCGACATATTTTTTTGGACTGACCGAAGGAAAAGACTGAAAGCGCTTGAAGCATCTGGCATGTTCCAGGTAAGATGAGTCTATATCCTCTCATTCGTGAAGTGTCACACCACCGCTGAAACACTGTACTTTATCTCCTTCTGCCAAGTAGACACATCCGGCTCTGCTGAAAGATTTGGGAGTAGGTCCTTCCAGATATTTAGGTCATTTCCATTTGAACGTCTGAGATCAACTTTCAAAGTCACAAAAAGGACGCAAAGCCACAGGCAACGTGTATTCTTCTTTGATTGGTACATCTCGATGAGCTAGCGGTTGTATCAAGAGTGGTTTGCAAGTGCATAGATGAGATCCGTAGGTAAGTACACGCACGGAAACACTTTTACCAGTAAAGCAAAAAGGTCGTGTTGCATCGCTTTCGCTACTAGATCGGTAAGGCACACGAACGGCATTGCATTCGATAGTAGAGGAGCGGCAAGGTTCTGCTGCATCGCTGATGTCGCAGAGTAAGCTGTCATAGGCACAGCATCGCACTCGAGTTCATTATCGAACTTCTAGTCCACAGTAGGCTTCTCACCCGGTTGCAGTGTCGAGTTCGTCAGTATCGGTGAAAGTGTGCTGACCTCAAAATTGAACTTGCGGTTCATAGTGGGTCCCTCACTAAGTAGCTGTGTTGAATTATTCATCTTCTTTCTAGGTCGGCGTTTGTATTCACAATGAAGTGTTGGTCTTGGAACTTTTCCATTTTTTATACTGTAGCTCAGCGTGTCCGTACGGTAAAGTGTTTTGGTCTGGAAGTCGAACTCGTTTCTGGTACACAATTAGATAGACTTTTTCTAAAGGTCGATTGACAATTTGGATTTTTCTAAACGTTCAATTTTGTGTGAATCCAATGTTTTCACGCGAAAGTATTAATCTTGTCTGGACTGTAAAGCTTCTTTCAAGACATCAAAGTTCACCACTTGACTAGATCGATAGTTGAGTGTCAGTGCTTTGACTTTGCATTTGGTATGAATTTCTCCCAGTCGGTCTCTGTATTAGTATGCGTAATTTGTGTGGCCACCGCTTGCAAAACTGACAATAGTGTCTTCTGGGTGCTCGTCCGTCCATTGCCTGTACGATCCCCTTGGATTGTTTGGTATTGGCCATCTCGACGATGGATGTACATACAACTGTCGGTGTCAAAGCACAGGATTCGATCTCCTAAAAGTACCAAGGTATCATACAATTTCAAACGGGCATTGGCTGTGACGTATGCTGTAGTAATGACATTGCCAAACGTGTCAAGGGGCGCAAACTCTGTCGCGTCTTCGGAATTGACCAGGATCAAACCTTCAAGGAGGATTTCCAAGTGTTTCATCAGTTTTCCTTTGTCGTCCACGAGTTGAAAGTAGCGGCTTGGATCTCTCAAGTATTCCGTCTTGGGCAATATCGGACGTTGTGACAATTTTTCCCACAAACAATTTAACATGACTTTGGCAAACGATCGTCTTCCTTCGTTCATTTCCACTCGTTCCAAAGGAATGCCTTCTAAGTCAGACACCCCGAGGGATAGCCAATAACTTCTTGTTTCAGTTTTGAGAAATACGTTAACGTAGCCTGAAAAAAGTCATGGACTCGATACGTCGTCCTTACGGTAGTGTTCTGTGGTAGGAAAGTGCCAAATGTTGTATGCTTTTAACAAGCGGTATCCACAATACAGTGCATGAATGAATTCGACACTCACCCACGCTCTTGTCAAAGCACGTTCTTCATATTTGTGGCCACAAGGTTTGTCTTGACTACATGTTTTAGCACACGTACGGCATAAAGGAAATATCAATTTTTCTTGGCAATGATGTGGTAAGACAGGATGGTACAAGTGGGTTGGAAGTAAGATTTTGCTTTTGATCAACCCTTCGTATTAACAAATGTGTTCCATGTCGATGTGTTCTGTCAGCATTTCAGTGTGCCGGTAGGGAATCGAGCATATTTGCACACCCAAGGATACAAAGAACACACGTCAATATATTTTATTTATTCTCCCTGAGAATCGTCTACGTCGGACAGCAAGCGTTCAATGTTTGCAATGTCGTTACTTTCGGCAATGCGTCTAAATTCTGGATCAATTTTGAAACGTCGATCGTAATCGTGCTCCCACATTTCTATCACTTGGTATTCTTATCTTTCTAACCTCTGGCGTCGTCGGTTTTTTTGCTCGTACAACTCTTCCATGGTGAACTCTGCGAAAGGAATTTTCAGGTTTCTTTGAGGAAAACAAAGTAATTGAGCCAGCGCAAAGCTTTGGCGGAGAATCGACGGCTGACCGAGAGGTAAGATTGGGGAGGTATGATGCCTAGTGTGTTCTCGGGCATGAACTTCTTTCGGTACACTAATCCACACACTTTCGCAATGGTGGAAGCTTCCGTCAAAGGATCGATACCTCCGTGATGCAGAAATACTTGTCGAAATTTTCCACAGCAACGGCGTAAAATGTCCTCATCAGATCGGCAATATTTTAACATTTCTTCTTGAAAGTCAAAGGGGTTTGAACCGTGAATTTTGTACCAAGCGTAGTATGCTTCTTGTTGTTCTGTGTGCATACAGTTAGGGTCGTAATAGTGAACGTCAGTGCTGATTAGTTTCGGTGTTGAAAAAGTGTGGAAAATTACGTTTGACCATTTCTGTCATTGCAAACATTTAAGGTATTCTATTCAAAGACATAGCTAAATAACTCAAGGAATCTTTAAACTGTACTTGTCCCACTTTTATGTAGATGAAATTGGCTCCAATCATGTTGACTGTGGAACATTCGGTGCCTTGCTCGAAATAACATTTCAAAACAAATTGTCAGTCGTATCCTGAGAAATTGTGAGCCATTACAGTAGCATATAGATGTCAGTCCCTGTAACGTTGGATGTCCTCTTCGCTCCAAGTGTCAGCGGTTCGGTCTAAAATCCATTTGGCAACATCGGGAAGAGTGCGGGGTCCACACAAGATTTTGTCACGTCTTCCTGGCATCTTAATACAATTAGGACAGTGACAAAATACAGGTTATTGTGTGTACTTCTCACAAGCTCGATGAGTTACGCAGAAATTAGGGACGTGAATGTCAGTCTCTTGCGTACATTCAAATTCAAAACAGATAAAATCCAACTGTTTGTTTTTGTTCTTGTGCAGATCTTCCTTCAGTTTATTCTTATATTTTTTAATGCAGCATTGATGTTCAAAGTCCACAACTTGGTCACAAAAACGGCATCTTCTCTTTCCTGGACAAACGTGATACTTTTGGTTATTCGTTCGAATACGATGTCCACAAGTGAAGCACAATCTCAATAATTTGCAAGCACTTTTCTGTTGGTTAACTTGTTTCATGCGATGTTGTTCGTAACAAGATGGAGTGACAAAAGGTTCGCTTGTAAGTCGAGCAATGAATGCGTTCTTTTCCTTCAGGAATGCACGGTTTGGACGCTAAACATCCACAGCATATCTCTCCGCAATAAATAGTTTGGTCGCGAGAAGCGAATCCTTGGTCACATTTCTAATTGTATCCAAGAAATTATGGGATACTAATAATAGCATCGAAATGCTCTTGATGATGATACAAGTGAATCTATTTTCCCTCTAAGAAATCGGACCCTCGAAAGACGAGAGCTCCGCGAACTACTTCAGCGTATACTTTCAAAGTACAGTGAGGAGCAAAGACGTCTTGAAATTTCTGCATCTCAGGAATGCCACACACGGTCTCTTTGAAAACGCCTGCTTGGTGTAACAGGAGTTCTGCTTCTCTTCGTTGTTTGAATGCTCTCCCATGCTCTTTTTCATTCTGCGGTCTCATTCTCCTCGACATATGCTTGCCCCAGGATAATTGCACGGGCTAAGCACATCTGATCTTGTGAGATGTTAATTTCGACAATACTGCGTTTGGTACTACGAATTTCAACCACCAATAACATCTTTCTGCTTGGTCCGCTATCTCGGGAGGTGAAACGTGGGTCATGTGAAGAGTAGCTTTTCGATAGGTTATATTAAACTCGTCATTGGATTGCTGAACGAGTTGAATTTTGTCGATGATTTTGGACGGTGTTAATTCTGCTGGTGTACTAAATTCGATCAAAATAGGAGACTTCAAACTGTCGTGATGGATGGAGAGTCTCAAACGATCGTCCCCTTTAACTTCGCATTGTCGTTTTAGTGTCTCTATCAAGGAGCCCCACACATCTGTAAGGAAACCTGCTGCTTTCTCGGGTGGCAGCTTAGACTTGAACTCTTTGAATTCACTGTGTACGTGTGAGCCGTGGTTCTAAATTTTCTGGAAGTTAGTTTTAGCGTCTCTCGAATGTGAAAATAATCTTCGGGAGCTATTGAACGACTTTCTTTTTGAGAGACTCTGGACTCTCTCGGTTTTGTGGTAGTAGTTGAGGGTGTTGGTTCAGGCTCACTCATGTCATCTTCCAAACCACTAGCATGCATCTGAGCTAACACTTCAGCTAGCGTATGAGGCGACACCGAAATTCGTTGTCGTTGCCTCTTGGTTTCTTCTTCTGGTTTTTTTCAGCAAAGTGTGATCGTTTCATCTTGATTCCAAACTTTGATTGGACTGAGTTTTACGCGCACTCTCTTCCTATAGAGAGAGAGCTTCTCGTCCTAAGAGTATATTATTCATTCAGCTCTCATACTGTGAAGATGAACAAAATGGAAGAGTCAAAACAGATTGCCCATCTCATTAGAGATGTACAACAACAGAAAACTTCTGTCATCAGAAATTTAGAGAGAGTCATTTGAAAGTATATTTCCAACAAGACTACGGACTACTCTCGAAATAAAAGTCAAGATACTTGCTATGTCTGCCAGAAAAAGGAAATTGATTACCAGAATGCCCACAATTTGAAAGCAAAGGAAAGACTGGAAAACAAAAAAAGACAAAAGTAAAGATACCTGTTATCATTGTTAGGGAAAATGACATTGGTCTGCCAAGTGTATTAAGGAAAAAGAGAACAAGCAGGAGGAGGAGAGTTCTTCTTCTTCAGATGAAGAAGAACCCTTTCTAGTCAACAAAAATGCAAGAAGGCAAGACAGCTAGAAGACAGTGAAGAGGAAGAACCCATGTCTGTCATGAAATGCAAGAAGACAACTAGAAGAAACAGTCGAATAGAACGAAACCATGCCAGTAAAGAAATTGAAAAGGACAAAAGAGACAAACAATGAAAGAAAGAAGAAATGAGCTTTTGTAACGTGTTATGAAATTTTCATTGTGATTCAAAAGAGGAAATAACAAAGAAAACATAAGTGTGTCTTTGTCTTGAATTTTTTATAGTATGGATAAGCTTCTTCAACACACTCACACACGCACATCATAAAATAATGGCAAAGGGATTTACGTTTTACTTGATTTGATAATCACTGAGTAGTATCTCATTACTAAGAGATATATGTGGCCCTGGAAAGGACCGTTGGTCTCTTTTGGTTGAAAAAATAAAAACGTATTGACTTGACACCATGAGTTTTAGCTGTCTCAATCCCTTTCCACGACCAAGTCCTACTGCTCCTGCCGCTGATAATACTTTGGTAGTGGTAGTAGTAACTGCTGCTACTGGTCGTGGCATCTCAGTGACGGTGAGAGTGGATGTAGTGATGGAAGGTTTTAGAAATCTTAGCACGTGAAGGTCTCTTTCTCTTGTGTTGAGCTAAAGAAGGCTGATACATTTGTCTCAGATACTTTAACCCCTCCAAAATGTCTTTTAGCAGACTCATCGTTTTGTTTTTACTCCCTTCGTTATGTCTTTCACAATTAAAATTTTCATCTACTCTTCTTTTTCTCGTTTCCTTTTTTCCTCTTCTTGCTGTTGTTGAAGAAATGCTTCTTATGCTTCTTTCTATCGCTGCAAGAAATTCTCCAATTCTTTCTTCTGTCCTTTTCTGCAATCATCCGCCAATGGTAACGATGGAGAAGGAGATGAAGGGAGTACTAAGGTCGCAGGTAAACATTCTTGCGGAGACGACAGAAAATCAGCCAAAGCTAAATTAAAGTCATCCTCTTCTAGAAGAAAAATGCTGCTTACAGCTGCATTAGTAGTCGCAGTCATCGCACTATCTCTCCGAGTATACGAGGTATGCGCAGCAGGCGCACCCCAATACATTGTCTTTATAGTTTCAGCCATATATATTTTACTAAAACTGCGTCGCAATAGTAAACTGTATGAATGCTGTTGCACCTTTATATTGAATGTGGCGTCACGCGTCCGCTCTATTCTGATTCGAAAAGAGACCTGACGCTCTGACTGAACTTTGTAACGCGCGTTTGGATTGGTGGGATATTTCAATCCGTTTTGATCCGGTCTTAGGTTATATATACAAGCGCAATCTCTTATGGCTTCATCTGTTCTCAAGACAACTCAGTCGAAATGTGGACTAGTGTGGTGTCAGTAACCATCGTTTCGGGCATGCTGTTTAACCGGACTATCCCATGTATGTAAAAGATTCGTGAGTCATTACCAAGATTACGAACACGGCGATATGGAACAGAAGAATTTATGTGGAGGGGCAAGGGTGTCGGAAGAGGATTTTACTCTACGGACCCACCGTGCGACTAAGTTTGAGAAGAAGAAGACTAGTGAAGCGATGCCACTTATGTTAATCACCTTTGGTTAACAAACTCCGACGGCCCTTTTCAGTGTCTCCCAGGTTTCTAGAAAAGAGAGATAGTAAACGTATTTGTCAAAACAAAATTTATGTTTTGTGTATGTGCTTGTGTATGCATGTTTTGTGTATGTCTTTGTCTTTCCCCGCAAAAAAACTTAAAACCCCTTTTACCCTTCTGTGTCATTGTATGTTTGTATGTAAGGGTATAGTAGCGCGTCTATAAACACATAATACACTTCTATGTGGTAGTATGTTTGTGTGTAAGAGTTTATGTATATTTCATCCCTCTTCTTTCACATCCTATCTTTTTTCTTGTGTGATAGTGTGTTCTTATGTATGTAAGTAAGTATAGCTTGTGCGTGTGTGTCTAAAATGCTCCTACCCTTTTCGTTGGATTGTAGGAGTGTTATTGGATAGTATAGGTGATGTGTGTTTGGATTTTAGATCAACTTTTTAACATTAACATTTCCGAATAACCCCATGAACACATTTGACCGTATAAACACTTTTTACCCTATAATACAATCCCCATGTTAAACCTATCGACCATTTAATATGGGATTTCCCATATGACGCCACAGAGGCCCCCACATATTAACCTATAGGCTAATGTTAATTCACGTATGACTCCCCATAGGCCCACTACATGACTACTGTTTGCTAATGAATATTCAGAGCTATTACCTGACGCAGGATGTCAAAGATAGTGACTTTATCAGTTTTATCCACAATGAAAATAATAGAAAGCAATGTACTGAGCGAGTACGTTGTGACAGGGATGGAGAATTCCAATTATCGTTCTTTGGGGTGGTCGATTCGTGTATATCGGCTTGATCCAATCCTATATTCGTTGGATTTACCAATTTAAGCATAAACCCTCCAACTATTCCACATAATATATAATAATGGAAATAATTATTAGATGTGTTGATATATTAAGATTTGGTCTAGAATAAGGAATCTCCCCCATATCTGTCAGATAGGCGCCTTCTGGTAGACACACACAATATATCGTCCATGTACCTTAGTGCACACGGCTTTTTGTTTACGAATGGAATGTTTGGTTTTGCTAACATGTTAATATCGGCTCAATTTCAGACACATATTGGCCATGCTAAGTTGACTTTAGTCAAGGCCTCAACAAAATTATTTATTTCATCTTACAGGGCTCAGTAAAACCACTCGTTCACTGGTTCTGAGCGGGTGAAAATTGGCTGCGCCGAGTAATACACTTTCTACGTACTCGTCCCTGGGCCGAGTAGATGCAGATTGGCACCTTCAGAATATATCTGAGTGCATTTTCTACCCTTAACAAACGCCGAAGTTCAACATCGCTTAACATTTAGCGTGCGTCAGTTATAAATAACCTATGACTAATCTACCTACTTATTGTCGGTCTAGAACATGTTGCAAAGGAAACGACTTCTTTTTCTTACACAGGTACCGGGTGTAAGCTTCATACTATAATAGGTAAATATTATGAACATATTATATTGGAGTTTCACGTTTAGCTCCTGATTTCTTAATGGTGTTGGCATTTAAAATGATACTTTTCTGTAAATTAGTGGTCATTTTGATGTGGAGTAAGTTTCCATTTTCAATGAACTATCACACATCTTTATGAGTCAGAACTCTGAGACATTAAGATACAGATAATGTCAAAATGTTTTCATCCTGTCAGGCAATGTTACAGTTGCCCCAGGTCACCGGTATTTTCAAGATTGAATCTTTATTGATACATTGTCATGCCAAAGGGATGATGCCAGCATATATTTCTGTAAGCATGTAATTACTTTTCACAAGAAAAATGTTGCCAACTTACAATCGAAATGAGTATTTTAAGCGTCTCAGCCGATTCCCACCAACTTTCACACAATGCGCAAATGGAATAGAGATACCTTTTGTTTTGTATTTTGTGTGTTGATGTTCGCATACAAATAAGACCTCTTCAATTGCATGAGAAATATCAAAACATGCAATTTAGTTGGTCATATTCCATTCGTAATTGCATTTTTCTCTCATTTTGCATCTCCAATTATGTATTTCAGAAAACCAATCTGTCGACAGAAAACAATATTGCCAAGGAAATCCAGGATGATACGCAGAACTCAAGTGATATCCTTGAACGTTCTATGCATACTGAAAAGGTGATACACACACACACACACACACACACACAAACGATATGAGGCTTATCCTACCCCATATTGTTTCTTAAACTTAATCAACATATTTCTGGCTCTTTGTGCAGCTGTCTCCACTAATAACCCTTGTCTAAGAATTGTCATATAAATTAAATTAAAATGAAGGCCAACATAGCAAAAATGCTTTAATGAAACATTTCATCATTTATATGCAATTGAAGATAAACATTTGAATCAGAAGTTATGCGGTCGTATCAACATGAGCTAACATTGTCCTTGCAACATTTACTGATGAAATGATGTTTCTACATTTCCATGAAACAATATTCCATTAGCTAGAGCATTTTATTGCATATAAATTACATTTACAATTATATAACAACCTTATGAATGTTTATTACTGTGAAATTACAACATCGTCAAAGAAGAAACAAATAATAAGTACTGTTATGTCTACGATGTTTTGATGTTGCCCGTATCATCCTGTCTTCTTTTTTTTCTTTCTCTTATACACTTCCTATGCGGCATCTGTATCCGTCTTTATCCGTCATTGTGATGTTCTTTCTTTGGGCATTCAGTGCTGATACTCATATGTTCGTTAATTATTTTTGAGAAATACTTCTTCATGCACAGAATCAAGGAAATACTCCTCACTTTCGTGGATTTTTCTTTTTACCCTAACGATCTCTTTCACTATGATTAAGCCTCTCCCTCCGTATTTTGTGCTATTCAGCCCATATATATTGCAACTCTTTTTCGGACCAGTAAACCTTGCTTGATATTCACCTCATGATTGATATGGTGGATGTATTGACGGCTATGACTCTATTGCCTTCTGTAGTTTGGAACCGAGTACTTTCCTTATTGGTCGCAAATACTTGCTCTTATTCAGGACCCTTTTACTGCTGCTTCCAAAAGTTCTGCGTTATTTATATCCTATACTTTCCCCATATTGTTTACATCTCTGGTTGTCGAAGAGATGAGTATTTTCTTATGTTGCTTGTAGGCCTGGCTTTATACTTATAATATCCGATACGTGACAATTCCAAAATCCATTGTCTGGGTCTCGGGGAAGTGTGGATAAATCAAGTTGTTGGGAATATAAATGTTTTCTTATCCTTAGTTAAACAACGGCTATCTGACCAGTTTATTCAAAATTGGCAATCAACAATCAGAGAATCTTCAAGAGCTAGATTATATAGACATTTGTCACAAAATTTTGCATGTATGAGCGTGCTTGGGAATGTGGGTATGCATACGTAAGTATATATCATAGTATTTATCGAATGCTTGTAAATTCGATAGACTTGTTTGTCTTTATGTATTAAAAGTGTCACCATCAATGTTTGTAACAAACTTAAATGTGTATGTATATACTTGCTGATGGCCAATTGGCTAAATGCAAATAAAGTTCGCCTGTCATTAGATATAATCCTACTGTCTGAATCCAGTAATGTTTTTCACCCTCATGTCGTGCATGACAAGTGGGTGATTGAATTGTTGAGTTCTTCCATTAACGATATCCTGCTTTCTGATGAATCGACGTCCGCATAATCAGTATAATCTATCCACATTATATTTGATTATAACATCCCAGTATATTTTGTATGAATCGTTATTTTCGTTCTCCAAGATAGCATTCTGTTGGTGATGAATCGATGTATGTTTCTGGCTGTACCAACTGTCCAGAAACATTTCCAAAGTCAATGGTCGGGGTATTGCATCCCAGTAGTAATAGTATTAGTTGTAGTATCCCCACGATTTAGTAGAAGATAGTATGTACCAACGGTTTAGCTGCCCGTCTGTTCGTTATTACAAATCCTTCTAAATATATGCGTGGAAATTTGCGAAACTCTGTAGTTACATTGCCCTTGTTTCTGCAAGAATACATCAATGGTTTTCATCCCTTGGGTTTGGGGAATCCAAGGTCAGATATATGTACAATGACATTTTCAAATATCTCCTGGTTTACTGTCTAGGGATGATGGTGCATAACTTGGGAGTGGGGGTTGGGGTTGGGGGAGGTGGGCATAAACGGGCATTGCATTACGCAAAACAAAAGATGATTTCAGGTGATAAGACGTCGCAGTTGATCAAGTCAGTATTACTTCAAAACTAGATACAGAAGGATACCCATCATTGAATTTGTACAAAACTACATACTATAATGTTATGAAATGTAGTTAAATTAATGGATTAAGAAATATACACAACCCACACAAACACATATGTATATGTGACGAATGATACACGTACTTAAATATAATACTATTCCTAATATCAGGGATTATGCACGTTTATAAGCTTATTGAAAGTTTTGGTTGGAGTGTTTAAAATGACCTATTATTCTACCTGCATAGATCTTGACGGATCAAACTTTAAATCCTAAGGCTAGCATTGTTGACAAAATGGAGTACAAAGTCGTCATGACACTGTTAGACGAACTAGGGATCAACTGGGCTGAAGATGCAAGAACTAACAGAAATATGTTGAAGGAAAAACTTTATGGTGGCAAGTGTAAGGGGACATCAGATGAAAAGGTAATATGAAATATATGTTGCAAAAGAAGTGCTAGTTTGAAAACCACAGGGTGCAACAATAAAGAACATTAATTTTCCACTAGATAATAAGTTAGAAATTTGCTTATATTCTACGGGCGTTCATTGCTCTTCTTAATCTTATACTATTTCATGTGTAGTAGTTTGGAAAAATTATGCATATAAAATATGAAAAAACTTATTGAAATTTACTTTCCATACAAGTTTAGAGTCATGTTCTTAAAACTAGTTTCAAAAGTTAAAAAAAAGTCAAGTCATAAGTTTTTAATCGGATGCTATCATCGTAGACCTTCATACAATGGTATAAATAAACTAAACAGGTGTTTGACTGAAAACTTGATATAATGTTGTTGTTTTGTTTTTGTTTTCTTTATCGACAAGGATAGGTTAAGGAAATTAAGTGGATCAGTTTTCATTGACAAGCATTTGATGCATTTTAAAAACAAGCAAAATTCAACCAATTCAATAAGCTTACTGATTTTTTTTACCTTAAGAAGATACTCATATAACTAAAAGTAATCACCGTGTGTAGACTGTGTTTCGTTAGAGCATACACGTACGATATCTCACTTAAATGTATGTAATGCTTTAAAAGGTTTGCAAAATTCTCTTAGCGACATCCCAATAAAGTAAACAATTTGTACACAATTTTAATTCTGCTTTCTTGATAAGAGCTAGATTACATGGTTATTTCGACCTTTTTTCGTTTTGATTCTAAAATGGACTTGAAGGGTTTCTTTCTTATGTATCTCGTTAATTGACATAGTTCCTTATCTATATGAATCAAGAAAAGTTTTAGTCCCACTATTTAAATTATTTTACTAAATTATATTTTTCCTTGCATTGCAGGCCAAACACATGGTGGATATAACAATGAAGAAATATAAAGCAGTAAAAAGACAACTTGTTGACAGCTATTCGAATTTCATTGATATCACGAATATGGACACTTTCAAGAAAGAATTACAAAAACCATTGAAAAAAAGATTCCCTGACTTTATGAAGCAGATGGAGGACACGCTTGGAACTCTTAAGGAAGATTCATCTGAGTTTGAAATTGTCGTTATTGGTGAGAAATTTTATTCTCAATAATTTCTTTGGATGAAAATAATGTTCGTCACCGATCACTTTATCGTTCTCACAAGATGTACAGCGTAAGATTGTTTTGATAGATAGAGATATAGGTAAGGTCCACTGAAATAAGACATCTCCCAACTTCAGACCACTTTGTGCTGTCCCTATTGCATTGACTAATAGTTAAGCAAATTTTCAAAATTGCGATCTACCCATGATTCTGAATTACGACCAACGTTTTCAGCCACGATTTCCCGAAGAACTTCCCCGTTTACAGTCGTCAAGAAAGTTTGCAAAATGTTTTTCATAAATCTCTATCGGGATAGCCACAAAACCATATCTTCTCTGTATCAAAACTTTGGAGGTTTTGTTGAGAGAATACAGCTGCAAGCACTGTTTACTGAGCTTTACTTTTCTTTTGCTTAATATTGTACTGTAACTAGATCATGTAGATCATTTCTCGACTTTATATAATCTGTGAGGAAAAATGAGCTTTTTTTTTTTCTTGACAGGTGAGACAAGTGCAGGGAAAAGTACTTTTTTGAATATTATGCTTGGAGACAAGATTTTGCCAAGTAATATATTGCACACTACATCATGTGTCTGCAGATTGCACAACAGTCCCGACAAAAAAGAAGTAAGAGATCCCACTAAAGAGTACAAACCATTGCAGTTGACTTCGGATGATCCTAAGGCGATAGAAGACGCGCTGGATAAGTTAATCGGCTCCAAATCGGCAGAGGACAAAAATACGACGTCCTTGAGAGCAGTGGATATTTACTGGCCTATACCATTGCTGCAGGTTCATAAGCTGCCACACTGTCCGATGAAATTGTATTTGAATTTTAATATATTAGACGTGTTAATATCGAAACATTTGTTTAAGATGATAAGTAAGGATATTGGTAATACAATATTCAAGGATTTCGAGTATACCTGTAATGAACCTTTATTCCTGAAAGAATATTAGAATACAAAATTTAAAAACACAAAGCATATCTCCGAGTTGAAATATTGAATATGCAGTGTTATTCAAAATTAAAATATTACTTGTATGTATAAAAGTATTAGTACATAATGTGGCTCTGTATGTAACTCCGTGACCATATTTTAGCACGAACTCCAACGTTCTTGTGCATATCAGAGTGCTTTGTAAATCCTAGTGGAACAATTGAAGCAAGATTTCTGTTTAGATCATGTAGTTGATTTTCCATCAAGCTGTTACCATTTGAAAATTGTATCTGATACTGAAAAGTAAACAGACGTACTACATAGTAGTATTGTTCCATAAAATACTCTGACAATTGAACCTTAGATCTCAATTTCAGGAAGACGTCATTCTCGTCGATACACCCGGAATAGGCGAAACGACTTCATTAACAAAACAAATCTTTGAATACGTACCAAAGGCAGATGGATATATTTTAATAATCGATAGTTTCCATGCAGGTGGAGTTCAGCAAGATAGGGTATGTATGCTTGACATTAAACACTATCGATGTTCGAACATGTTTGATTATAGTTATTCACCCCACCCCCTTCCCATTCAAAAGTATGAACAATCGGATCTTTCCTGTCCTACCTGGTATGCGTATGTGCATGTGCTAATGTGTGGATAACATCAATAAATATCTAGAGATTTAAAACCGTCGCAAACGATTAAGAGATCTAAAAAGTTTCGTCCACTTCTGTCGGACTTCTCTTGCGTATTGGTATCGATTGAAAGCGAATATGTTATTATGAAGAAAGAATGGGATTTCTGGTAGCTTGCTGCAGAGAGCAAGCACTATCCAGCTTTCGAAATTGCCGCCTGCCTGTGGGGCAAAAAGCCAGTTATAATTACGTTGGATTAGTTTGGGTCCTGCGGACCACTAAATTCTTCTGTTTGTAACTGCCATGTTTTATTATTTTGCGGTCTTCACTTGTTTCATCGAACATATCTAGACACATAAGCTTGTTGTGAGATAAAATACATGAAACGTTCCAGGAATAAAACAACATGTGAACACTATCTAATGTAAAAATCGTTGATGTTTACTAGGGGTATTTAAAAAGTCCTGAACATTAGTGCGCTGTACAACAAAGTTCTATATTAGTGAACAGTACATCAGTGCATCCTCTCAATGTACTCTCCTTGCACCTTTACACACTTTGTCAGTCTAAGTATTCAATTATTATTTGCCATTTGTATTCACTTTTGGTATGTTGTTCACACACTGGAAAACTGCACTTCCAACCGCATGGCGGCTTTCAAATCGTCTGCCCTTTAGCAAATCGTTGATAAACGAATTCAGCCAAAAATTAGTTCCAGCTAAATAGGGCTGTAAGGAGGATATTGCAAAGTTTGGATGCTGTTCTCCTTCATGAAGTCTGTCACGACGGCGGAGTTATGTACCCGTGTGTTGTCATGGAGTAGATGGATACCTTGGAAACCGGTGTGCGGTCGGGTGGTTCGGCGATGTTTCGCAACTTTTAGTAACACTTTGGAGACGTAGAAATGTCCAGTGACACTAGCAGAGTCAAGCATATGCACCTGGACGACCGGGCTTTTTGCATCAAAAAAATAATGCGTATAAAACTCTCTTGACAGTTCGACTACGTCGAGCGATTTATGGTTTCTGCCCGTTTCGACCGATCCAAACTTTATTATCTTTCTTAAGTCGGGTTCAAAATTTAAATCCATCGTGACATTCTCATTCAAACGTGTATGGTCAGACTTTTCATATTTGCGAGTAGATGTTTGGTAATTTCAACCTGAGTCTGTTTTTGATTAACCGTCAACAAATGCGGGACCACCTCAAAATTGTACGATATCACAGAGAATTGCATCCGTTTGGCAGAGTATTGTCCATTTACCGTGGTGATCTCTGGTACCATCTCCTTCAAAATTATTCCTTGTGTGTTGAAGAACATAATACTCATAATCTTTGCAGTAGATTTGGACAGACATATTGTATAGGCAATGGCGAAATTGTGTGCTACCATACACTGCTTTGTCTCTTACTCTTGGGTTCAAAGTAGTGTATCCAAGTTTCATTACATGTGATGATCTTATTTAAGAAATTATAGTCTTCCGCTTTGTGCCTGTATACTAGTTCCCTGCTGATTTTAACCTTAAACCCATTTGTTCTTTATCAAGTAATATGGACACCGAACGGACACAAACCTTGTGCATTCCTAATTCCTTGGTCAGAATTTTATCTGCCATTCCGTATCAAATACCAAAATTGTCTGCTACCTCCTGAACAGTAACACGTCTGGCTTTCCTCACATATACTTCCACAGAATCGACTATCTGTTTTGAAAGAAATGTCCTCGATCTACCTTTTCTTATATTATCGTTAACAGTCTCCCTGCAATTACTAAAACGTTTGATCCATCTACTGATTCCAGATTTAGTAAATGATTTAGGTTCATAAGCAGCATCAAAGCCAGCTTTTTTCTGTGTAAAGGATTTTCCTAATTTGCATAAAATTATATAATCATTCTCTGTTTGAAAACGGACTCATCCACCATTTTGCCACCGCGTCTACATACATGACATAGACAAAGATGACATAACTACACATGTGACGTCATCGGCTTAAAAATGACGTAACGTCCTAATTTGGGACATTTTCAGTCATGCACTTGCTAGTTTTTTTCACAGTTGTGTTGCTTTGTATAGAAGATATCGTATTTCTTTTAGACGTTTTCGATCAACACTCGTATTTTATATTTTAAGACAAACCAATAGCATCACATTTCACTTTTTCTTACTCAGACTAGGCATGGTTGGCGTGGACGCTGTGGTTTATTCTCGATCATCTACAGCATTCGTGTCATCATGATAAAAGCATTTGCTATCTATAAATGCTACCGGATGTGGGATTTTTAGCATATGTGAACCAAACTGACCCGGGGAAAAATGATGAGAAGAGTACGTCAAATCAAAGAGAATGTTCGTTTTAGAGTAGCAGTGTTTCAGGTGCTCTAAATATGTTAGATAAAAGAAGTGCTTGTTTTGCCTTCTTGAATTTCTTTACTGCAATGTGTTCTTCTTCTGCTTTTAAGAACTCTCCTTCTCCTTGTTCTCTTTTCTCTTGGGCCCTCTGAAGACGAATGCCATTTTTCTTGACATTGGTAACAGGCATCTTTAGTTTTATCTCTCTTTTATCCTGATTAAATGGTTCCTTTTTTGACGACATTCTCATTCTGAAGCCCAGTGTCATTTCTCTTGACAGACATAGCAGGTATTTTCACTTTTGTCTGGAGTGGAATAGTCAGAAGCCTTGTTTTAAGTGTAATTTAGAATGACTCTCTGTAAATCTCTGACACGAAATGTGATCTGTTGTGACTCTTTCTTCTTGACAGATTTAAAGAAAATGAGTGTGTTCTCTTAGGTCGAGGGGTGTCTCTATATATAGTGAGAGATTGTGTACTCGTGTCAAATTAAATTTTGAATTGAGATGAAACGATCAAACATTTCCAAGAAGAAATCGGAAGCCTGCAAGACCTAGAGAGTCACGATCCACGAAGAAACAGAAGTAGTTCGGTACCTCCTGAAGATTATTTTCACATTCCAGTTGATCAAAACGTGACTTCCAGAAAATTTAGAACAACGGCTTACACTTACACTGTTAAACTTAAATAATTCAAGTCCCAATGATTGTCATGTGTGTGCATGTACTATTCATACATTTGCCACAAAGAATCTGTTGGTAGACGAAAGTTAACACACACGACACGGCGTCCTAAATTCAAAGGAGTCTTCTCGTTTTTTGGAATCAGCTCTTTTAAAAGTACTCGATAATCCACCAAGTTTTGAACAAGGTCATTGATTTTCTTCCATGGAATTTGGTGTAGCACTGATAACAGAAGTGGTGGCATTGTCATTGGTACGAACCTGTTACCCACAAGCTCTAGTATATGCATATCCTACTATATACGGTTTTCTTAAAAATAAAAGTAATTTGTAAAAATAAAAAAATTTCGTATCACCTGTAATAAAATGTTTATTACTAGTAAAAATCTATTAATTCTAAACTATCAAGTAGATATATTGACAACACGGTTAGGGTACAAACTTAGAGGAGTTATAGATCCAGAAAAAATATAAAGAGAAAGGATGTGCGAAAAGTCTAGTCCACGGAGATTGATATGCGTAAGTCCTAATGCCAGTAATGAGGTAATATATGAGAATTCTGGGCTATTAGTTAGTTAAAATATCGTAATATAACATCAAGGCTATAATGTTTGGTTTTCGGTCTCTGTGACCTCTAACGTGAAATGTAATGTTTAAAATGTCCATAGGTTTAATATTATGAGTCTCTATGCCCTCAAATGGGAAATTTAACGTTAAAATTACACTTACTAACCAATACGCCGTTTGGAGTGACCAACACTCAGTTATCTACTGTCCAAAACCCAGTCATCTACTAGCCACCACCCACACTATACCATCAACACTCCGTTTGGACTGACCATCACCCAGTTATCTACAATCCGGCACACATTTATTTACTACACAAAACCCACACTATACCATCAACACGCCGTTTGGAATGACCATCACCCAGTGATATACTATTGAACACACAGTTATCTACTATCTCACACGTTGTTTGGAGTGACCATTACACAGTTATTTATTATTCGTCACTCAGTTATATGCTATCCAGCACCCACACTTTACCATCAACACGCCGTTTGGAGTGACCAACTTCCAGTTACTTACCATCCAGCACCCAGTTATCTCATATCCAGCACTTACAGTATCTCATCAACACGCCGCTGGAGCGACCAATATCATACATTTACTATCCAATACGCTGTTCAAGCGACCAACTACCCAAATTTACTATCCAATGAATAGGGGTCAGAATATACACAAACTTTACTTACAAAGCACGCAAAGATACTATCACTCAAGAGACTAGGATGTAAAAGAAAAGAGGAATGAAATCACATGCACACACTATCACACACAACCAAGGATAGAAATGCGTACGCACATCATACCCACAAACATACTTATATACTATCACACAAGAAGGAAAGGGTGGTTAAGAAATTATGTGTTTTTGTCTGTTTGGCATCATTAGGAGTTGTCGGTCATTTTAGGTTAGGCCAAATTTTTAAAGCTTGTACAAACTCTGAACTTGTTTTAGAAGTCTGTTGTTTGTGCAATTTTTATTATCAACTATTTCTTATACAGTTTTCAATTCTTCTTTTTTAAGTTCAATTTTTATTTCTAATTTCATTTTCAATTTTATATTTTTAATTTTTAGCATAATTTTTTTTTTTGTTTTAAATTTTCATTTCTTAATATTCATTTTTCAATATTTTTCTTCAGATTTCATTTCCAATTTGTGGTTTTTTAATTTTGATTTTCAAATATTTATTTTTCAATTTCCTATTCTTAATTTTGATTTTCAATTTTCATTTTTCAATTTGGATTTTAATCTTTAATTTTAATTTTTTCTCTCAAATGTTTGGTTTTCAATTTTATTGTCCTAATTTTTATTTTCAATTTTCATTTTGCAAATTTTATTTTTCAATTTTCATTTTTTTAATTTAGTTTTCAACTTTCGCTCTTATTTGTTTCATTCTTATTTGTTAAATTTTTCAATGTTCGTTCTCAAATTTTTATTTTTTTATTTTATTTTTATTTTCAAATATTTGGTTTTCCAATTTTAATATTTTCATTTTCATTTTCATTTTTTCATTTTCAATTTTTATGTTCAAATTTTCTTTTCCAATTTGGATTTTTAAAAAAAAATTTAGTTTTAGTTTTCAATTTTAATGTCAATTTTAGGTTGGTGATGTTGTTTTGGATAGAATGCTTTCGTGTGCCAATCCAAAAATTGAAAGTGAGAAAGTAAACATTTTCTGTTCGAAATTGAAAACGGTAAAACTCTAGTAACATAGGAATCTATAGACATTAAACAGGATGGAGAGAAAAAAAGTTATGCCTCGTACATAGAGAGTATTTGTACTTGTTAAGAAAAAAAAATTCTGTTTATTTGTAAACATGCGAAAGGTAGTAGCGCTTACACACATTATACCTACAAAAATCCTTACGGTTTAAGTTTGAGTTTTTTTATTGAAGACACAGACATATACATCCCTTTCCACAACCGCTTTGATCATTTAGAAAAGAGATACCACTTAAATGATTGCCAAATGAAGCAAAAACAAAATCCCTCCATTATAATTATCCATCTTGTGTGATATTATATAAGTATGTTTGTGGGTATAGTACGTGTAAGCAGTCCGATTGTTTTGAAAGTCTGAGGCATCATCCAAGAATAAACAAATTTAAACACAGGAGATTTGGTTCGCATTGGTAAAACAAAACTATAAATTGGAAGATATGAACGGGTAAGTGATAAAAGGAACTTTTTACTTGCCTGAGTTACAGCGAGTGACTAAGAAAGAAGACCACATGTACGATATCGAAAGCATTTTTCTATCGATTGCACGTTAAGTTGGGAAACGTGGACTGCAAGAAGTGAAAGTTCGTTGGAAAGGATATCCATCCAGTTTTGACTCTTAGATTCCTGATTCACAAGTCATCGACTATAATAAGAAATAGAAGTTACGAACATCCTGTTAAACGCAGCTACATCTCCTTCCCAGATTTCATGTTTTCAAGAACTACAAAAACAACAACAACTACTACTACTACTGTGGGTGTGGTGCGAAGAAAGTGTCCCTAAAAATCCCTTTTCTGGAACCCTCTTTGACATCGAGTGACTTCTCGGAGACCAGAACCATCGGACTATGAATAATCAATTTTATTTAACTTTGACTAGTGACAGTTCCATGGATGTTGTTATGTATGATGTTTGTGTGATATTATAAATATTTTAGGAAATTATAAATGTTTCTTCACTTTAATATTTGCTTAAATCTTAATGTTATCAGGAAAAACATGTTTAACTAGTGTCCTTGAATTAGGTTGTTTTCATCAATATGTTTTCTCAATTTGAAGGTCAAGGTTGATTTTTGTTTACAAGTAAAAATTCCATTAAGATGACTCATATTCTAGAACATTCTGTCATGAGACCAATCTTTATATATACCATGTTTGGTGGACATTTTTTCAGTTTTGACATTACCATCAGTCTTGTAAAGAGCTATTACAGTTGTGAAAATTCATTACAAATTCTAAGAGAGGAATTATTTTAAATATTCATTGGATTATAACAGTGCTCATAAACTTTTGGATTTTGGATTATTAATTGATGATTTTGGAATTTAACTGAATTTATTCAGAGATTTTGGAATACTTCATTTTGACATCAGCACATCAAAGATTTCTAGTACATCAGGACTTTGGAGACCATTATCACATCATAACATTCAAGGACACAGCCGTGAATTCGGAACATTCTATATTTACGACTTGTGATTAGAACAATCATTCTTATTGGATTATTAGGATTGCAAAACACATTACTGTAAGTGACTTTTTGATTTTTCATTTTAATTATCTAGTAATAAATTGCTTGTTGATTTTTTACTTGATTTGTTGGTTTCACTTTCTTTCTGTTAAATTTTTCTTAGACCATAGAGTCGTGACAATGTGTTGCCCAACAACACATTATGTTGTTTCACAAACAAATTACCTGAAGCCATTCAACTGGATCACAAAGCTCACTGGTAAGTAGCTTTGGAAGAAATCATTTATCCCACTCAACTTAAGAATATGTTTGGAAATCAAAACACTTTCCTGGTGGAAATATTCAACGAACAAGTTCAAAAATATTTGGACAAAAATGATCCTCTCATTTACGAATCCAAAACACAAACACCAGCGAATCCTCAATTAAATATCTATTGCATGAGAAGTTCTTAGGATTTTATTTTGATCCTCAATATCTCGTCAAAACGATTTCAGCTATTTTCAAGGATTAGTTTGGCAGAGCGTTGGAGAACATTCACCGAAGTGTATTGATCGAGTACCAACGAATTGCTCATTGTCTTAAAATGTATTTTTTTCCGACGGCAAAACGCTGTTAATCTGATTTTTTCCCAGTTTGTTTACTGTTCTGGGTGGAAAAACAAACATAGCACCGCAGTCAAATTCCCGTGTACCAAGGAGTAGCTTGACAACGAGGACATGTTATGGAGATATGTTAAAATCAACTTTGGCCAGTCGAGGATTGCATGCTGTAAAAGACAAAGTCCTAGAGAAGCGTTGATGAAAGCAGGAAAAATGTGTTAATTACAACAGGAAAAAAACAACCTGGGTAACCAAGACACATCTATAAATTCGATTTACACTCCTGACGAAGACATTCATTCCTACTCTGTGCCACAGCAAGAACAAGGCAGAAAGAGACTTCGAAAACACTTTCGACCTCATAGACACGATCAGAAAGAACAAAAAAATAGAAAAGAAGAACAGCGGTCAGAGAATTTGGTATTTTTGATTACTAAAAGAAGAAAAATCACGCAGAGAGTGCTTGCAAATGGTCAAAACTCGATCTGTTTGCCATGCCACCGACGATGATGACGATTCAAGTATCCCAATGGGTAGAATTTCATCATGTCATCGTTGAGCAACTCAGCACCTATTGAATTTGAAATCAAAGAACAAATTGAAGATTACATAGATCTGAATAAAGGTTACTTGTTCCTGAAAGTCAACGTCCTCAAAACTGACAAAATCAATCCGGTGGATGATGCCAGAGTAGCTTCCGTCAACAATTTCATGCATTCATTGTTCAGCAAAGTGGATTTTGTACTTGAATAAAAATACTCATCAGCAACATGCATGGACACTTACATTTACCATGCTTACCTAGAAAATCTCTTGACTTACGGAAAAGAAGCCAAGAACACACATCTGGATGCTTCGGTGGTATGGAAACCTGACAGTTTGAACAAGTTCAACGACACGGAGTTGACAGAAGATGACTATCCTCACAATATTGGAATTAACGATCGCCGAAAGAAAATGCAGCAAGGACGTAGTTTAGAAATGATGAATCTTTTACACTTGGACATGTGGTTGCAAGATAATATTTGTTGAGTGGAGTGGATGTACGCCTGAGACTGAATCGAAGTAGTAACGTGTTCCATTTGATGGCTAATGCTAACGAGTACAAAACGAACATCGAAGAAACCAGACTGTACGTGTGACGTGTCGAAGTCTTTCGTAAAGTTTAAAACGACATTAATCAAACTTTAAGCAGAACGACACCTAAGTATTCTCTACGACGAGTGAAAGTTAAAACCTTCCCCATTGCCTCTGGACTTCGATCCAAGATCGAAGATCATGCTTTCCAAGGACAACTGCCAAAACGTTTGCTCATCGCCATCGTCAACGGATGTATCGATCAAAATACTTTTGAGTTCCAACGCTTCCAAGTGTCCAAAATAGAAGTCACCCTGAAAAATTACTTTAGATCTTACTTGACACTGTTTAAAGACACAGGACAATTAGGAACCAACAATAGCCACGGTATTTCGTACGATGATTATACGAAGATGGCCAGAACAAGAAGAACACTTAGCCTCCTGTCTTGATTGTGGCTTGGCTGAAAAAGTCCAGGCCTAGCCATTGAACATTGTCATGGTTGTCAAATCAATCATCCTAGTCAGAAACAACACGACAAATATTTGATGATGAGTTCAGAAGACAAGTTGGAAGAGAATCTTGTAGATGCATGGACATTCATCTCGACTTGCGTGACCATTCCTTACCTCCATTGACTTCTTTGAAAACGAAACGCATCGAAGCTCTCTTGCAGGAGAGTACGGAGATTGTCCGTTCATGGACTTACTTGACAGATATTTTCAAGGAAAAGTAAAGTGTGAACTGATGTCTTATCATTATCTGTGATAAAAGGAATTACTATCTGGAATCTTTATTACCTTCTGATTCACAGTTCGTGCACAGCTTTTTGGAATCTATTGGTGTGTGCTTCCTCGTCGAAAATCTAAATACGTTCAAGCCTATGTCATCAACATAAACGACAGTCATCATCCAGGAACCCACTGGGTAGCCTTTCACTTTCCCAATGACCACAGTGTTGAATAGTTTGATTCTTATTGATGATTTCCTGAGGAAGACGATATCATCGACTTTATGAGACGAAATGCTGTATCTACTCAATTCAATAATGTGAGATTACCTGGATCAGATTTCATTGTGTGTGGACAATATTGTGTGTATTTTCTTCATCAACACAGTCTTGCATTTTCCTTAGAACATGCACTGGCTTGTTTTGACAGTGAGTACCCTAGAAACGAGGATTAAATAGAAGGCGGTTTTGAGAACATTCTCGATATCTAGTTTCTTTAGCACAGAAACGTCGTGTGGTGCATCAGTGGCAAAATGACACTGAATTATATGATTGGAAGTCTACTCTGACTCCACAACGTTGTCAGCCTTGCAAATACGTTCATGTTTAATGTTTTTGCTATTTTGTAAATGAAGAGGAAGGGGCTAGGCCTAATCTTCCCTTTTCAGTGAACGGGATTATTAAGCAAACACAATGTTGAGTTAGAAAAAATGGTGTTAACTCGTTTGTTTAGTTTTTTTAAAATTCTTTCTGTCAATCTTTACATTTGTAAAATTCTTTCTGTCAATCTTTACATTTGTAATGTTTTATTTCACGTCCTCGTTCAGAACCTGCTTGCTTGTATGTGATAGTGTGTGTATATTTTGTTCCCCTTCTTTTACATCCTACCCATCTTATGTTTTTTAGTCACTACACATGGCAAGTTGGATATAATTCAAAAGTGGGTGTTTTGACGGTAATCAAAAAGTGGGTGCTGGAAAGTAATCAAAAGTGGGTGTTAGATATTATGTTGGATAATACTTAACATGGAAACGGACTATAACTAAAAATGTTAACATTATCATTCCCGTTGTGCCTTATCAACTTTTCAACATGGAAACGGACTATAAGTCAAAAACTTTACATAGGAATTTCCGTTACATCCCCGTGGCCCATATTGACGTCAACTCTAACAATGTAACAATGTAGCCTCAATGTTAAACCTGTGAATATTTTAACACAGGATTTCCAGTTGTGCCCCCAGGTGTCCCCCCCCATATGTAAACTTGTAATGTTAATTCCCATTGTGCCCGCTTGTGCCCCCAAGTGCCCCATATTTCTACTCACGTACAATGCAGACGCTATGAGATAGCTCGTTGACAATGCAGATAATGTGATGGCCTCGCTATCAAATAATACATCTGAAGACGCTGAAATGTTTTTTATTAGATATTTTAGACATTGAAGAAAACAGCACGGTATTCCCTCAATAAGCCTCATCCTGGCCACGTAAATCGGGTCAGTTCTGTCAACAAGGTTGCAAATGAGACTCAAACAGATCTGTTCCTGGGAGAGAAATTGTTGTCAACGAACTTAATGAAAGGCAGAAAAAGATAAATACGAAGATAGCAACGGCCAGAGATATGAAAAATGTCCGAATGTGGCATTTTTAAATTAGAGAAGAACCCAAATCAATGAAAGGATTATCCCCAAGCAATGAAATGAACTGCTTGCCCAAATGTTTGTCTCTATTAGCAAAAACTGACAGTTCTGAGTACGAACCTACAACTCTTGAGTATAAGACAAAGTATAGAACATGCGCAACATCTCCTAGGGACAGAAAATTCCATAAAATAAAGTATGCACTTACTGCCAAAAATTGGATATAAAGAAAATGGGTTAACAAAGCAAAAAATCGCGCACGAGAACTTCTTTGGGTTTAGGGGCAGGGATGAGGCCTGGAAATTGACATTTGGCTAGATGTCACTGTGTGAGACCGCAATAGTCTTGAGTACCAAGAGCGTGATTCTAAGATCCGGGATGGTTCACATAGAGATGATTTCAGACAAACTTGGCCTTTGTGTTCCTCGAGCAAGAAAAATTTCTACACGTCTACGTGAAATGAGAGTGCCACCTCCATTAGAAACAATGTACCCCCTCTTGGTGACAAAGTCAACCAAGTGAGACAATACAGAATGTGCCCCACACTCAGATCGGGGATCCCAATTACTTTCTTAGAAATCTACTCAATGGTGCTGTTATCAATAATTACAATTCTAATTTTAATGGAATTTAGAAATAAGTAAAACTACTTAATTTGGATGAAGCAAATATAAATTTATCCTGAATACATTGATACAGAATCACAATGTACTTGCATTGTTCTGCACCAAATATAGTCCACTGTACACATCCGTATATGCTGAGCCTCGTGACCACACCACAATTATTTGCATTAGTATTTTTATGAATTTAGTTATTTATTTGAAATAATATCATACGGTAATGGATTGTTTTAAATATTATTTTCATGTCAAAAATGAATTTAATATGAACCAAATCGTGCAAAACCTGTTACACTGTACTTACTATTAAGAGTTGATTCTCTGGCCAGATCTATCTCATAATTATCACATGCAGGACATAACAGTATTTAAAGGCTTAAGATGTAATTCCATATAGTCATACGCATTGTGGTCGAAGATTTGTACAATAAGCTTTATCAAAATATCATTTCTTTTTAGACGATTCCTTTTTCCTTTTCAATTCTGAAATAGCAATTAAAAATGAGCTTAAAAAAGGGAGGGATATATAATAAATAAATGATAGTGTTTGCATTATTGGATATTGTAGGAGAGACAGAAGTGCAGCGAGGCGAACTTGCGAGCCAATACTATTCTATAAATATTTGCCTCGTTGATTTGTAAAGTTCTGACACACCGCCTCCTGCTGCTACGGTCTCGAATGCTCCGAAAGAGAAATAAAAATAAATTTAAAAAACCTTAAAACTGGTACAAAATGTCTTTGGCCCGCAACATTCGAAATTTAGAAATTGTATTATATTTTTAAGAATTAGAAACGAACGCAATCTCCAAGTAAACATTACCTATGCAAAATACCTTAGGTGCAAGTTATTACATCATGACAATATTCTTACTCGTAGTACTTTGGCGTGAAAATGGATGAGACGCACCTTAGTGGTTCTTGGTAATTTCTTGTGATTGTTATCAGCAATTCCAGACAAACGTCTGCCTCAGAAAATAGATAGACCAAGAAATCGGTGCTGAATTAACAGTTTTTCTTTTACGTCACTGATACGTTCAGCATGGTGACTCTCTCTCTCTCTCTCTCAAATAGTTTATTTTTAGTCGCCTTATATTTTAGAGATTGATTTAAGTTGTTTAATTCTACAAAAAGTAAACAGATTTTGTTTCCTTTCCAGGTCCTGTACTTACTTAACGAAATCAAAAGAAAACAAGGCTCAAAAATGAGGGATTTTAGCAACGTTTTGTTCGTATGCAACAAATGGGATCTAGTTCAAAAGGGAAAGCCAGAAGAAGTCGACAGAGTGTGGGACGATACCTGGAACAAGTTACAACTAGTGTGTGGAAAGCTCGAGAAATGGCAGGTCATCAAATTCAGTTCAAAACTGGTAAAGTAGTTCACACTTCATTTCTTCTTTGTTTAATTGTTTGATTTTTTTGTGTAGGGGTGGGTATTTTGGTTTGTTATCTTTTTCAATAATTGACCAAACAGTTGCTGTGAGTTTAAGTTAAATATTTTTAAACGTTCATTGAATCTTGTGGGTTTTTGATTTGTTTGTTTATTTATTTTGTTCTATTTTTATTTCTATATGAAAACGTGAATGAAGTATTATGACGAAATGGGAAATATATGCCCGTTTTTTCCTGACAACGATTATCTTCTTTGTACAAACTGCTGTTTTTGTTTATTTAGGTGATACGTTAGATATTCTCTACCTCCTACCAATCCTATCCCTCGCTTATCTAAATCTATTCTACAGGTGCTTCATCGTTAATAAAAGCAGATTTACTGATTTAATTTTTTTTTTTTTTTTCATTTCAAAGGAGTTGGATCTTCTAAATTTGAAAGCAAATCATACCGATGTCTATGAAAACATATTGACCGGGCTAGAAAACATCCTGATGGGGTCAATGCACAAGAGAATTGGGTGCAAACTTGAGTACGTATAATTAAATGGCAGATTTTAAAACTTTAAAGAGGCATTAGCCGCAAATTGTGGCACCACATAAACCAAAGTTTGAACTGTTTAATTCACTTGCTGATAAAACAATACTATTTTTTCAACATTAAAGTTAACGTTTTGCAGAAAAGAAGCGGATAAACAGTTTATTTAGTAGGTGTAAAATTTATATATTTGTCCTGTCCCTTTTTCGCTGACTCGATTCCGCGTTCGCCCTATATAAACTAGCATAGCGAGCAATAGGTATACCTGATCTGCAATATGAACACGCTCGTGCCTTTATGCAAATGATCAAAGAACACATCGGAAATTTAATAAAAGCCATCTTTGCATCCACCTGTGTATTGTTTACTAAACAAATTACATCAAGTAACCATGATTATTGTTGTATGGTACCATTTTACCTTGCGTACATTAGCATTTGACTGAATTCTCAGCTATTATCAGCTAAATATTTGAGTCGGAGTTATGGGGTATCTTAGTTTACAGATAAGCATCGGGATGTTCAAATTGACTAATCTGGAGATCATATAATTCTTTTGGTTGAATTTTTGAGCTGGAAATTGTGTGTCCAACAAGCAAAGGGAATTTTAAGATTCAAAAATAAGTAATTATTGGCTACTGAGAAAATATGCAGTGCCTGAGGAAAAAAAACAATACAGAGAATAAAGAAAGTACAGCATATATCTGAGTGATTAGTTACATTGTTGCAAGACTCTCAACAAGAGGACTCGAGCCGAAACGTATCGCTGAAGTGACTAAATACTTGCTCAACTGGTTATTGTAAACTTGTTTGCATAAACATGTGCTTTAAACTCTTTAATTTGAATACTTCCACGAATTTTATAGCATTAAAAATTAGAACAATTGTTACTGATTACTATTAATTGATTCGTACTGCACATGTTTGCAATTATTAAGTCTTTAATCGACTACTTAATACATAAGATTGCAAAACCTATTTGCTGACTATTCATACTTTTCCCAACATTGTTTATATACGTAGAATTTTGTTTACCTGCTCCACATGCCAGATAACGTAGTTGGCTTATCTCTGCAAAGATGACCAGCTAATATGATGTTAATCAAAAATCTTTTTATGGTTCGATCTATGCAATAAATTTTCACACAGGTGGGTATGCATTGTGGAAGGCTTACAAAAGATCGATTCCGCCATAACATGCACATATAATACAAGTCTTTCTGGTGAGTTTATATCTTCGAGGATTTTTTTTCTGTCTGTATGTAAGGTTGAAATATAAATAAATGCAGAAAGGACACTTACAGTTGCCTCGCTACTTATTCCTGATTGGAATATATATATATATATATATATATATATATATATATATATATATATATATATATATGTGTGTGTGTGTGTGTGTGTGTGTGTATGTGTGTGTGTGAAACACAGCTTATACCTCTTTAATGTAATAAGATACTGGCAGCTTATGAACGCCGACGTTCTTCAAACTCTCATTGATCAACACTTATATCTTGCTCATTGCATTATACATAAAGCTATCATCCTCCTCTTTTATGCTAATTCATCTCCTTAATCAATAATACATACTCGACTAATTTTCTATGTCGGTGATGTTTACATGCAATTATGTGACAGTGATCATATCATTCAGCAATAAAAACTGTAACTTACTTCCTTTTTGAAATCTAATTTAAGTATAGTGTTATATACCATCGAATTTCCAAAAATGTATCTCAATCATAATTTTCAAGAAAGAATAACATTACGTGAAAGAAGAGTCGAGCTCTTTGATAAGAATTAACTACCATAAGTTGGCATGATATTAAATAAATGAGAATTAAGAAATGCACGTGGCTCTATATTGAAGGTGGATACACAAATTTATGATGGAGATGAACAATCTCATCGATACACAGATTACTGGGGCTGGATCCGACCCGTCGATATTGCATAACCAAGCAGCCGATGCCAAGAAAATTCTGGATATAGGCTTAGACATTCTAGCAAAGGTATGGTTCAACTTTATTTAGTTGTCTATATATTATATACAACCAACTCTCTCTCTCTCTCTCTCTCTCTTTTTCTCTCTCTCTCTCCCTCTCTCTCTCTCTCTCACACACACACACACAAACATACACACACAACTCACATGGCCAGCGTTTCCATACCGGTCAATAGTGAATACAACAGCTATATTTAGATTAATTCAATAAGTCTAGCAGTGTCACCTTAATGGAGTGTGAAATGGATTAGACTGTAGCTACAATATTTTCGGTACGTTTTACACCTCTAAATTATAGTACACCATCAATTCATACAAATAATATTCCCTAAAATATTGTTCTCATATTTCATTAAAATTCTCATTCTCAGGCTCGATAATGTCGTTGGGTAATACAGAATATGATTTGAGTTTTAAACTACAAAGATTCCATCAATTACTTTTTCTTTGTTTTGCACCCCTTTGATCAAAGACTGTTTGCATCTAATAGTCTATCTTCAGAGTCTAAATATGTTTGTTTATTCCCCACCATATTTGTGATTATAATTATTATTTTTATTATTATTATTATTATTATTATTATTATTATTATTATTATTATTATTATTAGATTTCTAACAGATGCGTGTGGAATCAGATCTTGTTGGTGTTTTATTTATGAAAGGTGGTTTACATAATTGTTAAGAAATCCTTATCATAAAACACCCAGAATGAACCGAGGAACTTGAATTTTTTTGGGAAATTGCGAAAACAATGAAAATGTAATAAATATAATATTTTATTATGAACGCTGCATATTTCATTTTCATGTTATTTTTAGGCCGCAGTTGGTTAGACATCTAAATTCATTGCAAATAGTAACAATAATTAAAGAACTAGAAGGGAAAATAAATTATTAAGACATATTTTCAGTTTAGCACATCAATATTAAAAACATAACACACATATAACATTCAGTATAATTTCGATATCCAGCTTATGACACTGTACACTAGTTCTTTACAAATATAGTTTTACTAACTTATGGTTAATATCTACGCAATCTAATTATATGATTTTAGTCATAGTGAGTACTAAACACTGTTGTCCATGTTATCTCTTTAGCCTACCTGTGGACTCCATTTTCTGTTATCACTTTTAGCATTTAAATTGATTTAATGAATAAGTTGGCACTGTTGTTGATGCATGAGTTACTCGCAATATTCTACCAATCTCAGTAGGTTGGATATTGATTGAAACAAACTTAGGCATTTGTTTGAGATGCAAGCACAGTATAGTGTAATGTGCCTGAAACATTGCTTCTTGTCAATTGCTTCATTGAGAACAAAATATCACTGTTCACCTTCTGCATAGACATAAGGTCCCTCTTTGTTATATGTAGCTACTCCTTCTGTTATTTTGTTCGTTTCCTTAGTTTTTTGACCTCTTCATTATTTTGTTAGGTTTCCTTTGACATGCCAAAATGTAAATATTATTTCTACTGCGCTTGTGAGTCTCTGTTGTATGTGTGTATGTTTTTCACTGTCCCATGAAGAATCGAAACGATAGGTAAGTTGTTTTAATTTTCGCGCTGATTCCTGCTCATCATTTCCAGCTTTTGTGTCATTTTAAAACTATCTCCATTTGGTTTCTTTTGTCTTTCTTGGAGATCCGGTAATCTGGTGCCTGTCAATTCCTTGCTCGCTGGCTGTGTAGGTGTCTTTGTAATATGTATATATTATATATATTGATTATATAGGATAATCAATATATAAGGTTAAAGTGTTTGACCTATATATATATCTATATATATATATATATATATATATATAGATATATATATATATATATATATATATATATAATGAAAAAATTGATAACATCGCAAATACAAAACAGTTTCCCAACGTTTCGAGCAAAACAATCTCTTTGTCAGGGAAGAAACAATTTACATTCACAAAACAACTAAACACAAAAGCCAAGAAGAAGTCTTGACTATTACATGTTTAAATGACGGGAAATACACAAACAAAGGCTAAACAATAGAAGTAAGAAAAAAACAAAATAAAAAACTACATATCTATGTTATGCTGCCATCAGCCCATCAGAGTTGTTTAAAAATGTTTAAAGTGTTTATCGTGCATATCACGCAGAGTATCAAAGTGTTTTTACCTAACTCCAGGCTTAGAACAAAAGACTGACACCATGCACAGCGATAAATCAACGCCATTCTCAAAATATGCAAAGTAAACTATATCTTAGTAAAGTTATGCATGAAGGTACCAAGGAAGTATATCAAAAACATGTATAGCGGGATAATGGACAAGAGTTCAAATAATAATAATAATAATAATAATAATAATAATAATAATAATAATAATAATGATGATGATGATGATGATGATGATGATGATGATGATGATAAGATCAAGGTAAAGAGGAACTTGAAAAACAACTTGGATAACATTCACAAGGATCTTCAAAAGGCAAACAGAGAAATGAACACAAGATCAATAAAGAAGTAAGGACTGAAAACTAAGATAATTTAATATGAAACAAATAACCCAAGCATAATTTATTATTTGATGGGTGTTGTTGTTGCCGTATGATTGGGATTTATGTATTCAAATAGATATGTTTTAAAAGCTGGTTTATGTGATAAGCAAATTGAGGGGCGAACAACTTCAGAAACGAAAAACCAGATAAAAAAGCAATGCACAAGAAACGGACAAATCCATTTCCAGAAATGATCCGAATCGTTCGTTGAATAAATGGCAATTTAGTTATAATAATTAACATACAATGAAGAATTAAATTCGTATCATACATTTGGTTACAGTATGCTTTTAAAAAGACGTTTAAAATGTCCATAAATTCACCATAAAACACACACATTGAAGAAGTCATACAGTCAGTTATTCCGATTTTATTAACTCAGTTTACAAATGATTATCTAATAGCACAAGGAATATTACCAGGCCAAATAATTAAGTTAAAATATGAGTACAAGTTGACATAAAGAGGATAAATATATTTCGATTTTAAAATATGAACTAAAGAAAACAAAGCGATAATAAAACAAAAGTAAAAAACCTGAAAATCTTACACAAATCCTGTTTTTACAAACACTATTCCTAAGTCTAATATATATGTTTCTTACATCTAAATGGGAGAGAAACTATCAAGTTCACTACCATTGCAACCAATATTACCGCCCACAGACAATGCCATTAATTGTTGGTTGGACAAGATCAACAAAATAAAAAATTATTTCATAAAATAAATCGAACATTGCAAAGGTGTTAGACGAATTTACAAAAATGCAACCCATTTTGTTTTAACTTGTTTACCATGGCAACAACTTCAGTTAGAATGGGTATAACAGCTGCTAGTTCAGGAATCGCATGAATTGCAACAGGAAAAACGTTTGGTGGAGTTGGTACAACTTTTCCAGTGCTTGTAAAAGCTTTTAAAACGAAAGCTAGCATACTGAAAAAGTTTTAAAACAAAATGAGATTGTAACTGCTGTTATACACAGGTTAAACAGTATTCATGATATGGTGAATAAGGAAATAAACGATAACGAAATAGGTCAGGGTGAATATAATTTGATTGTTACCTAGTATAACATATACAAGTAGATACAAATGTCATTATGAAACGGTAGGAAACATAGAAAGCCAATACATTGATGAACTTAAAAATGTAGAACACCGAAATAAAACAAGAAACTTACAGCAACATGAAATCTCTTATAACAACGGAACATACGGAAATGAGTGATATTAGTCCTAATAATTTTTATAGGGATCAACATTGTCTATGTCTTGCTTTAAGAAGCACATATGATATAAATTACTCGGAACAATGCATAGATTAATCAATGTTGATCAAAGAACACACATGAAAATTAACAAAAATGAAAACGTAGATGCGCAAAACATGTATACTTTTATGTCAGATGCATAAAAAAAATATATCATAACATGATTATATGCGGTGTAAGTGTGGAATGATAAAGTTTTAACTAGATTTGATTGAAACAATATAAAAGCATTTTTTAAAAGTATTGTGTAGTTATTATCTGTCCAGCATTTATGTACAATAGGACCGTCATCAAAAATGGCTTTTAGAGACGACAATGTAATTACAATAGATCCTGGTGATAAATTAGATACATGGCTAGATTATATTAAGTATTAGTGTATACCAGGAACTAATACTGTTTCTAATAGATGACTGTGCGAACCTCAAGGACGCAAACATAAAAGGTCTATGGATAATGTATCTGAGTAAAATAATGTGGTACCTGTTGTGATAAGAGCTGAAAAAGTTCAATAATTAATAAAACAAAAATAAAACAAAATAAATACACTTATAATGAGACTAAAATTTCCATAAAGTAGAGTAGTCATGAGGCAAAGTATTTATCCACTAAATATCTATTATCATCATGACAATTTGATGCAACTCTGTTTAACGTAATCGTGTATACTTCATGATGGTAGGATGTAAAAAAATTAATCTTACAGTGATTTACAGTTTGTGTAAATAAAAAAAAACTTCGTACATTTCTGGACTGGAGGCAATTGTGAAAAGTAAAAGACTGAAAGGTTAGAGACTCGTATTTAAGGAGGATGTGACCAAAAGAAGACCTGAATTTATGGAAAGATTGAAATCGCATGAATTCATCGAATCAGTGTGGTTTTTTGATGGAAGTGTAATAAGAGAAATTCTAATGGAATCGGATTTATCAAAAACACTTAACACAATTACGTGACTGAGATGTTCATTTATAATGCAAATGAATGATAAATTACTCTGAAACATTTCAACAAAAGTGATATCGTTCCTCAATGGAGCCCATAAAAGTATACATTTTCAATAAATAATCACAAACGATTCCGTATGTCAACGGATACGACCAATGTATGGAACTTATCAACACATATGATTTTATATATGGAACTATCAACAAATATGATCAATGTATGACAAATATCAACAGATATGATTGATATATGGAATTATAAACAAGTATAATTGATACATGGATCTATCAACAGACACGATCAATGTATGGAATTAAAAACCAGTATGATCGATGCATATTTCATCAACAAGTATGATGGATGTTTGATTTTCACACATATAGTGACAATGAATTTTAGGTTCAAAATGGATCGATGGTAATTTTCTCGTGGCTATCAGTCGATGATTACGAGATATTTCCAATTCTACAGATCCTGTCAAATGATAAAGGAACGACCTCGCGTGATCCACTCCTCCCAGCCTGCCGAAGGATCCCTCGAGAAGCTCCTTATTCCGCAGACCCGTTGGTCCAGAATCTTTTGTCCCTCACACTCAGTAAACCAGTACCATTTTTCGAACCAACATCACCATTGACCTCATTATTCGGGTAACACAAAAACACAGAGCTCGACGACTCCCCGTAACAACTTAAGTACAATGACTTAGCCGTGTAATACAAGTGACACGTTCAAGTGCGAATACAACGATATACATTAGGCATGCGCTCACATAAATTGACTTCGTTGTGCATTAAATTATTTCATAAGAACTACTGTAAGAGATTATTATTATTATTATAACTACGTTCATGCAAGAATCTGTTTCCTACAAGAGTATACATATACCTCTGCAGCTTGAGATTGCTTCTTTAACGTTGACAACTTCCTAACAAAACTCATATGTATTGTGACAATACAGAGATAATTTGGGCTATAAGTACTATGCTCGTGGTCACATCCACGGCCAGTAAACTCGAGGTAAACAAACTGCCGGAGCTTTATACGTTTAAGAATGAGTTAACATAAATCAGTATTTCTAAACTGCCAAGGAGCGAAGAACGAGCTCTCAAACTTAGGACTTCGTTTATATTCGGACAGTACACAAGTGGAGTTTTAATTCAGTCTGACTTGTTTCATATTCTTTTGTCTAGTTTGTTTTATGATTTCGATTAATGATCTTTCATGTTGTTCACAGTCACAGTATTTAAACAAACTAAATAACATTTCATTTCACTCGCATTTTTCCTTCTCTCTTCCTCTCTCTCTCTCTCTCTCTCTCTCTCTCTCTCTCTCTCTCTCTCTCTCTCTCGCTCTCTCTCTCTCTCTCGCTCTCTTAGGAACAAGCTTTCTCATAAGGAAGGTAACTCTTCGATTAATTGTTAATTTGTAGGGTTTGTCCTAGTCAGATTTTTTTTTTTTTTTTTTTTTTTTTTTGTTTTTGCAACTTAATTTAGAATCAGAGTCAGAATGGTTTAGCCCAGTACTGTTTCAGGCGACAGCCTTCAAGATACATGTCAAGGCGCAGAACCAAACTATATTTTACTTGCTTCATCCGAATCTCATAAATGGCTGATTACTACGCTCAGTTTTCATGCTTCCTTGGGTGCACTCAATGCTGAACAGTAGAATAAGAAACAGTATATCAATAGGTTAATATAATACACACACAAAAATCCCTAGACTTAAAAGATCTGGGCGATTGTTACCTATTTTGCGAGTGAAATATTGTTCATATCGTGTTTTTGCTTCTGCCAAATGGGCACTGGGTGCTTTATATTGACTTTGCGCTGTCTCCAATGAATTTTTACAATGATGGAAGAAACTGTCATATAACCTGGCTACAGAACTGACCATTCCCTTGTAAACATGATTTTGGTTTTTAGAACAACTGACAAACACAAAACCGTTTGAAAATTCAATAAATCATTATTAAGAGATTCAGATTGCATTTCTCTCGTTTAAGATACAATTCATTATTGCAGAAGTCAACATATATGCTATATCCAAGAATCTAATCGTGAGCAAATTCCGGATTCTGAGATAGTTTTGACTGTAAATTATCTTTCTTTTAAATGATACTGTTAGAAGTTAGGGGTAAATCTCTTAATGATCCTTTAAAAAAGACAAGAAGATCAACTGGAGATGCAGCTTTTTAATAAAAGTAATTAATTGAAACAAATTAATGAAATTAATACATGTCAAAGTTCAGAGAACAAAACGAATCAGTTGGTGCAAATTCGTAGGAAAAATGGAAGGCATGATAATACGATCAAGGGCAAAATGAATTGAAGTAAAAGAACGGGTATAAAACTTTTTGATGTAATTTGGAAAATAGACATTACATAAGTAAAATAATTCATAAGAACATGTTCTCGGAATAAATCCGAAATTTTATAAGAATCAAAACTATGGTAACAGAAGCTATATTTTTATCAACAGGTAGATCCAGTTGATCTTGAGTCTCTCCGTAACTAAAGGGATATTCTTAAACTAGACAGTGCACAGAAAGAATTACTGAATACCAATATAACTTTAAGTGAAGCAACTGCAAGCCTAAAATGCATGACAAATAATAAATGCGCTGGATTATATGGGTTTACCGTTGAGATTTTTAAGCTCTTTTGGATATGTATTGGTCCATATTATGTACGGGCAATGAATTGTTCATATACCAGTAATTATGGGGAGATATCATCAACTCAAAAGGATGGTGTAATAACTTGTCTTCTAAAAGAGGATGTTCCAAACCAGTATTGGAAGAGTTGGAGACCCATCTCTTTGCGTATTGTAGCTTACAAAATTGCATAAGCATGTATTTTCAAATAGACTAAAGCATGTTCTTCCAGCGTTTATTAATAATAATTGGTTTCATTAAGGAAAGATATATAGGTGAAAATATTCGTACCGTATACAATATGTTTTGTAAAAAAACAAAATATAACATACCTGGAGTTTTTCTCTTGATTGACTTCGACAAAAGTTTTAATTCTTTTGCATGACCGTTTCATTGATAAAGCATTAGACTGTTTTAAATTTTGGAGCAGATTTAAAAAAATTGGATGAAATTGTTTTACAAAAATAATAATTGATGCATTATTGTATATGGATAATGTTCATCGTGGTTTGATATTAGGAGGGGCAGCAAACAAGATGATCCCATCTCACCATATATTTTCCTTCCGTGTGCAGAGATATTAGCCCACATGATCAGGAACAATTCAATTATTACAGAAATTTTAAAACATCATATAGAAAATCTTACCTCACATTATGCAGATGACACTGCTCTCACTCTTGACGGCTTTGTAAAGTCCCTGAAATCAGCACTAAATCTCATTTATTAATAGTCTAAAGTGTCAGGCTTTAGTATAAGTATTGAAAAAAGCAGTCTCGATTGGAAATAGTAATGTTAGATATTGCTCAGAATAACAGTTAGATTGAGATTCATCTGAATTCACTTAATTAGGCATAAAAGTTTCCACAGAGCTTAACAATATGGTCAAATTAAACTATGTTAACAAAATTAGGTAAATAAAAAATGTATTTCTGAAGTGATAAAATAAAATCTCTAACCCGTTTTGATAAAATGATAGTTATTTCAAGTTTGTCATTATTAATGCTTACTCATCTACTAATGAGATTACCACCTCACTCCTTCCCTCATAGGGTAGTCCAGGAACTAGATTCTCCTTTTCATACGTTTGTTTGGAGTGGGGCAAGAAACAAATTTAGCAGAAAAGTAATAAATAAAAATTATAATGAGAGTGGCCATAGAATGGTTGATATCAATATGTTTTTGGTTCAGAAAAATGATTACTCTTGAGTCCAAATACAAAAAAATACATTACTTGCTCTTCTTCCAACATAGAAACAAAATTCCTATTTGGAATACATTTTCCTAAAGGTGTTAATAAATGTCTGAATAAGTTTTGGATAGATAAACTTTCAGCTGGTATAAAATTGTATAAGAATTTCACTGTTGAAGATCAATAAGAATTCCTTCAAACACAAATATGGATGAATTTTGAGACATAGCTTCTATCGGTTCAATTATGTACTTGACTTTACGCAATTGGAGCTTTTTGGTTTAAGGCCAGGAGTTCCGGAAGTTAGTCAAGCTACAGTGATTCGAACTATCCCCTCAGAGGTTTGGACTTGTCCAGAAGTACCACTTGTAATTTGAATTAATTTCAAATCATGTCTCTTTGCACCAATTTGATACTTACAACGAAGCGACAAAAGACTACATGTGTGCTTAACTATTAGAGAAAAGAAAGATTATCTCTTTGTCGTCGCTCAGATGTATACAGATAAGTCTTGGGTATTAAAATCCAACTTATTATCCATTAAACTTTGAACGCATTTGAAGCTTATACTTAAAAATAAATTAAGAACTTTCATTTAGGTAAATAAATTTAAGGTTCTGTTCATGTTTAATGCATGATAGTATAATAAAATGATATAATTTGTTTACGTCAGTTCTGAAATTTTCATATTTAAATTGAGAAAATACTCATAGTGTAATGTATTTATGAATTCAGTTTATCCTGTATAGCCATATACAGTGCATGTTGATGGAGGGTAAGGTTGTGTGTCGTGTATAATTTAAGACTATTCAACCATAAAGTAAATATTGTCTATCATAAATTATTAAACTGTAATTAATCTGCACTTTGCACTTCTACAAACCCATTACTTTAAATTAAAATATGTTTGCACAGGCATACATACCACATTCTATTTATCCTCTGTTGTTTTAGTGTTATATCGAAACATGTTATTTACTTTTCATACTTCAGTAGTTGAGGTGATAATTTTAATATATTGAATCATAGTAAGTTTTAAGGTAGAGTGCTTTTTCAATGATCTAAAGTATGGTCGTTAAATCCTCAATGACAATGTATTTAGTAGCTCTGAACAAAAAGCGTTTCGTACTCTATACTATGTCGTTTAAGTTATATCACCTAATCAAGAGAGTCTACTCTGGGTCTTTTTAAATAATAAATCTTATATTGTTGACATCTATCTAAAAAAGTGAGTCTTTTAGTTATCAATTAAAGTGTGGGGGAAGAGGGAATACTCTTGGCAGTAACAGCTGATGGGTTGGTTTGAGGATTAACGGTCATAGGTCAATTGGTCATATGACTTTTGGTCATAAGAAAGTTTGGTCATAATGACTATTGGTCATAGGTATCAGTCATGTGTAATAATAAATAAGTATGTTGGCTCCTTATTTAAGCAACTGAGAGCTGTCAGATTCAAGCATTTAACAATGCTAATAGAAGAAGTAACTTTTATTTGCCGTAAATAGTATCAAGCATAATAATTCTGAAACTATAAACTGTAATAAAAAAGAATTACTAGGATATGTATGCAGCTATTATAGTCAATTTTATGCATTATTGTCTCTAACGAGAATGTGTGCTTAAGTTAATAGTCCTAGGTATGCGACAAATAAGCGATTGGAGGCAAGTATGTTCGAACATGGGCAAGCTCTGCTAGACATCTTACTGAGGCACGAAGTTCATCATTGGTTTCATACTCGACTTTCATTCCAATTTCGTTAACTTTGCGGAGAACACGTTGTGACAGATGGAAGTAACATCCTGTTACTCTAGCACTCGGAAATGCAATGTGGACATTGCGCTTATTTCAAAATCGGTCAAGATGACGTTTGGTGCAGCATCTGGAATTAACCGTTTCACCTCTTCTAATACACGGTTGTATGATTCGCGAGTGTTATTCGGTAGGAAGCAGTACACAGCAGCAGGGTTGACACCGGTAAAAAACTGAAAGTGAATATTGTAAAGCTGGAAGAAGAGGCCAGGTACAACTTTGAACGTCCTGTCAGCCAACCACATCGGAACTTTAACCAAACCGTCCAACATTTCTCGAGATCCTAGAAGTAGAATTCAATCACCACCGTTTCCTGTGTCATGAAGTCAAAGGTCCGCGAATCGGGAGGTGGGGGGATATCAAATTCCAAATCTGAATAACAGGGCGGAAGTGCTGTCCCACCACAACCAGATTCTAGAAACTTCTGTTTATGACGGCGCAACTGTCGATTCAACGAAGAACTCTTTGGTAGCGCAATGAGAAAGAGTGGAGCAAGCGTTGTGGATACAGATCTTTGTATTGCACTGGGTTCAGCAAGCGATTCTGTCGTCTTTTACGTCATATCACCAACAGCTCGAGCGCTCGCTCTTGCAACGTGCCTTTATGATTATGATGTTTGATATCTTGTCGAACAATCTTCAAACCATCATAAATTGCATTAGCTTTACATTACAGTATTCATGCCATACGACATCCTCAGATAACATGTCAGTGTGCATTTTCTCTATGCCTACAGTACACTTAACTGTTAAGTATAAAAGTATTTATTTTCCACGCGTATAAGTTCCATATATACCTTGTACTTCCATTTTCAAAACTAATCACATCTGCGCAAAATTCATTTCTTTTATACATGATCCAAAATTTCGATATTTTACCATGATTTAGACAGAAACCCAGTCAAACAAAACCAACAGTTGTTTAATTAAATAAAGCAAGTCAGCTATTACAGTGACTTAGAACCACAAACGAAGCCAATACTTGTTTTGAATGATCTTGCAGAAAATCAGTCACACGAAACCAAAATAACAATATTTTTACCGTGATTAAGACAGAAACCAGTCAAACAAAACCAACATTTATTTTTAATTAGCATGGTCAATATTGTATAGTGATTAGACAGAAAACGAAACCAATAATTGTTTTGAATGGTTTTGCAGACAATCAGTCACACGAAACCAATATAATAATAGTTTTCATATTTGGGATCCTATGACCGATAGTACTTCTTTAAAGCATTCTTTATGACCAAAAGTTCTTATGACCAAAAGTCCATATGACCATATGGCTATGACCATACGTCCTATGACCAAATGCTCCGTGACCATTAGTCCCATCATCGATGGGCTTTGGCGCTATTAAACTAGGCCGGGTGTTGGCGGTATGAGCTATCAGCTTGTGTGTAATAATAAACCCTCTAATTTTAGAGATCGTTTCTAAGACCTTGTAGATCATTACTCAGAGTTCGTTATTCAGACGTCAGAATCGTTAGAATGAGTGCAAGAATCAGATATCGGCAGTCGTTACTCAGAATTCATTTATCAGATGTTGGAGATCGTTAATCAAACTTTGGAGATCGTCAAACAGACCTTGAACATTGCTACCCAGTGTTTACTAGGCATACCATAGAGATCGTTAGTCAGACCTTGGAGTTTGATAGGTATATATTGGAGTTTGTTATTTATTTTTATTTTAACGACAGTTGAGTGAATAATGTTGGCACCATGGGCCGGACTAGCTTTGATGCTATAACTATAAGAGTGATCTTATGCATAGGAGCTATGATATTGTGTGTAGTAATAAACACTGTACCTTTATATCTTAGCGATCGAGTGTTGTTTGTAAACTGTTATGGTTGGTCGTTGAGTTTTGTTTGTAAACATATTATTGCTGGTTGCCGGGATATATATGTATTTTGTTTTCTTTAACGGAGTTAGGGTGTTTTTCGTAAAAATGTTATGGACGGTGGCTATTAAAGTTTTGTGAAAATTGTTTGGTGGGGTGTTATTGACATACTGTTATATGTATCGAGGGGACGCCCGTGTTGCAAAGTTGTCTAATAATATGAAATAAAGAAGCTGGAATTCATCCTCTGTCTTGCTACTGTCAAAATATGTGCAAGTTGTAATACATTTTAGCATAAGTCCTCCATAAGAATAACTCTCTCTCTCTCTCTCTCTCTCTCTCTCTCTCTCTCTCTCTCTCTCTCTCACACACACACACACAAATCTATGTATAATCTGGGTTGACAAAACTATTTTAAGTAATTAGGACAGAACACAACGTTGCACACAAATCAAACAGTATAGTAAAAACTAAAATAAAAATGTGTCGTGAACTTCAGCTGTTTACTGTCTCCATGCCGATAGATCATTCCCTCTGAAGTATTTCTTTCTTATCAAATCATCTCGTTCATACTAACCAGTAATGGCCTGTTGTACTGCAATTTAATAATTTGCAATTCATGACTTGATCCTGAAAAAGACTTGGTTGTAATGATTTTCTTTTTTTGTTTCTTGATCTTTTTCATCTGTTTCTACCTGTTGATTTTATATTACCTAAAGCTGTATTATTATTATTATTATTATTATTATTATTATTATTTTTATTATTTTAAGGGAACCAAAGATGTCTTAGAACAAGTGCAAACAAAGACAACATATCTGGCAGAAGAACTTGAAAAACATCTCGCAAGTCCTGAAACATGCGCGATATTAGTGAATAGACTCAATAAATCATTGAATGCTTCATTGCTTAGGACAAGCAAAAGTGAACATGTATCATTTCAGATTGAAGTGATTATTTTAGAGTGGATTCGGAGTAGTCCAGTACATAACGATACTGAAACGATGGACGAGAAAATAGACAATCTCGAAAAACAAATGGAGACAACGTTGCAAACAATAGAATGGTTTGGATTTCAAACAACGCTTGTACCGAATGAAAGTGTTCTTCTATCCAAAATTAAACGTTCTTTGCTAATAACGTCCATTTTGCTTGGAGTCTTCCTCGGGTCTCTCACCGAGGGCCTTTCCATGATGATGGGCGAGGCCTTGTCCAGTGAAAATAATTTCAGTCTACTACGATCACTATTGATAAACAGCATGGCACGAGCTGCAACTGAGCATGCCACATCACAATCGACCGCAAAAAAGATTGTACATCAATGTTTTGAGAGGCCATTAACTGAAAGGATCATGAATTTACAAACAGAATTTGAACGTACAATCAGCTTCATTCGCAAGACAATATTGAAGATGGAAAAAGATACCCAGGAGAATAGGAATCTGTCGAATGTTTTGGATGAAATCAGAAACAAAATTAAAGACTCTTTCAGGCGACTTAAAAAAGTATATTTATTGTACGGTGATCAAAATATTGTCCCCACTGAACATCTCAGAATCGCCCAGATTCTGTCTAAAACAGATGTGTTTCATTTGTATACCGTGAAAGGCGATTTTGAAGGAAAGCATGTCACAATGCGCAAGTTGAATCCAAACGTCTCTGTTTTCTACATGAAAGAAATAGAAAATATTAGGTGAATATTTATTCTTATATATTATCTTTGAGTTTTTTTTTTTCTTTTTATCTTTTTTTTCGGCATACTCAGATATTTCACTCTTGACCACTAGTGGTAAAATTACTCCTACAAGCTATCTTCACTTAAATTATGCAATAATTAACTCTTAAACAAATCTATCACTGATACCATGCTAAACTGTACCTATAGGCTTATCTCATTCTATTCTAAAAGAAGAGCTCTGCAGGCCAATGCTAAAAATGATTTAAATTAAAAAGCAATATTCATTTTTACAGTACCGACTTCAATTAAAAGCAAACCAACCCATAACATACTATCCGTTGCTGTAAAAATTAAAAGACATAGCCAACGTTACTAGTTCTACATAATTTGTGTTTATCATATTTTGAAGATACTTTGTTATGAGTATTTTTATTCGCATTTCGTGGGCAAACCTATATCAACTGAAAATACGCTTTCCATAGAACTTATTTCCACATAATTCCTTAAATGTATTGCTAAAGTTAATGTTAAGTAATATTTGCCCAAAATTACCGACTGCTTTATCTCTATTAAATATAATAAATTGGAAGATAACGAATGCAATTTAAAGGCTTGTTTCATGCATTGCTTCAATTTACTGCCGGTTAATTCAGAGAAAATAATTGTCAACAGTGTTTGCTTGTGTGTGATGTACTGATATTTATTTTTCTGTTTTACATGATAACTTAGAAAATATACCCTGTACTCGCCTAGATTGAGTTAATGTACTTTACCATAAACGTGTGTTGTAATTCTTTTCAAAAGTGGTCATCATTCAACATATCTTCATCGATTACATGGTAGTCCGTACAGAGTATTAGTCATTTAATGTCGTATAGTTCCTAATGATCGCTGCTTATTTCATTAAAACTAAAAAGTACTCACACTGTAACATCTTCTTTAGCAAATTTATAGCACTTTCATTACGTTATTTTGACGCACACATGTATATAACAAAATGTAATTTGTGCTCAAAATGTAGCGAGGGTAACATTCCTAGACTCGGTAATTCTTAAATAACAATCAACTTGGATAAGAACGGATACCGGGTTCTCGATTATGGAAAATTAAAAATGTTCAAACATAGACTTCCATGTTTGACCAATTTGATGGGATTTTCAGTCCCAAAAGCATTTTGAGGAGAGCTCTTGTGCGTAAGGGAAGACTTGAAGATGAATAATAAATGTCACAAATACTTTTCAATTTTAATTTTTACAAAACAAATGTGGTAAAGGCTGACTTAAGTCATAAGTTACATGAATATCTGACTTAAATTTGAACCTGTATCATGCAGAGAACACATCTGGGTAGCAAAAGAGACCCAAGGCAAATTTAAGCTAGAAGTGTCACATTTTATACAAGAAGATTTCTAATTATGTGCAGTTTAGAAATTTAAAAATAAAACTCTTATATTAGTTAAGCTAAACGAAATTTTTATTATGATTAAGATATACATACAAATTCGTTTTTATTAAACCCTTTGCGGGTAAGATGTACTGAATAATTGTAAATGAAGTCTCTATTTATATTCTTTTAGGGCTATGAATCATGAGAACTTTGCGTCTCATGTAGCGATGGTATTTTCGACATCATCATCAAAAGAACTTACAGAGTCAATGGAAACTTGCGACTGTAATGATGACTGGCTGAGGGTTCTGATTGAGCCTTCCAATGAAGATCTCGAGACATATGTCTTTAGGCACAGGGACGAAATCGGATGTATTGTTGGAGAATCTGCTATGGCAACATTTGTCCAGATTTCATCTGGTATTATTAACGGACTCGCCTATATCCATAGCAAGAAATTTGTCCATGGCCAACTGCAACTTTCAGCGGTTTTGGTATGTGTGCAAGACCTCAATGTCACTCAGTAAAACGGACAGCCCTTTCCTAAACATGAGTTAGTTCGTGTTTTCACATAAAAATGGCCCTATAATAGAAGAAGAAAGATATTTTAGGAAAGTCGTCCGTATAAGCATAAATTATATTTAATATCAACCATGACAAAACGTAAAGACTGTGAGCAAATGGGTGATTTACGACACTGGGGATTATAAGTACTGCATTTTAATTTTTATATTTATGGCACTAGCAAGGTTAAATCAAATTTTGCATATCATTTTGCACAAAAGTACGCTATGCTAGATTATTAATGTAATCTTTAGAGATTCAAGAATTTTGATCACACAGCTTGAGATTAAAACGCCTACAGTACACGGACAGTGTTGCCATGCCAACAATTAAATAAAACAAAATAAATATTTAAAAAAATAGCCGACAAGGATTGGGGACTTTTTTCACATAAGGCACTTTTGCATTCATTTTTTGATCTGTTCATTTTGTTATTGTGAACAAGATTTTCAAACTTTTGTTTCCTCGTTTTTCTCTGGAATAAACAGACTTAAAATCAAATAATGTGGGCGTCAAATTTGACTTTCGTAACATATAGCAAACAAATTTTATACTGTAGAACACAAAACCAATCTAGAAAATTGAGACTTGTTTGCTCAACAAGTTTACAGCTGTTAGAGAAATATACAAATCTCCTCGAAAGTACCATTTTAATACTACTACTACTACTAATAATAATAATAATAATAATTATTATTATTATTATTATTATTATTTTTATTATTATTATTATTATTTTTATTTGTATACTATTTAAACACCTGTTTTATAAGCATAAAGAAGCTAAATTCAGAATGTTCTGAGATATACAAATTACAACTATGGTTCAATCGGCTTTGAGTTAGTGCAAAGCACAATAATTCAGATCCTGTGTGATACATTTTCAATAATTCATTTTTAGGGTAACGTTTTGACAGAATGCTCCTTTTAAGTGCTGGGCACATTTTAGCTATCGTTTGAAACTGCTTATCAGATTGGCGCATCAATACTTTTTTATAGCAATCTTTTCAACAAATAAGTATTTGTTTTATCTTTCCCAAATATCATCACATGAAAGATGCAATCTTCCAGATAATGTATTTGACAATAAAAATGCACCTCAATGTACACAGAAGCAGGACACGACTTATTGCTCACGAAATGTACAGTTGATCTTTTTATTGCAAGAAAAGGAAAATAAATTTGCTCCAGTTGTTAGTAAGTATATTTCATGATCCGCTATGTTGATATCCGGTGCAAAAATTGAAATTCACTGTAAGTGGAAGATAAAACGTCTGAGTGGTTGTGTACCCAATGTGATTTTCACCGGTTATAAAATAATTCTGTAAACTATCAACAACAACAAAATCACTGGTCCCTCGTGGTTTGCTACAAACGTCTTTCACTGTAGTTAACTCATTAATTAATTTCTCACTTTCCGTTGTAGCTATGTGGCCCGAGTATGCTCCCCAAACTGGGCGATTTAAATGTGCTTCCTTACTACAAAGAGAGGAATCACGAGAAATGCATATACCATACAGCACCCGAGGTATTAAGAGATGGTGCATACAGTTGGAAAGCAGACGTCTATAGTTACGGAATCCTCTTGTGGGAGTTATGGTATGGACGGCACACGAAACGGAATGAGACTTTGCACGAACTAACCGTGTGCCTCGGAGAGAGACCTAAGTTTGAGGATAAGCGACCTCCAATAGGCATGGAAAAGTTGATTACTATGTGCTGGGCAGGGGATCAGAACAAAAGACCAACGGCAGAAGAATTGAGGGGGCGTCTATTGAAACCAGACGAACTCGTTTAGAGAAATTAGAACACATGTGTTATATAGTGGATATAACAGCGCAAAACAAGATGTGATTGACTGAAAACTTAGGTTAACCGGACATGGCGTGCATGTGGTTGTAGTGCCCAAATTCACTCGTTGGTATTATTGGACCAGGTAAACCTGTTATTGGTTGTTCCTTTCGTATGCACAACCAATTGTGCCAGATGTATATAAAATCATAATTACAAAGAATTTATATTTTAAAACATATTAAACGCAAAATGTACATGCAATAGTTCCTACTTATAATTCAATCCAAGTAATCTTTTTTATCAATTTGTCATGTGCTTTTCAAGCGTTTTTAATTTTATTGGCAATTAATGTGCAGGAAACAGACAAGTCTGGTTTCACCATGGATCCACAATAGTTATGCTATATCACGCAAAGTATAACTATTGGCGAAAGATTTTATATAATAAATACAAACGGCAAAAAGAAGTGTTGTACTAACAATATTCATAAGTAAGTATTCAATATGCAATTTTTGCAGTACAAGAACCCACACTGGTGTAGTTTAAATGGATGCTAGACAATAAATATTTATTTATCACATATAAATATAATGAGAAAAATAAAGAAGGGATAGGAGAGATGATATTTTTCAGTGATTCCTCGTCTACATTTGATATTTCCTTCCTTTCATGGATTTGCCGAATAAAATGGCTCCTCTGTAAAATACGTCATGCTTTTTCTATGCATTTTAGTTTGTAAAACCTTTCTCACAATAAGTGCAACGTTTTATGTTCTGTGGAAAGTCTGAAATGTAATATATTTCCCTCTGCAATTTACAGATGAAAGAATTAATTTCATTCACAGTTTTAACTTTAGGATTTTGCTACGCTGTCAGGTGAGAACACTGAAACTTTTTCCAAATTTGTGTAGATGATGAACATTGCTATGTGCAATCTTTTCATTTCAGTGCATGCAGATTAACCCATATGAGAACCAAAGTGTCAAATCTCAAATCTGGCTGGTCTAGTAATTTTGACATTGTTTTTTTAATTTTGTCATATCACAATACGATACACAAAAATACGAAGGTACCAGAACTTCCAATATACCTTTTAATATTTAGTGTTTTGTAATATTATTATACAAAATGGTGAAATCGTACGTCTACAAAAATATAAATGCGCTAGTATTTATTTTGTGTGTGGGTGTGTGAAATAATACACTCGAGTCACTCAGTAGTTCAATAATTGCGTACATAATATTTTATTTTAAAGCAGGGAAAGGAAATATGGTAGACAAATGCAACCCCACACCAACCCCCTCATTGCTCCAATATTTGTTTAATATTTCGTACTACTTGTTTAATGGGATTTGAATAATTTGGTATTGCACTCCTTTAATATATTCAAAATTTCGGCACATTTAAATTGTGTGTGCTGAGAACTAGTATCAATCATATTCACTCCATATAGTAAAGAGGGGTATTTACCACCGCGCCGTATGTGCAAGAAACATTCTTCGCACAATATTCCTCAAGGTCATATATGAGAAAAGTTTATGACAGTGGCGATTAAACTATGTGTCTTCAAACCGCAGCTCGAGATTTGCATACACTTCTCGGGCAAAAAGTTTTTACCCCTCTTTATACAATGGCTATCATAGCTTTCATAATGTAACTGCTCTACATCCGAAACAAGTGTATTGGTTCTATATCATGTTTCGGATTAATAATGTACAGTATTAACTTCTAGAAGCAGTGGTTAGAAGCCATATGTTTGCTACTTGAACAAGATTTATGCAAATTAGAATTGGTTTGTGTGCTTTTGGAGAAGCAGTCCTAAAAAACGCCATGAATTTTTAAAGCGATAATTTGCATAGTGTGCATTGCCGTGAGATTTTTGCCTTTGGAGCTAGCTATAAAAATGAAATGTGACATTTTTAAATTGTGATGTTTTTAGATGCCGGTGAACAGCTTTGCTATCACTGTAGCACCTGTGTATTAGTAGTGATGTAAATGTGAGGATGCAGAGGATGTTTTTTTTGCCGTTTAGTGTGAGCGCAGAGGTCATGAGCGACTTTTGGATTTGGTACAGATGCGTTGTCGTGTAGGAACGTGATCTCTTTACCTGAGTTTTCGTCGTGGTTAAGCCGGGTGGACCTGAGTGTATGACCTGTTAAAGTCTTGCGTGTTGAGAAGCTGTCGTTTTGATATAGTTTACCTTGAAAGCAGCATAGTGTCAGTGATAGTCTACTACTGTTTTCATAATGCATAGATTGAAGAATCAGCTTGTGAAAACCAGTGTTCATTGGGAAATTGCTGACAGACTTATCTTAGTACACGAAAATTAGCAGCATCGATAGATGGATCATCGCAATATCGTGTTTGGAATTTGTTTGTTTTGTGTTCTGGACGATGTAGTACTGCATATCAATGATTATTTTTAGTCATGTTTGTTTGAACTTCATGCAGTTTCAAATATATATTATTGTATTATAAGGCTCGTCGTATCGTGCTTATAGCTTTTAGTTGCTTTTAATTTTGTTGTTTTGCTTGAAGCTTTCAGTTACTTTTGATTTCAGAGTACTTTTCTCATATATGTTTCCCTGTTAGTTGCTTGTAACTGATGTCTCTTGTGATATATATGCTTCCCATGCATTAACACTGATCGTATATGTGTGCATTCTGTACGTACGACCTCAGCCGGAGGTTCCGTCCCACTCATTTCTTGCCTACTTGTTGACGTCTTCCTCCCCCCAAACCCCCAACCCCCGATATTTCTGGATCCGAGACTAGTAATAGAACGTGAGTGTTTATGCTTTTGCTTTAGCTTAATGGGAGTGACTCGTCAGGTGTCGGACCTCTTGATTTGTAAAGACATTTTCCTATTTTATTGTTCTATAATCATGTTTGGGAATCACAAATGAGTTTGATGGGTGATTCTAGGGGAGTAATCAATTATGATTCATGGACACAAATATGATGTTTGGGATCTCTCGCGGACGAGTGATTTTCGGAGGTGTAGGTACTGTAAGAAACTTCTTGTATGTGCTCTTGTTTTTGTTACGTCTCCGTGTATAGCTTTCTTAGATTAAATAAAATATTTGTTTGTGTTCTAGCTAGTTTATAGATATGCTATAGTACCGGAAAATTCCTTGCAGCTTTAAGTGTGTAGGACATTACCTTTATTCCCTGCCGCAACTTCATTTAAAACCCACCTATTATGGTGTCTAATTTATTTAGTCTTAGTAACCAAAAAGTTATGAGCTAATCGTGACCATTTCTATTTTCAAATATTATGATGAGAGTTCTATGTAAACTGTTTATGACTTTAAACCAAATCTGACTTCTTAGTAAAAAAACGTCCTAAAATGATTGAATTCCGAAAACCATTATTTGTCGCCATTTGCAAAGCCTAGCGTACAACAGAAATATAATCACTTCACGGATTTTCGCTAGGTGTGTCGTGTTATTTATGAAATGTGAAAATAATCTATTATCGAAAGTGTTGATGAATTTAAATAGTTTGTGCATTACTGTCACATATCTACCTAAATATTATTGTTTGTTTGTTTTGCTTGTTCATTTGTTTTTGTTATTACTTTGTCTGTTTATTCATTGCGAGGGGTATTCAAAATTTCTAAATATTAGTGCGCTGTACAACAATGTTCTTTATTAGTGAATAGTATATCAGTGCATCCCCTGAAAGCATTCCCCATGCACCTCTGCACACTTTCTCAGTCTGATTATTCAATTATTAAATGCCATTTCGTATTCACTTTTGGGTATGTTGTTCATACATTGGAGAACTGCACTTTCAACCGCATGTAACCAAAATTGGTGTTGTAAATAAAACTGTCTAAAAACGGTCTAAAACTTGCGCAACAGACAGCTTATTCTTAAACATTAAAAACAAATTCACCCTAATTGGCCGACAAAACGGTTGAGAAAGCGGTTGGACATATATTTATCAGGGCGGTTTTGCAATCGATTCATTTGTTGCCATATGGAACAAACAAATAATTCAATTCTGATAGAACCGTAATGTTAATGTTTTGCAAAATTAGGACCTACTTTGCTTTAGCGGTAAGACCGGCAAACCACACTTACAAACTAACTATACATGATCTGTCCAAGAGAAACATTTTAAAACGGTGCAAATTACATGCTACGTTGCTCGATTAAAAAAAAATCCCTTGTTGGTGCCACTAAAAAAAATCGGGTCCGGTGAGATCTTCCAGTTTACATCCAGTAGCACCTGTGCATTGACAGCAATGAAATGAAATTAGTTTTGTATTTAAGTCTACTGTTGCGTACAATTTACCCATACGTAGGTTTCTTCTGGAAATAAAAAGCTCGGGGTGGAGGGTGGGGTGGGGGAGCAATCAGCGCCCTTCGGTATTTTTACATACAGCATTTAATATTACCACCACCGATAGGCTGGCTGCGTAGCTCGTAAAATAATCAGTAGTCTGTTGACCAACATGCAATTAGGCTAGAGTGATTTTTCGTTCCTCACGAACTCGTAACTTTTGTTCCATATTAAATTAATGTTCTTCATTCATCAGCACAATACGCGCGTTGTTCAGTAATATATCTCAAATGTCTGCTTGATCCCATGTTACTCTGGAATATGATTTAAAATGTTGGAAAAAGGTTGTATCTTAATGTCAACAACACTAAACCTATATGTACAGGTATTTTACTGCCATATACAATTTGAAATAATTTATTTAACCAAGATTTATAATCAGGAGAATATAATCAAGTATACCCGTGTATAATGTATATTATTTTAATCCGGTATAGTAGTTTTCAGATGATGTCATCATAAACTATAATAATTACTTCATCTGAAATGAATAGATCCTCTTCAGTGATACTTCCAGAATAAAATCGCTAGAAGTTGATTCCCCACCCCCCAAACCCCGAAAAAAAATTTCTTGAAGCCAATAAGCCTTTAAAAAGGGTAATGATTGTTACTATAACTGATGTTTTATGCAAGATACTTTTGACTTGTATGGCTGAATTTTTAAAATATGTTATAATTTGTTATTACCATCAATAACAATTCAATTAAGAGTTAACCTAAAGGTGGCGAACCCATATTTTCAGGGGAGGTAAATATGTTTGAAACATAAACCTATCAACAGTTTCTAACATAATGTACTAAATGCACATATTTTCTTGATTGAATACCTTGTATGTCTTGTCTTTGCTTCATAGAGTATACCGATCAAAAATGTTTCATTGAAATCAGTATATTTGTGTACGATCTTCAGGCTTTTAACATCACGATAATTTGTGTTTTAAATGTTATTTCAGATTCACTATGAAATTGTCTAATATTTCTTTTAAAACTTTGTGACCTTGAGATAGTGTAGAAATAATCTGCCATAATGAAACAAAGAACGGTCACGTCAAGTTAAATATCGGTCTGTTTTTAAATATTGAGACCAATTTCTTCAACAGAGGAAAATTTTTTATTTCAAAGTTTAAATCAGCAGTCAAACACATTGAAAGCATGATACAAATAAAAATCATCCTACATTTATAGCAGCAACACGATGAATGTGCTTTTAAGACCATTGTGTAAATAAATAAGCATTCAGTTGTCTCGTTACCTGTGTCGTAAATCTTGGACATCAAATATACCAAATCTATCAAGGCATGGGGCAAAAGTGAAAGCCAAAATGAAATTATTTTATCATTTCCAGATCTTTAAAGCGCATAAATCCAATTTTGGCCCAGTAATATTAGTCCTTGGATGGGTCACTGAAGGTTATAAGTAAAATTCCTTTGAAAGTAAATAAAAGAATTCGATTCAATGTAATCTTTTTATCTGTAAACATATGGGGTGCAAATAAGATTAGTAAGTTTTACATGTAGAGGTTTATATTACAGACCGTCAATGGGTTCATTTAAGTATTCGGAAAAAGAATAATCTTTGTCGGATAGATTTCATGTTATAATATATATATATATATATATATATATATATATATATATATATATATATATATATATATATATATATATATATATATATATTATAGAATTAGCCAATATGATTGTATAGCTTATAAAAGAATACATCCATGTATGTCAAATATCCTGAATTAGTCAATATATGTAATGCCAATCCAAGCCCAACTCTTCCTTACATTACTTTTTGGTTGTCCTTGACTGACCATAAATTTTAATTTCTTTTAAATTTTGACTAATTAGATTATTGTTAACTTTCTCAGTCTTGAAATTGCTCCTGTATGAACTCATGCATGATTTGTCAAAATTATTTAGGCTGTTGCTTAATTTTTGCTATCCATTGAAATTATTCATTACAAAAAGCACACTTGAGGAATTACCACAGAGGTGTTACTCAGTAGACTACATATGGTCACGACGTGAATCGTCGTGACCTGAATATACATTGTTATGACGTGGATAGAATTGCAAAGCTGACCTTGTCATCACACCAGTTCACCTTAAGTAATCCAATGCTTACTTTAATTGGAGCTGAGAATACATGGTATTGGCTGCTTCTTTTGTCTAGCAAAACCAGTTGTGGTTGATGCATCAAAAATGTTGATAACAAGGGAATACATTGAACTGGAAATTTAAACATTGCAAAATTTGCTTGCTGGATTTTGTTTTTATATTCCAACTAAGAATATAAAGGCTATTAAAAAAGTTAAATTGCTGCCGTAATTTTCCTGATATAATAAACATGGTTGTTGAAATCCCGGGAAACATGTTACTATACTGATGCCAACTAGTAAATGTAATTTGGTTAAATTGTGAGAAAAAATATATAATTTTCTAATGTATGTCTTTATACCATATGAAGAAAACGCTTTTTCTGTTTTAAATTAAAACTTGCTTATTTTGCATGTGGCATAAAAAAAATATTGACTTTAGCCAATGTGTCAAGACTTTTACAGCAATAAATGTTATTCGTTATGTTGATTATGTTGATATGATTTCTGTCAAAGAGTGTTCCACAACATTTTTTATACATGATACGAAGATAATTGACCGACAGAGCACCAGTATGCACAACTTACATTTTGTAAGATTTCTATCGCTTGTTTAAATTAATACACGCAGTATATTCAAAATCCGTCTTTTTATATTTACAATTCCAATCATCACGTCAAAAACTTGAATCGTTCTATCGATCTATTGTCCATGGCGCATGAATAGGCATAACATTATGGTTTCAACAGAAATACCATTGATTCCATCTTCTTAAGAGACTTGACGAATGTCCAGTTATTAATCATTGGCAAATTAGAAACATTGCGAGAAAAAGAGTCATATTCATCGTTTAACCTACACTACTAATGAACAAAACATGTTACGCTCCTCTCTCTCTCTCTCTCTCTCTCTCTTTCTCTCTCTCTCTCTCTCTCTCTCTCTCTCTCTCTCTCTCTCTCTCTCTCTCGGGGCCCCGGGTGACCGAGTGGTCTGAGGCGCTCTCCTTTACCGATCACTGCCATCTCACCTCTGTCTGCGTGGGTTCGAGTCTCGAGCTCAGCCAATGTGGATATGTGAGAAAGCTTGCTAGTAGCTTCCCGTGGGTCGGTGGTACTACCCGGGGTTTTCCCGGGTTCTTCCTCCACCAGATAAAACTGGCCGCCATGTATAGCCTATCATGTGCTGAAAAATGGCGTTTACCACACAACAACAACAACTCTCTCTCTCTCTCTCTCTCTCTCTCTCTCTCTCTCTCTCTCTCTCTCTCTCTCTCTCTCTCTCTCTCTCTCTCTCTCTCCGTAAGTAAAGGAGCAAGCAAGACGTGGAAATGTGTTAAGTGAGAGGGAAAATATAATTTGATCTAGATGAAAACATTGTAGTTGAATTTACACCAAGTAACATACAAGAATCTGAACCGCTATAAGGGTATGTATACAGTTTCCTTTGTATTTGTATTCTGTGATCAATTTGATGCTCCTTTTTTTAAGAACTATAACAAGGTTTCAAAACCGACCATTTATTTTCTCTGGATCTAAGATAAAAAAAATAAACAAACCAAGCAACAGAGAGAGAGAGAGAGAGAGAGAGAGAGAGAGAGAGAGAGAGAGAGAGAGAGAGAGAAAGAGAGAGAGAGAGAGAGGAGAGAGGGAGGGATTTCATGATAAAATGCGAATCCTATCATCAATAGCAACGATAAGTCAAGATTAATAACGGCGTGAATTAACAATAAATAACTTTAAATGTTTGAATTACCTCTTGTTTGATTGTCATTTTGCTTGGCCTATTCACCATTAATTTCGACGTACTCGCCGTGGATGGATCAATACCAATTTCAGCACTTTTTCTTTTCGGTTAGCTAGCTGTACAATGGTCGTACTTTCTATATGTTTCAATATCAAACGCGTCTTTATTTAATTAATCAACATGAAAAAATATGTCTTAAAATAATTAAATTAACTATTCCCAACAAGATTGAGAATAGCTGCAGAACTACATTTTGTAGCTATCAAACTTGGCAGAGATGTGAAGAGTTAATTTCCTCCGTTAATACAGAGCTTTTTGTAGTCAGTCTTAACTCCACTGAAATGTAAGTAGGTGTATTTGTAAGTGGAATGAATAAAATATATGTACTAGACCAGTGCTGTCATTTTAATTTGCTGATTGTTCTGTGGAACATCAGTTGGGATATTATTAGCGCATCCCTAAGCCTCAGAAAAATTAAGGTCACTTTAAACATCAAACTGTTGTCTCAAAGCTGTATAGAAGAAAATTAAAAAGGTACCTTCCTTTCCTGTCCAACGATACAGTTTTACTGAACTTGTGTTTTGAATTAGAATTATTTAGGGGAATTCAGAAATCTGAAGTCGTAATATGTGTGAAACAAGGGTCAATATGAGGTATGAAAATGTAGTCTAAGAAACAAATGTATTGTGTTGAAGAATATATTTTGGAAATATCATATGACTATCACACTGGTCGTATTTAAGAAGTGGCTTCGGATATTGCATAACACTTGCATGACTATTTTTTAAATATTATCTATTAGATCCAGAGACATTTTTCCGGATGAAAGTGATTTTATCTCCCATGCTAAAGATACTAATGACTAATTGCAAGGGTACAAATCCAAATGTTTCAAAACATTGATTTTGTGAATTTGTCTTCAACTAATTAACAAGGCTGCTTTCAGAAAATAGATTATTTGAGGAAAATAACAAAAGTTAAAATATGTGCAGATGAAAATAATTTATTTTCAAATGTCAGAAAGCTCTATTGTTTGCAAGGAAAACAATTTTGAAGATAATTTTTGCGAGTGAGTTTGAAGAGCACGAAAATAAATATAACTATACTAATTTACCGTGGATTTACAACGCAAGAGATATCTAATGGCCAATGTAGGAATTTAACTACAATTTGATATACAAATATGGAGATAGAATGAGGCTACTCATGACTGATGCTGATATACTGTGTATCCATGCTGAGTCAGAAAACTTTTACAGCGACATGAAAAATAATATCAAGTTTTATGAAACAAGTGACTACCAACATTACAATATATTTTGTGAATGTCCCCGGATTTGTTAAGGACGAATTGAATGGTATTCCTACTAAAGAGTTTTGTAGGCTAAGGTCAAAACTTTATTTGTTCGCTACTTTTAATCAGAAAGAATTTCAAATTCACAAATTACAAATATTGTTTATTCAGTCAGAGTGAAACTAACATCTTACCACCATGAGATGTATGTAAAAAATGAATGAACTGAGAAGCATTGTCTTTGTACGACGACAATCATATTTTGGTTGACAACATAAAAGCATTACCTTACGTGTACTCTACCTAGAAATACCCAAGTCACCTGACACTTTTGTTAAATTTGTTTTGTTCTTTTCCATGGCTTGTTGTCCTTGCCGGGCACCCTCACACCCCAAACCCCCCAAATGTGTATTTTTACCAATGTTAGGATTCTTCAAATCATGTCCATCATAAGCACAATCAATTGATTCGTATAGGACAAAAGTGTGAAATTGGTTCTTCAAGTACTGAGTGGCAAGACCCTTTCTTTCGCTGAACTCAGCACTTTTTCTCTGTAGTACTTCCATGGTTTTCATATTCTTGTATTTCTTTTTCAGATCCTTCTGAATCAGTTAATTTGAATGGTACAACGTTAACTATTGCATCACCAATAATATGTAGCCCTGCAGCTGCCAGTATTTTTGCCTACATTACTCGAACTTGGCACAATATAGGCTGTACCTTTGCCATATACTGTTTTCGTTATTTGTTCGCTTCAGGAAATTAATATCGTAACTTTTTTAAGCTGCACATATTCAATTCTTATCTAACCACTAACGAGTAAGCAGCACGTTAGTTGTTTTTACCTGTAACCCAATATAACAATAAATGTAAAAGCCCCAACATCTTACAGGTTCAATATAAAAGTTCAAAAAAATTGCTTATGTGAATGACATATTGTTCTAATAAATCTATTGTGTGTAACTTGAATTTAACAAAACAAGATGGAGCATTGTTAAATACATAAGTGTTCACTAATGTCTGGGGTGTAATTTCGAACACTGGAATATCTAAAATCCCAATATTAGTTGTGTGTTCACAAGCAGCTCTAAACTGTTATGTCTTTGTGTCTCTTTAACAATTGAAAGTGCATATCTTAAATTCACAGTTACATCAATCCAATATGGATACTCTTGACTTGAAACAATGCATTCAGACATTGGTTAAGTTTTCTCCTCAAGTTCCTTTTCTTTATTCCCGATTTCCTTTTGTAATTCTTCTATTCTAACACACGAAGCAAGACACTTTATGTCATTACCGTCTTCAATTCAGTTTCGAATGTCTCTGCATTTGTACCAATTCTATAGCTTAATGCAAGATTTTTTAAAATTTATTTTATTTTTTCTGATTCTGTTTCCGTTGCTAACTCTTGTTACAAATCATGGAAATATGTTCTCATTTGTTTCATCTTTTTGCCTAGTTTGTCAATTGTGCCTTGTACCAAATCGATATAATTGATCAGTTTTCGATCAACATATTCTTTTGCATCTGTGTTTCATTGTTCAGCCTCAGCATGTAACTAGCTGTAAAATTTAGTAAATGTAACATCTTTTTCGTTTTTATCGTTTCACTCCAATATATAAAAGAAAAATGATAATTTATTGTCATAGCTTTTATCGTGCTTTCATACAAATGTTTTTTTTTCTTTTGCTTTCTTCTATCGTTTTAGTTATCTTTTTAAATCATTATTTTCTGCAATTCTAAGAGGGTATTAATGTAAACTGGTCGGCAATGTATGTACTAAAAGTAATCCTTTTCTTATTATTCTATTGATCAATTTGTTTAATTTCATTCTATTCGTCTCTCTGTACTTGTTCCAGTTGATATTGTAAAGTCTTGTAGCCTTCCATATTTATCTTATTCTTTATGTTAGTTTCCAAGGCATCTATCTCACTCATTGTTTATCTTTTGCTCGTTTGGTTGTAAATATTGTTTAACGTTAGGTACAGGTTTTCTTCCAGTGTCCACTCTTTTTATTACAGCCAGCAGTTTTTGTACAGCACTAGATATAATTCTGAATCTCTATTTGAGCTTTTCTTCTGCATCTAAAATCTCTTTTTTCTGTTGTCATCCATTTATTGTTGTACTTCTGAGATTTTATTAGGTTTTCCAGCATCACTGTTTAATAGCTGTTAATCTATTGATAACTTGTTCTCGTCCTATTTTAATGTCTTAAATTATTATCCTCCAAAGCCTTAGGGCTTTATTACCAACACGTATTTATTTAAACCGACAAATAACCGCAACAGTTAATTTTATACGATCATTATTGATGATGAATTCACTGTTAATTTTGTACCTAGTGTGACATCTTTCTCCGCTGCTTTTGCACATGCGTGATTTTCTGGCAACTTGGCTTTTTCTTTTATGTTCGGAACTATGTTACTTTTTGGGTAAATTTTCTTTTAAATTTGGATCTAACTCTAACTTCTGAACTCTTCTCACGTTGATTGTGACCACATTTACATCTGGCAGGTCCTAAAAGAAAATCAAGAAGGAAAAAGGACAAATGTTCACCCCCAGATTCAAATTCACTGTTCCCGCCCAAACATATGGACTGACATGTATGTCTTCAGTACTAAGTTCAAGCGCAAACACATACTATTTTCTATCTCCACCCCATTACTTGCATGACATGAATAGTATGATCTAATATGGCCCCCAACAGCCAAATCCAATTTGACCATTTTATCTACCAAATCAACAACCTTTGCAACCTTCGCTAATGGTTCAAGGTCTCACTATATGTCTTGTTACCGCGCCCTACATTGTAGATATTAATAAGAAACTAGAGACAGTACTCATCAGGTGGCTAAAATAGACATCCTTGAGGCAACTTTGGTGAATGTTAAGAACGAAGAGAACATTATCTCCAGAAATTATTTCAAAATGGAAAATACATTGAAATTTATCAGTGACAAACAGGACGAAAAGTCAAATCCTAACACACGAGTTAATAAGCACATTGAATAAATGGAAGAAAGGCCTAAAATAAAGCAAGAGAATATCAGTCTGAGAGAAACACTACTTGATTTACAAAGCAGAATTATGCGCGAAAACTTAATATTCAATGGTATAGCTAAGCAAACTGAGAACCAGTGACAAACTCTGAAGCAATCTTACGAGACTTTAATGAAAACGAGTTTGACATCCGTGCTGATCAAATTCGTCTTGAAAGAGTCCACAGAAGGAAAAATAATAACGATAAGCAGAAGCATCAGCAAACTCCTGGCTCGCGACGCCGACTGCGACTCATCATATCAAACTTCACTTATTTTAAGGAAAGAGAAATTGTGAGAAAGGCAGGACAAAAACATTTAGGAAATAAGTAGTATGCAATCCGTAAACAATTTCCTAAAGAAGTAATGGAGCGAAGAAAATTGCTTCAGCCATCGTATGGGAAAGAAAGAAATGGAAATCTTCATGCGCGCTTAGTGGTAGATAAATTGTAGAGTATTTAATTACTAGTGAAGTAGGTTTGAAATGTATTAAGCAAGTTTGTGTTCATGATTTGTGTCCAATGCTCTCTGGCATTCATAAAATAGTGAATTTCACGGTATATACTGAGGCAAATACGCGCTTGCTTGAGACAAAATCTATCAAATAACGATTGAGGAGATCTGATAAGAAACATATGTTCATAGCAGGTATCAGTTTAATAGTTAAATCAAAAAATGCATTATTTACGAGAATATAAGAATATCGATAAACAAAAGGTACATGAGATTTCTGATGAAATTGCAAGAATTCTCTTCCATAGTGCTAATATGTAAGTTGCAAATATGTCATAATGAAGTACATAGTATATCATTTTTGGGAAGAGAACGCAAGTTAGCTAGAAACAAATATCATACTACTAAAACAAATTAGTCAGGACTGAAATCACCCCAAACTTACAATGACGCGGTTTCTACTAGTAAGAAAACAATCAGAAAATTTGGAAACAGGCACAAGAAGAAAACCCAAGTGAAACTAAGAAACTTGCAAACAACAAATCCAGAACAATACTGGTTAATAATTAAAAAAATGGATGTAAAGCAAATGATGACATACCTATCGTAATTAACACCGTTTATCATTAATTTCGGAGTATAAACTCATCCCATGAGAATAATGAAAACACAGATGAAAACGAGGAACCATTAAAGGTGAAATAGTATATAGTATTAAATTAACTAATCTTTTCAGAGGAAACACTCAGAGTACTAAGAAATTTGAAATCTAATAAGTCGTATGTTGACGATTCCATCTTGAATGCATATTTGAAATGTATAGGAGTCATTTTTCTTTCTGTCTTCGTGAACGTATTTAACCTGATTTTAAGTACAGGTGTTGTTCCAGAAGCCTGGACTACAGAGTTGATTAAACCGATATATTAAAACAAGGGAGATAAATCAGATCCTACCAATTATGGGCCTGTAACTTTACTGACTTGTCTTAGTAAGGTCTTTACTGCTCTTCTTAACAATAGAATTTCGATTTTTCTAGAAGAAAATTTACTCTGTGATGCACAGGCAGGTTTTCGTAAAGGATACTCTACAACTGATAATATTTTTGTCTTACATTCCTTAATAGAACTTTTAAATAGCAGGCATAACACATTGTTTTGTACTTTTGTAGATTTCTCTTAGGCTTTTGATGGGGTGTGGAGAGTTTGTTTATGGAGAAATTGACCAACACTGCTATAAATGGAAAAATATTTAAGGCAATAATGAACTTATATATATATATATATATATATATATATATATATATATATATATATATATATATATGAAGTCTTGTATCGTCCACAAAAGAAAGAAATCAGGGGTATTCACATGCAATCAAGGAGTCAGAGAAGGCGAAAACCTCTTTGCTATATTATTTGCCCTGTATATAAATAACTGTTTGAGCTCGAATTGTAATGGCATTGCAGTTGATTTACTAGATGGAGATATAGTAGTGATATTTTTAACTATTAACCTTACTCTATGCATACGATACCGATGTATTTTCAGATAATCCAACAGATATGCAAAATAATCTTGACATATTTTTCAATTACTGTAGCAATAACAAAATAAGCTTATCATTAGCACAAGAAAAACCAAAGTTATGATTTATGGTACATGTGCAAACTATAGCACGCGAGACTAAAATATGAGATTAGTATGAACATAGATGGACACGAAATAATGAAAGTATTGGGCATGACTATAAATAGAAAGAAAAGGAGATAGTATATATCAATAATGGGCATGAATAGAAAGAAAATTAAAAGTAGAGATGGTTGCTGTCGGTAACGACAAACACATACACACAGCCATTGCACGTTTTCGCTTGACGAAATGGCGCCCTGGGCGAACGTCGCCTTCAGCGCCCCCAACTCGGAAAAAATATACCTTAAACTCCGCGAAATGGCACCCCCGCAAACTTGGCGCCCCGGGCGGTCGCCCGTATCGCTTGCCCCATACGACGGCCCTGCACACACACACACACACACACACACAAACACACACACACACACACTTTATTCGTATAATACGTTGATTGGGAGGGCTGTATCGTATTGAGCTTGTGTGTGTGACCAGTTTGATGACGCTTGTAAATGTCCGTTATTTTAATCCATTTGCATATTTTCATGCTAAAAAAAGACAGTTTGGACCATTATATCGTCGTTTGTCATGGGAGGTCGTAACAAACTAACCAAATTCCAAGACCCGTTTCGGAAAATTCCATTCAGAAACACGCTGATCAGTCCTCGGTTCAACGGATGCCATTATGACAGACTATTAACGGCAATATAAAGCTTCATAACCGTATAGAAAGTCATTTTTACTGTAATTATTATATCTACATGATATTATAGAATAATACTAAAATATATCTTCTCAAATATCCAATTTAACACTGAATAAGTAGAAAAATGCGCGATATTTACGCGTGAAGTTCCATTTTTTTTTATTATGCGTACCACAAAGAAAATGTGTTATTTTATCATTCCATTAAGTGAACAATAATACGAAGACAAAAATCTTTTATATTACAACTGTTTTGTTTTAATTAATAATACAATAATAGTAAAAATATTAATATTATTATTATTATTAAAAAAATTAATAGATATTATAATTAGGCGGTTATGATGTTTTTTATTGCCGTTAAACAGTCTGTCGGATTGCACATGTATCGCGGATTGATCAGCATGTTCTGAAACTCGTCTTGAAATTCAATTATTTTGTAAATACTTTACAATCTCCCTTGACGGAGGACGAGAAATAGTCCAAACCGTCGCTTTTTGTCATGACAATCTGCATATGAATATAACGGGCATTTACTACAGTCAGCAGGTCAGCACTTTGGCACATGCTCAGCAAATTTATTTGGTGAGCAGCTGGTCACCCCTCCTATGGCTGGGACCAGATGTGAAAGCGATTTTACAATAAAAACTATTGCTGAAAAACTGTAACAAATTGTTTACGCCGTGGGCGGAAACGTGACTTCCCATAAACGTGAAATGGCGACAAATTGCAACGATATCGAGAGAGCCTGGCTGATTCGTTGGCAGGATTCGAATTAGCTAAGACGTTTGCCTTGTATCATCAATTGCGTGATGGTATACCACCCCCACCCCTACCCTCCCAATGAACAAAATTAAAAAACCTAGGTCAAGGTGGAGTATAATCTTTGTTTGTTGAAATCCGACTCGTAACGTTTGTTGGACTTAGAAGTTTGCCCTGGCATATGGAATAAAGTTTTCTTCACCATATTGGCGAGGGCATTAGTGTCGTCCAGACTCATTTTCTTGTTTCTTTTCTTAAAATTTTGGAGATGGATGATTACATTACTATTCAATTCGAATCCTGTTATGAACTTGTGCAGGAAGCATATATCTCGTAAAAATGACCAGATATTGTCGTAACTACAAAACGAGCATATACATTGCACACAGCATTTAGCATATTTTGTGTGCTAGATGATGACACAATCAAGCATTTGAAAAATCATTTACGAAGAACTATTTTTGTTAGTGATAAGACTAACATGATGGACAGTTTGCCACATTCATGTGTCAGACGTGTAAAAATATTCATTACATATAATTTGAAAAAGTAGGTCAAAATCCAAAATATTTTTCTTTTATGATGGCTGTACTCATTGTCTTACATATTTATAAAGATACTTTGAGCAGCTTCTTTAACCCTGATCCAAAGTGAAAGAAAACACGCTATGGGCTTGCAATGTGCCAAGCACCATTCTTTAGGAACGCCTTTTAGCCTAAAGTCCTGGGGTTTTAGATTAGTGTGTGATTCCCTAAAATATTAATATCAGGGAGACATCAAATTTTGTTTCTGTAAAGAAAACTGATTACCTCTTAAATAAAAAGTGTATATTTAAAAAGCGTCCCTAATTCCTTATTAGTAAGTCTATTTCGGCTTGGAATAAGAGTAAATTGCGTGCATGTGCAAATATTATCATTCAAGGCCAGTTACAATCTTGACGGAATCTCATTGAGACTTTTGCTGAAATTTGCACAAAAAACTTGCCAAATATTTTATCACCATTTGGACAATATCAGAGTGTGTGTAGGGGGGGGGGAGGCCAGAATATTGGCGTGGGGGAGGGGACTGCCAAGTTTGTCTGTAATAATCAACCCTTCACATTCTCTAGTTGATGTGAGGTTTCGACCTGTTACTATTTTCCACAAGTATATAAAACTAAAACAAGATTATTTACGAAACCGGGGTGAGTGTTACACAATGGGGCACGCCTAAATAACCGCAATAAAACAACATCTGATGCTCATAATATGCAAGTGCTCGGTCCTTCTTCCTTGGATAAACCGATATTTACACACTTGACCACATCACCAAACTGAGATACTCAGATCGTTGTTTCCAAGATAACCCTTGGTCCAGCCAGTGTCCTCATGGGATGTTACTGGGTTAGAAATATAACCGGTATATATAGGACCTGCACAACACAGATATGGCCTGCCAATATGACTCGATATTTCCTGCATTGAAAACCATGCCTTTTCTTCGCACAACCCATATAAAAGTAGAAATCTGCAGTTAAATAATATCATTATTTATTATGGCTACTTCCAGATCCCCTTTTAGGGAATTAAACATTAATTCGGAGAAATTGCAGCAATATTTTTAAAATGTCCTGATATGAAAATCAAGATACCATATTTTGCAGTGCGTTTTATTACCTGCACATGTTAATATGCTCCATTTCTACATAGCATTTCAAAACTAACGACGAAATTGAAAAATTTGTTTTAAATATATATATATATATATATATATATATATATATATATATATATATATATATATATATATATATATATATATATAATTTCTTTTAGTTAAATCATTTCCCAAAACTCTTTCGAAGTACTCTCCATGGCTTATTGTATTTGTTATCTAGACATTATTTTAAATCAAGTCCCAATCAATACAATATGTTATCAGCATCATCATAATCACGCCGTGCAATTTCTTGAGAGTGAATATATCCGCGTTGTTGACCGACCTCGCCACTTCGTATGTTGATCATAAAAAGTTTCCGAATTTTTAAATGTTTGAAGCATCTTAAGGTTTTATGTATGTATATTTTAAGAAACAAAACATACGTTCATTTTTAGGACACTGATTTTTAAGGTGAACGCACACAACGAACAAAGTGTTTGCATATGTAGCGCATAAATAACTGAATAGTGTATAAGTGTATTATATATTCTGTGTTGCGAGTTTGAAATATTCTAGCATAAGTACTTCCTACGCAAATAATATTTTTCACTGTGTCCAAAAATTGTGCTGTGTGAACAACATCAGACAAAAGTGACGCATTAGACATTATTCCAAAAGCAATTCTTTAAAGATCCTGTTGGCGATTGAGTGTGTGTCATTTTTAATTAGCGGAACTTGCCGAGTAAAACTGACACAAAGTTCAGTGTTCTCCTCAAAGAAGGGAAGTGAACCTAGAATATCTTCAGAATAAATTTGTTCAAAATCCCATTACACTACTTTCGCCAGCTACACTTTCGAAAGATAAGGCATGATATGCGTGGGGAACGCCAGCAAAAGGAATTCTGATTTTGAATTTAATCTGCTCAAAATCAATAAATTTTCTTTTAAAAATCTTCCGTATTCATTCTAAAATTATTGATTTCTATTAGAGTACAAACAATGCATGTAGGTAATTTGTTTGATAGCATATAAGCATAAATAAGCATAAAGGTGACAATCTGAAGCAAAAACAGTTAGATTTAAATTAAATACCTTTCTTCGTTATGTAAATTTGAATTTGTTTCAAAGTAGGAAAGTAACATTAGTAGAAAATACCTTTATTTTTTGCCTCATGTACATGTGTATATATATATATATATATATATATATATATATATATATATATATATATATATATATAACATCATTTAATCCATAGATATGTGGCAAAACATTGGCAGAAAACTGATACAGGAGCTAATGTAAACAAAACGTAACTTCCATAAGCAATTTGTTTGTGATCAAATTAGAGATTAAGACAGAATAAATCACTATTTTATCATCATGTTATAAATGTACTAATCAAATTTGACAGCTTTTAAAAGACTGCGTAATACTTACATTTTGACTCTTTATAATTACAGTGACTTTGTATACATAACATTTCGAGGCTATATGTGTGGTTACATTCGTTGGTATAGATGTATGCTGACCAATAAATTAAGAAATATGGTTACTTATTTTATGACAGGTCGTAAATTACTAGATTGTTCGAGTGAAATAATTGTGATATTTCACTGGAGTGAAAACATATCATATTTTTTTACTGGCCGCCAATAAACATTGATGACATTATGACTAGGAAATTTGAAGTGTTTTCAACCTGCTTGCGTGGTGTAAAGGTAAATATGGCCGATTTGTATATAAATGAAACAAGCTCAAATTCAGCTGCTGTTTCCCTTTCAATTAGGAAGGAGTATCATCTTACAACTGATGTTTTATGTACGAATATACACAAAAAAGATCAGAACATAAACGGTAAACAGCTGACATTATCGCGCGGGATACAGCAAGAAATCTCCTACTTCAGTCTGTTATACAATACGTTTCAGCATAAAGTAAAAAAAAAATTTACTTGTGGGTGAAAAACTTAAGCCACTCATGAAAAATACTGGGTTTTTCACCCATTCGATGAAATATATCCGTTAGTCACTCGTTCCAAGCAAATATCCTCTATGTTATGCTTATTCAACAGCAAGTCATTCTCAAATAATAAAGGAGATCGATCTATCAAACATTTTCCCAGCATTGCAGATTCACTAATCAACTATTTCAGTAAAAGGATATATACGGATTTTCAATTACCATCTCTCTCTCTCTCCCTGCCTCATTTCCTCCCTCCCCCTCTCTATCTCTCTCTCTCTCTCTCTCCTTTTGACCATCTAATCTATGAGTGACTAACTTCATCGTTACTACATGATTTGTGAACAGAACGAAAAGTAGATTGTCCCACAGATAGGTGAAAGGTTTTGAAATGTCAGCTATCTTACTGGTTATACCGCCTTGATCTTTAGCCGGATGGGATGTACATACCCCAGATATTAAACGATTAATGTCATCGAATTCAAAAGAGTTTGTTGTTAATACAGATAATATTTGTAAACTCATCTACATGCCTGCACTTGAAGTGGCGAGTTTAGTCCACCTGTTCGGTTGCTAATGCTAAAGTCTGAGCACTCTGCAGGTCTCTATTATTTATAGTATGCAATAATACTGTTGTATCAAAGAAAAACATTGTAAAATTAAATTAAACGTTTGATTTCGTTATTTAGGTTTTAAGTTTCGCTTTCAAAAAGAAATGGTAAAGTTTTTCTTTAGAAAAGACTCAACAAACAACCCCTATCATCTATTATCAAATATTATTGCATTATATATGCACGATCCTTTCGATCAGAACTAATTCTGAAGTGATTTGGACAGAACCAGTAAAATTGTTTATAACCAGATTACAAGTATTATCCTTGGTCAAACAAGAGTACAGAACCAGTCCTTCTATCAGATGTAGTTTTTAGAATAAGACTGTGTGCAACACGTTTTTCTTATGGAATACACCAACCTGTTTTGAAAATATTGTTTCCTTTCAGTTTTCAAAATGAAGTACTACTCGTCTCTTTATTCTAGTGATGATGCTTAGACTAATGCGATTAAAGGAAGGAAGAAAAGACAGCAAACAGAAGAATAGTTCCAAATGAAAGAGCTCACGCCTTTTGTGTACTATCAGTACTTCGATAACAAGCGAGTATAACAGCGCTTATGTCCATCCATACAAGTACACTAATTGCAAATACAAAAATTTGTACATTTCATGTTACTTAAATTATATGCAAGTTCATGTTTTCTTCTCTAGAAATGTCAAGAGTCCCAAATTTATTTACTCCTTACCGTATATCGTAGATAAAAAATTTTTTTAAAAAGTTTAAGCATATTTCATTTGTCTACGTGATCAAATGGTGTCTTGCTGCTAGTTTTCACAACATAAAAGTAGACAATGAAACATATAAAACATGGAAAGCAGGAAACATTTATACGTTAATAATTGTTAAGATTAGTTCAAACCTAATGACACGAAATGAAAAAAGTCGATGCTTTTATATATTAATTATCCTCTCTCTCTCTCTCTCTCTCTCTCTCTCTCTCTCTCTCTCTCTCTCTCTTCTTTTAATCAGTCAAGCTTTGAATCAAGTGACTTCCTGCTCCTAGTGCAATTTGTAATTATAATGTGAAACAGATTACCCTATAGGTTGGTGGCAGGTGTTCATTTACCTCTCCAGTTATTCGTCTTTGAACTACTTCAAAGTGATCTTTAGCAGGGTGGGATATATATAACGTAGATATTTACTGATTAATGTGATCAAAGTCAACATAATTAACTGGTTAATACGGACACTAGTACCCAGAACCCGTAGGAATGTACCAGCACTTGGTGGTAGGTCATATTAGGGTATCGTGATCCAGATCAAAGTTGTCCTGAGTGATACAGGATTGTTTTATCCGAAATGTTGACTTATTTGCTTAATCAGTTGTTGTTCAAGGTTTTGATTACAATATAGGGTATTAAATACGCTCTGGAGTACTTGCTCATCAGAATGAGATAAATGAATAGAAAATAATATAGATAGGTCATTTGAAGGGATCAAAGGTAAGGTTGGAGTTCTTGAAATCCTAATGGGTTGACTTCCCCTACTCTATAGAGCCATGGAGAAATATCGACGTTTACAGTTTAACTGTTTTGCAGATTTATCATGAATTATGAAAAATTAAAGTGAAAAAAATTCTGAAGAAGTAATCTGAATTCACTCACCTTCTTAATTCACAAATCCCTAAAATTAATCGCAGAGTTTTAACAAATGTTATAAAATTTATTGAATTAAACCATGCGATTATTTCCCTATTTATCTTATTTTACTGCAAAATTAGCATGGCCAGTTAGCGAGTGTTTGCCAATCAAAGAAAAGCAGGATACTTGAGTCCTTAACAGGTGCCAGAATATTCCCTCATAGGATCTTATGGATTACCGATATATCCTGTGAGGGTATCGAAAATCAAAATAATCAACAGCCCTGTTGTGTTGCGTGGTTTTATGGGTACTTTTTCTTTAGATTTGACATGAACATCAACCTATCTGGTGTGCACCTGCAAAGAGGCGAGCGCTCTGATAGGTTATGACAAGGTGCCTCTGGGGCACGTCATCACGTACTACTACGGTTCGCAGCCGCAGTACACGCACCTCGGTACGTCTATCTTAACGTACGTGGGCATCAGCCTCATTAGCATGCTGCAGAGATTCCACATCGAGGCTGTGCGAGTCGCAACCGATTTCATCTACATCAAGCCCATGCACCTAGACCGCCTGGAAGATATGAAAGCTTACTACGCTGAGGATACCTTCTGCTTAGATTACGTCACGCTCCAGTGTAAGGTCCACGACTACAGCCCAAAACGGGGCTGCAGCTGGGGGCAGTGTCGTCTCAAGCTCCTGGCCCAAATCGAAAGCGCCGCCTACGTGTCGAAGCCAGAGTGCTCAGCCAACTGCAGGCGCAAAGTGTTCTACAGTCCATAGTATCAGTAGCCCGCTGGCGACACACGCCTTTCCAACCTCAACGGCCCCAGAGACTCCAGAAAGACAACACGCGCGATCACCTTCTTCTATAGCCGAAATCCGCTGGTTCTTACCCCTACCTACAGTCTCGCAACACAAACCTGTCATAGTTTCTTTCCTTGGAATGGCCAACGGGAGTGGATTCCAGAATGCATGAGACAGACAATCATTCCATGCGTCATAATTTGGGATGAGATTTGCAGTCTCCCGCCGCAGTCTGGAGATGTGAGGTGTACAGGTCATTTGCTTTGTCTACCAAGGAAAACCCCGTCTATCACATGAGTGCTGCTGCATGACTAGCTGCGGGCAACTACGAAGAGATGGAGAAAGATTACGGTACCAATGACGAAGCCCTTAGAACCCTAAACAAAATGCTTCTCAAATATGGCAGGGTCCAGTGCAAGGAGATGTGCACGGCCCTTCCCGTCTGCCGCGCCTGGAGCTCCTTTGAGGAGCGGTACAATCCCGCTGACATGCTAGTTGTCTCTCGCATCGAGATGCGGGACAGGGTCCAGCAGCTCTTGTTCGACCATCATAAAAGTACTTTCCGGATATGCCTGTACCTCTGTTATATCATCCACAGGATAGCCGACGCTAGAAAGGCGGGAGTTTATGCTGAACGACGTTGTCGAGTTGACCGCTATAGTCCTGAACGTGCTGTGGAAACCCCATACTGGCGCTTTGACTATGTCATCACTGTGCACAGCTACAAGGTGCTTAACGTCAAAAACCCGCGCATGGTATGGATTGTCAACGACCACCTCCAGTGGTCCAATCTCGCGTATCTAGCTGTGTCCTGTGTGTAATATTTGTCTCATCCCAAGACTGTCGCTGATCCACCGGCTAAGATTGCCAAGGTGAAGCATATCCCTACCGAGCAAGAAATCCGCAAGGTTATCCAAAAGACACTTGTTGCATATCAGCAGCAGGACAAGGCCAATGGTTACGCTGTAGCCAGAACTGCTCAATGTCGATGACGTGATCCACCTCAAGAAACGGGACAATAATCGCTATGCCACCTGCAACGTCGAAATGCTCTAGGCCTTAGAGTCAAAAGACATGCAGAAGTTTAGCGTAAACCGCCTGGACAACGCCAATGGACACTCGAAGGACAATGTGAGGTTGACCTGTTTTAAGTGCAACACCAAGGGGGCTGCGCCGCTTTTTCAGTTGGAACAGCGGGAACGACAAGGATCAGAGGACAAGCAAGATAGTGGCTTCGACCTCAACGACGTGTATGTTGACGGAAGACCAGGTTCTGTGGTAGCTGTGTGACAAGGGGAACAACCTACAGCTCTTTACGCACAAACGCACGCTTAGGCTATGCTTGGTTGGTGCCAAGCAGATAATATAGTAAAGGCGAGCCGGTCAGCCGGTCTTAGTAACCGTACACTCTAACCTGTAAACCTTTCAGGACCACTTAGGGTCGGTAGCACGACGTTGTCATCCTTCCAGCTCACCCGGTGCATATAAGTACGGCACCAAGATATTTGAAGGCAGGCGTTTCTCCTCCAGACCGACCCGCCGTGTCAATGATGTTGCAGGCGTAGCCCGCCCAGACGCATCACGAATATCATCAATATTTTTCTATGTGAGCCGTGTTACCTCGCCATATAGGGCCACTAAAATGACAGGTAGCCACCGAACCCAATCAGTGCTACGCTTTTCAGTCTCACTTTCCGCGATTCCTACTAGCAACATCTCCTGGGCGTTCTGGTGCCCACACAGTCGTTCGGCTAGAGTACAGGTGAACCTCTCCACATGCTCTGTTCATGGTGAACCCGGCCTCGCCCCGCCTCACCTGCACGTTTTGCTTGCCTAAGAATTGTGACACGGCGCCAACCATCATACCAACGGCTACGGCCATTATTGTCTTTAGATGGACACGATGATATTAGCAGGAATGATACCTTGTTTAGTTAGCATGGCATGCGTCCAAAGGCTCAACGCTGTGATGTTAATGGCCTTTGCTGCATCTTCAAAATCTAGGCGGCCAAGGTCAGCCGGTTACATTTTTAACAAGTGTTGGTAACCCCCAACCTTCAAGGCCGCCGAGTACTGTTCCATGGTAAAGGAGGTTTCCAAGGTCTTTGTCGTACGGTGGTGTAGAGATCTTGCATTATTCCATATAAAAAGGGTTGCATGTGTATCTAATAGTGTTTGTTGGCGCAAGGCGTATGCGAAGTCAGTCGCCAAAACTATGCTGACCAAGGGAATATAAGATGGCGCTGCGCCATATTGCTCTCGCGCTGCGCTTACCTGTACTGGAGCGACGTGAGTGTCTGCATTTCTCTCACTTCTAGATGATGGTACCGTCGATGGTTCCGACTTTGGTAACACTAACAGTTCCAAATAAATTGTTAGCCCCATCCACGCTACAATGGATCTGTGTGTGTGTGTGTGTGTTTGTTGTTGGGATGGGGGTGAATTCGTCCAATCGTTATGCTTCAAAGAGAAGCGGCTGACAGCTAAAACACAGAGAAAAAAAAAGGAAAAAAAAACTAGCCGCGGTTCAAAAAGAAACCTCGACCGGCACCGAGAAGACAGTGCTCAAAGAAGCGCTCTCAGCCTCTGAACTAGCGGATTCTAGTACCATCAAAAAGCGAGCAATTCTTGGCCTAGACGGGGCAGTTCAAAAACATAGAATGGTGCGTTTTCAAATACTACCGCCAAAATCGTACAAATCAGAAACGAACTAGTAAAGTTAGACATAGAATGAGCTCAGGATCAAACAGCGCCAGCAACCAAAAGTCCAACGTGCGGCAAAGGAGGAGAAACACGATGGACAACACTAGATAGCCAACGATTTACGAGGAAGACTTTGCAACCAATATAACGATGTCCGAGAACTTATCGGTCAAGTTATCTGCGAGAACACAGCCTTCAGCGAGAGGCGTTTAATTATATAGGTTTTATTATCTTAATGATATTCTTTGCACTCTACAAATGTCCTCTTAATTATGAACGTTTTATGGTATTAAGCACGTGGCTCATGAATCGTGTTTTATGTGCTAGAATGTACGCCTGTCGCACCTTGCCTTGTCAACGAGACGCTATGTGAATTTGAAATGTATACAGGTAACGTCAGAATTGCTTTGCTGGCAATATATCATAGGTTCACATTGATTTATCAGAATATAGTAAATATATCTGCCTAGGTGATAATTAAACTGCACATATTTATAAATATAGTCAATATCTTGAATGATCTGGACTGGGGCTTAAATCTACATGGCGTTTTCACTGTTGATAAAGTAACACGTGTGTTATTGTAAAAAAAGTTTATAGACCTATCTAGATATTTTATTATAGTACGCGACGGGACTGCTTCGCTGTAGACTGTATTAATACAAAGTTAATTTATCTCAGCTAGCTTACAGCCGGTAAGTGTATTCGAACCTCATATAGACCGGAAATTACATTATGAATAACTGAGAGAGATGGAATAATTGATCTGATCTTTAGACTTGTAAGCCCCAAGAGTTGATAGTTCGAACCCAGGACACATGTTACTTTCAAAATTTTGAAAACCACTTTTAAGTGGATGAAAAACAGTTAACCGGTTTAAACTGGATAGAACAGGTTAGGTAGTCCAGAACTCTCGAATATCTAACTACTCGCACACAATCTTCACTAGAAAGCCCCAGTCGACCCTATGTGAACCATCGTAATGATCACTTAGCAACTCAAATATATTACCTTTCTTCTCGTGATGTTCGTCAATCTATGATATCAAACTCCTCCTTTTCAATGCACAAATAAGATAAACACTTGCAAGATAGATAAACCCAAAAGGACATAATGTCTAAAGACCTGTTTAACATGATAAATTGCACTCCTTTTTCGATTCAATGCATGTATTATTTATAAATAATACAAAGCTGTCATTCATAAAAAATCTTTTGCAAATATCTCAAACGGAAATCGATGTTAAGCATTTAGAAAAGAATATAAATATAAAACAAAATTTAAATAAAAATACCAGTGGGTGTAATACTAAAAGTATATGCACTTTAAGGTTAATCCCCTTTTGTAATGCATCTGACTAAGGAGACAAATTAAAACAAATCACAAGAAAATCGTTTTAATTTTTTCAAACCGTTTTCGCAGTTTAGACAATTTTTGTTTGTATGAGATGACAATATTCTATAGAGCTCAGAAAAAGTTAAATTATGAGGGACGATGGTAATAGATCCGTACAATTTATGTAGCAAATGAATAATAATTTCGCGATTGCAACGATCACAGCATAAATACAGATATAAATTGTAGAGATTTACTGATAAAAGCTCTCGATATGCCAGTCAGTAACATTCACCAAACGTCCGACAAGAGAACACGGTCACATATGATATGATATGATTCCCAGTGGGCCGTATAGATAGATCCCCATTGCCTGTTCTACACTGAATATTAATATAGAGTTGATAACATCTGATAAAATTTGATCGTAAAAAGATAAAAATATAACATCGTCGATAATATAACATAATGTTCTCATTCATTTTGGGCTCCAAGAGACACGATATATATATATATATATATATATATATATATATATATATATATATACATTATATATATATATATATATATATATATATATATATATATATATATATATATATATATATATATGTATGTATGTATGTATGTATGCATCTATGCATGTGTGTATGTATGTAGGTAGGTAGGTATCGGACCACTAATTATTTTACAGCCAGGAAACCAGTCTACTGGTGGGGGAATAAAAATTAGAGTACTAAATCTTTTGAGATGCGCCCATTCGGTAATAAGTGGGTTCAATTTTATTCCATTAATAATTTCACAAACTTCAATCTATGTACTATAGCTGACAAAAAGTATTTACTTTTATTTTGATATTCTGTATTTAATTTCCTACTGTCAAAATAGCATATGTACTCTTAGTGCGAGGCAATGTGATTAGGTGCAGACCAGGGATCCCCCTTGTATAGCATTACGAGACTCGAAAACATTCTGCGATGCACCTGTTTTTTAAGGCTGAAAAACATTTCTCTAACTTTAATGAATGGATCCATGTGTGGTTTGTATGCCAAGCTAGTGAAGAATTTATTGTTAATATATTAACATCAAGTTCGAATGAATTGTGGTCCGAACCTTGTATATCGTACCATTTGTTATTGTTAAAGAGGATCCAAAATATATGCACGTACATGAAAGCTAGAAGGAAATTTAGATGATCATTATATTGACAATAACTGTCAGTATTCCTGAATATTCTGCATCGTAATAGTCACTCCATGAAATTGCGCATGTCTTTTGATTTCGTTGTGAAATGTTTACTTTTTTCATTATAAATAAAGACAAACTGTTCGTGATTTCTTTTTCTTGCATCCATGTATTTTATCGATATTCATTGAAACATTAATTCTTTGTTTCAGGAGTCTTATCCTTTGTTGACTACTGTGGTACGAATTTAGAGCCAAATGCAAGAATTAAATTACTACCCCATCGCTTGTCATCCTTAATATCATTATCTTGATTTATTACCTTCATTTTTCGTTTGCATCAATTTCCGTTGGAAACATAAACAGACTTTCATGACGGTCTTAGAGGAGTGAAAAAGAGATGATAAGCGTTCATGCTGTTACAACGTCAATTGAAACTTTATCTGTTTACAACATACCTTTACCTTATATGGACAGATTTCGTTATCTTCTAATCTATGTGTGCATGGATATAGGGTGATAAAGTTCAGCGTTGTCGCACTTGTAATCCATATGATATCAGTGACTTCAAGAGTTGTACAATATGTTACGAATTGTGAACACATTCGACATATATATTCAAATAGCTGATTCCTATAACACAATTCCATGGAGATCATACATTGAGAAAAGAACAATGAAGGTAAGTTTCCGTATTTTATTTTACAAAAGTAATGAAATTGTTACTTTCAAAATGCAGTAAGTTTTCATACTTTTTAAATGATAGCCTCTTAATTTGGATTCACACTGCTTAAAACAAAATAACACAACAAATCATCTACAATCGGAACTAACTATCGACTGCAACTTTATATGCTTCTTTTCCTATTTTTACCACAACTACCACTCTGCTACTTATTTCGTCTCCTAGTCCTTTCTCATCTACTACTTTTGCCATTTATTTTAACACAAATATGATACAATCCAAACATCAAAATAGACAAAACTAGTATCGACACAGGTTTGAGAACTGAATTTTGTGCTGGAATAATTTTGTAAATAAAGATGGTTGTTTATGAAAACTTTACAAATCAGTTCCAAGATGACAAACTTTTGTAGTATTTTACAGAGTTCTGAATTATATTCAGTCTTACAGGGATAAACACAACATAAACATTGACTGTAGTATACAACAACCTGCAACTGTTGTTTCTACTATAAGACACCAACACGGTAGTAGGAGAAGATATCAGAAGGTAGATGTTAATAATTGTGAGCCTACTTCTAAGGTTAAGTGGCGTCTTGAATTTGATAATATACAAGAAGTGATTTCAACATTTAGAGTCGTATAGTAGAGCAGATAGGTGTAATAATCCTTCACAAGGTGATACAAGCACCAAAATTCGTCATGTATTATCTCCTAGGTTCACTCAATAAGAAAAAATATTAGCCACCTAAAATCAAAGATGGCCGCCATTTTCCAAGATTGCCACCATTTTGTTCACAAAATGTTCTCTTTTGATACCTTTTGAGCAAAGATGTTAATTCTTATTGATCTTAGTGTGTATATTTATGCTTGTGATCTGATTTATAAGTTAAAAAATGCTAATAATTCTTAAATGAGAAAGAAAATCCAAGATGACCTCATTTTTATGCTAAAATACATTTTATTTTCAAATACAGATCAATAGTGCCATGCAGTTGTGTTTCCACTCATATTTATACAACAGTTTGATCTATGAAACAGATTAATTATATTGCACCTAATCCTGGCATTAACAGCTGCATAGTGCTGTGCATCTGAGACCCAAACGACAACCGTTGCATCTTCCATGACAGTCTGTCTTACAGTCACATTTAGGCAGTTCTTGACAACCTTTTGAAATAGGTAGAAGCGCATTCCAAACTGTCCTCTATATTTCACATTCCTTTGACCATTCCCAGTTAGTGGGGCATTAAGTTACTGGCTGATTTACTGTTGACTGACAAGAAATATGTCTTACCTGGTATGAAGCCAATTTCCAATGTTCCAGGACGGCAGCCTGAGTCTATCGGATGGATTCATATTATTTCTGTTTTCGGACAAAAGGTCAAGTCTTGCATCATTAACATTTGCAGCGTTGCTGGACCTCTCATAGATTGTTACAACAAACTTCTCCAGGATGTCAAGGTCTTCATCTTCAACCTTTGGTGGCAATTAATAAATTTTGTAAAGACACTTCAAGCGTGATCACATACGTTCCATTATGTCATGCACACTTCTTTCCTTTGCCGCGGAAGGCAGACGCAGGGTCGCACCTCCTGAAGTCATGGAAGAAAAGGATTCCAGTTGACTTCTCAGGGTCTATTGCAGAAACGATGTCATGAGTTGGGATCCATCTGAGATTTGATCCTTGACCAAAAGCTATCCATATTTTCTAAAGGCCTAGCTCCTTCAGAGAATGCAAGACGTATAGTGTTATGACAACGACATCTGTGTCATTTACATTGATCATAAGGACCTTGTTGCCATCCATCTCTGCATGTTTGGCATGTACAAAAATGCGGGTATCCGCATCTTCATGAGAACAGGAAGATAAATTGTCCAGGCTGATGTTTTGATTGCTTTGTGACGATCACCTTGTTTATTGTGCGTACATGAGATAAAAATGTCAGCAAGGAAGTAGAAGATATCTGTCTTGTTATTATCCTCTCTCAGGAAGCTTCGTCAGTTTTGGGAATCTTATTTGTTTCTGTCACCCTTCTCCTAGTTCCTTCACCTTACTTGGATCTTGTTTCAGCCTTTAAGCTGGATAGTAAGTATACATCAAACACAATGTCAGATCTGTTGTACTTGGTGCAGTATGCCTCTGTTGTGGAAAGGACATCCATCCTGGCATACTGATCAAATGTCTTTGCTGTACGTGGTGGCAGAGCATTCACCAATGCTAAACTATCAATAATGAGAGCATTTACGTCTGGCTATTGTCACCTGAGCTTCAAGAATGTCAATCACCTGAGATTTTTAACAGACGTGAATCTTCCCATTTTCACTCAAAGCGACAAGAACGGACCGGCTTTCATGCCCGAAGAATTCATGTAAGTCACACTGTCTACTTTAGAAGGAGATGAAGAGTTGAGAGAAGAGGTGACAGTCTTCCTTCTGTGTCTTTTGCTTTGATTGATTGAAACGGTTGCCTGTTTGAAGGATGCAACCTTTTTCTTCTTGATGGTTGAGTGAAAAGGCATTCAATATTGCTTTCAATCCCCTTCAAGAATGACTTAAACTGCTATCTGCCTCTATTGTAAAGTGTCTCAATTGCATCAACAAGACTAGGATCATTGGTATCTAATATGAGCAGGTCACTTGACTCTTCTTCAAAAGTATTACCCATGTCCTGCATTACTATGGTACGACTACTTGCTCTCTCAAAGAATAATCTTTGAGTACTTTTTTTCCTCTGATGATGCCTCGTACTCAAAGTCGTTCACACCAGTCATCGAAACTAATGGTGTCTTCTGAGTTTACATATGCGTCGCTGCAGTATTCAGTGTATGCTGCCTTCATGAGCTTGTAAAGACTGCATGCTGTTATCTGATCAGTTTGGCGTGTTCTTGTAATACTTGATGCTGACAGGAAGGATTCTGCAGAACCAAATGAGGCTACTCCTGCTTCAACAAGGATATCCGCTGTCTTTAAGCAGAGTTCCAATTGACCTCAGTGCAGCCATCTCAATATGTAATCTTTCAAACATGTAGACAAACTTGTCCGCACCATGGGACTTAAGCCAACGCCACTAGATCTGCTTGACTAGTGCATAGATTTGCTGGTCGGCAATAATTACAGGTGTTGGTCCTGGATTCAGGAATGCTACTGTGTGTCTGAATTTATCCACCATATGCTTTATGGTGGCAACAGAATGTGCATTATTTTGGATGGGAGGCAATAGTGATGCGATACTGACTTCAAATTTCTGGCTTCTCTTCTGCTATATTTGGTAAGCTGACCACGATATACTAACAACATCGTCCACATTCTCAGTGATATTGACCTTCTCAAGCCATTCATAATTCGCTGAAAAACGTAGTCCTCGTAACATAGTACATGGCATAGACAAAACTGAAGGGTGGGATGGTGCTGAATTTGGATTCTTCTTTGTGAAGAATGCTGGTCGAATGTTTGTGAAAGAGTCTGGAAGATCTGGAACTGTCTTTAACTTTCCTTCTCTTCTGATTTTGAGTGGTGCATGCATCTCACCTTCATTGTCTAAGCTTGGAATTTTGAAAATGGAAATGCCAGTGTCATGAAATGATGTGGTTGCTGTTGTTGTAGTTGGATTATGATTAATATTGTCTATGGCAGATGCTGTCAATAACTTTTTCTCAAAGCCAGTGGGCACACTACCCCATCTTCCACATATTTTTTGACCACTGCATCTCCAAGGTTGTGCTGAAATTTTAAGCACTCTGCAGTAGGAAATGTTGATTTCATTGTCAAGGATTTTTGTTACTGATATAGGTCAAAGCCTTCTATACCCCATAACTTTACCCTCGAATCACACAATATTGAATTACGCGCGCGAGCCCGTGGTGAAACTCGCGCAGTTGTAAACCGATGGCACCTCCAAGCGAAGTTACGATGAGGTGCCTCTGTACACTGCTACAATTAACATTTACTTGCCTTTTACACTCTGGAAATCTACTACCTGTTTTGGGTCGTCAACTCCCCAGCTTTGTATTTAAATTATTTTACCAGCACCACCCGAGACACAGGTTGCTATTGCTATAGCTCCTACAACAATTCCGATTGGCGTGCCTATGATCGTTACCGTGGTCACAATTCCAGCAACACCAAGGCCAACGGTTGTTGCCGCTGCGAGTTCACAAATAGCATATACAACCACACATACACGCATTTGTATTTTGTGAGTAAAATGGTTATCTTGGTGATTTCATTTCGCAGTTGTTGTTCCGCTTTGAATATTTTCTCGCGTCGGTAGCTTTGAGGATCTATCAGATTTCTTCTATTAAAACTGTCATGGTGGAGATTACTTGCTCGACAGGATGGCCTTGTTCAGCTGCAACACAAACTGTGCTTCGAACCAAGCACTTTTCTTTACTGGTACAACCATCATGCAATCATAAAAAATATCTTCCGGGGGAATATTTAAGTCTCCGGTGATTGTGCGTTCCTGGGGTTTGGCACTACGTTCATGTAAAAAGACACCGATTACGCCTCTGCTTTGTGCCTCTACCGATCGTTTTCGTCCAAGAACTGTTACGCGGACAAGTGCTTCATTGTGGAATAAAAGTAGAGATCTTTCTCTTCTTAGTCAATGTTGGTTTAACATATTCGCTGGGGAATGTGACCGGGGTTGATTCAGCAGTGAATTTCACTTCATTCTTGTAGAAACAGCCTTTGACTGATTTCACGCCCGATGGTGACGTATCTTATTGTCGGGGTTTTTCCTCTGCTAATGCTATTACTCCAATCTGTCGCTTCGAGCGGGTAGTGGCACATCAGACAGGTTGTCCCATCGGTTGATTTCTATCTTGCCCTCAATTAGATTATATTTCAGCGTATATGAGCTTCTTGTAACACCATTTTGAAGCAGATATTCGTCGAGAAGTGAAACAAAATTACTATCGATATTATCATTCTTTGTCAGGCCATCAATCACCCCGTCGGTAAATTCACATCATCACCGCGCGACTCTTCAAAATTCATTATGTATATGCGATACAAAATCTTAAACACAACCGCCAAAGACGTTTAAAAACCCGTCCGGATAGATGTTGATTGCTTAGAATTGAATTTCATCTCCGGCGACTAATGATGCTGATATTGTTAATGTGAAAAATTCTGCAAGACCACCAATGCGGGTTTTGTTGATACGTGATATATTTACTAGCAAATCATGATGCCGCTGATAATTTATCAACATTTCCATTTGACTCCACCAACCTTTATTTCCGGTTATGATAAACAAGTATTATCCGGACTCGTGCACCTTTAAGATGTGAGGTTTGGGTTTATCAAGGCCATTTTCAACAGTAAGGAAAACAAGTCGACCATTTGATAACATTAAGACATTTGTTTTTTCCTCTGCTTCTTTGGTTAATATTCCGATAATTATGCTCCATGAAGTTACTACGCGTGATGGTGAAAACACATCTGCAATCTTTGCGTCTCTTATTCCCCTGATTTCATTGATTTTAGCCAGGATGTTTGCGATGTTTCAAGCTTTACAGTTTGATCTTGGAAAATCACAAGCTCGCGCGGGTCGACGTGAACAATAACTCGGCTGGTAAACTCGATCAAATCCGCTTTGGTGGCAAACCTTCTCAGATCCACATCAGCGCCGCGTCGAGTTGAGTAACGTCCGTAAATATTAACAGGCATTTTGTATACTATTAAGCCTACTTTCTAAGTGACAATGTAAAATCTAGAAGTGCGCGTTGGGTTGGTGAACGCTCGAGTGCATGCAGTGCTTCGACAGCAAGAGATCTACATATTTGGCCGTCCAGCCAAGTTTGTAACGGCAGCGTCGAAAAAAAAGATCGGTCGTCGTCTAGGGTCTTCCCCGGTTAAATAATCAGCAACTTCAAGTGGCGGTGCAAGCCCGTAAGACTCAACATACAAAAGATGTTGAGGCGTTACCACTTATGTGACCCAATTCAGTTCCAGGTTCTATTATCAAATCCAGGTTGACGATACCGGTTGTGCTTGACTGACTTTATCATCGCAAGTAAGTCAAGATTGGTCAATGAGTAATCGAAGACCTTTGCCTGAGAGTATTCTGCGAGTATTCCCGCATAGTCGCAGACCCTTTCCTTTTTATATTTCAACTAGACGCTATGCGGCCTCGAGAGGCCTCGCCAGACGTTATGCGTCCACCGACTGCCCTTTTCAGAGCCGTCCCAGTTGTAGTTCCGACGGCAACTAACGTAGCCGCTTTGCAACCGCAGGAGCCGCAGACGGCAAAAATGGCCGCTAGGAATGGAAATATTCCACCGGTTTTTTTAAGCTGCATCATTTCTGACTTTTATAACTTTAATGTCATCGAGGTGTTCTTTTGTTTGGCCGCACTGAGCTGATCAAGTTGCGTTTGAGTCAACCACACGGGGATGATTCTAGTTAACTTTTACGGAGGAAGTCTCAATGTTACGCGGCATTCATTCGTATTGCGCTTTTTATTTTCACAAGCTGTTTTGGCTAAGGCCCATGTTAACTTCATGATAGGACATTATTTTTAATCACGCTGTTCAATTACAACAACTACAACAATTACAGGTTTTCCACACACGCGTCAATGACCCGCATTCGGCCACCTGCGCCCTCCCGCCCTCCAATATCAACATCTTATCAGAGAGAATTAAAGCAATGCATCTGTAACCGCCAGGGAGGGGGGGGGTGGCGGTGGCATAGCTGGCTCGGACCTCAGTTACACATGTATATCGACCACGGACTGCCTGTACAGGTCCATGTGTTCCAACGAAAAGTAATAAATCAGGTACAACGTAGCAAAATGTTTTGGGGAAATATGCAGACCTGTGTCATCGTTTTGGTCCCTACCAATGAACGACCACAGCTTGTGATATGCACGTGGGAAACAATTGTTGCTTAAGTCCAGGAAATTTCTTCGGAGGGTTCCTGATAACCGTTTAACCGTAAAGAAATTGCAGACACTACTAACTTGTCAAATATCATTTTATTAACGGTCTGTCCGCAGAGTGCCCGAGCCACATTTTGAAACATTATGAATACATGTCTTGGTGCGCTGATACCTTGTTGGGTAGTTATTTGACATGATAACTGCTGAAGGTTACCTTCATACGAGTCTCTGGTGAGCGTGAGAAATGACAGCGGTGATGTACCTCTCGACCCCATAAACGATAACAAACGTGTTTCTGTAGCCACTGAAGGGATTAGCACAGGCATCCACAATGTCAATTTTAACAACACAACTTTACCAGCAGCACCTGTATGACGCCAAATTGCATCATTACTGTCACCCTTTTGGTATAATGTGACTGTATGTTTGACTCCGAAAATAGCCGTGCTAACATCTCTGCAATATTCAGATATATGAGAGAGGAATCGCACACGATAACAATAATGATTAACCATGAAGTTGAACTCAACGCTGTATGAATCCAAAGTTGTAATCAGCATTGGCGCCAATTACATCGGGCGTTTGCGCATCTCCTGCCGCGTTTCTGATGTTTCCAATGGTGTATGAGCGATGATCTGCATGGTCGGATCCATCCTTGTAAAACATCATAGACGGGCCAGCGGATCCCACGTAATCGTCACTGTATCTGGCGAGTCCAATAATCATAGTGGCAATGTCAACATTGCTAAAAAATGCTTCGATTTCCTTTCCATCGATGAAATAATGCGCGCTGCTGAACTAAGCCATGATACCATTGTTGACAAATCCAATTCTGGTATTGTCTGGGTAATTAGCATTGTCGTTTTGCATAAGCTTTCCATCAATTTCCAAGAAGGCCTCACACGGGAGAAAATATCGAGACGTATTACGCACTTGTAAGTCTATTCGACCTTTTTGATGAGGATCTTTCGCCGGGGACGAATACTACTAAAAATCGTTTTTGCTTCGATCTACCATCAAAGGCGCGCCAATGTCAAAGGCGGGATCGGGTACTTTTTTGAACGTTAACATTATTTTTACTTATACATTATTTATTTTGGTCTAATACCTTTTTAAGGCTTCCCTACTTACGTCCGGACCTCATCCACAAGCGTAATCCACTTCCCATTGCTACATTTGCAATCATTGAATCGGTTAGACGTTGTTGAGCAGCTTCATTGACGATTTTACTGACCAGCGCGGGCATTGTTGCTGTCAATGGAAATATAACTACTTGTGTTGGTACTCGAGTCACTAATCGCCCTAGTCGACCTGAAATCGATTGAACCGCTTGTGATCCCAGATTTTTCAACCGATCCGCAGCAACGTTTATGATGCTATCAACGACTTGCATTGCAACTTGTTTAGCGAGTTTATGCAGCGCGTGAAGATAAAGGCGCGAGAGCCTTTGGTGTTAACAATCCCCGGACAGCATCACCGAGACCATTTCCTTAATATGTCATGTAAACGGGTTTTTTCGCTTTGACAACTCGCACGGGTATCACATGTCCACGTACAACTCTCATTATCTTTAAATGTCAGGTCGATATTTAATGTACAGTTTTATTGTTAATGTCTCCACGCGGGGATCTAACATATGCCTGTCTTAGTCCACAATAGTAAAACGAAGCTGCGTCAACCGTGGATTATGGCACGGAAGATACATGGGCGCCGCGGGAGTAATCGACAACAGATCACCCGGTTCCACAATTGGGGAAAACCCAAACAATATAAAACCATGAGAGGTTACGCTTGTGGAAGCTCCGCTTTCGTAACTACCACTGATGACGTCGCAAGTCAGATTAATCTGAATCGTCATGGTAATCCTGACAATGTCTGGCGCTATATGGTATCCAGACCCTCCAGGTTTTGCACCCATAATTATTTGGTTTGGGGAAATGACATGAATATCGTCAGGCCAACTGAGAATTGTTTTCAGCGATGACCGTGTGATGTCAACCGCGTACGGTTCAGATTTAATCGAGATGGCAGAGCTGAGTGTGGGCACGTATTCACGTATGAAAATTGTAGTAGCAGTCTTCAACAAAATCCTCCGTCGAATTTTTTCATTGATCGATTCCATGTCGTACGCGCCTATGGAAGGTTCAACAACGTCCCCAGTTGCACTATCATCCGCCCAGAACACAAACTAGTTATTCGCGGAAAGGCCCCCGAATGGCTACGATTTGATATGAGGCCAACTGTAACACACGCGCAACGACGCTAGTGCGATCTCGAGTGCGCGACCTTCCCCAACAGTAATTGGGACAGAGAAAACTATATAAAATTCTAGCTTCATAGACGAGATCGTGATCATCGAGGCAACGCTCGGGGTTGTATTTGCAACGACACACTGCATCACAGCATTATTTTCACGTAAAGCACGAAGGGCTTCAATCGCCTCAGTACTCATCATCGGTGTTTTATACATCATCGATGTCTTCAATGAGTTCGTGTATTAAGAAGCGAAACGTACCAGGGTTCGTGATATCGTTGGTGAGCAACCGCTGACAAATCGTCGTGGCATCATTCATGACATTGGCGCGTTGTTGCCCCTGCGAAATGACCCCGCGAGTGTTTCCAGACGATCCATGAGTTCATTTACCTGTTGTTGGTCTGCAGACACGCATTTTAACCCAACGGGTTGGTTTTTTCTCCTATGTTTACGTCCACGAGAAGCTCAGATTCCCCAACCAAAACCTTTACCACTCGGTTTGGGATGGGGGGAAGGAGGAGCGAGGGGGACCTCTTCTGATGGGGAGTAATACTGTTCTTCTGCGGGAGGCAGATCCTCTTTTAGAGTTTCCTACATAAAACTTTCTCCATAGATCTTTTTCTAAAATGTACTGTTTGTACGCAGAAAAATCATTCATTCTGTTGTGGCATTTTTTACACCTATATTCCTAGAGAGCTCAACAATCCTATGAAATTCGTTCCACATAGGATTATTGCTATGTAGTCTTTTAAATCCAGTCCACTCCTTGAATACCCATGCATGCCAGTTATCTTTGAGAAAACTCGGTCGCGTCTCCACTGGTAGTTCAGACTCCTACATATAATCTTTTAATTGTGTTGGACTAGGTATTTCAACAGCAAACTCTAGAGGATGTTCAAAGATTATCTGCCGTGCCTATTCATTAAATCTTTGAACAGGTTTGTCCAACTGTGGTTTTTATACGGGTGGTTCTTGTTGTGGAAGATTCATAAGTGCCTCTCCAACATCCGCTTGTATTTCCTCTAACCGTTTTTGAATTTGTACTAATTGTGCTATCGCATGCCTAATCGGTCCAGGTTGTCATTTTGTTTCCATCATCGCGACAGTGGTGCTCGCGACTCTCTCCACTTTTTCCGCGGCTTCAATCTCTTTTGTTGGTTTGATCAGTGGTGCAAACGTTTGTTCAAAGCAAGCTGTGAGGTCTTTTTTTGCGGATTGTCGCGACTGTAACATACTTTCGACGCGTTTGCGTGTGCCTATGTACTCGCGAAGAAATTCCAGTTGATCGTGGGCACTTTGTGGCGTCGGTCAGCAGCCTATGCATCGCTGGCGGATTTCGTCATTGTATATGTTTAACATGGTTGTTAAATTGCTTTACACGCTTGCGTGAAAGACGTTCGTGTTCTAACCCGCGCGATACTTTTTCCCGGAAGGTCTGGTCACGTCGATTGTAAGTAAACTATATGGGTCCTGGGTAGCGTCCGCAAAATATTTCGACTCATTCCTCGAGTTGTCGGTGGCATACAAAATCCAATGAATGTTTGCGAGACCATGCGCGTCAACCCCACAAAATATCATCAACTTGTTACAGTGAGCGTATCGTTATGTCACATAGATCACTTCAGTGTTTTTACGCCGACCTCGGGAAACTATTGTCACGGGGTTGTCGTTGTGTTCAAGCCTCTCGTCGTCGTACAGGATAATATTATTCTTTTCCGGGTCAAGGTCGTCAATTGCAGGGGCTTCATCGATCGTGGTAAAGAATCCAATGATGGATGACGAAGACTTCTTTGACGACGGAAGTGCTTCCGTGAAATCCTTAAGTACGTCATAACACGGTTGACTGTCCGCGGATGGTTCAATCACATACAGCAGATCCCACGTTAACTATCGCATGATCAGATTCAAGAACAGTTGGATTTTCCCGGATCCAGCCGGGCCAATAATTAGTGCGCGAACTGAGTTTGGAAACACATCGCCGTGTTTGGGTGGTTTGGGCTTAAACTGCGCAGAGAAGTCAATGACGATGAAATCAGCGTTCCGTTTTCGTGATGCCATGTTAAATATAAATTGTTGTATAACTCAATCATGCCTTCATATTGTGTGTGATGTCGCATGAAAACTGCAAATCGAACTCATGTTTGGACGCGAAAAAACAGAGCCGCAATCGCTAGAACGTGTGTTCAATGTGAAGCAAAGAAGTTTACGCTTGTGGGAAGTTCCAGTTCCATCGGCGGACGCAAATGCGTCTCACGCGCAGGATCTAAAAAAAATGGTCGGCGGTGATATCACTGCTACGTTAACGAAGCTACCCGGAGCACCGTGGAGTACATATCCTGGCGAAAAGCATCTCTCTGGATACAACTATTGTGGACCTGGGACACGGCTGGATATATGACTGTACTATAATAATCGACCGAAGCCCAGAGAAGAACCTGTAAACCGCGTCGATGCTGCATATTACCGACATGATCTTGCTTATAAAACGTCATATGATATCCGTGGGCATCAAAGTGCTGATGTGGATCTCATCCATGACTTGAATGCGATTGCGGAGCTGCCGTTTTGAATTTTGCTTTCACAGCAGGGGTATGAAAACTTATGTGCAGTGTCTGCAAACACATTTCTTATTTCAATATCAGATGCTGCAAATATTTCTGTTGTCTAAGCATCTGATCGTCTTTCTAGTGTGAAATTTAACTTTCATTCAATTTAAAGAATACTTATCACTTCTAATTAGAGTACACTTAATGTACACTTGAGAATGGTTAAACTGGGTTTTTAGTTTGCTTTTATCCTCTTCATTAAGCGAAAACTCTTAAACGAAATAAATTCAGTCTGATGGAAACTTAACTTGATTCATTTCTTAAATAAAACGAAAGCGTATACGTCTATAAATACAATATAACAATATTTAGAGTTTTTACTGTGTCATGATTATTCAAAGCAAAATTTGCTGTAGTGCCTTGTCAGATGAACGTCTTTTAAATCTTTGGCAAAAAATAAAGCATTAACGAACTTCAGTGAAAACGTCGAGATCTTACCAATCACATCAGATCTTTTATTTTGTTTGTTAATTAAGTGATCTGGACTTTTCTAGATTTTGATTTCGTATTGAATTCATGTCAGACCCTTTGCTACTCTTGCACATTATCCAAACAATTATTGTACATTTCAGCTCAACCCACTCGATCTAAGGACAATTTTTGAAAGAAGAAGAGTACAGGTGCATTTCCGATAGAATTGTTTGGTCAAACTTTTCTCCGCTAAATATTCGAATGGTAAGTTAATTGTTTTATTAAGCCTCTTTAAAAAAGGCCTTGTATCGTCAAGCTGTTCTATAGATGTTGCGTTTTAATACACCACGTCCGTCCATATATTTGTTAATAACTCTATCTCCTCCTTAACAGTTGTGTGTAAGTTCTTAAAGTGTCAAAATATAATTTTTACATAAGGAACCATTTGTCCTTGGGGTAATAGTTTTGATTTCCATCCCTTTGTGGTTCATTGATGGTGTCGAAAGGTAAGATTTTTGATATTTTTAAATAAATTGTTCATGCAGTCCTAGCAAAAAGAAAACGCATATATAAGCAAATTTTTTCAATTTTACATAAGGAATCATAAAGACAGCTGACTGCCTTTCTGTGGGAAGCAATTGCGGTTACACTAGTTTTCTTATATATGATTTAATTATTACTTTGCAGACCTTCCTCTAAATCTGAACAAAAAAGAGACGTACTTTTCCAGAAGAAATGGTAGATTTATTTTGCATGGATCTAATGAGCATAATTAGTGTTTTAAAAACGAAACTAGTGTGACAATTCTATGGACATATTATATTTTCCATATATAAACATCTGACTGTTTGAATTCACTATCTTTAAATATTATAAATATTATAAATCCTTAAAAATTATAAATAAATAAGAATAATTTCTTTGGATCTCTGTTAAGCAATATCTCGGTTACAGAATAAGGTTTGGGAATAATTACAATTATTTGATGGAATTATTCTCTGAAAGATATCGGCAATTCCTAATATTTGCATTTTGCATTATCTTTAAAAGAAAAGAAAAAAGTTTTCTCAATAATTGCAAATTGTATGAAAATTCTAATAAAGTGAGGAGTATATATGAATCTGTTTAATAAGTATTTTGCAATAATTGTTTGAAAAGTGTGACGTACATTACAAACTTTCTGCTTTTACTAAAATGTCGAAATTACTTATAAAGCAACTGTAATGCATATTGTGTTTTATATATACAGGAGTGAAACACAGTTGATATACGTTGCTAAAATAATTCTTTTTTTTCCCCCCAAAACTTGAAACTTTTATAAGCGTAACAAATGCAAGAATATTATGCACGCTAAGACATACAGGTCAAACGTGGAGTCTCTGCAAAAAGAGAATTGCGGAATTCATGGAAGTATCTGTGAAAGAAGTATACGAGGGCTTTCTCTCTAAAACAATCTTGAAATTGAAATGTAAAGTATACAACAACAAAAAATGATCGTTGTGAAATAGTGACACAAGCAAAACACAGGTGTATGCAGTTGATTCAAGCACAGAAGAAATATACAAACTAAGCAAACAATGCCTGTTATCAAACGTATGTATCACTAACCTTCAACATTTTGATGAAACCAAGGGAATATTTGCTTTATCATCATCATCATTATCATCATCGTCATCACCAGTTATATAACATTTTGTAAATAAATACTTCTGCTACTTATACTAATACCTTTCCTACCCTACATTGAATCAAGCAATCTATATTTCATATAATAATTCTTCTTTATGTATATCTTTATATGTACTTTATGACTTAAATGTCTTGCTTATTGAGTTTGTAAATGGCGTTAATTTATGCTCTACTCAGGTAGACAATTATAAATTAGACTTACTGTCCTAATTGTTGTTGGTCAGACCGTGGTTATGCTTGTAAGGTATATTTTTATAGATTTTAAAAAGATATCAACTATTGGGCTGTACATGCTTGAATATTTGTAGTCACAGTTGTCAGACACACAGTTTTGACATTTTTCCATTTACAATTTATTTTGCTGCTGAACTCGACCAGTGTTGATGCACACGTGAATTGAATTTGAATTGATTTGGTCAATAAAAATGTTTATAGTAATATTTTTTTATTTATTTCAGGCTTGCGGCAATGAGGATATAAGCGACATTTTGTCGGCAGATGAGGTATGATTTCTGACGATACGGAATTATGTTGTCATTGTTATGCTACTATCATGATATAAGGCCGAATATAAATCAATATTCTTAAAATGTTTCCAATAAATATTTTTCAAAGTTTCATTTAATAAATCCTAATGTGATAATACGTATGATTTATATTATCCAGGTATCCTAAATAATCACATTTTAATATATCTTTGATCTAATTATTATTATTTTACCTGTCTATTGACCACAGTGCTATTACGTGGGAGAATAATGTCTGTCCCATAATATTAGGTTAGCGGTAGTTAAGATATTTGACAGAGATTGGGATGTAAATTAGAATCATATTCATCCAGCATAATAGAGCACTACCTATGAAATTGCAGCTATTAACCAAACAAAAGAATCTTGACGTCAGTCCTTCCACTGTAAACATTTTGACGTAATGAAGTAAACAATGCTATAAATTTAGAAGAGGCAGTCGAAGCAGAAATTTATCATGTAAAATAGATTTGTATGATCGAGAATCATTAATGATTACAAACGGCGACCAGAATTAAATATTAGATAATAGACGTCGCTTGGACTAACAAAACGCAACAGTTATTAGAATGAGCCCATTAGTCACCAACCTACATGGTACACATTGGGAATGGCTACATATGTTTTGATGCATTCGTGCTTATTTAGCTGTCAATGGTAAGCTGTGTTAGAATGGCACTCATTTAAAGGTCAGTTAGTCACTGATTAAGTTGGAGATCCCTTAAATAATACCAAAGAACATGTATCAATTACCCCAATGGCTCACTCTTTCTAAAAGAGGCGAACAAATCTTATTGTTCAGTTAGTGAATCGCATGTGCTTTGTTAAATAAACTAGAGTATGGTTTCTCACAGAATCATAAAGGCTTGTGTTTATGATAATTCAATTGAATATCATTTTAGCTGAAAATTTAGTTTGGAGATGTCAAAGAAGAAAGAAAAGAAAACTCTCTATCGATTTTGAATATTGTTCCATTGTGACCATGTAAATGTAAATCGGCCATTTCTAAGGATTACGGCTTTTCTCTGAGTACACAATCGATAATAACAATAATTTTATTTGTGTGGCCATCACGCGTAAATAATAATATACACATACAAGTTTTTGTCTGCTTTTACAGACAATGATTCTTAAAAGAAATGTAACTATTTGAAAGTCTAAAAGCATTTAATCAAACTAGAGAGCTTCATTAAAATTTTGATACTGTACAATCAGTTTGCAAGCGCTGAACAAAATTATACTGATTCAAAGTCACTTTATTTTTTCTGTTAAAGAAGTATATATGTACGCCACGCCAGCAAAATAATCCCTATGTAGTACAAATGAAATTACAAACATTTAGTCCCAGAAGATTAAATATAATAATTAAAAGATGTTAAAATTCTTTCAAATGCATTTAATTTAAAACATAAAGTAAAAAATACACAATCCTTAACATTTTGGGTCATTATATATTATATAAACCGCATTGTTTTAAAACGTCTAAGATTTTCCCTGGTGGCACATCATCATAAAGCTTCTTAACTGAGTCCACGTCAAGCAACTTAGGTCTTATGTGGTGGAAATCGATACAAGGTACGCACTCTAATCAAAGTTTACCATCAAGGAGGTTTACATGAGTCGAGGATTTGGGGTTTTAGGGGTAAAATTATGCCTCCTGGGACCCACCAGCTATGCCGTCACACAACATCTCGTCTACTTGTTTACACCACACCCACTCAACGATATTTCTGGATCCGCCACTGGACAGTAGGACCTCGTCTCTGCGAGTTGTTACATGTGATGAATGCCACCCTTCAATGATTTTTGTAGTGTTTTAAAACTTGCTTGCGGCGCTTTCATGCATATATTTTGCCAAGCATTTAGAACATGCTGATTTATATAATATTTATAGGCAAAACTTAAATCCGTGTTCATCTAACCATTTCTGATCTCTATTTAAGCATATCAGTAGTTGAATTTCAATCATATCTGTACTCTGATCTATAGAAGAATAAACATTTGTCAACATAAAATGAACAGTCAGTTTCTAGATGAAGTCATTTCATTGTGTTGTTAATTTTAATTTTGAAAAAGGTGACTTACCTTAACTCTAAAATTTCTATATTTCAAAACAATTGTTTCTAGAGATATGTAGTCGGCCCCTTAGACCTAGGTTGAAATGTCGTTCATTATGCTGTACTTAACTCCGGGTCAATAAGATGGCTACTATATGTTGTTTCTGTATGAAAGTTTCCCTAATACATATTTCAAGTCTAATTAAATGTAGATGGTCAATTGTGTTTATCTGGCATCTTAATCCGCATAGAAAGTATAGTGGACTGAAGATAACAGAAAATCTGTAATTTGTCATTTGTTTCATAGTTTGTTTGTGATATGGGACGAAAGTTGGAAGAATCAGTGTGGGTCCTTTCCATGTGTGGGTACTGGTACAACTGTTGCTTCTCGTCGTGACGGCGGGATGTCGGCAGTTTCCCAAATTGTACTTTAAATATTTAAAAGTAAAATTGAGAGACGGATCAGATAAGTATTACAATGTGTAATTCAAAGGAATCTTTTTCTCAGGTTTTAGACACTACGGTAGTTTCTAAAATACTTCTCTTGTAAGGAGCTTTTTGAGACTTTGACAGCCAATGTATCTGACATTTATTGTAGGGTTGTGACCAATTCATCAGATTTCTTTAAGTGTTTCAGACAGTTTTGTTTTCTTCATGCCAATGATTTTCTGAATCATATTCCATACTGAGTTCAAAGCCTTGATGGCTCGCAAATACGAGGGAGTAATAACACAAACAGAGAGTGTAGCATATAATGCATGTAATTAATGCGTCAGTGCGAATAATAAGAAAGACAACACTACTAGCAGGAAATCCGTTCGATCCGGACGACCAAGAGAGCAGAAAACTTCTGGCCACATTGGCAAGCAACCCACACAAATAGAAAAAAGCGGACCCTTGTGGTAGTGTCTACTTAAAATCGAACAAAGAGCTTTCTATACTTCCGAAAGGATTTGTCAGTCTTATCAAGGGGTTCTATACGTTTAGAAGCCTAGAAACTATTTAAACTCAAGAGACGCTGATACCTCGCAGTGGAAATCTCCCTAAAATCCCCTACTTCTATTACTTTCGTAATATATATAGAACGTTAATACAATGGAATTTGCCGAGGCTTCAAGGCAAATATTGATGTCTTCTCCTTCAAGAACGTAACCTAATAGATGTATGCCTTCAGGAAACGTTTTTAAAAAAAACCTACAGTTAATTTAAATAATTGTGTAACCTACAACCACGTTCAAGAAATACTGAAGATGCTGCTTCGTCAGTATGTGCCTCTTGGTGGGAATCATCTTGCCGTTACGACTTATCTAAATCCTTAGATTGAATGACACATCTACATGTGTTAAGAGATATGTGTGGGGACACCTTGACGGGTATCTTCACAACTCGCTTTGAGCGAAGCAGATTACTAGAATCGTCTTTGCAACTGCACACTTACAAGCAATTGACCCAAACTACTTTGTTCACACTTTTGGTTCTCTAGCCAAGCTCTAAAATGCTTTTGATATCAGAAAGGGCGAGAGCTTACTCAGCTATTGATTATCATAAGTTGACTCAACGATAAGAAACCGAATAAATTTTCCTTGACTCGAAACAGTTTCCTGTTCCAAGTCACTTGTTGAGTTGTTCCTCATCCCTCTGAGAGCAGGTATCCCACAATTGGTTTTGCTTTTGCTGTGTTTTTACTATGCTTGCTCCTCTTAGCCAATCAAAGGGACAGAGATTAACTCTGACTCATTGCATTCTCATGTCAGGACTACACAGGGTGATATACTCGAATAAAGTAAAATCTGATTGACCCTTGCCACCTATCACAGAGGCCATGTCCTTCGTAAGGCTTCACAATGCAAAAGTATATGTTTTCTAATCCCAATGGTGATCATTAAAAGTATTTCGAGATAAAGAGAAAGGATGCTACACAGGTGAATCTAGTAATCAATAACAACAAAATGACAGATAATCAATGAAACATACCGAAAAGTATTTAAACAGACACATTTACAGATATATAGAGATAAAAAAATAAAAATAAAGAAAGAAATGAGAAATAGATAATTGCTTCGCCTAGTCATATCCTCTTCATTTCTGCTTACCCCCATTGCATACGTTAGCAGCGAGAGATAATTACATAAGGATCAACATTCAATGAAAAACATTGTCTACTATAAAGTTGAAAAGAAAATTTCAGTTACCTGACTATGCCACAGAAATGTAGAATGCATGAATAATAGATAACAAAAAAAACGTAAAGTTTATAGAAAACATTTGTGACGGGACGGGAGGCTCACGACAATAACCTAAATCACTTTCTCTTCGTGTTCTGGAAATGTAATTTAAATTTAGCTTGATTGGATTCATAAAAAGTATGTAAATGACGTCACACTTTATATCTGGCGATTTCCACGGGTAAAACAGAACGCTAATATCTCGGTGTTTATTGCATATTTATACAATGAACAATCGACGAAGACGATAGATCCTATATTTGCTAGCGTAGTGTGAAGAATGGGTAGAATGTCAATTATTTTCAAATAAATATTTGTTTCTATTTTGCTTCGACAGCAAACATACAAAGAAAACCATGCTTAAAGGTAAAGGCGAATAGTAGGAACACATCAGTGGGAATAGGTGCAGAAGAAAACAAAATCAAGAATCTTGGTTTGAATGGTTGAAATAGACAAAATAATTACAAATAAATATGTAACCAGAACTTTAGTATCAGTAGCAATTATATGCATATAGATGAACAACTTTGTTTTCAAAATAGCAACGCATGCATTATGAAAACACTATAACTAAGCACACGTAGATATAACTATATAACGACGGAATATTTGTAAAATCCTCACAAATGCTGAAATTTTTTGTAATTAACATCAACAATAAAATATATATAATGAGTATCTTCACACTAATGAATGGTTGGAAAAATGAAATATTCCCGTTGTTAATGATATAAACGATAGTTGATGATGTAAGCAAAATCACTCAATACATAGTGTAGCTCTCATGATTTGTATTCCTGATTTTCATATCACTAATATTTTTGGAAGCTTTGCATGTAGTAACGCCAAATTAATATTTTGTCCTAAGGAACCTCAATTATATTGTATATGTGACTGATGCCTGGATGTGTATGGTGTTGCAACACACATTTGTTTCTAACAAAGACCATTCCGAGTGAAACGTTCAACAGGGCTTGTCCTGCCAAGGGATGGGTTGGTCCACCCATGATGTTTCTAGCTTCATTTATCAGGTAGTTTCAAAATATTTATTTGGAGAGATGGGAAAATTTACATCAGAATTAGCTGTCAGTCCTAAATAACTGTATGGACTTTATAACATGGTGCATATACGATCTGTGTTGTGTATTCTTCGAGTCATCGGCTTACACAACAAGATCAGAAGAACTATCAGCAAAATATATGAGAGACAGCTTTCTGGTTTTAGATTGTTGATCCGGTGTGTGGATGGTTAAAGATTTGGACTGAATTTATATCATGCTTTCAGTGGTAGCTGATTCATTTAGGAAAGTTTGTAAAATGGGTCATGAATACATCAGCAACCGAAGAAGCAGTTGATGTCGTACTTAAAAATAGTTGAAGTAGCAAGTGGAGTGGAAGATGACATATTGTTTGGTTGATTGATTGTAGTTGACGGGCACATCAGGACATTAAAGACTATTTACTATCGAGGCAATGGAAAGTTGTGTTCGTCGAGCTGAGACACGCCTTGGCAGACGGTTAAGGCCTGTCTAGCAGAATACAAAACGGCAACCAACTGATTGTGACTCCAGCACGCTAATAATTTAGCTGACGGCGTTCTCAGGATAGACTGAAATGTGCCAAAAAAGGAAACAAACCCATCTGTAAAGAGGATGATTTCCAGACGCAGATGACAACCATTTGTGTCAGCAGTCATGGGAACATGGACACCAGCATCAACCAAAAGAAGAATAACATGATTGCTGTAAGACCATCTCCTCCTTCAAACGCAGAGAAATCGCAACTTTAGAACTTTACTTGTACAAGTTCAATCAAAGCAAATTTACATTGTTGCTTAAAAAAAAGGAAGAAATATAATTGATGTAAACATTTTGACTTTACTAATAATTATTGTTTCTACTACCGATATACGTATAGTTGAAATGACTCGCAAGTAGTATGGTGTTTCACTTGGAGATCAAAACTGTCACCCGGGGTGGGGGTGGGGGTGCAACGTGAACATAACATTATAACCTCCAGGTAACATTTTTGTCAAGGGTATATGGAGTCAATGGGTAATTAACATTATGACCCTACAGCGACATTTTTCGGGAATAGGGGGTCAAGGAAATATGGGGTCCAGAGAAAAATAATATGGCATCCACTATGTTAAAAAATGCTACCGATTGAATCAAATCTAGGGTGGACCGACATAGAACGCACACGTAAGGAACAGTACTGGATACTACAATTAAAAACGCATAGGGAGTTTGGCCTAAATGAACAAATATAATTTTCCCGTTGCATTCTTATCAAAATTTCAGCCAGTCATCGGTTTTTCACCGGGACGCAATTTTTCACCGTAATGTTCACCCAAGTAATTACATTTATTATTTTTATTATTTCTATTATTATTATTATTATTATTATTATTATTATTATTATTATTATAGTTCTTGTCCATTATTCCGCTACATCATTCTCTTGACATCTTTCCTCTGGAACCTCCAAGCATAACTCTACCGGGATATAGTTTCTTTAGCAAATTTTATAGATGGCGTTGATGTTTCTTCGCTCTATGTTTCCGTCCTTTGTCCATAGCCCGGAATTTTGTCAAAACATAACCTGCTCATTTGTTATTGTTACACATCTTTTTATTTTTATATATCTTGTTGTGAATTTCCACTAGTGATTCTAACATACAGGAGTCAAGAATGTTTCTTCGATTGTGTGTGTCGTTTTTGTTTTGTGTATGTAAGCTGTTTATTCTCCTGACGATGAGCATGTTTAGCTCGAAACGTTGGGAAACAGTTTTGAATTTGCGCCGTTATTAATTTTTGTGTCAATATATATACATGTAATGCGCACATGGAATAGGGATACATTTTTGTTTGTATATTGTGTGTTGATGTTTGCATACAAACAAGGATTCTTCAATTGCATGAGCAATATCAAAACATGCAATTTAGGTGGGCATTCTGCATTCGGAAATGTATTTTCCCATCATTATACATTTCCATATGTATTTCTGAAAACCAATATGTTGACAGAAAACAAAAATGCCAAGGAAATCCAGGATGATCCACAGAACTCAAGTGATGTCCTTGTAAGTTCTATGCATATTGCAAAGGTGAAGGTGATGCACATTATCAATTACAATTACACACACACACACACACACACACACACACACACACACTATGATAAATATCCTGCCCCATATTTTTCTCAAACTTAATCAAAAGATTTCTGGCTCTTAATGTAGCTGTCACCACCAATTACCCATGTTGAGGAACTGTTATATAAATTAATTAGAATGAAGGACAATATAGCAAAAATGCTTTAATGAAATATTTCATGACTTGTAAGCTCTAGAAACTAAAAGATTGATTCAGAAGTTTTGCGGTAGTGTCAACTTAAGCTAGCATTGTCCTGCCAACATTTACTTATGGAATGTTGTTTCTACATTTGGATGATAAAATATTCCATTAGCTAAGCGTTTATTGCATATAAATTACATTTCCAATTATATAACAACCTTATGAGTGTTTATTACTGTGAACTCACTAGATCGTCAAAGAGGAAACAAATAATAAGTACTACTGTGCCTACGATGTTTTGATGTTGCCCGTACCATTCTGTCGTTTTGTTTCTCTTGTATACTGCCTATGCAGCATATTTATCCGTCTTTATCCGTCATTGTGATGCTCATTCTTTGCGCGTTCAGTCCTGATACTCATATTTCCATTAATTGTCTTTGAGAAAGACTTTTGTATGCACAGCATTAAGGAAATGGTCCTCACTTTCGTGGGTTTCTCTATTCCGCCTAACGCTGTCTTTCACTATGATCAAGCCTTTACATTTTGTCCTTTACGGCCCTTATGCACAGATGTACATTGGCCTTCTCATTTCTGTCTATATCTCGCAACTCTGTTTAGGAACTGTAAACCTTGCCGGATATACACCTCATGAATGATATGGTGCATGTATTGACGGCTACGACTGTATTACCTCCTATATTTTGGAGCCGACTACTTCCTTAATGATCGCAAATACCTGCTCTTATTCAGGACCCTTTTATGCTATTTCCTCTTTCTGCTTCCAAAAGTCCTGAGTTATTTATACCCTATACCTTCCCCATATTGTTCAAATCTCTGGTTGTCTGAGAGTTGAGTATTGTCTGATGTTGCCCGGAAGCCAGGCTTTATATAATATCCGATATGTGACAATTCCAAAATCCATGTGGATGTCACTAAAGACTATCTTAGTGTCTGAAACTTTGTTTCACCCCTCATGTCATGCATGAAAAGTGGGCGATTGAATTTCTTCCATTAACGATATCTTGTCTTCTGATGTCTCGATCTCAGTATAATCTATCGAAAGGATACCCCTCTGATTATAGCATCCCTGAATATTTTTTTATGAATCGTTATTTTCGTTGTCCAAGATAGCATTATGTTGGTGATAAATCGATGTATGTTTCTGACTATACTAACTGTCTCTAAACATTCCAAAGTCAATGATCGGGGTATTGCATCCCAGTAGTAATAGTAGTAGTTGTAGAATCCCCACGATTTAGTGGAAGATATTATGGTACCCACGGTTTCCCTGTCCATCTGTTCGTTACCACATCTCCTTCTAAATATATGCGTGGAAATTTGCGAAACTTTGTAGTTACATTGCTCTTGTTTTTACCATCTGCATGAAGACATCAATGGTTCTCATTGGTTGGGTCCCGGGTAATCTATGGTCAGATATACGTACAATGACATTTTCAAATATCTTTTAACCAAACTATATATATATATATATATATATATATATATATATATATATATATATATATATATATATATATATATAGCCTAGGTAGCCATATCAAGAATACGCATCACAAATGAAATAGAATTTGCACATTTCACTCTTGGTTTACTGTCTACGGATGGTGGTGCATAACTTGGAGGCGGGAGGAGCGGGCATAAACGGGCATTGGAATATGCAAAACAAAAGGTGTGGTGATTTCAGGTGATCAGATACAGCAGTATACAAAAAGGATACCCATCATTGAATTTGTACACAAATACATACTTCAATATTATAAAATGTAGTTATATTAAGGGATATGCACAAAACACAAACACATATGTATGTGTGATGAATGATACACGTACTTAAATATAATACTATTCCTAAAATAAGGGATTATACATGTTTATAAGCTTATTTAAAGTTTTCGTTGGAGTGTTAAAAATGACCTATTATTCTACTTAAATAGATCTCGACGGATCACACTTTAAATCCTAAAGCTAGCATTGTTGACACAATGGAATACAAAAAAGTCATAAAACTGTTAGACCAACTAGGGATCAACATCGCTGAAGGTGCAAGAACTAACAGAAATTTGCTGAAGGAAAAACTTTATGGTGGCAAATGCAAAGGGCCATCATATGAAAAGGTAATCTAAAATGTATTTTGCATCGTAAGTGCTATTTTAAAAATCACAATGTACAACAATAAAGAACATTTATTTTCCACTAGATAGTAAGTTAGAAATTTGCTTATATTGTACGGGCGTTTATTGCTCTTTTTAATCTTATAATATTTAATTTGTAGTATTTTGGAAAACTGTGAGTATAACAATAAAAAAAGTTTGTTAAATTTACCTTCCATACAAGTTTAGAGTCATGTTCTTAAAACTATTTTCAAAAATTAAAAAGGTCCAGTCATAAATTTTAATTGGATACTATCATCGTCGACCTTCATACACTGATATAAATACATTAAACAGGTGTTGGACTGTCTAAGCTTGATATACTACTGTTGGTTTATTGTATTTTTTAAATTTATTTAATTTTTTTTTTAAATCAACAAATGTACGTTAGAAAAACTAAGTGGATCAGTTTCCATTGACAAGCATTTGATGCATTTTAATAACAAGCAAATATGATACTCTTAAGTAAGCTTACTGAATGGCATTTCATACATTGAACGTTCTATGTATGATGCTAGTTGCGCAAAGATTAATGCGAAGGCCTTTGACGTAATGTTGGACTAGGTTCATAATATTCCAGAAATATATGGCGCCGCTTTCATTCAAAGAGAGTCAGGAACATTTGAGGTAGGAGAATAATAAATTAATATCTTTTTCAGTCGCATGACGGCTGTTATTCAAATGAAATGTATTTTGGCAATTCCAAGAAATTTGTATCTTAAGAAGATACTCATATAGCGAAAAGTAATCGCAGTGTAAACTTTATTTCTTTAGAACATACACGTACGATATTGCACTTAAATGTATGTAAAGTTTCAAACGTTTTTCAAACTTTTCTGAGTCACATTCCAATAAATATAATAATTTGTGTACAAAATGTTCCTTTTGATTTGCCGATAAGAGCTAGATTACATGGTTCTACTGACCTTTTTTCGTTTTGATTTTAAAAGGATCTTAAATGATTTCTTACTTTTGTATCCCGTTAATTAGCAGAGTTCATTATCTAAGTGAATCAAGAAGTTTTCGTCCCACTATTTACATTATTTACAAAATTATATTTTTTCTTGCATTACAGGCCAAACACGTGGTAGATATAACAATGAAGAAACATAAAGCAGTAAAAAGACAGCTTGTTGACAGCTATTCGAAGTTCATTGAGATCACGAATATGGACACTTTCAAGAAAGAATTACAAAAACCACTGAACGAGAAATTTCCTGACTTTATCAATAAGATGAAGGCTAGCTTTGAAACTCTTGAGAAAGATCCATCAGAGTTTCAAATTGTCGTTACTGGTGAGAGATTTTCTTCTCAATAGTTTATTTTTACGAAAATAATGTTTGTCAACGATCATTTTGTGGATCTCACAAAATGTACAATGTGAGATTGTTTTGATAGATAGAGAGATAGGTCAGCTGCACTTCCCACCATCCCTGAAACAAAACATCTCCCAACTTCAGACCACTTTGTGCTGTTCATTTTGCACTGTTTAACAGTTAAGTAAATTTTCAAAATGGTGATCTACCCATGATACCGAATTACGACAAACGTTTTCAGTCATGATTTCCCGAAGAACTCTCCCACAACAGTCGTTGAGAAAGTATTACAAAGTATTTTTCATAAATCTCCATCGGGACAGCCACAAAACCTTGTCTTCTCTGTATCGAAACTTTTGAGGTTTTATTTAAAGAATACAGTTCAAGCACTGTTGACTGAGATTAACTTTACTTTGCTTAATATTGTACTTTAACTAGATCATGTAGATCATATCTCGGCTTTATATAATATGTTATGAAAAATAGCTTCTTTTTTTTCTTAACAGGTGAGACAAGTGCAGGCAAAAGTACTTTTTTGGATATTTTACTCGGAGAGAAGATTCTGCCAAGTGATATATTGCACACTACATCATGTGTATGCAGATTGCACAACAGTATCGAAAAAAAAGTATTAACTGGGGATACTAAAGAGTACAAACCATTGTGGTTAACTTCGGACGATCCTAAGGAGATAGAAGACGTGCTGATTAAGATAATCGGCCCCAAACAACTGGCAGAGGACAATAATACGACGTCCTTGAGAGCAGTTGATATTTACTGGCCTGTACCATTGCTGCAGGTTCGTAAGCTGTCACAATATCCGATGAAATTGTATTTGAATTCTAATATATTAGACATGTTAATAGCGAAACATTTGTTTAAGATGGTAAGTAAGGATATTGGTAATATTATATCCAAGAATTTCGAGTATACCTGGAATGATCCTTATTTCCTGAAAGAACATTAGAATACAAAATTTCAAAACACAAAGCATATCTCCGAGTTGAATTATTGAATATACAGTTTTATTAAAAATGAAAATATTACTTGTATGTATAAAATGTATTAGTACATAATTTGGCTCTGTATGTAGCTCAGTGACCATAATATAGCACGAACTCCAAGGTTCTTGTGCATATCAGAGTGCTTTGTAAATCCTAGTGGAACAATTGAAGCAAGATTTCTGTTTGCATCTTGTAGTTTAGTTTCCATCAAGCTGTTACCGTTTTAAAAAAAACTGATTCTGACACAAACTGGTATTGAAAAGTAAAGAGAAATACTATATGGTCCTATTATTCCTATAAAAATACTCTGACAATTGAATCTTAGATCTCAATTTTAGGAAGACGTCATTCTCGTCGATACACCAGGAATAGGCGAAACGACTTCATTAACAAAACAAATCGTTGAATACCTACCAAAGGCAGATGGATATATTGTCATGATCAATAGTTTCAATGCAGGTGGAGTTAATCAAGATATGGTATGTATGATTGATTTGAAACACTATCAATGTTCAAACGTGTTTCATTCTCGATATTCACCCCACCCCCTTTCCATTCAAAAGTGTGAACAATGTGATCTTTCATGTCCTACCTGGTATGTGTATGTGCATGTGTTAATGTGTGGATAACATCAATAAGTAACTTGATATTTCAAGCCGTCGCAAACGATTAAGAGATTTAAAAAGTTTCGTCCACCCTTTTTGGGACTTGGCTTGGATACTGGTATGGAATCAAAGCAAATATGTTATTATGAAGAAAGAATGGGATTTCTGGTAACTTGCAGCAGACAACGAGCGCCATCCAGCTTCGAAATTGCCGCCTGCCTGTGGGACCCAAAGCCAATTAGAATTACGTTGGATTAGTTTGGGTCATGTGGTCCACTAAATTCTTCTGTTTGTAACTTCCATGTTTTATTATTTTGTGGTCTTCACTAGTTTCATCCAACATATCTAGACACAGAGGCTTTGCGTGAGATAAAATACATGAAAAGATCCAGGAAAAAAACAACATGTGAACACTATCTAATGTAAAAATCCTTGGTATTTGCGAGACGTATTTAAAAAGTTCTGAACATTAGTGCGCTGTACAACAAAGTTCTTTATTAGTGAACTGTACATCAGTGCATCCACTCAATGTTCTCTCCATGCACTTCTACACACTTTTTCAGTCTAATTATTCAATTATTATTTGCCATTTGTATTCACTTTTGGTATGTTGTTCACACACTGGAAAACTGCACTTCCAACCACATGGCGGCTTCCGAATCGTCGGCCCCTTAGCAAACCTTTGATAAATTAATTCAGCCAAAAAATAGTTGAAGCTAAATTATGGTTCTAAGGAGGATGTGGCAAAGTTTGGATGCTGTACTCCTTCATTAAGTCTGCCACGGCGGCGGAGTTATGTCCCCGTGTGTTGTCATGGAGTAGATGGATAATTCGGGAATGGTGCGCGGACGGGTGGTTCGGTGGTGTTTTGCAATTTTTGGTAACACTTTGGAGGCATAAAAATGTCCAGTGACACTAGCAGAGTCAGGCATATGCACCACGACGACCTGGCCTTTCGCATCGAAACATAATGCATTATATAACTCTCTTGACAGTATGACTACGTCGAGCGATTTGAGGCGTCTGCCCTTTTTTCACCGATCCAAACCTTATTAGTTTTTCTTAAGTCGGATTTAAAAATGTAAATCCATCTTTCATCACCCGTGACATTCTCATTCAAACGTCCATGCTCAGACTTTTCATATTTGGCGAGTAGATGTTTGGCAACTTCAACCCGAGTCTGTTTTTGATTAGCCACCAGCAAGTGACGGACCACCTCGAAATTGTACGATATCACAGAGAAATACATCCGTTTGGCATAGTATTGTCCATTTACCGTGGTGTTCTCTGGTACCATCTCTTTCAAAATTATTCCTTGTGTGTTGAAGAACATAATACTCATAATCTTTGCAGTAGATTTGGACAGACATATTGTATAGGCTATGGCGAAATTGTATGCTTGGGTTCAAAGTAGTGTATCCAAGTTTCATCACATGTAATTATTATAGTCAATAAATTATAGCCTTCTGCTTTGTGCCTGCATAATAGTACCCTGCAGATTTTGACCATAAAACCATTTGTTATTTATCAAGTAATATAGACATCTAACGGGCACAAACCCTATGCATTCCTAATTCCTTGGTCAGAATTTTCTCTGCACTTCGGTATCAAATACCGAAAATGTCTGCTAACTCCTGAACAGTAATACATCTGTCTTTCCCCACATATACTTCCAAAGAATCGACTATTTTGAAAGAAAAGTCACTGACCTACCTTTCTTATATTATTTTTAACAGTCTCCCTACCATCACTAAAACGTTTCATCCATCTACTGATTCCAGATTTAGCAAACGCTTTAGGTTCATAACAGCAAAAAAGCCATCTTTTATCTGTGTAAAGGATTTTCCTAATCTTGCATAAAATTATATAATCACTCTGTTTGAATACGGACTCATCACCATTTTTTTGCCACCGCGACTACATAGATGACATAGACGAAGATGACGTAACTACAATTGTGACGTCATCGACTTAAAAATGACGTAACGTCATCAACTGAGACATTTTCAATTATGCACGTGCTAGTTTGTTTTTTTTACAAAATTGGGTTGCTTTGTATAGAAGATATCGTATTTGTTTTAGACGTTTACGATCAACCCTCGTATTTGATATTTTAAGAACAACCAATAGCATCACATTTCACATTTCTTACTCAGACTTGGCATGGTTGGCTTGGACGCTGGATTTAATCTCGATCATCTACAGCGTTCATGTCATCATGATAAAAGCAATTGCTATCCAGAAATAATACAGGATGTGGGATTTGTAGCAAATGTGAACCCAACTGACCCAGAAAAAAACCATGAGGAGAGTACGACAAATCAAACAGAATATTCGTTCTAGAGTAGCAGCTTTTCAGGTGCTCTAAATATATTAGATGAAAGTAGTGAAGGTCACTTTAGAATACAAACGTGCTTCCAGTTGGATACAGCATATGCAAAATGAGTACATAAATACGGGTAGATTAAAACTGTATCACTGTGTCAGACTACCTGACAGTTCAGTTTAATTTACCTGAACTCAGTGACTTTTCCCCACTACAGCCATTCGCGCATGGAATGCTGCATCAATAAGAGAGAGACAGCCAATGTTTAGGGACCATTTCTCTTCCAAAATTCTACTCTAACTTTTAAAGGATAATATTGAATATATTTTACCAGGATTAGGAATAATCACATTTTTAGGCAGACCTGGAGTGTTATGACTCTATGGTCTAAGAAAAATGTAACAGAAAGAAAGTGAAACCAACAAATCAAGTAAAAATCAACAAGCAATTTATTACTAGATAATTAAAATGAAAAATAAAAAAGTCACTTACAGTAATGTGTTTTGAAATCCTAATAATCCAATAAGAATGATTGTTCTAATCACAAGTCCTAAATATAGAATGTTCCGAATTCACGGCTGTGTCCTTGAATGTTATGATGTGCTAATGGTCTCCAAAGTCCTGATGTACTAGTAATCTTTGATGTGCTGATATCAAAATGAAGTATTCCAAAATATCTGAATTAGTTCACTTAAATTCCAAAATCATCAATTAAAAATCCAAAATCCAAAAGTTTATGAGCACTGTTATAATCCAATGAATATTTAAAATAATTCCTCTCTTAGAATTTGGAATGAATTTTCACAACTGTAATAGCTCTTTACAAGACTGATGGTAATGTCAAAACTGAAAAAATGTCCACCAAACATGGTATATATAAAGATTGGTCACATGACAGAATGTTCTAGAATATGAGTCATCTTAATGGAATTCTAACTGTAAACAAAATTCAAATTGACCTTCAAATTGAGAAAACATATTGATCAAAACAACCTAATTCAAGGACACTAGTTAAACATGTTTTTCCTGATAACATTAAGATTTAAGCAAATATTAAAGTGAAGAAACAATTATAATTTCCTAAAATATTTATAATTATATTTTATAAACATCATACATAACACCTCCCCTCATAAAGAAAAAGAAAGATTTATATAATAAAGCTTTCTTTTGAATATACATCTAATACTATAATAACCAAAATTACATAAGAACATGTTTTATGATACTGGACTTAATTACATCAATCAATATTACATTTCTAGGCACGTGAGAGTGCATCTGCAATCACATTGTCTTCCTGAATCAATACTCCACCAACCCCTACATCACTTGCATCAACAGATAATTTAAATGATTGGCTGAAATTTGGTGCAGAAAGAACTGGTGCATTCTTAAGCATTGCCTTTAACTTGTCAAAAGATTCCTGACACTTGTCAGACCAATGAAATTTGGTTTTCTTACTCAATAAACTTGTTAAAGGTTCAGCAATTTTGGAAAAATTGGAACAAAATTTCCGATAATATCCAGCCATACCTAGAAATCGCATCAGTTGCTTTTTACAAATTGGAACTTGAAATTCAGAGATAGCTTTGACCTTAGCTTCTATAGGTTTAACTTGACCTTGTCCCACAATATGTCCTAAAAATGTGACACAAGCATGGCAAAACTCACTTTTGCTCAAATTAATTGTCAGATTCGCATCGCTGAGTCGATCAAAGAATTTTCGAATGGTTTCCAAATGATCTTCCCAGGTGTTGTTGTAGATAATGACGTCATCGATATAAGCGTCACAATTATCAAGACCAAATGTTATCATGTTCATCAGACGTTGAAACGTTGCAGGCGAATTTTTCATTCCAAACGGCATGACTTTATATTGATAAAGTCCATCTGGAGTTACAAATGTTGAAATTTCTTTTGCCCTTTCCGTCAGTGGAATTTGCCAGAATCCTTTTAAAAGGTCAAACTTGGTGACATATTCCGCATTTCCAATTTTATCAATGCAATCGTCCATTATTGGGATTTGAAATGAATCAGTTTTGGTGACACTGTTGACTTTTCTATAGTCAGTACACATACGGAATGTATTATCTGGCTTGGGAACAAGAATACATGGTGAACTCCAGTTACTTTTACTTGGTTCTATGAAATCATTCTCCAGTAAATACTGAATTTCTTTCTTCAGATAGTTCTGTTTGAGAGGATTCATCCTATAAGGATGCTATTCATTTCTTTCCTGTTGTTGTAGATGTGAAAGTTTCTGGTCTAGGTTGTTCAATATTTCTGAATTCCGAAGATTGGTTATACCAGAGTCACTATAGTCTGATCGTATTCCATCGTTGATATCTTCACTGTGTGGGACAGGTACAACTAAATTAACAGAATAATTAGCTGGGCTATCTCTGTCAAAATATTCCTTTAACATATTTATATGACAAAGTTGTTTCTGTTTCCGTCTCCCAGGAGTATTAATGATATAATTTAAGTCATTTACTTTCTTTTCAACGGTATAAGGACCATAAAATTTAGCCTGAAGAGGATTCTGAGGTATGGGAAAGAGAGCCAGAACTTTGTCACCAGGTTTAAAACTCCTTTCCTGTGAATTTCTGTCATACCTTAATTTCATTTTTGACTGGGTAGTGTGAAGATTAGTTCTTGCTACTTCACAGGCCTTTGACAACTTGTATTTGAAATCAGAAACATAATCAAGAAGATTAATCTTTAAATCTTCATTTGAAAGAAGTTTCTCTTTCAATAATTTCAGTGGTCCACGGACAGTATGACCAAAAACTAGTTCAAAGGGGCTAAAACCCAACGACTCTTGAACTGATTCCCTAACAGCAAACAACAACAAATGAACACCATCATCCAAATCCTTTTCTGTATCAAAGCAATATGATCGAATCATATTCTTCAAAGTTTGATGAAATCTGTCCAAAGCACCTTGACTTTCAGGGTGATGGGCAGAAGATTTAAACTGTTGGATGCCTAATTCATGCATAACTTGTTGGAAAATTCCAGACATAAAATTTGACCCTTGATCTGACTGGACAGATTTGGGAAGGCCAACAAGTGTAAAAAACTTCACCAAAGCTTTCACAATAGTTTTAGTTTTTATATTTCTCAGAGGAATTGCCGCTGGAAATCTTGTAGATGCACACATGATGGTCAACAAGTATTGGTTGCCTGACTTGGTTTTAGGTAAAGGACCAACACAGTCTACTATTATTCTACTAAATGGTTCATCAAATGCAGGAATAGGTTGCAGATGAGCCTTAGGTATCTTCTGATTGGGTTTTCCTACCATTTGACAAGTGTGACAAGATCTGCAGTATTTAGAAACATCACTTTTGAGTTTCGGCCAATAAAAATGATTTAAGATCTTGTGATAAGTCTTACGGACTCCTAAATGACCAGCCAAAGGAGTTTCATTCGCTAAATTAAAAATTTAATGTCTATATGACTTAGGAACAACAATTTGATAGCTCACTGACCACTCGTCACCAGCGAGTACATCAGGTGGTCTCCATTTCCTCATAAGGACCCCATTTTTCACAAAGTAACACACTGGAACTTGTGTGGCTTCAGTTTCACTAATAGCCCTCTGAAACAAACAAGATATCTCGGGATCTTGCTCCTGTTCAACGACAAGGGATTGTCGTTTGTCATCCTGATTAGAACAAAGAGAATGAGTTGCCAAAAGAGGATCACTGTGATCAATACCATTTGATTGATCAATACCTGATGAAAAAGTGACCTCATAAAAAAAACTGACCAATACATGTGTCAGCTAAAGGAATAATATCCTGATCAACATCACTCTCAAGAGCTCTTTTTGCCATAGCTCTAGTAACTGCACAAGCAGGGTACAAATCAGGGATTTCAGTTTCGACAGGATCAACTTTCTGATCCAAACAAGGCTTGTCAGTTACAAGTGGATTAACCACAACCTAATCTCCAGCTAGGTCATTGCCTAGTAATAAATGAACACCCTCTATGGGTAAAGAAGTCACTGCCCAAACAGTCACAGGTCCAGAAACTAAGTCTGATGCCAAATTTACACAATGAAGAGGAACATTTACAAAGCCGCACTCAACTCCCTGAACAAGAACACTTTCACTTGAAGAAGACTCCTCAGTCAAAGGCAAAGTACTTGATAATAAAAGACTCTGAGAAGCTCCAGTGTCCCTTAATATTTTAATTGGGATAGGTTTGGCAGAATCACCAATAAGTGATATAGAACCTTCTGACATGAATGGGTCATAAGCCTCCAAAATAGAATCAGACTGGGGTTTATTTGACCCAACAAATGTATTGCTTTCAATACAAGACCGTGACCTTGACCTCGTAGAAATAAGAGCATTTGTAAAAGCTCTGTCTTTACTCTGTTGCTTATTTTTCAACTTGAAGCAATCAGAAATAACGTGCCCTTTCGTTTTACAATAAGTGCACGTAGAAAGAGATAAGGATTTCTGATCAGTCTTATCAGATGTTTGATTCCTAACAGTTGTGCTGTTGTGAAATTTGGAAGTACTCGAATGAGATTGAAATGGTTTTTACCAGAAAACTGCTGAGAGGACGACTTATTGCCAAATGAAATTTTGTGAGTCAAGGAATAATCATCAGCCATACGAGCAGCATTTTCCAAAGTTTCCACATTCTGCTCGTCAAGATAGGTTTTAACATCACTATGGATGCACCTCTTGAACTCTTCAATTAATACGAGCTGTCTGAGGTTATCATAAGCTTGATCAACTTTCTTGGCTGAGCACCACCTATCAAATAGTTGTTCTTTATCCCTTGCAAATTCGACATGAGTTTGTCCAGTTTCTTTTCTACAATTCCTAAACCTTTGTCGATATGCCTCTGGTACCAGCTCATAAGCTTTCAAGATGTACTCCTTAACCACATCATAATCGGTGCTTTGTTGTACTGATAGTGAAATGTAGACTTCACGAGCTTTGCCAATAAGTACACTTTGTAATAACAAAGTCCAATGCTCTCTGGGCCATTTCAAGTTTTCAGCTATTTTCTCGAAATGAAGAAAGTATTTATCTACTTCTTTTTCCTGAAAAGGGGGTACTAACCTAATATATCTAGTAACATCAAAACCTGGACTTGTGTTTAAAGGAGTGGAGTGTGCTCTGTTTGCCAGTTCTAATTCTCTTAACTTAAATTGCATTTCCCTTTCTTCTCTTTGCATCTGCATTTGAATTTGTCTCTCTTCTTTCTGCATTTGTATCTGCCTCTCTTCCTTCTCTCTCTCTCCATCTGTATTTGCCTCTCTTCTTTCTCTCTCTCTCCATCTGCCTCTCTTCTTTCTGCATTTGTATCTGCCTCTCTTCCGTCTCTCTCTCCATCTGTATTTGCCTCTCTTCTTTCTATCTCTCCATCTGCCTCTTTTCTTTTTCTCTCTCTCTCTCTCTGAATCTGAAGCTTTGCCAATTCTAAATCCATCTGGTTCTTTAACTCTAATTCCCTTAATTTCCTGTCAGAACCAGATACAGGCTTTCTCTTCAAACTTAAAGCACTATTTTCAAAAATTCCCTTTCCTACTAAATACTGAATTAAAATAATCTTTATCTCCTGTTTTGTCAATGATACTTTTGCCTCAGATAGACTGTATCTTCTGGCAAGCTCGAGCAACTCATCCTTTCTCATGCACTCTAACCTCTCCTGGGTAGGTTTTGAAATGAAATTCTGAACATTAGATGCCATAGTAAATGCTTGTTGGTTTCACACACAAAAATTTCTCTATTTAAAATCTTTGCCAAAGACAAAAAAAAATTCAGAGACAAAATCAATATGAATTTCAAAAATAACTTTAATATCTCTAATATGGTTTAAAGAAATTGAGATCCCGGACGAGCCCCCAATTTCTGTTACGACTCTATGGTCCAAGAAAAATGTAACAGAAAGAAAGTGAAACCAACAAATCAAGTAAAAATCAACAAGCAATTTATTACTAGATAATTAAAATGAAAAATCAAAAAAGTCACTTACAGTAATGTGTTTTGAAATCCTAATAATCCAATAAGAATGATTGTTCTAATCACAAGTCCTAAATATAGAATGTTCCGAATTCACGGCTGTGTCCTTGAATGTTATGATGTGCTAATGGTCTCCAAAGTCCTGATGTACTAGTAATCTTTGATGTGCTGATGTCAAAATGAAGTATTCCAAAATATCTGAATAAGTTCACTTAAATTCCAAAATCATCAATTAAAAATCCAAAATCCAAAAGTTTATGAGCACTGTTATAATCCAATGAATATTTAAAATAATTCCCCTCTTAGAATTTGGAATGAATTTTAACAACTGTAATAGCTCTTTACAAGACTGATGGTAATGTCAAAACTGAAAAATGTCCACCAAACATGGTATATATAAAGATTGGTCACATGACAGAATGTTCTAGAATATGAGTCATCTTAATGGAATTCTAACTGTAAACAAAATTCAACCTTGACCTTCAAATTGAGAAAACATATTGATCAAAACAATCTAATTCAAGGACACTAGTTAAACATGTTTTTCCTGATAACATTAAGATTTAAGCAAATATTAAAGTGAAGAAACATTTATAATTTCCTAAAATATTTATATTATTATATAAACATCATACATAACATGGAGGCAAATATGTGATTATGATGATGTCAGTGAGTATCGCTCTGACTACGCTGGAACTAGCAGCGATGTCTTTAATGATAATCTTGAAAATGCATCCACTGACTTGTAAGAAACAGCATTCTGTGCCTTACAGCTAGAGCTTCTGTGGCCAAAGACTACTGGAAATATAGCAGAAAACAGAACAAATAAATATAGTTTTCGGTTTTCCGTATCATTACATTTACATAATTTAGTGAATGTATTGCTTTTCCATCAACATCCTTTTCAAATGGTGGGAAATTTGTTATAAAAGATCTGGGACAAACAAGTCTTGTGGTGGGTCAGCTTCTTTAAAATGTTACAGGCTATGTTAGCCAGTAAAATATTTTAATTAACTTTGAACACGGGCATTATCAATGCTCAGTATAACTTTAGCGATCTTTAACAAACATGCATCAATATATTGTTCAAACAACGTCGGTGTCAAATGAAGTTTTCCCAGTAAACTCTCGAATTCAGTAACTCGTTTCGTCTTTTAATTTTTCTTGTTTAATTTTTCTACAGCTTAGATCCTAAAGCATGATTTAACTTGGCCCTGAAATAAAAACTAAATGAATGTGGTTGAAACTGTTTATCTCAATCTTTCATTTGCTTTCAAGTATATTTAAAATACCTAGAAGACTTTGCTGAGTTATAAACAGGAGATGAACGTTTTCAAACTATGAAAAAATGTATGTTTTGAATAAGAAAATGAATTAATACACTACAGTGATCACTGCTGCTTGAATTTCGCATATTCTTATTGAAGCCTGTTTCCCTTGAAACCCTTCGTTATATTGTTTTTATTTTGTTTTAAAATCTAATTTTGTTTATCTCATAATTGTTTAGGAGGGGTTGTGTTGTTCTTACTTACAATTTAGTTATCGACCTTTCGTATCATGGGACCCAAACATATAAGGCATAGGCAACGTCATATAAAAGAAACAAAACTAACGAATGATATTATGGAGTATATGAGAGAAAAAGAAAGGAGGTTGTTTTTGTGTTTTTAACTATGTTTTTAAAAACACCAAAGCAACTCCCTTATCTATTCTCCTTCATAATCTCAGTATGACACGGCCCAAGGAAAACTACACTGTGCACATGCAAGGAAAGAAAAAAAAATTATGAAGTGGATAATAAACCAAGACTAGCTGGTAGTTTTTAGAATAAGATAACAAATATGGAGAATATCCTCCCTATGAGGGTGAGAAAAAAAGATGTCAAGACGAAAATATATTGTATAAGCAGCTTGTGGCTTCCTATGGACGTTGTCAAGCACTCATTGGGTGCTGTGAAGAACACACAGGACACAATAACTTTGTTCGGATTATTGCTACGTACTTTAACGCGTTAAGGGACTATTTATGCAGGTGCTTTAAAATGGTGGCCATGTATATAGTAATATTGAACATTTGGAGGCACAAGGGGAATTAACATTTCGCTGTAGGTTTACATGTGCGGACACTTTCTGGGCACAATGGGAAAATTTCATATGTTAAAACATTTATAGGTTTAACATGCAGGGGACACTTGAAGGCATAACGTATATATAATAAATAAATGTATAGGGCACAACATGAATGGTAATATTAAAATATTTAGATACTATCCAACATACCACTTTTTGGATTACTATCCAACAACCCACATTATAACATCAACGCACCGTGTGTAGTGACCAATACTCCACATATACTATCCCACACGCCGTGTGTTGTGACCAACACCCAGTAATATACTACCCAACACCCCACAATATACCATCAATACACCGTATGTAGCGATCAATACCCCACATATACTATCCAACACGCCGTGTGTACTTACCAATAACCCCACATATACATATCGAATATATCGTATGTAGTGACCAACGCCCAGTCATCTACACACCCAACACTCCACATTATACCATTAACACGCCGTGTGTTATGACCTGCTGCTTAGTGGCTATATGCATATATCCGAGATTTATATACAAAGCATCATGTTGGAGGTGTCAGTAAATTTGCATATATTGCAATGATGTTATAAATATCTTCAATCAAGGGAACCAGCTCATAATAATACTAAAATGAACGAGACTAAAAGTAGTACTAACATTCCAAACTTTTCACGGACTTAAGAGGAGACTTACATTCCCCCCCCCCCCCGAACTTTAGAATAAAATGGCCGAGACTAAAAGTACCATTAAAATTCCGAAATTGTCACGAACTTTAGCCCAGACTAAAAACCAAAATTCGTAAAAAATTTTAAAGTATTGGTATAAACTAAAAGTAGTGCTAAAATTCCAAACCTCAACGGAATTTAGTGGGGGAAAAAAATCTCCGGAAAATTTTTAAAATATGGTAGATATTAAAAGTTATACTACTACTAAAATTTATAAACTAATATGGAATTTAGCAGAGATTAAAAAGAAATGTCCGCAAAATGTAGAATATGTAAAGAGACATCTTACAAATTGTTAAAAAAAAAATAATTGAAAGTAAACATTTTTATTATTTTTCAAAAATCAAAATAAAACAAATCATATATAATTGAGCAAAGACTGAAAAATGTCCAGACAAATTTAACAATTTCTGAAATGTTTTACAGATTGTAAAAATAAAAGTTAAAATTTTGATCATTTTGTTCTTAATTGTGAAATACATGTATAAAAAATTTAACACCTAACACATACTAACCAACACCCTTTATTAACTATCCAACACCCCACACGTACAATCCAACACGCCATGTCTTGGCCGTAAAGGTGTGTTTGAGTATCTTGTCTGTACTAACAGAACAAATCAAGACAAATATACACTTACGTGTTTTGGTATATTCTCCTGACTTAGAATCACAAGGAAATTTCAAAAACACACCACAAAATTCAACTTGTTCTCCTTCTTTCTTTGCTCTATTTTTCTTTAGAATTTTCTTATTGACATGCTTTCTTCTTTTGCTGTTTATTCTGCTTGTTTTGCCTTCTTGAATCTTTTTACTGTAATGGGCTCTTCTTCTGCATCTGAAGAACACTCCTTTTCCTTGTTCTCTTTTCTCTTGGACACACAGAAGACCAATGCCCTTTTTCTTGACATTTATAACAGGCATCCTTTGTTTAACCTCTATTTATAGTCCATTTTCTTTGACAACGTACACATTTTGGAGCCCAATGTCCTTTCTCTTAACAGACATAGCAGGTGTCTTGACTTTTTCTGGAGTGGAGTAGTAGTCTTTTAGGAAGTGATATTTTGAATGACTCTCTTGTAAATCTATGAAAAGAAGTGTGATCTGCTGTGACTCTTCCATCTTGACAGATTGAAAGTAAATTCTCTATATATAGGGAGAGAGTGTGTACTCAAGTCAAATTACATTTTGAATCGATATGAAACGATCACATATTTTCAAGAAGAAACCAGAAGCCAATCGATGACGACGTTCTGTGTCACCCAGCACTCTCCAAGCAGTATTAGACAAGTTCACGATAGCGATTTTGAAGAAGACATGAGTAATCCTGAGCCAATACAATCTACCTCTACTACAAGACCTAGAGAGTCAAGATCCACGAAAACAAAAGTAGTTCGGTGCATTCTGAAGATTATTTTCACATTCCAGTTAATCAAAATGTGACTTCCAGAAAATTTAGAAGAACGGCTTACACTTACACTCTTAAATTTAAATAATCAAGTCGCAATGATTGTCATGTGTGTGCATGTACTATTCATAAATTTGCCACAAAGAATATGTTGGTAGACGAAAGCTAACACACACGACACGGCGTCCTAAATTAAAAGGAATCTTCTCGTCTTGTGGAATCAGTTCTTATAAAAGTACTTGATAATCCACTAAGTCTTGAACAGGATCATTGACTTTCTTCCGTGGAATTTGGTGACAGAGGTGGTGGCAATTTCATTGGCACGAACCTGTTACACACAAGCTGTAGTGTATGTATATCCTACCATCAAACGGTTTCTTAATAATAACAAGTAATTTGTAAAACTAAAAAAAAATCTTTAAAAAAATATTTTAAAAAAAATAATGTATCACCTGTTCTTTACTGGTAACAAGTCCATTAAATCTAAACAATTAACTAGATATATTGGCAACTCTATTAGGGGTCAAAACTTAAAGGAATTGTATCGAGACAAAATATAAAGAGAAAGGATATGTGAAAAGTCTGGTGCACGGAGATTGATATGAGAAAATCCTAATGCCAGTAAGTAGGTAATATATGTGAATTTTGGGATACAAGTACTTTAAAATATGGGTATTTAACATCAAGGCAATAATTTTTGGTTTTGGGTCTTTATGACCTCTAACGTAAAAAGTAATGTTAGAAATGTCCATAGGTTTAACATTATGAGTCTCTGTGACATCTAACGGTAAATTGACTGTTAAAACTACACATACTAACCTATAGGCCGTTTGGAGTGACCAACACTAAGTTATCTACTATCCGAAACCCAGTTAACTATTAGCCATCACCCACACTATACCATCAAAACTCCGTTTGGAGTGACTATCACTCAGTTATCTACAATCCGGCACACTGTTATTTACTACCCCAAACCCACACTATACCATCAACACGCCGTTTGGAATGACCATCACATTGGGATATACTATTCAACACACAGTTATGTACTATCTGACACGTCGTTTGGAGTGACCATTACACAGTTATTTATTTTCCATCACTCAGTTGTATGTTATCCAACACCCACACTTTACCACCAACACGCCGTTTGGACTGACCAACACCCAGTTACTTATCATCCAGCACCCAATTATTTAATCTCCAACACTCACAATATCTCATCAACACGCCGCTGGAGCGACCAATAATGTACACTGACTATCCAATACTCTGTTCAAGCGGCAACCAACTCCCAGTTATTTATTACCCTAAATCCCCACATTTACTATCCATTGAAAAAGGGGTACGAATATACACAGACTTTACTTACAAACACACAAATATACTATCACTCAAGAGGCTAGGATGTAAAAAAACGAGAATGAAATTATATACACACGTTCACACACAAGCAGGATAGGAGTGCGTACACACATCATACCCACAAACATACTTATATACTATCACACAAGAGGGAAATGGTGGTTAAGAAATTAGGTGTTTTTGTCTGTTTGCCATCGTAGAGGGTGTCGGCCATTTTATTTTAAGACAATTTTTTAAAGTTTCCACTAACTACGAACTTGTTTTAGAAGTCTATTATTTTTTAAATTTGTATTTTCAATGTGTTTTCTTAACTTTTATTTTCAATTGTAATTTTCCAAATTTCATTCTTTTTAAATTTTCATTTTCCATTTTCATTTTCAGATATCTGTTTTTCGATTTTCATCTTCAAATTTAACTTTCCAAATTTGTTTTCAAATTTTTCTTTTAAATTTTTCGTTTAAAGTTAAGCCTTTGAAATGTCTTTTTTTTTCAATTTTCATTTTCAATTTTGTTGTTAAATTTTTTTAATCGAATTCAGTTTTTCAATTTTAATTTTGTATTTTGTATTTTTAATTTTCATTTTGAATTTGTTTGTTTTTGCAAGTTTCAAATATTTCTTGCACAATTTTTATTTCTTAATTTTCGTGTTCAATTTTAATTTATAATTTCATTTCAATTTGATATTTTTAAATTTTAGCTTCAATTGTTGTGTTTTCAATTTTCATTTCTGAATTTTCATTTCAAATTTTCATTTCTCAATTTTTTTTCAGTTTAAATTTATAATTTTCATTCCAATTTTGGTTGTTAGATTTTAATCTTCAAATACTTGCTTTAAATTTTCTATTCTTAATTTTGATTTTAGATTTTCATGTTCAATTTTGTTTTAAACTTTTTTTATTTTCATTTTCAAATGTTTAGTTTTGAATTTTTTTTCCTAATTTTTATTTTCAATTTTCATTTTTCAATTTTTTTTAAGTTTCATATTTTATTTTCATTTTTTAGTTTTATTCTCATTTTCCTTTTTATTTTCAATGTTCGATTTCACATTTGGTTTTTTAATTTTCATTTTGAAATATTTGGTTTTTCAATTTTCATATTTTCATGTTCATTTTCATTTTCATTTTCAATTTTTTTTTCAATATTCATGTTCATATTTGGTTTTTAAATTTTCATTTTTTTTTTTTTTTAATTTTCATTTTCATTTTCAATTTTCAATTTTAGATTGGTGACGTTCTTTTGGATAGATTGTCTTGTTGTGCCAAACCAAAGATTGAAAGTGAGAAAGTAAATATTTTCTGTTCAAGATTGAAAACGGTAAAACTCAAATAACATACTCTTCTATAGACATTAAACAGGATGGAGAGAGAGAGAGAGAAAGTTATGCATCGAACATGGAGTGTTTGTACTTGTTAAGAAAAGACTTTTCTGTCTATCTCTAAACATGCGAAGGGTAGTAGCACTTGCACACATTATACCTACAAACATACTTATAGTTTAAGTTTTAGTTTTCCTTTATGGAAGTCATTGACATATACAGCCCTTTCCACAACCGCTTAGATCACTTAGAAAGGAGATACCACTTAAATGATTGCCAAATGAAACGAAAACAAAATCCCTCCATTATAATTACCTCTCTTGTGTCATAGTGTACAAGTATGTTTGTGGGTATAGTGCCAGTAAGCAATGCGAATGTTTTGAACGTCTGAGGCATCATCTAAGAAGAGAAAAAATCAACACAGTTGATTTGGTTCCCATTGGTAAAAGAAAACTATAAATTGGAAGATATGAACGGGTAAGTTATAAAAGGAACTTTTTAATTGCCTGAGTTACAGCGAGTGACTAAGAAAGAAGACGACTTGTACGATATCAAAAATCATTCTCGATCAAAGAGCACGTAAAGAAAACGTTCGTTGGAAAGGATATCCACCCTATTTCAATCCTTAGATTGCTGATTCACAAATCGACTATAAAAAATAAAAGTTACGAACATCCTCTTAAACACAGCGATATCTCCTTCCCAGAGTTCATGTTTTTAAGAACTACAAAAACAGCAACAACAACAACCACTGTGGGTGTAGTGTGGAGAATGTGTCCCTAAAAATCAAATCGTGTTTCTTCTGCCAAATCTTTGTGGCGTATTGTGTCATTGCAGCAGCCATTAGAAATTTGAGTTTGCGACAAGGAGATAAACAACTGTGGACTATTTTGCTCAGCAGTTGTATTGGTTATCTTCTTCCCAGTCCCTGGTTGAAATATACCGAGAGTAACAACAACAACGGTAGCTTCCCCAACGCCAGTCAAAGCAACCAACTCTTCCAATCACAGTAGCAGCCTTTTTCTGGAACCCTCTTTGGAGCATCACCCTTTTACATCGTGAAACTCCTCAGAGACCAGAACAATCGAATTATTAATAATCAATTTTATTTAGCTTTACCTACTGACAGTTCTATGGATATGTTTCCCAACAACACATTATGTTTTTTCACAGCCAAATTACCTCAAGCCAAGCTCATTGGGAAGTAGCTTTTGGTAGAAATCACTTATCCCACTCAAGTCAAGAATATGTTTGGAGATCAAACACCTTGGACAAAAATGATTCTCTCATTCACGAATCCAAAACAAAAAACAAAAAAAAAAAACAAAAACAAAAAAAAAAAACAGCGAATACCCAATTAAATATCTATTTCATGAGAATTTCTAAGGATTTTATTTTGATGCTCAATATCTCGTTGAAACGATTTAAGCTATTTTCATGGATCAGTTCTGCAGAGCATTGGAGAAAACTTACCGAAGTGTACTGATCGATTACCATCAAATTGCTCATCGTCTTAAAATGTATCTTTTCCCAGTTTGTTTACATTTCTAGGTGGAAAAACAAACATAGCACCTCAGTCAGAATCCCGTGTACCAAAGAGTAGCTCGACAACGAGAACATGGTTTAGGAGATAAGTTAAAAATCAGCTTTTCGTACAGTGGCACCCATCTTGAAACATATGATCACTCGAAGATTGCATGCTTTAAAAGATTCAACTTTGACGCGAGGGAAATAATTTATCCAAAATGTACTCATCTACCAACAAAACCCTAAAGAAGTCTTGATGAAAGCAGGAACAATGTGTTGTTTACAACAGGAAAATACCTATTGGGTAGCTGAGACACATCTATAAATTCGCTTCAAGATCCTGACTAAGACATTAATTCCTACTCTGCGCCACAGCAAGGATAAGGCAGAAAGAGACGTCGAAACCACTACATACCTAATAGACATGATCAAAAAAAAAAGAAAAGACGAACAGCCTTTAGAGAATTGGACGTTTTTGATAACTAAAAGAAGAAAAATGATGCACCTAGATTCTTGCAAAGGTTTCAAGTCGGAACTCGATCTGTTTGCCATGCCACCGACGATTATGATGATGCAAGTATCCCAATGGATAAAATGTCTACCTGTGCCATCTTTGAGCACCTTAGCGCCTATTGAATTTGAAATGCAAGTATCCCAATGGATAAAATGTCTACCTGTGCCATCTTTGAGCACCTTAGCGCCTATTGAATTTGAAATCAAAGGACAAACCGAAGATTATATCTTTCTGAAGAACAGTTACTTGTTCCTGAAAATCAAAGATCTCAAAAAAGGACAACAGCAATTCAGGGGACGATGTCAGAGTAACTTCAGTCAACAATTTCATGCATTCATTATTCAGCAAAGTGGATTTGTACTTGAATAACGAACTGGTTAGCAGCAGCATGGACACTTACCCTTACCGTATTGACAAAAAGCCAAGAACACACATCTGGATCCTTCCATGGTATGGAACCCCGACCCTTTGGACAATTTCAACGACATGGAGTTGAAAGAAGATGATGCTCCTCACGATGTTGAATTTAACGACCGCCGAAAAAAATCAAACAAGGACGTAGTTTAGAAATGATGGATCGTTTACACTTGGACATCTGGTTGCAAGACAGTATTTGCTGAGTTCAGTGGATGTACGCCTGAGACTGAGTCGAAGTAGTAACGTGTTTAATTTGATGGCTAATGCTAACGATTACAAAACAAACATGGAATACACCAGTCTGTACGTGTTTCGTGTGGAATTCTTACCTAAAGTGGGAAACAGCATTAGTCAAACTTTAAGCTGAACGAAAGCCAAGTATCCTCTACGGCGAGTGGAAGTTAAAACCTTCACCATTGCCTCTGGACTCGAATATCATGCTTTCAAAGACAACTGCTGAAACGTTTGTTCATCGACTTCGTTAACGGAGGTATCGATCAAAATCCTTTTGAATTCCAACACTTCAATGTGTCCAAGACATAAGTCACCGGATATAGACAGACATTGTGTACCAGACCCTTTGAATCTAACTTTGCCCTGAAAAATTACTTGAGATCTTACTTGACACTGTTTGAAGCCACAGGACAATTAGGAACCAACAATAGCCACGATATTTCGTACAATGATTATACGAAAATGGCCAGAACAAGAAGAACACTTAGCCTTCTGTCTGATTGTAACTTGGCTGAAAAAAACCAGGCCTAGCCATAAAAGATTGTCATGGTTGTCAAATGAATCATCCTAGTCAGAAAGAACACGGCAAATGTTTGATGATGAATTCAGAAGACAAGATGCTAGAGTATCTGGAAGATGCGTGGACACTCATCTCGACTTGCGTGACCATTCCTTACCTCCATTGACTTCTTTGGAAATGAAACGCATCGAAGCTCTCATACAACAGAGTATGGAGATTGCCGCGTTCATGGACTTACTTGACTGATATTTTCAAGGAAAAGTCAAGTGTGAACTGATGACTTATCATTACCTGTGATAAAAGGAATAAATATTTTGAATCTTCATTATCTTCTGATTCACAGTCCGTACACAGCTTTTTGGAATCCAGTGGTGTGTGCTAAAGATGAACTTCCTCTAAAAACGTTCAAGCCTATGTCATCAACACAAACGACAGTCATCATCCAGGAACGCACTGGGTAGCCGTTTACTTTCCCAGCAACCACGGTGTTGAATATTTTTATTCTTACAGATTACCTCCTCTCCAAGACGATATCATCGACTTTATGAGACAAAATGCTGTATCTACTCAATTAAATAATATGAGATTACAAGGATCATATTCCATTGTGTGTGGACAATATTGTGTGTATTTTTTTCATCAACGCAGTCCAGGATTTTCCTGAGAACATGCACTTACTTATTTTGACCGTGAGTAGTCCAGAAACGATGATTAAATAGAAAGGTGGTTTTGTGAACATAATCGATATATAGTTTCTTTACACAGAAACTTAGTGTGCATCAGTGGCAAAATGACACTGCATTAGATGAATTTAAGTCATGTCTGACTCCACAACGTTGTCAGCCTTGCAAATACGTTCATGTTTAATGTTTTGGTATGTGTAAATGAAGAGGAACAGACTATCCCTAATCATTATTCTTCAGTGAGCGGGGCGTATTAAGCAAAAAAGCAAAATAAAACAAAAACCAGTTGAGTTAGAAAAAATGGTGTTAATGTTTTAAACAAAAATTCATTTTGAACATGCTCTTTCACATTCTTTCAATCAATCTTTACATTTGTAATGTTTTCTTTTACGTTTAAATATCTAGCTTGCTTGCTTGTGTGTGATAGTGTGTGTATATTTCGTTCCCTTTCTTTCACATCCTACCCGTCTTATGGTTTTTAGTCACTACGCACGGCGAGCTGGATAGAACTCAAAAGTTGGTGTGTGGATAGTAATCAAAAAGTGGATGTTGAAAAGTAATCAAAAGTGGGTGCTTTATAATAATCAAACAGTCGGTGTTGAATAATATTTAACATGGAAACGGACTATAAGTAAAGATTTCAACATTATAATTCCCTTAGTGCCCGATAAATTTTTCAACATGGAAACGGCCTATAACTTCAACACTTAATAGATTTTCCGTTACGTCCCAAGTGTCCCCAGCATGTTAAACCTATGGACATTTTTAACATAGGATTTTCCGTTATGCTCCCTAACCGTGGCCCACATTGACGTCAACTCTAGCAATGTAACAAAGTAGCATCGATGTTAAACCTGTGGACATTTTTAACACAGGATTTTCAGTTGTGCACCCAGGTGTTCCCCCATATGTAAACCTATGGCGTAATGTTCATTCCCATTGTTCACCCTTGTGCCCCAAAGTGCCCCATATTACTGCAGACACTATGAGATAGCTCTGTCATAATGCAGATGATATGATGGCCTCGCTATCAAATTTAACATGTGAAGCCACTGAAATGGTTTGTTATTAGATCCTTTTAGACATTGAAGAAAACAATACGATACTCATCTCAATAAGCCTCATCATGGCCACGTGATCGAATCAGCTCTGTCAACAATGTCGCAAATAAGACGACAAACTGAGATTTTCTTGTCGGAGAAATTGTTGCGAACGAACTCAATAAAAAACAGAAAAATAAATATATAAATATAGCAACGGCCAGAGATATAAAAAATGTCAAAATGTGGCTTTTTGAAATTAAAGAAGAACCCAAATCAATAGAAAACATTATTCCCGAGCCAACTAAATATCAAAGTAAACATTATCTATGCAAAATACCTTAAGTGCAAGTTAGTACATCATGATAATATTTTTATTTAGAGTACTTTGGAGTAAAACTGGATGAGAAGCACCTTAGTGGTTTTTGGTTATTTCATGCGATTGTTATCACCAATTCCCAACAAACATCTGCCTCCGAAAATCGATAGACCAACAAATCAGTGCTGAATCAACAGTTTCTCTTTTACGTCATTGATACGTTCAGAATGGCGACTCTCTCTCTCTCTCTCTCTCTCTCTCTCTCTCTCTCTCTCTCTCTCTCTCTCTCTCTCTCTCTCTCAAATAGTTTATTTTAGTGGCCTTATATTTTATAGATTGATTTCAGTTGTTTTATGCTTCAAAAATGAAACAGATTTTGTTTCCTTTCTAGGTTAAATACTTACTGAAAGAAATCAAAAGGAAACATTACTCCGAAATGAGAGATTTTAGCAACGTTTTGTTCGTATGCAACAAATGGGATCTAGTTCAAGAGGTATACCCAGAAGAAGTCGACAGAGTGTGGGACGATACGTGGACGAAGTTACTACTGGTTTGTGGAACGCTCGAGAAATGGCAGGTCATCAAATTCAGTTCAAAATTGGTAAAGTAGTTCACGCTTAATTTTTTTGTTTGTTTGATTGCTTGATTTCTTCTTGTTGTTGTTTTTTTTTTTTTTTTTTTTGGGGGGGGGGTATTTTGGTTTGTTATCTCTTTAAATAATTGACCAAACAGCTGCTATGAGTTTAAGTTAAATATTTCTAAACGTTCATTGAATCTTTTGGGTTTTTGTTTTATTTGTTTATTTTTATTTTTTTTCTATATGAAAACATGAATGATGTCTAATGACGAAATGGGAAATATATGCTCTTCTTTTCCTGACAACGATTATATTCTTTGTACAAAGTGATATTTTGATTTATATAGATGATACTTTAGATAATCACTACCTCCTACCAATCCAATCCCTAGCTTATTCTAATCTATTCTACAGGTGCTTCATCATTAATAAAAGCAGATTTACTGATCTAAATTGTTTTGTTTTTCATTTCAAAGGAGTTGGATCTTCTAAAGTTGAAAGCAAATCATACTGACGCCTATGTAAACATATTGACTGGGCTAGAAAACGTCCTGATGGGAGCAATGCACAAGAGGATTGGGTGCAAACTTGAGTACGTTTATTTAAATGGCAGGTTTTAAAACTTTAAAGAGGCATTAGCCACAAATTGTGGTACCACAGAAAGCAAAATTTGAATTGTTTAATTCACTTGCTGATAAAACGATAATATTTTTAAACAATAAAGGTAACATTTTGCAGAAAAAAAGCGAATAAGCAGTTTATGTAATGGGTGTAAAACTTATCTGTTCGTCCTGTCCCTTTATCGATAACTCGACTCCATGCACGCCCAATTAGAATTTTCGATATATATCCACATGAATAAACTAGCGTAGAGCGATAGGTATACCGGATCTGCAATATGAACACGCTTGTGCCTTTATGCAGATGATAAAAGAACAAATCGGAAATTTTATAGTAGCCACCTTTGCATGCACCTGTATATTGTTTACTAAACACATTTCATCAAGTAACCATGATTATTGTAATACGGTAGCATTTTACCATGCATACATCAGCATTTGACTGAGTTCTCAGCCATTGTTAGCTACATATCTGAGTCGGAGTTATGGGGTTTCTTACTTTACAGAAAAGCCTCAGGATTTTCAAATCGACTAATCTGGAAATCATATCATTCTTGTGGTTGACTTTTTTAGCCTAAAATTGTGTGTCCACCAATCAATGGGAATTTTAGATTGAAAAATCACTTATTATTGGCTGACTGAGAAAATATGCAGTGTCTGAGAAAAAATAATCATGAACAAGACATATAATTAAGAAACTACCGCATATATATCTGAGTGATCATCTGCATTATTGGAAAGCTGTCGACTAGAGGATTCAGGCCAAAACATATCGCTGAAGTGGTTAACTTCTTGTTCAAGTGGTTATTGAAAACTTGTTTGCATAAACACGTGCTTTTTAACTCTCTAATTTGAGTATCCCCAAGAATTGTATAGCATTTAAAATGAGAACAATTGTTTCTGATTAATATTTACTGCACATGTTCGCAATAATTAAGTCTTTAATCAACTACTTAATCATAATATTGCAAAACCTATTTGTTGACTATTCATACTTTTTCCCAACATTGTTTGTATGCGTAGAATTTTGTTCACCTGTTCCACATGCCAGATGACGTAGTTGTCAAAGATGACCAGCTGATATGCTTTTAATCAAAAATGTTTTTATGGCCCGGTTTATGCAATAAATATTTACACAGGTGGGTATGCAGTGTGGATGGCTTACAAAAGATCGATTTCGCCATACCATGCATATATGATACAACTCTTTCATGTGTGTTTATTTCTTCGAGGTTTTTTATCTGTCTTCATGTAAGGTCGAAATAGAAATAAATGCAAAAACGACACATCCAATTACCTCACTACTTATTACTTATTCCTGATTGGTGTGTATATATATATATATATATATATATATATATATATATATATATATATATATATATATATATATATATATGTGTGTGTGTGTGTGTGTGTGTGTGTGTACGTGTGCGTGTGTGTAAAACACAGCTTATGCCTTTTTAATTTAATAAGATACTGGCAGCTTATGAATGCGGCCGTGCTTCATACTTTGATTGATCAACACTAATATGTTGCTCATTGCATTATATATAAATCTGTCATCCTCTTCTTCTATGCTAATTCATCTTATTAATCAATAATAGATACTCGCCTGATTTTCTATGTAGGCCATGTTTACATGCAATTATGAGGCTGTGATCACTGTCACGTAATTCTGCGTAGTAAAATATTTATGCATTATACATACACACACATATATTGTTACGGAATTATGATTAATTTCTTTTAAATAATGGTATAGTTTTATTAGTTTATGACCTCTGTATAATAGTCTAATAGGTGTCGTTTTGCAGAGTGCACATATACAATAATTTCAATGTGACCCAGTACATTGGTCCTGGGAAAATCAATATTATCGTTTGAACCATTAGTCATGTCACGTGAGGTTTGCACTTTTGACCTGACCTGGATTTCGCAATCCAATTCATTTTGTTGACCAGAAGATAGAATAAGATCATAATAGTAAGATGTTGATTTGAGACGGGATAAGAAATGGGTTTTGTTTGTTTGTAAGACGCAGTACAAAGAAAACTATATAATAAGATGTTCCGCAGCGTTCGTCATTCTTCTACATAGTACGTTCAGCCTGTGAGGTCATAAACGAGATTGGTTCATTTTGTGTGTGATTATCTGCTTCAGAGATGTTATTATTATACAGTATATTTTGGATTTAGTACTGCTACTTAAACTGTAAGAATCATTCAGCGCCGTTGGAATTATCGGAAACATTTCTATAACTTGTTGGATATTCTATATTCACAAGGATTATTTGGAATTAATAATATTTGGATATAACTGATTCTTGTTAGTACATCAGCACAGTGGTGTTTTCATTCGGAATATTCTCCATTCGGAATAATTTGGATTAACTTCCGGATCAGTGAAACTTAGTACAATTTAGGACTTTTAAGGATATTCTATAATGTAAGCTATTTTTAATTCTTTCACTTTGATTGTTTGTTGAAATATTTTAATATTTTAGGAAATTAAATATTTATGTTTTAAATCTTGAAAGCTTGTTTGAGTCTTTTCTTTTGTTATATTACACCTAGTCCTAACAATATATATATATATATATATATATATATATATATATATATATATATATATATATATATATATATGGATAGATATACAACCTCTGATGTATTTAAACAAAGCGAAAGTCGCCAAAGAAAGATTGATGTGTTGGGCATTGACTTTGCAGCCGTATCGTTTCCGGATCAAGGCAATTCGAGGGTCGGAAAACGTAGGGGCCGATTATTTGAGCAGAGTGTGATTTGGGGATCTTTTTACCATGATATTCTGGTATTGTAAATAAAAGTTTTCAGTTTGCATTGTTTTTGTTCACATTCCATGATTTTCAAAAAGTGTTTCCACTTTGTTAAGAGGGGAGGTATTGTCACGGAATTGTGTGTAGTAAAATATTTTTGCTGTATATATATATATATATATATATATATATATATATATATATATATATATATATATATATATATATATATATGGTTTCGTTGCCGCGTACACCGTTACCCGAGTGTGGTTTAGTTTTCGGTTTTTAGCTATTTCAAAATACTGAGTTCGCTTCATCGTACGCTGCACGAGCACAGTGACTGCAGTGAGAAACCGAATTATCTCGAGTTTTCTGGCTGCGCATCTTCACTGCAGCCAGGGTACTTATAGAATGAATTCTCGATGTATAATCACAACGCAACGAGTTTTTGTCAGGAAGCTATCCACTTTACGGGATGGATTCCTGATGGATGATTCTCGTCTGGAAGTCACTCAGAGTGCTGGTATCTGAGTCCATCACAGTAAGTATGTGGACTGATGTATTGGGGATTCTGGGGAAGAAAACTTCAGAACTTACATCGGGCTCTGCCAACCAAAACAAGGTTTTTGGACCGTGTATCTGAAAAGATGTACACAGATAACCACTTTACGGAAGCAATCGTCAGCTGTAGAGGAATGTGAAATATAAAATTGTATTCTTTCTTGTTATCCGTTTTATGTGATAGAATTGTTCTATATATTTGATGTTTCAGAATGTATTCTAAATTTTACGGAGAGTCAAACCTATGCCACATAACTCCATCCTATTAGATAGAGTATAGTCTGTTTCAAGGTAGCCATTTTTGTAGCTGAACAGACAAATTGAATTGAATTATATGTTGCATTCATTAAATGTAGAGTATTGTTTGAGTTCTTATAATTCAGTGAGAATATTCTTGTCGGACATATATTCATGTACGAACGTGGTTATTACAATAATAATCTTGTATTGTAGTTCTGATGAAATGATTGAATGTGTAACGAAGCAAATTCATGTGCGCGTCTGTGTAATGTATATTATTGTATTCGTACTTCACCGTGTCTCATGTACAACACGGCTCAGTCATTAGAACTCTGTTGGGCTTCCTGCAACTCTTATGCTGGGTTCGACGGTGACTTTGGCTCGGAAGACAGTACTGGTTTACTTGCAGTGAGGGACCAAAGCTTCGTGTCCAACGGGGCTGTATGGAATAAGAAGACTCTTGGGGGATCATTCAGCAGACTGGAGAGGGCGGGGACGGGCAATGCGTGGTGGCTCCTTGACCATTCGTCGAGAGCTGTGGAACCGGAAATACATCTTCATCGTCAACTGTACGCAACGAGATACATATGTTCCATTTTTGAATCAATATAATGCAATATCGCTATATGAGCGAAACCCAATAATTTTACTTGTGGATGAACCGTACATTCTTCATATTTTTTATACAAATTCTGTACTTTGATCACCCTTGGTGATAGAATCATACATTGTTCATATGTGCGTATAAATCCTATACTTTGATCACACTTGGTTATATAAACATACATTGTCCATATTTATGTATAGATTCTATACATTGATCCTCCATGTAATAGATCTATATATCAATCATATTTGTTTATAAGTTACATATGTTGATTCTTGTTTGATTAGTCGTTGACGTTACATGTTCTGATTAGTTCCATTTGGGAATTATGTCATTTCCTTATATCAGTTATTGAACTCGGTGCGCATCATTCTGTTAAATCAATTGTTGGACTTTATGCGCACGAGTATGGTGTCAGATTCTTTCATCGTTCAATTACATTATAAATATACATCTCATTCACGAAATTGTTTTCAATGTCTTCGCCAAATCCAATCCAAACCCGGCTTCATCATGTTACAATCATATCATTCTGCAATACAAACTGCATCTTACTTCCTTTATGAAATTGAATTTCAGTAGTGTTATATACCATCGAATTTCCAAAAATGTATCTCAATCATAATTTTCAAGAAAGAATAACATTACTTGAAAGAACAGTCGTGATATCTGATAAGAATTAACTACCATAAGTAAGCATGATATTAAATAAATGAGAATGATAAAATGCACGTGACTCTATATTGAAGGTGGATATACAAATTTATGATGGAGATGAACAATCTTATAGATGCACAGATTAATGTGGCTGGATACGACCCGTTGACATTGCATAACCAAGCATTCGACGCCGAGAAAATTCTGCAACAAGGCTCAGCCATACTGGCAAAGGTAAGGTTCAACTTCCTTTAGTCGTATATAGATTATGTACAAGCAACTCTCTCTCGCTCTCTTTCTTTCTCTCTCCCTCTCTCTCTCTCTCTCTCTCTCTCTCTCTCTCTCTCTCTCTCACACACACATATCCAGCTTTTCCATACCGGTTAATAGGGAATATAACAGCTATATTTACTTGGTTCTAATAGTCTATCTTCAGAGTATGTTTCGTTATCGCTCACCACATTTGTGTGATTATAATTATTATTATCATTAGCATTTTTAACAGTTGCATGTGGACCAACACCTTGTTCGTGTTTTATTTATGAAAGGTGATTTACATAATTGTTAAGAAATCTTTATCAGAAAACATTTACAATGCACAGAGGAACTAGAATATTTTGGGAAATTGCAAAAACAATGAAAATGTAATAAATGTATTATTTTATCTTGAACGCTGCATATTTGGCTTTCATGTAATTTATAAGCTGCTGTTGACTGGACATCTAAGTTACTTTTGTGTAACATTAGTCTATAACAAATAATAAAGAGATTAAAAGAACTAGAAGGCAAAATAAATTAAGAATTTTTTTTTTAGTTTAGCACATCAATATTAAAAACATAACTCACATACAACATTTAATAACTTTGCTATCCAGCTTATGACACTGTACATTAGTTATTTGCAAATATAGTTTTACTAACTTATGGTAGTTAATATCTACGCAAACTAATTATATTTCTTTAGCGTTCCTGTGGACACCATTTATTTATTTCTGTTGCCCAACCTAATGATTTGAGAATGTCATGTCCACCTTCTTGCGTATATCTCGAGCTAGATTCTGTCATTTTATTCGGTTGACTCTTTTGGAAATGTGGATAGAACTTGTGCCTACATCTTGGTAATACAATGTTTCTTTCTAAGTCTTGTTTGACGACGAATTCATTAATATTGTGTTTCATCTATGCTTAAATCGTGTTTTATAAATTCTTCATATTGATCAGCAAGACCTACAAAATCAGAGGTTTCTTGAAGAGTTTCAAATATCTCATTATATAAGTTTTATACGTCCTCAAAATCATCTGGATCGTGAGCAGGATTATTAAATTTCACTTCACCAACTTCTGACATTTTGCAGTATTTAAATAGTTTGAAAACAACTTAACAATAATTAACAATATTTGGGTTTAATATGAGACCAAAATAACAGTGATAGAAGCAAAGCTATCATTAACAGTAGCTATGCGATGAAAAGCTGCCAAGAATGAGAATACAAGCAGGAATTGAAAATTAGCATAGTAAATTAAACATACAATGAAAGAACTGGAAAAACATTAATCGAAAAGGAGTTGGAAACAATCGACAGAAAACGAATAAAGAAATCATACGAAACTGGTGTACATGCTCGTTCAGCTATAATGTTCATGTCATTATCTGATTTAATTATACAGGGTGTGACATATCTGATGAGTACATTTCTTCCAATAGATAATTTAAACAAATTACAGACAGAATGAAAAGAAAATTTCATGACAAAAATGAAATAAGATATTCTACTGGGTTTCTCTAATTTAGGTTAGTATTAAGTGCAAGTGTTAGAACTTTTGAACACATTCATTTAAACAAAAACAGATGAAAGTGAGAGAAGCAAAGCCTATCAACTACAACACGTTCTAGATAACATGTCTACATGTAGTGGAAAACAAAAACACTTAATGCGTAGAACTTAATAATTGTGTAATGGATGTTTTGTAATCTATGCAATTGTTCCATTGACCAAGATTGTTGTTATTGCATTGAATCTATCTATTATGTAGGTGCAATTTTTTTGAGAGCAAAACGAACAAGTTCTAGAACACAAGAAATAAAGCAGACAAACATTTGTGACTCACAATCTCATCAATAATAAAGTTAGCAGTTTTAAAAGTTTCTACTTTTCTACTGAAGGCATTTTATTATTTTTAGACCAGTTTTCACTAGCTATCATGTATTAGGTTTTTGACACGTGTAAACATTGTTTTTTTGTTCTGGACAGACAAGTGTCAATATAAATACAAGAAGTTGCATGATCTATATCTAGGTTTCTTCGTCCACTTATTCAGGCTTTGTGAAATGTAGTCATGTCCTGTAAAATTTAATTCATGGAACACCTAGTCTTTTTTCGTGGTTTCTGACTTTATGTTTTGTTTCATAGCTTGTAAAAGAGTATTTCTCGTCAAATGAATTATTTTGAAATTTTCTTTGTTGCTATACCTTTGATTTGTGTGTACTTATTTGTATATTAATTCCAGTGGTTTCCTTTTCTGTATTTTCTTTTTTGTAGTCGTGATTGCCTTCCGTGTTTTGTTCATTCTACTTTTTGTTGTACTCTTTCCGATACGGTTTGTAGTATTTATCACCTTTATTAAGCTCATTTATGTTTGCATCATCTTCACATCCGTAACATGTCTTGAGCTCCTTTAGATTTGAAATTTTTCCACTGAATTTATTTTACTACTGAAATTGTACTACTTTCATCTATTAACATGTACTTAAAATGATCTCAGAAAAGAACAACCAGTTAAAATAGCAATGCACAAGGAACGGACTAATCTATTTCCAGAAATGATCTGAATCGCTCGTTGAATAAATGACAAGTGAGAAAAATATCATAATTAACACTATATACCATGAAGAATTAAATTCATCTCGTACATTTGGTTACAGCATGTTTTCAAAGAAGATGTTTAAAATGTCCATAAATTCACCATCAAATATAGACATTGAAGAAGTTATAAAGTTAATTATTCAGATTTAATTAACTCAGTTTACAATTGATTAAATAATAGGACAAGGAAAATTACCAGACCAAATAATTAAGTAAATAAATTAGTGCCAGTGGACCTACGGAGGATAGATATATTCCGATTTAAAAATCTGAAGAAAAGAAAACAAAGCGATAATAACAGAAGTAAAAAACCTGAAAAATCTTACACAACTCATGCTTTTACAAACACTATTCCTAAGTCAAAGCTATCGGTTTTTTACATCTAAATGGGAGAGAAACTATCAAGTGCACTACCATTGAAATCAATATTACCGCCCACAGACAATGACATTAATTGTAGGTTGGAAAAGATCAACAAAATTAAAAATGATTTCTTAAAGTAATCGGAAATTACAAAGGTGTTAGACAAAATTACAAAAATGTAACCCATATTTTTAACTGGGTAGATTTTATCATGGCAACAACTTGAGGTAGAATGGGTATAGCAGCTGCTAGATCAGCAATTGCAGGAATAGCAACAGGATTTATAATTCCTCGAGCGTTTAGTGGAGTTGGTGCAACTTTGTGAGGGTTTGTTGCAAAAGCTTTTAAAATAAAGCTAGTATAGAGAAAAGTTTTAAAGCACAATGAGATTGTAACCTCTGTTATACCCAAGTTCAACAGTATTCAGCAATAACGAAATAAGTCAGGGTGAATATAATTTGACTGTTACCGAGTATAACATATACAAGTTGATAAAAAGGACATTTGGAAAATGTAGGCAACATAGAAAGCCAGCATATTGATGAACTTTAGAAATGTAGAAGACGGAAAGAAAACAAGAAGCTTACAGCAAACAGGAAATCTATTAGAATAATGGGAGTAACAAAGTAAACGAGAAATATGTATATGTAGGTTGTTTGAATGTTAACTGTTTGAATTTCCGCAACTTAAATGGAAATATAGAACAATATAGGACAATACAAGAGAGAAATATATATTTCATTTGTAATATATAACAGATACAGTAAATTGTCCATTTTCTTTGCAGAAAGGAGATTTTTCACGTCGGCTATTACAATATGTCAAATAATCTAATCAAAATGAATGTGGATGGTTTTTGGTATCTTGTAATGCACACAAGGTCAAAGAGGGAATGACTGCTATTAATGAAAATAAAGAAAATATTGATATTGAGTGTTCAAAACACAATACAAATGTTTTAGCAATTCCTATAAATAATTATTGCACAGAATCGTATAGAGTTTCTGTGTTTCAAACCAGAAAATGTATACATTTTCGTTGACCAGATCAATAACCCCTAGGATTGCTTCAAGAACAGTTAGACACATTAGCTATACTTTATACCTGTTACAAATGTTTTCCATGGCGATTTCAGTTCATGTGCTGTAAATAGTTCTTACAAAGAATTGCAAATAAGAACCAGAAACAGGTTAAATATCGGCAATAAATATTAAGAAGGGAACATTATAGATTCCAGCAGTATGATTTGTCTGTTCACGTTAAGTAAATAGCATAAACGGTGAACAAAATATTAACTGCCTGGTCTTTTTAGATAAAATATCCTCTTTGTATGACCTAGATACATTAATAAAACATTCCAAGGCACAAAATATCAGAAAATAAATAAAATCAATAAAATATGGGGTGACTTTCCTAGCTACATTCAAACTAATAGAGGCAAACCGAACAAGCTATTGAATATTGTATCTCCTTTACGGCAACTAGAGAAATCAAAGCAGTTTTTGATACTCACAGATAACTTTCATCAAACATTTAAATAAAAGTATGTATTAAAAAATATCCTAACATGATTATATAAAGTGTAAGTGTGGAATGACAGTGTTTGAACTAGATTTGATTGAAACACAATACCAAACATTTTTGAAAAATTAATGTGTTATTGTTATCTGTCCAGCGTTTATGTACAATATGACATTCAAGAGACATGGCTATTTAGAGACGACAATGTAATTATAATAGATCCTTGTGATAAATTAGATACATGGCTAGAATTGCGAACCTCAAGAACGCAAATATTAAAGGTCTATGGAAAATATATCTGAGTAATATGATGTGGTACCTGTTGTAATGAGAGCTGGAATAGTTCAATCATTAATAAAACAAAAGAAATACACTTATAATGAGACTCGAATTTCCGGTTATTTTCAAGACAAAAGGAAAGCAATCATGAGGCAAAGTATTTATCCACCAAATATTTGCTATCATCATAACAACTTAATGCAACTCTGTTTAACGTAATTATGTATATTTCATGATGGTAGGATGTAAATAAATTAATCTCAGTGATTTATAGTTTGTGTAAATAAAACAAACTTTGTACATTTCTGGACTGATGTAATTGTGAAAAGAAAAAGATTGAAAGGTTCGAGACTCGTATTCAAGGAGGATGTAACTAAAACAAGATCTGACTTTATGGAAAGATTGAAATCGCATGAATTCATGAAATCAGTGTGGTTTGTTGATGGAAGTGTAAAAAGAAAAATCCGGATGAAATTGGATTTAGCAAAAATACTTAGCACAATTACGTTACTGAGATGTTTATTTATAATGCAAATGAATGATAAACTACTGTGACAACATACTTATCCGCATAAATTTCAACACAAGGGATATAGTTCCTAAATAGAGCCGGTAAAAGCATGCAGTTTCAATAAATAATCACAAACGATTCCGTATGTCAACTGATACGACCAATGTATAGTACTTATCAACACATATGATTTATATATGGAACTATCAATAAATATGATCAATGTATGAAAAATATCAGCATATATCACTGATATATGGAATTATAAACAAGTATGATTGATACATGGATTTATCAACGGAGAATTTGTGCTTAAGTTAGTCTTAAGTATGCGACAAATAAGCGATTGCACGCAAGTATGTATTGACATCCATTTTGTAGTACGTTGCGACGGCTCTGATGACTCTCTCTCTCTGTCTGTCTGTCTGTTTCTCTCTCTCTCTCTCTCTCTCTCTCTGTCGGGAGGCGATAACGCTTCAGGCCAGGTTGTTCGACTCCGGAAACCTCTTGCAGAAACGCATTGTCTGCTTGATGCAGTCGTTTCTCAGCCCAACTAGAAATCTCCACATAGTTGGGTGACTACACTGAAACAAAGTTTGTATGCCATAATGCCAATCTTCTACCGAATTCGTTGCTCGTCCTAGCCCTTCTGCTGCAGAATCTCGTTGATTCCAGACGTTGATAGGAAACAGCGCCGGGCCGTATTGGTTAAACACGTCCGAGCTCTAGCCAAACCGTCCGACAGTTCTCGATATCCTAGAAGTAGAATTCGATCACCACTGTTTCCTGTGTCATAAAGTACGAGGTCCGCGAATCGAGGTGGGATGTCAAATTTCAAATCTGTAGGACATGGTGGAAGTGCTGTCTCACTATCACCAGATTCTAGAAACTTCTGTTTATTACGGCGCAGCTGTCGATTCAACGAAGAACGCTTTGGTAGAGCCATGAGAACGTGTGGAGCAAGCGTTGCAGATACAGATCCTTGTATTGTACTCGGTCCAGCAAGCGATTCTGTCGTCTCCTCCTTCATCTCACCAATAGCTTTTCGAGCGAGCGCTCTTGCTACGTTGTCTTCATGATTGTGATGTTTGATATCTCGTCGAACAATCTCCAAAACCACTATAAACTGCAGCAGCTTCACATTTAAGTGTTCGTGCCATACGACATCTCCAGATAACATGTCCCTGTGCATTTTCTCTATGTCTACAGTACTCATAAACGTGAAGTATAAAGGTTTTTTCCACGCTTAGAAGTTCCATATACACCTTGTACTTCGATTTTCAAAATTAATCACACCTGCGCAAAATTCATTCTTTTTATACATGATCCAACGTTTCAATATTTTACAGTGATTTAGACAGAAACCCAGTCAAACAAAACCAACACTTGTTTTTTATTAACCAATGCAGAGTCAGGTATTACAGTGACTTAGAACAAAAACGAAACTAATACTTGTTTTGAATGATCTTGCAAAAAATCAGTCACACGAAAACAAATAATAATAGTTTTACCGTGATTAAGACAGAAACCGAAACCAGTCAAACAAAACCAACATTTGTTTTTAATTAGCATGGTCATTATTTTATAGTGATTTAGACAGAAAATGAAACCATTACTTGTTTTGAATGGTTTTGCAGAAAATCAGTCACACGAAACCAATATAATAATAGTTTTTGTATTTGGGATCCTATGACCAATTGTCCTTATGACAAAACTTCTTTATGACCAAAAGTTCTTGCGACCAAAAGTCCACATGATCATCAGGCTATGACCATACGTCCTATGACCAAATGTCTTGTGACCATTAGTTCCATCATCGTTAGTCAGACCATTTAGATCCGTACTCAAAGTTCGTTATTCAGACATTAGAGATCGTTAGTATGAGTCCATTAATCAGACATCGGCAGTCGTTACTCAGAATTCATTTATTAGATGTTGGAGATCGTTAATCAAACTTAGGAGATCGTCAAATAGACCGTGAACATTGCTACCAAGTGTTCACTAGGCAGACCATGGAGATCGTTAGTCAGACCTTGAAGTTTGCTAGGTATATATTGGAGTTTGTTATTCATTTTTATTTTAACGACAGTAGATTGATAATAATATTGGACCTATGGACTTAACTAGCTTTGATAGTATAACTTCAAGCCCGATCTTATGCATAGGAGCTATCATATTGTGTGTAACTGTACTTTTATATCTTGGCGATCGAGTGTTGTTTGTAAACTTTTATGGTTGATCTTTGAGTTTTGTTTGTAAACATATTATTGCTGTTGGCCGGGAAATGTATGTATTTTGTTGCTTTTAATAGAGTTAGGGTGTTCTTCGTAAAAATGGTATCGATGGTGGCCATTAAAGTTTTTGTGAAAATTGTTTGGTGGGCTGTTATTGAAATTCTGTTATATGTATCGAGGGCGACGCCCTTGTTGCGACGTTGTCTACTAGTATGAAATAAAGTGGCTGGACTTCATCCTCTTTCTTGCTAATTCAATAATATGGTCAAGGAGTAATACTTTTTAGCATACGTCCTCCATAAGAATAACTTTCTCTCTCTCTCCTCTCTCTCTCTCTCTCACACACACACACACACACACACACACACACACACACACACACACATACACACACAAATCTAAGTATAATCTCTGTTGACAAAAATATTTAGGTACTTAGGACAGAACAGAACGTCGCACACAAATCAAACAGAATAGTAAAAACTAACAAAACAATAAACGTGAACTTCAGCTGTTTAATGTCTCTATACTGATAGATCATTTCCTCTGAAGTATTTCTATCTTATTAATCCGTCCCGTTCGTACTAACCAGTTATGGTCTGTTGTACTGCAATTTAATAACTTGCAATACATGACTTTAATCCTGAAAAAGACTTGGCTGTAATCAATTTCTTTCTTTTTTTTCCCCTGATCTCTTTAATCTATTTTTGCCTATTGCTTTAATATTACCTCAATCTTAATTATTGTTATTATCATTATTATTATTATCATTATTATTATTATTATTATTATTTAAGGAAACCAAAGATGCCTTAGAACATGTGCAAACAAAGACAAGATATTATGAAGAGGAACTTCTAAAACATCTCGAAAGTCCTGAAACAATCGCGAGAGTAGTAAAAAGACTCAAAAATAGATTGACTCCTGTATTGCTTAAGGCGAGCAAAAGTGAACATATATCACTTCAGTTTGAAATGATTATTTTAGAGTGGATTCAGGATGGTCCATTAAGTAACGAGTCTAAAACAATGGACGAGAAAATAGACAAACTAGAAAAGCAAATGAAGACAATGTTGCAAACAATAGAATGGTTCGGATTTCAAACAACGTTTGAAACGGAAACGAATGGTTTTCTATCCAGGATTAAAAGTTTGTCTAACTCAGACACATTACACGCAGGCCTTGTGGTAATAGCATTCTTGCTTTTTGGAGTCGTCAACAAGGAAATCTTCCCGGGCCTTTTAAAACTGATATCCCAGGTCTCAGTTCAAATAGGATCGTCGTTGATAAACAAAATCGATGCCGCATCACAATCGACCGCAAATACAATTGTACAGCACTGTTTTGAAATGCCATTTACTAAAAAGATCATGGATTTAAAATCAGAATTTGAACGTACAATCAGCTTCATTCGCGAGACAATAGTAAAGATGGAAAAAGATATCAGGGAGAAAAGGAATCTGTCGAATGTTTTGCATGAATTCAGAAACAAAATTAAAGACTCTTTAAGACGACTTCAAAAATTAAATTTATTGTACGGTGATCAAAATATTGTCCCAACTGAACAGCTCTTAATCGGCCAGATTCTGTCCAAAACAGATGTGTTTCATTTGTATACCGTGAAAGGCGATTTCGAAGGAAAACATGTCACACTGTGCGAGTTGGATCCAAACGTCTCTGTTTTCTACATGAAAGAAAAAGAAAATATTAGGTGAATATTTGTTCTTATATATTACCTTTGAGTTTTGTTTTCTTTCTTTTTATATTTTTTCGGCATACTCAGATATTTCACACTAAACCAAAAGTAGTAAAATTACTCCTATATCCTGTCTTCAATTAAATGATACATTGATTAACTCTTAAACAAATCTATCACTGATACCATGCTAAATGTTACCTATAGGTTTATCACATTTTATTCTAAAAGACAAGCTCTGTATTCCAATGCTAAAAATGATTTAAATTAAAAAGCAAGATTCATTTTTACAGTACCGGCTTCAATTAAAGCAATCCCACCCATATAATAATATCGGTTACTGCAAAAATTAAAACACAAAGCCAACGTTATTAGATCTACATAATTTGTGTTAATCATATCTGAAGATAATTTGTTATGAGTATGTTTATGCGCATTTCGTGGGCAAACCTATGTCAGCTGAAAATACGCTTTTCAGTAGAACTTATTCCCACACAATTCCTGAAATGTATTGCTAAAGTTAATGTTAAGTAATATTTGTCCAAAATTATCGACTGCTTTATTTCTATTAAATATAATAAATTGTAGGATAAGGAATGACATTTAAATGCTTGTTTCATGCAATTTACTGCAGGTTATTCAAAGAAAATAATTGTCAACCATTGTGGGTTTTTTATCTGATGCACTGATATTTATTTTGCTGTTTTAGATGATAACTTAGAAAATACACTCTGTACTTGCCTAGATTGAGTTAATGTACTTTACTATAAACGTGTGTTGTACTTCTTTCCAAAATTGGTCATCATTCAACATATCTTCATCGATTACATGGTAGTCATACAAAGTATTAGTCATTTAATGTCGTATGGTTCCTAATGATCACTGCTTATTTCATTAAAAATAAAAAATACTCACATTGTAACATCTTCTTTAACAACTTTATTGTACTGCCATTACGTTATTTCGACGCACACATGTATTTCATAAAATGTAATTTGTGCTCCAAATGTAGCGAGGATAACATTCCTAGATTCGGTAACTTTTAAATAACGTAATCGACTTGGATAAGAACGGATAGCGGGTTCTCGGGTATGGAAGATTGCAAATGTTTAAACAGAGACTTCCATGTTTGACCCTTAAAATCGGATTTTCAGTCCCATAAGCATTTTGAAGACAGCTCTTGTGCGTACGGGAAGACTCTTGCAGACGAATAATAAATGTCACAAATACATTTTAATTTTAATTTTTACTAAAAACATATGTGGAAAAGTCTGACTTAAGTCTTAAGGTACATGAATATCTGACTTAAATTTTAATCTGTATCATGCAGGGAACACATCTGGGTAGCAAAAGAGACCCAAGGAAAATGTAAGCTAGGCGTGTGACCTTATATTGCAAAAATATTTCGAATTATGTGAGTTCAGAAATCTAAAAATAATCGTCGTCTAAGTAAACTATTATATTGGTTAAGCTGAAGGAAATTTTTATCACGATTAATATATAGACACAAATATTCGTTTTGATTAAACCCTTTGCGGGTAAGATGTACTGAGTAATCGTAATTGAAGTCTATTTATATTCTTTTAGAGCAATGAATCATGAGAATTTTGCGTCTCATGTAGCGGTGGTATTTTTGACATCATCATCAAAAAAACTTACAGAGTCAATGGAAACTTGCGACTGTAATGATGACTGGTTGAGGGTTCTGATTGAGCCTTCCAATGAAGATCTCGAGACATATGTCTTTCGCCACAAACACGATATCGGATGTGTTGTTGGAGAATCTGCTATGGCAACATTTGTCCAGATTTCATCTGGTATTATTAACGGACTCGCCTATATCCATAGCAAGAAATTTGTCCATGGACAACTGCAACTTTCAGCGGTTTTGGTATGTATGCAAGACCTCAATGTCACTCAGTAAAACGGACACCCCTTTCCTAAACATGAGTTAGTTCGTGTTTTGACATAAAAATGACCCTATAATAGAAGAAGTAAAATAATTTTGGGAAAGTCTTTAGTATAAGGTACAAATTATATTTAATATCAACCATGACAAAACTTAAAGACAGTGAGCAAAAATGGGTGACTTACGCCACTGGGGAATATAAGTTCTGCATTTTAATTTTTATATTTATAGCACTAGTAAGGTTAAATCAAATTTTGCATATCATTTTGCACATAAGTACGCTATGCTAGATTATTGATGTGATGTTTAGAGATTCTAGAGTTTTAATAACACAGCTTGAGATTACAACGCCTACAGTACACGGACAGTGCTGCCATGTCAAAAATTAAACACAACAAGACAAAAATAGGTGAAAAGGATCGGTCACTTTTTGCATTTTGAGAAACTGTCAGCATTCATTTTTTTGAGCTGTTCATTTTTTGTGAACATGATTGTCAAACTTTCGTTTCCTCGTTTTTCTTTTTCAAAAAACAGAAATAAAATCAAATAATGTGGCAGTAAAATTCCGCTTTCGTAACATATAGCAAACAAGTTTTATACTATGGAATGATATTTTACTAATATATTTGACTTCATAAATACATTTCAGAAAAAAAAGAAAACACAATTGCGGCTCTTTTAAGTGATAATAGCCATTATTATACCTTAATGTAAAGCTACCTTCAACGGTCAATAAGATAAGAGGAACAGTTTATGTTTTCTTGTCATTTACATCCAAACTTCTCGGACAATCCTTCAGAAATTTACACATTGAATGATTTTTGTTTCTTTGGACGACTTACGAGATAATAGTCCTATTCAAGATCTGATGACGAATTGTGCTCCAGCAATGAGCTGAGCCAGGCAATCACTTAAAGCAGGTGAAATTTCTATAGTGAGTAGACTTTATATCATACAGATTAACTTATATGCATTTAACGCTTTCCTAGTTGTTTACATATATTAACGCACACTAACCAAACTAGAAAATTTAACCTTGTTGGGTCAGCAAGTTTACAACTGTTAGAGAAATATACCAAACTCCGCAAAAGTACCAATTTAATAATTTTTATTTCTATGTTGTATACTATTTAAAGACGGGTTTTACAAATATAAAAAAACTATATTCAGAATTGTATAAACTACACCAATTACAATTATGGTTCAATCGGCGTTGATTTAGTGCAAAGCACAATAGTTCAGATCCTGCGTGATACATTTTCAATAATTCATTTTTAGGGTAAAGTTTTAACAGAATGCTGCTTTAAAGCGTTGGACACATTTTAGCTTTTATTCGAAATTGCTTATTAGATTGGCGCATCAATAATATTTTTATGGCAAGCTTTTTAACAATAAGTATTTGTTTTATCTTTCCCAAATGTTATCGCATAAAATATGCAAAGTTCCAGTTAATGTATTTGACAATAAAAATGCACCTCGATGTGCACAGATGCAGGACATGACTTATTGCTCACGCAAGTTATTTTTTATCTTTTTTTGGAAGAAAATAATTTTTGCTTTAGTTGTTGGTAAGCATATTTCAATTCACGCCAGAAAAAAACTCGCATAATAAAAATCGATCACGATGGAAGAAAACTGTTGTTAACTACAACAAATTTAATTTCTTACAAGTATAAGATAAAACGTCCGAGTGGTTGTGTAACCAATGTGATTTTCCCCGGTTAAAACGAAATTCTTTAAAATACAAAAAAGATCCACTAAAATGCAACCAAACAAACTACTCCCTCGCGGTTTACTACAAACGTCTTCCACTGTGTTAACATACTAAATAATTTCTCACTTTGCGTTGTAGCTATGTGGCCCTAGTATGCTCCCGAAGTTGTGCTATTTGAATGTGCTTCCCTACTACAAAGAGAGGAATCACGAGAAATGCATATACCATACAGCACCCGAAGTACTTAAAGATGGTACATATAGTTCGGAAGCAGACGTCTATAGTTACGGCATCCTCTTATGGGAGTTATGGTATGGACGGCACACAAAACGGAATAAGGCTATTAACGAGCTAATCGTGTGCAGCGAAGGGAGACCTAAGTTTGAGGATAAGCGACCTCCACGTGACATCGAAAACTTGATTTCTATGTGCTGGGCACATAATCAGAACAGTAGACTAACGGCAGAAGAAGTGAGGGAGAGTCTATTGAAACCAAACGAACTAGTATAGATGAATTGCAACACAGGTGTTTTACAGTGGATGTAACAGCGCAAAACAAGATGTGATTGATTGACAAACTTAGGTTAGCCGGACATGGCGTGTATGGGATTGTAGTGCACAAACTCACCCAACGAAAACGAATGGTTACTATTATTGGACTGGGTAAACCTGTTATTGGTTGCTCCTTCCGTATACAAGGCCAGTTGTGCCAGATATATAATACTCATCATTACAAGGAACTCATTTTTAAACTTAAAATTTAAACGTAAAATGTACATGCAAGAGTTCCTAATTATGATTCAACCTAAGTAACCTTATTTTTTTATAAATCTGTCCTGTACTTTTCACCCGTTTTAAATTGTATTGGCAATTAATGTGCATCAAACAGACCATTCTGGTTTTACTATGCATTGACAATAGTTATGCTATATCACGCAAAGTATAACTATTGGCGAAAGATGTAATATAATAAATATGAACGGCAAACAGAAGTGCTGTACTAATAATATTCATAAGTAAGTATACAATATGCAATTTTTACAGTACAGGAACTTACACTGGTGTAGTTTAAATGGATGTTGGACAATACATATTTATTTATCACATATACATATAATGAGATAAAGAGGAGGGGAGAGGAGAGATGATATTTTTCAGCGATTCCTTATCTAGGTTGGATCTTTCCTTCCTTGCATGGATTTGTCGTATAAAATAGTTCCTTTCTAAAATACATTATGCTTTTTCTATGCTTTTTTTGTTTGTAAAACCTTTCCTGCAATAAGTGTAACGTTTTATGTTTTGTGGAAAGTCCGAAATGTAATATATTTCCCTCTGCAATTTACTGATGAAAGAATTGATTTCATTCACTGTTTCAACTTTTGGATTTTGTTACGCTGTCAGGTGAGACAACTGCAATCTTTGTGCAGATGGCGTATACTGCTATGTGCAACCCATCCCTTTAAGTGCATGAAGATTAACTCATATCAGAACCAAAAGTGTCAAATCTCATGTGCAATTGGTCTAGTAATTTTGACACTTGGTTTTTAATTTTGTCATATCATCATACGAGATTGCGAACTACAAAAATACGACTGTGCCAGAACTTCCAATATACCTTTTGATTTTAGTGTTTTGTAATATCATTATACAAAAATGGTGAAATCGTACGTCTACAAAAATATTACTGCGCTAGTATTTATTTCTTTATTTCTTTATTTGTGAAATAATACACTCGGGTCACACAATAGATCAATAATACGTGTACATAATATGTTATTTCCATCTTTATAGTTCTCATATACATATACCGAAAACACGTTTTTTTGAAACCAAGGAAAGGAAACACCCCTCATTGCGCCAATATTTTTTTCTATTCTTCCTTACCCCATTGTGCAGTGGGATTTTAAAAATTTGGTACTTTCATTCCTTTAATATATTCTGTATTTCAAAATTTCGGCACATTAAACAAGTGAGTGTGCCGAGAATCATAGCCACTTCATATAGTAAATATGGGTATGCACCACCACGTGGTATGTGCCTGAAACCGTCTTCGCACAAAATTCCTCAAGGTCAAGTACATGAAAGCTCATGGCAGTGGCGATTACACTATACGTGTTCAAAGGGCAGCTCGAGATTTGCACACACTTGTCCAACAAATAGTTTGTACCCCTCTTTATACAATGGTTATTATGACTTTCATACTAGAACATCCAGAAGCATTGGTTAAAAGTTATTTGTTTGCTGTTTGAACAAGATATATGTAAATTATAATTTGTTTGTGTGCTTTTAGAGGAGCAGTCTTAAATAACGCCATTAATTTTTAAAGAGCTGATTGGTATCCGTTGCATAGTGTGCATTGCCGTAAGATTTTGCCTTTGGAGCTAGCTATAAGAGTGAAATATGACATTTTTAAATTGAGATTTTTTAGATGCTGGTGAACAGTTTTGCTATTGCTGTAGCAACTGTGTATTAATAGTGATGTAGATGTGAGGATGCAGACGATGAATTTGGCGCCGTTTAGTGTGGGCGTTGAGGTCATGAGCTACTTTTGGTTTTGATAGAGATGCGTTGTCGTGTAGGAACGCGATCTCTCTACCTGAGTTTTCGTCGTGGTTAAGCCGGGTGGACATGCGTGTATAACCTGTTAAAGTCTTGCGTGTTGAGAAGCTGTCGTTTTGCAACAGTTTACTTTGAAGCTTTCAGTTACTTTTGATTCCGGCGTACTTTTCTCATATATGTTTCCCTGTATAAGCTGTTCGTTGCTTGTAACTGATCTCTCTTGAGATATGTATGCTTCCGATGCATTAACACTGATCGCATATGTGTGAATTCCGTACGTATGTGTATAATCTTGTCGAGCTTCTTGTCCTTGTATATTTAAAATTGTATACATGTAAATGGTGTCATATCTGCAATTGCTAGTCATTACGCGTGTATATTTTAATATTGCACGTAATTTTAGAGTGTAATCTATTTATTTAAGTTGATTTATCTGCATTGCATCTTTCAAAAGAAATTATCAATCTTGTGAAGTGGTGGGGGGGGGGCGAAGATGGGTACGTATTTTAGAATAGAAACATGCTTGTAATAACCAGTTACATAATTAAAAACATCTAAAAATATGTATGTATGTATAGACGCATGAATGGATGGGTGGCCAATTGATTAGTTTAATTGTTTTAGTGTTTGCAGTCGGTAAAATAGCTCCAACGAGCTAATGTTTCTCTCTGTGTAAATGCAAACCCCTCTAAATAAATTTTTTATATGTATATGTCTACACGGGCGGATCGGGAGGGGTGGAGACTATATCCCCCCCCCCCCAAAAAAAAGGATAAAAAATGAGCGCGAAACAACCGGAACGTTTCCTAGAATAAGTTTTCTTTACAGTAAGATAGTTACAATTATGCCCCGGACACGCTTAAAAGCGTTTAACTCATTAACCCGTAGCGCCACGTTTACGCATCATGAGGTTGTACCCTACTTCCAAGCTCTTTAACATCAGCATAATTTAAGATACACTAAAGTGGATGGATTTGCAGGAAAGTATACAGATGTAGCTCTACAATAATACCAAATAATGTCGACTTTCTACTGGCATTAAAAGTACAGCGAACAAAATGCATTTTTTGAGACCCGATATTTTTTAGGTCGAAAATTGCCAGTTTCGGAACCCGAGTTTGTGTCCGGATTATAGACTTTTTGGCCTTAGATCTAAAGCAGACCGATCTGAACTGCACAAAGACAGATGAACCATTGCAAAAAGTAGGATAAGCTTGAGATTTGGACTAAAAAGAGGCCAGGACACAAAAATCGGGGGTCCAATACGAAAAAAAAAACAAAAAGAAAGAAAAGAAGTTCAACTTTTACCCTTCTGCACATGCGCGAGCATAATAGCCAATCAAAAACAATGTTTCTCATACACCTAAGCATCCGGCTAAACGAGAAACTTTCTTAAGCAGATGTGTTCTGCTGCATTCAGAAGTAACCCCCAAAATGCGTTGCCTACCCCCATTTCACACGAAAATGAAATAAATCTCCCGGGGTTAATGAGTTAAAATGCAGTAGTTTCCTGAGGCTTCGCCTCTACCGGGGGTTTCGTCACAGGGACTTCTCGCCTACTTGTTGACGTCTCCCCTCCTCCCCCCGCCCCCACTCAGCAAACGATATTTCTGGATCCGCGACTGGTTTGGAACATGAGTTATTTTGATTTTGCTTTAGTTTAATGGGAGTGACGGGCCAGGCCCTGGACCTCTTGATTTGTAGAGATATTTTCCCATTTTATTGTTCTATAATCACGTTTGGGAATCATGAATCGGGTTGGTGGGTGATTCTAGGGGAGTAATCAATTGCGATTCATGACCACAAGTATGATGTTTGTGATCCCTCTCGGAAGAATGATTTTCGGAGGCGTGGGTACTATAAGAAACATCTTGCTATGGTACCGGAAAATTCCTTGCAACTTTAAGTGTCAGAAATTACCTTAATTTCCTGCCACAACTACATTATAAACTCACTTATTATGTTGTCTAATTTATGTAGTCTTAGTAACTAAAAAGTTGTAAACTAATCGTGACCATTTCTATGTTCAAATCCTATGATGAGAGTTCTAAGTAATCTGACAAAAAAAATAAGTCCTAAAATAATTGAATTTCGAAAACCATTATTTGTCGCCATTCTCACAGCCGTCCAAAATATAATAACTTGACGGATTTTTGCTAGATGTGTCGTGCTATTTATGAAATATAAAAAAACATATTATCGATATTGTGGACGAATTTAAATATTTTGTGAGTTTTATATTTCAGTGCATTACTGTCACACATCTACCTAAATATTATTGTTTGTTTATTTGTTTGTTTGTTTTGCTTGTTCAAGTATTTTGTTATTACTTTGTCTGTTTATTCATTTACAAGGGGTATTACAAAAGTTCTGAATATAACTGCGCTGTACAACAAAGTTTTTTTATTAGTGAACGATACATCAGTCTATCCCCTGAAAATACTCTCCGTGCACCTCTGCACACATTCTCAGTCTGATTATTCAATTATTAAATGCCATTTTTTTAATTAACTTTTTGAGTAAGATGTTGATACACTGGAAAACCGAACTTTCAACTGCATGGCGGCTTTCAAATCGTCTGCCTCACAACGAATCTTTGATAAAGGGATTTTAGCCAAAATCACTTGGAATTAAATGAGGGCTTGATGGAGGACGTGGCAAAGTTTGGATGCTGTGCTCCTTCAGGACTTATGTGCCGTTGTGCTGTCATGGAGCAGACGGATACCTCGGGAACCGGTGCGCTGAGTGTATTCGATTGGTGTTCCACAACTTTTGGCAGCACTTTGGAGGCATAACAAGTGACACTAGCAGAGTCAGACACAAGTACCTAGACTTTTGTTGTTGTTTTGTTTTTTGTTTCCATCGACAAAAAATGTGTATAAAAGTGTGATGACAGTCCGACTACTTCGAACAATTTGTGGTCTCTGTTCGTCTTCTCCGATAAAAACTTTGTTATTTTCTCTTGAGTCGGGTTCGAACATGTAAATACGTGTTTCATCACCTGTGACAATCTCATTTAAACGTCTCTGGTCACGCTTTTCATATTTGGCTAGTAGCTGTTTGGCAATTTCAACCCGAGTCTGTTTTATATCAGTGGTCAAAAATGCATGACCCATCTTGCACAAACCATACTGAGCTTAAAATGATTCTTCAATATATTTTAAAAAGTTGAAGAATTAATGCCCGTGATCATAGAAATATCTTTCACTATGTATCGAGCATCTTCATCAATTGTCCCCTTCACAGCAGCCACTTCTAGCTCACCAATCGTAGACAACGGTCTTCCAGAACGTAAAACATCTTCCATGCATTCCCGACCATCTTTAAAACGACGAACCTACCTCAGCACTATAGGATCTGACAGAGAATTACGTGCTGCACGTGCAGCTGCAGATCATTTTATAGAACGTTTTTTTGTCTATCAATCGGCGTTAAATTCATTGACAGGTTCAAAAAAAAAAAAAAAGAGAGATGTAACAAAATAGTCAGTACTTTTCAAATACCCCGTGTATTTTTGTTTGATTTTTGAAATAGTTAAAACAGACCAATAGAAAAAAAATCATACATTGTATGCACACGACAAAGGAATATATATATATATATATATATATATATATATATATATATATATATATATATATACATATATAATTGCTAATAGATCAGAGATTCACGCTGAATGACCTGACACTTTGTAAAGTGTATGTCCACCTAAGTCGATTTTTTTTGGGGGGGGGGGGCGGGGGTCTTGGAAATTTGATTTTCTATATATGTATGATCAATTTTAATAGTTTGGTAGATTATATTGCTTTGTTGTTGGTTTTTTTTGTTTTTGTTTTTGTTTTGTTTTGTTGTTTGTTTTTTTTGGGGGGGGGGGATTTTCTCATTTATTTAGGTGCCAATGACAATCTTTCGAAATCCTTATATGCATTTGTTCAAGTTTGTTTCTACTGGCATCGTAAATGGTATTGGGTGCTGCATCAAGAACTATATTGGTGCAAACAGCCTGAAAAAAATGGATAAATAAAGTTCATCTTAATAGGTTTCAATAATTTCATACCATACTATCCTCCGTTACCGCGAACAGTATGCATTATGTCTCCTACTCTTAAGCTTAAGGCGCTCGCAATGTGAAAACTAACGCCATGTTATTCCATGGGTTCTCTTAGCAAAGGTTGCCCAGGCGCCAACTTTCGAGCTATTCTGGTAATTTACTATTTTGGCAATTTGTTTAAACAATTTAATTGGTTTTATGAAAAGTTCTCATTTTTTCTAAAGGATCCTTTATTAATTAATATAAAATTTGGATAGCAAATCGCGACGCAGACGACAGTAGCACGTGACGTTTCAAGACGATCACTTCTCTAGAGTTATACCAACATCTGGCCACTCTTTTCCGGTGCCGAAAATTTACATTACGAGATCCTTGAACTTTCAAGGGTGAATCATATGCATACCTTTCGGCTTAACGGAGAACAGAACGCTGTGAAATATAAGAAAAGCCCGTGCAAAAGAACAAAAAAAACCCCCTATCTCTGTCCATTTTTCAAGCTGTTGGCCTTAATACATGTTAGATGTAGCATTTACGATGCTATTTGAAACTCAACTTTGATATATTGATGAGTTCCTTACAAATCGGTATTGAAGTTTGATGAGAAAAGCAAAAACAAAATCATCCTTTTTAAATGAATAGATCGCATTCATACATGTCTGCAGCTGCATTAACTTGCAAAAAGTCAGTAAACTCAGGTAATCTCATGATTTTCTGAATTTCCCAATGAATAATATTGACAAATATTTCGAAAAATATGTATTCCAGAATTAAGAGAAATACATAATCTGAATATTGCTCTAACCGTCTGAATATAATCAGATATTACTTATCATATATTAATTGCTAAGTTATACAAGCAAGAAACAAAACTTAACAGATAGTGGTAATGTAACCTCTTTTTGTGGTCCCGTCTTTTACATGCACCCAATCGGACAAAATAGGGAAAATACATCTTTAGGTAATCTGTAGTCTAGAACTTTACTTTTTTCATTTCTTACCTTTAATAATTCCAATCACATTATTACACTTTTGAAATTATAGAATTGTTAATTTTATATGTACATGCTTGAGTTTATGACAGATATTTTTTGAGGGACTAGCGTTAGTACTAGAGCTGCTGACAAAATACATCACACAGCATATCCCTAAACTGCTCTCGGATGACTGATTTTAAGATCCAGTGTAACCAAAATTGGTGTTGTAAGTAAAACTGTCTAAAAACGGTCAAAAACTTACTCAACAGACAATTTATTCTTAAAGTTTAAAAAGAAATTCACCCTAATTGGCTGACAAAAAGGGTGAGAAAGCGATTGGACATATATTTATCTGAGGGCTTTTGCAATCGATGTATTTGTTGCTATGTGGAACAAACAATTAAATTCCTATAGAACCGTAATGTTAATGTTTGCAAAATTAGGACCTACTTTGCTTTCGTGGAAAGACTGACAAACCACATTTACATACATGATCTGTCCAAGAGTAAACTTTTAAAACGGTGCAAATGATATGCTACGTAACTCGTTTTTGAGAAACATTTCCTTGTTGGTTCCACTAGAAAAAATCCGGTCCGGTGAGATCTTCCTGTTTACATCCGGTAGCACCTGTGCATTGAGAGCAATGAAATGAAATTGGTTTTGTATTTAAGCCTACCGTTGCCTATAATTTACCCATACGTAGGTTTCTTCTGGAAATAATAAATGGAGGGGGGGGGGGGAGGGAATCAGCGCCAATCGTTCTTTTGCATGTAGTATTTAATATTATCACCACAGATAGGCTGGCTGCGTAGCTCGTAAAATAATCAGATTTTTGTTCCTCACGAACTCGTAACTTCCGTTCCATATTAAATTAATGTTCTTGATTCATCGGCACAATAAGCGCGTTGTTCGATAGTACGTCCAAAGAAAAGAATAACTTATTCAAGTAAAAAAGCATGGCGGCAAATTGAAGTTTACTGACGCTTTAGGACAAATAAAAATAAAGATAAATTGTGACTTTAAAATTAATGGACTTGCGTGTATGGACTGTTAACGATTCAGAAATGACTAATGTTTACCCTTATGAAATTTCACAAATAGGACACAAAAGTAAGTAAATTCATATACCTACGATGCAATGAATTTACTTAGCTGAAAAGATGGGGATAGTTGATTGATAATATAAATCATTGCATAGTTTCCATAATGTTGAGTTTTGTTTGGTCTTCGTGGCGTGATGCAGCCAGGGGGAATTCTAGTATGCTGAAATTTTAAGGACATTTTTAAATTAAATATTTGCTCCCCATTCGGTCAATATGAGGTTTACGGTTTCATAAAACATCATATTTCTTTAAAAAGGTAAATAATTGTGCATTACATATCATACATGCTGCATAAAATCGCATTTAATTTAGCAAATAACTGTATTCGCGTCAGACAAAAGTCGGAAGATATAGATTCCGATATGTTTTTGGCATTTGCTGTATACGTCTTGAAACTGGAAGGTGGTAAAGGATATGCTGAAAATAGTATCTTTATTTATCAGCGTGAAATAAATTGTTTTCAAATGTCTACTTTTGCACTCATTTATAAGAATGTGCTTTCGATAAATTACTGTGTTTTTTAAGTTTGAGGCTGTCCTAATACAAAGAAATTTGTTTTTTTTTACATGTAGAGACCAAAAAAAATATAATATTTTGTATGACTCTTATTGGTAATATTAATTACTAAAATTTCGGACATCTAACCATCATTCTAGTTTTCTCCCCAGAATGAAAATAAATAAATCAATCAATAAATAACATAATAATTCTACATGCTTTATCTTTTTCGAAAAGAAATTTCTCTCAGCATAATTAGCATGGTGATGGCTCTTTTGAGTGTAATTTGTTACCGTTATTATCTAGTTTAAAATTCAATTATTCTAACGCGAACGGGAATATGGAAATATGTTGGTTCATCCAGAGATCGGAGAATTCACTCTGTGTATCTTTAAGAAATGTGTTTGAGATATGGTGTCATAGCTGTAACTTATATGTACAATATGTTGCACGTTTTGTTTATGTTAGTGATGATACTATATATAGTATATTCATTACGTAAATTCATTAAAAGTTATGGTGTGTATCAGATGTTTGTCGTTTGTCGAGCCCTGAAATGATTTATTTTCTATTACCTTTTTTCTTAGGCTTTTACAGCACTTTTAACATTATATGACGAAAACCGAATGACAAATGTCTCTTTCATCCCATGTTACTCTGATTTAAAATGTTGGAAAAAGTTTGTTTCTTAAAGTCATCAACACTATGCCGATACGCAGAGGTATTTTACAAGTAATTTATTTAACCAAGATTTATAATCAGGAGAATATGATCAAGTGTACCCCTGTATAATGTAAATTATTTTAATCCAGTATAGTAGTGTTTCAGAAGACGTCAGCATAAGCTCTTCGGTGATCCTTCCAAAAGAAATCGTAAGAAATTGATCCACCCTCCCCCCACCCCCCCCCCAACCCCCAACTAATTTCTTGAAGCCAAGATGCCTTTAAAAATAAGATAATGATTGTAATTGTATACCTGATGTTTTATGCAAGATGCTTTTGACTTGTTAGGCGTGCATTTTTTTAATATATAATAATTTGTTATTCCCATCAATAACAATGCCATTAAGAGTTGACCTAAGCATGGCGAACCCATGTTTTCAGGGGAGGTAAATATGTTTGAAATATAAACCTATCAATAGTTTCCAACATAATGCACTGTTGTGAACTGGGTATTTTCAGAATAAATGCACATATTTTCTTGATTTAATAGCTTGTATGTCTTTTCTTGGCTTCATACAGTATACCTATTAAATATATTTCATTGAAATCATTATGTTTTCGAATATCGTGATAATTTGTATTTAAAATGTTATTTCAGAGTCACTAAGAAATCGTCTAATATTTTTTTTAAAACTTCGTGTGACGTAAAGAGAATGTAGAAATAATCTGCCAAACCGAATCAAAAGTGGTCACGAGAAATTAAATAGCGGTGTGTTTGGAATGTTTGGAGACCAAGTTTCGTAACAAAGGAGAATTCTTTAATTCAAAGTTAAAATCAGCAGTCAACCAGATTGAACGCATAATGCAAAAAATCATCCGACATTTATAGCAGGAACACGAAGAATTTGCATTTTAAACCCTTGTGTAAACAAATATGCATGCAGTTGTTTATTTTACAATATTTTGATAGTAATGCAATTTTATGCATTTAGATCTATGTGAATATATATATATATATATATATATATATATATATATATATATATATATATATATATATATATATATATATATATATATATATATAACCTAGGTATATCTCTATTGGTATAATGGAGATGAACAATCATCGTGGTCTTGTCCCTGATATTTGTTTTTGATGTACATTAGCGTCTAGGAGATTTCCAATACAGTAATTCCACAGGAAATCGGCTTATCTAAAGTTAGCAAAGTCTTTTTTCTGTTGATTGCGACCAAGTTATCATCAAAGATCTTCATGCTGACAAAAGCTGGATCAGCTACCAATTTGTCTCGAAGTTCAACTGAGTTAACAAGCTCAACATTGACTCGTTTACGAATAGTTTCCATTGTCTTGCCAAAGACGCTATTATTCATCAGCTTGAAGAAATCTTTGTCAACGTCTGTAGTGGCAATGGTCCTTTTGCTGATGTTAAAGTTAACGTAAGTCTCCAACCATCTACTCTGGTTAAATCTTAAAACTCGATGAATAAATATCAATTCTACTCAAAGATCTAATCATTGCTGCAGATTCTTATAGTGGATTACATACTTATTTTGTCTCATCTGATTTGGAACTAACTTTGGAACACTACCGCCACAATAGAGTTTAGTCTTGAGTTCCTTAGTGTGTGGGCTCAAAATATCATCGTCTACTGTCAGATTTTCAGGAGCTAGTGGGTAATCATTATGCATCTCATGTAGTACCGGGGGATAGTAAAGATCAGCTTCCAAAATGTAACCAACATCAGCATCACTCTCCAGCAGCTTCTTAGTGAAATTATCTTTATTCATCCAAGAGAATCCTCCTGTTGGCATCTTTTGAGACATAGCCCAATCATAAAGACTATTATGATCCTAGTACATGATGTGCTTTGATTCAGCAGCTGGATCATAATCAGCAAGATATTTGTTGTTGGCAATAGAGTGTCTGTGGCTAATAACTAAAATACCTCCTCTGATTCCTTTCTCAATAAAGTTAAGCATGTCAACGTCTTTGAGCAGATCCAGTTTTACTTCACTGATCTTTAGCGCAGCATCCCAAGACAAACCCGGACTAGAAAAATACCAGCAAGGGTCTAGTTGATAATAGCTCAGCAAAGCGTCGCGGAAGTTCTTGAAGAAATCAGCGAGAAATAAAGTATCGGTCTTTAGATAAAGATCATGATATTCTCCAAGATTATTAATCGTAAACGCTGACCAGACAACACCAGCATGTTCATAATCAGTATAAGATATTTTGCAAACTTTTAGTTTGCTACAAAAGTCATCTTCGCTTGGCAAATGTGTCTCAGAGAACTTTTCCCATGATGACATATACTCATAAAGGTACACTCGTTTTCTAGTAAAATGACAATGATCCTTTACTTTATCTTTGCCAAGCGGCTGATTACAGATCCAACAATTAGTTACTGCTAAGTGACTAACATTGTCATCAACTGTAAATATTATCGGTTGGGTTTGTATTCTTGAGATGTCGCTAGCCTCTTAAAGTAAAGTTAAAAAAGTGCTCTCCGCGATCCTCGCCCCGATAGAGTTTTATAGGTTTACTGTAATTTTCATTAACAGAGACGATCTTATATGAATATCCACAAGGAGCATGCTGTTGATATGCTCTGGTTGAAGATATTTCCGGATTACCATCTACTCCCTCTATTGGCAATATCAGTGCCTCGAAATCAGCATAAATTACAAAAGGAATTCTTATTTTTAGTGTATGATTAGTAAACAATAAAGTGCCTTTCCTTGACATTTCAATCCGAATCACATTGACGCAATCTGCTGCATGGGAATCCAACTGCTCGCTCTTATTGTTTTGTCCGCTCATGATACTGGAAAAGTAAGTTTTTGATCCAGCAATAGGCAATAGTGACCGTCTCTGTTATCAGCGTTGATGTACAAAAGATCAATACTATCACCAGGAACCCTAACAAGATGCAAAGGATAAACATGAGTATCAAATCCAAACAAATTTATCCCAATTTTTTTCAGCTTTTCAAACTTTGGAATATCACCAATTTGTATTGGGAATTGTATTCCCGTAAAGTCTAAATTGTTCTGATAAGAAGCATAATTGCTTGTTCTTTCAGCATGTGTATCAACCGGGTAAAGTACTGATAAGACCACCCACATAAAACATGTTTTGTCCTTGTTTTTCACCCCAACACAACTCTTACTATTTTTTATCTTTGCTGGCAGAGGTAACCACGAACTTGCCCTGAGAGGATTATACTTCGATGTATTAACGATAATTTTGGTTACTCCAACCCGGATCCAGCCTGAACCTTCACGCTGAAACTTTTCAAAGTCGTCACTGATTTTCATCAAGAAATCGTGCTTTGTAACATCATTTAGTTCTATCAGGATTTTTGGCTTTGTGTGGAAACTTGCTTCAGTCTCAGTCTCATTTATTTTTGTAAACATTACGCTGATTGTAAGCGAATATTTTATCCCGTGATGAGAGTCTAGTTGAGAGCGAAGAATACGTCTTATCCAGGGCTGAAGAGCAGTAAGCGCGTAATCTAATGATACTGGATTATCAATAGAACATAAAAAACTGTTATCAAAGCCATTGAATGCTTGAGGCGGAGACCTAAATCGTATTTCCGCCATCATATATAATATATTTTTTCATTCTCTAATTAGACATCTGAAATATGCAATGAACTAGAATGTGAATTAGACCTCAAATATACAATGAACTATAATGTGATTTTCTAATTAGACGTCACAATATACTAGAACCAGAATTAGACTCTACAATGAACTAGACTTCAAACTGAACTATAATTTAATTTTCTAATTAGACAGCTTAAAATATATATAATGATGAACTAAGAAGAAATAATGAACGTACAAGGCTATGATCTTGATGAGATAGATGAGTTAATTGCACTGGCAAATAATGATCTCACCTACATACCAAAGATTATCTTTACCGGCACAGAGGAAAATGATCAGGTGCACGTGAACTGTAAGCATCAGAGACATACTCAGAAGTATAAGCGTAAATATCATATAAGAAAAAAACTTGCTAAATTTAATCTAAGCCTCGAGGAAGCTTCTAAGTTCTATAGGGTTTTTAGTAAGATTGCCGCAGTTGATCTTCCGGGAAGAAGCAAATTTATAAAATTGTATTATGTCTTTGGTCGTATATTTACCGCAATAGGACTACCAAACAAAGCTTCTCTATGTAAGCCAGTTTCTGGAAAGGCTATATCGGAAGAATACGATAGGGTCATTACGGAGATTGTGTCAGCATAGATTTCTGAAATTAGATTGTTTAATTTTGATCAGAAAATATACTTTTGTTAAACTACCAAAGATGAAATTAGCTTTCGTAAATCATAATTGTTTAATTTGATCAGAAGGAATCCACGAGTTAAATTTGGCGTACCATTTTACAAGAGACTGCTTTCCGCGAGTTTTGATTACTTTTTCTTTTCGGAGTTTTTGTTTTATTTTTTGTAGCTCCGGTTCATAGAAAGATCATTGAATATCCTCACCGTCGCTGTCCTTGATTTTGTATGTAATATGAATTCTTTTATTGATCTCTGTGATCGTAAATACCTCCTCAGTCCAGTTTGGTGTATATCCTTTTACAAATGTATCTTTTTGTCTACTGACTTTGACAGTATCAACAACATTAAATTTGCTTTTAAAGGAAAGAGCATGTTTATTTTCACAGGTCTCAGAAGGTGTAATTCCTATTGTCCTGTGATGAGAATTATTGTAATTGTTAATAAGCTCTGGCAAAACATCTACGTATCTGTTTGTACTTTTTCTGTAAAGTATTTCCACATTTTAATTTTGGGTGTTCTGTTAAATCTTTCAGTTACTACTGCTTTTCCTTCATTAGATGTGCTGTACTTTTTATATTATGTTCGTCCAGCCATTTATCTACGGTTTTATTGTAGAATTCACCGCCATAATCTACCCAAAGTTTACCTGGGCGTAATGTAGCTGGCCCTAGATTACCTTTGATAATATGATCGAGTGCGTATCTGATGGAAACTTCAGTTTTATCCTTTAGAGGTCTGCTCTAAGCATATTTGCTGAAAACATCAATAACATTAAGCAAATATTTTGCACCATCGTTTTCCTTAGCAAACTCGCTCATATCAACTAGATCAGCTGACCAAATATCATCAACACCTACCGCGACCACCTTACGATGTGGAAAGTTCTTTCTAGCACCACCAGTAACTGGCAGAAGCAAATTTTGCTAATAGTTTATGCAGATCCATAACCCCACCAATAATTAAACGACGATCACAATTACATATCGTACATGTGCACCCCAGTTTATTTCCTTCTATTCGAAGGTCCTTAGCTTCTTTGTGCCAGCAAGATATATTATATGATTAAATATCTTAAAATATAATTGATCTTAAGTATCTAAAATATATATTTGAGGATATTGTCCTCCTTTTTTATTATTCTTCTTACTGGTTTTCTTCATCCCAGAGGTTTGTTTTTACTGTGCTGACGCCGGAACCCTTGACAAACATAGTGTAACAAGATAACCGGGTTGGATTTCGGATTTATAACAGAACACTTTTGATGGTGATAAAAATGCAATGTTTATTGATGAATGACTTGAATGGGAAGAAGGGTTATGATTAATACGTGCGTGTATAGGGTCCAAATATTGGACAAATTAACATAATCCGCACGAACCTAATAATGTAACCCAAATATGAATACAAATAAATAAATACACAGTGCAAGGACAAAGGCTAATGATTCACATTAATCTCAGACGACGAAAAGAATGATGTGCTTTACTCAAATAGTAAAAATTATGTATTTTACTCATATAGTAAAAAGGTATACGCTCAAATAATGAAAAATGAGACACTTTATTCAAATAATAAAATGATGCAAACAAATGGGATAGATATCATACAAAATATCTTTACACTCCCAAACCACTGGGTATCACAAAAACCCAAAATAAGCCCACGGCTAAAAGATTACATATATGGAGTAACTCAAAACACTCCGTCACTAGCATACTTGGCTGCCAGTCAAACTGGTCAATCAAGCAGTCCGCATTACACGTAGTCACCGACCACCATTCAATTCCTTGGTCAATCAAGCGATCAGCGCCCACCAATGGGTCAGCAACGCCCGATCACCTGGTACTCAAGCAACACACTGTTTATTCAGCTCTACGGCTGCTATTGTTAGCTTTACAGACGCTATAGTCAACTTCTATGGTCGGCTCTACAGCTGGGACCTCGTCGACTCTGATCAACTGAAAATAAATCTAACACCGTGTATTATGATTGACACGGGCATATACGATAACACGTAATGACGTTATATACGGTAAGTTATACAAATTACATTATAAGCACAACATTACAAAGCAATAAACAAGTTCAGAAGTGAACCTACCCGTGTCCGATAATAATCCTATGGTACTAAACGTTTCCTAAAAATGCCACTTTATATTGCTAATATAAAACTCTTATTAAGTCACAAACAAGAATAAAAAATATTTACATTGTACTACGCAAGTCGAAGCTACATAGAAAATATATATCAGAAATTAATAAATAATTTACATACCTCTACAGCTGAAGATGTGCAAATCCTTAAGTAGACTGCTCACTGACAAGACGTTCCGTAATGTAAAGATTTAGTCTTACGGTGAGGCATTTATACACAGATGATGCAGCTCTACATCGTCCTTACGCTTGATGCATTCGGTTTTTCCCATCGAAAGCACTTCGCACGTGCGGCACGGGGTGAACCGAACTCACTGTTTTGAAATAGTGTACAATATACACAAAATCACCCTCGGGTATCGTTGTTACAATGAAAAACGAAACCCGAGTACATGTATTTAATAAAAGGGATTTATATAATTCCGTGACACATAGACTTCATCTTTAAACATACAGCACAGGTGGACTTTATTATCTTACGACCGGTTTTGGTTGTAGCTTCAGTCTCACCAATATCTTCGTTTTACAACTGAGACGATATGAGGACATATTATACTAATAAATCTACACTAAAATTAAGTATCCACTGGAGGCAATATAAACAAAATCCATTAACACTCAGGATCATTTGATTTTACTATAAAATTCAAGATCCCACTTGAGGTAATATAAAAACCATTAAAATTCAGGATTCTACACTAAAATTCATTATTATTGAATCCCAAAAGTATATCAATTGGGAATTTATTCTTACGGGACTTGATGTAATTGACACAATAATATCCACAAGCATCGCTATCCAAGTCTTGGACCTGCATTGAATTGTACACACAACCTTTCCCACTGGTTTTCATGTATATTACTACATCGTCAGGTGGAGAAAGTCCAAATGAGTCAAGTACTCAGTGTCCGGAAACTTGGGGTTATTAACTACAGCGACCCAGTGAGTCATATTGCCTGCAAAGTTATCCTCTAAGTTTATGACGCAACTCTCATCATCTTTACTTTTTCTTGGCAGTTTATTCTTAGAGACGACACACCAGAAGTTACCGAGGAATGACAACAGTTTTTCTATGTCAAAATTACTTAATTGTCTCACCGACTATTCGAATATGTCCCCGGTAATTGTATTCCCCTGCCGGCCTGAGTCCATAGTAGTTGCATTCCGCGTCCCCGAGTTTTTTATTCCCTGGCCGAACAATTTTCCGAAAATTCCTAGCAATATTGATCCAGCCAAACCTGCCAGTAGAGAACCAATAAATCCGCCTTGTTTTGCCAACTGTGCTGCGCTAAGTCTAATAATTAATCCTTTTCCAGCAGACTGATACTTTTTGATTTTGTCCGCTTGTTATTGAGTCAACATCAGCTTATCATTACCTGATAAATGAGCTGATGTTAATTAAATATCTACTGGACGTTTATTTCTTGCTGTGGACGCTATAGTCCTTTTGTGATGCGCTCAGAGACAAATCAACAGTTTTATAAGGCATAATTATACATCAAATTACACAAAACCAAACAAACGTCTGTTTATTTGGCACTGATTTGCTCACTTACGTCGCTGATAGAATAAAACTAGTACATGTTCCTTTTTTACTAGCTCCTAAGTACTTTTGATATTGTTGCTCCGTTAGAAACGTGTATGTTCCCAAATGCATCTGTCTCTTAGATAATTTAATTTTCTTCTCTTTTTTGTTTTTACTAGCAGAAACAATGGTTTTCTGCTGCGAGAGTTAAGATGACTTTTATCTTCCGCATGGTATACATTAACGTACATATTTCAATGGACAAATAATGTTATTGATATTGTTGCTCCGTCTGAATTAGTGTATGTTGACCCTGCTGCATTTGTCTATGAGCCAATCTAATTCTGTTCCCTTTTTTGTTAATATCTTACCAAATAATGTTTTCTTACTCTAAACTTATTTGCTACTGCATCTCCAGTGTCCTTGAACCACATCATGTTCATTGATTACCAAATAATGTCATCTTAGACAATAACGTGCATCTTGTCATTTACTGATTTTAGTGTGGAGTCCATGTCGGAGAATATTACTGTAGTGGCTATACAATCTATACCGACTAGTGCTCGTAAATTTCACCTAACCTCTATAATAGTCGGATAATCTGTGATATTTTCATTGTGCTCGGAGACATTAAAATAAAATATGATACAAAATCCCATATTCTTGTAGGGAAATCTGTGATCCTGAGTTTGTATTTTGGTATTGTTGCATTACTTCCATCACATTATATATGGTCATGAGTAATTTTTGTTTGCTGCAGCACAATTGTATTCAATTTCAGCCTCATGATAGCGTCTGCTGTTGGTTATTCCTTGGATTCTTGATACACCAATATTATTAAATATTTGACTATTTCCTGTTTGATCTTCAAGCTGATTAGAAAGCCTAAAGACTACAAAGATGTGCCTAGGTAATTCACGACATGAATTTAATTTTATTTTCCATTGATTTTTTTCTATATCGTTCGTCTCAAATCTTTTCTGATAAAACTTTGTTTGTTTTAAACGTAATTGTCTTTCGAAAGTTGCAAGACTCGCTTCCATTTCGAGTCGCCTTGTTATTGACATTTTGATAAACGGGATCCACAACGAAAGTGCACCAAAGTAAAACAGGAGCTGGAGCTGTTGCTCCATTTTTATGCATGTAGGTTACAGGTTCGGATCGTTCTAGTATTATTGTTTGCTTGACACCTCTGAAAATAGTTTTTATGTCTCTGCAAGAGCCAAAGATGGAACTTAGCGAAAGAAACATAAAAATGTCTTGAGTCAGCACCATAGTTAGGTAATAGAGGTGCTTCTGGTCGAATCATACTTCGAACCTCAATAAAGGCTTTGTGTGGTTGAAAGAAAAGTTGATCGTCTCTTTTTTCTAGTTTTCGAGAATAAACCAATAATGAGATTATCAGAATTATTGTCCTTATACTCCATATATTCGTACTGTGTTGTTGATTCATCGATTGGATCTTCCTAAAATATTTCGAGGTGTTTTTATGTCGACTTGGTAAACCTGATTATATAAAGTAAATTTACAATTTGACTTTCATTTTTCCATAAGGTAATTAGAACGTTTATGTTTTACTCAAAGTGAACGTTAATCTTTCCACTGAGAATATCCACGGTCATAAATCTGCTCGAGGTTATTACTACCGTATCGGTATGGTAGTTAGACAATATCATTCACCTTTCTGCTGAGGATGTCAAGCTTCATAAATCTGTCAGAGGTTATTACTACCGTATCAGTATAACCGCCAACCACATTAGCACCTAGTACCCAACAAACCTCAATACCAGCCGGGGAGTCCTTAAGACGCTCTCTATGCTTGGAGACATCAAAATGAAATATCGGATATAGACTAGAACATTCTTTCAGCGAAATCTGTGATCCGGTGTCTGTATTCTGGTATTTTTGCATGGCCTCCATCAGTGTAGTATATGCTCGTGAGTAATTTGCACGCTCTGCGGTAAAATCACATTCTAATTTCACGTTCAGGATAGTGTCTGCTATTTATCCTAACATGTATTCGCCTGAGTCCGACATTGTTAAATATTTTGCTGCTTCCGGTTTAGTCGGCAGGGCGGCGTTAAGTTGAAATATCACAATGACGTTCCTCGGTAATTCTGAGCCTGCGTTAGTGGCTATTCTCCAAGTATTTTATGTTATCGCATCAGCAAATTGTTGTTGATAGACTCTCATTTGTTCAAAAGACAATTTGTTTTTTAAAATTAGCAAGATTTGCTTCCTTTCCAGTGCATGCATTATTGAGGGCATTATCTTAAGTACCCAGAGCTACAAAGAATCATAGATAAACTTACCATCAACGAGACCAATGCCTCGGTGCACATATGATGCATGATCAGCCTTTGTTAGTTCTTTAGTGTGCTTGACACCACGGAATACCGTTGTTATGTCTCTACAAAAGCCAAACATTGAGCTTAGCGGAAGAAACATGCAGATTTGTCTACTGCCAGCTGTTAGCTTGTGACGCGCTGCAAATCCTTCATTGTACAACAATTGTCTAAGCGTAGCAAGCAGTGTTACTAGATTTTGTCTAATTTTCTGCGTTTCTGGAGCGTCGGCTGTCAAGGGGCTATTAAGAACCTAGCAGCATCAGCAGCAGTGCGATCATACATAATAACATTGCTAGCCTCTAGCTCAGTTGGTTCCGCACCTAATACTGGAAGTGCTCCTGTTCTAAACTCATTTGCCATTGCATCTCCATCACTTATGTCCTTGAACCACATCATGTTCGTTGCTAAAGTTTTTTTCTGTAATTTTCGCTTAAAGAAATTAGGTAAATTATTGTGCTTGCTATTGACATTGGCTTCCCAAGGTATTCTATTGTATTATTGTTCAACTTATAAGATGATGTGTCAAACAGGCCCCAACCATTTATTTTAGTGTTATTAAATCACCTGCTGCATAGTTCACTGGAGGAACCGCGGTCGTTTGTGTTTTGCTTCTGATATCAAAAATGCTTTGTGTTGTAATAAATATACGTCGTAGTCCCTAGTTTCTATTTTTATTAGTTTATCGGTGTTATGTGACGTATGTGCTGAGACCGTGTATTCAGCATATTCATACTCCGTAGTTGACTCATCTGATGGAGTATCTTCGAAAATCTTAAAATATTCTGGTGTGAATCTATAAAACATGATTATACAAAAGATTAGACAGAAATAACTTTCCACAATTTGACTTTCCATAAGGTTATTAATAAAGCCTCTTTAGTCCACTGCCGTACATCACTTTCGAGTCTAAATCTGCCAGGATCTTTTCGCCGTGAGTTGATATCAATTTTTGTGCTATTTGTTTATTGCGAGTTCGATTTCCTTTGTTGGTGCTATTTTCGCTATTGATTCTCTAACCTTATCAACGCTCTTTGGTGTCCCTTTGATCTTATCAGCTATTTTTGTCCTACAGCACTTCCAGCAGCGCTAGTAGCCCCGGTAGCAAAAGCTTTGCTGGCGTCAAAAGTTATTGGAGCAACCTTAGTGTTCATTCCTGGTTATTTTCCAACAATTCTAGCGAACAAGGATGAGAGAAATCCTCTTGTTACTTTTCTCCGTTCTAACTTTCGGTGTCTCATGTTATAATGAAAGAATAGACAATTATAATTATCCTTTTTTTCTTCTCAAATTCACCCATTAGACACGATTGTGTTTCCAACTAAAGGTAACTATCATCTAAGGTACATGATTCTGTTTCGTACCAAGGGTAAATGAATTTACCTATCTCCTCCTCCTTATGTGCAGATAGTAGGTTACTCGCTCTTTATTAACATCAACTTTATGTCCAGACTGATCAGTTAGCGTCATTGTTATTTCTGGTACTTGGTACAAGTTTATTACTTGATAAATAGATAAACGGTGATGGCCTTATCTGCAGCAGACGAGACGGAGGAACGTTAATCGAAAAAGAGTAAATAACATTACTTACGGATTCGGTTGAGCTCAAACATCCGAAGCAATTCGAAGAACTAATTAAAATACTATTAACGTCCGTGATGTTGAGAATATTTTCTCCCTCAAATACTCCCACTTCTGGACTAATTGCTTTTGTTAACTGTAAAGTCAATTCGGTAACCTCACTTGAGAGCTATTCTGGTCCTGTTCGTAGAATAATTGGGTTATATTGTGATATTGTCCGCAACATCACCATTAGCCGTAATTATTCTCTTAATTTCTTTGTTAAGGTTAGTGAGGTTATAGCCTCTGGGTGTTATTACCAGGGTAAAATTGTCTATGGCATTAATGAAGTATTTAAAATATTATTATTGCTATTGACATTACGGTAACTGCTCCATATTTCTGATGAAATAAGAGCAACTTCGTATGCTGAATTTGAATCAAGTTGAATCGGAGGGTTATACCTTACAGTGAAATTGTCACCAGTGGCTGAAGCCGCAGCAGAGTCAAATAGTAGCGTGGTCTCATCGAGAAAAGAAATTATTATATCAGTGATTATATGTAAATAACAGCCTAAAGTCTTAAATAGAACCGTTAACCATAATTATGTCTATAAATTGGTATTTGCATTAAATCACTGTAAGGTATATTGTATTCATCAGAGGCCAGGAGACCTTCCTTAGTTAGGCGTATAAGTATCTCTACTATCTCGGTGTCGATTTCTTTTTAGCTGTTTCCTGCTTGTGTTGACGCTACTAATAATTTTAATCTCGAGATCAGTTCCGCTGGAGATTTAAAGTATTTGATGCAGGATACGGTCTTCATTTCTTTAGCTTTTTGTTGCATTTTAAGGAAAGATTGAATAATTGTACTATTTTCTTTAATAATGTTACTTATCATTTCTTTATCCTTAACGTCAGTTCTTTTTTTTTTTTTTTTCAGCTGTATTTCCATATTTTTGATTTACTCTTGTTATGATTTATGCGAAGCTTTTATATCGGGAAGAATCTCCTCCGACACCTTGGTGGTTCTAAACATATTATTCATCTTAAGAATAATTGTATTATAAAAAGTATCAAGCCATGTGACCGTACCAATTTCTTTTTCATCATATCCTATTTTTGTTTGTTAGCTTTCTCTTCCTCTGTTAGAATTTCTTTTACATCAGTTTGCTCGACTATTTTTTCTGGAGCCTCTTGCTGCTCTCCTTGTCTATTGTTGAAGTTTCTCCATAATCTTATCCTGTTTTTCAATAAGCGACTCTTGATTTTCAATACGCTTATCCTGCTTTTATCATGCCTAAGTATTTGCCGCTTCTATTCCTGTTGTAATGGGTTTAAACTTCTCCTGAGCTACATGACGCTAAATAGCCTCCTTACCGACTTTTTCATCTCGCAGACGTTTCTTTAGGACCTGACGCTGCTCAACAAACTGCGTAAGTATTTGTTCGCGAGTCTTTAGACAATCAATCTTCGCAAAAGACATTTTTTTGGTTGTTATGGGTTTAACGCCATTTTTCAACACATGATAGGCTATACGTGGTGGCCATTATATCTGGTGGAGGAAGAACCCAAGAAAACTCCGTGAGAACCACAGACCCACGAGAAGCTAGTGGCAAGCTTTTTCACATACCCACATTGGCCGAGCCCGAGTCTCGAACCCACGCGGAAAGAGGTGAGATGTCAGTAATCTATAAAGGCGCCTTAGACCACTCGGCCACCCGGGGCTCCCACAAAAAGACATGATTATACTAGTAAAGTAAATAAAATTCGTTAAATATAATTTATCAAATCCTTTTCAGTATAAGGCAAATGCACATTAGCTTAGATAGTTACTTATACTTAGTTTAAACAATTAACCATGGACCAAGTTACCTAACATTCACTATAATTTTACTAAGCAGTCAAATTATTCTGGTAAATAAAACTGATCAAATTTTTTTCGGCACATCTCTAGTATATGTTCAGCGTCTCTGTGGACGGTCATAAAATCATGGTTATTTGTAGTGGATGCATGATAACATTTTTTAAACTCTACAGCTGCTCTTCCCCTACAATGGTCTCTAGCGATAGAATCTATATCCATACTAGTCCAGAGAAAAGCACAAAGCAGCCAGTATTTCTTCTGATGTACTTTGGGACATCATAGTAAGACTGGGTCAGATAAATCCTGTTACAGTTCTTGTTTCTAGACAGTTCAAAATACTCACTGATTCTGTTCATGTTACTATGGTCAATCATAATATCATCAAAAACTTTTATCTGATTATCTTCACCGGCTAGCTCATCCGCCGGAGTTAATTCGTCAGGATCTAGTATCTGATACACTTTAGCTTTGTTGTCTCTTCAGCAGGGTCAGTGTCTAAAGTTGGTAAAATATCTCCAATATCAGCTAAGGTCCTATACTTTTCCTGATTCGGATTTAAAGTGTAGATAACGACCTTATCATAATTTAGTCCGTTTTTTAGTTGCATATTCTTCAGCGAATAGATCTTTCTTCTGCCAGTGGGACCTACGATGATGTAATAACAATCCTGAAATAGAAAATTATGTTTTGATGTTGTTATGTTTTTGGAATCAAAATTAATAATTTTCATGAGATAATATGTCTTTCACATCGTTTGGAGACCAAGGACAAACGTCAACATCAACCGGGGAAGGTACTTCGGCTAATGATCTAGACAAAAAAGTAAATAAAACCGGGGATATATTCACTGGGAATATTGATATGAGCGGAAAAGGGATAAATAATCTTAATCAAGCACCAATTACAGATGATACAACAGCTGCAAGTTACAAGCGTGTAAAGGACTATGCAGATACAAAACTTTCGCTCACTGGAGGAACCATAACATGGCCGCTAATAGCAAAAACTGGTATTGACCGTAGTGGACATAAAATCACAAGCCTAAATACTGAATCACCTTGATTCACTGCTGATGTTGTACCTTGGAGCCATGTACTGGCAGAAACTAACAAAAAACTACCACTGACCGGAGGATACGATGACCGGAAATATCCAGATGGGCAGTCGCGTATTATTTGGACTTCCAACCGGTGGCGAGGGAGTACAATCACAATCTGTAAGTCACGGACAACTAGAGGTCAAAGTACTTTAAAAATACGACAAGACCGGTGTGACTATATTTGGAAACGTCGTTATCAACGAAACCTTGTCGGGCGGTGGTAAAATCCTTTCCTAGTTTGTTGTAGCATCCGCCGATAATGGCACTGACGATGTCAACTAGACTAATCAAGTACTTGGGTCTAATGGTCATCTCAGCATTGCCAGTGCTTTTATTATCGGACTCGTCACAATACAAAAAACATCTACACTTACCGTCATCCTAATGGAAATTACGCTCCTATCACAATTAACGCTCCAGAGAGATAATGTCGGTACACCAAGATCGAGTTAAAATCAAGTAACATATGCACCTTGCAAACAAACGTATCTTTTGCGCGGATACTACTTGAACCGTAGCGCTGTTTGATGATAATGTGCCGAGCTATAAATATCTCAAGGATTATGCTCTGAGCAAAATGGTGATGTGATGGAGGGCGTATTGGACATGGATGGACATGCAATTACAGGACTAGATACTGCTCTCATACTAAAATGATAACCATGCCCCTAGCTACAAACATCTCAACGATTATGCGCTAAAAAAAATATGGAGATACTATGACCAGTGAGCTGAAAATGGGCAGTAACCTAATCACCGGAATCTTGATCACAAACTTTCTTGGTGATGTTTATGTCCCTAGCTATAAACATGTAAACAATTATGATATTAGCAAAACCGGTGGAGATACAATAACAGGAAATCTTAGCTTGACCGGATCTCTTACAACCGTCGGTATCACAGCGACATGAAATATTATTTTAGAACCTAATAGTCAATTGTCTCTAACCGCAGATCCTACACTGGCTACTTCGGCGGCAAATACAAATATGTTGATAATAGAAGAGTAAAAAGCTGTGTTGGTTTTATTCCTGCGCTAACGGCTAACAGCGCAAAAAGATCAGGATTTATCGCATCTGCATCTTCTGTGTACTCAGTGACGTACGCTGCGTATTATGCATTTTGTCCATCAGCTGCTATTGTAAACGAATGGACACCTGCTAGCCAGTACTCGAATTTCTAGATTCAGATTCAGTGCCCGTTGGATGTGGCTATCAGGAAATTTCAGCTGCGTGGTCGTAATAGTAACGCAGAACGAATAACAAGCTGGAGATTAGAAGCAAAACAAACAGAAGCAACTGCCGCCTGGTCAACTTTGTATACAAGCACAACGATGCTAGGATCGACAATTCAGGAGTTTCTTGTGACTGCAACTGCAACGAAGTACATTTTGTTCAGACTCTATTGTGTGACTGCATAGGCAATGAACCCTGGGTTAAGTTATATGCAACTATTTTCAATTGATGGTTTTGTTTAACATTCGACCCTAGGTATTGGCTGACTAATTCGCAATAAAGTATTAAATATTTTTATCGACCTAATTGTATAGAATGTCAGGTGCTATTGTTTATGTTGCCAGAGACCTTGTGCGTTTATTGTATGGTGCACATACTGAAAAAATATCAGATCCTGCTGCCAAAGATCGTTATGATTTTATTGGAACTTTGAAAGCGGGTCGTAGACGCTACACAACTAACCAAGAATAGTTCAAGTCAGCTCCTGAAAATGATCATATAAAAAAAATTCATATCAGTAGCTGAGATGCGCCATCAGCAACTAGTTGATGCAATAGCGAAGTTTGATGCCGTACGAGATTTATGCAACGACCGCGAGTCAAATACTCTATCAAAAAATATCGAAGTCCTTGTCAACCTGATAAGTATCGAGCTTGACCATGAAATTGTTCATGCTATAGTAAAATCGGGTAGTCAAGCAGAAGCTGATGAAGGATACTGAAAAAACTAACATGATCAGGATCACGGTTACATGAAGACGATGATTTCCAAAAAGAAGGGTATCAACAACGAAAAGCTCAGAGAACGACATGGTAAATTAGCATTTTTGGAGCGAATAGAACTTTTCTAGATATTGACATCCATGCTACACTAGACATAGACATGCAATTTGAACACGGTTTCTTTGACGTTTCTAGGCACATGAATTATCTGTCTGATAAACTCCTCGGCCTCGAGAAGACTGTAAAGAAAACTTTTCATCCAGATTAATATTATAAAAAGATGAAAAGGAGCGTTCTCGATTTCAATAATATCATGACGATGATCGTGATGCACTTATAGCATATTATGAGCATTATCATAGGAGAGTATACTGTTTCGAGGGGACCTATCCTTATTACAAAAGAATCCTCATGATCATGACCGCGGCGCCAGCAGCGTTTACCACAGCGGGAATTATCTCAACCGGAGCTACTGCTAATCCTTTTATGCTGGTTATTTCTGGTGCTGGGATAATATTGCAAGGAGCATTAAAAAAGTAGAACCAACGTTCACAGTAAAAGAAATAGCATGAAATATGATTGTGGTACTTACAAGAAAATACTTAACAAAATCTGAACTTATATTCGCGGGGAAAAGTTTAACATGGACGCACTTGTTCGCGAACTAAATGTTATCGATGATATAATGAAAGAATTGTCTCCGATGACAGTAACAAAATATCAAAAATTATACGCCCGAAAATATAATATTAATCTTCAGTAAATTTAAATGAGAACCAAGACAGTTTTGTATGCTAGATGGATAAATGAGCCACATTATTACAGCAATTTAGTATTGATTGATTATGAAGGCCAAGAACTTTAGCAGCACTACATACTCAGGAAAAGTTTTGCTGATTCTCTGTTAAGATGTTTGTCGCTGTTACTGGTTTTGCAGGACCGAAATTTTTTCCTTTCTTTCCGCATCCACGCTCTTTATTTTCTCTGGGAGTAAATAATTCAAGGTTAACAATTCTATTGTCAGTTTTGATGTTATTTAGGTGGTCTATTACTCTTCCTGGTGGAATTACTCCGTTAAAAGATTCCTATATGAATCTATGTCGATACATCATAATTTGTTTTACATCCTCACTTGATACTCTGATGAGGGAGTATTCAGTATTAGACATGTTCGGAGCAAACAGCTTCTTAAGTCTTCTGCTGTGTCTAACATGACCATCAATATCAATCTCGTAGCTGACAAACATAGGGTGTGATTGCCAATTTTCTGCCATTATACTAGTATTTCATTTCTCTAATTGCTTGCATTTTATCTCTGATTTGGATGATTGCTCTGTCAATCACATTTGTATAGTCCATAATCTTTTCAATCTTATTCAACTGAACGACAAAAAGTTTGAACGGAAGCACAACAACAAGATTTTTGTTCTGTTTTTTATCTCATAATTTATTTTATTTATTATATGATTATTACCTTTTGGCCATTGATCTTCTTCAAAAAACAAAGTAAAATCTGCTTCTAAATTCTTCTTTAGTAACAATAACAGTTCGCCCTCTGTTGCTTGACCATAATCTATAAAGTCAGATCCTTTCCCGAAAAATACTATGATTCCTATCGCAATTGGATCTTTATTGTACTTTCCAAAGTCTCTATTCTGAAAATATTTATGATCTGATGGATGAAATCCCCAAACTTCCGATGAACATTTTCTGAAAACAGCATCAACCAAAAGACCCTAAGATGCAACTGGTGACACAATTAGTCCTGAAAGTACCTGAGGATAATAATAATTCGGTAACTTTTCATCTTGCCGAACATAAGGACATTTAAATTCCAATCAGGACAAAATCTAAATCCAGGAATATCATTGATACAAATATCATTGTCCTAAACCTTACCTTTCAGGATCTTTTCAGTGTATGATCTTATTATCGGTTCAAATAATGATCCCCAAAGACAAGGTAATGTCATTGGAATTTCTTTCTTGTTGATCTTCTTTGCAATGTCACCAATAGTAGCAAATGGGCAACAGCCCATTATCGTAGCCACTCTGATCCTCCTATCGTCGTCTCCATAAGCTTGTTGCAATCTTCCGTCTTCTGTTTAATTTGGTACTTACTAAGAAACTAATCTTGTATCATTTGTAAATCCATCCTTATTTTTATGTACATATAATAATTATAATCTCTAAATGACAGAAGAAGTAACTTACATCACCGAAGTAATTCTTCGCAATGCCAACGAGCTTAATGATGCTATAATACTTGCTTTCCAAAATGATACTGAAGATGTCTCTGTTGAGCTGATCGTTACCAAGTAACTGAATATCAGACATAGTCGAGTATTGATGACCGCTGAACTGTCTGAGGAGGGCATGGTAAAGGTCATTTATAATAGAGACCTGACCATGAAGCATACCTATTGCTGTATTTCAAAAGCAACTTTGATGAAAATCATTAATCGTACTAAGTTAGTAGTCTCCTAAAAAAAGAACCTGGAGCGACTGATTCGTATCAATAATGTGTCAAAAGTTCGAAAAGTTTTGCTCGATGTTTTTTGGGGGGGAGTTAGGATCGTCGTTTTACTATACAACTCTAGTAAAGTTCTATATGAGCTTATCTTAATGAGCACATCACAGTTCTATAGTTTATTGTTATTCACTTTTACTTCTTCTTTTTTTCGAAAAAGAGCAAAAACAAAGAAATCATCGAATATCTATATTACACGGCATATTTGCCGTAAATTAGTGGATTAGCCATGAACAAAAAGACACTGTCCTTTGCAATGTGTTAATAAAACTACAGAATAAATCAATCGACTTTACCAGTGTCGTAAATCTTGGACGTTAGATATACCAAGTTAATCAAGGCATGGCGCAAAAAGGAAAGTCAAAATGAAATTATTTTATAATTACCAGATCTTTTAGGCGCATACATCAAATTTTAGCTCAGTAACTTTAATCCTTTAGACGGGACACTGAAGGTTATAAGTAAAATGTCTTTAAAAAATAAATAACAGAATTCGATTCGATGTAATATTTTCCCTGTAAATATACAGGGTGCGAATACTGTTAACAAATTCTACATATAGCGGTTCATATTACAGACCGTCAATGAATGTCATTTAAGTCTCAAACAATTGTTCGGAAAATAATAATCTTTGTCGGATAGATTTCATGTTATGATAAAAAGTTTGTATAGAATTAGCCTATATGATTGTATAGCTTATGAAAGAATATACTGGTGATTAATTGTTGTTGCTTCAGAGCAATCCATATATGTAAAATATCCTGAATTAGTCAATACATGTAATGCCAATTCAAGCCCAACGCTGCCTTACATTACTTGTTGGCTGGCCTTGACTACCCATATATTTTAATTTCTTTTAAATTGTGACTAATCAGATGATTATTAACTTTCTCAATCTTGCAATTGTTCTTGTACAAACTAATACATGATTAAAAAAATTTAGGCTGTTGCTTAATTGTTTTATCCATAGAAATAATACAATACAAAAAGCACGCTTAAGGAATTACCACCGAGGAGTTACTTGGTGGATTTAATTACACGTGGTCACGATGTGAATCATCACAACCTGAAAATACATTGTCATTACGTGGATAGGAACGCAAAGCTGATCTTGTCGTCACACCAGTTCAACTTAAGTAACCCAATGCTTACTTTAATTGGAGCTGGTTAATTATTGGTACTGGCTGCTCCTTCTATCTACCAAAGCCAGTTGTGGTTGGTGCATGAAAACTAATGATGACAATTGAACAAATTTAAAAGAAAAAAATTTAAACATTGCAAAAAAAATCTGATTGCTGGATTTTGTTTTTCGATTTCAACAAAGAGTATAAAGGCTATTAAAAAAGTTAAATTTCTCCTGTAATTTTCTTGCTATACTACACTGGTGCTAACTAGTAAGTGTAACTTGGTTAAACTGTAAACAGACTAAAGAAAGGAATATAATTTTCTAATGTATGTCTTTATACCATATGGAGAAAAAGCTGTTTATATTTTAAATTAAAACTTGCTTTTTTTGAAAATTATGATTTGAATTACTCATAAAAAAAAAATTGGTTGGCATGTGGCATACTAGAAAATACTAACCTTAGCCAATGGGTCAAGACTTTTACAGCAATAAATGTTATTCATTATGTTGGTATGATTTCTGTCAAAAACGTCAAAAAGTGTTCCACAACATTTTTGATACATGATAAGAACATAATTCACCGACGGAGCACCAGTATGTACAACACACATTTTGTAAGATTTATATCGCTTGTTTAAAATAATAAGCCCAATATATTCCTATTCAGTCTTTTGTATTTATCATTCCAATGATCGCCTCAGAAATGTGAACCTCTCTATCGATCTATATATCCCCCATTACGCGTGATTAAGTATAAAATTATGGTTTCAACAAAAAGACCATTGATTCTATGTTCTCCAGAGCACTTATGAATTTCCAGTTATTGGTCATTCGTAGAATATGCAAATAGCGAGAAAAATGCATCGTTTAACCTACATTACTAATGAACAAAACATGTTACGCATTTTCGTAGAAATCCCTGCTCCCCCTTCTCCATAAGTTAAGAAAGAAGCAAGACGTGGAAATCTGTTAAGTGAGAGGGAAAAGAGAATTTGAGCTGGATGAAAACATTGTACTTGAATTTACACCAAATATCCTACAAGAATATGAGCTGTTATAATGGTGTGTGTGCATTTTCCATTGGATTTGTATACTGTGATCGATTGGATGCTCTTTTTTAAAACTATACCAAGGTTTCAAAACCAACCATTTAAAAATGTTTAAATGCCTGAAGGCCTCTCTCTTTCTCTCTGGATCTATGATAATAAACAACTAACAAAAAAAAAAAACAAGCAACAGAGAGAGAGAGAGAGAGAGAGAGAGAGAGAGAGAGAGAGAGAAGCTGGGCTCAGAATTTTTTTTCCAAACATGCGTTCCTGGGACAAGTGAGTTGCAGGAGTTACTCGTCCTTTCCTTAGTATGCTCAACGCAGTACACTTCTCCACTACGCTGCTTACGCTTTTACCAACGAACCACGTGTACATGATGCAAGCTTGATACTAAAATGGTCAAAATCATGAAAATAGTATATTCTTATACATGGCTTCTAAGATGAACATATAATAAGAGTCAAGAGACACATAGCCCTTAATTTTCTTGTGGTATTCGCATTTACAGTGAAACCTTGCAGTAATGTAGGTGTCATAATTTTTCTTTTCAATGAGCTCATTGAAACGGAATCTTTCTCCACATCAAACTATCGCATACATTGCTGAAAAGTGTTACTGTATAACCAAATACTATTAAGAAGTCGAGGGTTAAGTGTGAAACTGCAACATAATATGTTCATAATATTTACCCATTTTAGTATCAAGCTTCCATCATGTACCTGTGTAAAAAAGACGAAGTTGTTTCCTTTGCAACATGTTCTAGACTGACAACAAGTACACAGATTAGGCATAGGACATTTATAACAGATCACGCCAAATGTTAAACTTCTGTGCTTGGTAAGGGTAGAAAATGCACTCAGATTTATTCTCAAGGTGATATTCTGCATCTACTGGACCAAGAGACGAGTACGTAGTAAAGTTTTACTCGGCCCAGAAAATTTGTACCCGGTCAGGTCGAGTGGACGAGTGCTTTTACTGAGCCCTGGAGGCGGTGGGGGATCGGAGGGTGGGGGTAGGGATTGCATGACTAAATATGAATCATATGATTAGTAGCAATGATAAGTCAAGATAATAATGACTTGAGTCAACTGTGACTAACTTTGAATGTTTGAATTACCTCCATTGTCTTTGTAATTTCGCTCGGCCTATTTCTTCATTGTTATCGATATACTCGCCGTGGATGGACCGATACAAATGTCAGTTCTTTTACTTTTCGGTTCACTAGCTGTACAATGTTCGTACTTTCTTTATTGAAACCAACTTTAATGTTTCAATATCAAGCGTCTCGTTCAGTTATTTAATCAATACTAATAAAATATGTCTTAAAAAGAATTAAATTAGCTATTCGCAACAAGATTGAGAATAGGTGCAGAAGTACATTTTGTAGCGATCACACTGGCAGAGATGTGAAGAGTTAATTTGCTCCGTTAATACAGAGGTTTTTGTAGTCAATCTTAACTCCACTGAAATTTAAGAAGGCGTATTTGTAAGTGGTATGAATAAAAGATACGTAGTAGACAAGTGCTGTCATTTTAATTTGTTAATTGTTCTGTGGAACATCAGTTGGGACATTATTAGCGCATCCCTATGCTTCAGAAAAATTAAGGTCACATTAAACATCAAAATGTTATCTCCAAGCTGTATAAAAGAAAATTTAAAAAGGTCCCTTCCTTGTCCAACGATACAGTTCTACTGAACTTGTGTTTGAAGTGGAATTATTTAGGGGAATTCAGAAATATGAGCTCGTGTCATGTCTGATACAAGGGTCAGTATCAGGTATGAAAATGTATTGTATTTTGGAATTTGATTGGCAATATTTCTTAATTATCAAACATGCCTGTTCTCATGAATTTTTAATCCTTATGACTCTTTTCATTACATTTACGGAAATATCGTATCACCCTTCTTATTATTATTTTTGCATCACATTCCATACGCTGAAATAAAGAAAAGGAAAATTTCCGTGAATTGAATTTGAAATATTTACAAAATGACTCCGTCGTCAGTACATTTCTCAATTAAGACAAAGGTAATAAAATTACACTTTATGCAAAAAGAACCATACTTTGTGGAAATAGTTATACTCCAGGCAAATGAAAGGGCAATGGAGGTGTGTTTACTATAATTAACCTGTCCGTTATGCTTCGTGTTCTGACTTTAGATTTGAAACTTTGCCGATAGTGATATGAAACTTGTACCTTCACACATCATGAGCAAAGAGTGCGTTGCGTCCGTGCGACTGGCAAAGTTCTATTTTAAGAGTCAAGAACACAAGTCAAGGTTATAAATAATTCACATACAGAATTTAATTTTGAAGGTGCCTAAGATAAAGTTATGGAGTTTGATACACTCATATATCATAACTCAACGTTGTAGTCATACCACTTTCTCATTTCTAACTTCAAGGTCAAAGTTATACGCGCAAATTGCTAACTTTATAATATATTGTAAACATGTATCCTCTGTAAATAGTGTTCTTTCGATGTTAAGCTTTTGATTTATGTGTGTAATAGTGTTTTACGGTAGCTCAGCACAGAAGTAGTTACGTAGTGCCAACAAAAGGCCAAGTTAAAACTGTAAGAATGGATTGCACGAAAATGTGGCAAGTTAAGCCCCTTAAAAAATGTAAAATTAAGTTCAACGACATACATATAAAACGTTAAGATTTTACAATTTTGTAAAATGTATATACAATAGCGGATAAAGGTAACAGATGTAAAAACCTTAAAACTGTATTAACATTTGTTTTATATACCGCATTCCCTTAAAGTCCAAGATTTCTCGTGTGGTACGTCCTTGCAGAGTTTCTTCAAGCACTTTTCGTCAAAATACGTCTGCCTCACAGGGTGGCAGGGCACACATTCCGGTTTAGGTTCACCCTACAGAGGTATGCACGAGTCAGGTATGTGTGTCCTATACGCGATCGGCACAATACCATCTCATTTCTCCGATTTGTTCTATACGAGAAAGGCCACTCTCCAATAATGGATTTGATGTTCTTACGTTTGTCTGTGGAGCTTTCATGCCATATATTTTGCCAAGTATGACGATTCTGCCCTTTCATTACTCTTTATGCCAATGTGACTAGGCAGCCAACAGTACAGAATATTTTTCCTAGATTGTATGAGACTATCATGGTTCTGTAATATTTGATATATTACTGGGTTGTTGGATTTAAGATTCTGCAAGGCTTTCAATGTGGAAAGGGAATCCGAAAAGATGATGTAATTTGTTTTTTGAGAGGTTTCAACCTAGTTCAAAGCTTTGAGCATGGCTGTAATTTCTTCAGTAAAAACTCAGGTTATATCCGATAACCGGATTGAGATAAAGCCATGGGGTTGTTGCAATGGCAGCTCCAACTTTGTCTTCGTCTTTAGAATTGTCTGTAAACGGGAACAAGTAGCTACGATAGGAGGCTATGATTTCATTTAATTTACTCTGGAAAAGGAGAGACTTCGTTGAAGAACTTTTGAAGTCGCAAAGGTCAAATATTATTTTAGGACGTTGTGATAAACACAGTCGAGTTTAAAATGTTTAGAAAATGCATTGACTCAATGGTTTTGCAGTAAAAGAGACTGACAGAGATGAAAGACGGGTAAAATCATTAAGACGCAAAATCTACACCCTTTGTTGAGCCTGTAATCCCGTAGAGTTACTTAAACAAAAGTGGGAAACTTGATTATTGTACGATGTCAGCACAGTTATCTGAGAAATATTATGAAAATAATATCACAATTTAGTTTTATGATGTCTATGTGGGTGCAGATTTTCACATGAAGTCCACTACAATTTTTACATGAAGAGTTCGTGCTCTTACAGTTAGGTAAAGTTAATAGCATAATATCAGAGATGGTAGCTATGCCCAAGATGTTCTGATTATACCTTCATCTTTCGAGAATGGAGAAAAGGAAAATACGTTACAGTCAAGAAGTTTCAAGAGAGATAAAAACCCTCAAGCTATGAGAGAACGCAACTGGTACTTATTCGAAAATTACAGAGAGAGAAGGAGAGGGAAGCGGGATCTATATAGAGCTAGATCGTGATGTAAATCGCCAATGCAACAATCATCAGTATCATAAAAAATATTAAAATATACAAAATATGACGAATCAGCATACTGTTACATTAAAATATAAAAATGTGATGAAGCAGCATACTGTTACATTAAAATATACTAAATGTGATGCTGTTACATTAAAATATACTAAATGGGACGCTGTTACATTAAAATACACAAAATGTGATATTGTTACATTAAAATATACCAAATATGATTACTCAGCACAGTGTTATATTCAAATATACAAAATATGATGAATCAGTATGTTGTTGCATTAAAATATACAATATGTGATGAATCAACATATTGTTACATTAATTATATATTTTTTTTTAAAAATCACATATTAAACCACGCCATTAGAATAGGCTGGTTTCCTTAATATAAATACGTTTCAGGAAAGAAGTCTCCCGAGAGATATGCGCTACGCTGTAGCTGTTTATGGAGACAAACACACAAGTAATGAAAGAGCGCAACTGGTACTTATTCGAAAATTACAGAGAGAGAGAGAGGGAGAGAGAGAGAGAGAGAGAGAGAGAGAGAGAGAGAGAGAAGCGATATATATATATATATATATATATATATATATATATATATATATATTTAGAGAGAGAGATCTTAATGTAAATCGTCAAATCAGTATCATGTATCATACAAAACGCTAAAATATGCAAAATATAATGACTCAGCATACTGTTGCATTAAAATATACAAAATGTGATGAATCAACATACTGTTTCATTGATTATATTAAAATAACAAACAAATATTAAACCACGCCATTAGAATTGGCTGCAGTCCTTAATATTCAAATATGAAAACGTGTGCATGGTAAATATTCATTCTAAATATACAGAATGCACAGATAACAGCGTCAACCATTTATTAATAAATGGACTTCCTCGTTTAATCAGATAAATATGCAGCTAAATATGAGACTATGTAAATAGTCACATGTACCTCGCTTTATTATGAATATTACAAAAGTATTGTCCAATAATAGGAAGATATAAAGGTGTATATGTAAATTTAAATTGAATACAAAATTAAAATAATGTTTTCATCTAAGACACCAAGTATCAATAAGTTCTTACCTGTAATAAATATATTGATATAAATCAAAGTAGAAAGGGGAAGATTTTGGTCGAATCTCTCATGCAGAGAATAGGCCAATGTGCCAAACATAAGGTAGTTCATGCAAGATGTCTAATTCACGTGGTCTGCCTTTGCACAGATTTCACATTACAAAGAGCCATCGCAAGTTGGGGCATTTGAAAATAACCACAAACTGAAGCGGCTATTAAACATCTGTAATATGAAGCACGGAAATAAACCGTTAGATACATTACTTTATTACTAAGATGCACGTGTATTATACATAGAAAATATCGCACGCGAGTAGTAGTGCATGGCACTTCAGGGTCTAACTGGAGTTCCATGTTAAAAAGGGTCGAATATTTATGGGGTCTAACGGGAATTTAACATGGGAAACTTTGACCCTATAAATTATGAGCAACAAGGTGTCGAATGTTTATGGGGACAAACGGGAATTTAACATAGGCACCATCTTGGTTCATAGCTACATTGTAACAGTGTAGCAATAGATGACAGTTTGTGGTGAGTCTGTCTGTGTAACAGTTTTGCGTGTGTTTGGAGAGAAATGAGAGGTCGTCTGCTTTCTAACGGAAAGGATGTAGTTTGTTTTTGCTTGATAAAGATAGGGACATAAAAGTACATCGAAGTTAACAAGTGTGTGTATGAGAGAGAGAGAGTTACAGAATTTTTGAAAGAGACACGCAAAACAAACAAGTCAACGCCATTTGTTCAAAATCAACATATTTTGTTTATTAAGTCCCGCTTACTTAAAATGTATAGGAAGGATTAGGACTTGTCCATTCCAATTTCATGTACAAAAAGATTAAACAGGAACATATTTACAAGGTTAACAACATTGTGTAGTCAGACTAGATTTCCAATGATCTAAGACAGTATCATTTTGCCATGAATGTACACTACGTTTCTGAGTTAAAGAAAAGAGATAGCTATAATGTTCACAAAACTTGAATATCTTTTCTTCAATTCCTATATATGTATATAATCGTGTTTTCCCATGTATATCATAGGTACAGGATAGCTCTAACAGTCCCTCGCACACGTCGTTTCGCACTAATTGACCTAGCTACATTTGTGAGCGACAAAGGGTCGAAAGTTTATGGTGACACACGGGAATTTAACATGCAGGGGGCGATACGACCTCAAACGGGAGTTTAACATGGGAGGGGAGGGGCGACATGGCCTCAAACTGGAGTTTAACATGCGGGGGTGGGGTGGGGGCGGCGATGGCTTCAAACGGGAGTTTAACATACGAGGGCGATATGGCCTCAAACGGGAAAATAATTTTCACAAAACTTGAATATCTTTCTTTAAATTCCCATATATGCGTATGATCGTGTTTTCCCCTGTATAACGCATGTACAGAATACCTCTAACAGTCCCTCGCACAGTTCGCTTCGCACGGATTGACCTAGCTACATTATGTACTAACGCAAGCAATGGTTAAAGTTAGGTGTCTCGAACTGCCTGAGCTATCGACACTACGCACTAAACTGCTATTAGGCCGTTTCGCATTGATTGACCTAGCTACATTATGTACTAATGCAAGCAGTGGTTGAAGTTAGGTGTCGCTTAAAACACGCCCTTTCATACTTACTGAGCTATCTACAATACGTACTAAACCACTATCAGACCGTTTCGCACTGATTGACCTAGCTACATTATGTACTAAAAGCGAGTGGTGGCTAAAGTTTACTCTCCCTTGCACAGGTCGTTTCTTACTAATTGATCTAGCTACACTACGTACTAAATCTCAATCGGGCCGTTTCGCACTGATTGACCTAGCCACATCAATATCATCTCTCGCACAGATCGTTTCGCACTGATTGACCTAGCTACATTATGTACTAAAAGCGAGCAGTGGTTGAAGTTTACTCATTCAATAGTAAGTTCAAGTGTGTGTGTGTGTATGTATGTGTGTGTGTGTGTGTGTTTCTTGAAACAGAGAAACATAAGGTTACTCTTTTTATGAGTTTCTTAAGTCAAGGTGGCTACAGACCATAAACAAATCATTATTATTATTATTTCGTGATAAGGGAGAGAGAGAGATAGAATTAACACACAATTCTCAACATATTTATTCCGAGAACAACTACCAGAAACCTGTCGCTGTCACAGTAACCTGAAGAAAGCCAGACTCATCAAGCACAGAGCACATTGTCAACGTGGGAGTCACGTGATACAAACAAAAAACATCATTGGCATGTGCTCTGTACTTGATGAATAGGGCTTTCTCCAGGTTACTGTGACAGCGACAGGTTTCTGGTAGTTGTTCTCGGAATAAATATGTTGAGAATTGTGTGTCGTTTCGTTATTTTACAAACATTACGTGACTTTCATTTAATGTTTTCGAATTTTTTGAACAACAACATTGGAAAGGGGTTTATTGTTGATATCACGTGACTATTTGACCTCTGATGTCCTGGACATGTAGGTTGCGAGATGAGGGTAGTCACGTGACTAGTAATGCTAATGACGTGTACCAGGTCAAATTTCATCAACGTTGCAGTTTCGTCTCGTCTGTCAGCGGATTAAAGACAAAACCAATGTCATACTCGCAATTTCTGAGAAGATAAATCATCTTCATATCGATTTCATGCAGGTATGGCTCGATGTAAGGTCGTTTAAATTCGCTAGGCCCGGTAGAAAGCAGCTACCCTATGCCGCTACCGCGCGGTAGCGGCGAATTCCAACTTTTTGATAGGCAATGGGCTCTGACCCCACACCCCAACATAAATGTCCAAATATCAAAAATGGGGTGTGAAGGGTCAGAGGAAACTCGGACTAACCCATACCCCAGATATTTACTGATTAATATTGCATTATTCAGTATGAATATCGGCATATGTTGACAGGTCAACCAAGTATAGACCGGATTGGTAGAAATGTACTCGTTTACTTGACATGGAAAAAAAAAATCTATTAGTTTGAAATACGAACGGCTGTCATGTAACAAGATCTAAAGTCAAAGCGACCTATAGTACGGTGGACACAACTGCTCTATATATTTATTGGTTGCCTGCAGTCAACGCTGGTGTCTGTTAAATTTATATTGTGAACCAGGTTCAAATATCTTTTTTGTCGGGTGCTTTGTTCGGTTATTAGTTCGACACAAGAAATACCTGTTTCTTCACAACTTTCGTTCAGTCATGGAATAGTTCCATTGATGAAACAAGCAGACATTTTCTTTTATTTGTAATGCCATAGAGTCGCTAAAAATTATATTTCACTGTATTAAAACATTAGCTTTTAGACTAGCTCACATAAAATACACTCAGAACTCTCTTGTATTTATTTCCTAATGTTTAGTTGAAGAAAGTTTTATTGCCAGACTTGTAATATTACAAGGCAGAAGGCATTGGAAACAAGCTGTACAACTTACAAGTTCCTCTACATAATAACATTATATATCCAGCATGCAGGAAATATGTATATTTATTCGACTGCCAAAATCAGTTACCACTATGATGCTACTAATTAAATCTGGTTGAAAGTTAGCATTTGATCCTATGTATGTATTCGGTCATTTATTGCGCCAGTCATAAGTTTGCGCTCCACAGTTTTCACAAAATATTCGGACTCACTTTTTCCTTAGAATTTTTAGAATATTTGTCTGGGAAGGGAAGGGGGAGGGGGTAAAATGAAACTTTTCTCGCACTACTAATAATTCACGAATTATACTTCTTTTTTAGAGATTACTAGCATTGCAAGCTTACTTTTGAAGCCGTCAATACTTTTTTCTTTTAAAAAACAAAAGTGAAAAGTTTGTTTACTGTTGTTAAGAATTCTTTCCCTGTACCAGACTAACATATTTTGTAATTGTATGTAGTTCTTATATGTATTTCGTGATTACCTACATATGCTCTATTATAAATTTTACTTATTTGCTGTAAATGCTGTTTTCTTGTGTTAATTTTCCATCAAAGTTTGACCGAATTGAATTCAGTTCAGTTGATACTTATTAACAGGATAAGTTATCATCAATATGGATCACAATATTTTTGGGTACGGTTATATCGTTGTTCAGGAATTTGTTTTCCAACTATACGTCTCTGGGACGAGTGAGTTGCAACAGTAACTCGTCTCTATTCTCATTGTATTCAAGACAGTACACCTCTCAACTACAATGCTTACAAATACTGCTTCCACTTTTACTAATGAACTACAGATACATGTTGCAAGCTTGATACTAAAATGAGTCAAAACCATAAACATATTATGTTCTAATACATGAAAACTTATATAAACATAATAAGAGACAAGGTTTGCAGCTCGAGAAATTGCAGCTACACACATAGCCCTTGATTTCTTAGTGTATTCCCATTTACAGTGATGCTTCTCAGCAATCCAGGTGTCATTTTAATGTCGATAAACTTTCTTTTTCGACGAGCTGTCAGACATCTTTATGAATTAGATATGAGAGAAGTTAAGATACAGAATGTTAAAACGTTTTTGATTTTAGTCTGGTCAGACAGTGTTCACATCTCACCTTTGTCCGCGTAAGTTCGACCAACGTGGATATGTGAGAAAGCTTGCCAGTAGCTTTCCATAGGTCGGGGGAGGGGGGGAGGTCTTCCCGGATTCGTCCCACATCAAATATACCGGCCGCCATGTATAAACCATCATGTGCTGATGTGCTGAAGCATGGCGTTAAACCCCACAAAACCATACCAAACCAGACAGTGTTATGCCAATCTAATTAAAATCGAGATCTACTTATAATAAATAGATCTTATTGACACCAATAAGAGGTCATGTTAGTTTGATTTTGTGATTCACCAGAGCTTTGAAATTTAACAATAAAAATTCCCAACATCAGTTCAACACTTATCTCATAGGTTGCTAAAAATAATTGGACCGGGAATTCCTAAGGTCACTGGAACATAAACCTTAATTGGTGTCTGTCAGATCTCCATTATATCGGAGAACTCAATTTTAATCAGATCGGTGTTGTGCTAGTAATAGATCACGGGTGCTTTCAAGAATGTGCAGCTTTATTAATACATTGTCACGTCAATGCAAAGAGACCAGCAGATATTTATAAAAGTATCTAACTACTTTTCTTAGGAAAATGTTGGTAACTTGCAAATGAAAGAATTCCGACCGTCTCAGTTTCCACCAACTTTAGTACTAAATGATTCATTTTAGTCAAACCACCATTCTAGAGAGCTACTCACTGATGCCATAAAAGGATAGATTGATGATTGGCCAAAAGAATTGAAATGTTTCTAGGTCATGACCCCTATTAACATTCGACCAATCTGCTATTGTCTCTGGATTATGTGCTTTATAGATTAGAACGACATACATTGTATGAAATTGCTAGAAATAGGTCGAGACACTTACAATACCTAGTTCGAATGTAAATTGGCAGCATTTTTCTTGTGAAAAGTAATTTCATATTTATAGAATTATATGTTGGCGTTTTCCCTCTGGCATGATAATTTATCACAAGAACTTTAGTCTTCACATTAACGGTGACCTGGGGCAAGTATAACAATGTCTGACCAGATGAAACATCAAAATATTTTGACATTCTCTGTCTCTTGTCTGACTCATAAAGATGTGTGATAGCTCGTTGAAAGGAAATGTTCTTCACATCAAAATGACACATAAATTCCTGAAAATTATCATTGTAAATGCGAACACCATTAAGAAAACAAGGACTAGGTATGAAACTGCAATATAATATGTTATTTATTTTACCTGTTTTAGTATCAAGCATGCATCGTGTACCTGTGTAAAAAAATACATTTTGTTTTTAAATGTTGGCTTCTTCAGCGACATGTTTTAGACTGACAACAAGAAGGCAATTTAGGCTAATGTAATATATAATTGAACCACGCTAAATGTTAAGCGAATGTGAACTTCAACACTTGTTAAGGGTAGAAAATGCACAGATTTATTCTTAAGGTGCAAATCTGCACATATTCGGCCCAGGGACGACTAGGTACTAAAGTTTTACTCGGCCCAGACAATTTTTACCCGGTCATGACGAGAGGAAGAGTGGTTTTCCTGAGCCCTGTTATATATTTTGCTACATGAAAGCTGCACTAAATAACTACGAAATCCGTAGATTGGCGGACTTCCACTATCTAGACCTTGTATATGGAAACATTTCTGTTCAATTTTATTTTAAATTACTCACGAGACTTTTACATGTATTAAAAATGTAACCTTGCAAAGATCTAAATCCGTTCCTCAGACACGAAACACGCAGCTTTCACGACAATGATTATTTTAAATAAAACGAAACAATGAAATAATTTTCTAATATACGATACTTAGCTTATATCATGATAAGTTATTGATCGTTTTCTAATTAAAACAAACTAGGATGATCTGAATGTATGCCCATGTTCCCGTTTATGAAAGCTACGGGAAATTTCGAAAGGTCATCATAGGTTATCAACGATCACGTCAGCAGCGACGTCGTTCGTTAACAACAGGTTAAAATCTGTTGTGTTGCTGCCTGGATATACTTCCAAGGGATTTGTGTGAACATTAGCACATAAACAGACCAATGTCTTCGCTTCAAACATTGTGTTCAGCCTAAGCACGCCCCCCCCCCCCCCCACCGCCCCCGCCCGCTACCCCCCATCCCCTCTGGCCTTTGAGGAAGCAGTCAATTCAAATGATTTTTCAAATAAAAGCCGTTTGGAACTTTGACTATTCTTTTGGTATTTTTCTTATACGAATAACTCTCTCTGTCTCTCTTTTTCTCTCTCTCTCTCTCTCTCTCTCTCTCTCTCTCTCTCTCTCTCTCTCTCTCTCTCTCTCTCTCTCTCTTTGTGCATTAAGATATATCATGGCTGAATTTTCTATCTGTCTGGAACCACAGTATCTCAGTTGGTTGGGCGTCAGACTCGTAATTCAAGGACTGCCTCTGTCCGTCCCTGGGAAAAGTACATAGCTCCATTTTTCTCAGCATGATATAGCCACTAATGTGTTGACAATGCCGTTAAAAGAATCACAAAATGTATATCTATCTACCTATCTTTATCTTTCAATCTATCTATTTCCAGCGAAAACTCGACTGACTGTAACAACCTGTAGTGCGTGCAGAAAGTTCCACAGACATACTATAGGCGTAGATGCAGGACATGGGTTTAAAAATTATTCTTTTTTTGTGCCATAGTACCATATGCCTGAAACATTAATTAGATATATAGACTGACAAACAGTCAAACAGACTCACAACGATCATGAAATGAATGGATACAGAGATACACAAATGGATCGGAAATTAGGGGGGATAGAGAGAAAGATCAATTTTATATATATTATTTTTATCAATTTTATATATATATATATATATATATATATATATATATATATATATATATATATATATATATATATACCCAGACCACCCTTCGTATGATACTCAAATCGTAGGTTCATATTCTGTTTTTAGCTCTACCAGTGATTTCAATCAAGCGGTGTTGACCCGTGTATACCGGCGCATTATTTGACGGCAAATTTGGGTCAACGCGGTTCGCCGGTGGCTAAGAGTTATATATGAATATATACGGTAATCAGCTTTTAAGTTTCAAGGTCATAACACCCAAACTTCTGTTACAGGATTAAACAGAAATATCTGTAAGTTTTGACATTACAATGGATCGTTGGATGTAATACTAGTTATCTTATCAGCGTTTTGCCTCAGACTGGTACAAAGCCACAAAAGTTTATGGTCATAGGTGCATGTTAAAGTCTTCGGGTCTCAGTCTGAGTTAAAAACAGTCCCAATTCCCACCTCTTGATGGTGAATAAACAGTCCAAGCTGCTCTAGCGACCGCCTGCATATAAAGATCACAGATGGTCACCTGATTAGTCGCTATATAGATTTTAGACTTTGTTTATTTCTCCCTAGACAAATTTGGCTAGCAAATTATATAGCACTGTGCGGGTTCGGAAAACTGAAGTTTAGGGACATGCTGCCTTGCTTCACGGTGATCAGAAATTTTGGAAGATATTGTTCTTGCCACGGAGACACACATAATGGAATAAAGATTGTGTACACTGCCCTCTGATAACTCCTTCTCAGTGTCTTGTATTCCAAATAATCTCTGAAACAATAGTATTTTAAATTAAAATTAAATGTAAGATGCAAGCCTTTGGAAAAAATTACGATGCGAGATTTTAATTGTTAATGACATGCATAAATATGTCAAGTTTGAAAACGTTTCATGAATATTGTTAGTAGACAGCAGAGATTATTAATTTTGTTTTAGTCACATCACATTACCAAGCTTTTGCTAATGTTGCAAGATTTATTATCAAAAACTTTTACAGAAAAATTATTTGTTTAAAATAGCATCAACGTATGTTGATATTATGGATTCGAATAATACATATCTTTAAAGTTGGTCATGACTATATATCTTTTAACTTGGTCATGATTACATATCTTTTAACTTGCTCATGATTACATATCTTTTAACTTGCTCATGACTATATATCTTTTAACTTGCTCATGACTACATATCTTTTAACTTGCTCATGACTATATATATTTTAACTTGCTCATGACTATATATCTTTTAACTTGCTCATGATTACATATCTTTTAACTTGCTCATGACTATATATCTTTTAACTTGCTCATGACTATATATCTTTTAACTTGCTCATGACTATATATCTTTTAACTTGCTCATGACTATATATTTTTTAATTTGCTCATGACTATATATCTTTTAATTTGCTCATGACTATATATCTTTTAACTTGCTTATGACTATATATCTTTAACTTGCTTATGACTAAATATCTTTTAACTTGCTAATGACTATATATCTTTTAACTTGCTCATGATTACATATCTTTTAACTTCCTCATGACTATATATTTTTTAACTTGTTCATGACTATATATCTTTTAACTTGCTCATGACTATATATCTTTAACTTGCTTATGACTAAATATCTTTTAACTTGCTAATGACTATATATATTTTAACTTGCTCATGATTACATATCTTTTAACTTGCTCATGACTATATATCTTTTAACTTGCTCATGACTATATATCTTTTAACTTGCTCATGACTATATATTGAGAACTGTATAAAGAAACTTTTGAAAATCAGTGTACTATCTGTTCATCGCTTGAAGAAGATCCACCCTGGCAATCAAGCACAATTTAATAGAAGACCAATATCTATTTTGTTTCATTTCTACATTTCGTCACGATTTTAGTGGCAACTAAATTATCATTTCTTATCCAAAAACATAAAAGAGAAAAGAAGTATTTAAATCAATTCGGATGCGTACGTTTTATTATACATATCACATCATTACCAAGTTCAAAGGCATAAAAAATACAAGACAAAATTTTAAATTAATTTACTTTTTCTTCAACACGTAATGCAATATGTTGAAATATTTCATTAAAGTTTGCGCAACACTTTTTCTGTCAAAATCATATAAACATCAACTGAACTGAAAAAACGTCTACATGGTATTATACAAATAAATATTTACGTGACACGATATAGAAGGTAAATATTACTAATGGCTAAATTAGCAAAAAAATTGTTAAACACTGGCTCTCTCATTTATTAATCTATTTTGCCCACAATAACTGTCATAGACCTACTCTTAATATTCAAATAGAACTTTCCAAATATTCTAAATGGTCGGTGTACCGTGGAGAGCGTTGTGGGTCAGTGCTGAAACGCTCGATGAAAGGGGATCCCACCTGATGGCGGTTCCGATCGTAGTCAAGAACACTGTATTCATATATTGCCATATCTGGAGACCAATCACTTTTTGGAAAGGCTAACTGGCAACCGTGAACAGAACGGTGGCAGCAAGGAGAGACTGCTGAAAATCGGGAAAGACCTGTGAACAGATGTATGATGCTCTAGCAAGCCGAGTAAATCTTCTGTGGAGGAGAAACCTACAACTTCGCTATGGACAAATATGTTGTGAGATACCCCCAAGGTCGTGCGAGAGAGGAGGAGGATGAAGGACCAAATAGCCAGACCATTGAGACAAACACGCCTGATCAACGGACAACGAGTCAGAATATGGATACATCTGGAGTCTGCAGTTGGGGTAAGAAGTGTACAAACGAAAGGGGGGCTTAACATTTACCCCACCAAGATGGTCTGTCTTGGCTGTCCTCCGATCCTGAAGATCGTACAACCCACTAGGCAACCTAATGAGACGGAGGTGAAGATGGACTACAGTGTCCAGCACCTCCAAGTGCAAGAGGATGAAAACGAGTTCAGCGATGCGGAGGAGAGTACAATGACAACTCTTCAGGTGGATTTGAGCGGATGAAATGGTCAGTGAGTTCAGACAAAACAGCATGGAGGCAATTTGATGAGGATGTAGACCAATTACTGGAACGCATATGACAGTATTCCACACAAGTTGGTGAACCTGACTTTAGGGAAGTATCATGTACTAGAGAAGTTCAGGGACATGCTTCAACACTACCTCGACAACTTCAAAATGCGCTTCACTGTGTCAGACTACACTACAGCATGGCAGAGATTAGAAATTAGAACCGTAACAGGCTGTACCAATTTGGTGATACTCTTTTCAGCCTCAGTGAATCTCCTTGTAAAGTCAGCAGAGAAGATGAACCGAGGACCAGTTATGTCATCTGCAGGGCCTTCATGGATGATATGATAATTACATCCAAGTCAGTACCAGAAGGTAGATGGATGTTAAAAGATCTTGGAGACCCGAATGACTGGGCCATCAAGGTCGAGAAGTCTGATCCTAAAGAAAGGGAAGGTGCAACATAGATACAGGTTTAAAGTTGGACAGGAAGTGTTACCAACACTGAGTGACCGACCAATTAATAACAGGTAGTTTTAGGACTCCTTGAATAACATTGAGAGTGTGTCAGACATGAAGTGACAAGCTAAGGACTGGATAGAATCAATAGACAAAAGCGGGCTACCTGGAAAGAACGAGGCCTGGTGTCACCAACATAGTATTCTACCAATAATCCTTTGGCCACTTCGAGTGTGCCAAGTCTCATTGACGGCCGTAGAAGCAGTTGAGACAATGGTCAATACATATCTGAGACGAGGGATGGGAGTGCCAAGAAGCTTTAGTAGTATCGGCTTGTACAGTTACGGCAGCAAGCTTCGTTTGCCACTATCATCAGTAACAGAGGAGTTCAAGGTGACCAAGGTCGGGCAGAAGATGACGTTGAAAAAGAATGCAGAGGAGAAGGTTAGAGATGGGCTTGGAAGTGTGAAAAGCAAGTTTGACAAGCAGCAAGTATAAAAATGAAGCGTGGCATGGTCTAGAAAAAAGTACATCTAGCAGAAGAGGAATACAGACAAGCTAAAGCTGTTGGCATGAAGAAACAGGGGGATTTGGCTACGCTGGGAAGCAGCGAGGGCCAGGAGACTTTTCTTGGAGCGACAAGTGGACAGCTGATCCCCAGAAAATCAGTTTACTCTTACGCTCAGTGTATGATGTTCTCCCTACACCAACAAACCTCAAGACATTAGGACTAACTTATGACCCAAACTACAAACTTTGTGGAAAACTTGCAAATCTAGAGCACGTGCTGTCATCTTGCGAGGTAGCTTTGACAGGTAGTCACTATCATTGTCGTCGTGATCAAGTGGTTGCTGAGATTGCTGATAGTTTGGATATAGCCAGGTGAGAGAAACGTCAAGTGAGGAGCGGACACAAAGTTCATCAGCTTTGTGAGAAGCGGTGAAACGCAGAGGCAAAAGACTGAAGCAGGACGCATTTTGACAACAGAGCAGGATTGGGAAAAGCGGGTAGATGTAAAAAAAGACATCTGAAGTTCCATTGGGACATCTATGATAACAACTTCAGACCTGATATTGTACTGTGGTCAAGAGGTACTTAGTAGCCGGCGATTTGGTTGGAACTGACAATGTCATGGGAAGAAAGAATGGAGGAGGAAATTGGCCAAGTATAAGCCATTTATCCATAAGTGCCAGCAAAAAGGAATGAAGGCCTGGAATCTACCTCTGGAAATAGGATGCCGTGGCTTCGCAACACAGATTGTTTGGCGTACCTTGGAAGTCACGAGGACCACAGGACCTAGCCACAGGAATTTAGTTGCCAAGGTTAGCAAACAGGCTATGGAAGCCTCACATTGGATTTGGCGCAAGAGAGAGGAGCGATGGAAAAGCTAATTGGTTCCGGTCTGAGTCTGATCCAATCAGTTGGCGCACGCCTGGAGACCTGGAGGATTTGAGAGTCAGAGCCGGAACGCTTATATATAAGAACGTACGAGAATAGCTTCCGTCTATTCATTGATTTGTACTTTTCTTTCTTCTACCTTAGAGATGAAAACAACCCCCAGAGTTGCTATTGAGAAACGTGTTCACAAGATACCCCTGCTTTTATGGCATGAGTCTGTATCACGAAGATTGTTCAATCAATCTCAGAAATTATAACAGGAGATATTATATTTAAGTTTTCTTTAGATATTTTCTGTATTTAAAAATGGGCATTCATTGTTTAATTTATGGAATGTAAGATATTTTGTGCTGAATTTGGAAATATCTTATCTGACGTTCAGTTACTTGGTACTGACCCTAATACGCACACGTATGTCAGTGATGCTCATCATACAGAATCATGGTTATATCATTGTGTTTCGACAAGCTCAGGTCATCAGTGTATAAAAGATATGCAAATTCGATATAAAATTGTATGCTCATAGGCCAACTTTATTTACCGTTACTGTAGAAAATCTACCAAGAACTGAACCCGAGGGTTTGGACAGTGGTAAAGCGGCAAACAAATGGTATATAAATTGGTGTGACCTGACTGAAGATGAGAAGAGGCGTTATGTGGACATGAAAGATACGCTGCTTTGTAATGTGCATATACCATATGAAGCTGTGTTATGCAACACAGTAAATTGTGTTCATGTTGATCATCAGGAGGCTATTGATAATTTTATCGTGCCGTTGAAACAGTCCTTGCAGACGCTGGTAATACTGTTGCCCGCAGTGCTAATTGTAAAAATGATTTAGCACCGGAATGAATGACGATATAAAAGATTTGCATAAAGAAGCTAGGGATTATTATATCTTATGGCGTGATAATGTTAAGCCTAAGCAAGGTCTTCTGTGCGATATGATGAGGAAATCCAGGGCCCAGTTTAAGTATGTCGTACGGTTATGTAAGATGGAAGAAACTAGATATAGGGTTGACTCATATGCCAAGAAGTTGAGCAGTAAAGATGTCAAATCGTTTTGGAAAGATGTTTGCCAGGAGTCGAAAAAAAAACGCTCTCCTCTAGCCAATTCTGTGGGTAACGTGACAGGCCAGCAAGACATTGCTTTAATGTGGCAAAGTCATTATTGTGAAATACTTAATTCACTTATAGGTGAACACCACAAAAGTAGTGTATTGGCTGACATAAATAAATATATTGCATATGGATATATTGAGTTTGTACATTTGCACGAGATTAATAATATTATTGCTATTGTTCACCGGGTGATGATTCTCTTCAACCGGAACGCCCTAAATATGCTAGTGAAAGGTTGTGCGTGCTAGTTATGTTTTGTTTCAATAGCATGTTGGTGCATCGCTTTATTCCTTTTGACCTCACTACAGTAGCTCTAATACCAACAATTAAGTCGAAGACCGAATGTATATCTGACAAAAAACAATTATCTACCTATTGCCATGGCCACTGTGATATTCAAAGCTTTAGAACTAATTTTGCTTTGAAGATGTGAAATAGAGCTCCAAAACAATGAGTCTGTCTTTAGGCTATATCTCTACTGATGCGTGTCTGTTTGCCTTCAAGGAAGTCATTAATTACTACAATTAATTGGTACGACAAATAACAATTTTGTGTAAAGTGGTGGGGTTAGATAACTACCGTGTGAGAAATGGTGTGCGGCAAGGAGGTATTCTATCCCCATTTCTGTTTAATGTATATATTGATGACCTTAATCGTGATTGAAAAAGGTTTTCTATTGGATGCAACATCGGCGGATGATCTGTCTGTACTTAGCGCATATATTGGTGAATTTTGAAAGCTATTAAGAATATGTGAGCGGTTCTCATTATCAAATGATATTGAGTACAACACTAAAAATACTGGATGCATGTGTTTCAGACCTCACAATCTGAAAAGGTGTCTTTACCTGAAGTTAGGCTTTGCGGAGAAAAGCTGCTGTTTGTCAGTGAGCATGTGTACCTAGGGCATGTCATTAGTTGTGATTTGTTAGATGATAGTGATATACAAAGACAATATCGTTCTCTTTGTATACGAGTAAATATGTTTTTAATGTATTTTAAAACATGTTCTACAGATGCAAAAGTTTTGCTTTTCAAATCATATTGAATGAATTTGTATTGTGCTCCTCTATGGACAATATTTCACGTTCTACAATGACGCAGTTAAATGTCTGTTACAACAATGCATTTAGATTTTTAATGGGTTATGATAGGTGCCATAGTGCATCAGGAATGTTTGTAAACAACAATGTCAATAGCCTTTGCGTTTTGATAAGAAAGAGAGTGTACTCATTTAGAAATAGAATAGCTAGTAGTAATAACAAAATCTTGAAAGAAGTGTTTCATTTTCCATGCTGTCGTTATTCATCAATAATTGATCATTCGAGCAAATTGTTGTATTAATACTGTCTAGTGATTTTTATGTCAGATCTTGTGTTAAATTGATGGTTTTTATTGTCTATGGACTTAAGTCTGAAATAAAGTCATTATTATTGTATTATTAATTTTACGTGTTGTTGATTAATTCAGTTTAGTAAATAGTGCTGTGTTTGGTTATTTTGTTCCATCAGACTATTGTTTAATAAATCAATTTGCATAGCTATATTTAAAGTCACTTAAAAACACTCTGATTATGGGGATGAAAGAATAATTTATATATGCATTTAATTTCACCTTTTTTCATTGTGAATTTTAGTAATGTCTATATAGATATCTTAACTTGTAAATACCTATTTACAAGAGAGAGAGAGAGAGAGAGAGAGAGAGAGCTTGCATGAAGATACGCTGCCTTTATACAACTGATAATACTTTGTAAAAATTTTTATAATAGAGTGTCTCAAGGGAGATTAGCTATGCTCGCCTAACTGAGATACCCTCTTGAAATAAAGACATTAGTTACGAAAGAAATAAAAATAGGGCTTGAGAATATAAATGCTCAATTGTTGCATATTTTGTTAATTTTTTGGGTGCGAATTTTGAAAAATTAGTGTGATTCCAGCAATCGAAAGTTCTGGAAATTATTATTAGTAGTAGTAGTAGCATTAGTAATAGTCGCATATAATGACCTTCAATGTCTTCCTCATGTGTAATCGCAGCATGGTAACCACTGTAAATCAATTAATATCACAAATTTTGCAATGATGCATATTAGGCTTGTTTGCAAGTATGTGAATTCGCAATTGATGTGCATCTGATATATGTGCTTTCAAAAATCTACATACGTAAAAAATTGTGGCGGATTTGAATTTGCTATTGAGAATCCTTGTAAATTTGTGGGAAGATAAACCTCATACGAATTAACAATGACCTAAAGTACTCTACATCATGTTCAGTATCCCACTTTATAGTCTAAATGTTTCTCTTTTGAAATCTATGTTCCCATAAGTCTCTTGTACTGAGGATGTTGTACTAGGGTTCTATACTACTAAGACTATGTGATAAGATAACAAATGATGAACTCTGTAGCATTTCTCTCACACTCTCTTTCTCTCTCTCTCTCTCTCTCTCTCTCTCTCTCTCTCTCTCTCTCTCTCTCTCTGTTTGTTTGTGTGTGTGTGTGAAAAAATGATAATCTCAGGTAAGAATATCAATAAACTCCCAGGAAATGCAAGATACTGAAACCACATCAATAAGTGGTGTATTTGTTTGGTAAATCCTCTGTTAAATTTTAGTACTATTTTACAATTTCTGAATTTGGGTTTTTATGTAAGTCATATTTGTTACTTGTAAGATGCTGTTATTGCAAGAATCAATCTCATATTTATGAGAATGGGAACGCTACAATATATGATTATGTGGAAAATATTGCTGAATAAAATATGTAACATGTTTCAGTCTTTATGGATTTTTCCTCAGGTGAACATAATTACTGATTGCTTCTTTCTACCTTTCTCGCAGGATATTTGGACATGCAGTGTATAAAGTATATGTGAACGTGGTCATGTAGGCGCATTTACTTAAATTACATTAAATACTAATTGTTGTTCTAAAATTTAATACTAATATAGTTTAACCAAAGTCTATTCAATCCTGAATATTGAATGTTCTGCACCTTAAATATCATTAAAAAAACTTCCAGACAAAAATTATTGATCGCTATGGAATTTTACAATGGTGGCCAGTTACCAAAACTGGGTCAAGGAAAAAGGACGTCGGTTCTATCATGACAAATAACAGGGTAGTACGATTTCTTCCAACACTCACATGTTTCATTGTGACATCACAGAGCGCGACATTCAATCCGGTTTGTACTGGATCACACCTTTAAGCTGACCTCCTCTAAAAATGTCCACGTACTTTAACATTGATTTTGCCGTATGTATTTCTCGGGGTGTGTAAATAATGACATTCCAAATTAATATGGATGTATGGGCATCCAAATAAAGTGAATAACTGGCATTTAAAGGTATGTGTAATCAAGTTCAAAAAAATGACACACATTACTGAAATAGCTGGTACTGAACGCCTACATGATTTTTATGACGTGTGCTATAGATAAGATCCTGATACAACTTGAAATAAGATAAGTACAACTAGATATAAAAAATCGGATATATGATACAATAATTTACATGCAGTCCGTATTGCATAATTCAGAGCAAACAACTACTGTGCATTCACCTTTTTGTGGGATAGCAATTTCCATGATTGCTCCTAACTACAATTTTTCGACCCAGCAATGATCCTACTGTTGAAACAATAAGACTCCTTCCCTAATACCAAAATTTAAATAACAACATAAATTAATATACATGAAATTGAATGAACTCACAGTATTTCTGTGTATAAAATAAAAGCCGTCTTAATAGAATCAGATAAATGCAATACATCAGAATGCCACATAATGAACTAAACAAGTTATCGGTGTAAGGATGATCATAAGAAAGACTTGATTAGTTTTGTTATATTTTAATAACAATGGACATGAATCTTAGGGATGTCGTTACAGTGTTTCTCTTCCATTTCAGTGGAAAATACATCATTATTAATAACCCTTTAATATAACTTACAAATTAAAAATAGATTCATATCACTCCAGTTGTTGTAATAACTATATCTGCAGCTCGTGCAGCATTTAAGTTTTTTGAAAGTTTGTGTCAGAATGCTAAGATTATGCATGTTCAAATCTTCTTAAAAATCTTTTTCAGCTGATCAAAATGAAAAATAAATATTCTCACAAACTTACCAATGTAACACACTTTCTCACTGGTCTCGCATCAAACATTTGCGGCAGTAAAATCAAGAGATGATGTCAGAAATTGTGACACTGTTGTGATATGATGACTCTCACTGTCAAATATTGATATGATGACACTTACTGTCATGTACTGACATGATGACTCTCACAGTCATATAGTGACACGGACAATTACAATTTCTACTATTTTTAAACAAAAGTTTCCAAAGTTTGTTAAGATTGGATAACAGTGTAGTGTTTAAGGATTTTGGAAAATTCATAGTGGTTTTACTGACACGAAATGAGTTTTTCTGGCAATGCGAATTTGTTACAGCAAAACCATCATCAATATCTCAAATCCTGAAATACAAAAATTGTATTATCTAAATTTACATCTTTCTTAAATGTCCTCTAGATCATATTTTAGTAAATTTTCATAAACTTTGCTGAAATAATAACTGTAGACAAGAATTAAATATATATAAAATACCACTAATGCAATTTCTGCCACATCACGTTGACTCAGCTGGTTACTAGATACATGTAACTAATTCTCTATCATTTCTGAATATAAAACGGTCGAAGAAAAAGACATGGCAAAAACCAAACAAATGTCATGGCAAAATAACATGCGAAAATATAAATGACAAAATCGTTAACATTCTGAATTTTTGTTTTGCCACTCTCAATTAAATAACATTTTACAGAAGTTTGTAAGTTGTATTGATTCACATACAGCTACATTTCAGGTTGTTCTGCATGCGATTCACTGTACACGAGCATAACTATTGAGGTGTCTCAGCAGTAATACAGTATCATAATATTACATGCATGAGAAAGAATGTCTTAATTATGTTTAAAGAGATATTTAAATACTCACAAGCAGATGTATTTATTAGATTTTTTAAGATTAATATAGAAAACATCAGGTACACGGTCAGATTGAGATAAATTATTAAAATCTTCAAAGTATAAGCTTGTTTTTCTTATTATGATAGTCATAAAAATACATTTGTATGAAAAACTATAAAAAATGGAAATTCTTGTCATTTTGTATTTTTATGTTTTTCTTTATTTTTCTATATTTATCCACGTCTACTTTCCTTTAACTGGCTGCGCATAGCACATGCATCCGATACAAATAGATGCGCATAGCACATGTATTCCAGTACACTGGCTACGCATAGCATTTATTATACACCTACCAATTAGCTACCCAAGAAAGAGCCAGAATTTTACCGTCATTTCCTACAAGCTGGAAAACGATACTATCGTTTTCCAAACCCGTATCACCATACTCTCAAACGAGGCTGAGACTACTTCATCCTTTAGGTTTCCTGGTGACAATAGCAGCGCCCCTAGCAATGGAATGCCAACACTATCAGTAAACAAAGCTCTCACAGCGACGTTAGTTAAGAAACCTTGCGTTATATGTAAAATATCTGAAAGGTCTAAACCATGTTTTTTGTCACAACAACAATAAAAAAGCATTTTTCCTTTATTTTGAAGTAGTAAAATATTGCCAAAATGTTCGTCTGAAACAAGATCATATTCGGAAATAGCGTAACAAAACATTTACAGTTGTACAGTACAACCCATTTACGGAAATTCATAAATGGTAACGTTAGTGAGTTTCACGCATAATGGATGAATTGGAAATTATAAATGAGTAATGTTCTCTTCAACAAATCTGTACCATCAAGTTCCAACAATTTCTCCAATCCTGTTGTAAATAACTGTCAAAATAATGTTGTCATTCCCGTGTCAAGTTCCCATCGGAGCCTCTCGCAATGTTACACCAGAAACAGTTCAACCGCATTCAACCTCACCTCTGAAATAAACTTCCAGTCATTCAGCTGGTGAAAACTTCCGTGATGCAAAATTTCAGAACTGCACAATAACTGTAAATCACATATATGAGAAGTCTGTCCTCAAGCGTCGAAGAATTCGTGTTATTGACCCTGATGGTAGTCAAACTGAGCGAGCGTTGTTTCACAAACTTTATTCTTAAAACTAATATTCATGCGCATGTCAGCCTTTCAAAAAGTAATTCGGTTTATGCTTTAAGATGAAGTTCGTATTATAGAGGTTGAATTTTTTTAACAATTTCTTGTGTTTACAACTACATATAGTGATTTTATTAAATTATCTGAAAATTGAAAGGTATATAACAAAAATATCATTATCACAGTAATGCGATTTTGATCGCTAGATCACGTCTCGTTGTCAGCATAAAAATCGGGATCATGACTCGACGCTTCGAGTCTCGTAATGATCCGGATTTTCTAATGCTGACAACTCGACGTGATCTAGCAATCAAGATCGCGTTACTGTGATAATACTATATATATATATATATATATATATATATATATATATATATATATATATATATATATATATATATATATATATTCTAGTAAACTGGTTGCAGATAGCACATACATTCCAATACACTGGCTGCGCATAGCACACGCGTTCAAATACACTGGCTGCACGTGCATTCGAATACAGATGCAAGTTAGCTCTCTTTACAGTATCTCACGACAATGAATGTCACATCCAAACTACATACTATAAAAAGTGAAGAGATCCTCTCAATTAAGAGATCATCTATTTCTTGAAGGATAAGAACTCGTCTTTCTCAGTATGTAAGTAAAGGGAAAGCAGTTCTTCCTTCACATTTTAGACTATATATGTGTCTTTGCAAGGTCAGTGAGTGAGAATGCATTTTAGGCTGCATTTATTTATTTTTTCTTTTTAAGTTCTCTGAGTGAATTATCGCTAATCATCAAATTCGGAAAGAAAATGTCAAGGATTTGAAAACAAACAGATCCAGAAATATCACATTTACGGTTCACATTATCACGGTTATTCCGGTCTAAACATTGAGCCACCGGCGTTTATCATAGCATGTGATGCATTCATGCATATCAATTTTGATGGAAATACCTGGTACAATCAGCACATTGTGTGCACAGTGGTAACTGGACGCTGTAAATAGTAATCTTAGCTTACTAATCATGGGCACGTACTAGGTATAAATGATTCTTCTGACAAACTGTAGCGGGGCTCATTACTGGCGTTAAAAAGGTATAGCTGGACTAGGAAGCTGTGAGAGTTGCCATGAACGTGTAGAATGACTGACACAGTTTACTGACCAGTGGAAAACGCTTTCAAACATTGTACTAAATAATTATAATTGAGGTGGATAATGATTATTTAGTATTTGTCATTCATTGGATAAAGTTTGTTTATAAAAACAAAAAACTCTGAAAATGCTTAGCATCTAGACATGTACTTCACGTTGCAAAAAGCAGATCTGTTAGAAAGGATTGGTGATAAACTGATGCCAATTGTAACAGATCTGTCAGAAAGTATGGGCACTAAACTGATGCCAGGTGTAACACATTTACCAAGGATATTCAGATCTGCTGTGTGTCATGACATTTTCAGGCAAGCTTGTTTCCTTGCTATAGTCACGTAAGTGAGTTTTTTTCTGTGCATTATTAAATTCAAGCGCAAGAGATGGGAAGTATAATGTATGTGCACAGTGTGAGATTTCGCTATCATTTTAAAGGACTATATTGAATAAAGGCTGTTTTCTGCCCCGGTTTTTATGAAAAAGTAACTGTTGATAAATTTCAGGACACTTTGTCTAATTGTGTTATTTAAGATACAAAATGAAACAATTCAAAATCCATTATGTTTATAGATTTCTATTTCATGTTATTAAAGCTACCTTTGATCATGGGCAGGTGCTGGAAATTGCAGAATAAATGCTGCATTTTGCAACTTCATAACCCAAATTAGATATGAGCGCAGTCTTGCGCTACGAAACAATTTCAGCAAGACTGTAGGTATTTTTTTTAATGAAAAACTTGTCTTCAAAATGTCATCGTGGAGCAAGATTGCGCTGATAGCTAAAAACTTAAAATCTGCGAGTTTTACGGTCTACGTAGCGTTAGCATTTGCTGCTGTCGCACTGTTGGTACCTCAGTCTAAACTACACGTATATAAATAGAACTGCAGTTTCTACCGCATTATACGCTAATCCTACCAGAATTGTACTCAAAATATTCAGAAGAAATACAAAACAAAACAAACACAAATATAAATGTAAAACCATCTTATTTTTTTTTCTTTCTTTGATTCTTAATACTTTCACAATTTTAGCTTGCCTTTTGCAAATAGCTCAATTTTTTGCAGAGGCGCCAGCAGGGATCCTGAAAAAAAAGTAAACAGAAACTTGGATATAATACGTAGCATTTTATTGTTTAACATAACTGAACATTGCCAAGTTATCACATAACGCATGCCATAAGTAATAAGAACATAAGTAGATTCTTGTTGATTACAAATGAAGTATAGCAAAAGGATTTAAAGTTGTATAGTCTGTTATGCTATGAGACAACCCATAATGTGGGAAATTAAATAACATGCTCTAGACTCTACTGTAGTGTATTTCTTCACACATACATCTTAAATACAGCTTGCTATTATCCACAGAGTAAGGTCATAGCCATGGTACATTTAAGAACATTTAATTCAGTCGATCTTTCTTCCAGTTTTAACAGTATTTACTTTAAAAACAATAGTCCCTTGAAGAGACTGACGCTTTACTGACCGAAAAGAATCTCCGTGAATTCAAGATAAGACCATTTCTTCACTGTAAATGCGGAGTGTTTAAACCATCTTCAATATTTTTAGCGATAACAAGATTTTCAAACTAGCTGCTGTGGTGGACATATTAGATGTCAACTTGGCACCATTTTCATTTAGGACCAACGAGACATCATAAGAAGTCTTCTGGAGGAAACCCCATGTTGATATGACTTTACGTTTTGAATGAGCAACTATATTAAGATTTTCAAGATGGGTGTCATGGTGGCCATACTCAGTATAAGATTGGCACCATTTATATTTAGTACCAACTTGACATCATAAGAAGTCTTTTTATTAAAGCACAATGTCCATATGAGCAACCATCTAAGTAGTGATAACAAGATTTTCAAGATGGCCATTGTGGCAGTCATATTAGAAGTCGGATCGGCACTATATATATATATATATATATATATATATATATATATATATATATATATATATATATATATATATATTTACGAACAACCAGACATCATAAGAAGTCTTTCAGTGAAAAACATATGCTGATATAACCATTCATTTAGGAGAAATAGTGATAAATAGATTTTCAAGATGGCCACTGTAGCAGGCACATTGAATGTCTGAATGGCACCATTAGGACCAACTAGACATCATAAGAAGTTGTTTAGTTAAAACCCCGTGTTGATACGACCATCCATTCAGGAGGAGTAGTGATAACAATATTTTCAACATGACCACTGTGATGGCCAAATTGGACATTAGATCGACACCATTTTCATTTCGGATCAACTATGCATCATAAGAAGTCATTTGGTGATAACCCATGGGAGGCTACCATACTGGACATCTAATCCGCACCATTTTGACTTGGGATTAATTAGACATCATAAGACGTATTATAGTGAGAATTCCATGCTGATATGTCCATCCGTTCTCGAGGAGCAGCGACAAAATGATTTTCAAGATGGCCGCTGAGACGGCCTTATTGGCCATCAAATCAGCACCATTTTCATTCAGGACCCACTAGACATTATAAAAAGTCTTCTAGTGAAAACTCCATGTCAATATGACTTTCCGTTCAGGAGGAGTAGTGATAACAAGATTTTCAACATGACCACTGTAGCAGCCATCTTGGACATCAGATCAGCACCATTTTTATTTAAGACTAAGTAGACATCATAAGAAGTCTTTTAGTGAAAACCAAATGCTGATATGATTATCCATACAAAAGGAGTAGCGATAACAAGATTTTCAAGATGGCTACTTTGGCGGCCATATTGAATGTTCGAGAGGCACCATTTTCATTTAGACCCAACCAGACCATAGGATGAATGTGTGTGTAAAGTTTCATGGCAATTCTCCAGGTAGTTTAAGAGGAGTAGCGATAACAAACTTGTGCTAACGGACGGACGGACGACGGACAACAGGTCATCCCATAAGCTCTTCTGGTCTATGACCAGTAGAGCTTAAAAATGGACCTGCACTGTAGCATACTTCCGTGGAGTGCACAAGAAAAGGATAGTTTTCGAATGTACTATAAAATACGCACTGTGTCGGCTGCAATGCACTTTTAGCACATTATTGGCTACATCGAACCCGCCTTACCCGCCCAGGCCAGCCCTGGTCGACTGTCTATGTGTATCCGTGGGAAAGGCATTTAGCTCCTATTTCCTCGGCATGATATAGCCAATAACATTTTAATGTGCTAAAAAAAATCTTTATTACAACGCTAATCCTTTGCCTGGTACGACGCCCCTGTAACTACTAGGGTATATACATATTCGACAAACACTAAATTCCCGTTTATTTACGTGTACGTGCATGAATAAAATGCATGCACCACTGTTTGAAAAAAATATGTATGTTTAATAAAAAAAATATCAGTGTTTCAACTTTCCACCAGTCCTGAGAAAAAAGCTACAATATTTGTTACAGTACATAATCATAAGTGAATTTCATGCTCCTGTAATCAGAGAAGCACAATTCTTTATGTCCACTGACTCTCTCTCTCTCTCTCTCTCTCTCTCTCTCTCTCTCTCTCTCTCTCTCTCTCTCTCTCTCTCTCAATAGAAATAAAACAAAGGTGATCCATGCTATTTAACACCTCATTTTGCAAGGGTTTTAAGTTTGTATGGTGTAATCGTGCTGTCGAAAATGAAGACTAATATTTTATATTGGACAAGATCTAAAGCTAAGGCTAGTAGCATCGACAATATGAAATGAGTGTGGAGTTGCATATCGGTAATGTTTTGCACTCTACACATTATAATGGAGATTTAAACCTGCTTAGTTATGATCAGACCTTACGCGGACTTTCTCCCTGGAAACCAACATTACTTGCACGAGAAAGATTACATTTGGATCTTTAATGTATGGTATTTATCTTTCAAGTGATATAGATTACGTAGTTCGGTTCTCAAGTCAAACATTTATAGATTTTTTTAAGTGTCGCATTACTTGGTCGCATAGCAGGTATGTTAACCTGGGGTTGATAAAACTACATGAATTGGAATACTAATACTTGTTTCATTTTGGTTAATTGATCCAACTTAGAGTCCTTGTAATGTTCAACATTAAACATCAATCAGAATGGCTTGTTTTTCAGATAGGATACAGACTACAAAGCAGCAAAGAAATTGTTAAGCAAGAAACTCAAGAATAAACCCAAAACATCAGACTCAGATATTACATGTGGAGGAAATCAACGTAATCGAAATTTAGCAGGCTAATAGAAAAACCAAAGTTTAGAAGATCCTGAAAGTTCTAAGAGTTTAACTTAATTTTAATAAAAGTTATAATACATGTAAGTTTTCTGACTTTGATCTTAAGCCTGAGTTTGCTTAAAACGTTTCAAGAATACGGGGCCAGAAATTTAAGTATGCTATACATGCAATCATCGTTTAGCAGGGTAGTATCCAAGAATACTCTTTAATCTTTCTAGTTCAAACGGCTACAATACTGAATTACATTGTGTTGTTCAGTGTCATCATATTATTCCGATACAAATTCTTTAACTACGTTTGATACGTTCCTCCACTTCCACCATATTTGTATTTTTGTGTAAAAAGTACAAACAAAAGAATTAATTTCAATGCTATATCTGAAACAATTACATAAATCACGGTGGAGCCATATAGCGTGTGCTATTTCCTCTTCTAGTTCTATAGATTAATATGTTTAAACTTGTTCGACTGTTCCACAAAATAAAGTTTTTTGAGATACAGTTTATAAGAATATAAATTATTGTGACCCTATGTATTTAATATTAAATATGCAAAGAATACTTAAGATAAAACTAGTGTTTCTTTCTTTTCTTATCTTCTTGTGGAATGACTTTTATACGGGCAGAAACGATCTGCGGTGCACATAAATCGTCAGTTCTAGATGACACTGCTTCGTGAACGGGGACATGCGACTTATGAAATCAATAAATACGCACGATAAAAGCTCTAAAACTAAACACATATAGAAAAGTTTTGTACAAGGAAGACGAAATAAATCCACACGACTCCATCCAGTTTTAGGTGGTTCAAAGGGTTAACTCTATGCTAGACAGCGTGTGTGTGTGTGTGTGTGTGTGTGTGTGTGTGTGTGTGTGTGTGTGTGTGTAAAGAACATCTTTCATTTCCAGGAACTAGGGGACACACACCAATATTTATGGTGGATAAGAGAACATAGAAGCTTCTACAAAGACCTCATATACAGTCATAATAGCCAGCAATTTTAAACAATGTTTCAAATGCATACGTTTGTTGATTTTATTAGTGACTGTCTCGTACACGGTTTCATGTTGCTTTGTAAAACGGCCCATGTTTAATATAGTCCTTTGTGCGAGATCTATGACTGCATTAAAAATAGGGAACTTTTCAGGTATACAGTATACAACGTCTCTTGTGGGAGGTTGCAGGAAGTAGGAACTTGCAGTCTCACAAGTTAATTTCGGTGAAAACTCTTAACAAACTTGTTTGCAATGGACGCTATTGCTCAATATCCGCCGAACTTGGATTCGATTGGAATCGATTCCTTCTGTCACTTAATCTGAATATCACAATTTTCCAACTGGAATAAATTATCCGACCCTATATGCTATTTCTGGACCACTACACTCTAATATATGTTTGACTTCATGTAACATTTCCGTCACAGCTTTCTGAGATTTATTAAAGAAATTGTCCTATATATGTCTGAATTGTACATATTAACTGGTGAACTATTTAACTTTGTTCGAAGCTCTTACTCATTATTTTCTTTTTGCACTTCATTTTGTACATCAATATTGTTATGGTTGTTCACAGAATTTTGAAGTTGGTTATTGCACAATCCCATAATGCCATTTTCACAATATTCCTGTACTGACTTGAACTTCTGCTGTAAATTAAGCACAAACTGTGAGGGGTCAGCATCCATAAAAGTTCTCTGGTATTGTAATCCTGTTGTCCAAGGCAAGTGTCTTGGAATATTCTTAAAGTACATGGACATTTCCAGACATGGGTTTCTCCATATCGTGCTGCACAGGTTCATGTCGAACATGGTATGAAGTATAAATGCTGGTAAAGTCTGAGTTAACATAGTTACCATATGGCGAGGAGTATGATAAATTATAGTGGGACATCTTTGTAGATGATATAGCAATTGTAGCCACCTGGAATGTCCCTATACTTGTCGCAGGTATGCACTACATTTCTTCAGAAGGTTCCACGCACTCTTATATGTTTTTAATACTGATCCGAGGCTTTTCAGAGAATTGGCGCTTTCTCGTTTTAGGCGATTTTAACTGTGATGTATTTCCTGATGCAGTATTGACAGAAACCTGTGTATGCATCGTTTCTTATTCATTTTCCTCAGTGGATTAAGTTCCACTCTGCAATCTTTCTGCATGATTCAGAAAGCCCTCTTTGATCATCTGCAGGTTATTGAATTCGGTAGTGGACTGTTCTGCAGATGTGACTGGCCATAGCACTGAAAAATGATACAGAAGAGCTCTTGAAAATATTACGCAAAATGATTCGATTCCTGGTTTAGTACCCAGTTGAGTTTTGGGGTTGATGCACTGATGGTGAGTGTCAAAAACTGCTTGTCTTTAAGAAAAATCATTATCAAAAATGTATGAAGAAAAATAAGAATTATGCTTAGTATATATGGTTTAAACAATATGTATTCAACACGGCAACTTCACATACAATTCAAAACAATGCAAGCAAAACTGTCGCCCCTATTGCAAACAAAGGAAATATTTTAGCAAATTATATTTCTTCGAAAATACTTGCCCGATAACATTAACATTAGGTAATAACATCTGATACCTCGTAATCCATCCCCCCTGTGAGACACAACATAATGTCTTACCGTCTATATGGAATCAGGACACAATTAATACTTCCGGTTCAATACCTACGAATGTAGTCCGAGTCTATTTTTAGATCATTTTTTCCTCTCTCATTTTGGTGGTGATGTATGCATTAGATTTAGTCATTCTTAGTATTGATTTAAAGGAAATTGGTTATTGTTTAGAATATGAGCATTATAGTGTGGTTGTCTGTGTGTATTTTGGCGACAGTGCACAGTGAGTAATGAGGCATTGGTGCTGATCCGGAAGTGAAATCTGTGACTCATTGCACGCTGCTTTTTTTACAGTCCAGCCATTCATAAGAATGTCGGTTAACCTTTGACAAGTACTTCAGCGTGAGTTCATCTTTGAAGATACTTTACAGCAACATATGATTTATTAGGATTTGGACACAGTGGAAAGTTGAGTACTGACAAACAAATGTAGAGACTATATAGGAAAATTAATTGTGGTCCGATTCCTGTCAGTGTGAAGGTTATACAAGTTTAAATTGTTATCCTGAGTTTATTATTCAAGGTAGATGCATGAAATTTGGACATTTTGTGTATATTACCTTTAAAAATAGAACTATGAAATTAAAAAGTAAAAAATTTAAATATTTTTAAAAATTTAAATTAATTTAAAAATAAAATTTTAATTTTTAATTTTTTTTTAAATGCACCCTGTGGGGTTGATACTCATTATTATCAGCATGTATGTATTCCTACACCTTATACAAGTTGCAATGGCGGATATTTTTTAAATTTTGTCTGAGAAAATCTTGTTCAATTCTGTGCCTGCACCTAACAGTACTTGCATACTCTGGACAGGAAATGTAACATCAAATAGGTTATATGGGCTATTGTCATATAGGGACCCTGAGACTAATGTTTGGAAAAAGAAACATGTCCACAGACTGTCATTAATGATAAAGATGAGAAGTCTGAACATTCCAAAAGAGTTAGATGCATCACATTTATGCCACAATAGTTTGTGTTAATGCGGACCACCTCAGCCTGGAACCCCATCGTATCAACAATAATAGGCAGTACTGCAAAGGATATGGGAATTGTTTTGGACATGGTGAATTTCCAAACTGTATGCTAGGGTTAAAATTGTGATATGGAATAATTGCAGGTATAATAATATGGCCTGCACACCCACCCACCCACATATATATAGAAATGTATATTAGCATGAAATGGCTGGCTTGCTGGTTGCATGGATAAAATGGGATTAGTTGATGGATTGATTGATTGATGGATGGATGGATGGATGGATGGATGGATGGATGGATGGATGATTGTTTGTGTTGAGTAAGGAGGATATAATAAAGAAAGAGGAACTGGTCTTTATTTTATTTGACCATGCTGGCATGACAGCTTTATCTTACATAATACATTCACAGATTTATTTATTCATTCATTACATTCATTCATTCATTCATTCATTCAGTCAGTCAGTCAGTCAGTCAGTCAGTCATTCAGTCAGTCAGTCAGTCAGTTCATGTTATGTTAGAATATGTTATTATTTATTTATTTTTTTTTTTTAAATTTTATTTCTATATTTATGTCTTCATGTTTCGAGAAAACTGTTTCGACCTCTCCATAGGTCTCATCAGGTGGTAGTAGGTAACAACTGCACATAACATGCGTTGTGTTACCTACGGATTTCCCCACGACAGTTTTCCTTTCTGTATTATGTGTTTTTCATTGTGTCTTTGGGCACTGTCATTTTGTACATGGATTAAGATCATCTTTTCTGTCTGCAGTGTCCTTGGCTCCTGCTAAACTTGTGCATAGGAGTGATCACCCTTGGAATGACTGTCCAATATGCCTTTGCAGTAATCAGACTTCCTGTTTCCGGGCTGAGTTCGATACCTAAGATGAGCCTGTATCATATTTCCCCGTCTTGCCAGTATCGTTTCCTGGTTTCCGGACGCTTATGGTACAACTGATGGTAAGTACAGGCTTGATCCATTTCATTCATTGATCTCAGAGTCCTTGGTGAAAGTATACCTCCCAAGTGTTTTACTTTTGTTTTCAATAATGATGCAAGTCTGTTACTGAGCCTGTGTATTGTTGAATGCACTCTTGCCTCAAAGTTTCTGGAATAGTTAACATTTATAGGTAAGGAAACACTAATTGATCTGTTCACAGCTGCACATTTCTGCGTGTTTGTTTTAAGTCGCAGTCTTTGCACAACATCACAGGAAAGTTTCATTTTCAACACTTGCAGGAGAATATTCTTATCACTCTCTGTCATGTTTAGATGAGTCACTTGATGAGGGCCCAGAAATGCAGATCGTATCCACCAACTGTTAGTACTTCCTCCCCCACAAACCTTCGAATAATGCCGACATTTGTTGCAGTCCCCAGAATAACACCGCAGAGTGGCATCCAGTACTTGGGGAAGTTGACATTGGATAAGTCTAACATCACCACTGGTGTCCTCCATCATTCGTTTGAAGATCAAACTGCAGCGGGCTTTAACATCTTGGCTGAGAATTTTCTGTTTCAGCTTTTTTCCTTCTCTTGTTCTTATTCCCGGAAACATGCTTTCACTAAAAGTTGCCGAATTGCACCGTTTGAACTGGGAACGACCCAAATGAGTGGGGTCCGACAATCTTTGTAATTTCCACATTGGATATAGGATGCTGTAAGCATCCTGAAAGCCAGCAGCAGCCTGAGCATCCCCATCTGTTGTTGCATGTCTAATGAGAATGTCTTGCAGCGCAAACTTGTTTCCTATTTCTCTTGCCATTGCATGCTCTGAATGTGGTGCAACTGGTGACAGATTTGCTGTGCAATCAACATGGCCTCCTGGGCATTGCACATCCAAACCTTGGCCTTTGAACCATGCTCCAGTCCAGCACAATTTATTTTCTACTGTAGCTCCTACAATATATTGTTTCTCTGTAACAGTTTCACAGACAATTCCAACAGCTCGGGATGAACTTTGACCAGGTTTCTTCTCATGTCCAAAGCTAATGGCATTGTATCTTGCATCAAACGCGACATTTATTTGCTCAGGATCCTGCACACCACGCATGACATTAACTTGTCGGACTAGTTTCAGCTTGTCTGCCATATCCATTTCATTTAGCTGTACAGTAGCTTGACCTACAACGTTGGAAGCCCTTTGCATAGATGTTTTACTAGGTGGTGGAATATCAGAGGCTGCAAGTAGGTATCTAGCCCTGGTGTTGCCCATTGGTGTATCCTGTAGTCCAGCTTGAAACATCATATTTACAGCAGCAGGATTTGGCCCAGGTTTAGCTGTTTTTATCTAGTTATACAGCTTATACTCTGGTGACTTAAAACTGCAGTTTTTACACATCATAGTATGCTTCCAAGCAAGTCCCCATTTTGTTTCATTAGCAATTTTGAAATCAGGTCTCTCACATCTGTTGTCTTGATTTCCATGACGATGGATGATATCATTCCACATTTCCACATTTTTATTCATACAGATCATACGTGTCCCCTCATGCTGATTCACTTCTGTCTCTTTCAGGGTTAGTCTTGCTTTGGATGATGGCCGTAGAATTCTAGCAGACCCAGGTGTGCCATTACAGTCTGGTGCCACAACTGACTTGAGACCCCCACCTGTCGGCTTCGTCACTGCCATGAGAGAGAACTTGTCTGCATCCATTCTTCTGGTCACTTGAGCAGATGCAGCACTGGAACTTGGTAGAGTATCATCAGTCAGAAATCTGACCCCTTTGTTATGTGGAATATTTCCTGGTTTAAAAAAAGTTTTCTTCTTCTTGGTGTACCCTTTCATGGTTTCAGTTAAAATAACTGCATGTAAAAGTACAAGAATTATCCTCTCTCCCCCTTATATAACTGGGAAAAGGTGTGCTGCCCTGGTATCATAGAACTTCACGAACTCTTCAATACCATTGGATGCCTAGCATCTAAGAGCTCCTCCCCTTAAGGGGTGAAAATTACATCACTACCTTAGTTACTACCCCTAACTAGCATATTCAGATGCTACCAGATTTCAGGTGCTACCTATTATTGACAGGCCCTGGTTTAATTACTTCACACCTGATAAGGAAAACCATTGATGTTTGTGATAAAGGATTGGAGACATGTTGCAATAGAACAAAATTTGTCAACTTGAGTTTTTAAATTTTCATGAAAATTTAATTTAAATTCAAATTTTTAAATAAAAATATGTATCATATTTTAAAATGGACTCTCCACTGAGAGTTTAGCAGCCAGGTTTAATTTCTAGTAATTTCCAGATTTGTATGAGGACTAAAAACTAACTACAGTTTATTTCAAGTGCTTATCTTAATTAATAAATTCACCATTCAACTTTAAGTTTTGTGCATTGTTCACAGTCGGCCATTTTGAAATTCATACTGTTTGTAATACAATGGTGTCAGATAAAATTTATATGCATGCATCAAATTCATTGAAACTTTGCAGCAGTATTTCAGACACATTTATTTTAGTTTTTTCCATTCAGGTGAAAATTTCTGACCCTGATAGGAATCAGGACACAATTAATACTTCCGGTTCAGTACCTACGAATGTAGTCCGAGTCTATTTTTAGATCATTTTTTCCTCTCTCATTTTGGTGGTGATGTATGCATTAGATTTAGTCATTCTTAGTATTGATTTAAAGGAAATTGGTTATTGTTTAGAATATGAGCATTATAGTGTGGTTGTCTGTGTGTATTTTGGCGACAGTGCACAGTGAGTAATGAGGCATTGGTGCTGATCCGGAAGTGAAATCTGTGACTCATTGCACGCTGCTTTTTTTACAGTCCAGCCATTCATAAGAATGTCGGTTAACCTTTGACAAGAACTTCAGCGTGAGTTCATCTTTGAAGATACTTTACAGCAACATATGATTTATTAGGATTTGTACACAGTGGAAAGTTCAGTACTGACAAACAAATGTAGAGACTATACATGAAAATTAATTGTGGTCTGATTCCATATAACATGTAGACGAAGGAAATTAACTCTTACAGAATAACTCCCATTTCCCATTTGACGCCACCCTCATCTCGGATATTTACCAGTTTAAGTTTGAGCAAAACGTATAACAGGATGCTCGAATTTGCGGGCAAGATATTAGAGATTGATAGTAACGTGATCAGGTAAGTATTTCAGGAGTAATGTAATTTACTAAAACAAATGTCCTTTCTCCTTCAAATACATTACCCAATCACATTAACATTAGGAGAATATGTAAGAGGAGGAGGAAAAGCTTGAGTATCCAACCTCTACCCATGTCACACTGTAGGACCACGATGACTGCTCTACTGAAAAGGAGCTACTTCTAACGTGAAGGCAGTACAACCGAAGATTGTGCGTTTATAACCGCATGAGGGAGATCCCTGTGGAATTCCGTACCAGGCTATTTCTTTAAGAGCAGAAGTTTCCCGGGCGAATCCAGCGAAAGTTGTGAGGTCTTGCCCGGGGCTGGCTGTCATGAACGAGGCGTGGAAGCTATCTGGACAGCTACTAGTGGCTCCACGAGATTCAGCTCTCTCGTTTGCGAGACCATGTCACGTAAATAGAATCTGGGGAAAGAAGATTGAGCATGCAAGCTAGCTTACGTTGGAAGGCTCGTGGAAATCGCTCGTAATTTATTAACCAAAATCTTCATGAGTCGTACCTGATCCTATGAGAGATCAGAGTAAGCCAATATAGTAATCCACCTTAGCTAAGCGGTCAGCGATTGTGGGTTAATGTCTTTCTTTTCTGCCTTAGCCGGTAGGATGAACCTTTGATGGCTACCGCAAACGTTCTCCGAGTGCCTCAGATAGCATCGGAGAGCACGTACCGGGTCCTACAGCTTCGCCTCTATCGATAGATCGATTGAGGATAGAGGGCTAATATTTTTTGTAATGCCTATAGACGGTAGACTGTTCTTAGAGACGAAACCAGGCTGCGTCATTAGTACGACTGACCGTAGGAACAGAACTACATGTTGTTCAGATGCATGGACAACGCATGCAGCTCTATTACCCTGCAAATTGAAGCTAGTTTTATCAGGAAGCAAGTCTTGTATAATAATAGCTTTAGCGAGGTCAAAGACAGGTGCTCAAATGTGGACGAGTTGGGCAACATCAAAAGCCCAGTAAAGGTTCCATTTTGGGAGAAAGGTAAGCAAGTGGGACCTGGATATGTCGAAATTGGACAACAAGTCAGAAATATCCTTGTTGCGAGCAATATAATCCCTTCCATTATGTCTGAACGTGTCTAAAAATCATGGAACGGTATCCCTTGATTGCGATATGGGCTAATCAGACATGACCATGGAATACTGTACTTGCCGCGCAATTTGTATGTTCAACATATCTTGGGTGTACAATGGATTTTTCCAGTGCTGCTTATTCTTTTTCACTGCATTTATCTTTAAATATCATTCAGTGGTGCTGCAATTTTATGCTGCAAAATATTGGCTCTTAAATTAATTAAATGACAATTTAAGAACTGTTTTATCTGTTCATTATGTCTTACCCTTGTATCATCATTTTTCAGATTTCTAAAGGAAAACATATTTAAGGAAGGTTCTCTTACAAGAAGACAAGACAAGAACAGCTTTAATAAACTTTTATTTTACCATGTTGTGTAATTAAGTTCTTGAGGAATATAAGAGTCATACCCAATTCTATATGCATGTACTTCTTTATATTGAAACTTACCAAGTACATTTTTCAAGTAATAACTTAAAATGAAAATAAGTATAAAGGATGAGAACATTTTTTAAACTTTATAGCTGAATAGTATGTGCATAGCCTTAATGTTAGGGAATGTAACCAGAATAACAGACTTCCAGTAACTATAATTTAAGCTTTAATGAATCAAACATCAACAAAAAAAAACATTTTCTTCAAGGAACTTTAATTTGCAACACTATGTTATAAAATTAATCACATTATGTTTAAAAAAAATACTGGTATATATTGTAAATGAATTACAGGATATAATCAAACTTTATTGTAAAATGTACAATCACATGATATAACACTCATTTTCTGCCAATATGTTTTAATGAGATTTATTCTAGAGGGATCGCTTGACATTATAAGCTACTAAAGCTCAGTGAGTGACAGAGCATCCGTAGACATAGGGGAAGACTCAGGTTCAAATCCTGGTAGTAGCCAATATATCTCTGTTTGGCTAATCCCTCACATTTTGCTGGTTTAGTTTACATTTATCAATTGTATAAGCATTTATCCATCACTGCATGCAATATTTTATGTGGCAGAGATCAAGAACAATACCTTATGTTATATGCTAGATGTGTTGCGGCATAAGAACCCTTTTCTCTAGTTCATAGGTATAAATAGCAGCAGACATCAATATGATGCAAGAAAGTTTCAATTATTTTTGTGTTGTTGTTCCCAACAGGTTTTTGATAGACTGCAGGTTCTGCATGTGTCCAGTAGCTATGAAGCCACCATTAGAGAAATAGAAGTAGTAGGCAATTCATGTTTTAAGGAGTTGCAGTTAACAATCCGTGAAGGAAGAGTTTTCAGAATTGTTGGGGACAGTGTAAATTTTAAAACTGGGGTGCGACATGAAAGGGAAAATTATTATGGAGGGACAAAATATTGGTTAGCATCTGCTACTATTGTGCAACACATGAATTTTGCCACTCTACCAGACCAGCCACATGGATCAGTCTGAGACCTGGACATGAATCAGCTATCTATATCAGAGAAAGATCAGAGGAGGTTAGAAAATAATTATGCAAGCCTCATTTTCAACGCAACAGTTGATTATCTCCCCTTTCTGAAAAAAGTTTAAAGACTTCTATCCTTGTGAAATTGATTGTGAATTTTCTGAGGAGTTTGCCAATAAATCAGTCATAGTTCCATTACCAGTTCTTCCTTATAATAAACAACAGCATAGTGATGTCTGTAAGATAATCCAATCATACGCTGAAACAGTAGACGAGATCTATGGAAGCACTGATCATCATCCAGTGCATATAGGTGGTGATCAGTTGACCGGGTAGAGATGTAGTGGAGCAAAAGGATTACGTCAAGGTGTTTTTGATGCCAGAAAGAGGCTGAGGGATCTGTATCCAATTACGTTTGAACTCTGGCATGCAGCTATGAATTGCTTGTCAATGGCTTATCAGAAGCTCTCTAGTTTAGAAAGTTTTTAAACCGGCTCTCTGAATGGAGAGAGAATTCGTATCAGGCGGAATGATGTGGACCCTGATGTGAAGAATTATTATTATGTACATGAAGATTTCTTCTTATCATTTGTCAAATCATACATTGCAGAGTCACTGTTTGATTTCTTCTGACTTTCTGATCAGTATTCCAACCAAGAAATACCTCCAGACCCTATAACAGACATGTGGCTTCAGCAGACTATGGATCATTTTATTGAAGTGTATGTCTTGGCAGGACGCAACATTTACATGGTTGCCGAACAAACTGTCCAGGAATCATTGATCCCCATTCAAGTTAAAATTAGCAATGAGGAAGTTAAAACTATATATGTTTTGAAGCGAGGAAAAAAGACAGTGTTAAAGTCAATATACACTGAACATGTGCAACAATATGGCCATACTGTGTTACAGGTTGGTTTACTGAACAATGAGTTTTTGTATGTGATACATAGACCTGACAGGGACAGGCTACTTGGTTGCCTTAAATACTTGATGTTGATATTCAAGAGTCACAGCAACAGAAGTTAATATGCTCTAGAGATCTTGCGCCTATTATGCCACTAGCAAGCATCATATAGTTTGCGCACTGCATGTCAAAGTATCTATGGCCTTTTTGTCAACATTGGAGGGAAGAAAGATAGTCATATTGCAGCAGATCTACTAATGGAATACGTTGTCAAAAGGACAAAACAGATGCTTAAAGAACTGGGCCCAATGAACAAAGACAAAATCTTTCTGGCCAGATATAAAGCAGTAGCTGCATGGACAACATTGCTAATAAATTTGACAGTGTATCTGACGCAAAGGGGAGGACAGGCTACCACAAACAAAGAAACTCTCATACTGATGAGTTGAAAATGATACATGATATGCAAGAAGTCAAGCCTTTAGTATCACATTCAGGCAGGTCTTTCAGTGCTCACAGAAATATACAGGCACCAGCAGATTCAGTAAACAGACTCAAGTTTGAGTCCTAGATTGACCATCACAAAGTTAGACTGGATTTTGAATCTGGAAAGTAATATCCAAAAATCTGTAAACAATCAATAAGCCTACCTCTTGTAATTGTCCAGAACCCATTATCTACCATGGTTGAACTGCATGTTAGATTGAGGCCAATACATAGGAATAGCAGCCCATTTTAAATTAAAGCTGAATAGAATCCATTACAATTGTCTGCCATTATTCTCACAGTTATTGATAGAAATACGTGATTATTGATACATATTACATGTATAGTCATCTTATGAAGATGCAAACATGGACTAACCACTGTGCTGCCACACATTTTGTAATAGTTATTCCCCCTTTTGTACTTGCAGCTGCAGGCAACTAGTACCACGCTTGCTAATCAATGGACACTGTACAGGAACTATAGATTAATTTCCCTCACATGCACATAAGTAAGATGTTGGAGAAGTGCTTTATTTAAGTAAGCACTTACACAATATTTCTCTAGTTGTCTTGTCAGCTTTGGCAGCGGCAAGACACATGCATCACTCATTCCTTGTTAATGCATCTCTCAACATTACACTGATACTGAAAAAAATTAAGTTTGTTCTAAAGTTTGCATTTTTATTAACCAAATATTGAAAACAGTATTCAATATGGAAGCAAATCAAATCAGTGATAAGAACATTCAAAACTTCTGTACTGCACTTAACATTAAAAAAAAGTAAATAATTGTCTTTCATTTATGGTGATAGAACTGGAGTGTTTGTTGAAAGGATCTTAACAATAGAAGCATGTCAATGAAACCAGAATACATTTCACAGCATTTACAGAGACATGCAACTACTGTATACTGGTTTGACTTCATTCCTCTAGCTTCTTCAATTTGACACGAATGTCAAATCTGACTGATCATTCTATTTCTTTTTCCCCTTATAAATTCACAAGATGAATAATGCTGATTGAACAGTATGTTTCTATAAATATATCTATACTATGAAGAGGGTTTTAAGATATGCCATGTTTGATTAGTTTTGGGGAATTTTACAATACAGCAGCACATTGAAAGTTTATATCATGCTGAGGCAAGTAATGTGCCTTGCCTAATGATGCACCATAAATATAATGTAAGTACAATGATATATCAGTATCAATGTTAAATTATTCAAGCAGTGGCGTAGCAAGAAAATTCTCCCCCCCCACACACACACACAACAAAAATGTAATTCTGAGTCACCCTCCCAATAAAAAAAGTTGTTTTGTGGAAATGTTGGACCCCCAGCAGTTGCGGGGGTTGCTTGGGCATTTGTTATGACACTTTGTTCAAGAAATCAATGGCCAACGGAATGTGTTACGTGACATAGTTAAAAATGTCCGATATTTGCTAAAATAGTGTCACTCTCGCCCCCTCATAGAAAATCTTTGCTGTCATGTAGAACAATATGTCAATATCAATGCAAAATTGATCAAGGAATCGATTGCAAATGCAACTTTTAGATGATGTAGTCTCAAATTAGCAGTATTTGGCAAAATATCGTCACTTCCTCACCCCCCCCCCTCCTCGCCCACCTTCATAAAAGGTAATTGGTATTTTGGTCTTAAGCTTTGGCAAATAAGGGCTGTCATCTATCATCTTATACCAATTCCGACGTAAAATTTATCAAGGAATCGATTGCAAATGGAATGTTGTTTCATGATACATAAAGAATGTATAATATTTGACAAAATATCGTTACATTCGCCCCCTCATGGAAGGGGGTTGTATTTCGATCCTAATATTTGACAAAATCTGGGCTATCATGTAGAACGAAATATCAATATCGATGTAAAATTGATCCAAGAATCTATTGCAAAAAGAATTTTTGAGATGACACAGTGTCAAATGTGTAATATTTGCAAAACAATCGTTACCCTCACTCCATCCTAGAAGAGGGTTGATACTTTGGTCTTAATCTTTGGCAAAATTAAGGCTGACATATATCACCTCATATCAATTTCGACGTAAAAGTTATCAAGGAATCGATTAGAGAAGTAATTGTTTAGATGATGCAGTGGGAAATCTGCAATATTAAGAAAATATCGTTGTGTGTACTCCTTTCCTTCATCATCGCCTACTAGTAGAAATATTTGTAAAAATATTTATTTGACGAATTGCTGGTTAAGCTTGAACACAAGATAACAGCTGCTATAAATCAAACCGAACGTATTAGTAACATTTGCATTGTGTCATAAGAAACAGAAAATTAAAGGAATACATTTGCCACATTTAGATTACCGAGTTTTCTCCATGTGCGGCCATTTGTTTTGATCACATGACAATATGGCGCCGGCGTTCACCTGACTTATTATAGTGGAGTGCATACTGAATAAGAGTGTTCGGTTACGTATGGATAAATGAATACCAACTGCGCTGCAAAGTAATTTAATACTCACTTTTTTCATTTATTGATATGTATCCAGACCACATAACGAGGAGGAGTTCTTTCCATGGCACTTTTTATTTCATTTCATTTCATTTTTTTTCTTTTTTTCATTTATTTTTTTATTTTTTATTTTCTCTTTTCTTTTCTTGTATCTTTTTTTTATTTATTTTTTACATGCATATACTAAGTTTTGTTCTGGAATATATATATATATATATATATATATATATATATATATATATATATATATATATATATATATATATATATATAATACTTTTTTAAAAAAATCTTTTTCTATTTTTTGTATTTTGTTTGTTGATATCATATATATAAAATTTCTGTTATACGCATTTACCATTTAACGTCCCATTCCACATTCCAAATTTGTTGCTCTAGAAAATTAAGAAGAAATTTATCAGCAGTTCCATTAAAAAATGTTAAATGTTACAAAAGCGTGATAATTCTAAAGCCTTATAAATATGCAATTTTCAAATTTTAATTTCATTGAGAAAGAAAAACATGATGAATTGTGGAATGGGTCTTCAGTTCAGAGAGAAAAATCTAGTAACTATATTAGAAAGGAATATATAATGATATGGAACACTTTGTAATTATTTAAATAATTGTGAAATGAAACTTTCAACTAAGTTTAAAAAAGTAGTTCCACATATTAAGAATTTAAATGTTTGAGTCTACATCATGGTACAATATGGTACGCAAATAATGTAAGAAAATATTTGTTTTTGTTTCCGAAAAGGGAAACAATTGCACAAAGGAAAAAACGATCTATGTTTATCTTAAAAAGTCTCTCGTGATCTAAAAATAAAGACTTTTCAATTATGTAAACGAACACATTTTTTAAAATTTCTCCTTACTCTGACTACTACACCACCTTCTGAAAAAGAAAATAAAAAAAACAGAATCAGTGCTCTTTTTATCCTTTCGTTCATATGACGCCATTGCTGTTCCGATATGCGTGCTGTTCCTTTTGCTTTATTGATCACTGAAAATTACCCGTCTTTTGATGATATGAATTTCGAATTTAGCATACCTTTTGAGTCCAGGAGAGAGTTTTTTAAGAGTTGGAGTTTTTTTTGTGTGTGTTCTTGAGACTTGCAGCGCCAGACTGCGTCACGTACGTGGTAGATGCGTTCTTAGTTCGTCAATTCATAATTTCCAGTGTAGTGTAGAGAACGTCTAGAATACATGAAGTGCAACTCGGTGACGCCGTAAAGTTTGTTTATTAAATATGCGGTATATTTAGGTTTCCAGCCAACCGAAATTTTCAAAATGTTCTTGATGGACTCTGCATTGTTGTTGGTCCAGTTTTTGTTTTTATTGTTTTGCCGATGCGGTTCGAACAGGAATTTTTGAAGTGTTGGCTTTAGATTATTGACATAGTATTTATGGAAGCTAGTGTGCTTTTCTTGTATTAATGTTTCAAGTTGTTCAGAGTGGCTTCCGAACTCCAGTGTAGTATTGGAGTCGACGATACCTCCGTTACTGAACACAGATCTCGTGACTGCATCACGCTCGCCTTTTTCAATTTCTACCTTGTTTTCGAGGTCAAACTTAACATTGTCTTTTAAGTGGTTTGTGTTGCAGAAGGCAACACGTGTTCAGTAGCCTTGGTCAGAGCTTTTTCATCGTCCGTACCGAATTCCACATTTTCAGACATTCGCATTTCAATATTCTCTGCATCACTGTCAAGTTCTGTCGCCACATGTTCCAAAAATACTTTGTACGTTTCATACGATGCGTCTTTGTACAGAAGTAGAGGACCAAGAAAGACAGGATGTTCATTTGTATTAATTCTAACAAATCTCTGATTTTTATATACCAAAAATGTCACATAAAAGTTTCCAAGGCTGAATGTTCGGTCAATGCCAGTCGGTTGATTCTTTGCGTTAGTCAAGAAGTGTTTCAGATTTTTTTGTTTGTTCTTTTGTGTAGCAGATAATCGATTGGCACTTGTTCTTTGTTGTGTATCTCTGTTTGAACGTAAAGGTGTTCATTTAACATTCCCAGCACATCTAAAATATCATCAGCTACATGTTGTTTTTTTTTGTTTTTGTTTTTTTGTTTTTTTTTTTTTGGGGGGGGGGGGTTGGGCGGCTGTTTTGTGGTTTTTTCATGTCATTATACTTCTGGTTTCTTATCACTCTGAAGTCACGTGCACAATTTAGCGAGTCATCTTTTTTCAAGTAACAAAAGATTTCTCTCGGTTCCTGCTTGTTCAAATTTTCTTTCATTTATTCTATGGTTTGGGGGTTTTTTTTCTAATGAAGGTTTGTTAAGAATGCTAATTATGCACTTTACCGCGCGAGCAAAACAAACAAAACAAACACTTTTGATGCTGATTAATTTAATTTGCGGTTCATCAATTAACCGGATTAACGCCAGGACAAACGTCCATTTTGTCAAACAACGGGATCCTTTTCGGTTCCCTTTTATGAATTAATTGGATTAAACTACCGTGCGAGTCGTCAATAACACCGCAACCGTTAACAAGATTAAATTCACTAGCTCTTACGGTGTGCAAAACAAACAAACTTTGATTTGCGGTACATCATGACAACATGATAATTATGCACTTTACCGCACAAGCAAAACAAACCAACAAACACTTTTGATACTGATTAATTTAATGTGTGGTTCATCAATTAACCGGATTAACGCCAGGATAACGTCCATTTTGTCAAGCAATGGAATTCTTTTCAGTTCCCTTTTATGAGTTAATTGGATTAAACTACTTTTGCAGAATGAATTATAATGAAATTTAAATGTATCGTTGTGTTATTCTGACTTTTACGAGTAATTTGTTTTTTTTTCATTGTTAAAAGTAAAGTTCAATATTTAATTTTAAATGTTAACAGTACCTACCTAATCTGTTTTTCTAGATCATGAAAATAATGTAAGAAATATGTAGGGCACTGCTATTGAGATCTATTTGACATTCAACTATGTGTCATAAAAATATGTTTTAAATATGAGCAGTACCTACATGTATTCTTACAGATTCTGTAAATAATTTAAAAAGAATAAATGTAGCTCAACAGAGTTTAGATTTATCATACCGGTCTTTGTCATTAAAAGTTCTAATATGTTTTGTAAAAATAAAATAAAATAAATAAATAAATGAGAAATTTAATGTAGCAACCTGTGATTCTGACTTATTTCGCGTACCGTTCTTTGTCATATAAAATGATTTAATATATTCCGTATATAATTTAGGAAATATAGATATAGCGCCCTTTGGTTCTTACTTATTCAGCGTACCGTTCTTTGTCATAATAAAGATCATGAAAGAGTTTTTAAAGAATTTCAGAAATATTAATGTAGCGCCCTGTGATTCTGACTTATTAAAGGTACCACTCTTTGTCATATAAAAGTGGTTTATTTGAATTTGTTCATTTTTTGTTTACAAAAATAGTTGGTTCATGCGTCATTATCTAACATCAGAGAGAGAGAGAGAGAGAGAGAGAGAGAGAGAGAGAGAGAGAGAGAGAGAGAGAGAGAGAGAGAGAGAGAGAGGGATAGAACGCCGCGAAACTCAAATATTTCATTAAGTTATCGTAAATTTGTCAGACCTATGAACTTTAATCATATTTCTGTATGATTTTTTTAAAGAGTTATTTCTTTCAATTTCTCATATCTCTTGCGTGGCCTGTCTTAAGACCGGAAGATTTCTTTCCTTGGTGATTACCGAAAAGGGTAAAATCTCGACCGATCGTACTTGATAATTAGACAATGAAGGAATTTTACAAATTTTGTCAACAAAAGCTAAAAATAGTCACTGTTTTTTCGTTTTTATTTAATTGCATATATGTATGCTGTGTAGTTGATGGCATTTTGTGACAGTTTTGCGGTGTTTTGGTCAATAGGGGCTAGTGTTGTTGCTTACAAATTACCCAGAAATCGTATATGTACTATAGAAATACTACAAGGGAGGATACTTCTCTCCCTTTTCGCGTGACCTATTTGAGAATCAACGCTGATATTGCAAGGTACACTTGGCAAATCGTAATAAATTTGGTACCGATGTTTAGCTCCGGCATTCGACTTTGTATGCCTACACAAAGTTTCACTTACTAATGTACCTTTAAGGAATTCCAGAAAATTTTCCCACACTGCCGCTCAACATGGCCATAATCGCGCCTGCTTATTATGCAAGTGCACCGCTCTAAATGGCACACTGTCCTATCATTGGCCAACCGAAAATGACGCATGATGGCACCTTTTTAATCGTAATTTTGTTGATTGGATTAAATATCTTGACATATGGCGGGTGTTTTCACTATGATCGTACTGTTACTGATTCGGGCCCTTGTTTTCATGATGGAAGATATCGTTAACGCTGCAATTTCAGGCCACAGTATAATGATATTATTAGGCCAGGCTGGTGCTGGTAAAAGCTTCTTAGTGAACAATTTGAAAGTACTGAAAGAAATGGGAAAGCGGTATACCTTACAGCCAGCATAGGGATAGCTGCCACTCAGTTGCTTTGAATATACGTAAGTTTTCCGGCATTCAAGACAGTCGTTTTGCCGATGATTATTTAACAGATAAGATCAATTTTGATGATGATATGATCGATATTAAAAGAAAAATTGGGAATGTTCACACTCTTTTTATTGATGAAATTTCCATGTTTTCTCTGAAATTAGTTCGGCAAATAGAGAAGGTTTTCCGAACAATGAAGGAAAAAAAAATCCCATTTGGTGGCATTCAAATCACTATGTCCAGTGATTTCTTTGAACTGAAGCCTGTGCATACCGTGACAGAGGAGAACTGATTATCAGTTATGAAAAGATTCATAGCCTGATTCCCCATCATTATGTTCTGTCACAAGTACACAGACAAATAGACGGTAATATTAACATTATTAATATTAACGGACAACATGTGAAAAAAGAGGAAATGATAAAAAATAGAAGAAATTAAAAACCTTATTTCACTTTTAAACTTTTATTTATGTTCTTTCTGTCCTTTTTTCATTTCCAACACTTGAATGTATAGGTGTAACAATCGAAACACACACACACAGTGACGCACACACACACACAGTGACGCACACACGCGCGCGCGCACACACACACACACACACACACATATATATATATATATATATATATATATATATATATATATATATATATACATATATATATTGTTATGTATGATGTTTACCATACTTAACTTTTGTTATAATTGTAAGTTGTATGGTTATCTGAAAATACATACCACTATGTAACACAAGTTTTGTTCCTGGGTAGTAAGTGTTATTTCGTATTTGCTTATGCCTAAAATGTATAGAAAATGGCTATTATTCCCCACAAACTTTGCTTTTGTGACCAGGACAGTGATATTTTGAAATTTACCTATTTCCAATGAGAAAACGGGCGAATTTGTGTCTTTTCGTTCACATAAAGTCAGAAAAAAACAACATATGAATAAAAATTAGCATGTATTTATACTAAAGTAACACAAAAATGACTATAAAAGATTTAGAAGTGAGTAGTTTTTCGAGATTTACGATTATACTGTAAATCACTTTCACGAATCAGCCCCCAAATGTAGTCTCCCATCATGTTCTCGTTATACTGTCCTTGGTAGCGGCGTTCAAAGTCCAGTATATCGTGGTGGAAGCGTTCGCCTTGCTCCTCCGAGTACGCTCCCATGTTCTCCTTGAATTTATCAAGATGAGCATCAATGATATGGACTTTGAGGGACATCCTACAGCCCATTGTGCCGTAGTTCTTCACCAGAGTCTCAACTAGCTCCACATAGTTTTCGGCCTTGTGATTTCTAGGAAGCCCCGAACCACTGCGACAAAGCTGTTCCAAGCCGCTTTCTCCTTACGAGTGAGCTTCTTGGGGAATTCATTGCACTCCAGGATCTTCTTTATCTGTGGTCCGACGAAGACACCGGCTTTGACCTTGGCCTCAGACAGCTTAGGGAAGAAGTCTTGAAGGTATTTGAAGGCTGCCGACTCCTTATCTAGAGCTCTGACAAATTGTTTCATAAGGCCCAATTTGATGTGCAGTGGTGGCATCAGCACCTTCCGGGGGTCCACCAGTGGCTCCCAATTGACGTTGTTCCTCCCCACAGAGAACTCGGTCCGCTGTGGCCAGTTCCGCCTGTGGTAGTGCGCCTTGGTGTCCCTGCTGTCCCAAAGGCAAAGATAGCAGGGAAACTTGGTGAAACCGCCTTGGAGACCCATCAGGAATGCCACCATTTTGAAGTCTCCTATGACCTCCCAGCCGTACTCATCATACTTCAAGGTGTCCGGCAAGGTCTTGATGCTGTTGTAATCCTCTTTGAGGTACTCCCAGTGAGCCAGGGGAAGAGACGGGTACATGTTACCATTATGGAGCAGCACGGCTTTGAGGCTCCTGGATGAGCTGTCAATGAAGAGGCGCCACTCATTCTGGTTACAGGCGATTCCGATTGCCTCGAACAGACTGGTCACATTGTGGCAGAAGCAGAGCCCATCTTGACGGGTGAAGAAGCTGGAAAAAGGCTGGTGACGCGTCCTCTGATCTGCGACTTGCACACTTTCATCCAACAAGTTCCACTGCTTGAGCCTAGACGTCAAAAGCTCGGCATTGGACTTGGTGAGACCAAGATCTCTAATTAAGTCGTTGAGGTCTTTTTGGTTGGGGTAGTATGGGTTTCTCTCCTCAGCTCCACCTCTGAAATTGTCATCTGGATCTACAACGTCTTCTTTGCTCTCTGGCTTGCTGCTCTCTTCTAAAGACGGAGTGGTTACGGGGAGCTCATGGCAGTGTGGCACCGGGGTGATGGATGAAGGAAGGTCCGGATACGTGATAGCAGGTGCATTCTTGCCAATCCGACGTTTGGAAGGGTCCAATAATGCAGAAGCAACAGTTGCTTGAGTGGTCAGTGGGTTCCCGCCAAATTCTTGGGATAGTGAACTTCATGGCTCTCTTTTCCCCTCTGTACCATCCTACAAAAATACATTTATTTCACACATGACTAATGTGTAAGAGATTCTCGCAACATTTTTCATATATCATATATTTTTTCAATAACATTGAAAATTGTAAAACATTTTATAATTTTAAATATTTTAACAAATTTTATAACATAAAATTCCGAGTAACAATTGTCCATCTTACCTTCCAGAGTTTTGTTGTAGTGCTCGCAGGTGAAATGAGGTGCCCAGGGTTTGTCTTGATCCCCGACAGGCATGCCGAAATATGCCTTGTAGGCCTCACACATCTTAGTAGATGCTTCCACTGAGTACCTTTTCGCTCTTGTCTTGATAAATTGGCCGCAGACATAGCAAAATGCGTCTGCCGGATGATTGCAGCCGCTTGATGCCATCTCAGAAAAATGCAGATATGTATCCACTTAGGCAGCTGGAACTAAACTGAACTGGTGGGCTTAAGGCCCCTGTATTTATACTACTATTTATATTATTGGAAAATTCTAGAAAGTTCTAGAAGTTACTCCAAGTTTACTCAGCACTGAATCTATCTGGATTGCTCTGGAAAATAGGTGAATTTCAAAATATCACTGTCCTGGTCACAAAAGCAAATTTTGTGGGGAATAATAGCCATTTTCTATACTTTTGAGGCATAAGCAATTAGGAAATAACACTTTCTACCCAGGAACCAAAAAAAAAATTTGTTACACGGTGTACTTAACTTTTATTTATAAATGCTTGTAAGTTGGGACATGTGTCAGGCAGGTCAGTATTTTTCCATTATTAATTCTCATATAGTGTTGTGATATATATATATATATATATATATATATATATATATATATATATATATATATATATATATATATATATATTGGTAAACAATTTCATTTCTGTTCTAGAATTCCGGTTCTAAAGATCAGCCTGTAAGGAATCTACTTAGTAATTACAGTTGTGTTGTTGAATTCAGATATAATTTGAGCGGAATCATTCATTTAAAATTTTCATTGGAAATACTAAAGTGTTCATTGACTTTGTTATTTTTACATGATTTGTGGATTTATGTAAATTCATTCAAATACATTCTTGATTACAGCTTTGTGGTACATCAGGACCTTCAAGGCTATTGGAATTCATTCTGAACATTCCATTATGTTGGACTTGTGATTAAGACATTTAGGATTATTTGGAATTTAACACAAATTTTAAGTGTCTTTAGAATTTTTACTCTAATTGTCTAGAAATAAATTGCTTGTTGATTTTACTTACATTGTTGGTTTGATTTTCTTTCTGTTACATTATTTTAAGACCGAGAGTGATAACATATATAGGGGGCTATTCCGGGATCTGAATTTCTTTAAATTACAATTTAAATGGACTTTGTTTTGGAATTTTCATTGTCTCGGTACATATTTTTATTTCACACATTTGAGAAGTCTTTAGTGAAACCAGCAAGCATTCACAATGCCATCTAAGGTTGAGAACTTTGTTTCAAGTCCTACCCAGATAGGGTTAGAGTCTGTGAAAAAGGACGAGTTGCTTGTGCTTGCCAGACATTATGATCTTTCTGAAGCGAAAGCGTCTTTGACAAAGCAAGAGACAAAGAATATATTAATTCCATATTTGGTGAGAAAGGAAATTTTGGATAATAGTGCTTTGGGTTTAATTGATTAGTCTGTATCTGGTTTTGATTGGAAATTAAGGGAATTACAGCTAAAAGACTAGATGGAATTAGAATTAAGAAAGATTCAGCTTCAAAAAGAAATTATGGAAATACAGATGCAGAGAGAGGAGAAGGAGAGACAGATACAGAGAGAGAGAAAAAACGAGGAGAGAGAAATACAGATTCAGAGAGAGAGAGAATAAAGGAAAGGCAGATGCAGAGAGAGATATAAAGACAGAGAAAGAAGAAATTTAAATGCAATACATATGAAAAGAATTAGAACTGGCAAGCGGAACACTTTTCCCCCCTTTACACACAAGTGCAGGTCTTGATGTTACCAGATATATTAGGTTAATACCCCTTTTCAGGACAAAGAAGTAGATAAGTAGTTTCTTCACTTTGAGAAAATTGCTGAAAACTTGAAATGGCCCAGAGAGCATTGGATCTTGTTACTTCAAAGTGTACTTATTGACAAAGCTCGTGAAGTTTACACTTCACTGTCGGTACAACAAAGTACTAATTATGATGTGATTAAGGAGTACATCTTAAAGGGTTATGAGTTGGTACCTGAGACATATCGACAAAGGTATAGGAATAGTAGAGAAGAAACTGGACAAACTAATGTCGAATTTGCAAGGGAAAAAGAACAACTATCGGATAAGTAGTCCTCAACCAAGAAAGTTGATCAAGATTGCGATAACCTCAGACAGCTCGTATTAACTGAAGAGTTCAAGAGGTGCATCCATAGTAATGTCGAGACCTATCTTGACGAGCAAAAAGTGGAAACTTTGAAAAATGCTGCCTGCATAGTTGATGATTATTTCTCGACTCACCAAAATTTAATTTGACAACAAGTCTTCCTCTCAGTAGTTTTCTAGTAAAAAAAAATCATCTCAGTCTCAAACGAATACTTCTAAATTTCAAAACAGTACAATTGTTATAAATCAAACATCTGATAAGACTGATCAGAAATCCCTATCTCTTCATACGTGCACTTATTGTTATTTTTTTTCTGATTGCTTCAGGTTTAAAAATAAGCAACAGAATAACGACAGAGCTTTTCCAAATGCTCTTATTTCAAAGAGATCATGGTCACAGTCTTGTTTTGAAAGCAATACATTTGTTGGGTCAAACAAACCCTAGTCTGATTATTTTTTGCAGACATATGAACCATTCATGTCAGAAGGTTCTATATCACTTACTGGTGATTCTGTCAAACCTATCCCTATTAAAATATTAAGGACACAGGAGCTTCTCAGAGTCTTTTGTTATCAGGTACTTTGCCTTTGTCTGAGAAGTCTTCTTCTAGTGAAAATGTTCTTATTGAGGGAGTAGAGTGCGGCTCTGTAAATCTTCCTCTCCACCGTGTCAATTTGGCATCAAACTTAGTTTCCGGACTTGTGCCTGTTGGGGCAGTGACTTCTTTGACTATAGAAAGTATCCATTTGTTACTAGGCAATGACCTAGCTGGAGATAAGGTCGTGGTTAATCCACTTGTAACTGATAAGCCTTGTTTGGATCAAAGAGTTGATCCTATTGAGATTTAAAGCTTGTGCAGTTACCAGAGCTATGGTAAAAAGAGCTCTTGAGAATGATGTTGATCAGGAAATTATTCCTTTAGCTGACACATTTATTGGTCAGTCTTTAGATGAAGTTACTTTCTCTCCTGATATTGATCGGTCACAAGATATTAATCACAGTGATCATCTTTTTACAACTCATTCTCTCTATTCTAATCAGGGTAACAAAAGACAATCGCTCGTTGGCGAACAAGAAGAAGATCCTGAGATCTCCTGTTTGTTTCAGAGGGCTATTAGTGAAACTGAAGTCACACAAGTCCCAGATTGTTATTTTGTAAAAAATGGGGTCCTTATGAGAAAAATGAGATCAACTGAGGTATCAGCTGGTGACGAGTGGTCAGTGGGCTATCAAATTGTCGTTCCGAGGTAATATCGACAGGAAATTCTTAGTCTAGCCCATGAAATTCCCTTTCCTGATCATTTAGGAGTCAATAAGACTTATCACAAGATCTTGAATAATTTTTATTGGCCCAAACTTAAAAGTGATGTTTCACAATCCCTTACTTGCATTAACAAAATGAAAGATAAAAATCGGAGATTGTTGAGATGGAGTTGATTGCTGCAAGAATACAACATTGACATTAGACACATCAGGGGAAAAGATTATGTGATTTCAGATGCACTTTCCCGTATATAGAAATACCATATTGCTTTATTTTGTGTGATTATGCTGAGTGTAATTTTGATTATTATAGTATCAGATGCATATTTAAAAGAAAGCTTTATTGCATACATCTTTCTTTTTCTTTATGATGGGAGGTGTATGATGTTTACATACTTAACTTTTGTTTATGATTATAAGTTGTATGGTTATTTGAAAATACATACTTAACTTTTGTAGATGCTTATAAGTTGTGACATGTGTCAGGTAGGCCGGTATTTTTCCATTAATATTACTCATATTGTGTTGTGACATAGGGCATGTATATATTTATATATATACAGTTTTTTTCAAACAATTTCATTCCTGTTCTAGAATTCCGGTTCTAAAGATCAGCATGTAAGGAATCTATTTTAGTAATTACAGTTGTGTTGTTGAAAGCAGATCTAATATGAGAGGAATTATTTTTTAAAAATATTCATTGGAATTACTAAAGTGCCCATCGACTTTTGGATTAATACATGATTTTGGGATGTATGTGAACTCATTCAAATACATTCTTGATTACATTCGTGTGGTATATGAGGACATTCAAGGCTATTAGAATTAATTCTGAACATTCTATTATTTTTGACTTGTGATTAGGATATTTAGGATTATTTGGAATTGAGCTCACAAATTGTAAGTGTTTTTTGAATTTTCCCTTTAATTGTCTGGAAATAAATTGCTTGTTGGTTTTAGTTACATTGTTGGTCTCACTTTCTTTCTGTTACATATTTTTAAGACCTAGAGTCGTAACATTATATATATATATATATATATATATATATATATATATATATATATATATATATATATTCATTATTCTATCTAAATATATACATGTTTATCTTGTATTGAGAGAGAGAAAGAGAGAGGGAGGGAGGGGGGACGGATGCAAATTAATATGTATGTTTAAATGTTTAAACCGAAATTGTGATTGGTGTAGTTGGTTACAGATATAATCAATTTAGGTAAATACAGATTTACATATGATGTTGGGCCAGCATATGTCCATAAAAAGATATTGGCACATATATTGGATTGAAAATTAATTTTACACTAAAACATATGAAAACTATCTACCACACCCAACCCAATCACCAATCACCCACCACGCAACAAAATGATTGTACTTGAATCTCTAATACATTGACAAGGTTAGCATTTATGATGTTTGCCAGTCAAACACCCCTAGTAATTGATGGTGCTAAGTAAATTAGGTGCACAATTTAACAAGAAGGTGATGTTATCAGTAGCCATTGCTCAAATAAAATGTATGTTAGCAGAGAGAAGAATTTGTCAAAGGTGCTCACTTATAGGAAGTTAGCATTTACAAAGTAATCAGGAAAGTGATAGTCCTGTGTGTGTGCTTGTTTAATTTGTGTCAAATTCATTATTGGTATATTATATTAGATTCTGGTGACATGGATGAGTAACAACAGAAATATTAGCATTTGTTTGTGTAAAAAGAGATGGAACAAATTTTCAAGATATTGAGTTAATGATTGGACCAATCAATAGACAAACATAACAAAATGCAGCCAGAGAAGTCCTTTTATCTAAAGGCATATCTACACCTCTAGTCTAATAATTTTATAAATTCTCATAATGATATCTTGAACAATTTTAGAGTACTGCTACGAAACGGAAGTGTCACTGATAGATGAAAAAATGGATGAGATTAAATATATTGAAACATAAGAGAACTGTGAGTAGCAAAAGTCATATATACACCATTAGTTTAATATGTGTACCAAATTTCATAGAAATATATTCAATGGTTTTGGAGTTTGTCCCAAGAAAGGAAAGTATAGATAATGGATTGATGCATGGACATACACACAAAAGCTTTTTTTTAAATATTGAAAATAAAGATTTGTGATTAGTAAAATGGCTCATTTATTCTACTTGTCTAATATGTGTACCAAGTTTCATGAAGATATCCCTAATGGTTTTAGAGTTATGCTCTGGAAATGAAAGAGTGAATAATAGATTGATGGATGAAGAAACAGGTGAAAGAATAAAAATGATACTGAAGAAATGTGAACAGCATAAAGCATCTGATATGTGTACAAAATTTCACAGAATCTTCAATGGTTTTGGAACTTTGCCTTCGAAACAAAAGTGTGGATAATGGATATATGGACAAAAAGACAAAAACATTAAAAATACAGAAACTAAAGAATTGTGAACCGCACAAGGCACATCTACACCACTAGTCAAATATGTGTACCAAATTGTATAAAGGTATCTTTGACTTTGGAGTTATACATTAGAAACAAAACTGAATAATAGATTAATATAGAAATAGATGAAAACATGAAGACATTGAAACTGAATGATTGTGTATAGCAGAAGGTACATCTGTGCCACTTGTCTTTTATGTGTACCAATCTATATGACTACCTTAATTACGGTAAGTCTTGGGACACTAAAAGTCTTGGGACACCCTTAATTTTTTTCAAAAGAAATTTTTATGACCTATAAAAGTTGGGACACGAAGTTAAAGCAATTTTTTTATGTACTATAAGTCTTGGGACACCTAAAACATTTTTTGTTCCTACTGATCGATCGTAACCTTATGTAAAATAAACATGACTTCGTGGTTGTTAAGGGACTCTCATTATGAATTATTACATGGAGATGTTATAAATTATTATAATTTGTTTCAAGAGTCAATAAATATATTGATTTTTTCTCTGTTTTTGTATTATTTCTACCAAATTAAAATATGTATAATTTAATCAGACGATGACAAGAATTGAGCATTAGCGGTATGTTATGCACATAAAACATTAACTTCTCCCTTTTGTGCGCTTGTTTACTATTGTCAGTTTATGCATTATTGCATTAAAATTGTCGAAAGTCACCTGTAATTATTGGGGTTTTTTCCCCCTCAAAATGGAAATACCTAATTCATTCAAATGTGATACCAGTATGAGAACAACGAAAATAGTGTTTATTTCAACTCTCGCTTTATTGTGCGCATGTTTACATCATGGTGTCACCACGAGTACATTGAAGATTTTACTTGTGATGAATGAAGTACATACATTGGATTAGAATCATAGGCACCACCGCACTAAACTTAAATAATATCTCTAAAATATGATAAAGAAGTTTAAGAAATAATGCTTTTAAAATAAAAACTCCGTGGTATTTTGCTTTGATGCAAGCGACCTTAAATAAGATCCTGTTTACTCAGCTAATGTAATCGTGCTAATATTACCTAGTAGAAGCCAATCACACATCAAAGCACTGGCATTGCTGCTGTACAAAATTCCTCTTTACCCAAGCCAATTTCAGGGTTTTAACAATTAACTGGCCTGGATTGCTGTCGGAAAACAAAAGACAAATCCACCAATTATAAACAAAGGAGACGCCAAAAGAAACAGCTTGTCAAAATCAAAAGTGGAATGAATAATGTGTGGAAAATTATCATTTTGTGAAGCCGAGACACAAAACCAGGAGTGTACTGGGTAAGCAACTCGGCCCTGGACTTATCTGCCGGGACAGGCCCTGTGTTTTGCTCACACCAGTAAAACACCGGTAAAAAGGGATTTTTGTGACGGCCCACCGGCCCACCGATGCGGCGGTCTGCAGGGACAGGTCCGGGGTTTTGCTCACACCAGTAAAACACCGGTAAAAACGGGGTTTTTTTGCGGCGGCCCACCGGGATTTGTCCCGGTATGCCCAATGGCCAGTACACCACTGCACAAAACTAAAACGGATCAATGATGCTCTTAATCGATGTATATTCAGAATTTTAACATATATTACGATCGTTCTTTCATGAATATATGACAGTTATTTGAATTTATGCTGGTTGTGTGCATTATATAATTAAACACGTGTGCCTTTTCATATAGATTACATCACTTTGTAGGATCGTTTATACCACTGAAAAACAGTAACTCTTGAGCTCGTGAATCCTAATAAATGAAAAAGCAATTAAAGTGTAGCTGAAATGTAATCTGGAAGAATGCGATTTGGTAAAAACGATGAATAAAGCAAAATCTGCATCGAATATTTTGGGGAATAAACAAGGATATAAGTGATACCAAGAACGATTTGCACTGTGTAAGTACTGTACACTATAGTACAGGTCTTCCGTTAAATATAATTGACCCGTGAATTATGAAGTCTTTATTTACCTTTATTTTAAATCATGGACTCTGCGAGATGCGCTGGAAAAATTTCGGAGAGAGATCAACAGATGACGGACACGTGATCTACTTCAGGGGGCATGAGAACAAGCATGAACATGGAGTCGGGTTTATGGTACACAAGGACATTGTGAGTGCAGTCATGGGTTGTCGACCAGTGTCGAACAGAATGATTACAATCCGCGTAAGGGCATCTCCCTTTAACATCACTATCATACAGGTGTATGCCCTAACATCTGACCATGATGACGAGGAACTGGATGAGTTCTACGATCAACTTCAAACTCTCATAGACCAGACACCCAAGAAGGATATTCTGGTTATTCAAGGAGACTGGAATGCTAAGGTAGGAGAAGACGCACAAGCAGACTGGCGAGAAGTCTGAGGTCCATAATGTAATAAGCAGACCAATGAGAGAGGACTCAAGCTCCTGGACTTCGCCATATACAATAAACAAGTGCTAACGAACACCCTTGGCCCCCACAAATTATCCAGAAGATGGACTTGGCACAGCCCAGACGGAAAACATCACAATCAGATTGACTACATCTTGGTGAGAAAGCGCTTCCGGTCTAGCGTAAACATTGCCAGAACACGTAGCTTCCCAGGAGCTGATATAGGAAGCGACCATGACTTGCTGATGATGACTATCAAACTTCGTCTGAGGAAGACCAATAAGCCAAGACAAGTTAGGATCAGGTTCGACCTTGAAAAACTTAAAGATCCAAGCGTGGCACAAGCATTTGAAGCATCAATAGGCGGCAAATTTGCACCACTCACAATTCTGGAACATGAAGAAATAAACCTAGACTCCGTGATCATCACCTTCAACAAGGCAGTAATAGACACAGCCGGAGAGATCCTTGGCAAGCATCGTAGAATAAAGAAGCCTTGGGTCACAGCAGATATCCTCGACCTCTGCGATGTGAGGAGAAAACTGAAGAGTAAGCGAGGAGACCATGAAGGAGAAAAAAATACAATGAGATTAACAACAGGATTAAGAAGAGCATAAAGAAAGCAAAATAAAGCTGGTTAAAGGACCAATGCAAGGAAGTCGAGAAAAGCCTGAACCAGAATGACAGTAAAAGGGCATACCAGTTGGTGAAAGACCTGACAACAGAGAAACAGGGGAGATCTGATACGATTCAGGACAAGGGTGGTAAGAGTGTGACAGAAAACCAAGACATTCTTAACAGATGGACGGAGTACTGTTCGGAGCTTTACAACCAGGAGACTTCTGGAGACCAAGCTGTACTAAACGTACCACTGACCACAACAGAAGTTGACCACCCGATCCTCAGGGACGAAGTAGAGGCTGCAGTAAAGGCGCCAAAGATAGGGAAGTCAGCTGGGGTAGACATTATACCTGCAGAACTTGTTAAAGCAGGAGGAATGTCCATGATAGATGTCCTCACAACAATCTGCAACCAAATCTGGCAAACAGGAGAATGGCCCACCCCATGGACCCAGTCTCTGATCGTGACTCTTCCTAAGAAAGGGAATCTACAACTGTGCCAGAACTATGAGATGTTATCGAAGGATCCTGAAAATCTCATACTTAGACCACATCTCTAATGCGGAGGTGCGCACTAAAATCCAAATCGCAATTAGACCTTATGAAGATCTGCTCACCTCTGTAAAGAAACGCAAACTAAGATGGTATGGTCACGTCTCACGCTCAACTGGCCTGTCAAAGACAATCCTGCAGGGCACAGTGAGAGGAAAGAGAAAACGAGGCAGACAGAAGAAGAGATGGGAAGACAGTATCAAAGAGTGGACAGGCATGGACTTTGCAAAGTCCCAAAGAGCAGTGGAGAACAGGGCGAAATGGAGAGAGATTCTCGCAAAGTCATCAGTGGCGCCCCTATGACCAGCAAGGTTACGTGAGAAATGAAAAACAAAATGGATGAATCTGGAAGAATGCGATTTGGTAAAAACGATGAATATATCAAAATCTGCATCGAATATTTTGGGGAATAAACAAGGATATAAGTGACACCAAGTACGATTTGCACTGTGTAAGTACTGTACACTATAGTACAGGTCTTCCGTTAAATATAATCGGCCCGTGAATTATGAAGTCTTTATTTACCTTTATTTTAAATCATGTTGGAGAAATCGGAAAATATGCACATGCACAATAATAACATAAAACAATCATATTAGTTTATAACAGTTTATTGACTTGATAATTGAACGAGCTGGTCACTGCTGTATGACGTATGACTATCTTCCCAATTTTGTCTTTACATTTTTTGTGTCTACAAGTTTTGGGACACCTACAATTTTATATATTTTACATGCATATAAGTCTTGGGACACGAAAATAAATAATTATTTTTTCGTGTCCCAAGACTTACCGTCATTACTAATATGTCTACCAATTTAATAGGAATATCTTAAATGGTTTTGAAGCTTTGCCCCAGAAACAAAGGTGTGTAATTGAGGGATAGGATAATAAACAGGCACACCTGCAACACTAGTCTAATAAGTTTACTAAGTTTCAGAGAAGTATCTTTATTGGTTTTGTAATTAATGCTCAGAAACAAAAGTGTGATGGACAGACTGACTGACAACTGCTTGGAACCTATGTCTATATTCCCCACCAATTTAGTTGAGTGGGGTGTAATAAATGTTGATAGCAAGTTTAAATTCCTGGTAAGGGGTAACTGTTTCAACTCTATTATGTTTATAAAACACAAATCCCAACATTCTGATTGCTTTAACACTTAACCACCCCCACTACAATTGCTTTATAGGCATGACCCAGAACATTTCATTCTAAAACCTATCTGAAATATGTTCACCTGTAAGTCAATGATCACATACTAATTCTCAAATATGTATAATTCAGTCATCTTAAGTTGTTACAATTTTATGTAAAACCTACCCACTGCATAGCCCATCCCTTAGAGGTTGCATCAAATTCTAAAACCACTTTGCACATATGTATAGACACCACCAATCATATCCCATGATTTAAAGTCTCTGAATCAGTGTAAGAGGAGTTGTACGACATCACACACTCATGAATGCAAGCATGCATACACACCATCATATATTGGCAGGATAACAATATATCTGCCTTTTTCTGCAACAAAGCATGAGGATAATAATGATATAGTGAAATATGTCTCATATTTTAATATTCTACCTACAGGGCATGTTATTCATGTTCAGAGATGGTGTGTTAGAGAAAGATTACGCATTATTGACCCTGTTGGTCGTGCGTTGAGACAGAAGAGAGCAATACATCATAGAAATTACAATGTCACAGTACCTAACCAGCTTTGGTATGTTTATGTGTACGTACCTTAACACAATGCAAAACATGCATCAAGCCTTATTAAAAGTTTGTCTTTGGAAATGTTTTTATTAAAGGAAATGTAAAAATGGGTAAGTTCAGCCAATTCATGTTCCGAGCCTAACATGTTAAGGATACAGAAAGTATCAGTGTGAAAAATGGAGGATATTTGACCTTCACAATATGACCAAAAGTGCGGTAAGCTATGCACTCTATAGTGATGATGTACAAGTGAACCAAGTATCATCCCTTAATATTAGATGGCTTCAGAGTTAATGAACATAAGAAAAAGTTAAGGAAAATACATAACAAGGATGTGACCTTGACCTTGAAGGTAGCACCCTGAATGTGGTTTGCAACATACCTTCTTGTAATGCTTCCAAAATTTTCAAGGACTTTCAAGTTATAAAGCTGGAATTAATGTGCAATGGACAGACTGAAAGATAGAAAGACCAATTCAAATGTATCGTACCCTTCTTGAAATGGCAGAGTACAAACACTAGAAAAGTTAAATACTTTTATTAAGAATTATCTTGCATGTCAAAACATATGCATGCCTCAGACGTTTAATGTAGAACATCCTGAATTACTTTGACTTATTATTTTCAAAGAATAAAAAAGCCTTAACTTATTTTGAGTGTTACCTCAAGTTATCCAAATGTTGCAAACACATGCAAGCTCAGTTGATGGCATGATATGCTCTATGACCAGGATAAAACAAGAGGCTTTAGAGAATTTAACCATCTACTAGTATCTTGCTTACCACTTAACCAGTATCCTACCAAGGGCAATTGATTTGCTAAGTGAGCATGCTTTTACTGAACTCGGAAAGGAATGAGCTGTTGACATAAATTACAGTTATATGAATAAGTATTGACAATCGGTTGAAATTTAAAGATCGATGATTGGTTGTCGATAACCAATCAACGATCAATTTTAATCAGTTGCAGATATTTTCTATATATTTTAATTCAAAGGTCATTTTCGCATCCTTTATAATGTTTTCTTGCTTATATCCCTTTAAGTGGAATGGGTTTACCTGCAAAATGGTCATCTGCCATGTTGTTGGCACATTGGTTGTGCTAATATCGAAAGGCTATATTACTGGAAGTTTTTCACATATTTGACTTTTCGTGAATAATTGGTCTCAAAAAGTAAAACAATTAAAGAAAAAGAAATATAATCAGTTATAGTCTATTATGGCAAATCATAATCAAATGCTTGGTAGTTTGACTATTCTGAGCTATCTTCGGTTATTTTATTGTCTGACTATTGTTATAAATAATAAATTAAAGTTGCATTGGAAACATAGTTCCAACTTAGTAACCAAAATCTCTACATATGCGGCTCTTCTTTGTCCATTTCACATGGAAGCAAATCTTAATTTGGCTGCCTTTTGCTTCATTTGTGTGGAAAATATCTGTAATACTTTCCTATTTTCTTGGACTATTGCATTGTAAAAAGTGTATTGGGCTGAGAGCACACTAACCAGTACAATTGTCAAATCTGTAAGTTGTCTCTCTTTTCCTTTCAGGCACATGGATTCCAACCACAAGCTAATTTCTTGGCGTGTTGTGAATCATGGTTGCATTGATGGAGGCAGCAGATGTATCATTTATCTTAAATGTTCAGCAGATAATTCGGCTCAAACTGTCCTTGGCTATTTTTAAGAGGATGTAAGGGCATTTGGCATGCCATCTCGAGTTCGAGCAGACAAGGAAGTTGAAAATATTGATAAAGCTTGTTTTTTCTTTAACATGAAAGGTGTTGGTAGGAGAAGTTTCATCGCAGGAAAGTGTGCCCACAATCAATGCATAGACTCTTCAAGTTTATGGAAGACTCCGGACTTCTTTGCAGCTTGGATGAAGGCGATCTGTATGTCCTCCATTTTGTTTTCCTTCTCCGAATTAAGCACTCTTTAGAAGAGTTTCATAATCAATGGAATTATCATGGACCGCGTTCAATGGGCCATCAATCTCCTCTTGCCCTTTAAATACAAGATGTCCTCCTGAACTCTGCCAATTTAGGTCATGATGCGGTTGATGTAGAGAGTTTTGGTGTAGACCATAATGGACCAATTGGAGAGATCAAAAATAATGTCCATGTGCCATTCGTGAAGATATTTGTACCCGTAGATGCATTAAACCGCCTGCTGGCCCCGTGTGATCCTTTGTCTGATGATGGTATTTATGGCATAAACCATTTTGTGCATGTAAAAAGTGTGGTTATACAATTGTTGCCTTTATAATGAACACATTCTAACAAGCATCTTTCCTTTCCTCTGAAAAAAAGTTACACAAATATCGGTGTAGCGACCACATATTTTTTTGTTTAAATATTTAGATCATGATCAATGGTGAAGATGTGCTTGAACAAATGCCTTGTTGTAGTATACACACATCCATATGATATGCCCCGAGCAAAATAATGCAATTAAAGGGCAATGTTCAACAACATAGGCCAAAACAGGAGACATAACTTATGTAAAATTAGTTCTTCAGTGTCGACAGTTGAGTTGTAGGTAGTTCTAAGTAATATAAAGATTGTGCCTAATTTTGTTCCAATCCATGAAACCTTTCATACGTGTTTAAATGTAATCAGATTCATTACTGGTACTCTTTAATCAGATTCATGACTGGTACTACTTATAACAGGAGTTATTGGGGCATAACTGACAGGTATGATGACCATGATGGATTTCAAAACCACCAAAATTGTTAAGGGAAGTGACGCTTACCCTACCCCCTTTCCCTTGAATGAAGTAAGATTTCAGAAATGAATTTTGTTTCAGGGGGACAAAAGTTGCTTACATGATTTTACCATCAAGGTTAGGTATAAAATGACCAATCACATGATTGTGTTAGACAGTGCAAAAAAAAAAACCTAACAAAACAAAATTAGCGGTAGTCCGCAAGCCCGAGGCTAGTAAATGTTCTGTCAGACTAGTAGTTTTCATAATTGTAATAGTCCGATGGCTAGTAAAGGTTCAGTTGTCACGAGTCGGCATGTATTTACGCCATCATACATAATTTTTGAAAGTCTGAATGATCGGACAATGTCCAAGTTCTTTCAGAGCTTATTGCATAAACCCCCAAGATTCAGTTGCTCCCCTAGAGGGTACGAACAAAATGAGGATTTTAAAAAATCGTATTTCAAAACGAAGCTGTATAAATCTTGACCATTTTTGTTAGATTTATAAGGACAAATTTTGGTCATAGACTGTTGGTCTGTGTTTGTGCTGACCTTTCCTATCCCATTTAAGATATTTTGACATTTATGTTCAAGTGTAAGTTTAGTGCTCATTGCCTATTGAAATGTTGGAATTGGCTGAAGCCACGCGGTGTCGACATGGAGTAGCCACTAACTATTGGGCCTAGCAAACTTAAATGACCTTCGATCGAGGCCTATCCGCATGAAATCGATAGGAAGATAATTTATCTTCTCAGAAATTGAAAATACCAACTTTTCGATAGGCAAAGAGTTCCGACTTCACACCCCAACATAAATATAAAAATATCTAAAATGGGGTAGGAAAGGTCAAATAAAACTTGGACTATAAATGACTGTAAACCAGACTTGCGAATTTGTCAAACTGCCATGGTCATCATAAACAGCTATTATAACTAACCATTTCATCTTTAAAGGATTAGCATCATTGATACACATATTTTGCTCAAAGATTTTATCTGTTGTGAAAACCAGCACAATACCTATACATGTACTGCTATAATAAGAGATCTTCTCACTGTAGCACAACAAGTACTGCCTTAAATTGCCTGCCTTTGGAGTTACAATACATAATGACCAGTGTGAATGAGTTCTTTGTCTGTCTTTTTCTCTTATTTGGTTATTTGCTTTTTTTCTGCATGACAAGGCTCTACAAATTGTTTACTGAGTCATCTTTTTTTTACAATTAATTTCTACAGACTCTGTCATTGTTTCTTCTTGTGAACTTTTAGTGAATGTTTTGAAGTAACCTTTGTGGTTTTCTAAAGCAAGATATTTCTGAATTACAAATGATGGTGGTATTTAAAAGATAAAAGTGTTGTTAATCCAGATATGTGTCTGACATTGTTCTGTAGGAAGGACTAGTGAAAATTCAGTAGGACTAGTAAATTTCTCAATATACTAGTCCTTCTGGCTAAAAGGAAATTTTTGTTTAATTCTAGGTCTGGTTGAGGGTGTTTGAAAAAATCTAAGCTATCATACGAGATTTGTATTATTTAATACATAACAATAGCTTTTATCACAAAATTATGAAATCATAAGTTATACGAAGATGACTTGATTGAATGTTATGACTTGGTTGTATTGAGGCAGGTTCAAACAAATTTAGAAAGAAGGAATGAATCTGTCAGAAGACAACAAAGCAAATTATGTGAATAAAGTAGCTTGTATATGAAGCTGTCAGAAGACAACAAAGCAATTTATGTGAATAAAGTAGCTTGCATATGATCATGTCAATTTCATGGATACATTCATCAAGTTTCATATCCAGACAAGCTACAAATATCTGAACAGAACACAAATACCCAGCCACCCACTCATTGCATGACTCTGAGATGAAAAATGACTTCAAGCTACGATAAATGCAAAAGTAAACCAAAGTCAATATTGCATAAAACGAGTCATATTTGTTAGGTAGTCTGTTGCACTCGCCAATACCCATGTAAACACCAAATAAGATGATTGTGAAACTGAACTAAACACGAGAAGGCTAGGGCCTGCATGTTGAGTATACAATCAACACATTGATGCAAAACATGTGACCATTACCCCAAGGTCAAACAGTTGAGCTAGCATGGTACAGAATTAATTGTCTTAATTGATAATGATTCATCCAACTTAAAATAAAACATTAACTCAAATTTTCCTTACAACTGTGATCCAAGTATGAAGAAAGCAAGAGTGTATGTGGTAGAATCGTTTTAACGTCATAATGATTCACCCCAAGTATGAAGAAAGCAAGAGTGTATGTGGCAGAATGGTTTTAACGTCATACTGATTCACCCCAAGTATGAAGAAAACTCATCAATGGGTTTAGGAAATATAAGCAAATGAAAAATAAATTTAAAAAAAAACTTAACGCACATTTTCTATGACTGTGACAATGACACTAAGGTCAAAGGGGCAAGTGTACACGTCAACAAATGAATTGTCTTAGCTTCATAATGGCTCATACCAAGTATCAACAAATCCATCAAGAAGGTTAGAATATATAAACAAATGAAAACACTATAACCAAAACCTTAATATAAACTTTATATGACTCTGACCTTGTTTCCAAGGTCATAATGGTGAGCAAGCTTGTTGCAGAATGAATGGTCTTAGGTATGTATTGATGAATGGCAAGTATGTTGAGAATCTATCAAGGACTTTGGGAAATATTACCAAATGAAAAACTGACCAAGACTGTAACACAATTTCTGTGACCTTCATCTAGTTAAAAGGTTCAAATAAGCATGTTATAGAATGAATTGTTGTAGATTCATAATGATTCATGCAAATATTATGAGAATCAATGAAGGGGTTTACAAAATCTATGCAAATTAAAAACCAACCAAAACCTTAACTGTTCACAAGTTGAACGCAGATGCTGCCATTGGAAAAGTGACTACTCTGTCTTGTTTTCCACTAACATTAGCTTGAAAATAGAAACTGAGAGATGCAATTAAGGATAAAATAAGATCACAGTGACCTACTTTAGCTCATAGTTGTGGTACTCCTCAAGATGCATCTACATATTAAGTTGTATTATTCAAGCAGCTTCTCGTCATAAGGATTTCATGGATTTCATGTTAACAAAGGTAAACATAATAAAAGTCATTTAAGACTTTGTTTGGTGGGGGAAGGGGGGGGGGGTCAGCGAATCCCAGTCATTTCGCCTGATCTTGGGCAAGATAGTCGTCACATGACAGCCTTACAAAATACATGGTATGTAATCAACATCACACATGATAAAAAAGGTGCAAGAGTAAATACAGGAGTAAACATAAACCAATGTCTTCATAGTTTGGGGGATTTTAATATACATATATTTAGATAGAGAGAGAGATAGAGGAAGAAGACCAGAAGAGAAATAAAGATAACAGTAGAATAGGAGCTATAGGTTCTCTTTTCTTGTGCATACATCTGCTCAATTTACATTATTGTAGTAACATTTGTACAAATCATTACACAATGATTAAACAATAAAGCATTTTTCCTTCAAGCTATCCCATATTCAATGTACTTTCCATTTTCAGAGTTCTGTTTTAACAATCCAATGTAAAAAATCTCTGTAATATGTTATTCATATTTCAGTCTATAATTATATATACAAAATTTCAGAAAGAGTAAAATAAAATTTAGTACCTGAGCAGCATGTTCCTTGTTAATAAATCCAAACAATAAATTTTCAAGGGAGATATTGCACTGTAAAATATGATGGCACTTGCTCTTAATGTATCGTTGCACTTGCATTTTGTAATTGGCGAGTAAGCATTTCTATTTGATTCATGTGAAATGTGCCCCTACTGTCATTTGTAATTGTTTGTAGAAAGTAATCTATTAAAAAGTCTATAATGAAGCCATCTAAATTTTGCACATTTATTGCTTAAAAAAGGAAGGTAATAAATTGTATCCCACAGAAGATTTGCATCCAAGTAAATTTGCCCATTTCTTTCTTGCAGTAGGTATACCTTTATTATCTATTAATACTTTGCATATACCTTTACAATACTGTACATATTCTGTGATTAATGATACTGGGCATCTTATTTGAGGAATGTTTTTTTTTTCTTTCTCTTCTACATATTGTGAGAGTGCTATTAACTTACAATTAAATATTTTGATTCCCTTGATAACAACATTAAATGAAGAAAATTACAGCTAATAATGTTATTATAGACATGTTGAAATTGTTGAAAACTATACAAATGTCCATTAGTATTTAATAAGTCATAAATTTATTTAATTCCATGTTTGTACCAACCTTTGAGGAAAACAAATCACTTTGGAGCAACTTTGATATTGGTATTATACCATAGGCATTCACTTAAAAAATTAGCCCATTTGTCTGCTTTGCTACTTATGATACTGACTTTAGTCCAAGCTTTAAATAAATCTTACCTGAAAACATTAAGTCTATTCATATATCTTTGAAACGATTCTGGACCAAAGTCTACATAAACAAATACAATATTGAAAACAGAATATTTTTCCCATTTACACTTGCATGTTATCAGTCTTCTAACCCATGTAACTTTCCATGCTTCAAGAAAAAAAAAAAAAAAATTATCTATCATTTTTAAGCCACAATATTTATATTCTTTAGTCAATATGTGACTTTTAACAGGTTACTTTTTACCGAAAGGGTAAGTATTCTTTAAGATCATTGCAGGAGTCAATTTTTAACTTATCTAATTTTATCATTGTAATTAATCATTTGTAAAAGATCTGTAGAAGATTTACCTCCCAACTAAGTATTATACTGGTAAAATGTTAACATTTTGAAAGTTACTATGTGGCACATTGAATGTTGCAAGTGAGCTGTTAGCATGACAAAAGTTGCAATTAAATAATGTCCCATTATGACAACAAATCGTACAGGGACCTTTGACTGTACAAAAATAGCACGGGTCCAGTATACTTCATATTCCGATGAAGGATCTAAGGATCCAGCCTGTCTTGTCTTGTCAGTAATGTAGAATTCGATGAATAATTAGGTAATATTCACTTTCAAATAAGAAAAAGAAATGCTTCTTTCTTCCAGTGTATTATTTGTTTAGTGAATACTTCCTCTAAAGCTAAATAAACCTTCGTCAGTCTTTAGTAATTCCAGTATAGCTGCATCTCAGGTTTTCTTAATCATGTTTTTCTTTGGCTGTAACGTTCAGCTTTTATATTCACAATAAAGTTGCAAATTAGTTATCAGGAGAATGGTTTTTTTTTTTTTTTTAAAAAAGACCTTTGTAAATGTTGAACATGCACACCCCACTCCTCCAAGTGGTAAATCTATTTGGTTTTTAACCTCTCTATCTCTTGTACAAATTGTGGCATGTATATGAAATCAAAACTATGTTAGCAAGTGAGATCCGTGATGAAATAAATGGTCAGCATGAAAGTTGTACTGATCAAAGGTATCTGATGCATTGTTTAGTCAAAAAGGTATGATTTTACTTCTATAAGCTTGTACTGTCCTTGCAAAACAACCACATAACTTCATGCATCAATACATACTCCAAGATCTCTTGTTTTTAGCAAAACTGGACTCATTACACGGATAACTACACAGGAGAGTAAGAAATGATAGATTTTTTTAACAATCATTTAGCAAGAATTGTTCTATTCTTGGTTTATAGCTATAAAAATAAAGGTTTTAAAAAATCTTACTTCTTACTCAATAATGCAACAATTATACGGAAATAGGACCGTGTTGTTTTTGTTTGTTTTTAAAAATTTAACGTAAGCTTTGTGAATGTCGCAAATATACTTAGCAGTGAATGTATTTCAAAAATTACATTTAACAGTTATTATTGATTTGTTAAAGAAGTTTCAGATTGGCAAATTCTCCCCTTAACAAAATAGTTTACATAAGCAAAACACTAAAGATATTGTCTCCCCCATTTTGAGCAAAGCATGCGTCAGTCTTAAATATTTCACACTATAGTGACACATAGAAAAACATTTCAAACCACATGCTTGAAGAGAGAGAGAGAGAGAGAGAGAGAGATTGGGGGTGGGGATTTTGGCATTTTTGATGTTACAGACTTGTCAATTATATCAGCTAACCAAAACACATTTTGTTTTCTCTGTATCATCATGGTTGGGACAAGTGGTACCTCAGCTGGTAGAATGTCAGACTTGTAATCTAAGAAACTTGGTTTCGATATCAACCTGGACCAGCCCGGGTTGGCTGCCTCAGTGTATCCTTGTAAAGGACAATTAGCTCCCATTCGTTTGGCTTGCTAGAGTCAATAATATCTTTAAAATACCATTAACAAATTAACAATAACTGCATCGTCCATGACATGCCACAATCCATCAATATCTGTAAAATGATATAAACTAAGATGTACCTTTAGTTGATTGAATGACTTTCCGATTTTTTGTGAGGTTGTCAATAAACAGTCCTTGATCACAGATGAGGCTGTTCAGATGAATAAAGAAATAACAAATACAATTAAATCTGAAAGAAAGTGTAAGCCATTTTGCCAGTATAGTTGGTCCGAAATTGCCAGAGCAATAAACAAGGTTTTTCCCCTCTGGTGAGGTACAGCAAGTCAACTAGGGGTTGTAGGTGGAATTGGGAATCCGTTGATATGTTTTCCATGCTGAGAATCTGTAATATACCATACCCAGTTATATTTTCAGTGCGAGATGTAATGGGGCATCTGTCATAATGGGTCATTACTGTAATGTCCCATGATAAACACTGATCACATTATTCCAACTTGCATTATGATGGTATCATACTTGCAAATTTCACTGTGCTACATTCCAACTGCCAGAATGTTACTTATTTTTTTTACCATTATGCTGATAAACATATCAAATGAAGCGTCAGAATGCAAAGGACATATTTAGTGATGAAATAATGCAATTATGAATGTTCACATGTAATATTATAATCATATGTGTAGAGATTCACTAACATGGAATTTGAAGATATAAAATTGCAGTATTCCAATATATCACATATCCAATTTACAAAGAAATATTTGCAGCTGTAAAGATGCAACCCAGAACGTACATACTGCACACACACAATATTGCAAAATAGACAATACAAAAGGTTTATCATAGATTGTGTGTTTTACTTTATGTATATCACTTTCAATTCATGGGATATCAATATTTGTGGGTTTTGTGGGCAAGCTAGACCCCAAAATCAAACAAAAATATGAACCAAACTGATATTCAAAGTGTGACTCACACCTTTCTTGCCACATGCCTACTAAAGCATTAGTTGTTTGTTTTAATATCCATGGTATTTATAGTTCTAAAAAAAAGTATGATACATTTATTAAACATGAGGAACAATGAAGATGTATTAATTACAATTAATTCACTTGCAAAATTTCGTAAACTTGAAGCCTCTGCACTAATGTAATGCTATCATTAGAAACTGACAACTTTTAATTGTATGTAGTGAGGGTTAAAGCAAAGTTCAATTGCACATATGTAGATTTACTGATCAGACATTTGCATTCAAATTTTATCGTTCCATTTATTTCAACTGGTGTAACTAAAGTTTTAGTTATCCACCAGTGTTTTTCTCTTGTTGTTAATGTGACATTCACCACTGTGCCAGTACAGTCAATGAAAACGAGAGCTTCATTATTTTAATACCCAAATATATATTTTTAGTTACCTATTCACAATTGTTATTGTTGAGTGTGATTTAATTATTTGTTGAATAAACTTAGGCACCACATAAAAGTTTTGTTATTCAGTTACTCAGCATATATAGGCTCAGACACGCACTCGTGTGTATGGAATACAATAACATTAATTACATGCACCAACAACATTGACCGTCATATTCCCACGCTTTACTGAAGGCCATCCAAGTAGTATATACTATTTGACACTGTACCATACTGAACAGATAAATGTGAAATTAGTCTGGTTCAAACATATAGTCAATGCATGAATAAAAACATTTTCATTACATTTTTTATTATATTGATCACAAGTAGCATGCATTATTCCACTGAGCAAAAAGAATACAAGAGCACACTGTTATTACTAATTTTTTATCATATATAACTGCTGAATAAACAAACAACAGATCAGTCCTGCATTCTCTGAGCCCATTATAGTAAAGTCCATCTGAAGTGGTACTTTGTCATGTGTGGAGATAATCCACTTTGCGTTAATTGGCTTAAAGGTAGATGTTTTCATGTGAAACAAGACCTTATCTAATAGTGCACCTTTACCTCTGCTGCATCTCGTTTATTGAATTGACCAATTAACCGGACCAAAAACAACTCATGAATGAGTGACTTCAGAGTCTCCTTGGATAACTTGTTCAAAGATAAATCTGGGGGTTTAGTGCATACTGCTGGCAAAAAGGTATGAGACCATTTGGAAGTGAATGATGATATCATCTTTGATAGATATCTTTAATAGAGATTGTCGCCCTATATATTTTATACTGCTTTTTTATATAAAAAAAATTACAAATCCACAAAATGAAGTCTCCACGAGTACGTATTGTTTTTAATAAAGCCCTGAAATTTTATACCCATAAATATAAAGTGATTCACAGTAGTTGCTTTGTAATGAGGGACCACTGTTTATTAGTTTTGGTTTAGTATTTACTGATTTGTGAATGTAGCTGTCATAGAAATGGCAGCTGCCATATTCCTTAGGAATGTGTTGAGTCATTCAATACTGGAATTTTCAGCTCCATACTGCAGGTGTTTGCATATGGAAAACCTAAAATACAGCGCGGTGCCTCATCTCTTAATTCCCCCGGGTATATACAGGACAGCTGAAATGGAAAGGTGAATCCTAGTGGAGGCACCTCATCTGCTCCAGTTGTGAAGGCAAGAAGATCCTTCAGGGTCAAAGACATGTCTCCTTCACCTTCTAAAACAGGAAACAAAAAATGTTTACTATACATTATCAAAGCATCTGGTATAATTCTAAAAGATAGTTATGCAGTCCACAAACATTTCACACCCAGAGATTATGCATTACTATGATGGAATGTTTAGCACAGAAATCAGACATTATAACAGTATAAACATCTATGCTGTCAATCCACTTCGTTTCACATCAATCATTTGCATATTTAGCTGAAACGGTATATACTGCCCTGCTATATGATTTGATGCAGCTGAAAAAACTTATCCAGTCAGATTCATTGTTACATTTACATTCGATGATTGTAAGGAATAATCATAGCCTCCATACAAAATGATACATGTCGCAGGTAAGTTTCTCAACGCCCGGGAGCAATGTTCTTTAGTGGCGCGCCTACGTTGCTACAGAGAACAGGTTTTATGTCAGTTGCCAACCGCCACCCCACCACCTGCCCCCATCTACGCCCCGTTTACAGCTTTAAAAAAAATCTCCCGACGGCGTTCGCCCCCCCCCCCCATCTCCGCTAGCCTGGCGCCCGGGGGCAATTGCCCCCCTCCACCTTCTGTCGTCCCGCCACTGTATTAACGCGCATCGTGAAGCAACCTCCATGTTAAAAAATAACGCTCTCCGTTCACGAGAGCGACCTCTAGCGAAGAAATTTATAGTAATTCTCGACCTGTGAATGGTAACTTTCAAACTGTAATTGCATAAAATGTAACGGCGCCTCATAATTTAATACACAAATGATACATCTTAATACTCAATATTAGTATCAATTGTTAAAGTTGACATTCTCATCCTATCATTCCAGCATATAAAAATATATTTATATACATTACTGTTTGATAGTGTTTGAAAGTCAGACATACTGGCCAGGTTTATGAAAAATTTCAAAATGTTTTTCAGATATATTAATTCAAATAATAACTTTATATTTTCTTTATTGTAAACATTGAAAAGTTATTTTGGTTAAAAAAATCTAAATGCGATAGCTCATATCTATTTTGTTCTGATTTCGGCTAGAAATTTGCTAATAACTATCTTATGTAAATTTTGGAACTGAAAATCAACCTTTTACTTTCTCTTACAATGTTTGCGAAAATAGTAATATCTACTAAAATAAATCAGGTATGTGTGTTCCATTGCTTTTCTTATAATATTTCACATGGTTCGAATCAGCCTGGCATTTGGGCCGAATCAGCTAGCATTCGTTTTTACGAGCCTCTGTGGTTTTTGGGGTACAGATCATTTTGGCCCCAAACCAGTTCCCAATGGCGGCGCGACGGGGTGGGGGGCAATTGCCCTTGGGCGCCAGGCGAAGGAGGGGTGGCGCCGTCAAGATTTTTTTTAACGCTGTAACCGGGGCGTAGATGGAGTGGTGGTGGTTTGGAGGTTGGAAACTGTCAAAAACTGTTCTCTGTGGCAATGTAGGGGCGCCACTAAAAACACATTGCCCCCAGGCGCCTCGAGCCCTCGCGCTGCCACTGCCAGTTCGTCCCGGGTCGATTCGGTCCAAAGGCTACGTTCGGTCTGGTCGATTCGGCTGGGTCGTTTTGGCCCACATACGTTTTTAGTAGGTAAGTACTGTGCTAGTTTAATAAAGACGTTTTCATTGGAATAGTATAACGTTGAGCAACAAAGTGCCAGTGATCATAGTGACATATCAGCTGATTATGTATTTTTATGAAATAAAAACAATTTAAATTAAAAGTGGCTGATTCGGACCAGGCTCATTCAGATTTAAGAATCAAAGATGACATTTTCACGTTTTTGTAAAGGAACGATAAGTATTACAAACATTGCATACGAGCGGTTGCCTTCATTTAGTTGTATTTACGACTTTGATTTATGTTGATTGCAATGGTCCTAAACCCTTGTATATTAACTTAAAGAGACCACAACTAATTGCGCCTGTAAGTTGCGGTCCAAGTAAGGATAAAAAATATTACAATTTCTGTAAATGAAATATGCATGTTACAGAAAAAAATGGAACATAACTAAATTTATTGGAAAAAGAATCATACTCAGGTCATACATATAGGCATATGAATCAAGTACTATTAAAGATCTATTACATGAGAAACCATAATGGTGTATTAAAAAGGGAACATACAGAAAAAATGAGAGAGAGAGAGAGAGAGAGAGAGCATGAGAGCATCCATCATCGAGGTAATGGAAATCGTCACCCAAAACGATATTCTGACATTCGATACATTTTCTTTCTTCATATGGATTCTTAGGATACTTTGACCATTTTCAACATGTAATTTATAGATTGACGTTATAAATTTTAAGATTGGTAAGAATAATATTTTAAAAATTTAACATTCTTCATATTTGAATACCGGTTGTAAAATGTTACAGTTATGTCCTTTGGACGTTTTTTTCTCTAAACGAGATAACCAATCTTGTTTGTGTTGAATTAAGAGGACGCTTTTAATATAAATCCTAGAACCTCTATTCCTCATAAAACTGAGAAAACCTTTTGCAAATGTTTTGCACTTACACCTTTACAAATAAACACTATTTTTTTTCATTAAAATCTAAAGAACTATAACAAATTTGTATATATATATATATATATATATATATATATATATATATATATATATATACATAATTATTTACTTCTTAAATATGAACAGCAATAAACATGGAAAACTGTCATAAATATACCCATTGTAATTATAACACACACACATGCATTCGGCAACTAATAATATCGAGTGAGACTTTGCCAATATTTCTTATCTAAATCTCAATTTTCAGACGGAAAGATATAACATTAATTTATAAACTAAAAAAAGTCACCATTTTGCAATCAGTTACATATATTAATCAATCCGATAATAAAAAGCTGATGATAAGAAACAACAAACATTGAAAAATATCTACTTAACAAAGTTTAATTAAAAATAATACATTGATTAAAAATCAATAAACGGTATCATTATTAGTGTTGATTTATTTTAATGTTGTTAACATTGTAAACACAAGTCATGTGTGCACATCATAAAATGTGATTTATTATTCTTTTGCACGCATTTACATATTTTTAACTATATATAAATATGCATTCACGTTCTCTTTTGCTTAAATGTACATGAACTCTTTGTATACTGTCTATATCAAAGTATAGTGGGCCGAATCGACCCGAGACGAAATAGTTTGGGGCAGAAATGACCTGTACCCACGAGACAGACCGGTATGCACGTGCTACAACATAATAGGTTCATTGAGCGTGAGGATTTTTGATGGCGGGTGGTCATCAGGATGAAGAAAATTAGGTAAGAGAGTGATTTAAACCTGTCTAATGTCAGGTACAGTCTGTAATGAGTGTACACAATGTAAAGGCAAGGCGCATCAGTTAAAATTTTCAAAAATATCTTAAAAAAGGTTTAAAACATTGCTCATTCTAAATATGCACGTGTTCAGCGCGTATTTGGATGATTAATTTGATCAAATGCAGTTTGAATATTCCGTTCCTTTACTCGCCTTTAAATGTGAGCTAAAATTATAATACGGCCAGATGCGCAAGATTTGGTCGTTTTGCTTTGCATAAATATCCATAATGCCATGCAAGAAGTTATTACGTAAGTACACGGTATGGTGCAAAAATAGACCTGTTTTGGTCTTCGGCTCCAATGTTATTTTCCAAAAGCTGCTCAGAGTTACCCACCCTTGCTTGAGCATAGCTACAATGTGGTCACATTTACTCAAATTAAATTAAATATTATACTGGCGAACAATATTCTCCCAGTACTAACAAGAAATAAATCACAAATCAAAGACAATAGTTTACCTGCTAATTCCAAGAAAAGAAATATTTGTGTTTCCTATTACACTGGTGTTAAAATTGGGGCAGGCAGTTTTTTTTAAAAAAATGGTATATAAATCAAATAATATTTCAAGCGCTTCAAAGTACTGGGCAAAACTGGCTCACTTAGATGCACAAATCAATTTCGGCAATGTGATTTTTTTTTAATGGGGGGGGGGGTGGCTAGGGTCGGCAATGATAAACGAGGACGTTCGGCTGAACCGGAAACACGTTTTGTTTTTTTTTTTCGCCCTTAGGGCATATGCTTACAACTTCAGCTGAGAAAATTATAGAACGAACGACAAGACTGCTGATGTAAGCGCGAGACCAGTCATTTATTGTTAACTAGATGAAAACAAATGTATCGGGATAAGGATGAGACACTCGATCACACAATCTGTGAGTCCAGCAAACTAATCAACTGTGAATACAAAATATTGGCATTAAGTGCCCATAATCAGTACACATGCAGCTGGCATATGAATATGGGATGAAGTGCTTGAACAAGTGGAATGACTATAAGGCAGAGAAAGTGATTGTGAACAGCAAGGCAGAAATTCTGTGGAACTTCAAAATCTAGACCAAAAATCATATGTTAATTGTATTTGAAGTGGAGGGGAACCTAACCTACATCATAGACACTGCAGCACCAATGGATTCTGACAACACGTGCAGGAAATAAGAGAAAGTTAAAACAGTGCAGTTATTTGGTCAGAGAAATAAGAAGGATCTCTAAAACTGTAAACAATGTCTCACCAATAATAATATTAATAATAACATATATTGTTTTATTTGCAGACTTTGTAGGAAATTGCTCTCCCCCCAAAATCCAGTTTACCATATTGCTGTATGCTTAATTATCTTGGTTGTGCCAGGATGTGGAGGTCTGTATACATGTATTTCTTTTTGTTTTCACTCCAATATTTCTATGGATTATTATATGTCGGAATCATCAGTATTTAGGATATAAAATAATTGAAAAAAATGGAAAGTTAAATAAGTGAGAAGAGACGCGATTGTATACATAGTACAACTGATTCCATGTTGAAACTAAAGCTATTAGTGTGGTTTTACAATTATTGCAAAATAAGTGTCATTTTGGTACTGTTTAAAATTTGAAAAATCAAGCGTTATATTACAGGGACATATGGATTTTTTTATTTTTTTTTATTTTATTTTTGTTTTGTTTAGTTCAGGTTACCTTAGCTTTATAAATCCGTAGTGATGCTAATGGTGGGGACTTTAGAGCTAAGGTCAAATACATAGACATTTTCAGCAGTTGCCAGATCTTGACAATCTGGCACTTAGAACTTGTTCTATGGTATTTCTTCGTTGATTTTAACGAAATGAAAATAATATTGTATTCTTCAAACACTTTCTACTTTTTTTTTTCGAGAGAGAGATTTTAGGTGCAACGGCCAGAAACCTTCCATTTTGCGTCTTGTATTTTTGATCACCATCAATTTCTGCAAAAAATGAAAATGTGTGTGTATATATATGGTGTGAAGATACCTCTGCATGTGCTCAGATGTACATTTACAGGGGTTGTTTCAAAACAGTTTTGAAATGTTTTCGACTTAAATTAATTAATAATTATTATTATTTTACCTATTTGTAATTAGAATACTGCAATCTAGGTACTCTCATCAGTTCAAATTAGTTGCAATGTATAGTTTCTGCTGTGCTCATTGGAAGTCATATGGCCAAAATATATGGTGTAATAATCAAGAAGGGCACATTAATAACACAAATAATAACAGCGAAGCAAATCTTTCAATCATGCTGAAGAAACTCTATTTCTAAAAGTGCACGATATATGCATTCAGACTGAATTATCTGTATTCAAAGCGAATGTAAAGTTATGAGTAATACATACTAAGGTAGGAATATTTAAGATACAACACAAAATATCAAATTTTAGCCAATTTATGTAAAACTGACTTCGCCTAGCAAAACAAAATGTAACAAAAATGTACGGATTTATTTTTAAAGTTGACACAGGGGTGCTTATTTAAATTAATGAGTGCACATGAAATGTATAATTTGTCATGCTTCAGCTTGCAACTTTCATAACATGCACTTGCTAAACTGGTTGCCAGTCAACATACTAGAATGACTAATCATGCCTTTATCTGGGATGACATCTAGAATGACTAATCCTACCTTTATCTGGGATGACATTTACCTCTTTTGAGAGACATAAATGTCCTGCACCAGGCAGTGAGACGTGCTAGTATGTCAGAGTTTTAAAAAGGGTTCATTTCAAGAGATGACTTTGTACTTATTTCATTGTCATCCATAATAAAGAGCATCTAGCACTGTTATTTTGTTATCCCTGCAGAGGCGGGGATAGGGTGGTGGTTGTTGGAGTTGGGTGGAGGTATTTAATAATTATTTTATGTCCATCTGTCTGTCCTTCCATCTGGCACTCATCAGCGTAAATAATCCCACAGTTTTTCACTGATGGACAAGCAACTTGGTAAATATTATGATCATAACCTCAAGATGTGTATATTGCGAAATTATTCTGCTCCTATATGTATTAGTACCCTTTTTGACTTGTACCGGTTTGTGACATCTAATTAGCGTAATTGGTCCCTCATTGTTTTTTTTTTTTTTATGGAAATACCATGGAACATAAACATTAATGTAATTCCATGAAGATGTGCATATCAACAAATGACTTTGCTCCCACAATTTTTTAAAAAGTTTTTGCCATTTTTGTCTTGTAGCTTAATGCAGTGTATTTGGAACAATCACATTAGTGCAAGTACTGCCATAGGTTTTGATGGGTTGCCATGAAACTTGGTAAATAGTATGGTCATCATGTCCGGAGAGTGTGCATATTGAGAAATCACTTTGCTCCCGCAATTTATGTTATAGCTTAATGCAGAGTATGACACAAACTCGTCAGCGCAACTACTCCCCGAGTATTTGATGGATTGTCAGCTTTATACAATGTACAACAGAGCACAACTAGTCCAGCAGTTTGTGATGGATTGCCACCTTAATGCAGTGTATGACACAATCTTGTTAGCGCAAGTAAGTCTGCAGTTCGTCTTGCATTTTGTTCTCCGTGGATCGACATAAAACTTGGTACATATTATAGTCATGATCTCAAGATACGGATATTGACAAATCTTTGTGGTCCCGTCATTTTTGTAAGAGTTATTGTCCTTTTTTACTTACAGCTAGATGCAGTGTATGACAGAATTTTGTCAAGTTTTTAGTGGATTGCTGTGAAACTTAGCACACAATATAGTAATCATGAGAAGATATGATTGTTGACAAATCATTGCACCCAAACTATTTTCACAGGAGTCATGCGCTTTTTTAACTTTCGATTTATTTCCATCAAGGGGTAGGGGGTGGGATGCAATATATATATATATATATATATATATATATATATATATATATATATATATATATATATATATATATATATATATATACCGGTGTATATAATATATGTACGTATATATATATATATATATATATATATATATATATATATATATATATATATATATATATATATATATATATATATATATATCGTGAAATTGTTCATCATTCCTCTGGCTTTTTCTACTTATTTATGCATCATGATCAAAGGGGAAATGTCAATAATGCATCCTTCACCTGTAATAGGTCACAAATGATCAATTTGCACATAAATAATCATGAAGACATCTTCTGAATTAAATAAAATAAAGCCTGGAACATTAGTGTACAGTTATCAATGTTGATTAAAAAAAAGATCTGATTGATATATTATTTGAGAATTAGCTACTACATTTATTCAAAAAGTAAAAAATATACGATATATACTGGAGTTGCCATTCCTAAATATGATATGCATTTTGCTTCTGCATAGGAGGCCTTATTGCCCACATCGTTTTTTATGTCCACAGAGATTAGGGAACGATGGAAAGAGGCTTTAATGGTCACAAATTTCCTAATATCAGTAGAGAGTGAAAGGTGTTGTATCAAAAGATTCCTGTTGACAATAGCATATACGTTATACGTTTGATGGTTAAAAATGAAAACATAGCCCTTTTTATAAATAGCATTGTATTTATTTTTTTTACGAACTAAATAAATAAACAAGTCTGCTGACATTACATAATTCTTGAACAGTAGCACCTTTTTCTGGAGTTCTTTACTGTTCGCAGACATTTATGCAGATGCATAAAATAAATTAAAATACTAATAAAGAAAGAAAGTAAGAAAGAAAGGAAAATAGATATAGAGGAGAGAAACAGATGTGAAAACATTATGTAATTTGCAACATCAAGATCTTTTTCAACAACTCTTTAATGTGCATCAATATTAAGGAAGATGTACATGTAACACCAATAAATTAATAGGTTTTATTTCCTCATTTTATACGTACGCCATAAGGTGGAGCATCTAATGTTACGATGTCTATCCGTCCATTTGTAATTGTATTTCTGCACAATAACTAAAGTTTTCCACCATCTAGAGTTACCAAATGTTGTGGATAGCCTGTGCTTGGAGTACGAAATTGTCCTATTGATTTTGGGCTAAAAAGCTGAAAGAAAAAAGAACATAGTGTCTTCGTAATAATTTTAGTTCTCCACCATTTACAGTTGCCAAGCTTTGTGGGTGGGTTGCATTTGTGGAAAGGAAGAATCCTATTGACTTTAGGTCAAAAGTCAAGGTCACGGTAACTGAAAAAAAGAAAAATGGTTTCTGCCCAAGAACTTGAGTTATTCATCCTCTTCAGTAACCGAACTTTGTGGGTGACTTGCACTTGAGGTAAGGAAGAACTCTATTAATTTTCGGGTCTAAAGATCAAAAGATCAATGGTCAAGGTCACTGCGACTTAAATATGAAAAATGGTTTCTGCACAATAATATTGGTTTTACATCACTGAACTGGACCAAACATTATGGATGGCTTGCGTTAGGGTAATGAAGAAGCCTTTCAATATTGGGGTCAATGGTCAAGGTCACTGACTGACAGAAGAAATATGGTTTCTGCACACAAAAATTAGTTATGTTCATGGAAGACTATTAATCAACTGTAATATCTGCTGAAATTAAGGATCTATCAAAAAGGCCTTACTGTTTGTGAATAACTTAATGTCCGCATACCTGTTTATTTATTTATTTACTTCTGATTGTTTCATGAATCAATGTAATGTTCATTTCAGAACTGTCAAATGGATATTACGGTACCAGAAATCTTTCGAGACTATATCCCTTGTTTTGTCTGCGGACATTAAGGACAGTAGGGACAACGAATCCTCTGAAACGTTGATGTCAAGTGTTCGAATTGTAAAGTGTTTTTCATAGCAGTCTAGTTACCATCTGTGAATAGCTGTGTATAGCATAGAATTGACAGTTCCGAAAATAGCTTTAAGCCTGTCCACGTTTATGTGCATAAGCAAATCTTTTGCTATGTATCAAAATGTATTAATGTTTACGAAGAAAATGCTGTCAATTTAACCAACTCATTTCCAAATCTGAGCAAAATTATGAGAATGGTTTCCGAGTTATTTAAACTTGGTGTTACTATATTTTTTCCTTATTTTGGTTGCGTTTGTGGCAGTAATTCCCAGATGACACCGACAGGAGTGTACTGGGTAAGCAACTCAGCCATGGACTTATCTGCCTGGACAGGCCCGGGGTTTTGCTCACACCAGTAAAACACCGGTAAAAACGGATTTTTTTGCGGCGGCCCACCGGGATTTGTCCCGGTATGCCCAATGGCCAGTACACCACTGATCGACATTACATAACATTAGGTAGTTACCTGTACAAAGATTAAACCAATAGCTCCTATATTGGCCGGAGGTAGTAAAATAAGGATATGCTACGTGGGGTTGATTGATACATCCAAATTTGCAATTGGATTCTTAGTAGGTGGCCTTTGTATTAGGAGTAAATCATTTTAAGCGACCGTTATGAAAAAAAAATTAGCTTGTACAGCTGCAGTTGGTTGAAGAAGTCCGTATTATACCTCAGTCAGAAATTATTTGGTATTTCACAAGTAATGTTGTAATGTACATATAGATATATGCAAGTGACAGATTTTAAAAATGGTTTTGGTAGTATGTATCATATTTAGGATGAACTTGTCCCTTCCAATTACTTTGTCAAACCTTGCGTGTTTTTGAACTGAGTTATTGTTGGTGTACCTGAAAGGAACTATCATTGTTTGCTTTTGTAAAAGGAAACCCAGATTTTATGGCCTTCTGAGTGTTTATTTTTCTGCAAAATATTGGCAACGGAGGCTATGATGGCGTGACTGTAGTTGTTGTCATGAATGCCCAATTCTTGTAGCTAGATTAAGTTCTTGAATTTTGTTACATGCTTACTCGTGATGCTTTGATTTGGTAATGAAAAAAAGTATATCACTTTGACATGCTTTTATGATCACAATGTGATGAGATTTCGGTTTGCTGTCTTGTTTCAATTACCTTTGGCTGTATTGCCACTAAACTTGGTATGCATCCATTCTAAGAAATATCACTCATAACGAAAGTCAATCATCTTTACCAACTTTCTTTGGGACATCTCCTTTATAGCAAATGCTGCTTTCAAACATATAAAACGTTTTGAATTTTATGAATTATTTTACACCTTATGTCGCTTAACAATAGTGCTGCATTGCCTGTGTTTACATTCACCAGAGTTTGTAGCAGATTGAATATGTTTTATGTACAATATATTGCAAACGTGCATTAATCAGAAATCTTAAAGTTAAAATTCAGCTTTGACCTACTTTTAAAATTCACTGACTGAATTAGTTTGTCTGTTGTTGATAATTGTGTTAAATAGAAGCATACTGATAAATACCATTATATTCTAAAGTTGAAGTTTGCGAGTCTGAAGATGCCAATCTGCTCTTTCCGAATACACCTGTCAGTGCTGTCAGTGATATCAAGGCCAAAACATGGAACAAGGATAATGGCAATCGCCTTGCCTCTTGGATGGACAACACTAATTTTATAACCAATCCATCATACGGTGACAGGCTGATGTCAATTGGGGAGAACAGCATCAAGATTCGAAATGCCAGAAGAAATGACACTGGGACCTATACGCTAGTCCTAACTAGTGGGTCAACACAGAACTTCATAGAGTTCAAAGTATATCTGGAGGTGTTAGGTAGGTAGGATTAATCCTCTCGCAAGTCATAGGAATCAAAATAGCTGGAAGTACCCTATATTTTTTTTTCCTTCGAAAAACAAAGATGTGTACCCTAATATGGCACACTTGTGATACTGACCAAGTACCAGACTTTGAGATTTGACAAAATATTGCAAGATTTGAGTAATTGTGTGGGATTTAATGTTTCCCGGATGTCATCCACATGTATTTATTCAAAATCAACTTAATTGTCCTTTGGCTTCACTTTTAAATTTGATTAGTAACTTACAATGTAGGAATATGCATACAGTCATGATTGAATGATACTTGATATATATATATATATATATATATATATATATATATATATATATATATATATATATATATATTCTATATACAGCTTGTTTCAAACATGCATCTTATAGAAATAGAACGTTGCTATTACAACTTTTCTGTATTCAAAACACATGACAAAAGCATACATAAAATGCATCCTTATAATAAATCCTCATGAAAACGAACAATTCCTTTGGATCTAGACCATCCATTTTAGAAAACGACAAGTCTAAATTTATAGGCACATGTGCATTAGAATGTTCCTTTCAGCAGTGGATGGGGTGACCTGCACATGCGCACTAACGGTAATTAGTTGGGTGGCAGATATCAGGATCTGTCTAAACAGAATTTCATTCTAAATTTAAATCTGATAAAAATATTTCATGAATTGGGTAGAGAAAACTACTTAATGAAAAGGATTGGCATAATCAAGAGTTTGTCATGCTCATTTGAAAATTACCCCAAATACAGATGTTTATAGTTGGTAGCCATGACATCAATTTTAGTGTACACGTTATTCATAAAAAAATAGCTATATTACTTTGAATATCTGAATCATACTTGTACCATTTTTTTGCGCTATCTGTATTATGCACAAGTCAAAATAGTTCATGAGCTAAAAAGTGCAAAATAAAAAAATTGATTGATTAAAAAACATTTTAGATTTCTAAATTTTTCCTGAGATTTAGAACCATTGTAGTGCAACCCCCCCCCCAAAAAAAAAATGAACAACAACAACACCCACCCCCCAAACAAAACAAAAACAGACACTTCTTTCATAAAGCAAGGGATGAAATAATGAAGTTCTAGGGAATCTATACGATTGACCTGTAGGAGGTAGGATGAGTAGAAGGTAATTGTGGACATAGAAATTGTCTTCATCCATGCTTCAGTCCATCCATGCATCTGCCTCATAAATGCATCCACAATTTCATGTTAGAATTTTGAATCAAATTTGCTGTGAATCTTCATCTTGACAACAACATAGATGAGTTCAATGATGAACACATTTCCTTGAGTTATGGCCATTAATTGGCATATCGCCATATGTCACTCAAACCCTAACACGTGCTGGTACATATGGACTACCGACCAATACTATTGCTGCCAAAGACCATCACATGATTTACACGCACACTGGCAGCTTGACGGACTTGCAGATCTAATGTTAGTCACCTATCCGACTGCCACTATATATCGTATACAAGTTCAAACGTCATAACCTAAACATTTTTCAACCATTATTCATGAAATTGCCAGTATGCACAATAATTCACACTGGGTAATTATCAACATAAACACTACATTGATTTTATATGATGCACTATGCTAATGACTGGGGCGTGGTTATGCCTGCTCTGGCAATGGTTTGGTTGTCTAATTATAGGCATCGTTTATACACAGCATTGTGAACACTCTTGTATCAACATTTATTAGTAAGTTCTAACCAAATGAGTCTGATAATGAGCATATTCTGCATACATTGACTACAGCTACGGCCCATGATCAGCCTGGCATAGGCATTCCCAATGCACAACCTTTTGAATACTCTAGCTTCAAATTTATCATAAGATATTGACCTAATTGTACGTGGTGCTTTGTCTCAACAAGAGCAATGAGGAGTTTAGTGATGAGCGTGGCTTGAATATATCTGAAACTTATGACCCTTGATTATATTATTATCATAGGCATGGGCATTACTAATTCACAACTTGGTGAACGCTCTAACTTACACATTTATTATTCGACTTCAACGACAATTGCTGTAAAGCTTCGTCTGAACAAGAGCTCCGAACAGTTTGAGGATGAGCGCATTCTGCACATATTTCTGGAGTTATGGCACTTGATCACTAATGCCCAACCTTGTGAACTTTCATGCATCCACAGTTTTTATTTTGATTTAAACCAAATTTGCCTTGAAGTTTCATCTCAACAAAAGCTCCGATGATTTAGATGATGAATATATTTGGCTTGTATTTCTAGCAGTTATTGCCATTGATTGACCTAGAATGTCCATGTTAATGGCATGTGAGCACTCTAGCAATAATACATTTCATTTGATTGCAATCAAATTCATAGTGAAGCTTCACATTAGCAAGAGTTTGAACAAGTTTGATGGTTACTATATTTTGAATATAAATGTACAAATATATAGACCTTGATCAATCATCGCTAGAATAGCCATCCCATTGGCTTGTACATACTATATAACATTACCACTTTTGCTTGATTTCAAGCAAATTGGCTGTGAAGTTTCACCTCAACAAGGTCTCAGAAGAGTTTGATGATGAGTATATGTTTACTGTTTCTTATAGTTCTGGCACTTGATCAGGATATAGTTAGCATCCCTTTATGGTATGAACACACTAGCATTCACACTTTTTTGTTTGGTTCCAATAAAAGTTACAGTGAAGTTAAGTTGAAGTTCAGGAAAATATTGGATGAGTTTCAGGATGAAACACTTTTGACCTTAATTTATAGAGATATGGCCCTTGAAAGAACAAAAGCCATAATCTAACTTTAACATTTTTTCATCTGATTTGAATGGAATTAGCTGAGTAGCTTTATCTTAGCAAAGTCACAGAAGACTTCTACGATGACCTATTTTGACCTTAATTTATAGAGTTATGGCCCTTGGATGATATAGGTATTGCACTGACTTCTGAACACTGTAGTAATTACATTTATTTTGTTTCATGTCAACCGCATTTACCGATTAAATTCACCCAAGCAAGGTGTCAGACGAGTTTGATGATGACGAGATTTGTTTACTATTTACAGTGTTATGGCATATGAATACTTAGATTAGCCATGTGTTCTGGTGTATTAATTGATTTAAAATATTGTAATGGCCTGTGAAGACTAGACTTTCTTTTTGTCAATTATATTAGCTATGAAATTTCATATGTAGCAAGATCTTAGATGATATCAATTTTAAGAAAGATTTACATATGACTGACTCTGTACCACACCTAGTTCCTAATTATCCAGCCATTTAGTAGGAGGTGGTAGAAGATAATAGTCGTGTTAGTATCAACTGCCTGCTTGTTTGTTTGTTTTTTAAAAAAAATGTATTATCAGTACTTTTAATTTCAGTTCCACCAACAAACCAATGTATCCCAAATATAACTTTTGAAGGCGATACTTTAAGGGCAATACTTCCCCTAAAGGGCTGTGGAATTCCAAGGCTGACCCCAAACTGGATGAGTGGCACTCAGAAACTGATCGGTGTAAGCTCTTAGATTCTTCTGTTTGGAATAATAACTCCAAAGCATAGGATACAACTTTGAAAAGGTTTCCCCATCTGGTTTACAAGGGTAAAAACGGCAAATATCTGGAGGATTGAAATGCAAGATTTAAAGTTCAGACTATCATCTAATGCCACATTCTGCAGTAAACAATACAATTGCCTTTTGTATTTTGTAATTAGGATGGGTTATATTTTATTTATTTTTTAAAATTATTTTGTATATTCTTCATTTCATAATATTCCATATATTTAAATTGGGGATAAGGTTGTCTTATCTTTAATTTTCACCAAATATATTTCTTTATCATTCTCCAGGGCAGCATCAATATACTTGATCACAAAAGTGGAATCCGAGTTAGGATGGTATATTAGATATTTAAACATAATGAGGTCTTGCTTCTTTCTTTTATGTGTGTCTACCATAGGGTCAGTAATGGTCATGAGTTGTACAGATCTTTCATAATGACATGTTTCACATATAATCTACTTGTAGGATCGCATCAGTGTCATTGACCCTAAGCCAGGACTTAAGCCAGATGTATACATCGCCTGTGCTTTGGGAAACTCAAAACGCTGTATCCGGGTAGATTCCAGTAACCTATGTATAAATTACACAGGTACGAATTTTGAACGTGCAGAAATTGATTGATAAAAGAAAAAGACAGATACAAACTGACTACTACATTCAGGTTTTTTTTTGGATGGAATTCAAAGGTTGAGCATTATATGATTGATCCAATATAATTATTTGGATTATAGAAACTCATTTTTAATCAGTCAAGTGTCCAGGTCCTTGAATGGAACAGAACATCAACTTCACAAGTCACGGGGCATAGGAACAGTAGATTATAAGAACTTTTGTGATGGTTTAAAGTGAGAATCAAAAAGTAGTAAATACTAGTGATATTTGTAAAGGTCTGCAGGTTCAGATTTGCCTGAATAATGCTTCAGCTGCAGTGTAACAAACCAATGCATGTTCCTAATGAATTATTATAATTGCAACTACCATGCATAAGTTGTATACAATGCAAAAATTTCAATATTTGTTTGTATGAGCAAGACGTCCTTCACAGCCCAAATGCACACTCGAAATGTGAGCTTGATTGTCAGGATGGTGTCCCATTGTAATTTGTAGAAAACAATAGGCTGACCTCGATAATTAGCACGCCTTGAAATTTGGCTGCTCAGTTCCAACATTTTAGGACTAAAATTACATTCCCATCTTGAAAGTAATCAATTTCTCCTTCCTGTTTCATGTATACATAGATTGATCGATTGAAAGATTAGTATTAAATGGTACAGTAACACGTCTAAGACCATTAGTGTGACGGCAGTGTTAGTGAAGTGCCTTGTCCAGAGACACACCACAGTAAATGACCTGTGCTGGTCTTGGCAGGAATTTTGTCCACAACCTACTGATTGCGAGTCAGGCATGATTCCCACTAACCACTGAGCAACTTGGGATATATTGTTACGACAAGGGGTAAATGTAACAAAAGAAAAGACTCAAACAAGCTTTCAGGATTTAAACACAAATATTTAATTTCCTAAAATATTAAAATATTTCAACAAACAATCAAAGTGAAAGAATTAAAAATAACTTAAGTATAGAATATCCTTAAAAGTCCTAAATTGTTCTAGAGTTAACTGATCCGGAAGTTAATCCAAATATTCCGAATGAAGTATATTCCGAATGAAACCTACACTTTACTGATGTACTAACAAGAATCAGTTATATCCAAGTGTTGTTAATTCCAAGTAATCCTTGTGAATATAGAGTATCACACAAGTTCTAGAAATGTTTCCGATAATTCCACGGAGCTGTATAATTCTTAATGTTTAAGTAGCAGTACTGAATCCAGAATGTACTGTATAATAATAATAATAATAATAATAATATCACTGAAGCAGAATATCCACACACAAAATGAACCAATCTTGTTTATGACCTCTCAAGCTGAACGAACTATGAAAGAATGCCAAACACAGCAATACATCTTATTATATAGCTTCTGACTGCGCAGAACAGAATAAGGAAAACCAATTTAAACTGTATTGCGACTTTAAAAAAATTTAATCCTTCCAGAAAACAACCTTCTCCGAACCAATCAGAAACTAGGTTATGCGTGACACCGCTAAAGTACCTGTGCACTGATGTTATTACCAGTCAACAAAGTATTGACTTCTTTTTTGAACATAGAATCTAGGTGAGAAGTTCAATTCTCACGCGCTAAATCACGTGATATAATGCTACAACCGACAATATTTCCCAAGACCACTGTACTGAGCCCCATTGAAATACCGTATATGTACTTTCTGCAAGACGACAGCTGTTAGACTATTTTGCAGAGATCATAAAACTATCATTATTTAAAAACGAAATAATGCATAATTCCGTAACAATATATATATATATATATATATATATATATATATATATATATATATATATATATATATATATACACACTAGCAGAAAGACAAAAATGTATCCAACTATTCATGAAAATCAATGTAGAGGCATATCACAAATGGTATTCAAGTGGAAAAGGAATATTTTTAATGTTCCAGAGGCTAGTTCTGTTGTCACCAAACACAATAAGGTTCAGCAACATAGTTCTTTGTACAGTGTATCCACTTTTCAGGTACTAACTGTGCTTGAAAATAAACCAATGGCATAAGTGCTATTTATATAGGAAAGCTGCTATAATAAGTGAATCAAAATTAACAATTAAGCATAGGAAGCTGTGGCTAATGGCTAATCCTCCACCCACTGTTGTGTTTGCACTAACATAATGGAGCATTTACACCTATCATATCTTTATTTCCAGAACCACAACTTCAAAATGAGAGCAGCATGGGGTTAATCTCGTGGTGGATGCCAGTTCTTTACGCTTTTGACGTAATTATACCGCTTTTTTGCATCTAATTAAAAAGAATTTTAAAAAAATAAAGCAATAAAAAGTTTTGTCATTTTTATTATCATCTCTTTAATCCCACACATCATATAAATCTGAGAATATTCTAAAAAAAGAAGACTGCTGCATAAGAATAGCATAAGAGTACATTAGTCATAGACCGCCACGTACTTTCCTTATTTTCTATTTGTAGCACCTGTGTATGATACATTTCCAAGAAAACACGGGTTTCTTCAATTTGAAAACTCGTCTCACAGATTCATTATATTAATACACATAATTTGTTGACGGACCAGTCTATACTTAAAAAAATGGCGGCGGTGTACATTGTGAATTTATTAGATTTGTTTGTGTAAAGTTCAAATTTCCTTTTTTCACTAGATACACTAGCAGACTCATCTCTTCAACTACATACACAATAATGAAAGCTAGACATTTTGCAATGATATATTTATACTCGCAAATCGTGATTTTAGAACATTTATTTTATCAAATTGTGTAACAATTATCCCCTAGTCACCTTGAAATCACGGACATACATGAAAATAATCTTTGACTAGCTCACTTTGGTACTGATTTGAGATCACCTATTTTTATCCATTTAATTCATAGCCAAACAGTAAGTATGTATTGGTCTACTGTAATTATCATGCAAACAAAAGATGATAAAGACTGCACGTGGGTGCTAATTGTTCGTTATATCGATCGCTTTTTGAACGAAAATCCATGTGGCTAATCCTTAGTGATGAGTGCCTTGTGTTTCCAAGCACACCGACCGAAAGAAATATCTCAGGTTGCATTACAGTTGTCGCCCTCTTATACGTGCCTCCGATCACCAGCGGTCAACCCTCTACACAGCCAGTTTTCTCAACACCGATGAGTTTGTGTACAAAAGTACCCCTCGTGAGCGGTCACCCATCTGATCGGGTATTTTAGTCCAAATGTACCTCTAAAAGCGGCTACATTTTATCTAATACATGTTCAAAACCAATATTTAATTCATACATTAAGGTAAGTTATCCGAGTATCATTTCCGAGTTGTTTTCCGTGTCAAGTTTCCATTACTGAGATGATTGCTGGCTTAAGTACATTATAACATGTACCATTACGGTTAATATTATATCATTATTTAGAAACGCCAATGCTTACATGAAATGGGCTCGACAAGGGTGTGGACTTCACACAGCTGTTTGAGTTCTTCTCTTTGATGATTACGACCGGAGGTAATTTTCAAGATCATAACCCGGTCAACATAGATTAAATACATCTTTTGTATATTTACACGCAAAATGAAATGAACCTTGAACAAAACGGACGAAGACCAAAAAATCAATTGACAGCACATGTATCACTTTCTTTAAAAACAAGGAATTTCGTCTACTCTATAAAGGTTTTTGTTTCCATGATTAAACTGCATTACAATTAAGAACATATGAATACGTCGTTGCAAAGTTTAACATGTCATTACATAAATGGAACGTTCTTACTTTAGAAAAAACAGTGAAAGTTATTTGACTAAATTACAAAGGAGAGAGTTCAAGCGTTCTTGCCGAAAAACTTTGGTGGAAAGACTCCAATTAAAATCGTAACAGATAAGGTGAATATTCTACAGCAGTGGGAGAATGGAGTAAACGGAAAGATAATGATTCTGAATGCCAAGCGATGTTTGTACCAAGATTGAAATGACCAGGTTTATCAATTGATTTGCACTGCGCATGCCATGAACACCCCATTCATACGTCGTATGATTCAAGAAAAAGCAGCAGTTTTATCAGTTGAAATGGGTCTAGATAACTTTACTGCAAGTAATGGATGGTTACATAGATTTCAGGTCAGACACAATATCAAGAGTTCCGTCCTTAGTCGAGAGTCTGCTGAAGTCAATAATTATGTTGTAGAAGGCTCGACAAAATGGTTGAATGGCACATGCAAGGAATGTGATAGATTGAATTGGGATGAGACTGGTTTGCTTTCTTAGAATGCTACGATCTAGGTTGCTTCTTGAAAAAAGGGACACGTGTAAAGGTGGGAAAAGAGCAAAAGAAAGATTCACACTTTGGCTCTCTGCAAGCAGTTCTGGTGGAAAACTAAGACCATTAGTGCTTGGCAAATCACAAAACCGAAGACGTTTTAAGGGGTACAGTCAATCAAATTTAAGAGTGACTTATCAGGGCAACATAAAGGCATGGATGACAGTACATATATTTAAGTCTTGGTTAAAGAAGCAAAATCATCAAATTAAAGTGCAAAACAGAAATATCCTGCTTTTTCTAAATAACTCTTCCACAAACCCAAAAATGGAATTATCTAATGTGAATCTGGCTTTTTTCCACCCAATACAACTTCAAAACTTCAGTCCATGGATGCAGGGATAATCCAAACGGTTAAAGTTTTATACATGAAAAAACTAGTTAAACATGTACTATGTTTGAAGGAAGATGCATCAACAGCATCATCGATATAGAAACAGTTGACACTGCTAGAACAGTTCAGCGGTTAACTTGAGCATGGGATGTGGTAACACCTGACACCGTCCAAAACTGCTTTCAGACGTGTGGATTTTTCTAGTATGTAACACAACAAGGGGTAGAAGACTTGTTTGAAGAGGATCTGTTGCCCCTTTTACCATCAGGAAGGACCATTCTAGATTATGTGGAGTTTGACAATGACTTAAGCACAGAAAACACAAATGATTGAGAGTCGTCATTGCTGGATGATGTTAAGCACTCAAACCAAACTGATTTGGATCAGAAAAGTGATTGTCAATAATGGTACCTGCAATGTCAAGAAACTTGTCAAATAGTGCATAACTTTAAAAACTGCATGGGCTCATCCTACAGAATTAATGGAGTATGGTCTTATGACAAAGTTAAACTTATGGACTTAATTGTGAAAACACAGGACATTCTTGTAAAGACAAAAGGAAAGCTATGGAGAACATGTCACAAACAAAACTGGATAAATATTTCACACGTAAGAAGTAAGAACTATTACATGTAATGTATATTCACTTGATATAAGAATATTCTTAAGATCAGAACATTGGGATAATTAATGTGACTTTTAAATGAAGATATTAAATGTTTTGAAGTTGCATGTAGCTTTCTTACTTTATACACATATATATATATACTTCCCACAAATGTAGACCGCCTCTGGAAATGCCACCCCTCTTATATGGTGCAGAAGGGATGGCCTTAGAAGAGGGGGACCACTGTATTAAGATTTAGGTGCCCTTCTTTGCCATTATGCCATGTATTTTGGCCATATGATTTTACATGAGCACAGAATAAAGTACACTGTGTAATTAATTCTAACTGATAGGAGTATCTATATTGTCTTATTGTAATAACAAATAGGTATACATATGTAATCGCTGTAGAAAGGTACTGATATATACTGTTGCAAGATAGTAGGGTATAAAACTTGCAGAACATAAAGCATTACGAATTGCGCATGACCCCAACCTGCCCCTACTCCCCTTTCTCCCTCTCTCAATTTCTTCGACATGCCTTCGAGCAAGTAGCTTACAGTTTCTCTTCACAATATTATATCATAAATGACAATTCCTTCCTTCCTTTAATCTGTCCTTGATCTTCCTTGGCAATGAACCTTCACGATCTTCCTCGGCAGTGAACCTTCCTAAACCCTCCGGCATAACACTGATGAACTGGGACGACAGAGTACTAATTTGTGGGGATCAATTTTACCCCCTTGATTTAGAAATGCTGGATTTCAACACCTCCTCTCTGGCACTCTGTCACTTCCTCAAAACACATGACTGCCGCTCCTATACAAGACCATTTCTCCAATCCTGTAGTGTCTTCTATCACCATGTAATTTATATGTGCATACCTGTTAAATGAAACAGTGGACATATACAATTTTCAGTACATCATATATTTAGTGTTATATGCTAACTGTAGAAATCATTATGTTTAACATGTGCACATTTGAATGTTATTATACTAGTTATCACTGTTAACAGTGTTTGAAAGAAATTGTGTGCATAGGACCTTATGTTCCACACTCTTGCCTTTATCATCATGAAACTTGCAGATTATTTGTTTAGTGTTTATTACATTAATCTAAAACATTTCATGCATTCTGAATGATACACATGTAGATCCGCAGTTTGTGTTAAAAGTACATAAAGCTACTACAGTGTTTACATATATAAGTATTAGATTAAATTGGGCTATAAATGTTTCTAAAATTGGCAATATTGTAAACAGAAGTGGCAGTCAGTAATGCGTGAACTATCCATGTCACGGCGCATGTGATGCAAGATGCTAGATGCTGAGTTTGAATGCCCTGGTTTATTTCTCTATTATTATTTAATGGTGCAATACCTGCCACACCTAAAAATGACAAGTTTATTTGAAGTAAGGTGCATCATAAGCATTTCATATACTTAAGAAGTCACACCTAAATTATTATGCAGTGTACAGCATGTGTGTGCTCTCTCTCTCTCTCTCTCTCTCTCTCTCTCTCTCTCTCTCTATATATATATATATATATATATATATATATATATATATATATATATATATATATATATATCTGCAGGAAACATATATTTTCCAACTCTAGCTGTGTAAAACTATTATTGCTGTACCATGTTTTAACACTTTTTCAATCACACACACACACACCTCTTTGAATTCTGTCCTTTTGGCTTTGTAGCTATCAAGCAGTTTCCTTCCCTTTTCACTTAAAGATGACGATGAAGTAATTTTTGTATATTCTTTAATTGTTGAAAGTGGCCAAGCTTCTTTTTGCACTGCTGAATGGATCCGATAAAGGATGGCCAATTCAAAATCTTTTTGTATTGATCTATTAAGTAGTAAAAACAAAGCTTTAATGTAATGATTTAAACAAATAGGATTATTTACCTTCTTTATCTTAACACCCTCTAAGGCTATTCCATAGCTGGAAGGAATATGACCATTTGTCCTGCAAATTGGCACTATTATCCCATTTGGTTGTGATTGATGGTTGTCTTTCCGATTGCACCTATCAACAGGAAGTTCACAATTGTATTTTTTGCACAAGCAACGGAGTGCAGTTTCATTACCAGTCCATTAACCCAATGCAATCCCACCTTATATTTGTTAGGAAATGAAATGAGAGTACTACATTAATCCTGTATATTTTACCTTTGACCCTTATTCAGAACAAGCTTTAATTTTAGATTTTCGAGACTGTCAAATAGTATGTAGACATTATATACATGTAATTTATACTTGTAAAAATTTAAAATATTTCGAAAATGTCTGTGATATTTAAGAAATCATTATGATATAAATATGAATATTATATATGAAGTATAGACTTGTGTTAGTGATTTATTCCTGACATTTATACATGCTGGTTTCCAAATGATAAGGAGAGGATGATAATTCTAAATTAGAGCTAATGGCAAGATGCATTGCAAAGAGCTCCACTTATTACATCTCGGTTGGCAAAGCCCTCTTATTGCAGTTCACTTGGCAATGCAATAAGCAGGTGATCCTCTAAACTTTAGCAAATTTCAAATACCGAAAATAATTCTAATATCCAGGACCATACTTATTCTGAATGATGTACCAGAAGGTTTGAAATCGAGCTTTCTCCAGGTCTCATCAGGACAGAACTACATATTAACTTAGGTTAAAATTCTAAATCGATCAAAACAAACTTTGTCGTTGTAACGATATTTGACTGAACATACATACATTTATACATTTTTATATAACATTCATGCATTGATTTATACATGCATGCATAAAAAAATACATAGATACCTTTACATACATATTCTTACATGATCTGGCTGGTTTAACATTTTGTCCTTTTATGACATCAGCTGTAATTAAATATCATAATCTCACGTGCAGCTTGAGTACACTGCTTTTTTGCTTTTAAAAGTTATTTGTTCAGGCATCTGGTAGATAATAAAAGTACATACTACTTGATGTTGGAATAATCATATTGTACTGTACACATGTTGGCAGAGCACTTGGCAAAGACATTTCTCGTTTCCACGCAGAAAACTGTTTATTATCGCTATATAAACATATTATTGAAAAATGTAAAAATACACACCGCTTTTGTCAATATGTGTTTGCATTCCCGTTGTCTTTTGTTCCATTTGTTGTTGAAAACGATACAGAAGTAAATGAAATAGTAGCCAGGATTGAAGCAATTGTCGTTTCCAAACCAGGTAAAATAAACATTCTTAAAAGAAATTATTGGCGGAATTTGCAATTAGACAAAGATTTTCCCTTATATAACAGTATGCCGACTGTGATTCAACAAACACAACTCGCACAACAGCGTGGGATACGAATACCAAGCCGTATGGAAAAAGCTGACATACTTGAGTTATTAGGACCCGTAACTGAACCACAACCGGTTGTGCAACAACAGCAACAACCAGTTACCCCGGCAACAACAACAGTACGACAACTGAGACAATTCGCGAGCGAGCGTAGCATACAAATACCAAGAGGTGCAAGAAAAGCTAACATACTTACGTCATTAGGTATTGTAGTCGAACCGCGCCAGACCGTGCGATAGCTGTGTGAAATTGCAGCACGATTCAATATCAAAATTCATCCACGAGTCAAGCGTGCGGAAATTACAAATATAGTCTTTGAAGCGTTTTGCCATACCACCATGAGAGTATACAAGCTGGGCTCCGCGCACTATTTCACATTGCCGGGAATGGCATGGGACGCTCTTCTGTCAAAGACAAAAGTCGAACTTGAGCTGCTCACTGATATTGACCAGCATCTGTGTGTTGAGCTCTCACTTCGGGGAGGAATTTCTATGACGAGTCATCGCTATGCTAGAGCCAATAACCCAAACGTGGATGGATATGACAAAACCAAACCAAACAATTACATCATGTATCTTGATCCGTATAATCTTTATGACTGGGCGATGATGCAAACCCTGCCTGTTAATGGGTTTGGATGGATTGACCACACGCACATAGACATGGGAAAACATGTCCTCGAGTATGACAGCAACAGCGACCATGGATACTTCTTTAAAGTTTATCTGGAATATCCAGATGAGCTTCACCACACTCAAAATGATTATCCTCTTGCACCAGAAGCGTTGGTGGAGCCTCGCGAGTGGTTGTCCCCGTATCAGTGTGGGATTGTCGACGAATCCTGACGCACGTTTACAGAATGTACAAAGTTTGTACCAAACCTGAGAACTAAAAACAACTACGTAGTACACATACGAAACTTCCAGCTGTATCTGCGGATGGGGATGCGTTTAAGCACAGTCAACCGGGTGCTTGGATTTTGCCAGCGCACTTGGATGGCTCCTTATATTCAGATGAATACAAATCTACGAACAGATGCTAAAAATAAATTTGAAAAAGATTTCTTCAAACTAATGAACAATTCCGTGTTCGGCAAAATGATGGAAACTCTGTGGAAGCGAATTTGCGTTGACATTGTCCGTGATTACGAACAAGACAAGCTTCGAAGACTCATCGCAGACCCGGCATTCGAATCCCGAAAGATCTTTGATGGTGGATTCATTACTGTACATTCTAAAAATTCAAAATTGAAGCTGACAGAGCCAATCTATGCTGGCGTATCCGTGCTAGACTTGTTGAAACTGCTCATGTACGAGTTTTATTACGACAAGATTAAACCGTCTTACCAGGATCGTGTCAAGGTGCTTTATACAGACACCGATGATGTGTATTCGGATATCGCATCAGACACACTCACAAATACATTTGACAACAGTGATTATTCATTGTTTAGTAACATCAACAAAAAGTTGTTGGAAAATTCAAAGATGAATGTTGGTTGCCTTGGAAAGTCAATCCAATCAGCGATTGCAAATACATAGACGAACCATACCCGGTAGTAGTACGACGTTATCCACCATCTAACTCCCCAGGGGCACACAGATACCTAACAAAATTGTTTCCGAATGATTCGAACGGTGGTGGTTTTGAAATCATTTTATAGGTAACGGTAACAGTCTTTTGTCGAATCGCATCAGCGGGTTTTAATCCAATCGCGCGTGTGATTTCATTATTTAATGATTGTATGACTAATGGTAGTCGTTTTACCTACTCGCGAGTGCGAGCACTTTGAGACCGAGATCTCATTAACAATTCTTGTGCGTACTGGTGTCCGAATAATCGTTCTGCAAGTGCGCGGTTATATCGTTCCACAATAGCTTGGTCACGATATATATTAACATGTCCAACACGAACCCGCATATGGTGTTTTGTCAACAACGTAGTAACTGATCCGAGAAATTCTTTACCTTGATCCACTTGTAACAAACGTGGATATTTTAATGGTCCACGTGTGTAAATACGTTAAAGCGCATCTGCGACACTTGCTGAATCTTTTGATGTCAACTACTCCGTTTCTTTGTGTCTGCTGGTAACATCTACAATAGTTAATGCTTACTTGAATAGACATCTACGAACACGATCATGTGGAAGAAATAAAAGATCAGCCTGGTGAACTTCGTTAGGTGTTTGGACATCAAACCAACCACGGGGAATCTTTCTTGGCACAGGTAGGTAAATTTGCCACACACTTGTTTGGACAACCATACTCGAGCAATACAATGGCCGTGTTCCAGGCTCACAGTAATCGTATCCAGGGATATGCTTTTCACCAGGGTGTTTACTCCGTGGTGTTCCGGGTAATTTTGCTAACGCAGTAGCGACATCACCGCCAACGACTTTAAAAAAAAATAAAAATGAACTTCTTTGCTTCACATCGAACACAAGTTACAGCGATCGCAGATTTATCATTACGTGTTTGAACTCGAGTTGGATTCACAGTACGCGTTTTTGTGCGGCATCGGACACAATATGAAGGCATGATTGTATTATACAACAATTGTGTTGATATTTAACATGGCATCACGAAAAAGGAAAAGCACCGAAAATACTAAAGGTTTACCGCCATTGACTTTTCTGCGCAGGCAGCGCCCAAACCACTCAAGCACGGTAACATGTTTCCAAACTCGGTTGGTGCGTTGTTCATTGGTCCGGCCGGTTCAGGGAAAACTCAACTATTGTTGAATATGATTTTGCGATGGTTGACGTGGGATTACCTGTACGTGATTGCTCCGTCGGCTGATGATTAGGCGTGTTGTGACGTACTCAAAGATTTTGCGGGTGCGATTGCGTCGTCGTTGGGTGGCAAAGCCACCGTTAATTTCTTTTCCACAATTGATGAAGCACCTACGATTAATGACATTGATCCGAGTGAGAATAATCTTGTCGTGTGCGATGATGTGATGCTTGAACAGCAAATAAATCCCGCGCTAATATTTTCCCGAGGTCGGCATAAAAACACATGTGATCTATTTGACACAACGATACGCACACTTGCCTAAAGTAATACGAGACAACTGCAACATGTTGATGATATTGCATGGCGTTGACGCGCATCGTCTCTCAAACATTAATTGGACCTGGTGTGCTGGCGACCACTCGTGGGATGAGTTTCGACATATGTTTGCAAAGGCCACCTCGGACCCGTATAGTTTTCTCACTATTGATTTGACTGGAACTTTTGGGAAAAAAAAGTATCGCGCGGGTTTAGATAAAACAATTTAACTACCAGAACAATGATATAAAATGTCGAACATCGAGAAGGCTCCGCTTAATAAACCTATGGTTGAGAAAGATCCTCTTTCCGCCAGTGATACCATAGCAGAGTAAGGGAAGCGACGCAGTCAAGCTGCTCACGAACACCAGGAACTTATTCATAATGTTATACCCAGCCGGAAACGTGTGAAAGATATGTTACAGTTGTGACAAACTGCACGAGAAGATCTTACAGAAGGCTTCGAACAAACTTTGTGCACTGATCAAACGCTGGTGTGTCGGTTGCTTTTATCAAGAACTATGTTGACGATGCTGCTGCTACAACAAAACAATACGTGGATGAACAGATCGCAGACGTGACTTTGCCACAACACGTAGTAACTTCATTGGGTGAATACAATAAAATATTAACCAGCGAAGGAGAGGAAAAACCGGCCTTTCAATTTTAACAAGTCCTCGACTTTTTTTTCGGTTCTTTTGAAAGTGGCTTTGATAAGCCCAAACCTTATATCTTAAAGGTGCGCGAGTCCGGATCATACTTATTTATCATACCCGGAAATAATGATGGATGGGGTCAAATAGCTAAGTTGATAAATGATCAGCAGCTTCATGGTTTGCTACAGCTATCACATGTCATCTAAGTCGACACTGGTGTTCGTTTAATTTTTTTCTCATTTGTATCATCAACATCATTAGTCGCCGGAGATGAAATTCAGTTCGTAGTGATCAACATCCATCCGAGCGGGCACTTAACCATCTTTGGCGTTTGTGTTTAAGATTAGATTTATCTTTGCGTATAAGTAATGGATTCTGACTGCCGTGCTGAGGTTGCGGAATTCACCGACGGGGTGTTGGATCGGCTGACAAGTGATGCCAACATTGATAATGATTTCGTTCCACTTGTCGACGAATATCTGCTTCAGAATGGTGTTACCAGACCCTCGTATAGCTCAAATATAATCTTGTTAAGGACCAAATAGAAATCAACCGTCGGGACCACCCTGGTGTGGATATTAAACCTCGAAGCCAACATGGAATAATTGCATTGGCGCGTGAAAATGCCCGATCGCTGACCGCACCACCAGGTGTAAAAAGATCCAGGGATTGTTTCATTAACGTTGAAGTAATATTCATCGCTGAATCCACCCCAGTTAAATTCCCTAATGAATACTTTAAACCAACACTGACTCAACTGAGAAGAGACATTTCTCGACTGCTCTTTAACAAGGATACACTTGTCCGTATGGCGGTTCTTGGGCGAAGACGAGTACAATCGTTCCAGACACCAACCAAGGGTGTAATCAATATGGTTATACATGAACGTAGTGCCCAGCCTCAGGAACGCACAATTGCCGGATATTTAAGTACTCCACAGGAAGATATTTTCTATGATTGTATGGCAGTTGTTCCTGTAAAAGAGGGTAATTGGTTAGCAGTGCGTGTGCGTCTTGCACCTGAACAAGACATGGCTGTCGAGCAATTGTACTATGCAATTACGTTATTAATAGAAGAATTATAATAGAACGTCAAACTTGCCGCAGCAGCAACTGTTGGTTTTTGCGTGACGGGAATTACGACGACGGCGACTATTATAGGTGCACCAAACGGAATTGTTGTTGGAGCCATATCAATAGTAACTGGTGTCGCGGGCGTTGCTAGTAAAATCATTTCGTTACGGCTGCATTCGCGAATACGTATCTATTCGGAACTTCTTGCTGCAGCACAAAATAGTCTCAATATAATTAGTAAATTATACTCAGTAGCTGTAGAGGATAAAATCATTAGTGCGGCCGAGTTCGAAATGGTGCTGTTGGAAATGGAAAACCACCGGCAACTGCGAGCACAGATACATAACTGAGGCATTAGCGACCAAAAATACAGGTAGCGGATTTACTGACAGTAAAACTCGAGTAACTGTTCGCAAAATAATTTACGCAACCCGAGCGCTTGCGCCCAAGTGCGTAATTGTTGTATTTTTCACATAATTGTAATTGGAAAATTCATAACAGCTAGCCGCCGAGTTTTGCAACGCAAAATCACACACGCGCACATTTAAAATCATATTTCATAAACCCGCATCGTATGCACTAATATGTGACTATTGAGATAAAAATACTAAAGTCATGGGGTATAGAAGGGCTGACGTATCCCAGTCATAAAAACCTAAAATATACAATGTACCTCTACTCCTTAGAAACATTAATTTTATTTTTCTTTCTTTTCCCACCAGATCTCGGTGATTTGATTATAAAATACATATCATTTCTTTTTGTCTCTTTCTAAGCAAATTGTTCACTATGGTAAATAAGAATACTCATCATAATGGATGGTAGTTACATCACATCATATGATATAGTAAATAAAGTTGATTGACATGGTTGGACTAATAATTGCATCTGAAATATTGCCCGCACTTTAGTATTATTACAAAAATAATGCCTTTAATTCAAGTTTTTTGACAAATAAGCGCCCTGGTTGTCGCTAGTATCCTTCCTAGTTGGTGTGCATATATTCATGCATGTAGAACTTTTTATGCAGCAATCTGATATTTGCTGTGTTGCAGTGTAGACATAGATACTGTTAGATCAATATCCAGAAAGTTTGATTTGGTGTGACTTATTCTTCATAAAAATGTTAATCGAAACGTGTAAATATGTGATCAGGAAGGACTGGCGTTTCAAATTTGCATCTATCAGCACGAGGATAATGAGGTAAGGGTGTTTAAATTACATATCACCTACAATGATAACTAGCATTTAAACTAGAAGAAGAGCATTTTGTCTAGCACATTCTTGAATTGTATCAGCGATATATTCCGGCAGATTATAACCTGCCGAACCTAAATAGTGCCTGTCGACAACTTTTTCAATAATTATGTTTCGTCTACTTCCCGACGGTCCCCGACTACCCCGATGGTTTCTGTCTTTGACTTCCCGCTGACTAATGTACCCTCTGCCATAGTTCGGAAAATAGTAAAAAGTTGTTGTTATTCTGACAAACAGGCAACTAAAACAGTAAAATGAACAGACGAGCCATTTTAAAATAAACATTGCATGCATATACCACAGCATATCACCTATAACAGACATATGTATATTACACTGTAGTACATGATCCATTACATAATAATGAAGAGTACAATGCAGTCTTACCCACATAAATGCATATGATACTCTAAGACAGCATTATAGGCATATACTACCGGAAAAGAAAGAAGATATAACCTAGAACAACGGGACAAGTTCAAAATCGGTTAGGATAAGTCATTTGTCGTGGACAAGTATCTGAATAAATATTTGTAAAGCCTTGATATCATATATTGACAAACACATCTGTCGTCAATTCTAGTTTATATTGGGCCCTACTTAAAACCAAATGTAACCATAAAAAAACTTGTGTAAATCTTTGTTGTTCAAACTCTAGCCCTATTTTTTGAAATGCAACAACAACGACCACAACCCATACAACAAAGGGGTTTTACTGTAGGGCCCAATATAAACAGAACCAAATAAGTCTTGTTTAACAGTAAGTCTTTTCAATAATCAGACATAAGTTTCCCGAAAAGGTATTTGTAATCTTGCAGATTTCAGGATAAAACTAGGACGTGTAATGCCGTCCTTGGTAGCTTTAGCATGTACTCGTCAGAATAAAAAATAAATTGCAGACACAAAAAGCCTTCTCGTTTCAAACGAACATAACAGGTGTCCTTTAGAGATCAGATATTGAAGGATCGTCAATTTTGCCCACCTGTTAAATACAATAAGAAAACTGAAACATAATAAATCACAAATTTTAGAAAATATGTTATATGAATACTTTAAAAACATTTTTCGAATAATGGTGCCATGTCTCGTGAAGATATTTAATGTGTTTATGAGCGGAGGTTTTCCTTTTGGATGGTCAAAAGTGATCGTTAGACCGCGGATACGAAAGGAGATTCTGTGGATGTAACTAATTATAGAGGCATAACATTAGTGTGGTGTCTTTCCAAGTTATGCAGGATGATTTTCACAGTGTGTTTTAAAAAGAAGCACACAAGGGTTGATGCGATTCTTATATTGCATTCATTGATCACTAAGTATTTAACTGAAAATAAAATTGTATGCACTGTTTTCATAGATTTGATTGAGACAATTTATTCAATATATGGTTTATATATAGTAGGAATAAGTGGTAAAATGTTTACATTAATGACGTGAATGTATAACAATGTAAACGTGTATGCAAAGTACCTTAATATTTTACCAGAGTTCTTGGAGTGTTGAGTGGTTATCAAGAAAGAGAAGGTATTGGCACCAATTTTGTTCTCTTTTCTTGTGGAGGATTTGCAGTGCTCCATACTGAAAAATTAGTGAATTTATTATAGATTACATCAATATATACTACAATTATATGTTTGCCATATGTTACTTTTCTCCGATAACTATGGACATTTAAAGAATCAACTTGATAGGCTAAAGGGTTGTTGTGGTAATAGGTCTCTTGAGGTTAATACCTCAGAAAAAAATTAGTAATTTTTAAAAAAAGTTAGGAATCTACTTAAGGATAAAATGAATTGGTAATCGGAAATTATTGAATTATAAGTTGATTATAATCTTGCATATTTAGAACTTACGTTTCACTTCAGTAGTACATTCAATACAGCAGAACATTGCTTGGCAATGAAAGAACTGCAAGCTATTAACATTTATTACTTTTCAATATAAAACCATGTAAATTTACACCCTAAACATTACTTCAGCTATTTGATACCTAATTTAGTTCTACATTCATATATGCCTTATAAATTTGAGACTGTATAGAGTCCAGAGCAATCGAAAAGGTACGGAATTTTCTCCCATGCATGTAGGTGAATAAGAGAATGTGGACATAACGTTTCAATGAACAAGGAACATGGGCATTCTCTTGCGAGAGGGAGTGGTTAAAATTATTATTCTTAGCAGCATCTGTACAAGATGCGATTTTTTGGGAGCATCTTGAGAAGAACCATATATGTAATTTTCAGAAAAATATAGGAACCAGGACAAATAACTTCAGGAAATAAGGTACTCATTACTCGCCTCCCCACCCCTCCTGTGGGCCTCATATGGTAGGCTTTTTACCTTCAAAATTTCGGTATGAAGCATGATATTTCTCACCACGTTAAATACACAAGTAAACTGATCTTTGGTTCACACAGGATAAAATCTAAGGTAGATACGACCTCTTTGCATGGATAAACGTTAAGAATGCGTTCTCGTTCTATTGAACTATGCCGTTTTATTATTCTTTTCTGTGCGAAATCTGAATCTATATCGACTCGCGTTATGATATCGCGTGTAAAATCCCAGGATAATTTACACGTGATTTATTTATAGCAATTGCCTTTGAAATGATCTTCTCGCAACTGATTTAGGTAAGAGTGAACTATTATAGTTATCATAAGAAGTACACGCAGTCCTTCGGTCAAAATTCACAAACATCTTTAAATCAAAACGGTGTAACAATCTGCAATATATACGTAGTAAAAATATACAATTAAACAAAATTGAAAGTTTAATAAAAATTTTATATTCTAAACATTTAAATGTTTATATCAATACCATGTTTCAAAAGTATTTGCTCACCAGGTATTCAAATATGAATTATTCATTTTTATTTTCCACCATACATTCAATAGCAATGATGAATATCAGGGACGCTTTTTTGTTCTTCTTTCTATTCAATCCTTCAGTTACATGTACAACCCAAATTATTCATGAAGTCATTCTTTGTGTCAAAAACTAATTGCCAATCCACATATTAATCATTCACCCTTTGGGATTAGTTGCATTAGTAACTGCTATTGTAAGAGAATCCTGGCTATTCATGCAATCACTCATTTTATGCACTGATGTCACCAATGTAAGTGAAAGATCCTTTTATGTTGAAGTGGAGTAGTGCATGTATCCATGTCATCCACTTGTAGTTGTTCACTTGTTGGGTTTGTGCTTTGATATCGAGAAGTTAAACGTGTTATCAAACTGAATTATTACTCGTTCGCGAATTGTTGTATGAAAGGTATAGGAATTGCATTAAGATCGTTAATTAAAATGTTTCATCAGAAGGCCAAGGACGCACACTGTGCTGAACAGGGACTAGAATTTCCGCTGACACTCTGTCAACCCTACGGGAAAGCTCTTGGTCTCGGGTCAGTCTGGTCAGCCAGAAAATGTTTCCCACCCATTTTATTCATTTTACAATTTTCATCATCTGCAGCGGGTGTGAAGGTCTACTCGTTATTTCGCTTAATGGCCAAATATGCGCAGATTGCTTACTTTATTAACCATTGATACTGACAGTGTCTCTTTAAAGCCGATAACATTTGTGCAAACATAGGATTCAAGTCTTGTCACATGATGCTTTTTCATATTGAAGCTTCTGTAGGAAGCAGTTTATTCCTAATTTGGCTTTTGTACGCAATGTGGGGACATTCCTTGTCTTCTTTCCGTGTGGTATTGACTACTTTTTTTTGGATTTCACTTCGGTTTTTTCTATAAGGTTCCTGTCGAACTCCACAATTAAATTTAAACCTAAGGCTTGCAATCTCGCGATTGCAGGTGTTCTTTTTCACACTTTCATCTTTAAGATAGCAGAAGAAATTTGATATCTCCTTCGGTACTGAAAACATCCTTTACATATTGAATTCGTATTGAAACACTCATGAAATTGTTTGCTGCATAATTGAACGGTGAAATCATGACGAAACAAAATAGCACGTCTCACCATGGAGATTTTAACAGTGGTACTTGGATTTAAATTGGGGCGGCGGATGTTGCGACTGTGAAGTTTTACCTGATTAGTTTACATCCACAATTGATACAACTAGTTATGAAAACTGTGCAATACCTCAATTAAAACATGTTGTTGTGTAATTTGCTAGTCGCATGAATATTGGAATATCCATAAATCTATGTTTGTATAACAATCGAACTTTGTTTGCAATTAAACTGATTATTAAAGAGTAATAGTGTTTGAAAAATCATGTCATATACAGCATCAAAAAGTGAAGAAAATCAAGCTGCAAATAGGATAACATATCAGACAAGGTAATTGTCAGAATTGGCTCTCTCATGGACACATACTGGAAAAAAAGGCATTTACAAAATGGGATGGACAATATTACACAATCACATTTACATGTAAAGAAAAAAAAACTAATAAATAAAAAAATGCGTTATCTCACTACATAGTCAGAAATGTGAATCGTTCTTTTTGCAAATTAGTATGTCAATGACCAGAAGAAGAAAAAAATCCCGACAAACTTTGGTTTGCTTTTTACGTTTTTTGGCAGACCTGTAAACACTTCCTGCTATATTGGACGAAAACATTTTTAGAAAGGTTCTATTAGACTTCAGAAAAGGCACATTGGGCATTTAAACTCCCAAAATATAATAAAGAATGTGTCAATGATTTAATTTTAATTGAATTTCTTAAATCGCTCAAGATAAATTGTTCTCAGTTCTACTAAAATGTTCAATACATTGTTTCAATCTCGAATGATCCAACAATCATGAATAGATATAATTATTGCACAATTAAAAAAAAAAAAAAAAAAAAGAAATATTCTAATGATCCGGACAATTATATTACTGTTGTGAGTTGTTTTCGGAAACTGTCACTGCTATTCTCAATAACCGTATAAATTCTTGTGTAGATAATACAAACATCCTATGTGAAGAACAAGGTAGTTTCAGGCGGAAATATATTATACTTTTTCATATTTCAACCGCAAAATCCTTGTTGACCTATATCAACAAATGAGCCAACATATGTATTGTACCTTGGTTGATTTTTGAAAAATGTTTTTATTCTGTAGATCTTATAGCGCTATAACATAAACAGTTTAGTCATAAGTTCCGTGGAAAAAATTTCGTGCCATTTACTATTTATATTTGAATGATTTCTTTGTGATTATTTTTTCAGCAATATTGGAATTAGACAGGGGTAACCTATCACGTATCCGTTTTTCTTGTTCTTAAATTACTTGGAGCCTTTATAATTAAATCATATGATGACCTTACTAATGTCTCTAATGCTGTACATTTGTTATTAGATAATGATGACGCTGTTTACTTTGCAGAGTGAAAGAAACATTGGAGGAGGCAAAGGGGGTTGGTTCAAAAACAACAGTTTAAGTTCCTAAAAGTACTGACCAAACCCTGAGTTTGAGGGGTGGCTAAAAGTCTTATTTTACATCTACTAGAATTAAAAATAAAAGCAGATTAAAGATGTATAGTTTGGTGGCGGTATGTCCGTGAATCCTGACCGCTAAGGAAGAAGAGGAGGAATAGAGGTGAGAGCCCATCTAGGTAAAATTGAGATCCGCTTATTTGATTCAAATAGAGATCTGCAGTAATCAGATCTGATGCGCAGCAATGCGTGTTCAAGCTCCGTTGACTTTTATATTCACCAATTAAATTATCGTTTTCATATTGCTTAAAGTGAAAAACTATATTCGGAACATATCGTTATTACTTATAACTCTCTCTAATTTAAACTGCAATAACAAATAAGTGGGCCGGGAATTCTAATGGTCGCAAAAAGATGAACTTTATCGGTGCCTGTCAGAATTGTTTTATGTCAGAGATCTCAGTTTTAATCAGATCGAGGCTCGAGTGCACTCCACAAGTATCTGACCGTCTGAAGCAAATTTGTACAAACTAATTAAAAAGAACAAAATACATGTTTCAAAACTTTGAATAAATAAAACTTTTATTTATTTAAATAAATGGAAAAGAAGAGGAAGTATAAACACGTCAAGAAATTATCTCCAATCTCATTTCAATCCATAATTTAATTTAATATACATGATGTATTCTTTCATTGTAACCCCCCCACCCCCATCTCTCTCTTTAAATAATCATGTTAATATCTGAAATTTAATCAGACCCTCGGAAGATCGAATCGTCACTTTGTAGAGACCAGATCTTTCCTGATTACAGCAGAACTTTGCTTTCTTTGTTTTCACAAGGAAAACGATGATTACAATAAATACTATATATAGGTTACAATAGTACTTAGTTTTTGGTAACTTGCCAAATACACTGGGGTTGTGTGACACTTGGGTTATTGGTTATTCAACACTACACAAGCACTGAGCAATCACTCGACACTGTTTACCTTCGTTTAAAATTCGAAGAAAAATCACTATAGGGGATCCTGGTCGCTGTGAAATAAGAATGTGTGAGTTGTCTCATTATTTCTTAAGAAGCATCTACATGTCCAAGGAGGAAGTATTCTCATTTTTAATTGTTTTATATAGCAATTAAAAAAGTAATTCAGTCAGTAAAATCTCATTGTATTTGCAAAATATTTATTTCAAAGTCGCATGCAATTATGAAAAGGGTGTATTCTCTTCCTACATCTTCTGTGTAAGATAAAAGGAAAAATAAAATGCAATAAATACTCATTGGATTTTGTCAGACCAAAATGAGAGTAAAGTGTGTTTGATATTACTTGATAAATATGTTTTCCTTGATTATTTCTATCGTAATAATCAGGATGATCAGAAATATTTAACCGTGCTTACCCTGCCTTTAGTTTGTAAGTGATATTTCGGAATTATTACGAGCTACTTATCTTACAGCCACAAAGTGAAGATGAGGTACATTCAATCAAATCTATAGAGGTGAGTAATCACAAATATGTCGCACAACGGAACGTCGAAACTAACTAATTAACTTTTGTCCAAACCTCATTTGTCTTAGACGATTTGAACCCCACCCCATTTTTTTTTTCCTTACCTTTTGTACTATGATTTAGACTAGTTCATATATCAATGCTTATAATTTATTTCTTAATCTATTTTTCAAAAACACTCTATAATAAGGTATTAGGAATACTACCAACTCATCTTAGTTTTCTTTATTTCCACAATTAGGATAAAGATAAATGATGGGGTAAAGCTACATTGTAATCAACTCAACAGCTTCCAGAATGATAATAGAGTCGTTCCGTGACTCCAAAATAAAAGCAACAATCTCGGTTTTGAAAGATAATGTGTATTTCTTTATAAATTTCATTGGGATTAAAGTGTGGTCAAAATTAGTTGTGATAGAAAATAAAATGCAAGATAACACAACTGAAGATTTGCCTATTTCAAACATAAAAGATACGTACTACAACGTTTCCAAAAATATGTTGATTTACAAATTGCATTCAATGATAAAAAAAAACATTGAGATAAACCCTTTCGGTCCTCATAGCAGGATGTTCAAAACTGAGCAGTAGTAGGAGGGACTCAATTATGCATTTGATGTCGATTACAACATAAATTTACATTAGGGTAAATTTACGAAACAACTCAAAGATCTGATCAATGTACAAGAACTCGTCAGAAACACACATAATTTTTGTGAAAAGTTAGATTCAAAGCAGCACACGGTAATTCAGTATATGATGTATCTGTTTTAAAGCAACCATTGGAATGACAAACGTTTACATTGATATGAAATCATTCATACGTTTGAAAGGAATTAACAGATGTTGCAAATTGTAGAAATTAAAAGTACCCGCTAAAGACGGACGTTCTTCTGACTTGTTGATTAATCTAACTCACATTTTTTTTAAGTGTAATGTATTAACTAATTATCTTTATGCCTCTTTACATGGCTGGCAATGCATATTATTTAAGTCACTTTTACTTAGATCCCGAAGGAGCAGTTGCTTGCACAAATATCAATCAACTGTGGGAACAAACTTAAATGAACAAAATTTAATTAAAATATGCTAAATTGAAAGAATTGTTAACCGAACAGTCTACCTACACCTTACACAAGCAAGCGAGAAAAATTCTCCTGTAGAGGGGTGTATGTTACTACAAGTACGACAAGCGCCAAGCAGACATTGTTGACATGCAAATCATATCAAACATCCAACGATGGGTAGGAATACATCTTGACAGTGATAAATGTTGTTTGTTTTTTAAATATACCAGGAATGAAGGAGTAAAACCTAAAAAAGGAGATGATATACACGACGCTTTCAATGATATCTTTATTCAAGGAAAGTCTGAACATATACAGTTTAACGAGGAGTAAGAGTTTTACGACCAAAGAGTCGAGGATTTAATGTACAAGGAAAAACAAATTGAGTACTTTTCAACTTACTCGGTCAAAAAGACATAAGTATTGCAAAGGTTTATCAGAACACTCAAAACTTGAATGTTGCGGTATTTCATACTGGCATTTGATATCCAAAACCTTTACCAGTGTTAGCAAAATTTCACGTCTACTTCCCTGATGCGAAGGCTTCTGTATGAATGTAAGTATTTTATATGTGTATTATCTGCTTGATGAAAATGCACACAAATCGAATAACAACGACATAGTTTTGAAACAATTTAATTTGATCAGTAACAATTTCAAAACTCCACCACGGCATGTCAGAGAAACATCAAGGGAAATTAACCCCGAATACTTGCTAAATAATGGGTCAGAAAAACATAAAACTGTACGGCAAGAGTTTTGGGGAACCTATATAAAATATTACCTAATCTATTGATATTTTATAATATTCACCATTATTATCTCTATGAATATCTCTTGCACAATATTTTTTTACAAAGCCTGATCTGCCATTGTTTCCAACATTTTTGAATAGTCTCGCGCATTTTATTTTATAGTTTGTTATGCAGTAGCAACACTTATGATATTTTGATCGTCAAAACTACTAGCCAAATTTACAGTATCTTTAATTCTTGCTTGAAGTCGGGGATCTAACTTCGAAAGTTCGTCAAATTCATATCCAGGATCATCAAGTTCTTTCAGTTCAAACTCTGTATCATCTTCAGTCATTTTTAAGCATTTAAATAGCATAGAAAGTATATAAATTGCATTTGGAAAAAGAATTGGGATTTATCAAAGACAAAAATAGAGAATTTATTATGTAACTGTACCAGGAACAGTACTTGAAACTGAAGAGTGCAAATATGAATTGAACATAGCAATAGCAATGGAACATACAATCAGACAAACAGTAAGATCTTGACTGACAAATGAGTTAGAAAATAACGTTCTGACATCGCTTGCAGTCACCAAGCTCGTATCCATACCAAACGTAGATATATCTCATATCATCGAAAGATTGCTTTTACAGCAATCATGTAATAATGACTGTTATCTACCTATGTGCTTACGACATCATTCATAAGTTTGGTGACAGTATGTATAGTTCAAAGAAAAGAGAGTCAATGGACATGAGTTGATAGCGCATGTCATTATACTACTTCAAACTTGAGACCTACGTATATTCCTTGGTTACAGAGGCTGTAGCACACACTATATAGGCTACTTATATTTGCTTTCACACAAGGAGCCGTGGGGACAAAGTCGTTAGAGTGCCTGATTCATGACCAGAAGAGTGCAAGTTGGAATCATACACAGACCACGGCCGGATCAATTGTACTGTGCAATTTTCGAAAACGAGAGCTATCCAGATTATCAAAGTATACGTGTGTTATAGCTCCATTTGGGAATTTCCACTGTTATAGGATACATTGAGTTACACCATACTTGTTCTATTTAAAATGCAGTTTCACATTATTCTTTCAACGTTATAATGTCAATGTATACTCATAATGTCCAAAAATAAAAAGCTCTTGGATGGGCGTCCCTAGTACTATAAAAAGTAACGGTTCTTAAGAAAATCTGTTTTGTTAGACAATGCGCATAAGGAGAACTTGCATCTTGCAGTAATGTACCTTCCTTTTGTTTATTTTACCGGTAGTTTAAATAACTCAAACATAGATTCTCATATGTCTGTTTATTTAAGCAGATTTACTCACAAATACTCTGAAGGCCACTACATTAGTGGCGAGGTTCCCTTAGCGTGGTTTTTACTTTCTATTTGATAGAGATAGGTCTATTATATTCAGTGCAAACGAATATCAAAAGGTTATGAGTTATCCATCGGTAAGAGGTCAAGATATCCTGAAATGTAGATTTATACGATTTGACACACGTTTAAAGTGAAAATGAAACTTGTATAATAATATCTGAGCCATAGTGGTGAACAGGTCATCCTCTAATAACGGTCGGACTTCAATGAATCAGCATGAAGAGAATCAGGTTAGTATGTAGATTTTCAACTATAATTCAAGCAAATACAGTCAGTGGAGATATGATAATGGGTAGAAAGGAAAAGTCAATCAGCATGTTACTTGTTTTGGCCTCTAGTCTAGTACATTAGTGGTGAGGTTCCCTTAGCGTGATACCTGTGGTTTTTAGTTCTTCCTTGTCAACATATATAACTATTCATAATATATTCAGTACAACTGGATATCAAGCAGGACTTAGTTTACTATTGGTAAAAGGGCGGTATAACCAGGAATATGGAGTTTTGTATGAGTTGACACACATTTAAAGTGAAAATGAAACTTACAGTGGAATAATATTATTGTCATGATGGCGAAAAATTCATCCTCTAGTTGACGGTTAGGCTTCAATGAATCAGCATGAAGAGAATCAGGTTAGTGTGGAAGTTTTCAACTGTCATCAAGCAAATACAGTCAGTGGAGATATGATAATGGGTAGAATGGAAAAGTAAATTATTACATTACATGGTTTGGCCATGTAATGTAATAGAATTATCAGTAATCATTGTTAGGTGAATTCGGGTTCAGGTTGTATGCTAACAATTTAGATACGGATTATGACAAGGTTAAATACCGTGGGAATGCTGTATGCGAATACTTGCTGAAATAAGAGCAAAATATTTGTTAAGTGAACACGTATTTTGAATATGGATTCATTGTGTGAACAATAAGAAAACATTTAGTGTCATCATATTTGCTATTAATATTATTATTCTCATCATCACTTTCTTTTGTTGACGCGACTGCATTTCTAGTAATTTTGCTTTTTATTGATGTAGATATTTCAAGAAAAATAACACCGCTCCTGGTCGGTTTCAGGCTGCCATTGCCCGAATATTTAGCAGTCCTCATTAATATAAAATTCCATAAATCAATTATACGAATCTTGAAATTACATCATTCGATGCATTCTCCCACTATCTTCAACTGCATGTTGCTTAGGAATTCAGTACGTTCGCTTGTACAAATGCTGGTCAGAACATATAATTCAAGGTCAATAGAGGGAAGGAAATGATGTCACCCTGCCAAATGGATGTTAAGGTAACCGATATTCAATATTCAATTTGCTCAGAAACGTTTCATTGAGGTACAATTGACCAGATATTTGGGATACGGTGCGATTTATTAATGTCACATCGCATATATTTACCGACCTTCGTCTGGGCATCAAAGGTAAATTTTTAGTGGCAATTGTCATTATAATTGTCTACATGCACAAATTTTAATTGACATTACTTTATGGATTAGGCATATTTATTCTTTTCTTTGACACAGACTTACAGAATGATGGATCTTATAGATGACCAATGACTTCTTTACCGGTGTTTCACTTTCGTTACAGTCATATTACTATAGAAGTCGTCCTTATGTATATAGAGGATATCTACATTTGTTTTAGTAGATATAAGGAAATATTTCACGAGTGAAGTGGAAACAATGTATTGTCACTAGTGGCAAAGTCACGAATAACACTAAAAATATGTTTCTACTTCGCGAGTTCTATTTCACGAGTGAAGTGGAAACATTGTACTTTCACTAGGGGCGATTTGCATGGATTTGTTTTTCCATTCTGTGACAATGCTATTAACGGCCGCATTGCTACATTGATTAAAAAAGAAGCTCCAAGAATTTGCAATAATTTAGGAAAGTAACTTTTAACAAATTTAGCTCCTACATATGATGCTTCAAATTGTGTATTTTATCAAATTAATTAATATTTTCAAATGAAAATTACGAAGATGAAGAGAGTTTTAATTTTGTTAATATATTATTTGCGTCAATTGATACAGTGAAATATTGTTGAAATGTAGGTAAAAAAGAATCTTCACAGAGCGGCTGTATCCAACAAAGCGTAACATCTTTAAACAAAATAATTTTATGATTGTGAGTTGACCCATACGGATTTTAAAAACTTTTCTTTATTTTGTTTTTTTCTGAATTCAGACGTGAACTGTGTTGCCTTGGCAAGCTTACAATCTATTTTGTTGACAGACGCTGCACCTAAATTTTGATCGTCACTTAATTTCGGTTTGGTCGGTTTGTAATTAACACTAATATATTCCCAATTTCTCCGTCATTTTCAAACATAATTATGAGTGTGATGAGAGTTAACATAGCTACATAAGTAATTTTAGCAATATATATACTTAAGAGTTTTAAAAAAAAAAAAAAAAAAAAAAAAAATCTTATACCCTCCGTCGTAGAGTGTGACAGGTACTTTATGGGTGACTCTGAATGGCAAATAGAAACAGGTCATTTATATTCCACTGAAAATTTGCACGATTCATGTCCAAAACTAACTGGAGCCGCGGTAGCTCAGTGATTAGCGTGCCGGACTCACGACCGAAAGGGTGAGGGTTCGAATCTTACCATCGGATCGTCCTTGGGCAAGGCACTTTACTCCAATTGCCTCGGCACTACATAACCTACTTGTGTTCTTGTGCCGTAAAACACCAAACCAAAACCTAAACTAACTTAAAGTAAGCTTTTAAATAAATTAATAATTGAAACCTACTTTTTGTTTGTACGGAGTTCGTTTTTATTCATTTTTGTATGATACCTGATTGCTTACATAAATGTACTGACATATTTTAAGATCTGTAATACAATTTAAGATCTGTTTATAATGCGAGAGAGAGAGAGAGAGAGAGAGGAGGGAGCGAGTGAGAGAAGGAGAAGAGGAAGAAAAATGTAATAGGCCTAAGTATGGAAATATAAGTCAATACACAAAAAACAGATATATTTCCTAAATGGGAAAAGAATGTACAAGTAGTTCCAAAAGTGATATCGCCACAGTAGCGATAAAAGTGGTAACGCCAATGTGACGATATAATTTTTCTCCAATGGATACATTTATATTTCTCATTATGACCTATATAATAAAAGCACATCTATACTGATATCAATAACCGCTTAACCCGAACTTTGGAATGAAATACAATGCAACCTTCCGAAATTAGTCATTTATGGGATAGAATAATATGACTGCTCAATGGAAACGGCTGTCAGACGAAGTGGAGGTGGGTGTCAGAGATTATAATAAGAGGCTGAATAAAAGGGGTGGATGATAAGCAGGAAGACTGATTTGGCAGGTTAAACTTAAAATGTTACAGTTGCATCTGATGTAAAGTAATTTGATATTTCCATGCATTTTGACAACCAACTAGAATTATTATTCGACGATGAAGTTAATATTTATGTAGATTTTATGCCCAAGTTCGAACTAAAATTTGCTTAACGGTTCATTTACGTGTTGAATCTGGAGGTCTGAGACTCCACACATATCTTCCAATTCACCTGTATTACACCATTATTTGCTTAAGAGTTAGTTGATCTTTAATCTTTAATCTTTACGTAACATATCAAGGTATAGTTTTGCCTTTCCACAATGAGAAGTGACTTGACAAAACTTTAATTCGGGTAAAACGTCATCACAAGCCGGAGTATCACAAACCATATTTATGACTGCAAGGACAAGGTCACATAAAGGACTTTTACGTTTCTGATATCTAACTTTTCACCATAAGATATAATTTAATAAATCTCTACCAAGATATACATCACTAGTATTCGATGTGTTGTATATCAATGCAGATGCCCATCCGCGTGGGTCAAGGTCAAACTAAGGTCGAATAAAAATTTGAAAATAAATGTAACGCCTAGAGCAGCATGAACACTGATAGCGTTGACCCTAGTGCAATCTATAATATTATCCTGAGTGTTGTAGATTGTACAAGGACCAGGAACAACCTAACTCTCAAAACGATCGACATTAACGGCCTCTTCACATTCAGTTTAGCCGATACATTTTTCGGGTGAGAAATATCCTTTAGTTATCGGGGAGTATGTTGTAATACACGTTCGGACGTGCGTGCGTAATGTGGCACAACAACTCATACGCTGACCCAGAGACTTAAAACGTTGGGATATGATAAGGTATGGTCAACACACACTCGTATTAAAATTTCGTTCCACCCTGAGCTTGGGGTGGGGAGACTTTTGCATCCTTATAATTCTATACAAAATGTGTGATAATTTCAAGTGTTTCGTTTGTTGATTAATCCCTCCTACACTGTTCACGAAAGAGACTTCAAACCTTGGGATGTGATTAGGGGTGGTCTGTAGTTGTTCACAACAGTTTTAAAATTTTAATCTTTCCCTTGGAGGCGGATACACTTTTCATGTACTGAATATCATTCTGTATAACTCTGTAGTAGTTTCAGATGTTTCGATTGTCACTCAACTCCTCCTACAGCTTTCAAGATAGATTTATACCTTGGGATATATTGGGGTTGGTCTGTAGATATGCACCACAGTTTAATTGTTTTGAAACAGACCCTGTGAGAGGGGTTAGGGGTGGGGCGATTCTATTACATAAGTTTAAATAAATTTCAAATTATGAGGCTAATGTATCTGAGAATCGGTGTTTGGAATTACCGCCCCAAGTGTCGACATATGTGAGAGGAACGATTGAATTGGGCTCTTGGGTCATGCCCTTGGGACATAGAGTTTTGGCCCCTTCGTAGCAGTTTAAATAATATTAAGATCCCCACACTATATTTATATGTATACTTACTGGACGTGACAAACCAAATTAAGATATCCAACTGTTTTTGGCCCAGGGCCTGTTCTTATCCCAGGGACTTAGCCCCTGGGTGAAAATAGATACACTATTGGGATCCCCATCCGAGAACCATATATACATACTTACTGGATAATGAAAAGACAAATATATACACGTGACTTATATTGGTCAAGTGGTCCATCCTTAATCCTTAGGTACTGAACCTCTAGGTCATAACTTGGAAACTTTCAAGAGCTCCGCCTATATCTCCATATAAACTTACTGGACACGAAGAGACCAATTAAGATTTGCACATAAAATTGGCTAATGGGTCTATTCTAACTCTCGAGGACTTGACTGACTCGACGTCAGCGGGCACAGATTATTTGTTTGCATGCGGGGGGGGGGGGGGGAGGGGGTTGCTATGTTTGAGAATGCGAGGATATGTGTTTTTATAAAGATTCTACTTTGAAAAATTAAACCATCATTTTTTCTTACTGCAGAACAATCTAAGATATCTGGGTGAAATATAAAGGTGATGCAAAGTTCAATTAATAACTCAGATAATTTGTGTATAAGCTTAATTGGGGTATTTATGCTGAAACTTTAAGGTTGAACTTGATAAATGGACACGACAATGAAACTCAACCTTTATCTGAAGCGTTTTGGTCAAATATACAGTGTAAGGTTTCAAAATTATACCAAACTGTTTCCTCAAACGTTTGTAGAACGAATATCTAACTCTGACTAACATTTCGTAATTACAACATACTAGAACAGTGATGAGGACAAAGTTAGCGTCAGAGACTTAACGTAATTTTTCTGGCGGTTCTTCGTTCCCATATATATATATACTCTAATACCCTTTGAGGCAGAGAGATAAAACTTGGTTACTTTCATTTCTGCCTATTAACTCTACAACTCTATCGCATGGATCACAGCCAGATTTCATCATTAGATACATATGGTGACATCACGACAATAGGCGGGGACAAAATTTCAGTGAATTTGCTTCCTATTGTCTACTTTCATTTTGAGCCACCAAACCGAAAGCAAAAAAAAAACAACCTATTGTATGACTCTGAATCTGTTGTCCCTTATGTGTCCGTCGCCAGTCCATATTACAAACTCATAGGTTTTGTTTTTAACCTGCTTTTAAAAACAATACGTTAAATCGTAATCGACAGACCTTGAACGAGTTTAATATTGAACTTTATTCACGCATACAAATCTGGCGGTATTTTATCTGATTGATCGAATGTGTTAACACTCAAGAGCTTTATTTCTGAACAGATCATAAGACAGTCATCCTTCGAACAAGCTCCATAACATGGCAATCTTGGAATGTATACGTGCTTCACTAGATCCATGACCATTCCATAAATGCCATGTTATCCCACTGTTTTAAAAATAAAATTAGGACAGCTAGGTCTGACATTGCATTGCTAGTTAAATATAGGATTTATTCTGGACCATATAGATATAAACTGGTTAATCAAAAGAGAGAAATATGCAGTTAAGTGTAATAAATGGTATTTTTGTTGTTTGCAGCGCTGGACGTTTGGCACGTGCAGACTATTATCTAATTGCTGTAAGCTTATTTCTTCTGATATGTCTAAGAGCAAAAGGTTTGTATACATGCTTTTATTTATTTTTTTATACATGCATCCATATTTATTCTCTAATCAGCCTGATGATTCAGGGGACTGCTCCATAAAGTAAAACTGGCTAACTTTCCCTCCTATGAACGACCTCAGAGAGAGAGAGAGAGAGAGAGAGAGAGAGAGAGAGAGAGAGAGAGAGAGAGAGAGAGAGAGTTCTCAGTGGGAATCTAAATGCCTTCTTGATATAGTTGTTTACTAAAAGGCCTTTACTATCATCCAATTTTGAAATTTAAAATAGACGGTTCTAGACTGGTTTTATTATAGTAATTTGCATATGAACGAGAAAAATAAAATAAAGTAGAAAAGGCATTTAAAGGATGTAAAACCGATCCTTCGTTTACCTTACCCAATACATGTACTAATGCTTACAATGATTCTGGATCCAGTACTGTCTCTAAAATGCAAGCTAATATGAGGCAAATTTAAATTAAATAAACTACTTTTAAGCGAGGTCCTTGCCAAACTGGTAGGTGCTCTCTGTTTTAAATTGTGTCCACACGGCTCCGTAATATGCGTTTTCTTCCACTTCTCCTTTGCTTATTAGATAGATGCTTTGAAAAAGTATCTCTTCGTGGGGTCTCTGGAAAACTTTTTTTTTTTTTTCATTTTTTTCTTAACTTGCGGCCGCACATATTTACAAAACAAGCAATTATTTCTTCTTCTTGCAACTTAATTATATAGAGTATGTGACGTTAATAAGCATACTCGATGTTGACACTTTTGAGCGTGCTAGCAATTTGTAATACCCTCCTTTGAAAGCGAGCGGTATTTAAGATTTAATCCGTCCAACTATGCTAGTGTGCTTGCAAAGCATTGTCAATAATACAATACAACTGAGCATGCCCACTTAACTGTAGGTGCTAAACATAATGTGTGCTAGTCAAGCTTATTTTTATGGGTCAGCTGTAAATGTGTAAATGTTCGCTGTTGATAAAATCATGTTTACTGCGTAACTCGAGATAATAGTTTCAAGTTATTGTTGTATCATTTTTGGATGTAATTTATAAAACCTTGGCAGCGTAGCGCTTGGATCCACAGGAGATATTGAATGTTCGTACCATGCTTTAACGGCATCATTCTGCTATGAAATGATAAATGGGAAATATCTGCTTATAAACAAACTATTTGAATTACATTTTTGTAATAAAAAAAAAACAACAACAGAAAGAAATGATTGTACATGAAACCTTATGAAGTTTTAAAATGTTTTGCGACCTGTAGTAAATCAGCCGAATTGTCTTCCTGCATCATATTGCAGACATGATCTCCACAGAGAGTAATATTGCAGAAAGATTAATTTAACAACCGACACTTTTGCTTATACTTATAGTGAGAATAATATACTATCTTCAACTGCTACAAATGTTAAGGATTTTTAATACTTACAATGAAAACACTTTAAAGACATGAACTGACAGGGTATCATTTAATATATGTTTCTATGTAGTTGTTCTTATTTGGGACGCACATATGCAGAACCAAGTGTAACTGTATTCAAAGCAGCCTATGTTTTATTTGAATTTATTCTTAGTAATGAAAATATAAACAATATTGCAAGAAAGTTAAATATACCCTGACATTTTAACAGCGATCACCCTTAAATTAGTTTCTGATTCGTTTATAATACTTGAACGGGATATGCGACGCTTCTTCGTGGCTTTCCTAATCTGTACCATAGCAAAGATAGGCAATTCGATTAATGAGTGTTCGGCTTGCGCACATATCTATACTCAAGTATTGTTGTTTTCTATGAAAGGACTAACGATATAAGTTTTCTGATGGCGTGCAATGAATATAAAATTTCTGCGATTAACTTTCTTCCTTAAAACGTCTGTTTCATACGTGAAAGTGCACACGTTTTAATCAAAATAATCACACGTATAAACGTTTTATATTCTTGTGATCATTGATATTTTATATGGTTGGCTTTACTTTGCAAATGATATTCGCCGTAATACCATTGAAAATGATGTCTTATTAGTTCTAAGAAACACTTGTTGATAACCTGAATATTATGATGATAATCTGTTGGGTATGTCCATTCAGTCTCTGTTGTTTGTAGTAATGAACCGAATAAGAGCACACATCTTGAGGAGTAATACACACTATATCTCAAATATATTGCTTTTTCTGTTCGTAGCCATTATTTACCCTTGACATGTTGGGTCTGTTCCATGATAGCATATGATTAGTCTTGGTTGTTACTTTCATAGTGAGAAGTACTGGACTACACATGTTATTATTGTGATTAGTTTAATAAGTGCATTCACTCCATACTAAGTTGCATATATGAATGTATACATATTGATAAAAACTAATTACCCCTGCGCAAGAACATTTATGGGCAAATTATTAGGCTGGGTCCCAAAATAAAAAGGGGATTTGAATTTGGAACAAAGGGGACCAATCAATCCCAAGCTTGGGGGTTAGGTGATACAGACAGCCAATGATTTTGTACTATTCCTGCACTATTGGAGCTTGGAGTCACTTTGAGCGCACTGCTGTTGGGAATTCAGCTGTACTAACTGCATTACGAAATTTATCAGAAAAAAAATATTCCACATCTTAACTCAAGTCTGTGTTTTTACATAGTTTGTTTTATTCTAAACTTAATTCGACTTTTTGACATGTACCAGGTCTTCCATTTACTCATAAGAGTTTAATAGAATAATTAGTATAATATAAATCACTTCTATTGAACCCATTGACAAACAATTGTCTGTTGTCATTTATATATCATGCTAAAAAATATTATATTGCATTTATTTTGTATATCTATATATCTATCTAATATTATCATACAGCTTGGAGAATTTTTAAATCGAACTCTCCGGAGATTCGAACCTGGATCCATGGGTTACGACACCCATCGCCTTGTCTGTGCGCACCAACCCCTATACTCCCTCGACCATGTACACGTCATCAAACAATGATACTACAAAGTCGCTGGTATAGGCATTCGTGCGTAGCAGACACATGCACATGTCGACCCAATAATTAATTCTCATCTATGTACACAGTCATTCCGGATTCCTCCGACAGAAATCAAGGTATATAGAGGTTATTATAGAGAATTAGATATCTACACCAAACAGAGCGGAAAGTGCTATCCCTGGATCCTACAGGAAAATGCTTGATAACATTAAGTGAATTTTTTTAATACATAGAAATAATATTATCATACAGGTTAGAGAATATTTAAATCGTACTCTACGGAGACTCGAACCCGAGTTCGCGACTTGCATCACCCATAGCCTTACCTGCACGCACCAACCCTCATACACCCTCGACAAAGCACAGATTAAAAAAATGACGCTACAATGTCGCTGGAATAGGCATTCGTGCGTAGCTGACATACCCGCATATTTGTAATTCTCTCTCTCTCTCTCTCTCTCTCTCTCTCTCTCTCTCTCTATATATATATATATATATATATATATATATATATATATATATATATATATATATATATATATATATATACATATATATATATAATTGTTCTCCTGATAGGAGCGACTGATGGAAGAGTTGAAGTTTGTGAGTTTGAGGACGCCAATTTGATCTTCCCTAATACACCAGTCGACTATGTCAGTGATATCAGGGCTAAGACATGGAACAAGGAAAATGGCATTCTTCTTGCCTCTTGGATGGCACTAACAAATTTTGTGACCAGTACCTCATATGACGGCAGATTGATGGCAATTGGGGAGAACAGCATCAAGATTAGAAATGCCACAAGATCTGACGCTGGGACGTACACAATAGTTTTAACTAGTGGGTCAACGCAGAACTTCATAGAGTTCTTGGTGGATCTTGAAGTATTAGGTAATATATTTACAATGATCCACATAGTCAATTCGTTTGCCAGTGAAGTGAATGATGGAGGAGAAAGAAATGTCGGAAAATAAGTATGACCATAAAGTTGTTCCTTTCTTCTTATTCCTTATTTAATAAGAAAAAAAGGAAATATTTTCGTGTTACTTATTGAGTATAAATAAGGAAACAGGTAATGATTCCTTATTCCCTATTCGGAACGAATAAGGAAAAAGGAAATAGTTGTATTATTCCTTATTTAGTCTAAAAAAGGAAAAAGGAAATGTTTCTGTATTCCCCATTCTAACCAAAAAAGTAGAAAGGAAATAGTTCCTTGTTCCTTACTGGGTCTGAATAAGAATAAAAAAAACTGTTTACGTATGCCCCGGTAGGAGCAGATAAGGAATAAAGAAATAATTCCTGATTCGTTATTCGTTTTGAACATGGAAAACGAAAATACTTTTTTTTCCTTATTAAATCTGAAACGGAAATAGATCTGAAGTCCTTTTTCTCTTCTCTGAATAAGAAAACTGCATAATAGTTTCTTATTTTAAACCAATAAGGAAAAAGGAAATAGTTTCTTATTACTTTCCCAGTTTGAATAAGGAAAACTATAGCGTTCCCGACCAGATAAGGAATAAGGAAATCATTCCTTATTCTTTATTCGGTTTATACCAGGAGAAAGAACATATTTTATTATTCCTCATACAATCTAAAAAAAGAAAGGAGAGAAACAATTCAAATTTTTGTTTTTCTGCTCAGAACAAAGAAACAAATAGTATTTTCTTAATCAGACCAAATTAGCAAACAGGAAATAGTCCCTTATGTCTTAAGCAAAGAGAGTTATCTTTCCCTGCTCACGAAAACGTAAATAAAATAGTTCGAGATTGGGACCCAAAACGAGCAAGGAAATAGTTTTTATTCGTTATACGGTTTTAATATTCTTTATTCCTTATTTGATTTAAATACGAAAGGGGAAAATAATTTCCAGTCTTGTTTTTCTGTTGTGATAAAGGAAAAATATAGTTTTTCTCATTCAGACCCAATAAGCAAAAATAAAATATTTACGTTTTATATATTCTGTTTAAACCTGGAAATATTTGTTATTCCGTAGTCGATCTAAGTAACAAAGGAGAGAAATAAATCCGATAAGGAACAAGGAAATATTTACTTATTCCTTATTCGGTTTGAACCAGGAATACGTAAACATATTCTTATACCTTATTCAATCTAAATAAGAAAGGGCATCAATAACTCCATTACTTGCTTTTCTGCTTTGAATATTTCCTTATTTTTTACCCAGTAAGAAACCAGGAAATAATTCCGTATTGTTTATTTCGTTTTAACATATAAAAGGTTAGATTTTCTTATGGCTTACTTGATCTAAAGAAGAAAAGGAGAGAAACAATTCCAAGTCTCGTTTTTCTCGTTTACACCTCAATGAAATTAAACCTACAAATGGTTAATCCTTAAATACATCCATAATTACATGCATACATACATGCATATATGAATGCATACGTACGTACGTATGTGCGTGTATGCATACATTCATACATGCATATAACTTCTAAAAGACGCAGGAGACATTGTTCTTCAGAATTAATATCTGTACACAATTTGACAATTTACGCTCAAACTTTTAAAGAAGGAAAAATAGAATAAATCCTATCCATGCTCACACTCGACCAAGTCATCATATAAACACTACTATCTATAATAAAATCATTTTCATTAAATAGTTTCCTTTTTATTTGTCATTCTATGGCACATATTTCTTTTTTATTCCGTTTCGGGACAGAAATGTAAAACTACAGATTGTATTACCCTTTTAATGGCTATACTAAATTAGGAGGAAGGAAACTTTTGTATTTTCCTTTTACAAGCCCAATAAGAAATAAGGTACTATTTTCTTTCTCTTTATTCGGTTAGGATAATAAAATATTCCGGTTTTCCTTGTTGGGAACAGAGACACAAGACATATCTATATCTTTTCTTATTTAAAACGAAATATGTTCCTTTTATTCGTTCAAACCGAATAAGTAACAACTATTTCATTGTCCGAATCAGGATTGTTTTTTGTTTGTTTGTTTGTTTGTTTTTTTTTTTTTTTGTTGAGCAGACAAACAGGACTTTGAAAGGTTTCTTTCTTTTCTTCATTAGACCTAAAAAGGAACGAGGAAAATTGTATCTTACCTGGTTAAAACCAAATAAGAATGGGGGATCTATTTTCTTTATCCGTAATGGGTCTGAATAAGAAAATATTATTTTCTTTCCTTATTCAAAGGAGAGACACACGGCTAAAATTATTTGTATCGTCTCTTATTTAAATCGAATAAGGAATAAAGAAATATTTATTTTTACTTAGTTTAAATCGAATTGGGAAATAATACATTTTTATCTATAATCGCAGAGACACACGACTGGGAATTATTTCTCTTCTTTTTATTCAAATCAAATAAATAATGAGATATTTGCTTTCTCTGGCTTAAACATGAAAAGGAATATTCAGACTGAGTAAGTAATTAGGAAATATTTCATTTTCTCCAAACTGAATAAAAAAAAAGAAGAAAAAAACAAACCGGAAATATCTCTATGGTTATGGAATAACTCAGCAACAGGTCAGCGGAACGAGACTTCTTTGAAGGGTTTACTTGGAAATATTTAGAAGCATACTTTTTGATTAACGCAAAAAGATGATAAAACATAAATTCTCACTTAAAGGGAAGGTAATTATGTATGTTCATGTTTAATATTAAAAAACAGCCTATATGTTTTAAAGTGAATACTTGCCAAGGAATCTGCAATTAAAGCCCACATTTCGTAGAGCAGTTAATTAATAAAAAGTAGTGGATTGTAATGAAGAAAAATGTTAGAAGTATTATGCCTTTTCTTGCGTCTACACTAGTCGTCAATTTCCACACGATGACATACTTATCACAACCGAAGCACATTTTTTCTGCTTTTTGAACGATCGTCAGTATTTAACTTTATAGCCGTGGGATGTGTGCTAATTCTTAGTTATGCAAATAAACCTTATATATATATATATATATATATATATATATATATATATATATATATATATATATATATATATACTGGAACGTGAGTACTGAGCTATCTAGCTTATACTTTGTCGTTATAATACAAAAAAATATACTGGAACGTGAGTACTGAGCTATCTAGCTTATACTTTGTCGTTATAATACAATGTAATAACACATAATTACGTCACAAATGGTGTTAAGAGGTCATGCAAAATAAAGAAATAAAATCAATGCATTTATATTGAAGAAACATTTAAAAAAAAAACATTTGTCGTGTGAGCGAGAAAAAGATTTAAATTATTCAATAATTTCATAAATATTAGTTGAAAATAACACATTATATATATCACATGACAAAAAATACTGACTTCATCGCTTGGCAAGGCTCAGAAAAGATAGATATTATCCAACTTGTTTTATACATCGCCTGTGAAAAAAAGCACTCGTGGAAGATCCTCTCTCTCTCTCTCTCTCTCTCTCTCTCTCTCTCTCTCTCTCTCTCTCTCTCTCTCTCTCTTGTTTTGATATAATAGATTTTAAAAAAGCTCCAGTAATTACGGCATTTTGTTTGTAGAATGGCATTGATTCTCATGTCAAGGTTTAGTGGTCACAAAAAAGTAATGGTATCTGTGATATCCAAATGCTATTTGAGTTTTGTATTTATGCTACAGGGAATGCAGTTTTATTATGTTATCAATAATTTGAATGGACTACAGCAAAATAAAGATTAACTTATTCAAAGAATATTAAATAAAATAAGTTTACCGTTTATACTTCAACTATCTCTTTCTCTAATGTCAATAAATTGAAGTTAATAAGCAAAAGTAGATGTTTCTTGGATAAGGCAATGTTATAAACAAAGGTCGACGAGATAAACAAAAAGACTGTAGATTTAAAAGTATATCTTTTGGAGGCTCTCTTTTATTCTTGTCCACTGCGATGTTCATTTTTAATCACAGTTTCACCATCATACCAGTGTGTCCCCAATATAACTCGCGAAGGAGACTCATTGATGGTAGAACTTCCTTCAGAGTGTTGTGGAATACCCACTTTGACACCAAGATGGATAAATCGCACTCAGAACCTAATCCACGTGAGTAATTTTGGATTTACTTGCCACTCCTAATTCTATTTTATTGTGCACATTATCAAGATATTACTAAAATGTATAAGATTGGACCTGTTCATAAATAGGACATCACTGTCTGATAGGTTCCAATTACACATGCTTTCTTCAAACCTGAAATCTAAATTTGGGACCTGTAATTGGTCGCTGTAAGTTGAATCAACATTTCGTTCAACCGTATTGTAAAGTTGCTTCGACGCTATTTCGGATTAGGGTTTACAATGCGTGGTTTCCTGATGATTTTAAGTTTTGTGAGACTCTTGTATACTGCCACAGAAAAGCGTACACACTCTCTTAACCTGCATTGTGACCGAGTAGGTTATGATATGATATTAGCCATAGTGTTGAAGTAAGAGTCTATTTCATAGAATTATCTCATTTCCAGGGCAATATCAACGTCCTTATCCTTGATTCAGATGTGGGGCAAGAAATATACATTCCTGTGCTGTAGGGGAATCAAGACGCTGCTTCCAGGGAGATGATAAACATCTTTGTGCAAATTACACGAGAGAGGACATCGAAGGTGTAGCTGAGGATTAAAATACTCGGAGGAAAAATAACTATTGAGATAGAATTTTGTTTGCACAGAATATAATCGCGTATAAATCTTCAAACATACGGATATTATATATCGTTTATTGTCGTTAGAACCAGATGAGGAAGAGAATAAAACTATTCTCCATTACAAGTCAAATGAATTATGATGATCCTAGTCAATTGTAATGTACCTCTGAATCAGGATTATTCAAAAGTCCGAGCAATGGCAGCTTTGCAGAGTAACCGAGTATCAAAACAGATTCTTGGATAATTTGAAATGACAGTGATGCAGCAGAGTAAGCAGAAAGCATATATCTATATCGTCAGAGGTGTTTACTTGCTCTGTAATGCTAGACACTACGTTAGACCCTAAAATACTATTTAGTATCAACACGCATAGGTGACAGTACACGCCGGCCCAGGTTTAGCATTATCCGACATTGAGCCTTCTGCAATGTAGACGGTAAATATTTTGATGGGTTAAGACGACGCTGGAGGCCCATTTCTAAGTTGTGAATATTTTTGATTCCTAAATATTTATATTTATGTTTATATTTGGTGACAAGTAGTTCATACGCTAATTGATGGGCTCGCGGAGCTTATCTAAACTGAGTTATTTATGTATGTATGTTTTTTTTAATTTTTATTAAATAACAATTATATCTTAACTTTCAGAATTCTGGGCTACAAATGAAAGCATGTCTGAGGGAGTAATACAAATACTAATACCACTTGGAATCATCTCTACGTTGTTGGCAGTGATCGTTAGTTTGGCTTGTTATTTGAGAAGGAAAATGAACAGGAATCAGCCCAGATTAGCTAGTAAGAACACGAGTAGTTTCTGAAAGATTGGATTAAACTAAGACATTATACTGGAGTGATCACTATTGTAGCCTTTAATACACAACGATTGTTTTTTCACAGTTATTCTTATTTGTCATTTGTAGCAGAACCAATTTAATACAAGGAAAAAAAAGTTCAGAATAGGCGGTATATAGAAGTAGAAGGATTCATTGATATTCAGTATCTTACACGTGTTTTCTCCAGAAACCATTTATACTGCACAATTTTGTCGTCTAATTACAACCACGTTGAGAAACATTACAGATCAAATATACGTTTTAATTTTATGTTAACCGGTTAGTGCTTGTATAAACTATATAATCCAATTATCCGCCTAAATTGCGTATTATCTGTTTCTGTGTCAATCATCATTAAAGAATCTGAAATATTGGGTAGTTACAAAACGGTTTCAGGATTAAAACTAACGGTTTGAGAAGAAGGGCTAATACCATTTATCAAGAGTGACATAATTAGTTTTAGCCCCTAAAACAGTTTCAACGAGTAAACATCGGAGTATACATCTATTTTCGTTGCACAGATCTCGAAGTGGATTTTGAATAAAAGGAACTGTGCTTTAAAGCTTTCTGCAATCAGAACTATATATTTTGTTTTAGAATTGGGATATAGAGGAGTGATAATGTATTCTATATTTAATTCTTAACATGTGTAAAATGATTTGGTGCCGTTTGTAAAAGGAAAATAGTTTACCTATGATTCAGATTTGAGAGATTTTAATGTAGCATGTAATTCTCTTGCATTCAAAACAGACATGGGTTTTAGGGACAACAATATTATTGAAGGTATTTCCTGCATCATTGGTGCGCTTTAATCATCATTGAAGAGTATAAAGTTTCTGTAAAAATGCTTGCATGGAAATACAAACCTTAAGCGTTCAGAAACGTCTTGAAGAAAATCCTGTTGAAAACGGCCAAATGTTTTATGCTTTTCCGCTAATAGACGTTAATGTTGTACTGAAGCCATTGTAAGCCTGTCAGTTTTTCTATCTGGTAGTCCATCTTAAGCTTTCATTCTGCAACCATCATTAATCATTATTAGGAATCATTTATCTTGATCAAATTGTTGAAAAAATAGCTATCTGACAAAATAGGAGGTGAAATTACTTTGAAGTATTTCATGTATGATATTTCATTGTGGAAAGGACCAGAGAAGTTTTTAAGTTAAAAAGATCATATCATTCCAGAGAAATGCAAGACGTTATTTCCTTGCAATACGACACATATTTTGAAGTCAGAGGTCTAGGGCACTATGTTCTGAAAAGTAAAACGTGATGTGTGTTTTGCATCAGTACAGCAGCTGCATCGGGCATATTCCTTTTAATTTTAAATTTAATTAAACTACTCTTCATGGTTAGAAATATGATAACAAATGCTACAAAAACTCTATTCTATGAAAACATATAAGTATACAACTGCGTAGAAAATATTATTTGAATATGAGTGACCTTGTTATCGTTGTCATGTGAAAGAAACTAAAATTTAATTGTGTACATTTTAGATCTTGCTAGGGTTCAGACGACAGATATTCCCAGCGAATATCATGCTTTGATAGAATTTCACACCGCCTACAAAGGTAACATAATAATTGATATACAACTGATTTCACAGATCATTTCAAAGCTTATCTCTGATTTAAAACACTCAGAAAAACCTGGAAACATATTTCCTACTTTTCCCGCCAGTTAAAAGTCATTTAATTCGAAAAAAATCTTGGGATGATGTAGAAAAAAAACCAAAAAAAAAACAACAAACAAACAAACAAACAAACAAACAAGCAAACAAACAAACGAAAATAAAACAACATACAATTTGATAATCGTGGTTTCTGAGCAATGTGGTCCTTTAGGGAACAATTGTGGTGAAAGGTAAGATTTGTCCAAACAGTTCTACTAAAATTTTCATGAGGCTGTTTGGTCTAGATAAATTTTGTGTATGCCTTTGGATGTAGGAAAAGGTAAATATTTTTTTATAGTTGCATTTAAGTTTACCTTGAAAAATCATAGAAACTGTATGTGTCATTTCAATTTGTGGCGTAAGTCCTGGGTTATGTATAGACTCTTTATATATGATGATGTGTGATGCAAAGCATATTTATGCACAAAGAAGTTTTATATTTTTATAAGAAAGATAATTCAGTGATTATGTGGGTAGTTATAAGAATTGCCAGTTCTACATTATTTGTTTGCTCGTAATCTTCTCAATAAAGAAGAGAGCCTGGTGGTTTACTCTTCAATACACAATAAGTGTGCAAAAGGAGCAGGAAATTTTAAATTAGAATCACCAACGTTCGGTGTCTTTTTGTAGGTCAATATGTTCATCTGTTTATTGTCCTGTTTCCTTGCAGATACTTGCTCTACTATATGTTGTGTCATTATCATTATTATGGACAATTAAGCCGTTGTAGATCAAAAACACAAAGAAAAGTGTCAATGATATTGAACCTGGGGTTCGAAATGAGAATTATCCTAATGTTTTAAAGAAATTTATTATTAGAGACATTCGGACATGCCCTTATGTGAGAATGATTAGAATTTGATTGTAATCGTCGGCTGCTTTTAACTGATTCTATGTTCCTTGAGATGAAACCTCTGAAACCTTCAGAAAATTCGAAAATATTAAAGTTTGTCAGGAAAGACACCTATAGCATGTAACAACTTGATAATTCAAAAATGACCGATATTTTATATCCGAGCACATGGTCGTGACTTACTTATTGACAATTACATTTTGATATGCTATAAATATATATATATATATATATATATATATATATATATATATATATATATATATATATTACTTGTATCGATTATTGATTATAAAAGACCCTTATGAGAGAATCGTCTTTGACTAATTGAGTCACCCTCAATAAGGATTGATGAAAAACTGCTTAATTTTGGCAATCGATAAGATGAAGAAACAAAAAGATTGAAAACTCTTTCTTTAGTTGCTATTATATAATATCTTCTGTCTATGATTATAGGATGCAATTCCCATCAGCTGGAGTAGTCTATGTTACATATGTATGTGTGTTACATAACGGAAATTAGAGTTATTAAGGTAATCTAGCTGTTATTAGTATGCTGTTAAATCCTAGAACATTTAAAATATATGTACATTGATTGCAGGAAATACAAGAATAATCAATTAAGATACAGAAATAACTTAATTATCAATACAAATATCCCCTCCGTTTAGGTATCATGTAAAATACAGCTATAGAAATAGTTTGCATTCTTCCGATATGTTTTCTTCAGAATGAACGTTGTTCATAAAGCCTGGAGACACATTATGATTGAAGTCATTTGCAAACTAAAGTGTTTATGGTCCGTAAAGAATGATTTAACAATAAATCAATAAAATAAGCCTCAAGTAAATGACGAGTAATCTATAACGAATGGCAAAGGATGAATTTAGTATTTTACACTGTAGCCGTTTTTTTTTTTTTTTTTGGTAATATTTTCCCTATATTTTACAGGTTTAACAGACATCAAGCGACATCTTATTGATCAATATAGAACTATGACGAGTATAGCCTTTTCTCCATTCGGCGAAGGCAACTTTGTAAATGTATCAGAAGTGTACTTTGATTTAGAAATCACAAGTCAACTAATAGATGATATAGACGGAAAAGGGAATATGGGTAGACCCACTGCATCTCTTAAGGATATATTTTGTATTGACGAAAGGAATGTAAATACAGCAGAGAACAATCGACCGATTCCAGCGGTAATTCTCGGCCAATGTGGAATCGGCAAGTCCACTTGGTGCAGAAATCTAGTTCACGAATGGTGTAACTATCATGATAATAAGAAAACAAATGTGAAGGTGGAGCATGCTAATATACCACAAGTTGCCAAATTTGAGATTCTGCTCTTTGTGCCGTTGCAAAATAAGTTAAAAGGGTCTTCCTTTCTTGAATATTTAAAAACTATCTTATTTCATAATGCTGCACGCTGCTTTAAACACACAATGAAATATATTTCAAAACATAGAGACTCTGTTCTCGTTATAGTAGATGGTTTGGATGCAGTCACGGATAATCTGGAACCCATTGTAAACTTGTTAAAATTCAAAGACATTTTCCCATGTACCATTGTTCTTACATCCAGACCAGATGGTTTAATATCTTTACAAGAGAAAGAGGGAGGAGCACTGCGCTTATTCCAGATACGTGGGATGCCTCTTGACACAGCACATGATTATGCCAAAAAAGTTCTCAGTTTGAATCAACGTGATGAACAAACTGTAAATCAATATTGGAGTTTAATTAGAGAGTTACAAGTACAAATTTTATGTGAAGTTCCTTTTATTGGCTCGTCGTTGGTATTTTTGTGGATGGACAGAACAACCTTTACAGGCGATATGACAGATATTCTCCTTACTATAATAGAATGTCACATACGCCGTGCAATGACAAGAAGATGGTTCAAAGATAATATTGGCAGGGTCTTGAAGAATAACGATTTTGATATATCGAAATTTATAACAAAGATCAAAGATAAACATTTCTTGAGTGAAAATGGGTATCTCTTAAAGGTCATCTGTATTGTGGCGGAAAATATCTGGTCATTGCAGATCCAGAATAATACACATGATCAAGAAATAGAGATAGGAAATGTGACAACGGTCATTAGTGAAGATTGTGTCCAGTTAGGTGCTGAAACTGGAATTTTGATTAAAACGTTCAAGGGTACAATGGCGGTAAAAGGAACTTATATTGCATTCAGTCATATTATATTATTTGATTTCTTTGTTGCGTTATCGCTTGCTTTAGGGAAGCAAGATTCATCCAGTAAATGTAAAGCAATCCAGGAAGCTCATACAGGGCACCATTATATCATTCGCATGCTACACGAATTGAGCAGCAATACCGGACAAGAAATATGCATTTCAGGTGATCATTCTGCCAAAGTCAATGCAAATGATACCAGCAAGAAAAGTAACGATAATGTTTCGATGTATAATGAAAGAACTTAAGCAGAATTTGGAGGTGAAAGATGGATCTCAATTAGTCATCGAAGGATGGATCCAAAACGTATAATTATGTCTAAAGTTGGAAGAGGATTCAATACAGTCTAAGTCGCTGGTTCCTGAAAATTAAATAGAACATGTATTTCTGCTACCGATACACTGAATTTGAAAACCCTCCAAATATGTATTGAGAACTGCACCTTCTTATTGTATAAACAACAGCAATGCAATGAGCAAAGGTTTCAAATAGGGTAGTGTTCCATTCTGTACCTATGTATGAAAAAGTAACATAATAATTTGTATAGGCACTGTCAAGATCGCTGTACGTCGAAACTTTGTAGGGGAAAAAAACCTTGAAGCACGGATACATTCCGCTTGTATTAAAAAGGTAGTGAACACCTGGACATATCTGGCAGAAGGTACAGATGTAATGGAGAAAAGTCTAGAATAGTAATATTACATAATCTTGTTCTTGAAGAGTCCCTGCCAACCCGTCTTGATACTGTATGGCAGGTCCGAGTCTGACGAGCTGTTCCTGACACGAGAAGTATATGAATAAGAGCAGATCACATTAGAAGCTAATCATAAGAGATAAGACAAAACTTTCCAAGTTTCTATATAGTTTTAAAAACAAATTATCGAACGTTTCAGCTACTAGTTATTAGTCCAAATGTTACATCAAAGTAACAGTATGCTTCCATAAAGTGTAAGCTATAGAATATCAATCAAACTACAAATACTTGAAGAGGACGTGTTTGAATATGTTAAACTCATTATTAAAGTGAACAGTAGTCATCCTTAGCTATATTTATGGAAATTCTTAGTTACCCACAGCTGCACGCAACGTATGAATATGTATGTCTGGTATCGTGAATCAGTTAACGCCTAATAATAGATTGTGTTCGACTTCTGGTACAGGATTATATTTATTTCAATTTGAATAAATCTTGTAAGAAAAATATGAAGTAAGAAATATGAATAAGAAAAATGAAAAAACTTATTTCCAGTAGATGTTAAGAAAAATTAAGCTCTTTTACACCTTGGTGGGAACAAAAGAAACATAGTAGATACTTGAGGATACTAAAGTTTTGAAATTTGCTATTAGGAAAATCCTAATGAAACAATGTAGATAATTTTCATCATTTTTCAGTCTACATACAGCCTAAACTATACTGACGTAATTTAAACACTTGACGAGTAAACGTTAGCGATCACTCCCGAGTATTTAATCAACATAAGAAAAAATTCTGTTTAAAAACACACGGATGTTAGAAAACACAGAATTAGAAAAACATTACGATTTGCCAAACTTTTGGTCTGAATTGAACAAGTTGGCGACTATGAAACGGTCATTGTTTAAGATCGTTTGATTTGGATTGTACTGGCTTCCATGGTATTCTTTTTTTTCCACTATTAAAATAGGGATAGTCAATAGAAATGCTTTATGTTGTAACTCCTTTGTTTTGTATAGAATCAAGTACAATGAAAGTAGAATAATCTCTAGTTGCTGCCGTGAAAAGGGACTTTCCAAAGCTGGCTAAGTTATAATTTGGCATCTGTCTGGATCTTAAAGTGTTGGTATAAATATAACGTTTTTAAATACCCGTAGAGATACATACCAGACTGGTGAAGGGTCTTCCATAAAGACAGTGCTGGACTCCCTCCTCCCCTCCCCCAAAAACATCTGACTAGATTTGTAATAATTATTGTTATAATAAACTTAGAACAAGAAATGTGGACACTCTTTGCCCCGAGTAACTGTGTCTTCGTTACTTAGAGAGTATGCAGAGTGTACCTGGATAGAATAATCTTACACCTGTCGATAGCCTATTGCATTAGTGTCTTGAGGGACTTAGGAAGTTAGGGTTTCGTTATAACTTACCATTCGTGTCAGACAGCGCTAAATAATTACCTTTTCTTTCACGATACTAACACAAACAATGTAGCTGAAATTATTTTAATGACCTGCATCAGACACATAGGGTTGAGCTGTGAAGTGTTGGCTTGTATTGGCATTCAAAGGGAGGCGTAAAACACAGAATATATGCGTAGACATATACAAAATAAGAATACTCTAGTCTCACCTATATATAAGTATAGGGTGATATGTGTATAATTTTACTACAGTATCAGGGACTGGGTCAGAGTTGAAGTCTTTGCGGATAAGTTTTGTTTTAAACTCGTTAGCAAGTCAGACGGGTGTTGGTGTCATCATGGCACGTTTAAGAGGAGTCACTGGGTTCATCTGTTCTTTTATGAACTAGTATTACTAAGTCATATTATTTGCTTATGCTTATGCATCAATACTTTCTGTGAAGAAGGAGACAACAGTGGTTCATAAAGCTGGTTAATAGACTTTTGCAAATACTGTACTTTCTTCTTTTTTGAAATACGTTTATTCTTGAGGCCTGTATATTATATCTCTTTTTTTTTTTTTTTTTTTTTGCTTTTGTGGTTTGCTTATCATAAAACTCGCACCAATTTAAATAGTAAAACAAAATAGAATTATATCAATGACTGATTTGATAACATTTGTTGGGAATAAGCAGGAAACTTTTTTTCTCTCACTTTTCTTCGGTACGTAAAATGTAATGGTAGACTTGAAGGTTTGAACTCTAACCAATATCCGCTATTACTGTGCATTTTATAATGCAAGGAAAACAACTCTTATCAGTATGTTAGGATACAAAAGTGGTTTTCCAAACGCTGGTATCTAAACGCAGCCTTAAATATGAAGGCACGAAAATGTTCAGCTAATTAGCCTTATCTGGTCCGGAAAAATTAAAATTTTGCTTCAGTACAGTATAAAAATGGGAATTTGGGGCATTGTTTCATAGTTTCCAACATATTGTCTAACCACCTGATTCCATGCCTGAGAAAGGTTTACAAATATATGTGTTAGTTTAAAGATGCACATTGACAGGGCTTTTTTTCTCTTGTATAAATATCATGACATATAAATGACTTGCTAAATATATATATATATATATATATATATATATATATATATATATATATATATATATATACTAATGTATTACTATAGATATATATTTCATATTGTAAAATATAAGTAGTGGCACTTTGTTATTATAGGGTCGATACATCTTTAAATTACAAATGATGTAACCTTGATATTTGTTGCACATGTGTCTATTTTATGAGGCCCATTGACTATACACAGTATGTATCAGATATATAACAATCTTTGCACATTTAAAGACTAAGGTCTTATATTTTATATTACATACCAGCATCACCTTTCTCCGATAGTTTTATGGAGGTGTGATTTCCCTCTGACTATCCATACTGTAGATAGGTATAATGTTTTGTCTCTCTGGCTTACTCTTATCTTTCATTTCTTTCTTGTATGCCTTTTTGTTCATTATAGTACTGTTTTGCCATATTTCTCGTTTTAGGGCTGAACATGTTTCTGTCTGTTTGTATGTATACTATAATTCATGTTACCAAATGCTATATTATATGTTTAAGTATTTCATATAGATAGAAATATTAGATAAGCAGATAATAATATATACATTTACAATATAGCATTGTGTTGCCATTGTTCTTTTTTCCAGTACTAATGCCCGAAAAAGACTGACTTTTGTTTCAAACCCAGTGCACCAATGCCTATCACCTGTTTTGTAAGGAGGCATTAACTCTACAGTGTACGTCTGACTTCAGCTTCTTGTTTGTTTTCTTTCATTTTTTCCGTTGCTATGAAAGCTATAATTCTCTTGTTTTTCTTATTCTTTTGTGTGATACCTTTTGAGTCTGTTATACCAGATCACCACTAGCTGTCATCTTGACATTGTACAATGCACAACATTATTGTTAATGTTATAATAGGCATGGTTTATATACAAAATTATATACATGCAATTTATTTAATGGTCTTTGCACACAACGAATAAAAGAGTACTATATAACTTCTTTAAAGTTTGTCGGAGTCAATAAATATTGCAACATTGAATTGTCAGGCGTTGGCTGATCTCAAGAAAAGAAGAAATGTATTTAATTTTCTGAGAATAAAAAGTAATCCGTACACAGTGCATTGAAAAATGAGAAAATTTTATACGGACTAACTGCGGATATGAATGTTTTATTATCTAATACAAGAAGTCTAGCCATATTATTGAATAATAACTTCCAGATCACCTTCTATAGTATAAAGAAAGATAATATAGGCAATAAACATAACACAGACATAACCATTGGAAACCACAGATTTGCACTTATTAAAATTTATGGACCAAGTAGAGACAGTCCAAACTTTTACCTTGAGATAAAAAATTATTTTTTTATTAAAAAAAATATGTTATAATTGGGGGAGATTTCAATCGTGTCATGGATCCATATATATGTGTATATATATATATATATATATATATATATATATATATATATATATATATATATATATATATATATATATACTTTTAATTATAATAATGTAAATAATCCAAGAGCAAGATAATTTGTCTAAGATATATATATATATATATATATATATATATATATATATATATATATATATATATATATATATATATATATATATATATATATATATACAGAATATAATTTAGTAGATGTAAGGAGGGAACATAATATAGTGATCCATATGTATACTTGGAGGAAAAGTAATCTAGTAAAGCAAGCCAGACTGGACTCTTTTGGTTTCAATTTATTTATTTATTTATTTATTTTTACACTTATTGAAAATGTAAATGTTGAACTAGGATATAGGCCTGATCATTGTCTTGTACATATGAAGATAGTTTCCGAAAGGAAATTAAAAGGAAAACATCCTGGAAATTTAAAAGACCCAGAATATGCCATAAAAGTAAAAGAAGCTAGCTTAAAGGTCAAACATATAATGTATCTGCTGAATAATTAGATACTTTTGAGACAATACCTTTATCTGATTTTAAATGTGTAATAAATGTTCAACTTTTCTTTGAAATGCTTCTATTAGAAATTAGAGAAACAACAACTTCATATGAATCTTTAAGAAAAAAAAAATTAAGATCGACATGAAAATTATTTAACGGCAGATATAATCAATTTAGAAGAGAGAAACATTGTCAGTGAAGAACTAAAACGTGAGGAAAAAAGGAAGAGTTAGAAGATATTAGGAATAAAAAGATGGATGAAGTGAGGGTTAGGTCTAGAGCTATATTGATTGAGGACGGAAAGAAATTTTTCAAATGTTTCTGTAATTTAGAAAATAGAAATTAGATAAGTAAAATGATGCCATGGATCTTTAACAAACAGTCAGCAAGATTTTGGATGAAGCAAAAGTATTTTATATGAATTTATATAAAAAGCGTGAAGTTGATTCTGTCGATCTTGAAATACTACTTAAGTACACAAACATTCCTAGATTGAATGATTTACAGGAACATTCCTTAAATGGTCCTATATCATATATAGCTGCAAATATTCTGAAAAAAACTACCTAATGAAAAAAAGGATCTGATATTAGACAGCTTCTAGTGAGGGCCAATAACTTTGGGTATGAACTTGGTGAATTATCTTCCACTCAGAAAGAAAGAGTAATTATATGTATACCAAAAGGTGATAAACCTAAGCAGTATATTTCAAATTAGAAACCTATTGCACTTCTAAATGTATTATTCAAAGTTGCTTCTGCATGTATTGCAAGTAGGATTCAAATTGTGATTCCCACAATTATACATAAGAATCAAACAGTGTTTCTAAAAAGACGATAAATTCGAGAGAACATTGGAAATTAATATGATTTAATGTTTGTCACCGAAAAGCACACTATTCTTCACAGGTTCTTTTGATTAATTTTGAAAAAGCATTTTGACGTAGTTGCATGACCGTTTATTAATCAAGTTATGACTTTTTAAATTTTGAAGAATAAAGGATAACTTCGATAAAGCATTTTTATCGAAACATAACATCATGTGAACGTATTTATGGTCAAGTCTCCAATTGGTTTGGTATTGAAAGAGGGTGTAGACAGAGGGATCCACTCCTTCATATAGTTATATTATGTGTGCAGGGATTTTAGCCCATATGATAAGATAACTTAAAAATAAGGGAATAGACATAGGTAACATGATTTATATTCCTTCTAAGTATGCAGATGATACATCACTTGCTCTTTATAGTTTAGAGAAATTTCTTTTGTCTGTTTTACATCATTCATATCAATATTCTAAATTGTCGTGTCTTATTATAAATAATGAAAAACCAAATTATACGAGTTTGTTGTCTTAGGTATAAAGTCTTCAAATGACTTGGAACAAATTACAGCACCTAATTATCCATCTAAAATTAGGAAAATTAAGAACTTGCTAATTCAGTGTAATAAGAGGTTTTTAACTCCATTTGGAAGGAGTACCATAACAAAACGTTTAGCTATCTCTAAAATTAACATAAACTTTTATTGTCATTATCAACAGGTTCTTAGCAAATTAAATACTCTCCTTTACAAGTTTGTATAGAATGGGTCAAAGGACAAAATCATAAGAAATATTGCCGTTAAGGATTATATTGAGGCGGAATTTAATATGATTAATATATTTAAGTTTGCAAATGCTTTGAAACTTAAAATGATATGGCTTAGAAAAATGTTTTTTGATGTGTCTAAATGGAAACGTTTGCTGCAATTTTCAGTATCAAATATTGATTATATCTCTCCACTTAGAACATATTTTCTCAACTCACTGAAAAAGGATATTAATCCTTATTGGGTAGACGTCTTTGAATCATATTTAGAAATAACTAGATCATTCATAATGGTCACAGCTAAACTTTAATTTTAGAAACACAGATAGGGTCTGATCCTTATATTACAATAGATGGAAAAAGTGTGTATTACATAACATGGTGTCTGAAAGACATTAGATTTGTGAATGATTTTATTAATGAGGATGGTTCCTGGATAGTTTTTGATAGTTTTAAAAATATAGTTTCTGTTAACATTAATTTCACAGATTTTCGAAGCTCACTTGCAGCTGTAAAGTCATATAAAATAAATTTCGATAAATTATTATTAAAATTTGCGACAACCTTTTTTAAATATTGTCATGCATACCTATTTAAGAAATATAAAGGATGTAGAGGCATATATTAAAAATTGATTGGAAACAATGAAGTACCATAAAAATTAAAAATGTCCAAATCTTATATGATCGCAGCTGAAAATATTATATAGAATTTTGCCTACGAATGCATTTCTTAAAAGAATCAGAATTATTTCAAACGAGCACTGCTCTTTTGTATGTTACATGCAGAGACAATATCTTATATCTTTTGGAACTGTCACGTAGGTAAGATTTATTTAATGATGTTTTACAATGGATAAAAGGTAAGTGTAGTCATACAAATAATTTGGAATTCGTAAACATATATATTATCTTTTGAATTAAAGACAAAATAACTCAGGCTGATAATGTAATTAATTTGATCATTCTATATGCAAAACAATATATTTATAAATAAAGATCTAAAAGAGGCCAATTTTGCCTCAGTTCAAAACAAATGTTGCTTTAATTCTAATGTAGAAAAATATAGCGCTTATAGAAACTGTAATTGGTAAAAGTTGGACAATGGATAGTTATTGTACAAAGGGTTAATATAGGTCTTAAAGTATTACACACACACACACACACACACATATATATATATATATATATATATATATATATATATATATATATATATATATATATAATCCTTATTTTTCAGTATTGAGTATACGAATATATATATATATATATATATATATATATATATATATATATATATATATATATATATATATTCGTTCGTAATTATACACAGCAAAAGAATATCTCAAGTTTTTCAAGTAAACAACATTTATATGCGTTTTATTACATGGCTTCAAGGAAATAGACAATACTTAAAAATATAAAAGATACGCGGTCTACTTAATTTCTGTAAGTTTATTATCAGTATTAAGGAGCCCAATGCTTAAATTCTAGGTTAAAGTTATATTTGCTAAAATGCATCATTTGGGAGATCATAAATTGAAGATTTCATTTACAAAGAGCATATAAATGTTTTGTACTTTTAAAACTCTTAAGAGATATTTTAAGAAATTGTATAAATACGAAGATACATTTTGGTCTGCCTAATGCTGCAAATCAGGGATGGTCCACTTAAAACTGTGATTAAAATTATACATGCTTAAATTCTAGCTTAAAGAAAACCACGATATATATTTATGCCAAAATGTGTAGTTTGGGAGACCATAAACTGAAGATTTAATTTGTAAAAGTTTGATCCTTTTTGGCATTAAATATGATCATTTTGAGGCAAATACCACACAGCATGGCCAAAATTGTACATTTCAATATTTTCCATATACAGTCACAAGTGCAATCATATAGATCCTGAAGCGGGCTATCGCTTGTTTCACAGCTACCATATCTCAAAGTTCCTTATCTTGCCCTGGGACTGTTTGTATTAGCCTGGACGCATTGTATTTACTTAGTGTGAACCCTGGGGTTCAAACTTGATCATGGCATGCCTGTTCTGAGGTCATTGGTAGTGACTCGGACAACCATGATGAAGTAGGTATATCTGCAAAGTATGGGTACTGTGACCCAGGCGTAGTAGATATTCCCCATCAAAGCTGAGCATCAACTGCCAGTCGGTTGGGAGTGACTAACAGATAGAACACTAAAGAAAGGATTGAAATGAACTACTTGACACATGGTTGAAGCTAGGGACTGTGGTGTTTAACAAAATATTTTGCCTGGTATTAGAACCATTGGTCAAGTTTCGAAGCCTCTAAGCGAGACTGCAGCAAGACACTGGTTACTTTCCCTTTCCTAAAACAGAGTGATCTCAGACTCTCTATATCACGTGACTGTATGCAAATGATGAGCACTGCTGCCACAGTCAATGATGAATAATGAACAGCATTCACCAACAAGACTGTACTCTACATACATATACACGGGCATGCATTCTGTATAAACAACACTTAAAGATATTATGATAGCGACTGGCCAAATAGTTCAGGGGGTGAACAGTTTTAAACGCAAGCCATACACAACCCAGTTTATAACCTTGTAATTCTAGTCACACTATCAGCAGAGTCAAACATGCACCTCGAGACTTGATGTGTACAAATTTTATAGTCTTTGGCCCAACAACCATTTTTTGTGAATTGGATATTTTGAGCAGTTATTTTTAAAATGCTTTTGTCTATTTTTAATTATGGCAGTCATCTTGGATAATAGACTGACCATATTTGTACAAAATTAAAATTATTTGACTGCAAGAAACATCCTTGCAAAAATGTTATGCATGTAATGGGCGAAGAGGTTTTGAGAAGTTGTTTATAATACAAAGCCTCAATAGGCGGCATTGGCAGGTAAACCACAGTAAAGTGATTGTCTTATTCAGCTATGAGTTCGCAGTTAACAGAGCCATATACATAGCCATGGAAATAATGTAGTAAGAAAGTTTTCAACAATATTACTCAATATATAAACTTCAGTGCTGAGTGTACTGAATTCGGTGGGAATAAAGTGCACAAAATATGAATATTAAATTAATGTATCTGAGTCACAAAAATTCAAGGATGATTTATTTATTAAACATTTCTCCATATTCGACATTTAATGTAAGTCTTTCCCAAAATATAATTAATAAATACAAGACAAGTAAATGCAAACCAAGTGATGACTTTGCTAACATTTTAATATGGAACATAGGTAATTTTGTAAGTATTCCAAATTTAAAGATGATGCTAAGTTTTAATTTTTTCACAGGTGTGAGAGACATCAAGAGACTGACCGATATAAACCGTGAAGGGTGTAGCCCTATCATAATGCCATGAGGAAAACCTTGTCAATGTATCGCATGTGTACTGTGAATTAGAAATTATGAGTCTAGGAATAGAGGGCGAAGAAGGCGGAGAGAATGTTACATCTGAGAATGAAATATCTAGCAGAATTAATGCAGAAAATGGTAGGCCAATTCCCGCCATGATTATTGGTGAATGTGGAAGTGGGAAAACTATTTGGTGCAAGAATCTTGTTCATTAATGGTGTCAATATCATGATAATAAAGAATCCAATTTAGACACGAACAATTCCAGTATGCCACATATCGCCAGGTTTGAACTTCTGTTGTATATTCAGTTGAAAACGAACCTCAAAGGCTCGTCTTTATTGGAACATTTAAGAACCACATTATTTTCCAAAGCTACAGACTACTATGAATACACCAGGAGTTGTATTTCGGAACACAGGGAACCTATTCTTCTTTTGATTGGTGGTTTGGATGAAGTAGCATGCAATCTTGAGCCCATTTCGGACTTATTAAAGGAGGGAAAAATGGTTCCACACTCCATTGTTCTTACATCCAGGCCTAATGATTTAGGATGTTTGCAAGAGAAAGACGGAATATCACAACGATTATTCCATATACAGGGGATGAGTCTTGACAGATCCAAGGAATATGCCAGCAAAGTTTTAGACGTTCTTTGTCGGAGTCGTCGTGAAAAACTAAATGTCAATTTTGGAAATTTGTTTCGTATCCCTCTTTTGGGCTTGTCTTTGATATTTGTTTGGATCAAGAATAAAGCTATTTCAGCTGATCCAACAGATGTTCTTTTTACTATCGTAGAATATTACTTTCAACGGGCCATGACGAGGGAGTGGTACAAGACAAATATTAGCAAAGTCCTGGAGGAGCAACACTTTGATATTTCGAAATATATTGCAAAAACACGCATATACATTACCTTAGGGACCATGGCTATCTGTTAAAGGTTATCAGTGGTGTAGCCGAAAAGCTGTGGTGTTTGCAAATTCAGGTTTATACCGATGAGGAGAGCATATATATGGAAACAGTCACAATAGACTGTGGTAATGATGTCAAGTTATGTCTTCAAATTTGAATTTTGATAAAACCTTTTAGGGAAGGATTTGGAAGAAAAAGAACCCAAATTACCCTAAGTCATACTCTGTTGTTTGACCTATTAGCAGCACTAGCAATCGCCGTGGGAGAGCGAGAATCACTTAGAAGATGCATAATAACAAAGAATACTGTTATAAAAAAAAAATAAAAAATAAAAAAACAGTTACATGATTCACGTGCTCTGTCAAGTTGCACCGTATGTAGGAATGAACATTATAAAGGATATAAGCAAGATTTATGACAAAGGTAATGACTAGGAGTCAAATGAGAAATTTGAGGTATCAGACCAACAATTCAATTCGCAAAATAGAATCTAAGGAGTTCAATCTACGAGGTGGAGCACCGGGAAAATGGTTTCAGACATTAATGTATACGGATGAGCTAAGTAACGCAAAACTGTCAATTTGTACTGAAGGGGTAAAATTTACACAAGATCTAACACACCTTCTTCTGGGGTTTTCTGAAAATATAAATAAACTTTTAATGCGACTACTTATATTGCCCAAGTTACTAGCTCTCCAAGTCGATATTGAAAACTGCACGTTATTGCTACACGAAGAACAAGAATGGAATAAAGTAAAATTATCAGAGCTAGGTAATCTTGTGATCAAATCTGTAAATGTAGATGTAAAAAAACAGGATACATTATTGAGGCAGTTAACTCCTGCAAAGATCTCCGTGCACTGGAACTTGGGCCAAAGATGATTTTAATGCACATATAGTTGCACCAGGCAGCCATTTTACTGCTGGGGATGTTTAGTACAAGGCATAAAGGATATGACTAAACTCAGAAGAGTCAGATTACATAATCTTCAAATTGGAGAGCACTTGCCAGCACTTCCTAATATTCTTTGCAGCTCTCCGACGATTGAAATACTAGATTCTATGAACTTTAAAGAGAATGACAGAGAGATACTAAAATCTCCCCCTACTGTATATACAGAGAAAGTGCATGAGTCGATTCTTGTCCTCAATCCAGGGAATCGGCAAGTGTAAAGAGTGTAAAGACATTAATATATTGTCTATGCGTAGCATTCGTTCTGGAAATGTTCCCGTGGTATACTCTGGTTTAAGACCCTTGCACATGCTAACAAAATTGACACTATGCAAAATTACTATGTCAGACTCGTCATGGAAGGAGCTGTCTGATATTTTGGCCAGACTTACCAAGTTAAAAGAATTGTCGCTGGCTCGCTTGGACATACCAAATTGTTTATTGAAGTTCAAACAATATCAAAAGTGAGACTACTTACTATGAGAGAAGTCCATCTAGAAGAAGCATTGTGGTCAACGTTAGGAGATGAAGTGATAAAATTACCGAAACTGGAAAAGTTGGAATTGGTCTCTTGTAAAATGTCACTGAATGGTTGGCTCTTATTCTTGGAGAAAATTAATCAATCAGCTTTTCATGTGGAAATGGCAAAGTGATTAAAAGCTGAGGACAGCGAAATTATGTCTGTAGATATGGTCATAACATCGAAAAAAACTAAATCCAAGGATGTTAGAACATTGACAAAGATGTTACAACATCTAACATTAGAAAAGATGAGTTTGAACCGAACATGGTTTTAAAGATTTAAGCTAATTCTTTTAAGATGCACGTATAAAATCCTGTATATCATTACTGGTCAAAAACAAAATGTCTCAAGCTAGCACAAGTAATCAAATTGTAGTATCACAGGTAAGACAGAAACATAGTTTTCACTATGCTTAGAATAGACCCCAAACGTTATGTAAAAGGAAGTCTAATCAACCTTCTCATTTTACAGCTCTTTCATGGATGATTGGGTCTAAAAATGTCACTTCGTAAACCATATCCCAGAAATTGCAGTCTGTTGAATGGATTTTAGATCAAGTGGTTTAAATAGGAACCAAATAGTTGTGGCAGTCTTTGCTTATGTCTACTATCGAAACACACTAATTAGTTCACTTGACTGATGTCGATGTAATCATATATCATGGCCTTGTGCCATGGTCTGTAGACTGTCTGTCAGCATGATGTTATTTTCGACTTCTGCTCCAGATTGACTGAACCAAGTTTGATTCAACTTGGCTGAAATATTCTTTAGGACACGTTCTCGAAACGTTTGTCTAAACGGGTATCTCTGTCAACGGTGTGGCTTCCATACCGACAAGATGAAAAGCCTAATTTTTACTTCTCCAGATTGGCTGAGCCAATTTTGATAATTCTTGGTAAAATGTTTTTCGAATAGGATCTATTAAAATTGTATTCATGGTTGCATCCCTATTAAAGGTGTGGCTTCCATTGCAACCGGTTAGGAAACCCCTTTCTTCACTTCATCAGAACTACGGGACAGTTTTGATCATGCTTGGTAGACATGGTCGTTTGGAACAGCTAGATAGCTTCACGGCTTTTGAAACATATACAGTCAGGGCTAATTTGGCATAAATTAGTGTTGTCATTAGTAAACCGGCTAAAGCTTTGAAATGAACTGCTTAATGTGCATCAATCCGCTTCGACCTGTACAATTTATATTTGTGATTTAGAATTCCGATCTGTACAGCCAGTGTTGCTAACATAGCAAGACTAACAACTTATTCTCGAAAGCGCTGAAATTTTAGTCGTTAAATTTGATATTGAACATCTTTGGAGTGGGTTTGCCTCTTGAGTGATCATAGGTCCACTTTACCCTAATTTTTAAGGAAGATAGCATGAACAGGTATGTACCAACCCATCTATATGTATGTTTACTTGTACTTAATAATACTCTGCACTTTCTACACCGGATGAGATAGAAACCTCAAACTTTGATGTAACATCACAGTCGCTTGAGAAGGGTACTTTTAGAATCCTGTTATCCTACCGAACAGGAACACGTTTGGATGTCAGCATATAGAATGCCAAATACATTGGAGAATTCTCTTCGTTTAGACGATACTTTATACTATAATAGTTTGTTTGAAGACATGCGTAAAGGATCTTCTTTTATAGTATTCTGTCTTGACTTATTTTTATCAATGAGAATACAAAAGATTCATGTTATTCTACCTCTGTCAAATGACATCATCATACCAAAAGTACGATTACATTATTTATGATATGCTTTTTCCCGAGAAAATCCTTCATATTGTCTGTATTTCTCGTCCCTGATATCGATATTTTTCATTACTACGATAGCACACAGTTTCTTGAACTCTAACATTTGCAGGAACACGAGGAATGAGTTAGAGGACAAAAGAGTTTCCTGAATTCTCCAGCAACATTTGAATTTAGCAAACCATTTATGGTCTTTATTCTCACGTTACAAATCAGAAACTAAACACGTAAATTAGTTGCAAGTTATCTACATAAGAGAATTATATAAAATAAAATAATCTCTACTCATTCGGGTGAACTCTTGTAATTATGATGTTTAAGTGCCCGACACGTCCCAAAAGCACACACGTCAAACCAACTGGAAAAACCTGCTAATGAATAACCTCATTCTCGTGCACAACATTTGCACACGGTTGTATATTTGCATAAGGACAAATTTACACCGTGAATCTGTAATACGTTCACATGGGTTTCAAGAAAGATATGCAAAATACGTACATTTAGATGCACGCATTTCTTTTACGGGTTACAAAATATAATTATCTCATAAAAAAAAAAAATGTGTGCTGGACAACTGCCTTTGATATTACCAGCAACATTGAAGATGACGACTGTCTTTGTCATCATCATCTTTGTAATTATCATTTATCAGCGACTCGCTATAATTGCAACTTTTATGTTTTAAGCAAAAGACTTATTTGGTGATATAATTCAGAGTCACGCATATACACCTTAAATTATTAAATAGCACATTAAAGAAAACAAAGAAACCACACACCCACACATCCCTCTCCCAAAAAACCCCAACAACATAAATTTTAAAAAAAGGCCTTAGACCACAATTAGGTTAACTTTGAATGGTGTGATTGACTGCTGACTTATTTTGAAATTTGTCAAGCTTTGTTGGTAGAAAAGGGTTCAACTTGACATTTTACAAAACTGTAGATTGTTAAAATTGCATGCTCTACAATGAACACCAGTGAAATGTAAAATATCACCTAATTCCATGTCATTAACTCTTTGTGCTTATCTCCCCCTGCCCTCCCCCCCCCCCCCCTCCAGTCTGTTACGTTACCGTAGTAATACATAAAAATAAGCTGTGTGAATCCCCAATTAAACTTTCAGAATTTATTTTCCATAGTTGAGTTAGTGTGTGAAGAAAGTTACATGGGTCGGTCAGTTATAGTTATAAACGTAGAATTATGAATGGTTATGTGCAAGATAAACTATTATAGTCCCAGGCCATATTTTTCAGCTTGTTTCTACGCCTCTGCAGCATTTTATAAAGGAATACAATAGTGTCCTTCCTTGCCTATATCCATCCGTCCGTCCGTCCATTATTTCAAAAGGTTTACCTCCTCTTTATATCTAATAAAGACAATGAATTGAAACGAAATTGCGTCTGGAGTTTAATATAAATAAAATGTTAGGTTAAACTCAATTGTAACTTTATTATTGTTATTTTACTTGCTTGACTTGGAACTATTTAATCGACTGAAAGCAAGTTTAGCATCGAACTTAATTAGAGACAAATCAGGTTCTTTTTTTACCATTGTCTAAATTTGACCGAGTTAAGACCCCTGTTTGACTGAGAAATTTGTCCTTCCTTTCTGAATCTAGGTCATCTACTTATATTATAAGGATCTTATTGAAGATACCTAGATAGGCATCTATACGTACGTAAATGCTTATATAAGGGTTGATCTAAGTTACGTTGATGTAATATATATATATATATATATATATATATATATATATATGAACCATTTCCAGTTCCAAACAAATATATTATATTTTTTTGAAATTATTTGGTTTGGTTTTATAATTACAAGAGTTTCTTTCCAAGCCACATAGAGTGACCCGGCATAGCGCAAAGGAAACGTTTCCTTTTATCATGATGATTGATTAGACTTTTTTCCAGACTAATTTAATTAATGTGATTATGGAATTAAAAAGAAACAAAATACAAAAATATGGTATAAGAAAGTTCATAGTGTGATACTGTCTCCATCCTATTTGTCTCTTTATTTGTTTCAATGAGTAAATATCTTGATTAGGTTCCTTGAGGTGTTAGCTATTTTGTAAATTTTGTAATTGTATATTTCTTCTTCAGATGCTAAAGTTTTATATTCTTAGTACATTCACACACACTTATGAATTAATTACTTTATCGGAGCTTTTCAGATTTATTCAAATCATTATGTTATGTTGTTATCAACAAATGCATCACAAATTTTCAAGATATTTTTTAATCCTTATATACTCTTTCGTGACGCATTCCTACTAGAACGCCGACTGTAATCCCAATTTTAAGAGAAACGGGTGTATACTAAGCAGGCAGTATTGTCTGTAAGTTATTTTCTTTCCACACATTTACTCATACTCCATTGGAAAAATTTCGTCCAGACTTTACAGTTCATTTGATATGTGTGCTTATTCCAGGAATGTTTAGTTTTTTTTAAAAAAAGTCTTATGACTTTTAGTTCACCTAGCCAAAGGTCAATTGAGCCTTATGGCCTCTTGCCCGTCGTCCATCATCCCTCCGTAGGTCGGTCCGTCAACACTTGATTGTATACACCCTAGAGGCTGCATTCTTTATTAGATTCTGATCAGATTTAATATGTGAGCTTATATCATCAAGATCTTGGAGGAGTTTGGTTGTAAGCGACATCCACCATATTAATGATGTGATCTTGCATCTGATTGACTGATCTGGTGAACATTCTAGAGGCCATATTACTGATTAGATTGTAATCCGATTTGGTATGTAAGCTTATGTCATTAAGATCTCTGAGAAATTGGATTATGATCGACATCCACGTATATTAATAACGTTATATGGCTTCTCATTGTCTGAGATTGTGAACACTCTAGAGGTCATGTTTCAGATCGAGTTTGATCAGATTTTTGGGATGTAAGCTTATATCATCAAGATCTTAAAAGAGTTCGATTATGAGGGACATCCATGCACACTAATTAGGTCACCTTTCTTCTGATTGTCTTCAGATTTTAATCAGATTTAGTATGATAGCTTATATCTAGCTTCTATTCAACAGTTTAGTATTGATATATAAAAAGGGAATCCCGACTTTTTAACATTTTAACAATAGGATCACGTGATATTTAAATTAAAATCTATAAATGATTATGTTGGCGTGAATAAGTTTTGTTGAAGCATTCCATTTTGTACCAGATGCTGCGGATGTCTATCTTCGGATGACTACCACAGGCATTTAATGGAAAACGATACACTCGGAGAGAATGCCTGGCTTTAAAAAGCAGAAATGTATATCAAATGTTTGAGATAAAATTAGAAATGTGTAGTCGGTCAGATTTTCTTTAAAATTTTACATAGGGATAGGCAGATTCAGGTACTTAATATACATATGAGTGTAGTTGTAAGAAAATTCGTTTCTCAGAATAGGGAGAGGACAGAAATTCCTAATTTTTGCTATTTTGGAAGCATTATTGTTAGTTTCCAAACTAGATTTAAAAGGATGCGGAAAAATTCTATTTTAAATTACAATAAAACCATAATCTAGATCATAAGAGATGAAGAAAGCCCCAGTATTAGGTAGTTTTCATCCCAAAGATTGAACATCATACAGACTACATAAGTGTGAGGAAGTGAAATTTCGTGAAAACTGTGGAGCATAAACAAGCCAAGATCTCGGATGAGTTTTAACATGTGCCACATCCATACATATTAATCAGGTGATCTTGCTTCTGATTGCCTAAACTTGTGAACACTCTATAGAGGTCATATTTCTGAACAGATCTTGATCAGATTTAATATGTAAGTTTATGCCACCATTGGTTAGTTCGATTATGAGCGACATCCGCGCATTTTAATGAAGTGATCTAGCATCTGATTTGACGAGCTTGTGAACAATCCAGAGGACATATTTCAGATCAGATTTAGTATGTAAGCTTATATCATCAAGACTTCAGATGAGTTCAAAGATGAGTGACATCCATGCATATTAATGAGGTGATCTTGAATCCGATTGGCCGAGCTTGTAATTACTCTAAAGACCATATTGTGATCATACTTACTATGTAAGCTTAATTAGCTAACACATAACGTTTATACAACGTTGCTGTAAGGTTGTGATTTGGTTACGTGGGAAAATAACGTTCTAGCAACGTTGCTAAAACATTACACACGAACATAATATTAATTGTTCTCTGATCGCGAAAACGTACAAAAATTACAAATACCACGTATATACATTGATTATTACAGTTTGTACAACAAATAGTGTCATTTTTACTAAGATAATATGTGACGTTTTTACAACGTTTTACCGATGTTATGTTTGACATTGCAGTATGAGGGGTAACAGTCATAGTTTTGTAATTTTTTTTCATTTTTTTTTTTTTTTTAAATAACTGAATGAAGTTTGTAACTTTTGTCTAAAAGTATTTTATTCGCCAGCTACTATGATTACAAACATGAAGTACAATCATTGCCTTATAAATTTTTACGAATCTACGAACCAAAGTTTGTAGCTCTTCCTGTTCGAACATTACGACATATGTGACTGAGACGTGGACTATTATCGTACAACGGCCAGTTGTCGCAGACATCCTTCAATCGTGCGCCATGTTTCTCGCGATATAACGCGCTTGTTTCGAAATAATGACGTCATCAGCTGTGTCACCAGCGTCCTTCAGAAACGAAAGAATATAATTTTATAGTAAAACGACACAAAATGCGATTCAAAAAGGTAATTTCATGTCATTTAAAAAATACATAATGAAAATCTATGTTTTCACTAATGCCTTTTTTGTGTCCGACTTTTTGACCTTGAATTATCTATTATATGCTACAGACAGCGCCGCTGATCACATGTTGGCTTTGTTTACAAATTTTGAACAGGACAATCCACTTTGGGAATTTCTACAACTGGTTAGCCAATGTAAATATTTGGTTTTAATCATGTGGAGTTCTTATACAACGTAATAAAAATTTACACAAGAAATGTATGTACGGACTTTTTCGTTTCAGTATTATTTCATAATAAACATATATTCTACCTCAAAAGACATTGAATCTATTATATTAAAATGTGTATCCATTCACCAGTGTCTATTTTTAAATTTCTCTCTCCCTCTGTCTCTCTGTATGTCTGTCTGTCTCTCTCTCAGTCTATTGAGTCATGTATCTATATGGTAAAGAAAAAGCAAGCAGTAATGTAAGTGCACAAACTGCATATAGAATTAACGGACAAAATTTTTCATTTTATATTTAATTTTTTTAAATTTCAAAATCACGGAGACGCTATAAACTAATAATAACCATACCTTGGTCTAACTGGCACAGTCCGGTCATATGCCACGTGACTTTTTAGTCAGTGTCACGAACCATGGATATCACTTCCGGAAATAAGTAAACATGCACACGCTCGGAAAAAACGGTAATTATGAACTAATGTACATGAATGCCAAACACATTTTCACGCTGAATAAATGAAGTAGATATAGTTGAACACTTTTTATGGTTTATTTGAATAGATTATCATAATATTATAACGAACGCGTTAAAATTCACGTTAAGTCCAAGAAAGTTGCTTAATCGAGTCGAGGCTATTTGCTGTTTTCAGCTGTGTGGAACAGTGAAGGTATGTACATTAATCAGTTAATCTACAATTCACATTTTAGTTTCAAAAGTAACGCTGCTATTGACATAGAGAGATTATTTTTCGGGTGATTGTTCTACCTTGTCTGCGGACGTTTTCTTGCACATTATATAAACATCATGACGTAACCGAAGCGGTGCCATTTTCAAACAAAGAAAATTAGGTCTGTCTGCCAAAGTGTTCAGTCTATGCATACACTTATATAATTTTGTCGTATTTCTGTGACCTTTATCTTAATTGGATTAAATAAATCATATTTGGGACATTTTTGCATAGAAAATTAGGGAGAATAGGGATACGTTGTCGTGGTAAAATGCCTCGAGTTAACATAAGTGCGCATGCGCGCAGATGAAGAGCATGAGATTTATCGTTCTTGAGCACCTCCACCTAGTATAATAAAATAAAATTAAATAAATTAAAAGCGAAATTGAAAGGAAATTTGTATGTTTAGACAGATGTATACATGTTGATATGCATTAATGTAAAAAAAGAAAATGCACATTAAAAGGTTATTATATGTTGATATTACAAGCATGAATGAGTGATATTATAAATGTTGCATGCAAAACCATTGCAAAAAGCTATATTTCTAAACATATTTTGCCACCTGTCTAAAGAAATAATAATAATAATAATAATAATAACAATTTTAATAATTATTGTTGTTATTATTATTATTATTATTATTATTATAGTATGAATAAAAAAAATTCAGATTTACTCCTTGAGTTCCCTTGGTGGTTATAATATCGGGGAGACTATCCGCAGAATGATGAAAAAATGTTGGTACCAACAGGCTCTGATCAGAATATAGCCATAAAGGGAAGAAAGCTTTTCAAGAGCTCTGGATATGCAGGGTTTTGATAAATAAGTATGACTTTGATTTACATTGTTTATTTTTCATACTATTGGCCACAGATTTTCAAATGTTTATTTTTCATACTGTTGGCCACAGTTTTTCAAATGTTTATTTTTCATACTATTGGCGACAGATTTTCAAATGAACGGAAAAGGTACTATGTGTGTTTACTGGAATTACTTACATGTAAAAGAACCTAAGACCACATTTCAAATGATCATCTCGGCGAAAATATTATGCACATAATTATGTGAAAACAAAATCAAGACATCTGAGGGTAAATCGTGGAAATATGCAAAAGTAAAATATAAATGAGCAAAATTAACAGATGTAACTCTATTACTTACACCACCTGAATTCATGTTTGGTGACACATTGCTTCTTCAAAATATCACAACCAGTTGTGAATGAATTGACGTATTGCGCCTTGATACACATATCACAGAACATCAGTTTTAATTTTCTATCATATCTCAGCCACGGACGCCCAAATTTCCAACTGTCAAGAAATGCACTAAATCCAAATGCTGTTAATTTTGTTAACTTAATCTTAGGATGAGATGATGAACACGAAAAGTCTAACTTACGTTTACCCATTACAGTATATAGTTCTGATTGAAACTGAATTTTATTTTTCAAATACTTCGTATTTATACAGAACGATTGGGGCTTCAAAGGTATTCAGTTTTCTTTGAAGTTTCAGCAAAACTTTCTTTTTTCTAGTACATATTTCCCAACAAAAAAAAAAAGGATTAGCGGTCGTTTGGTCGATTATAGCTAGTCCGGTAGCATGACTATTGGAGTGTATCACCGCATACAGTACTCAAGCCAGATTTCAGCATAAGCGGTCAATATGAACAAAGGATTTGTTTATGTAACAATAGATAGATTCCAGTGCATTGTGTACCCATGTTTGCGGCTTCCTTTCATGGTGCCTTTGAATTCCTCCTCTCCAAACCCAAGATTGTATATACAAGTTTTAACAGCCAAAAACATTGTCGCCAAAAAATCGCCAGATGGTATATTTTGTCGCCAATCAGGAAAAAAAATCGCAATTTGCGACATTGGCAATGCCCTGCGCGATCCCTGTGATGTGTTTTTACAAATACTACATTGATTATTGATGACAGAAAAAGTCAATGTATCCTTTGTTGTGAAACTTATTTTAAAAATATTTTGTTACTCTTGCAGGAGACTGCTTGAGAAGTAAGAACAAGGCCAAGGCAAGAGAAGTTGCAAATGCCGTATCAGAGACCATCAAGTAACTTTTGGACTCAACGAGGAGGGAAAAAATACAAGGTTAGACACTTGAGCTCTTATTTCATCAAAATTTGATTAGATTTTGTGTTTTTATGCATTATATTTGCAAAAGTGGCTGCATTTCTAAATTGCAAATAAAATTGATGGTTATCATATTGCTCATGACTATCAAAACTTGAGTAGACAGCTAAAATTTACATCCAACTTGTTCAGTTAAGCAAGTGCTTTCACTTGGCATTTTACTGAAGTGAATTATTCAGACAAGTAAAATCTACTTTTGCGCAAATTGATTTCACCATCCACTTGCCTGAATGGACAAGCATGTCCAAAAATAACCGTCTTAACCTGCTTAACGATATTAAGGGAAGGACAAGTACAGAGAAATAAGTTTCATTACACTAGCTAGTTAACTTTATTTCTACAAATATAAGTAGTGTTGAGATGATATATGACTTTGTTCAAGCATTAAAATTAGTTTTCAACTTGCAGGAGCCTGAGCAGAAGAAAACCCATATTGACTTTGCTGTCGAGGATACAGTATCTATCATAGAATCTTAATTAAATCCTGAAAATAAACAGATACAAATAAAGTAATAGAAAAAATTAATTCTGTATTGTTTTCTTTCCTTTATACCCATTTGTCTCTTCTTAAATACAAATGTCTGTAATCTATGCCTGTAAAGCTTGTTAGCACAACTATTTGATGACAAAACCTTTGTATTGGCAAAATGATATTTTGCAGGTAATTTCCTATGCTTATGTAGAATATAAAAGGTTTTCATACAGTAAACAATATTTGCGTTTAAATAATTTTAGAACAACTGCACAGAAACTGCTAGATCTAGGCAAACACATTCAGAAATAGTTTCCCCCTTCATTACTAGATGATCTGTAAATTGCATTCAGTTTAGTGACTTTCATTTTTGTATCCCCACATCCTCTCTTCTTGCATTAATATGCCCATCCTGTTGTATGGCTATCCACTCGTACAGATTCATCAAGTGTGATTGCACAAAAACAAATAAAGACGACTGTAATTTAGTTAGTACTAATATTAGTACCCTACTTTCTTTGTCTACTGGGTACTAAGTTCACACCCTGTGCTCTTTCTGCATAGTGTAAGCAAGTTTGAAGATATTGGATACACATAAACTTGAATCAAATAATCCTCTTTTTACACAAATTCCCGATTTTCACCATAGAAACATGAAAAACTGTGTTCGTCTTCTTAAATCAAATTTTGCTGTTGAACCGTCTGCCATCTTAATGTAATACTACATGTACTTCTGTTTTCAGCATACACCAGAGGAGCTTATGGGGTGGTCCGTACATCTGTCAACACAACTTTTTTATTACTACTCTTACTAAACTAATTGGAGGAATGCTATGAATCTTTACATACAGATTCGGCCGAAGGTTTAGCAGGGTCTACATGAAAATGGTGCCGCTTGGATAACAATACCGCAGCCACAGAGAGCATCATAAAAGTCTTATCACTACTCCTTGTAGACGGATGGTCATATCATATGGGGTTTTCACTAGAAGACTTGTGATGATGTCTAGTTGATTCTAAATAAAAATTATGCCAACCTGACATCAATATTTCTGCCATGGCAGCCATCTTAAAAATCTTATTGGTACTCCTCCTAGATGGATATTCATATTGATTTGGAATTTTCACCAGATGACTTGCTATGTCTAGTTGGTCCCAAATGAAAATGGTGCTGATCTCACATCCAATATGGCTACCATGGCTGCCATCTCGAAAATCTTGTAGCTACTCCTCCTAGATGGATGGTCATATTGACACGGAGTTTTCATCAAATGACTTATGTTTAGTTTGTCCCAAATGCAAATAGTGCTGATCTGACATTCAGTACAGCCACAATGGCAGCCATCCTGAATATCTCACTACTCCTCCTAGATGGATGGTTATATCAACATTTTGGTAATGCTTAATTGTATTGTAGAACTGGATTTTCTTGCCAGCAGTGGGGCATATATGTTTCAGAAACACAAGTAGCTTTCATTCTTAACAGTTTTCAATATAGTTTTTGAATGTTGTCAGGAGGTTGTGGAATGTTATATTATGATGTTAAACAACAACATTGTAGCAACATTCCAGCATGTTCACCAAATCACGTTGCCACAACGTGATACAATAACGTTGCCACATCTTTAGTGCAACGTTGTAGCAATATTGACTTGTTAGCTGGGTAATTACCAGGATCTCAGATGAGTTTGATTATAAGCATGCATAACAAAGATCTAACCTGATCAGGTTGTGGAAATCCAACCTGCAACCTTCTGGTAATGACTCCAACGAATTAACTACCGAGCCACCTCATTTCCCTTGGTTCGAGATCCCCATGGTTTCCAAGCTTTGACTCCAGGGGAGGTAAAAACAAACCCAAGAATCCATGCTGACTGCACCAATTAGTTTTATTTCTAATGACAACTAAGTGTATGCACTTTAAAGGGTGGGGATATGAACAGTTTCTAAGTTATGAATCCGCACCTAGTCCCCAGGGGCAGGAAGAGATCGAGGAGATAATGTTGGCTGTATAAAGGATTGTTCTATTTATACCAAGAATGTGATCTTATATATGGTTTAGGAAAGAATATAAATGACACCAACATGAATGGACAGTGTAGGATATATAATTATGTATATTGAATTTATAATATGTGCCCACGAGGTAAGTTGTACTTTAGTCATTTTGTACACAACATATTTACTGCATTTGAGTTCAATGTCAGACTTGTTTACATAGTATTTGGTACTTAGATTGGAATTTTTCATGGTTGATTTGATAAAAGTCACATACGCACCGGAAGTTTCCATTAGAGTTACTCATATTCTAGAATATTCTGTCAGGTGACTTATCCTTATATGTATACAGGTTTGGTAAACAAGATTTCATTCATATAATAAACTTCATATTTATTAAGATCAGTCTATTAAGGAATTTATTTTAGTAATTAGGTGTTACAGTTGTGAAAACCAGAGCAAATTCAGAGAGAGGAATTATTTATTTGAAATATTCATTGGAATTACCTAAAATGCTCATTCTCATTTTGGATTAAAACTTGACTTTTGGATTTATGTGAATTCATTCAAAGATATTCTGGATTACAGCATTCAGGCATATCAGGACATTCAAGATTACTGACACATCAGAACACCCAAGACTAGCACATTAGAACATTCAAGGCTACTGGCATTCATTCGGAACATTCTATATTTAGGACTTGTGAGTGGAACGCTTAGGATTATTGGATTATTCGGATTTTAATTCACGTTACTGTAAATGTGTTTTGAATTTTTACTAATTGTCTATAAATAAATTGTTGATAGATTTTAGTTACATTGTTAGTTTCATTTTCTTTCTGTTACATTATTTTAAGACCTAGAGTCGTAAATTTATAGAGTCGCAAGCCTCGTTTCCTTTTAATGAAAAATGTATACATCTCGTGTTATATCAATCATAGAACGTACATATATTTTATTTATATCACATACAAAATACACATACTTGTATTTCCAAAGGAGTTAAGATTGACTACAGGAACTGTCTATTGACAGAGTCTGTTCCTATAGCGGCTATTCACAATTCTCTTTGCAAATTGATAAGTTGCTTCTTTACTTTTTTTTTTTTTCTTCTATTTACATTCATATTGGTTAAAAAATATAAGACACACTTATGATTTAACATGAAAGATGGTTTAAGTGAATAAAGTAGAGCACTACAAACAGCATGGTTAGCTTCTTGCACACTGAACGCACAGCCATTCAGTCACCGCCGAGTATTTTGAAACAAGTGTGGAATATAGACTAAACTAAATGACGAGCCAGCAAGAGGTATTTCAACATTTAAATTTATTTACAGTTGATCTAAGTCATTATTATGCTTGAAATAACATTGCTACCGACCATAAGATTGTTTTTATCCTCCATCTCTATTTCCACTTTCCGTTGGTCGGTTTAACTGTAAATCTTACTCTCATTCATAGGTCCAGAGACATCGTCGCATGACAGCGAAAATCCGCTACGCCCGTTTTTTCACGGATTTTCGCACGTAGCTTGCGACGATGGTCCAGAGAGAGAGAGATACACTGTGGTAAAACTGATATGCTGAGACAGACCAACCGTCAGAGAGAGACAGACACAAAGAGAGAGGGGGGTTAGGGAGTCGATTAGTCTGGTGCCTGACCAACCAACACAGAGAGAGGGAGAGCGGCCCTCGGACATTTTAATATTTAAAAATAATGTTTTGAGAACCCTACTATAGGTTTTAAAAAAAAAAGCATTAAATAGATTACAGTATGTGGGTGCCTCCTAACCAAGAAATTTACCGTACAGTCTCGACATGCTATTGCAACTTTGTATCATTGGTATTGTACACATTATAAATAAATGCAATGAAAAGTGTAAGCAAACCATTACGACGACCCATATATATATATATATATATATATATATATATATATATATATATATATATATATATATATATATATATATATATATATATACATATATATTTATATGTATACATATATATGAATATATATCTTGACAAATATGCCATTTGTTTTTCGGTATCTATCGCAGAGATGACTCGTGTTTTAACAGCATTTAATAATCACCTGTGCATGTTTTTCTTAGTTTTTTTATGACTATTAAAGCAGTTTATTGGAAGACCCACACATTTTTGTTAAATACCAAATTTGACAAGCATTACTTCAAAACTTTTAACAATACATGACGTCCTCTTGTTGTCACTGAAATAATATTATTTTATTTGTATGGCTGACAAGAGAGGATTCCACTCATAACATGTGATTATTGGCAACTTAAGCTGTTGAAAATATAACTAGTTCAATTACAAGTTTTTTCTTTGTTTGCTTGCTTTTGTTGTGTTTTGTTTTTCATAGTTAGAGTACCTACACATATAGTAGCTTACATATGAACATTTTTGAGGCATGATATTTGCTTATATTTTCTCTCAAGAAATAATTTTTCAAATAATACAATAGATGTAGTAAAATTATTATTATTTTTTATTACTTTTTTTTTTTTTTTTTTGGTCCTCAAATCAGAGCAAGAAATATTTTGTTAAATCTAATTCACAACTTGAAATTTTATACAAAAAAAATAAAAAATACACCCCCCCCCCTTTATAAAAATATTTTTAATAAAATTTATACCATTCGCAAATGGGGTGGGGTGATTTTTCCCTCAAATATAAATCTCTAGCCAGCACATACCACGTTGTGATTGTAATTTCTGCCATTTTCCCATGTATTAACCAATTTTCCTTAAGCTTTATGCTTTATGTAGTGCTAAATGCTGTGTTTTGACGATTTCCTTCTCCAAAAATCTATTTCGAATTTCCTTCTCATGAAATCTGACATTCGGGATATCTCTTCTTTTATGTAGAAATGCATATTACGTACTTCTGAGAGAGTGACAGTTGTAAGGTGAGGTTGTTTGCATTTGCAACATGCACAGTGAAGAGAATGTTGGCATACCTCTATGCTACTTTCATGATCTGTGGCTGAAATTTCTTCACATATTGCATTTGTGTAAATTGTACATAATTTAAGCACACAGCAGACAGAAATGGCCGCTCCAAAGTACTCGAAAAATTAGCCTGAATTAGTCAAAAGTACACTATTTTCAGCAGTTATTAAAATAGAGAAACAATTTTGACAGAGTAGGCAACACCAACCTCTGAAAGTACAATGAATGAATTAAAAAATATATATATAGTAATCGGTTCTTTTTTTAATTATTTACCATTGAGGTCCAGGAAGTGAAATTGACCAAGGTCTTTTTTTAAATAGCCAGGATAACCAGCGAGGAAAAGCAGGGAAATTCTTTTTCTTTATATACGTTATGTTTACAAGACCCATGTACACAAAAAGCCACATGCACCTGAAGAAATCTAATCACACTCGAGTAGGAATGGTTGAAATGGAAAATGGGAATGCTGAAGCGTATGGGAAAAATATATATTACTGCCGGAAAATTCTGAGCTCCTCTGAAAATCGTATCTAACATCGCCGATTTTAACAATAAAAATACGCAAAGTAATGACCGAAAAAGTGCGCGAGTAGTGCTGAGTGAAGATGGTATATTCTGTAGATCTTAGATACATATATAGCATTGGGTTGCAAACGGGGACCGAAGGCTGTGGTGTACATAAATGTGAATCAGGCACATGATTGTTTTCGGTTGGATTTTTTTGGAATATATCAGTTAAACACAAATGGTTGACTTATTATTTTTCATACAAGCACTTATTATTTTCGCAAAGAAGTCAACACCATCCTGAAACAAAAAAAAAAAAAAATTTGTTTCTCCTTTCTCATTAAAATGCATATTGTCTGCATCATAGTCTTTTGTTTTGGGAATCTAACATTCGGTCTAATGAATCCAACATTCAACATCGAAACCAGTTAATTTTTGTGTCTTTGGGCATTAAATGAATTCTTTGTAAATTCCGAATCCTTAATGATTATTCCCCGTTCACATATTTCCAAGAAGAAGACTTTCTTAACACCCCTACAATCAACTGTCATATCATCAAAAGCAGTATCGCCCAACCAGCCGATGTCGTGAAACTCCTTCAATCGTGCGCCGTGTTTCTCGCGGCATAACGCGCTTGTTTCGAGATAATGACGTCATCAACTGTGTCACCAGCGTTCTTCAAGGGTGACCGGAATGAATTAAATAGTATAATCATGACAAAATAAGATTTAAACAGGTAATTTCGTGTAATAAAAAAAAAAATCATAATGAAAATCTATATTTTCACTAATGCCTTATTTGTGTTAGACATTTTGACTTTGAATTTTCTATTATATGCTAAAGATAGCGCCAATAAACACATGATGGCTTTGTTTACATATCTTGAACAGGAAAACCAAATTTGGGAATTTATACAACGGGATACCCAATGTAAATATTTGGTTTTAATCACGTGGGGTTCTTATACAACGTAAGAAAAATTTACTCTCGAAATGTATATTCACTAAGACTTTTTCGTTTCAGTATTATTTCATAATGAACATATATTCTACATCAAAAGACATTGAATCTATTATAATAAAATGTGTATCCATTCACCAGTGTCTATTTTTAAATTTCTCTGTCTCTCAGTCTATTGAGTCATGTATTTATATGGTAAAGAAAAAGCAAGTAGTAATGTAAGTGCACAAACTGCATATAAAATTAACAGGAAAAAATTTCCTTTTTAAAGATTTTTTTTTATTTCAAAAACACGGAGACGCTATAAACTAATAATATCCATACCTTGACCTAACTGGCACATTCCGGTCATATGCCACGTGACTTTTTAGTTAGCGTCACGAACCATGGATGCCACTTCGGAAATAAGTAAAATTACACACGCTGGTAAAAACGGTAATTCTGAACTAATCTAAATGAATGCCAATTTTTTTTAACGATGATTAAATGAAGTAGATATAGTTGAACACTTTCTTTGGTTATTTGAATAGATTCTCACAATATTATAACGAACGCGTTAAAATTCACGTTAAGTGCACGAAAAGTGGTTATTCTAGAATATACAAGTACATGTTTCACTATTGCCAAATATTTGGAAACCTTTTAAACAAAAATTAAATTGAATGCTATTTATTTGTCAAAAACGATATTATTAATAGTTAAAGTAAATATATAATATAATCGGTGAATACTTTTTATACTTTGGTTCTTTTCACTTTCATTTTGTCGAATCAAGTACGATTGAATGATGTCATTACATGAATTTTGCTATAAATAGGAAAGTAAATAATTTGTATCAAAATCACATCAATCTTGTTTTATTTTGCTTTATATTATTAGTCAAGCAAACACAAATCATAATTCATATATATATATATATATATATATATATATATATATATATATATATATATATATTATTATTATTATTATTATTATTATTATTATTATCATCATCATCACAGTAACGCGATCTTGATTGCTAGATCACGTCGAATTGTCAGCATCAGAAAATGCGGATCATGACTCGACGCGAAGGGAAGCGTCGGGCCATGAAAGTGTACACTGAACTAAAGCAAAGATAAAAAGAAGCCCTAAATTAGTTTAATTGCAAACAATAATATTGAGATCATCTAACCATCAATGTGCAAAACCTGTTGGATTAATGCCGCTACAATTAAACATCATATTAATACCGTTTTTTTAATACTTTGTTTGATCAGTGTGTCCTTAATTCATTTTATTTCAAACACTAATCATGGGATCATCTGACCATGAATTGGCAAAAATCCGTTTGATCAACGACGCTATAATTAAAGAACTATTGATGACATTTGCCAATTTACTGAATTTAATACCATTCTAGAACACAAAATTATAATGCTGACTTGAAATAACTTTGTAATCTTTGGCAACATAAAAGTGTTTTTATACTATATATGTTTAATATAATAAAATATATATTCAGAAATCAATATTTAATGGATTGAATATGTGCTTTAAATGAAATATGTTTTAATGTTTCAAAGGTTAAAATGAAAACTAGTTGGTTTACTGGTTCGAGATTTTACTCAAAAGATAAAAATTTAACGATAACAGTAAAGTACGTTATACTGTTATGTTACTCATCAACGACTCTTTACACAACATTTTGGGGAGTAAATATAATGCGAAGAAAGCACGATTTGCATGAGAAATCAATAAAAACCATGGGTAAATTTATATTACTATGTTTGCGAAAACAGTAATAAACTACTTAATATGCAGCTAGAAGACACTAAATGGAATTCTGCCTCCTTATTGGTTGACTGAAAATAGTATAATCATTAGGCGTAGTACGTCATTTTCGGTCGACCGATGAGAGGGCCGTATTCCATTCTGATCTGTTTTTGCGAAAACATTTCTCACTGCATGTAGTTGGTTTCAAACGAAAATGATGCCAATGTAATATCCTAAAATATGAAAAATCTTGAAACAGATACTTCTCCTGAGTGGATAATACATACTGACATTTAAAATGGACTCTTTTTTCTTGCAATATATAGTTGGTCCTATATTAAAATTATGTTGATCTAACCTTCAAAATGGCTGCTTTGACAACCATCCTGAAAATCTTTGCCTGGCTATTTTTCCTGAATAAATGGTCTTGTCAACAAAGGGTCTTCAAGAAAACAATAAAGATTGTAAGCATGTTGTAAATAAATAAGGTGATTATCGGACTTCCAATGTGGCACCATAGTGGCCATCTGGAAAATATACCAATCACTATTCGTCTTGCAAGAATGGTGGCATTGACGTGGGATTTTCACTCAAACATTTCATGCATTATTAAATTGGTTCTGTATGACTTATTAAAACAGTAGGCTCATTTGTGATAGCTGTGATAATATGCAATAAATTCATCACGCGTTTCCTTGTCAAGATGATTGCTAATGTGATTGAAGACAACTATTTCCTTTTCCTTAGGTTCTGTCTCTTCTTCTGGAACAAAAGGTCCATCTCCTGGAATAAGCTCAGATAAATATTTCTGTTCCATATATTCATAAAGCTGCTTTTTCTCATCTTTAACCTCACTGATATAACTATCAACAAGCCATTTTGGATCAGGCCTAAGCGTCTTTATCTGTTCCTTTGTAAGCTCTGGATCATTATCAAAGTAGCCGGTAAAAAACCAGGTAACAAAAATAGAGCTCATACTAAATTTTCAACACACTTCTTTAGTAAAGTACAGTTCTCTGTAAAGAAAATGTAAACTACGCGGTCTTTTCAAGTACTTAAAAACTCTATAAAGCCCCTAGACCAGCTTTTTTGTTCATCGAGATCAGGGTCAGGCTTGCGCTTTGGAATTTCTTCTTCCTCTTCTTTTTCAGGTTGTGGCTGCGCTTCTGGCTGTGGCTGCGGATTTTCTGCTTTAAGTTGTGACTGTACAAGTTGTGGCTTTTCTGCTTCAGATTGTGGCTGCTCTGGCTTTGTTTGCGGTTTTGGCTGCTCAGGCTGTGGCTGCCGATTTATATCAGGTAGCTACATCACTCCCAGAATCGTTTATACATCGTCATAATCCAAACCAAACTCATACAAATACCGCTTGTTGACTTGTTATTGGTTTTTAAAGTTTCTTTGCCAGACTTGATTGTATGTGTAGTCAGAATCTAGATCTTTTCTTTCTTTTTCGTTCAATTGTTTGTGTTTTATTTTTTTTATTTTTTTTTTGGAGGGGGGGGGGTAGGTTCACTAATTTTGAGGTATCCCTACTCAGCTTGTTGAGTATGGTTTTAAAGAGCACTTCTATGTTTCTATCAGCACTGGCCGATTCCTTGTCATTGCAGAACTTTTTTAGTTTGTCATATTTGTCCAGCTCATCCCGCAACTGTGGCGTTCTCATATGAGTTATCGAAAAAAGATTGAGCATGGTATCATTTATTTTTACGCTTTCTGGATCTGCCAAAAACTAATTATACAGTTGTTTGTTTTTAACAATTTCATCATAATATGCCTTAGTTCTCGCGTCATCAAAGACCATGCTCTTGTGTTTTTCTTCAAACAACAACGTGTTGAATTCACGCGCAATTCTCACGAATTCTGACATCTTATATATATGTTGTTTACATAAGATCATCTAGCTTAAAAATCTGAACATTAGCCAGACCGGGATTGATTGGCATCACATAAATGCATTAAAATCTGTAGAGGCGATATTTTGTCACTTCAGGGTTTGCAATGTCAAACATAGCCAGAGCTGACCCTAATGTATCCGTACTTGTGTGAGGCGTGGTCTAGTTGGCGCCGTCATTGGACGCTTCTAAAAGCCAATTATTGATGTATTTAGTTGTAGCTGTTCTGCCTCTAGGTTGAAAGCGCCAAATAGTAACCGCCACAAGACAATCTATTCTGATCCAAACATTATTATAAACACCTGATGTAGCCCATTCGCCAGTAGATATATGGGCAGCAAAAGATAGATGCACTCTAAAGGCTGCTGAATATTCCAATGATGCACGGGCTACAAATCCACTGCAATTATCAGAATTGGATGACAGCGATGGAATATGCCCAATTATGTTTTGTATTCGCTTGGAATCTTCATACAGTTTAGTTGTCGCATCTGCATTATCTGTAGGTACACCTAGATTTTTAATTTGTACTGAAGTTACATTGATTCCAGTGCCAGTAACTTCAAAAATAACCGAGTTGACATGGTTGGTAATTATTAAACCTTCTGGCGCTTGAATAATGATTGGACTATAAGATGCCACAGATGATCTTTTAACAAAAATACGCCTTGCTGACGAACCAAAAACAAAGCACAGGGACTTACCCATTGGCAAATCAGTACCCATTCCGATATATCTGTTTGGTACAGTTGATGCGCTAACCAAAATGTCATCACTTGGACCAAACTTTGTATCCGCATATGATTTTGTTGCTGCATATGAATCAACAAGTGGCGCGACTAAGTTTACAATTTTGTTTAGAATTCATGTCGATGTTGGCACGCATAGTTCCACCAGCTAGCAGCAAAACAGATGGTGCTGACACTAACATTTCATTGCCAAGGATTACCGATGCCAGGTTTTATCCTACTGAAAGTAAGCGTCCTCGAGGAAAATTTGTATTGGCATCTGTTAACAATACCCTAGCATTTACATACTTATCTGCATACTGTTTATTAGCTGCATCTGCGTTATCTGCAGGTGCAACCACATTTGTAATTTTGTGCGAGGCCATGTTTAACTGTTCAGACATAGTATCACCAGTTTTTAGCAAGCGCTTGTTAAGTTCTGCATTAGAAATAGTTGATGTGGTCGCACCTGAGCTGCCGTTGCCGCCAATAACTGTGCAAAAGCTGTATAATGACTCATTATACATACTCTGCTTATAAATATGTGCATCATCAACTTTGATTCAGAAGACATAAAGAATCCAGACATAATTTCTTGTTTCCAGAATGCCACTATATGGTCGTTGGTCCAACGGGCCGCGGCAAAAACAAAAAAACAAAAAAAAACAACAAGCTAAATAAAGAACTTAACTAACTACCACAAGGTAATAATCTATACGCTTAATCCTGGCAAGGATAAGTACAAAACACTTGGGAACTTTTATGAAGCCATTAGCAGCTCTGACGCTGCGCAAAAAGCTTTCACAATATTAAAGCCTGATGAAATAACGCCCGTAGAACAGATTGATGGCGACAAAGATTCTGTAATAGTATTTTATGACATCAAGATAGATTGCGACAACATGAACAAGATCAAAGAATACTTCTCTTCGTCATGAAACAAGTGCTTCAATTCAATATACTTGGCGCAATCTTACTACGACTTACCAAAGTATATTCGTCGCACCACCGGCTGCTTTGTTTTGTTTCCTGGCCTGGACAACTGCGACATAGACTCTATTCCATGCAGTCATTGTCATATTATCATGAAGCTCTAGACAGCAACAAACATAATTATATGACCTTTCATAGAGATGCAGAACACATCCCTGAAATGTAGCATCGCGGCTTTGATGAATTATATCTGCCAGATTAGGCAGCAGCTGCGACAATATTTTATGCAAATACTTTGTATACAATGCCATTTATACACGTGGATACGCAAGAAGATAAAGCTAAAATTATGCGTAAGTATGCAGAGCAGCAACAGAAATTACTTGGCTGCATACTTGCAGAAAAAATAGATGAACAGGAATTTCAGCGCGATTGTTTAAGCCAATAACAGACAAAATAGAACAGCCTGCGACAGCGCACAATGATAGGCAATATTTGATTATCAAAGCTCTGGAAGGACAACAAGCAGCACAGCAGACTGCGATAAAGAGTCTTGCTGATAACTTGATGCCATCTCTTTCGTGATAGAAGAATCGTTTGATGAGAAAAAAAACGTACTTGATGGGAAAAACAAGAAATTGAATTATTACTAGATGCGCATGAATATCCCCTAGGAGCAAGGGGAGATCCGCTGGCAGCTGAGGTAGCTAGACAAATCGAGAAAGCTAGAAAATAGCTACCTGCGTTTAACAGAAAATGGGGCAAAAGAAATAGAGATATTCCTGTGCTTGAACTAGAGCTGCAAAAAACAAAAGATATTAATCGACAGTTGCGGCTGCATTCAAAAAGAGCAAGACAAATGGAGCGGCTGCTCAAAGATTAGCCTTTGGAGGCTAGTCAAGAGAAGACAGTAATTGTACCAGCTGATGAGCTGCAGAAATTTTTAAAACACAAGCGGAGTTTCTGCAATCTACAAAAGCGCAAGCAAAGCCGTGACAATCTGCCCAAGCGCAAGCAAGACCTGACACAGCACAAGCAACGCCAAAGACAAGGAGGTTGCATATACCTGCTCTTTCTTCTATACGAGCAAAACTTACTCCAAAGTAAAAAAAAAGCAACAAAACTTTAGCAGAGCTTGTTACAGATCTTAGGTTGCTAGCGGCCAGTAAACACGATGACAACATTGGCGTGGAAGTTGATAATGAGATTGTGGAAATACTAGACCATCTACTTCAGCAAAATGTACTTAGTAATGCCGATTAGAGAGTTTTGTACAATGATTTTGATATAGCCTTGTCGCAAACTCTTTTCTTTGATTCCAAGTTGACTCAAGGAAGCAGCAGTAATTTTACTCTCAGATATATCACGTCAATAGAGTTATCGCAGGATACGCACTACAAGATCGCACTAATTTCTGCAAAAATATGGAACTCGTTTCATAATGTTGCAGAAAGCAACAACAAGTTCAGATATCTTACTTCCGCTAATGATGCAGGAACATTGCTAACCATTATTCCAGGTGCGTACAACATTGTTGACATCACTGATGAAATGAAAAGAATGATTGGTGAAAAAGTTCATATTGGCGATAACATAATCATCGAGCCAAATTATTCTATGTTTGAAACATCACTGACTCTTAAGGGTGGCTACCGAGTTGACTTTACAATTGACAACACCTTAAGAAACTTACTAGGTTTAGGTTCGCAAATTCTACAAGAAAGTGGTGTTTACGATGGAGACTTTCCTGTCAACATAAGCGACGTAAACAGCTTACTCATAAACTGTTCCATAGATGAAGGATCATTTGGCGTGCGATTATGCCATACCATGTCATTTATAGCTTTAGTCCAAACGCACTGCCCGGATATTTAATGACAGTAAATCCTTCGCTGCTAATTTACTATCCCATCAATAATGTCTACAGCATACCAGAAATCGCAATGTCAATCATGGACCAATCTGGAAACAACGTTAACCTTAACAACGAGCTTGTAATATTTTATTTGCATTTGCGAGCGCAAAACTAAAACTAAGTAACCATGCTGTATAAATGAAACCAATACGAATTAAGCGCAGAAAGATCATAGGAGGATTTTTTATCAACACTGTTCTCAAGTTTCTTTAAGTAGCACCAGGCATAGCTAAAAAAAATTGCTCCTGTTGCCTCTAGTTTTGCAAAAGGCAAATCAACAACCGAATATAAGGAATATTTGGACAAAGATTCACATCAGATGAATAAACCTGGTACAGGAATTATTGACACGCGAGATGAAGGCGTTTACTTGTTGCCTCAGGCTTTTCTTGAAGTCAGAGGTTATTTGCAAACTGATGCTGTTGCACATGCTAATTTTCTATCTAATACAAATGTGGCTTTGCAAACAATGGTTGTAGCTTGTGTAAGACAGAGCGATATCAACTTAATGATCAGACAGTTGAGGACATCATCAACTATCTGCCTGCTGCCAGCATCATCATGAATATAATTTCGATGAGTGATGACCACAGCAGAAGTTCAGCAATAAATATGTTTTCGTATAAGGATACAAGTAATGCAGCAGTTAGTAAAAAGTACAAACAAGCAGCTGAATTTATTGATGTTGTTCCTGCTGCTGATCATGATGATGATGCTGGTGCTGTGGAAGGTCGAATTCATTGCCTTTGTTAATTCCAGAAAACAGAAAATATAATGTTGGCTTTGCAACGAGGCGCGCTCTCACTGATGGCCACAATAAAGTTTGCATGATGTTGCCACTAAGTTCCATTTTTGGTTTCTGCAGTAACATTGCTACAGTTTTTAGAGGCGATAAGCACACACTGGTTTTGAAACGATCTGATCCTCCTACGTACATGCATAGTCCAGCTGGTGTTGATGACGGACAATTTATTTTTACAAACTATCACTTTGAATGCTAAAAATAATGCCTTCTATGTATCATGCGCTAGAATTGGATAACTTTTTATCCAGGTTTAGAAAGAAACTTTATTTTGAGCAAATGCGCGTCGATAAAAGTGTTACGTATTTACTAGTAGAATTATCTGTTGCATGGAGAATAGCTACATTGCCAGGCAGCGAGATAGCACGACATGTATTTATAGCTTTTCAGCGCGTAACAAGAGTTGCAGACCAAGCATTAAGCAGCCAGATATTCTACAATATGGGATTAACTTGCATTGCTATCAGAGTCAATAGCAGAACGTATCTCAAGCACGAACATGAGTGTAATTTGGAACCACTAAGTAAAAATTATTTGCGAGCATACTTTATGCTTCACGAAGCTATGCAAAAATACCAGGATGTCGATACAGGAACACTAATATCTTTAGATAAATTTGCAAACCTGTATACTATTTATCACTTTAACGTTTCTAAGCATTTGGAACGCACAAAAGACTCCATCGCAGATGTTGAAGTATAGTGTACTCTTCATCCTGCTGCAGTGGCAAACTATCATGTTTATGCAGTTATTACCGCTGACAGATTTCTTACACTTGATGCTCTTAGTGATAAAATGACACTTATTGTTTAGAAGAAACTAAATTGTCCAGAGGTATCATATAAATGAGCTACACTTCAGTAAAAGTTGTTTTTGACACCATGACAACAGCAATTAATTGCAGCAGCGCATAAGAAGCGTGCAGGCATGTCCATCAAACTTGGAAATAATTGATTGCAGCAAGGACAACATGTTCTTGCGCTCACAAAAAGACAACATCTCAAGTTTAGCATAGCAAAACACTATGGCAAAGGCTTAATTTTAAAGTTATTAGCCAAACAATTATCTCACATGGGTGGAGCTTTCCAGCAAACCTACTACTTCTTGCGGCATGGGTGACAAAAGTATTACCAATACTTGGTTAGTTAGTTATAGTAGCAGCCTCTGGAGCAATATATGACGCTACGGAAAAGGCAACAGGCAGCAGAGGACTTTGACGCAGAAAAAATAAAAATGTGTTTGCATAAGTTGCTAGCTTTGCTGATACTTTCTGACATTTTACTTATAGAAAAAGTTTTGTCTAAACATCTTACATAGAAATATCGAAGCACAAGTTAGTCTATCTCTCCACGTAAGAAAAGTGTGATGGCTGCTTCCAGAGGTTGCCCATTGTCAATAAGATTATCAGCAAAACAACTATCTTCTAGAAGTGATAAGTTAATGCTAACAAAACGCCAACATGACAAAGTGAAAAAACAAAGCGCGGCAGGAAAAGGTCTTGTACTTGATTTGTCTGCAGCACAACTTAAAAAACAAGTCGAAGTCTTACCACTTCTACCACTGCTATCTGCAGCTAGTACTCATATGATGTTGCCTGGACTTCTTGGCAAGCTTTTTGGTCATGGTATAAAAGGTATAAAAAAAACGACGGCGCATGGATTACAGTACTCCGGAGCACAGCGGTGCTAAGTAAATGTGACATTGAGAAAGCGCTTAAAGACATAAAATCATTTTGAGGTGTCTTTTCTAAAGATAGAATGCCAAAATAAATCAGAGTAAAGGAATGCTGCATTATAAACATAGAGAATTATTTTGATGGATCTGGAACACGTTGGGTTGCCGTTGTAAACACGCCAGATAGTAGCGACGTAGAATATTTTGATTTGTTTGGTCTGCTACATTGTGATGCTATCAAAAAAGGTGGTACTTATCATGCAGAAAGAATACGGACAATCTTGAAGAAACTTTATCTCAGACTATAAACGGACGTTCTGTAGTGCGATCAATATGTGTTGAATACAGCAAAAGAAAATCCATATTTGTAAAGCAATTTATGGTGGTTGTGCTGACACCCAGCCTGTTATCTTACTTGACACATAATATTATGTTTAGTCATTATATATGACTGCCTGCGATGGCAAATATTTTTATTGAAAACAATAAAATTGTTGGGCACTGTTGTGTTTGTAAGCATCGTAAAATATATGGTAATGTTCTTGACCTTCATGCGCTCATTGGAAAACTTCCTAGGCCAAGGCGGCTGTACTTTACCAGGACATAAATATGCTGGTCCATGGAATCCTCTGGATAAACGCAAATAATCAACGGTTTCCTGACCAACAACCTTATAACCAAGTAGATGCCACAGCAATGCGGCATGATATTTGCTACAGAGATCATCCAGAAGAAACAATATTTTGCTTGATGAGTTAGCCACGAGAAAACCAAATAGAATGCAAGAATGTAATTCACAGAGCTTTTGTCAGAGGCGCCATTGGACTCGGATATAAACTTGGCGTTGGTACCAAACCAGCGGCTAAAAGTTGTCAAACAAAAGCCAGCAAACCAGCATCTAAAGGTCGTCACAAACCAGTAACTAAAAAAAGCCAGCCATGATGATATAATAGCAGAAGAATTACACAAGTCAGCAAGAAAACGTTTTCCTAGGCGCAGAGTTGTTGCTAATGGTGTCAATGATATTGGTCTGCTGATCTTGTAGACATGCACGAAATTTTCCAGAAATAATGGTGGCATCAAATACTTGTTAAATGCCATCGATGTTATTAGCAAGCATGCATTGAGCTTGCCACTAAAAATAAAACTGGCGCAGCTATTAGAGACGCATTTGTATCTATAACAACGTCATCAGACAACCGCAAACCAGCAAACCTCCGGGCGGACCATGGTGGCGAATGTTACAATAGCACGTTTGAGAACTGGCTTGAAGAAAATAAAATTTGCAAGTATTCCAAGTTTAATGAAGCAAACCAGTTGCCGTTGAAAGATTCAATCGTACGCTAAAAATGTGATGTGGAAGCACGTTACAAAAATAAAATGAGTAAATATATAGATGTGCTGAAGTCGCTAGAAGACAAGTACAGCAAAAAAAAAGCATAGAAGTATTGGAATGATGCCAGCACAAGCTAGCTACAAGCAAAATCAAGACAGCGTGGCAAAAAGACTACTTTTTAGAAAAAAAACATTTGATGTGGGTGACCGATTCAGGATTTTCAGAATAAAAAAGTGGACTGAAGAAGTGTTTACCGTGACAAAAGTATTAAAACTATTCCTGCAACATACAAGATCGCAGACCTTAATGGAAAACCTGTTTCAGGATCTTTCTATGAGCAAGATTTACAAAAAACAGAGCCAAAATTGTTTTTTAAATAGAGCGTGTCATCAAAACTCGTGGAAACAAGTCACTTGTGAAATGGAGCGGCTACTCTGATGATTTTAATTCCTGGGATCCAACGGCAAGTATTGAGAAATAATTCTGTCGTATTCTGCAAATATTTGTTTGCTAGCAACAGGCTTGCACATGGCCACCTTGTCTGGCAGACCTAGCAGCAGAAACATCTTTTGGAAGACATAATCAAGCTTAATAAATTTATGTCTTCCTGGCAAGTTTAGCGTGATAAATCTGTCAAAGATCTTGACAAATTAAATCACTCCAACTTGTTTCTGATATGATATTTTCCGGTATATTTTTGCAGTCTTGTATTGTAATGTAGATAAGCATTTTCGACTTGATTGTACTCCGCGTAGTCGCGAACAATAGTATCTTCGTTTTCATCTGAATCGTACATTTTTATCAAACAACGTTATATATCATGTCAGACACAATTGTTTATATCACAGACATTTACATTGAGCATCCATAATTGCTTTTTGATGCCATCAAATCGCTGTATAAAAATCTTGAGTCATATATTATTTCGGATTTCAGTGTGATATAAGAAAATGATGCTTCTGGAGCAGACACTTTGTTTAAAATGCGGGTTTTGCTTACAGACGAGTAGAGACAACTACTTAAAAAACATGGTATAATCGACTTGCTGATGTGTCATAGCTTATCATGCTTTACCCAAGAAATTCTGTTAGAGATATTAAAATTTAGCAATTAGAGATATAGTATACCCCTATACATATATGTGTGTATATATATATATATATATATATATATATATATATATATATATATATATATATATATATATATATATATAATGAGCACAAAGATGAGCTTTAGTGAAAATCCTCAGGCCATTGCCAGCTACAACAAAACCTTGGCTTTAAAAAATATCAGGTTGATGCCGCTTGATATTTTCTTATTACTGTTCAACCTAGCCTAAAACGGTTTTTCCAAGCAGCTGCAGCTGCATCGCGGCATAGTTTTCTGTTTGCATTAGCGTACTGTTTTCTCAGCAAGCAGATGACACTGAAACTGAAGAGCATTTCAAAATCAGTTTGAGCATTTCATCATAACTTTCAGAAGCGTTTTTAAAACTCCTCCAAACAGCATTGATAACTTTCAGTGAGAAGGCCCTGGTTGGACTTTAGAAGGCGTCACAGCATGTATAGTTACCACACCACTGCCAAGTACAATCTGATATGAGACAAATTATATTTGGAACTGCCCTCTAAAATTTAAAATAGTCAAAGTTGCATTAACGTACAAAATAAGGATAATAAGTGTTTTATGTGGTCTGTATTATCTGCTCTTAATCCAGCTGCAACACATTTAAATCTAGTTGGTGATTATAAGCCGGATCAGTACATCCTCAATTTTGCTGGCATAAGTTTCCTGTTTAGATCGCTGATGTTCCAAAATTTGAGTACAGCCAGTGCAGCAAACAAAAATGCAAATTGTAGTTTTGCAGAAAATGTCTAACTGGTTATATGACAGAAGAAGTACTTGCTGCCCATGGATTAGATTGTGTTGACGTTGCAAAAACTATAATGCCAGACAAGAAACATGATACGGTGTCATTTTACAACTTCTGTAATATGGCCCGGATCCCTTTCACAGTTTATGCTGATTTCGAATCATTGTTGATTCCTGTTGAGGGTACAGAGTGTGATCCCAAAAGTTCTTTACTAGAAGATACCAGGAGCACCTTCCATGTGGCTACACATACAAAGTTGTTTACATTAACAATCCCCTAAGCAAGCCCATAACATTATTTTGCAGAGAAAAGTGTAGTGAATATTTCATACAGAGTCTGCTTAAAGACTTTAATTACATTCATGGAATCAGCTTGGCAAGAATGATTTTTAGTGAACAGGACCAAGAAGACTTTTCTCAGGCTAAATTATGTTGGATCTGTAATCAGGATCTTGGCAACAACAAAGTTTGAGATCATTGTCATTACACTGGCAAATTCTGTGGCGCTGCTCATAACAAGTGTAATCTGAAATTAAGAAGGCCTGAATTTGTTCCCGTAGTATTTCATAATCTGCAAGGCTATGACTCCTATCTAGTTGTAAAGCTCTTTGGCAAGTTCAAGAAAAGGATTACATGCATTCCAAATAACATGGAAAGGTACCTGTTGTTTTCTCTTGGCAATCTGTGTTTTATCGACAGCTTTCAGTTCATACCTGAGTTGCTAGATGAACTTGTTAATAACGTTAGAAAAGTGACCGAAAGTATTTTAGCTGACATTTTCAAATATTCTGCAGAAGAGTTTGATGACAACAAACCTGACCTTATAACTGTGAACGGGATCTATTTTTATGAGTACATGTCATCTTGGGAAAAATTTGATGGGACCACATTCTCACAACAAGATGATATCTACAGCCATTTGAGCAGCACTAATGTTTCTGATGCTGATCACGAGCACGGAAAAAATGTTTGAAATAAATTCAAGATGAGAAACTTTGGCGACTATCATAACCTGTACCTGAAGACCGATATGCTGCTGCTTACAAACATATTCGAAAACTTCATAGATCTCTGCTGGTCATATTACAAACTAGATCCTGCTGCATATTACTCATGCCCTGGTTTTTCCTGGGACGCAGCTCTCACAATGACTGAGGTTAATCTGGAGCTGTTGACTGATGATGGCATGCATAATTTCTTTGAGAAAGAAATCAGAGGTGGTATCTCAGTAATCACAAACGGGCATTCTGTAGTTAATAACAAGTATCTACCTGGCTATGAACCGGAAAAAAGAATCAAAGTATATTACATATCTGGACAGAAATAACCGTTATGGTCATACTATGAAACAGAAGCTTCCTGTTGGCGAGATCAAGTGGAAGGCCCCAGAACATTTCACTGACAAATTATTACGCAGTGATGATGACATTGGTTATGTTCTTGAGGTCGATCTCCAGTACCCTGCTTAATTACATGACAAACATAATGATTACCCCTTGGCGCCAGAGAGCATAACCGTTGAAGATTCAATACTAAGTACTTATTCTGCAGATCTTAAAGAAAAACTGGGTGTTGGCAATTTCATGGTTTCAAAGTTGATTCCAAATCTTCATGATAAATATCGCTATGTATTCCACTATAGAAATCTTCAGCAGTTTCTCAGCCTAGGATTAAATCTGATTCAGATACACGCAGTTTGAAGCTTTAAACAAGAAGCCTGGCTAGAACCTTACATTGATTTTAATACAGTAAAAAGAACCGCAGCAACAAATAAATTTGAAAAAGTTTTCTTCAAGCTCATGAACAATCAGGTCTTTGGCAAGTGCAACGAAAATGTCAGGCGTAAAGTCAACGTTGAAATTTCAATGATGTAACCAGACGCGACAAGTTAGTATCCGATCCATCTTTTGACAGAATGAAGATATTTTATGACAACTTGGTTCCGATCCACAGAAAGAAGACACAAGAAAAACTTAATAAGCATATCTACGTCGGTTTTGCCGTACTTGAACTGTCCAAATATCACATGTATGACTTATACTAGGGCATAATCAAAAAGAAAATAGCTGACGGAGAAGAGCTGCTGCTTACTGACACTGATTCGTTATGCTACGAAATCAAAACAGATGATGTTTACAAGGACATGTTTCCTATGAAAGAACACTTTGATTTTTCTGATTACCCTGAAAAAGATATCAAACTCAGTAAGTTTTATGATAAGACAAACATAAAGGTTATCGGCAAATTCAAGGAAGAGCATGTTGCCGAGATTCATGAGGTCATAGCACTACGGTCTAAAATGTACTTACTTAACCTGCTTAACAAATCGGAAAAGGGAATTAAGAAGTGCGTTGTAAAAAATGTTATAACACGTGACGATTACTTTGCAGTTCTATCTGGCGAAAAACAATATGCATTGATGAGTACAATCTGATCTGAAAACAACGTCCTGTATACTGTGATGCTAAACAAGATTGGATTGTCTATGATGACAAGCGATTATGAGCCCAAAGCCACTTTTGAAAAAAGGAAGATGTCTTAGTGACAGTGTCTGATGTACCTACGCCTAATATTTCTGATGGACTTGGTCTGATCTAAACAAAATATAATTTACAACAAACTACTACTACAAATTATTTAGAGAATCATATTTGATTCGATTCAATGGAAGCATAATGAGAATCTGATGTTATTAACTTTTCAATAAGCTGATCTTATTTTGCCGGTGCAGCAGTTATGAACAGACTTAGAGCATGTTCCAAGCCTTTCTTCTGCTTTTGTCATATACGGAAAATCTTCCAGTTCACCGCTGTCTATATTTGTCGCGGTAACTGGTCGTGTTTCTCCCAAATTGCCGCCATCACCACCGTGTCCTCTCCTAGAATTTTCTTGTTCATTAACTACCTCAAGATTTTCTATTCTTTTATCGGTTTTGTTTCCTCAACAACTAAGGAACATCGCATTACCACTGCATCTGGTCGCTTGTGTGAACGGCTTTCTGAGCTGGGTTTTTAGCCCACAACCTTGTAAACATCCAACCAGAATATCAAGACAGAGTGGCCGACTCTATGTGACAACAGACCTTGAATTAACGTCGTTTTTCGTATATAATATATTTATGACAACTTAGGTGCACGCTTTTACGTGCTTATTAATTTTTGCATTGTAACCGCTATATTTCATGCTGCATAAGCAAGCCGCAGGTAGAAAAGCGCCTTGATTGCCCCCATCCCTTCAGCTGTCCGTCCTCCTCTGCCTAATGGCTGTTACCTTTTTTCCCGTTAAGATCAAATATATGCCCAGTTACCTAACTTCCAGTTGGGCTGTACCTACCCTATCGCCAAATATGTGATAGTCATGTAACCGATTCAGATAATTCTGAGTTGTGAATTGTTCTACTGTGCAGTTTTTATTTTTCGTCTACGTGAATATTTTCAAAAAAGATATACCAATAATGTTGGATTAAAGTAGCCGATAGATTTAGTGATCTTATTTTGGGTTTCACGACGCCATTTGTTTTTTCAGCAACATGCCAATCAGGGCTTTTTACAGGGCCATACGGTTTTCACCTGAAGAGGGCTTTCGGGGGTCGGATTGAAAGCCATGGGTAACATTTACCCATTTTTGTGCCACACTATAACATATCAAATATTTGCCCAGTTATCTATAATCAGGCTGTCCCTACTTGTAGTATGCGTAAGTCGCATGATATCATATTAAACTAGGTTGTGAAAATTTTATGATTCATAAACTGAATTTCGGTACTAAGCGTACGTGCTGTTAAAAAAACAAAAAAAGAAAAGAAAAAAATACCAATCTTAGGTATAAGTTGCCTTTTATTATTTTTGTTATCTTAGTCCGATATCTGTGGACATTTGTGGCCAATATGTATGGAGTTTTAATTAACATTAAACCAGTCAGTGGGAAATATGATCAAGTTATAGTTCAGACGGGGTTTTTAGAGTCAAGATGAAAACCCTCAGCCTGCCTATTTCGGTGCAGCGTTGATCGCTCTCCTATTCCAGCCGGAAGTCCCTGGTCGCTATTCTTAGAGAGCTCTATTAGGTTTTCCCTCCAAATTGCCGGGTGGTCCTAGCCGCTCACTTAATCGGATGGCTTGCTTTCCTGAGCTGTTTTCAGGGGTTCTTCCTGGTAGCTTGCCAGATGGTGGGGCTTATTATTGTTCTTGTTGCAACATCTACTAATAGTCGCAAGGGCAACACCAATCCATATCAAAACAGCCAATGTTGTTTTAAAATTATGTCTGAAATAATTTTCAAAACAGTGCGCAATAACTGATTGAGCTGTTAGCTTATAGCGTGCGCAGTTTGCGTTGCAATAATATCCTACCATTTATACTAAGACATATTCTGTCTCTCTAATGAGAAAGCAAGCGTAATTTTTATGTAAAATCATTATATAGAGGGTAAGAGGACGCGAGCAAGTGTTTCGCAGCAATCAAGAAGTTAGTGTAGTATAGGAAGGTGATGGCATGAGAATACTTTTTGATTGGACAGGCCATAATGAGCGAAGTGAGTTCATGGTCTATGAAATCACAAAAGTCTTCCCATACCCCCACCTTCCAATACCACTCCACAGATTATTTAACTGGTTGACAAAAGCTAAGGTGATTTTGTATTTGCTGTTCCACAGAGCCCATTGAGGTAAATTTGGATAAGTAAAGTACACAATATGGAACAACTCTTTCTGTTTGAAGTTCAGTAAGTCAGCAATGCGTGTTGAAGAAACAGAAGTTTTTATACTTCATTGCCTTGAATACAAATGTGTAAGTTATCTTTATTAAAGATAATTGGCTAGTTCATGATCAGCAGCAGCGTTTCTTTGAAGTCGGATTTTACTCCATGCATAACATGCGAAACGTGATAAGTTCTATAGTTGACAAGGTAAAGCTAGGGTCAGTGTGGAAGTGTGAGTTATTTTCGAAGTCATAACGGCAAAATGTAGCTTTAATTCAGAGAACGATGCGCCATCTGTGAAGCAAGCAAAGCCCAGCAAAACTAACTTTCACAACTCTGATTGATGGAGTTTGATTTCCTGAAGCTCAGCAGCAAGGGGAGCAAATTAACACTTTTCACATTCTGCAAACACCACATTGACATTACTTGGTCATTTTGGATTATACGACATCCATCAACAAAGCAACACCACCGTGCATCAGGGCAGATGCAGAAAGAGCATTTTCAATGCTCAGAAAAATTCAACAAGGTCTTCAGGGACATTTGAACATTAGTACCATATAATATCTAATGGGTGCAAAGATAAACAGTAATGACACTTGCATCAACTTCAGAGGTTCAAACATACTACTGAGAGCAGCGAAATCAGCTACTGCAAGTTTATACTGATGTTGTGATTATATGAGTTGGTGTGCGCCCGCGCATGTGTGTGTGTGTGTGTGTGTGTGTGTGTGTGTGTGTATGTGTGGTGATAATATATGACAATGAAAAATCTACCAGCCATTTCTTGTTTTGAACTGTATTCAACACTTCAAAGAAAACATCTATTTTCTTTTATTCAAAATTGATTTTCCAGTCATTTTATATAGGCTTATATGAGTAGATAATTGATTCTTATTTGTATGTCAATTATCTGGGTCACATGCACCGACCACCCCTCCACCCCCGAACTCCCCCCTCCCCCATATTGGGACCCCAAGACACTCCAACACTATCTGGATGCAGGTATGCTTTAAGATTAAGGTAGCAAGTCAATATCACCCCCACTGTTTTTACATCTTTGATCCTAATGGCCTTTGAGATGGAGCCATGAAACTGTATTACTTTATAAGTCTGTCCAGTAACTCTACAGCACTGTCACTATAATGTTACAATCAGATTTCATCATGTACACTTTTGGTTACCTCACCATGGTAGGTTGGGGACAAAAATTAACTGACTTTGCTCGTACAGCTGTCTTTTTATCTATGTTTTTACCAACCCATCTCTTTTAAAATTTCACAATATATAGCTGTATCTATCAACTTTTACTATTTGTTTATTTATTCACTTTTATCTCATTGTCTTCATATGTAACTTTATATATGACATGTTTGTTTACTTGTGTCTACATGCATATATATTTGAAAATAGAGGTCGGGGACAGTTTGATTGATCAGGTAAAGAAGATAAGAAAGAGAAAGCAACGAAATAAGCGTTGTTTTTATTCTCTTTTTATTCTTTTTTTGTAGATGAGAAGATGAATGAACACGTGCAGAGAATATAGGATCAGTTACTATGCAGAATGTGTCAGAAAGAAAATGCATGCATCGCCTTTTTACCATGTTCGCACCATACTGCTTGATTTGCATGTGCGCAAAAACTAAAGAACTGCAACTTTTGCCAGCAAGAGATTAAATGCTTAGTCTTACCATTTGCCAAGAATTAGACAGTACATTTGGCTGATGATGATTAAACAAATATTAATGATACTTAACTGTTGTACCCCCCTGTTTTAATCCTAAATTGTATATTTTTTTACTGAATGTTTCAATTTTAATTGCGGTTTGCCATGCAATTTTCCATGGAAATCATTGGTTCTGTTTTACCTCTATAAATACTTCTTCTGTTCATCAGTAATTGTACCTACTGGCTCATAAGTAAAGAGTTGTTTTTAAATAGTTTTAATTTGAGTCCGCAAGAAATAGCAGGTTTTGCACTCGAAAAAAGTGGTATCATCCATAACTAACTTAATCAACCTAAAACTGCGTCCATTTATTACAGGCAGCCTGATGTACTTGCATTCTTTAATACTTTTTTATTCTGGGAAGGAATTGTCTTTTTCCCATTGCTAAGGGTGGAATAGTTTATATTATCCTGAAGTGTTTGTACATTTTTGTGATGTTGTGCATAATGCTTGCCAGTGTATTCATCTTGTATATGAGTGTTCAGATTCCTACTATAGATGTACATTCTTTGGAGGCAAGTGTATACTTAGTCCATAGTGGCTGATTCAGTGTTTTCTTTGGAAGTTATCCGGTTCTTCCAATGGTAGGTGCTTATTAGATTTGTATTATCTCTACACTGTAGTACAGGACAGTAGTGTATCAACGGATATGTATATTTGCTTTTTTCTGATTTATTTGTTTGTTGTTCTTTTTGTTTGTTTTTTTTTTTTTTTGCTTTGCTTTTTCTTTGGCTTTTCTTTATCTCATGGTTTTTTTTTTTAAGGTAGGCATTCGTTGGTCATATCGGAATCAAAGAATTAAATCAATAAAGTTACTTTTAAATGCAGTTATAATATGTTTTGTTTATCCGACTCACATATTTCATACTATCACCTTACTCTAAGATTATTTGTGGTCTGCTTAGATGCAGTATGTGACATTTCTTATGCATGGGTACTGAGTGAACTAAATGGTGTAGTTATCTGGTTAATGTCATAGTTTGCGACCATAGTTTTATCTGTTATAGTGGAAGTAAAAACAGCTTGCTTAATGAATCCTCACTATTTAATTCTTTCGTAAAATAGAATCCTCCGGGTTTTATCTCTATTGAACTTAATGATACAAGTTTTGTATCACCATTTTGAACGATCCTTAAGTTAACTTTATTATAGTATGATCCTGTGCATTTGATGTAAATTCACCCTTAATATCTCTATAATATACCTCTAGCATATTGGCTTACAAAGTTTAGGTATATAAGAAAACCAGAAGTCCTAAATAATTGCTTCACTTTAATTTACCAGATTTCTTCCGATCGATAACTTGAACATAATAAGATGACTACATAAAATCAAGTTGAGTTAGTTACTTTACTTGATGTTTGTCATTTAAGCTAGGCTTGCTATAACTGCACTGAGTTCTAGAGTGATAACTGTCAAGCATATAGATGTAAAAAAGACAAATAATGAGACAATCAAAGATGTTGAAACAATGCTTGATAAATAAAAGGTATCAAGGAAAATGTGTTCTGGTTGTTTTGCTGTTGATGTATTTGTTTTCATTGTACCATTTCTTTTTCTGTACTTCTGTGTATGCCTTATGGCAAGGCTTACAGTAGGTACCAGTTTTGTAAATCTCAGTTAAGCTGTTTTTAACGTCTCCCCACTTAATACATGTTTTGAAATCCATCTCTTTTATTTAGCCAATTACATTTCAATTTTTTTTAATATTCGCAAGGAATATCGTAAGACATCTTGCAACTAGCCTTTGTCAAGATTCAGATTTATGTTGATATACCTTAGACATTTTCTTTTCATATAAATGGAAGAAAGCAAAGACTAAAAGCAAGATGAATATAAGACTGTCAAATCACTAGATAAAGTAACTTCACAAAAGCAGAAAGATCCACATAGAGTTCAACTTGAAGACAACTTGTTGAACGTTCACAGGAATTTAAAAACGCCGAACGTTTAAAGAAAGAAAAAGAACCTACATAATCACAAGATGCTGAAATTATATTCCTTATGAAAAAATGAAACAAGGTCAAACAGTACTATCGATTATTTCATAGGTGGTGGTGCAACTTTTTAGGGCATCTTCTTAGTTTGGTTATAAAGTAAAGATGTTTCTTCACACAGTCTTCAACATACAGTTGTAAAAAGGATGGAAATAACAATGAACCATCAAAAAAAGCACAATATCACGGTAAAAGTAGATCTACATATAACTCAATACCAGAAATGCTTTAGCAGAACTTTAATTCTGTGCCCCCAATACCTAACACACTGGCTAATAAATAACAATAATAAGACTTTTATTAGTTTGAATCAATTAGGCATTAAAACGTCGACCAAAACAAAATATATCAACTCTCTGTACCGTGCAGTACTTAAAGCTACTCTCACAATTGAATATAACGTGTTTTTGTAGAAGTTGTTTAAGATGTCAACAGATCCACCATGAAACGTGGATATTGAAGAAATTGTAAAGCTAATTATTTCATTTTCACTTAGTTGGTTTTCATTGGACTATCTAATGGGAAATGGACTTATATCTAAAACAAATTTAACACTGTAGCCACAAATGTAAAAGAATGCTAAGGCAACGCACATTAAAAACACGATCAAATATGCGTTGATAAATGCTTGAGCAGACGCTTTAAGTGTGTGCACTAATTGACTTATATTCTGGCTAATAAATATCAAACAAATGTCAACTGGAGAAAAAAATCAACTCAATTTAGCCTGCAATATTAAGCTATGTTTTTACTGTTGCTTACATCATGCTTTTGAAAAATCTATTGAAGTTCACAACTGATCCTTTATCAGCAGTAGCTGTTAATGAAGTTGGAAATCTAATCATTCCAGGATTTGTTTTAAGTCAATTCACAATTAATTACCTGACAGCAAATGGATATCTATCTAGCAAAACTGATACTCAATACAAACAATGCTAATAATTGTTAGAAACATGAGGAGAAACAGCATTTTTGCAGTGAACAAAATCTTAAATGAATGATAAAATAATTACAAAGGTTTTAAAGCTTGATGAAGTAGTAACATCAGCCATCACCAATGAACATTATCAACGACATGAGAAGCAAAGCAGTTATTGGTAATGAAATCAACCAGGAAGAGTTTATTTTCATCATCCACAAGTACATCCAATACAAAGAGATAAAAAGCACAATGAAGAAAAAAAATGAATAGAGACAACGACAACAACAGCAACAAAAATAGAGAGAGACAATAGACTGATAATGAAAGAGATCGTACTGAAACAGGAAACAAGTCGATAGACAAACTTTATATATATGATGTCTAAATTTGTCTGTGCTAATAATTCCTATAACATTAAACAGTGCAGCAAAGAATGGCGGACGCTTAGCGTTATCGCTAGAGGCGAGGTGTCCCAGAAGGACAACGGCCTTGGCAAAGCAAGAGCACCTATATTACAATCGACAGTCTCACTTAAGTCTATCTCAACATCCCAATTGATAAATGAAATGGCAAACTATCCATTGTATTGCAAAAACAAGATCGCATTGCTTTCTGTTAAAACTGTTCTGAAGAACTCACTAAAACATAAACACATGCATAAAAGAATGTTTTAATTCCTGATGATTAATTCAGCCTTGCGATGTACATGGACAAAATTAAAGAAGTAATGACTGCAGTTGGTGACAACAAAGAAAGTGTTGATATTGAATGTTTGAAAACTACTCGCAAGTTAAAATCACTCCCAATTACAAGGTGACCACCACGTCTTCCATGAAAAAATGTTAGGGTTCATCAGCAACCAAACGGAATTTATACAGGCATCTACTGAATCAGATACAGTCTGAGGAATTTTGAAATGCAAAATGTTATGATGAGAATCAAAATGGTATGAATCAAATCAAAAACACAATAAATTACTCTAATACCTGTTTGTTTAAAATGTATATCATGGATACTTTGTTTTACGTCATGCTAAAGAACATTTTTTTTAAAAAAATCCAAAGGAGTAAACTTAACAAATTGAATGTCAGCATCAGAGATTAAAATGGGAAAGTGGTACATTTCCTTGGCATATCTGTATATTTCCCAGGTAAAGTAAATAATGTAGATTATGTATTGAGTAATTTGAGAAATATCTCTTAGAGGTCCTAGTGAATTCTTACCTTTAAACACTGTGATAGAAACAATATTGAGAAAAAACTAGTTCAAACAATTAACAGTCATTTAAATCTCAACAATAATCGTATTACCAATCTTGAAGATCCAGTGCAAACATGTGATGCAGTTGATATACATTTTGTCACAAACGAGTTGATATTCAAATGCATAAGACTTTAGAGGATACCAATTTGAAAATTATCAAGACAGAGAATTCAAGCAGTATGCAATTAAAATAAAAAATCAGGTTTATACGTAATTTTTTGTCAACTTAAATATTGAACATTTCAAGATTTCGGGTAAAATTAAATATTAATTTTTACAATAATTAGTTCTGGACAACCGACATTCTGTTTACTCATTAGATATTTAAAAAAAAGAACTCACCTCAGGTGATGATCTTTAAAGTGTAAATGAATCATGAGCATATTATCTTGAAGAGAACAATCTTTTAATAAGTGGATTGAATAAATTATTTATTCAGATAGGAGGTTATATTAAAACTAGAAACAAAATGATTTACTGATAAATACAATAAAATAGAATTGTCACAGTTTCAGTTATGTTTGAAAGAGCAATAACTAATGGAGTAACATTTGCTGGAAGTAATTATATGCTGAAGTTAAATGATCCTAATGAAGCTGTTTAAGAGAGGATTAGACATAACACATTAATGGGAGAGAAGATGAGAAAAACTAAAGAGTTCAATGAAAACATATCAAAGACTTTTGTGTGCCTGAATTAAAGACTGAAGGAACACTGTATGGTGACTCGGTAGATGAACAAACTGGATTCAACTTTTTCTCTATATGCGTCTCAAGGTTAACGATGTTATTAGAAGATATGATTTAAACAATAGTAGGTCAAAAGTTGAAAACAAAGCCAACCAGAACTGAATGAACTTCTGATGAGTGTTAGTGTGGTTATCGCTTACAAGAGTTTGTAAAAAGACAAAAACCATATTCACTGTCGTTTTCTAGTAAATAAATAATACAATGTCGACTTACGGTACATACATAACTACTACATGGAGGAGAAGATATCGCAAGGAGTTAAACATCTCGATCAAACACATCGTTCTATGACAAATACAGCAAGCAGCATGTAAACTGAGCAAACTTTGCAAGTTTGTACACCATAGCTATGCCCAAATATCACGATTGTACCGGATAATTTTCCATCTCATTTGATATGAAGGTGAAGGGATATGATAACAATGCAGTAGTAAACATTTTTAGTAGAATGAGTGTGAAAGAAATTACTCTATCCTACGGAAGCGATAATTTGCGTTTTCTTCGTGTTAAATGAATACAACATTTTCACGATATACAAAGATTTGTAGTTACATTAAGAAAAGCTACGATGAGGGGCATGTAATGCACGAAATACTCGTACTGAAGTTGTGGTGTATGGAAAAAAATTTAGTATACCACTTGACTTCCAGATACTAACAGATAATTGTCAACTGTATTTTTGAACTCTTCCATATGATTTCTGTTTTAACATTACACGTGAGAAAAAGCTTACATTGAAAAAGGTGGTAATCAAGACTACAAACTGGAAAATATTTGTTTACAGTAGGATAAGATTACTGCAGAATCATTTGCACAATCGGCAAATGATACTTACAAAAAAAGAATTGCGCTTTCTTTTACAACCACATTATTGGAGAGAATCGTCGACATAGCAGCCATAATACGTTTGAAGGTGTTTTTATTCTGTGTAAAAAGAGTGGAGAAAGTAATCCTGACAAGTTTTACACCGCAGCAATACAAAACATATCAATGACTACAGGCGGTCTGCTAAACATGGATTATTCTCAGGGTTTGTAATTCAGACAATAGTTTACAGAAGCTACTAATTATATCTTCAACGAATACTGAAACAGATATAAATTCGTAAAATTATTGTTAAGATAATATTTGTATCTGGCTTGATCTGAGGAGAACATTGACAACAATACTGCATTTTAGCTCTATTAAATTAGCCACAAAGTATTCTCCTTGAAAACAGTAGAAAATAAAATGTGCTCACAAAATGAATATTTAGTTCATGTCTGATGGTCAGGTTAACATTCAAAACAACCAATTCAAAACAATTTTGTTCTAAGCATCAATGATAAGCATAACTTTTACCTATCAATCGCGTCAGAGGCAGATGTGTTCTTCCTTAAATCACCTTGCCTAATTCGACTCAGCACAATAAATATACCTGAATGAACCTCATAATATGATAAATTTTGGAGTGACTAATTGTGCATAAACATTGCTTGCACTAGATCTGATATTATTTGAATACAAAGACCTTTTCAATTACATCGGTATCATCCGTCGAACTTTTTTGTGTATTAATATAAAGTGGTTACTCAAAGATGGAAAGATGATCGTGATAAATCCTGAAGATAAATTTGGTTGTGGTTAGTGTACATGGTCAACAATCTGTCAAGATAAAAATACTTTGTTTCTAATTGATGACTGTTGGAATCTTGACAACGTAAATAATAAATCATCCAACCTAGGTAGAATAGGTTTTGTTTTATTGGATGTACAAAAATATAGAAAATGACTTGAATCCTAAGTTACTTACCAGGGACAAATTCTTCAAGAGTCAGGACAGTGATGTGTTTAAAAATAATCATGACATTATAACTAAGATAATACATATATATATATATATATATATATATATATATATATATATATATATATATATTCCTTTCCATTAAGAACAATATATCAAAGTGTTTGTCATTGTTTAATTTATTCATTGAATATATTTCAAATATAAACGAAGAAATAATTCAACACTTTTTATTTACACGTTTTCAAAACAGAGAAAATTAGAAGATAAAAATTGCTCCTTTTCTTACTTGGATAGAGAGAAAAAAGAAATGAGAAATTAAATTAAGGTCTACCGATCAAGCTATTTTACTATGTAAATATAAGAGCAACTCGTGGATAAAATGCAATTTTCATTCCTTGCCACATTTTCCAGAAAATAATACGGACTACACAATCACAACTACAACTACTGCTACGACTATAAAAACAAAAATATTATATTCTAATAGTGCTCGATGAATTCCCCCCCCCCCCCATCTCACCTATTGATACTTAAGGATATCTGAACCAAAATTTAGCAAAATGGAAAATTTACCATATGATCAAGCAAATCCCCCCCCCCCCCCAAGGATATGAAGTCTCCCATTCAGTGTTGAACCCCGTCCTTCGTTTTTTAAGCTCCTTCTTTGGGGGAAATCACACTATCTGAATTGGAATCACCAGTCTATGATCTTAGTAGCTAGGTCAACATGGGGCCAGTCTGGCGCTGGGTAATTTTACGTATTTTTTTAAGGTGGTGTGTCCATTGTTCACAAACATTTCCTGAACTTAAAACGTAATATGAGTAACATTTTTAGCTGTAGTGAAAATGACTGATATATATATATATATATATATATATATATATATATATATATATATATATATATATATATATATATATATCACTACCAGCAGGCTCCATCATAGCAGACTGATCACGTGACTATGTCACTGTAATGACGAACCCCTAATCAAAGGTCGCGCACCGGCAGTCAGGTAAGCCAGGTACGAAAGATAACGGCTAGGTGAATAAGTAACGATACTGGATTATCGTAATTAAATATCCAACACGAGGTAGAAACAGGTATCATTTGAGTAATAGGGCTTTGAATTAGGGGACAGGATGTTTATTTAACAGATTAATTTTTTTATAATTCATAAGGATAGTGGGGAAACATAAAAGCGTAGCAGCACAAGCTGATAGCATAGCGGCGGATTCTAAAGCGTAGCGGGTTAAGATGATAGCTTAGCGGGACCGCAACGGTACAAGGCCCTGGTGAAAATACTGGTACTATTACAGTTTGGTGGTGTTTAGCACGGACACATCGTGTACGGTGCTATGATACCTTTAAAATCACAATAAACAACATACGGAATTTTTAATTGATGAAGATAGTTTCTAATTTTACAGCTATTCTTCCGTCCGTGAAATCTATTTATCTGTGATGACAACACTTTTGATAATTATGCTATTTTAACACAATGGTATATTCAATCTTTGTTGTTATTAGGATCTTTTGAAGCGAATATGATCAGCATGTTAACGTGTCTGACTTTTTCTGTCTCTGTTACTCGAAACCAGTTTTATGTAGCTATGTAGCTTTTATCCACGCTGCTCTGTCCATTCCAATGGTTCATACATATTTACGTATATATCAAAATATTATTAAAATTTTAAAAACCCTGCTGTTTTTTACCGGACATCTTTTAAACTAATGCCTGTATCTATCTAAATTGTATTTTAATGGTCTACCTATATGATCAATTGGTGTATTTAAAATTGATTACACGGTATGAAACTAATGTCTTTATTTTTGTACGTTCATACAAGTTTGTTTATTCTTAACCTATTCAGGCAAGTCTATATATGAGTTTCCTCTGAGTGGTATATGCAGTGTTAAATATTCACTCCTCTCAAACATATATCTCATATTTTCGCTTATTTCCTGTCCCAATTTTGTATGTAAAAGGTCGACATTTAATGACATCATCTGTTACGCTTCTGATTATTATGTTAATATGTCTTGTTCTACGGTAAAACATTCGGTACTGAATTTGTTTTACTTGTGTGTACTCTGTTTCATAAGTCTGGTGTGTAAATCTAGCTGTATATTTATAAAACCAAATCGTCAAAGTTTTCGAATGATGATCATCTTCAAGCACAGTTTAATGTCATTCAAATATTCATACAAATCTTTATTGTTACCGCCGTAATATATATATATATATATATATATATATATATATATATATATATATATATATATATATATATATTCATTTAGATTTATTTTACAATGATATATGTGCTTTTGTTATGATTTGTTAAAACGATCTAATTCTTTTCTAGATCAAAAATGTATTAATAGAGGTGGTATATGTTTCTCTGACTTGCTTTGAAAACAGTTGATTTATTATGGAAATCACCGATTTACTTAAATCAAAATATTTGAATCTATATTTTTCTACTAATTCTTAAATGAGTGAAACAAAAGTAAATAAATAAATAGATCAAAACAATTGAATTATATATTTAACTTTTGTCATAACTCAGTATCTAAAGCTTTCACTGCTGGGATAGTTATGTACTAGACTTTGAGAAAGCTTTTGACACTGTCCTCCACGAAGTCTTAAAGAGTAAATTATTTCTTAATGGAATTACGTCAAAAGTGCGCAGGAAAGACTCATGTTTTTATGTTTTCAAGAACAACTTGTGGTGTAGAATCTTACTGCTCCAAGATAGAATCTAGACTAACCCTGGACACGGTACTTGGTTGCTTTTCTCCTTGTACAGTACATGAACAACACCGTGATTGGCACTGATTCAGAAATTCGCCTGTTTAGAGACAACTGTGTATGCTATATGTTTGTTAGTTTTATTTAAATCTTTAAAAATTAGTAATCATATGGTGAAAATTGAGCCAGCTTTTTCAAACAAGTAAAAAATAACAGTGGTAAGCCAGCTTTTAAACAAGAATGAAAATGATGCTGGGTCAGGTGAGCTAGCATTTAATTAAAAAATAAAAATAGTGATAAGCTAGGTGAGCCATCCTTATTCAAAAATTAAAATGTCGGATGGTCACATCTTGTGAACCAGGTTTTTGAAAATCCGGTTTAAAGTTGGTAAACTGGTTTCAAGTGGTTAAATCGGTTTGAACAGGTTTCAAGTTGATGGCTGACCTAGGATCCACATTATTCATACTACTTTCATAATCAATGTAAGGTACTTCTTTAGAAAATCTCAACCAAATGAAATATTTAGGAGTCACAATTACTAATGATCTGAAGTGAAACTTTCCAAACTCAAGAAGTATGCACCAAATAGAATCCCGCTATTGGCTTAATAACATGAAGTTATCATCTTGCCCACCAAATACAAAAGAATTAACTTACAATGGATTAGTTTGACCTGTTTTAGAATATGCATGTAGAGCTTGAGATCCCAATTCCAAAATATTACAGGATTAAATTGAGAAAAAAAATCTAAAAGCGAGCTGCCAGGTTTGTTACATCTAATTATGACTATACCCTAAGCAGTATGACCCTCATCAGCTAATGTTCAATGTCGCGCTTCAACATTAAAAAATGTACAGTACATTAACTGTTGAATGAAAATATCACAAAACCACACACCTTAAAACTAAAAAGATGTTTGTTTGTGAAAAACAAATTTTGACTGAGAAACGCATTTGGTTAATTTCTCATATTATCGTTAATATGAAAAACTAAATATAATTTTTATTTTCCCATTTAGAGACCTACCATTTAACTTAAATTTATGGGGAAAAATGTAATGGCCTCGATGCACGTCTAAACTTCTTTCTTTTTTTTTCTGAAAATCAGAACAAGTGTAGTTATTTCAAGCGATATCCCATCCCCTCTGTCTCTCTTTCTCTACCAGCCCCCCCCCCCCCCACCACTCCGTTGCATAATAAGCAAATAGAGTAGAAGTATTAAATGACTTAAATTAGGACATTTCCTAGCAGCTACTGCTCAAGGTCGCGCTTCGATGTTCCAAAATAAACACTGTTGAATAAAAATGTTTCTTGTTGTCACAAAATCGAACGCTTTAAAACTAAGAAGATATTAGTTTGTGAAGAGCGAATTTAGACAGAGAAATGCATAGCCGTTCAATTTGATATTATCGCGTAAAACTGGTTTCTAGCGGTATATAAAGCAAACTATATATAGTATTTTTATTTTCCCGATAAGGGACCATGCATTTAAATGTAACAAGCTGCAATGGTCCTGATTGACATCTAAAATTATTAATATTTTATTTTCTAAAAATCGCAACAAGTATAATTTTGTTAAAGCTAAACCCTCTAACACTCCCACCCCCAATAGCACACTGAGTAGAAGTTAAATTACTTAAATCCGAATTCAAGTACGTCATGGGAATACTGTTATGAAAAACACCAAGGACTTCTGTTTAATGAAGCCACTTCAGCTGGGATAACATCCTGTAATGCAAGCTCTGGAAAGACGTGCATTAAAAAGCGTTAGATAAACAATTAGCGCGTCAACCCTGCCCCTGGGCATTACTTGTATACGCACACACATATCCATACATGTATATCAATACCTCTTAGTAGGTGAAAGACTACCAGCTGTATGTGAATGCATTTTAGTTGCGAGTCTTTGAATATTTACATCTACATACATGTACTGTTCTGCATCAAGCGGTAACTTCAGTGTTTTCTCAATAAATGATATTTCATAAAAGAGCTTCTTGTACTAGTTATTAATTTGTCATAGTTTCCTTTAATGTCTACACAGTTTCCAAAACCTTCTTTAAAGAAATTATTGAAAGCATGATACACATACCTTTATCTGTAGACTTAGAAAAATGACCGATTATTTGAGAGTATGATCATTTTTAAATGCACCGAATTCGTCTACACAGTATTCAAGACTGCTCTCTTTCAGTGGCTGTTCATGCCTTAAACAACGTGATTTTTATGAAAAAGGTTACTTTTTTCATCAATTTTTTTGTGAATATATCATCAAGCACCAGCCAAGGAGTGACATTTTTACTTTGAAGTCAGCCGCTATGCTTGTTAACAATGACTATTCAGGAAGGTGTTGAACTTGACCTTATTTTTTTAGTCCCGACGTTTCAAAAGAAGCATTAACTTCTGAATGAAAATGTTTTTGCTGTGTGTGTAAAAACGAATTTTGGACTTGTAATATGGAGTGAGAAATGTAATGTCAAGTTGTGATATTTTTGCATAAAACTGGTTTCTAGCGATATAAAAAAAATAAACCATATATAAATTTTATTCTCCCAATTAATCTTGCAACGCAGCGCATATAATACAAGTCCATCGCAGCAACACAAAGCTATTACATGTTTACGAAAGCTGTATTACACTACAAGCTTTCTTTTTTGTTTAAATGCATCTTTTTTTAAAATAAAATGTGTTTATTACATGCAAACATCAGAGAGAGAGAGAGAGAGAGAGCGAGAGAGAAATTATGCACCATAACTTTCGATCAATGTTACCCGTAGCTTTTGTCGCTAACTTGGAAACAGGCATTGATAATTAGAGAGTATGCATTTTTGAAATGTGCTTCGTTCATCTTCATTTTGGAATTCGTTTACTGGCAAAATTTTGAAATAAAAGTTTGATCCACTCTTTATTTAAATGAGTAAATATGTAAATTGCTGCTTAGCAATTCATTTTGTATTTAACAAGAATTTATATCATTCATTGGGTTATTCACCTGCTATTAGTGTCCTTTGTCTTATTGTCTTATTATCTACTGTCGAATCTGGTCATAATTAACTATGTACGAACTTAAAATGCTTCAGAAATTTAATAGACTGAAAGTCTAATGAGTGAGCATTACTGCAATAATCAAGGTGAACCTGACATTATTCGTGACCACCTTAGAATTAATATGAACGGTTCAAATAAACAGGAAATAATTGGGATTTACAACCTCTGAAGCCAAAACCTTTCCATCTCCAGGTTGGAGTAGTTAAGGAAGTTCTACCAGGATACCAGTTTAAAGCCATGAAAAATAAGCAGCTACATGTTTACAGCAATCAGGGCAATAATAGAGATAGATTTTATAGTCTTGGCAAACACGTGGCTTAGCAATTTCAGGTGATGTACAAGGCATTATTGATAGATATGTATTCAGCTTGCATGTAATACTCTACAAGTTAAACAAGGGAGAGAAAGAAGTAATTCCAAAGCAAGTAAACAAGTCTTCATTCTGAAGCAATTTGACAAACTCCCTTATGTCCTTCTCTCTAATTACACTCCTCGCCTTGTGGACTGTTCTTCCTGACAAATCAGACACCTGTGTATCATAGACACCTCTCAAAACCTTTCCAACCCCTACCATCTGACTGTGCCTTGCTATAGTTGCACTTGTGAGGTGGCCCGCAGCATCCTTTACACTTGCTAAAATAGCAATTATAAGTATACTGTTCTTTGTGATATTCAATGCCTCTAAAATATTTGATGACTAGAAATGCAGCAGTCATAGAAATGGAGGTAAATGTTGATGCCCATGACAAGGCAGACAATTTCAAGAACAACACTGCCAGAAATGTGATACTTGTGCCTTCACTAACCTTTGCAGCCAACAGAAGAAATGTGTGAACAACATCCCCATGTCATTTCTTTACTCAAATACCAATCCAACCTAGTATACTACGAATGACCAAAATTGAAAACTATTGTCTAACATTTGAACCTGGCGACAATGCAATATATGAGCAGTACTAACCTTTCCATGCAAGGAAAATATAAAAACTAAAAGATCGATCTTTGTGAAACACAAATGACCCCACTGCAATGATACAAACACAAAAGTCCACATCAAAAAAGTGTCAAAATATTGAAAAGATTGAAAATATACTGTAATGGGCTGAAAATATAGTCTGTCATCTACACAAGGAAATAAATATGCTGGTCAGATGTCAATGGAGTATGTAGAAGGGTAATTTTATAAGGAATGCTGCTACAATGATCTTCCGGGTTGACCACATCAGGAGTTTATGCAAATACTAAATATCAATCAATCTAAATGTAAATCCAACCTGTCTTTTGCAACCTGCAAGCCACATCTGCATGGAGTTCATTTCCTGAAAATCAAACATGATCTTCGCCTTCCTCTGGTATATAATTATAGACAATAAGGTGCCTATAATTGGCTTGACTGATATCCATTTATAAGAAGCCAATTCCAGGTACCTTGATGATTCTCTGGTTGTTAATGTGCCAATCTAAATGTTTGGTTAGAAAAGGACAATGCTGCGACATTTCTTCAAATCTAACATCCCTGTCAAACTCACTCGTATCCTCTAATGTTTTTCCTCCTTTAAAGCAAGATTAAACGTTATTTGCCATACTTTTTATTTGTTGCAACACTTAACTGACAGGTGTCTTGAATCCAGTTCTTGTTTTCATCAATAATTTAACACCTCTAGGGAGCTTTCTTCTTGATATGTAGTGCAGAGCTTTGCAAACTTCTGCCTCTTGGCTGGAAATCTAAAACTAAAATTATAAAATTAGTGTCACAGTCAATATAGAGATTTAAATGAACACGGTTATGATACATATTTTCTAATATGCATATATTTTTCAGAATATTATACAGTTTTCATCTTCACAATTTTCAACAAAAATGTGGAGATTAATGTTATAGACAGTGTCTGCCTGTGCTTGTCTGGTGTTTAATGTTACGCTTCTCCTCCTAGATAGTTTAAGACACAGTAATCTAAGGGATATAATTTGGGCCTAATATGCATGCACAGTGTTATGTATGATGTTTGTATACTTAACTTTTGTCTATGATTGGAAGTTGTATGGTTATTTGAAAATACATTTTATTTTCATTAATAACTTACCGGTCACTAGCTTTCTCCTTTCCGCATGGAAAGACCTCGTCCGTGCTAGAAGTTTCTTAGAACATGTGCATCGACCCAGTCTGATCTACGTCATCAGCTCGTGCTCCACAGAGCGTCCTCATTCTTTTCCGGACGACTGTACAAGTGGTAAACTTAATGAAGAAGAAAATATCTACAAGTGCAATGGTTTCAATGCTAATAACCAGGACTTGTCATGAATATTCTTTATAATGAACGTTAACCTCTGTCCGTATTTATCAAATTTGTAATTGATAACTTTAACATTGATATTCGCCATTCGTGCGTTGTTTACGCACTACGAGCCACCTACCCTTCCCCCTCCTTCGTAAAGGGCTTGGGACATAGTGGTAGCAATAAGTATTCAGAATATCCTTTTTAAAACAGTGTTGCAACATTGGGGTCCATCTTTACTGTGATTATTATTTATTTACGTCATAATTTGGTCACGAGACGGAATCTCATAACTGTTCGCTATTAGTAGATTCTAGGGCTCCTAAATGTTTTCAATAAGGTTTTCTAATGACATTATCTTAACCTACAATTATTCTCTGGTGTTTATATCCGTCACGAAGTACCGAATAAACTCAGACATTCGTGTTTACAAAACCAAAAAAAAAAAAAAAAAAAAAAAATCCGTAGTAAGGAGATAAAACGGGCTGACGCAACCCTTATTATTGTTATCATTGCTCTGTTATTTTGTTAAACTAAGGTTCTTTTTCAGAACTTAATTTTTCAGATGTCTCAATCAGTTAGTAAGTGTGGGCAAAAGAAAGGCCAGGCCCATGTTGGATACTCGCCAAACTTGTTATGTACAAAATGTACAGGTATGGACGGATGCCCCAAGTGTTGTCTATGGTCAGACGACACTTGGGATCGACCGAAAGCCGTCACACTTATCTGAAGAGGAAGGAAAGCACATTTTCCCCCCTTCTAAATCAAATAAATCTCACTTCGAAAGAAATACAGGTGCCTACCTGTGAGGTAGAAACAGATGTTTCTATTTGGGTTCGAGTGCGATCACCCAAATAAAACAGGCAGGACCAGCACCTTCTCTAGACAAGAGAGCGATAATGTTACTACTGGTGAGATGGTAATAGATATCTCTCAAGGGTTCGAGTGCGATCCCCCGAATATAAGAGGGAGGAGCGGCACCTTCCCAAGTCATGATGGAATGTCTTCTAAGAAAAAGGCAGCTTATATCATAAAAGGCTATGAACTTGCTGGGTCCGAGTGCACCCCACCCCAACTACGGGAGGGCAGGGTAGCACCTATCCACAAGCAGACACAGTTATACCTCCGGAAGGGGTTACACTGAGCTCAAATATGGAGAATTCTTGCGTCTTCCCTTTGAGGCAGGAACAAGACCTCCATAGTATCCGAAGTCAGGCGAAAATACATCACGCAAACACCCAAGAGGTTTAGCCGTCGTTCAAATTATTCTAGTTCTGAGAGAAGTTCTCTCAGATCTAGATCGCCCTTGACTATAATTACATTACCTAGTTGTCACACCACAGGGATAGAACGTGCAAATAGACACGCTTCTGGGATAGGAAATTGGACCGATGTCCCTTCCTTTCCCATGTTCCTTTTCAATCCATTTGGTATGTGGAACTTTCCTCCACAAGGGAGAGAACTACCTCTACCATGGATGTCGTCCATGTGGACTCCTGCATGTACGAGTGATGAGATCCGACAACCATCACAAGTTCTGCAGAATAGGCCGTCAATTGAAAGGAAGATTAATTCCCCTCCCGTTAAGAGACGAAAGGGGGCGAGAAGAGTTCTTGCTCTCCATACATAACACCCATTTAGGACAATTCTGTCGCTCCCCGTGCTGAGACGCAGAATAGATATGTCCCTACTTCCCTGCCGTCCCTGCCTAGGGATCGTTCGGGATACATTTCTCCTGCTTCACACCGAGCTTTGGAATAGGAAGACGATGCCTTGTCGATCTTCGTAGATTTGCAGGAATTTACTGAAACTCCGGATGATAGGGTATACCCTACCATTCAAAGTGCACCGAATCCCTCGCCACCATCGTCTCACGTGGTCGAGGAAGGGGAGACTTGGTCATTCGAAATGGCTGTAAACGAAGTAAACCGTCTTCTTCCCCCTGACATGTGCCCAAAACCAAATTGTCCAAGTGACACTAAGATTCTCTCTTGTTTAAGAGAAACTGTCGGGAGCAATGCCCAGATCGAACTTACTGCTACTTCCGCACTCCCCGATGGTTAGCGAAATTGCAAAACGGCTGAGCAAAGGTGAAGGAGCGGTGCAATAAGAGATGTATGATATACAAAGTGTACGAGTGTTTATACACACACACATACACTGGGACAGACGGGGTCTACTTTTTTTAAAATTTGTTTGTGGAAGACGTAGACTCGTACAAACATGCCAAGATGTAGATTTTGACAGTGATTGATTAGTTAGTAACTCTTTTCTAAGAGATGTGGATGGCCCAGAAAGGGTTCGTTTGTTGTTGCTGCCCTGGATCTTATAGACAATATCCAGGACAACTAATCTTCATCTTCTACTCCTCCTCCTGCTTTTCTTCTCCCAGCTGTTGCTATTGTTCCTTCTGTTTCTTCTCATTTTCTCATTTTGTCTTCTCTTCTTGGATCTCCTCTCGTAACACACCTTCGACAAGGTCATTTGCCATCCCAAGATAAATACTCAGTTTCTTGTCCAGTCTATTCTGAACAAGGTGTTTTATCCTGTGCATGTGCACCAGGACTTTCTTTAATCTTCTGATATTAGAAATGGTTGTTGACAAGTCCATGATGGATGGCACAACTGACTGACTGAGGTTTCAATTCAAGTCGTGTGCGGCCATTCAACCATATACGACTAGTTAACAAATGTGTTCATGGAGCACTATTTAATTATTTTTTAGGTAAAAAAATTATCCAGTGTGGTAACAAAGAGGAAAACGTGTCCTGGAAAGAGTGCTCAGATGTTTGGGAATGGCTCCACTTAGTCCAAAGGTGAATTTTGATTTTAGCTATGCCAAATGTGAATTTAGTGTTATCTTGCACTCCTATATAAATAATTTTGAACAGCTCTGTGCCTATGGCTATTGTGAGAATCAATTAGTGAGAGTATAATTAGTAAGAAGGGGTTATAGGAAAGGAATGCAATTTTAGATTATACAAAGTTATTTCCAAGGGGTGGAACTTGTATTGTTTTAATCTGCTTTTGGTACATTGTCCGAACATTTGAAGCAGATGTATTTAGTGATTCCTTTTACTTGTTCACTAAAGGGGTCATTGATAATCATGTACTGCATCGTACAGTAGGACCCTGATGGTCTGAACTGCCTCCTATGTTTGATTATATGTGGGCCAGGTCAATGGGTCAGGTTGTTATATGTCCAGTTGTTGCCACCTTGTGCAGATGGCCCTGATGGTCTGGATTTAGGACCACCTTATAATGTCTAAGATTATATTTGACATAAGGTGATACTTAATCCTAGTGTTTGGTGTATATGCATACCCCGATTCTCATTTCTTTTGCACTAATGGATCCATGGATAATCGGGTACTGCATTGTGCAGTAGGGCCCTGATGGTCTGGGCTTGGTACCACCTCGTATATGCTTGATTATATGTCAAGGTTGCTACTTGTCCAATTGTTGAAAGCACTAATACAAATCTCAGAAAATTAAAAACAAAATCCTAGACAATAGAGTACGGTATCTAATGTTCTCTATCAGTTCAAAACTGGTACTCGTTTAGCAATAATTGGTTCGAGTTTCTTGTATTATAGACCCAGCAATACCAAGGGACTGTCGCAATGCACGCAAGAAGCAAGAGAAAGTACTATTAACAAAAGTGCAGTGATATTGCCAGAGAACTTAGCGGGGTCTGGAAAACTGAAATAGAGGTCGTATCAATAATAATGATGATAATAATAATAATAATAATAATAATAATAATAATAATAATAATAATAATAATGATAATAATATTGTTTTTATTTACAGATTTAGAGGGAAGTTACTCGCCAGAAAATGTCTAGGTTCCCATATTGCCTAATTATATTAGTTATGGTAGGATGTGGAGGTTTGTATACATGTTATTTGTTCTTCACGATAAAATATTATTCCTTTCAGCTAATAGAAAGGACGAGGAAATATTATAAAATACTTGTACAAAAAGTGCATAAGAATATTTTCATTTAATTGTATAATCTCTATATCATCAGTTTTAAGACAGTAAATAAATGAAAATGATAGAAAGTAAAACAGGCAAGTAAAAGATGTGTTTACTTGATCTTAGGATGAAACTGTAGCCTTAAATATGGTTCTGCAATGATTTTACAGCTAAGGTCATTTCACTCGTATTTTACATTTATCAAGTATAATTTATTGCTTTACGAGGATATATGGCTTTTACGGGAATTTTATGACCACTATTTTTGTTACACGGATTCTGATATTGAGAGAAAATACAACATTGAGTAAGTAATTAAACCGTACAAGCTCTTTAATTACTAGATAAATTGAACTCCATCTATATTTGAGAGATATTTCTACGACCAATGGAAAAATTAGAACAAGAAAACATTTCAATAAAACATATTGCAACGCAAGGAGACACACTTTTGATTTTTATGAGATTCATTCTTTGAACAACAACAGCATGCATGTAATGTTAAGAAGATAGAGGGGAAATCGAAACGTGCAATACACATACAACATGACATTGAGATCAGAAATATAATATCACAAAGAATAATACTCAAAGAATCCTAAAACCGTGCTAGACAAACCAGTTCATGAAAGTTACTCTTCTGAATTGTAAGCTTTAGCTAGTGACTGTAAAGGGATGAAAAATACGCATTAGAGAAAACATTATTATATAGGAATACTTAAACTCTAAAAAGAAATGTTAAAAACTGCATATGCATACATAAAGGACAATACTGACGTTGCTTAATAAAACAAAACTCAACAAGACTGTACTCATTTATTCTCGAAGTTGACACAAATGCACGTAACATATACTTAGCTGTGCAGTTATCTAGAATAAATTCTACATTTTTGACAGCCATAAATGTAATTTACATTACATTATACATAAATGCCCGCCCTAGTGGTATTCTGATTGTAGACGCGCCGTTTACATTTATCGCCTGAGCACTAGTAGACTCGGAGCACAATTAATTTCCCTATATAGTCTCTACATTTATTTGTCATTACTGATCTTTCCATTGTGTCCAAATCCTAATAAATTATATGTTAATCTAAAGTATCTTCAAAGATGAATCTGTTGTCATAGTTTCTTTGGCTTCTTTTTTGAAGTGGCTGAACTGTAAACAAAACATGCCAAGGGTTACAGATTTCACTTCCTGGGATGCATCAATGAAAGATTATTCACTGTGTGTTGTCGCCAAAATACGCACAGAGAATCACGCCATAATGCTCATATTCTAAAGAATAAACAATTTCCTTTAAGTCGATACCAAGAATGCCTGAATCTAAGCCAAGGATCACTACTAAAAGAAAAGGGGGTGGGGGTGGGGTGGGGAATACTCTAAAAAAATAGATTGGGACTATAATTCTGGGTACTGACCCGGAGGTAATAATTGTGAGCGGCGTTCTCTATATCCTGAATGCATTACATCGTGTAATAGGACATATGCCATTCTCTCGGTTAGAAAGGGCCCATTTCAAAAGATGGCAGTGTGTTAATTCATTGCATCGTCATCTACAATAAAGAGTATCTCTCAAGAAACTTGTGTTTATTTTTTGTTTTACTTGCTGATTTTGTGCTCTATGAAAAATAAGATCACTTTTGTATGTTGAGAAATGTATTGAGTAATCCTGATTTAATGACTGCATAACATTTGTACGTGGTAGCTGTGATATATCTCTGTGATAACAGTATCTTACCCTTGTATAATTTGTATTAACTTCTGTTATTTTTATTTTTTTAAGCAGTAAATTTTAATCGTCTAGATTCTTTACTAATTACATTCATATTTTTGTATATTTGTTTTAATTACAGGGTCATACTGTAAACTATCTATTAGCTAATTATGTAACCTTGGATCAATACAGGATATTATTATTATTATTATTATTATTATTATTATTATTATTATTATTATTATTATTAACCTCAAGACATAAGAGGTCACCAATGAACACTTTACAGAAAGATCAGTATGAAGGCAGCTTCTTTAAAAAAAAGTGCAACTACATATATGAGTGAATAATGCTTAAGTGACCCTTTTTTAAACTGTTTTCTTCGCACAGCTACAGTTAGTTAAAAGTCCATATGATCTCTTAGTAACATATTAGTTGGTGTTTCACGAGTGATGTAATAATATGCCATCCGTATTAGATTTAAGTGATGTTAGTAATGTCTACCATATTAGGCACTGAAACAGTATATTCTGATTTCAAACTTCAAGAGGTTTGGAGGTTAGCCCAGCTTAGTTTACCTTCTAAACGTTGTCTGGCTTTATTTGCTTTATTAATAAGGACAACTGATGGATTTTCTGGTATTGGCGATAGGGTGCGAGACATATACGAGTTTTTCTTTTACACCAAAAACGTATCACTCAGACTTTTTTGAAAATCACAACGTTTGCTTGTGTCTTTTCGGTTTGCTCTGTTGGATCTGTTCAAAGTATCACCACTCTCTTTCTCATAAAAAATCGATCATTTTTACCAACTTTTGTCTGGTCCAGTAGTTGTGTCAATTATCTACAGGGCGTATCTTTTTTTTTATATAGCAAATGTCACTTTCAGAAGTGAAACAATTTGTTTTGAGGTCCATGCATTATTTTACACGTAATGTGAGCTGCAACATGCAACAGTTGGATTGCATTGCCTCTGTTACTATTCTCCATTTCTAAGTCACATCTGGTGCGAGTCTGTTGATATTTGGGGTATATTGAAATCTGAATTAACCATACTTTTCAAGTCTAAATATCATTGGGATTTCCTTTTAACTTTCAGTGACTAAATTGGTTTGAACATGTAGTTGATAATCATGTTACGTGGATCCACACTAATCAATATCATTATATTCCAAAAGGCAAGAGTGAATCTGGAGTTGAAGTTTGCGAGTCGGAAGATGCCAATCTACTCTTCCCGAATACGCCTGTCAGCTCTGCCAGTAATATCAAGGCAAAGACATGGAACAAAGGAAACAACATTCGTGTTGCTTCTTGGACGGCAAATATAAATTTTGTACCAAGTCCCCCATATAGAAACAGACTGATGGCAATCGGGGAGAACAGCATCAAGATTCGAAATGTCACAAGATCTGACACTGGGACGTACACGCTGGTCTTAACTAGTGGGTCATCACAGGTCTTTACCGAGTCCACATTAGATCTGGAAGTGCTAGGTAGGTAGTATTTAATCCTCTCATAAGCCACAGAAAGCAAAATAGATTAAACTTTAAACTTTTTTGTTTGTTTTTATTTTTCCTGCAAATTGGGTTTAAACCCTAACATGGGGAGGATAGGACTTAGGATTAGGTTGACAAATGAGACGTTATTTAGATGTATAGAATGAATGTGGTACCTCACTATAGTCAACCTTGCTTTCACAGCTTCCTGAATTTATTTTTGGACCCCAAAAGTCAAATGCATGCATAGAATTCCCCATTATAACAAACACTTTGCAAAGTTGGTAACGGAAATTGGTATGGATCAAGAGCACGAGTTTTAGCAAGTGACATTTCTGAATTCATTGAACCATGCGCTCCAGTGTACTTATTTTGGCCGTACATGTGGTGACCTGCAACGCTCAACTACATGTGTGTTTAATTGGCTGCTGATGGTGTCAATTTCAGTAAGTGATATTCATAAACAATTGTTATATTACACGGGATATATCTGAATCTTACTCATGCCATTTTTTGTATTGTGCACAAGTCACATAGTCAAAATAGTCAACACAAGAGAAGAAACATGATATAATTCGTTGAATCTATGATGAATATAAGTTAATTCATATTTTGTTGTTGTTTTTGTTTTGTATTTATTCTCAGTAATTTTAATTTCAGTTCCACCAACAATCCAATGTATCCCCAATATAACTCGAGAAGGCGATACTTTGATGTCAGTACTTCCTCCAGATGACTGTGGAATTCCAAGCGTAGCCCCAAGTTGGATGAGTGACATTCAGACATTGATCAATGTAGGTCCTTTCTGTCTACTTTCTTGTGTATATGCTCCAAAAATATCAATAGCCTCTAGTGATTAGAACATGCCTCGAACATATTATTTACTCACAGACAAGGGTAGAAACTACTGATTGTCGAGAGAATTTTAAAAATATAACATTTAGACCCTAATCTAGTCCTTGTAAGCTTTGAGAAGCATAATATATGAGACTGCGACGTCACTTTAATAAAACATACCCTGTACGGTCAACGTACAAGAAACATGACACAGTTTCTATTCTACACAAAACGAGTAAAATTAAGAAACACATATAATAAAATAATATTCATTTTATAAACAACATACAAAGACGTGACACGGCACGAGCACAAAGTTAAATCACGGGTCATAGAAACAGATCTGCAATTGAAAATGTGGCCTCCCCATGGTGGTTAGTGGTGAAGTTCAGATCTTGATCTTAATTAGTTTGGTGCTACATCATAACGAGATTAAATTAATTCATGTGACAGAATCAGGACATCAGATCAGTAGATTTCAAAATTGTTATCAGTAGATTGGCTTCTATATCAGTAGGATTTCTTATCGACATACATTTTACGCGTTTTAAGGCGATTAAAAAACAAAACAAGTGCATTTTTTACCATAATATGCACACTCTTCATATTATAATAAAATAGCAAGTTTTAAACACGAATCAGATTCTGATGGCAATGTTACAATAATTATTTTAATTAATATTAGTCGGGAAATTGTCATTTGAATGAAAAAGGAAAAGTTGTATATACTTTTTTCACTGCAAAAGTTTTTTAAATTAAAATCCACAAACATTTTTAGTTTCCTTCACAAATGTACTCCCTGGTGTCCACTAATGACATGCAGGCTCTCAATAGTTTTCTGGTCCAGATTTCCCCTATGTGATGGTGGCTGCATATGTCTGGCGATATAATTTCTTCCTCCATTCACTATCTTAAAATCCACTTTGCATAAAACGCACAATGCAAACTCAAGACCTTTGCTACTCGTTTGCAGCGACTTAAACCCTGATTTCCGACCATTGTTGAACTTGTAATACTTTTAGCGGATGTTTGTTTAACATTGGGAGAAAACACATTTTGACATAAATTGACCAAAAAAAGATAAGAGCTTCCTCTTAAAGCATCTTGAAAAACACAATTGACAAAAAATATAAGAGCTTCCTTAAGTATTCCTCTTAAAACATCTTGAAAAACACAATAACAATTAAACAAGACAAAAAATCAAAACGCTTACGCAAGTGTGTTTGCCGAAATCATTTTTTGGGTTGGTCTCCTTTTAATGTCACCTCTGTCCCATTTTTAATCAAAGACTCACAAGCCATGATGGACCACCTTTAACCCCCTTTATCACTTATAACACCTCAAAAAATATCCCTCCTTTGACCTTAAACTCTTCAAAAGTACAACAAGAAGATAATCAATTTACAGCTTGTCGTGTACACATGTCAGCCGTTGTGTAACAATTCTTAATCAGATTAGTAATCACTGAGCATGCATCACTGCACCGGTCGTTGCACTGGTGGAACAGTTCCAGTCCACAGAAGACTGGTTATGAATGGTTTGTGTAATGTTTGGATAGAAGGAGTAAAAATACTTTTTTTTTCTTCAAAAATTTTGTTTGAAACTTCTAATTTTCAAAAGCGGTAGATTTCAAATATAAAACGATATGTGCGGTGGACGGCCTTTAAAACTGTATTTTTGTCCTACCGCCGGTAGAATCACATGTATGATTAATGCACCGCGCAGTGTCAGCATTAAAAAAAAACTTATTTCAGGAAACTGTGAAAGTACTAATTTTGAAAAGGTATTGATGTGTTTTTCTGAAGATTCAGCATTTATGATTAATAGTTGTGGTAAAAATTTCAATATTTGCTTCATTTTGATTTTATGAACATGTAGCATGATGTTTTTGCTTTGTTTTATAAACCTTTGTAAAAACAAAACTAATATGTTATCCAGTCTACGTTAGTTTTAAGGGTTTTCAAGACAACTTATTAAATAATGAGTGTAACAGGATGAAGCTGGGTTGGGATCGGATTTAGCGAAGACATTGAATGCAGTTTCATGAGTGAGATGTTTATTTATATTGTAAGTGAACGATGAATAAATCTGACACCTAGCTAGTGCACATAAAATCCCAAAATTGAATTTAACAGAATGATGTGCAGAGAGTTCAACAACAGATACAAGAAAATGATCTTGTTCCTACATTGACCTTCAACGAATAATCATGCAAGAGTCGACGTATAGAACTTGTAAACAAATATAATTGGTATATGGGTCTATCACCAGGATGGTCAATGTATAGAATTTATACACAAATATGATCGATATATGGATCTGTCACCAAGGATGATCAATGTGTAGAACTTGTACACACATATGAACATTGTATGGTTCGTCGACAAGTACGATTCATGTATCTTTGATTGTCACCCACTTAGCGATATTGAATTAGACTTTTACCCATACAGTGAGATTTAATTATATTGATTCAAAAATAGAACATATGATTTGTAAAGCAATGATGCGCGAGAACTCCTGCAAATTAATTTAAAGTCGCGCATATAAAAATGTGCTCTGCGCAGTATACAATTTTTATTTAAATGTTAACCCTTAAAGTGCTTGTCGCGGCATAAGTCGCACCAACAGTAGAGGTATCGTAGCGCTTGTCTCGTCACCTGTTGGTTTTTGTTTTTTTCCGGTAGGCAACTGTTTACACATCTAAGTACTTCGGCTTATCATGAACGGTTGTTAAACTAAATTTGATTGGCATATTGGGCCCTGGAACAAGCATTGTCGAGGTTGAACCTTGCATTTATGAAGGAAGTTTTACAAATGCTTGTTTAAAGTAAGGCCTCCTAGAAAATCCAAAATGGCCGACTCCCAACATGATTGATCTTCAGATGACGATTTTGTTTTGGCAATACTGGCTGATGATAGCGATGATTACAATGATTTTTAAAGTTTTGAAGTATATGAGATTACTGGAGCCCGGAAAGTGTTACCTCAAATACCAGTGAGTAATTTTGAACCCGAAAATGATGTTGAATACGAGTCCAATGTACAAGCTGGATGGACAAAAAACAGACGGCATGCCGGTCAACCCCATATTAAGCGGTAGTTTGAAATTAAACGTCGAAAAGGCAGAATACCAAACCTATTTAAAATACGAGCACTTTAAAAGTAGTGCAATTTTAATTTCTTTTCTCCAACAATTCTACCTTGAGGGATCTTGTGCTACAAAAGTGTAAGCACACTAAGGGTTAAGATAAATTGAATTAATATGAATCTAAAAAGAAATTAAAAAGTAAGGATATTTATTTTTGATCAAAATAGCTGTCTGAGCAAGCAGACTATGGCATTGATGGACTTGAAATTCTAATACAACATTGTGGAACATATACGAAATCTGGCATAGTAGTGAGCAAAGCACCGATTCAAGAAAGTGAAACTTTGGCAGAACACTTCTTAATGAACACTGTTGTTAGTGAAAAATAATATTTTGATGCAGAGATATCAAAAAGACAATACCTATGAGCTGTTGAAAATTGTGCATAGCAACCATGAAGAACAGTTTTCAAACTTGCTCAAGCTGGCTTAGGTAGCTATGCATATGTGAAAGGGGTTTCTCAGCACAGAACAATATTCATGCACAGAAAAGGAACAAATTAAGCTCAGAAATGATCAACAGATTAATGCTTATACAACTACCGGAGACATCTTTTGAGGATTTTGATTTCAATAGAGCTATAACAAAATGGAGCAGGAAGAAAGAAAGAGACATATATTGATGTGTTAGGTAAATATTTAACTATGGTCATTTCCTCCTCCACCTCATTTTTGTTCTACTCCTCCCTTATTTTTGTGACGGGGGGGGAGATCACCCCTTTAGATAAAATCCAGGCAGCATCTCTGTATGTCTCGTTGCATCCAGTTGACGAGTACGAGATATTTCCGGTTCCACAACTCTTGTCAAATGGTCAAGGAGTAACCACTTGTAGCCTCCTCCTTCCAGTCTGCCAAAGGATCCCCTGAGAAAACCTTTTCCCGCAGACCGTTGGTCCAGAAACTTTGGTCCCTCACTGCGAGTAAACCAGTACCTTCATCTGACTAACATCACTATCGACCGCAACATCCGGGTTACACGAAACCCCAAGTGCGACTACAATGACTTCGTTACACATTAAATTATTCCAGCAGAACTACTGTACGAGATTATTATAATAACCAAATTTGTACAAGAAACTGGGTCCGACAAGAATAATCTCATTGGATTATAAGAACTTAAACATTACTCATCATTTAATGCACGCAGCATACAAATGAATTCAACTTGTCAGTTCAGTGATACAAATGGCTGACTGAACAAGACCATACTCTTGTCTGATAACATGGCGTTATGTAAAATTTGGAATAAATTCTGAAACATCCAATATATACAACAATTCTATCACATAGGAAGGATAGCAAGAAAGAATACAGTTTTACGTTTCACATACTTCTACAGCTGAAGATTGCTTCAGTATAGTGGTCAGTTTCCTGACAAAATTCTTCTGTATTGTGATAATACAGTGAGAATTTGCTCAGTAAGTACCCAGGCCATGGAACTTGAGGTAATTGTGTTTCTCACTGCATGCACTTTGCGCGTGCAGCAATTGGTGAACCGGTCTCCGTATTTTGAAATAGTTAAGGCTAAACATAAACCACCCTCGGGTAACGCTGTACGCTGCAACGAAACCCGTCCATGTTTTCGTTCATATAGAATGCATAAACATTTTCTACACACAATTCCAAGACACTAAGGTCACACTGCCTAGGGTATAGTCATAATAAGATGTAAATAAAAACTGGCCGTTCGCTTTTGAATTTTGTTTTTTCAATTTCATCCTGTAATATTTAGGAACTGGGATCTCAAGCCCTATTCTAAAATAGGTAAAACTAAGCCCTTGAAAGTTAATTCTTTTGCATTTGGTGGGCAAGATGACAACTTCGTGTTATTAAGCATAAGCATATAGCAGGATTTGCTTTGGTGTATACTTGTTGGATTTGGAAAGTTTCATTTCAGATCATTAGTAATTGTGACTCCTAAATATTTCATTTGGTTGAGATTTTCTGAAGAAGTACCTTGCATTTGGATGAATGTAGTATGAAAAACGTGGATCCTAGGTCGGCCATCAACTTCGAACCGGTTAAAACCGGTTTAACCACTTGAAACCAGAGTGCCAACTTTAAACCGGATTTTTAAAAGCCTGGTTCACAAGATGTGATTATCCAACATTTTAATTTTTGAATAAGGTTGGCTCACCTAGCTTACGACCATTTATATTTTTTAATAAAATGCTGGTTTACCTTGCCCAGCATCGTTTTCTTTCTTGTTTAAAAGCTGGCTTACCACTGTTATTTTTTACTTGTTTGAAAAAAGTTGGCTCAATATCCACCATATGTTTACTATTTTTTAAATATCTAAATAAAGCTAACAAACATAATAACATACACAGTTGTCTGCAAACAGGCGAATTTCTGAATAAGTGCCAATCATGGCGTCATTGATGTACTGCACAAGGAGAAAAGCAACCAAGTATCGTGTCCTGGGTTATTCCAGATTCTACCTTGGACCAGCCAGAGTTTACACCACAAATTGTTCTTGAAAACATAAAAAACGAGTCTTTGTTGAACCATGGTGTGTAATTTGTTGTAAAACTCCGTGAATCTAACATCTTTAATCGTTTTGGTCTTGTCACTCAAATCAGTTACATAGAACTTGAAAGTTGATTTCATAGATCTAAGCATATTTTCATTAACATTACATTTATTGTTAACGTCTTCGATCTTTTTGTTCATCTCTGTTAAATCATTATTTTTCTACAACTCTGGCAGTGCGTTGGTTGTAGCACTTATCTTGTTGCTCAGGTCTGCAATGTGTGTACCAAAATCATATATTACCTTTTTAATCTCTTGATATATCTGTCGAATATCATTATTTAAATTGTTCAAATACATGTCTCAGTTGAGATTATACAGTGCCATAGGTTTCTTGAAATTTGTTTTTATTGTTATTTGCTCGATATCACTCTCCGGAACAGTTTCTATAAATCTACAATCTCTTTCTGTTCTCATCATTCTGTTTTTGTAATTATGAGACTGTTTGCTCCTTTAGTACTACTCTGTTCAATAGCTGTTAATTCATTTTCAACTTGTTTCCTGCATGTCTTGATAATTTCCAAATTAGTATCCTCTAAAGTTTTATGTATTTGAATATCAACTCGTTTGTGGCAAAATGTAGATCAACTCCATCACATATTTTTACTGGATGTTAGATTGGTAATACGATTATTGTTGACATTCAAATCAGTGTTAATTGTTTGAACTAGTGTTTAATCTCTCTCCCTGTTGTTTCTGTCACAATATTTAAAGGTAAGAACTCACTAGGACCTTTAAGAGAGATTTATCAAATTCTATACATAATCTACATTATTTACTTTACATGGGAAATATTTAGATATGCCAAGGAAATGTACCACTTTCCCATCTTCGTCTCTGATGCTGGCATTCAGTCTGTTAAGTTTAGTCCTTTGGAATGGCTATTAATGTTCTTTAACATTATATAAAACAAAGTCATTTTAAACAGCAAAGATTCTAACAAACATGTATAAAAGGTATTAGAGTACCTTTTGGTGTTATTGATTTGATCGTGAAAAGGCATAAAATTGTGTCATGCCTAATCGTTTCTTAAACAGCTTCATTAGGATCAATTAAATGCAGCATATAATTACTTCCAGCAAATGTTACACCATTAGTTATTGCTCTTTCAAACATATGAGTTCTTTTTTTAATGTCTAATGAGTAAACAGAACGTCGGTTGTCCAGAACTAATTATTGTAAAAATTAATATTTGATCTTACCCGAAATCTTGAAACGTTCAATATTTAAGTTGACAAAAAATTACGTATAGACCTGATGTTTTTATTTTAATTGCATACTGCTTGAATTCACTGTCGTGATAATTTTCAAATTAGTATCCTCTAAAGTCTTATGTATTTGAATATCAACTCGTTTGTGACAAAATGTATATCAACTGCATCACATATTTGTACGGGATCTTCAAGATTGGTAATACGATTATTGTTGAGATTTAAATCGCTCTTAATTGTTTGAACTAGTGTTTTATCTCTCTCTATTGTTTCTATCACAGTGTTTAACGGTAAGAACTCACTAGGACCTCTAAGAGATATTTATCAAATTGCTCTATACATAATCTACATTATTTACTTTACATAGGAAATATACAGACATGCCAAGGAAATGTACCACTTTCCCATCTTCGTCTCTGATGCTGACATTCAATCTGTTAAGTTTACCCCTTTAGATTTTTTTTTTTTTTTTTGTTTTTGTTTGTTTTGAATGTTCTTTAACATGATGTAAAACAAAGTCTCTATGATATACATTCTAAACAAAGATTCTAACAAACACACATAATAGGTATTAGAGTAAATTTTGGTGTTATTGATTTGATTCATAACATTTTGCTTATCACCTTTTTCAAACTTCCTCAGACTGTATCTGATTCAGTAGATGCCTGTATAAATTCCATTTGCTGGTGAACCCTAACACTTTCTTAATGGAAGACGTGATGTTCCCTGTGTAGTTGCTAATGGGAGCGACTTAAATGTGTGAGTAGTGCTTCAAACATTCAATATCAATACTTTCTTCATCGTCACCAATTGCAGTCGTTGCTTCTTTAATTTTGTCTATGTACGCCTCAAGGCTGTAATAATTGTCAGGAATTACAACATTCTTTTTTTGCACGTGTTTATTTTGTTTGTGAATTCTTCAGAACAATTTTAATAGACAGCAATACGGTCTTGTTTTTGCAATATAATGGATAGTTTGCCATTTCAGTTATCAGTTGGGATGTTGAGATAGACTTAAGTGAGACTGTCGATTATAATATAATGCTCTTGCTTTGCAAACATTTTTTGTCCATCTGGGAAACCTCGCCTCAGGCGATGACGCTAAGCGTCATCCATTCTCTGCTGCACCATTTAATGTTATAGGAAACATTAGACAAATTTAGACATTATATATATATATATATATATATATATATATATATATATATATATATATATATATATATATATATATATATATATATAACTGTATGTTGAAGAATCTGTGAAGAAACTACTTTTACTTGAGAACTAAAGAAAGAAGATGCCCTAAAAAGTTGCACCACCACCTATCAAATAATAGAAACTTCTTTTTGACCTTGTTTCATTTCTTTCAAGTAGTGTAATTACAGCATCTTGTGATTCTGTAGATTCTTCTTCTTTCTTTAAACGTTCGCCATTTTTAATTCCTGTGAACGTTTTATAAGTTGTCTTCCAAGTTGATCTCTACGTGGATCTTTCTGCTTTTGTGAAGCTACTTTATCTGGTGATTTTACAGCCTTATATTCATCTTGCTTTTTGTCTTTGCTTTCTTCCATTTATATGAAAAGAAAATTTCTAAGGTATATCAACATAAATCTGAATCTTGACAAAGGCTGGTTGCAAGAAGTCTTACAATGTTTCTTGCAAGTATTAAAAAATTTTCAAGTGTAGTTGGCTAAATAAAAGAGATGGATTTTTAGACATGTATTAAGTGAGAAGTTTAAAACAAATTAACTGAGATTTACACAACTTGTGCTTACTGTAAGCCTTGCCATAAGGCATACATAAAAGTACAGAAAAAGAAATGGTACAATGAAAACAAATGCATCAACAGCAAAGCAACCAGAACACATTTTCCTTGATACCTTTTATTTATCAAGCATTGTTTCAACATCTTTGATTTTTTCATTATTTGTCTTTTTTTACATCTATATGTTTGACAGTTATCACTCTATAACTCAGTACAGTTATAGGCAAGTCTAGCTTAAATGACAAAAATCAAGTAAATTATCTAATTCCACTTGATGTCATGTAGTCATTTTCTTCTGTTCAAGTTGTCGATCGGAAGAAATGTGCTGATCAATGATAGTAAATTAAAGTGAAGCAAATATTTAGAACTTCTGGTTTTCTTATTGACCTGAACTTTGTAAACAAATGTGCTAGAGGTATATTATAGAGATATTAATCGTGAATTTACATTAAATGCACAGAATTATACTATAATATGGTTAATTTAAGGATCGCTCAAAAGGATGGTACAAAACTTGTATCATTAAGTTAAATAGAGATAAAATCAGGAGGATTCTATTTTACGAAAGGATTAAATAGTGAGGATTCATTAAACAGATACATTTATGGTCGGAAACTAGGACATTAACCAGATAACTACACCATTTAGTTCACTCAGTACCCATGCATAAGAAATGTCACAAACTGCATCTAAGCAGACCACGAATAATCTTAGAGTAAGGTGATAGTATGAAAGTCGAATAAGTAAAACATATTAAAACTGCATTTGATAGTAACTTTATTGATTGAATTATATGATTCCGATATGACCAATGAATGCCAACTGCAAACAAACCACCAGTTAAAGGAAAGCAAAACAAAAAACAACAAACAAAAAAATCAGAAAAAAAACATATATACACGTCCACTGATACACTACTGTCCTGTAATACAGTGTAGAGATAATACAAATCTAATAAACATCTACCATAGGAAGAACCGGATAACTTCCAAAGAAAACACTGAACCAGCCTTCACTATGGTCTAGGTGCACACTTACCTCCAAAGAATGTATATATATATATAGTAGGAATCTGAACACTCACATACAAGATAAATACACCGACAAACATTGTGAACAACATCACAAAAATGCACAAACACTTCTGGATAATTGAACTATTTCGCCCTTGGCAATGGGAAAAAGACAATTCCTTCCTAGAATAAAAAGTATTAAAGAATGCAAGTACATCAGGCTGCCTGTAATAAGGTAGTATAAGCTTCTAGGAATGGATGTATCTTCACATGGCCTAATGCACGTGTTGAATGGATGCAATTTTAGGCCAAGATGTGACGAACTTACATATCTGAGATCTAACGTCCCAAGGCTATAATTATGTGGTCTTCGAAGTGACTAGCCCAGAATTCATCCTCTAGATCGCCTTGCACATGTAGGAGAAGATGTAACTGCTCTAGAAACACTGATCTTGAAAACGAATTATTACCGTCTGCTGTAAATAGCCAATCTAGGGTATAAAACTGTTAACATTGCTGCGGATTGCTAGATAATTGCTCAGAACTCTCAAGGCAAGTGCAGTTATCAAATGGAAAGAGTTAAATCAGCATCCATATATGAGCAGACTGACCTTGACGCAGTCAGTTGTAAAGTCCCACTAAAATTATCTGTAATTATAATTAAATCATGGATACGCAAGTACGCCATGTCACTGGTTAACATAACAGTAAATTCACCACAGCCTTAGAAAACAATGAAGGTCATTTCTAGATGCTGCAAACATCATAACCTCAAACCTCAAAGGGACTGAAGAAACCTTTTGAAGCAAACTACACATGCGCAATATTATATCAAAAGTGATGCAATGCTTTGTGGTAGGACTGTTTGGTCTGAGATTTGCATGTCTCTACCCTATCTGCAGTCTTGGACGGGAAAAATATACATGATTGCTAAGTGGATGATATATGACAAGACTGATGCAAAATATTTTACACAACATAAATATGACATGATTGATGAATATTGAAAATGAAGAATCTTGAAGCAATATGCCACCAAATCAACAAGGGTATCTTCATCAATGGTTGCTGAAGATTTACCATACTTGTTATTCCAGCCGCCTAGCATGGCCATGAAATGTTTTAAAGCTTTCCATCCAGCCAAATAAACAGACCGAGTACGTCACCTATGTGCAGCTGCAATAGCTGGTTCAAAGTTTTGCTTAGTAAGGTATCAACTATTCTAGCGCCAGGCACTGGTGTTTTTTTTTTTTTACCCAGGTATCCTATTGGCTACAATGTAGTCACATTATAACGCTTTTTATGCGTTTTATTTTGTTGTTTACACAGAACATGCATGTTTAATCTGATTCATTTTCTCATGTGCTGCCGTTTGTACATATGTCACATTCTAGAAACTCGTTATCTTTAACAAAAACTCAAAGATTTCATGATTCTAAATACTGTTATATATGGATCCTAAGATGATATGCCTGATTTTAAATATTTCCTCAATAAAGGTACTAAATATTGTTTTGTATTTTAAAATTCGAACCGTTTCGCCTATTTTAAATTTAGGCATTCCAAGTGTATATGTGTTCATGAAATCAAACAGATTGATCCATACTCTTGATCTGTTTTCTTCTTTGCTTGCGTCAACTGGATTCATATCTATTGATGTATTCCTGTATCATAAATTATCTTTGCCAAAGGGTCAACACATTTTCTGGTTAATTTTGAGTGAAAATATTCCGCATTCTAGTCTTTATAGTTTTGTTAAACCTTTCCACTACTGATGCTTTTTTGTCTAAGTAAGTTGAAATGTATTTGTTTTTTTTTTTGTTTTTGTTTTTTGGTTGTAAAATTCATTTCCTTCATCAAGCTGCATCTTTTCAGGCTTTCTCATGTTAAAGATTTTTCATAAAAAGGTCATGTATGTCATCTACCTTTTTAGTTTTAAAGTTTTGATCCCAGTCATATTTTGAAAAGATATATATCACTGTGAAAATGCTTTGATATCCACCGTTATATTTTTCATATGATTGTTCCTATAATTGAGTGATATTTGTGTAAGCAACTGGACTTTCAAAGATCATAGTGAAATACTCTTCTTTGTCTTGCTCTGTAAAATCTCCGTTGTCAGCCACTAAAACGGTATATGAACATTGAAAGAATACTTTACGTTTGAGAATGTTTTCGTTATCAACAAGCCAACAGTACGTCCATCCACAACATGAACTTTTATCTTCAGTAATGTGCACTGTTTTTAAAATTTTATTAAACGTATGAATGATTTCATATTTATGTAAACTTTTTGCCATTCCTATTGTTGATTCAAAAACGGCTATTTCATATACTGAGTCACTGTGTGCTGTTTTAAATATAACTTTCTTTAACAATAAATTCTGTCTCTGTTATCATCAAAGCATTGTAGTTTGCCTTTGTAAAATTTATGGAATATTCAAGCTGCACTGCAGATTTGGCTGAATGCAAATTTACATATATTTTGTATCCACACTAAATACGTAATTTATAATTTATTCATCCTGCACTCTGTTGATCATCTTGCTCTCAGGGTTAATCCTGCTTAACTCTGCATTGTGCTCATTGAATGTAATCTGCAAATCTGCAATTATTTTTCATCATTGCAAGAAATCTTCTTTTATATTTGAAATCGACAAATCAAAATATTTGTATTCTATTAAATGTTCTTTTTTAATGCAGCTAACTTTGACCATTGTTTTATATCATCCATACTTATAAACATAAACACATTATCTCTTAATACTGAGATTGTTGCCTTTATGTTATACTCATGAAATATTTATATCACCTGTCAAATATATATTGAGTTTATCACAATGTATCTTTGTGCTATTGTTTATATTGCATAAAATAATTGAAATTAGTTTGTGTTCGTTGTTTTAGCTCAGCTTCCTGGAAGGTGATGGTACTAATTTAATTTCTTTTTTCAAGTTGACTCCAACTGTTCTCGTACCTTTAAATTGGATGGTGATAATGCAGAAATGTACAAATAGTCTTGGGATGTTTTCATACCCATATACGAGATGGTAATTATTTAAAATTTACAAGTGGCCCTCGGGTCGTGTTATCGTGCCTCTACACGAGATGGTAATAGTTTACTGAGCAAGCCCACGCAAATAAAGATCGAACTAATTTAAAAAATTTAAGTTGTCTCGCACTCGCATATACCATACGACTGCTATGTGGTACAGCTACATGTTGCATCTTGAATTTTGTAATTAAGTTAGGTGTTTATTTTATTTTATTTTACTTGTTCTTTATTTCTGATATAATTTAAAAATCCTTAACCATGATACTTTTCTATGTGTCATTTCTTATTCCCTCAAGCACCGTCTATGCTATTAACCTCAAGTTTGTGCTCAGCTATGGGATTATACTTTGAATGTAGCCCATGCGTCTTTCATTTGTATGGTCTCTACTGTATAAGTATGAAATTAGGTTAAGATTTACACATCTTTCACTATGACTTGATATACTTCATTTGTTATTTCCTTTCAGAGCAATATCAGTTTCCTCAATTTTGAATCAAAACTTGTGCCAGGGATGTACACTGCCTGTGCTATTGGGAAATCAATACGCTGTTTCCATGGGGATGTTGACAAGCTCTGTTCTAATTACACAGGTAAGACATTTGAATGGCAGTGCTTGAACTGAAGAAACAAAAGAAAAAGGAAAAACACTTCTCTTGGAGATTTTTCCTTGCATGGTAATAAAGACTGACCTTTCACCAGGTTTATTTTTTTAAAAATTATCAAGTAATTGAATCGTGAGGATAATATTTGAACAGAATATACTTTTGCAGTCTCACAAATAGCTGATTGCACTTTGCTTTATTTACCTCTATTAACATTGCATGGACCATGTAGTGTCTGACCTGTGACATGGGCTCATCAACACACAAAGACATAGCAGAAAAAGTTGACCTAAAAAGAGCTATTTACAACTCAGTAAACCAAAACCACTTAAAGATTTTGTCAGTAATAGATCTTAACTTTTTAAAAATGGAAACCTACAATGCAAACATTAAGTGCGAAGGATAATATGAATAATACAACAAAAACTTGACAAAACCTCATCCGATAGCTTCTGACTAGGGCTGAATACTGCGATAAATACCAGCATGGCAAGAGTCAGTAATAATTTGCCAAAAGAAAGAGAATGAAATAAAAGAGAACGTGGCTAAAAATTTTGTAGACAAAAATGGTGACAGTGTTCTAATCGCAACTTCACATGATTTTAGCAACAGCAATCTTGAAACAAACAATCATTTTTTAATCATGATAATGAATGCAGGAGCTGGTTTATTTTACTTTTAAACTTAGCTGATGAATCTTTTTTACTTTTCGTTGCCATGTCAACACCTCTGATCCAAACTTCAAAGAATGGGTCAAATAATGATATAATATACAAAATTACACTATAAGCCAAAAAAGAAAAAATATATTCATTTTTTTTTAAATCAAGCTTACTACACTGTGAATGATACTAGGCAATTCTGCTTCTGTCTTTTTGAACAGATCTAATAAATAAGTGGCAATATTTTCATGCTTTGTTTGACTTTGTCCACAAATGAATCAGTGCTACCTTTTCCACCACCACTTCCACCATCCCATGTCCATCTTTCACATCCTGTTACTCCTTTTTACAAATTTATTGTAGATAGAAGAAGAGTTACTATATTCATGCAATTATCACATCCTTCGTTTGAAACAAACTGTTTAGTCTTTCTACGAATGGTACCTCTTTCACCAACGTTTGAATTTATGTTTTTGATGTTGTCTCCTAAATAGTCAACTCTGTTAAACATTCAGCTACATGTGCTCTTTTACTTTCAACACTGTTCCGTTAAAATATCCATCATTATCACATGTTCTCATTCTAGCAGTAATATCTGTGGTGAGGAAATTTCTTCTCCTTGATCATTGAATGAATTACAGACAGGGTTGAAAGAAGATTAGATGATATCAAATTTAGGTTGGGGTTATCTCTCTCTGCATTAAGTTCAAGTATCATAGCATTTAAATACATACGTTTCAAAATGTCAATAAAACAAATACAGGAAGCATTATGATTAATAACTGTGTACTGGATGCTTTCTAATTGGCGAATTTGTTCCTTTTGACAACAATTGTAACAACTGTTGTTCTTACTGGAGTGTTTGTCTATGACGTAGTTAAGTCGGTCAAGAAAACAAAAGAAGAGATAAAACAGATTACAACATACTATTAAAAATCTCACCAATGATGAAACTAGCAATTTTGAAAGCTTTGAAGTTTGTATTATATGCCAGTATCTATCTTCTCGATGCCATTTAAGAATTGTTTTATTTGTCTTCACTGGCTTTCATGTATCGTGTATTCGTTCAGAGGAAAAAATTTTATTTGCTGTACTGAGTCGGATAAGTCAAAATAAGCACAATTAAAAGCATGATCTATATCTAAATCATCATCATTAGCACATTCTGTTTCTGTTAAATTCAGCCATCTACTGTAGAAGTCAATAGATGGGACATTGAATATTTGCAGCTTTGTACCTGATTTCATATTATGTTTTAAGGCCTATAAAGTTCTAACTCTTGTCGGTTTAATTGTTCTGAAATTTTCATTCTTGTGGTATCTTTATTTTGCTTACTTTTTACAGTATTCATTCCAGTGTTCTTTATTTTCTTTGCTTTACTTTTTAAATTAGTCATTACAGTTTTATCTCTGATTTGTCATGTACTGAAAATACACAATTACCATTTAACTAAGATAAGTCTTTCTCTTCTTGATGTTTCGAACATGTCTTAGAATATAACATTTTTATTTTACTATTTCATTTTCAATGAATCATTAGCTGCTGGAATTTTACTAATGTTACATTCAACATATTCTAAGATCAGTTTAAATCGATGTTAAGATTACTTAAAGCTGGCTATACATTAATGTGGAAGTAGCCTCAAAGTGATAAATAGAAGGTTGATGGGACATAGATGAAGAAACGTCGAAGATTAAAAAGCCACTAGAGAAGCTAGCTTGATGAAAGATGATCTACGTATAGTTAAACTTGATAGACAACTTGATACATGTTCACAAGACTTTGAAAGATGGAAAGTTAAAGCTGGAGCAAAAAAATAAAACAAGAAGAAAAAAAATGAAACAAAGTGCAATATTGGATGGGTGGTGGGATTGTTGTCTTAGGTCTGTTGTTGGTGTGTACCAAGTGCTGAGTCGGGTGCAGTTTGAAGCCAATTATACCTGGCAAAGCACCCTAAGAACCACCAATTTAATTAGTGTACCGAAAGAGCACGATAAATCCAATCCCAGAAATGTAAGGGTTTATTGCAAAAAATGGTAAGTGAGACAACATAATTAACACTTTTAGCCACGCACCTATTAACTCAGCCTTTACAGTCGGTTACAGCAAGCTTTTGGAAAAGATATTTAAGATGTCAATATTTTCACCAACAAACATGAAATTCAATGATTCCAATTTCACGAAGATACTTTACAATTCAATACATGATAGCACACGGGATCTAAGAGACAAAAATCAAATAATAAAATACCGCTAACATCAAAGATGAGCACTAGTGAACCTAAGGATAACTACCACCAGTGTTGAGAGGTAAAACCGAAGAAAACGGTTCAATTTAAATGCAGTTCTCAACCACAATAAAAACCTGATAAATCTTTTTTTCAAATCCTGAAGCTACGCTATTTGTTTTCTACATAAAATGGGAGGGAAAATACCAACTGCACCACCATTGTATCATGCACTGTCAATATACAGTGGTATTAATTTCCAGTTGCAAAATATCAATGCAATTAAAAATAAAAGTAAAAAAATTCCAGAGTTGTCAGAAAGATATACAAGGTAATGTCTACATTTCTGAACTGGGTAGCAGTTAGGTTGGCTACAGTTTCAGGGGGATGGGTGTCGCTGCTGGTTGAGCGTTTGGTACAACTCTATGGGATTTGTTACAAAAGCTTTCATGGCTAAGTTGATATACAGCACAGGTTTGAAACATGATGAGATAGTGACATCTACAAACAGTAAGATAAACAGTACTAACATCAAATTAAGCAAGGCAATAAAGTGACAACGAGATTAATCTTGAGTAGTTTAATTTGATTATTGTAGAGTAAAACAGATGCAAGAAAAAAAGTATGCAACCAAGAAGAAAATAAACAATACAAAAAGCCACAATAGTAAAGAACTATAAAAGGCTTCTTAAGATTTTTAGATGAGGAAAAGACACTAAAGGAGAAATAAATTTTGGAGACGCTTACAACACACAGACCATTTATTATGATAACAGCGGTAACACAAAGTACAAAGCACGTAAAAAGATATAACATAAATGGAAAAAAACATATAATCCTTAGCTGTTTAAATTTTAACTGTTTAAATACATGCTGCATAAATGCAAAGTTACAGTATGATACAAGGATCAGCATATAAGGAAATCAATTTTACCAATCCTATTAATAACAGAAATGGCAAATAATCAGTTTCATGACAGATAATAGACTTTTTTGTTGGTTATTACAACTTTTAAACGTGAAGTCAAATGCAGCTTATGAGATTTCATCAACGTCAGAATGAAACAAAAAATGTTTTAATCCTTGAGGTTAGATATAAACTTCAAATGTACATAAACACAATGAGAGATTGAATGATAGGAAATAACGACAACTATGAAAACATTTGTATTGAGTGCTTAAAACACAACTCTAAAGCTCTCGTCACTCCGAACAATAATTAATATACAGTTTACGTAATCAACTACAACATTAGATTATAGAACTCAATAGCCAGATATCTACTGAATACGATACAGTTTGGGGCTTTTGAAACCTAAACATTTATAAATTTTCCTCGATCAAATCAAGCAAAGGAACATTTACTCTAATGGCTATTATTCATGTTTGCTAAAATCTCTGCCTGTTATAAATATTGTCCATGGTGACTTTAATTCTTATAATGCTATTAGTAATTACAGGCAGTTACTAAGAGGTATCAGAAATACATTAAATATCAGCATGAAAGATAAAGACAGAAAAGTAAACATTTGTCCACATCAAGTAAATAGGAGTGCTAGCTTTAGGGTGTGCTAACAATTTTAGTTTTAAATCCACAGAGGAAACGGAGGAGAAAGATGTAACACTAGGTCAGTCAATTAACATTGACTTAAACTTAAATTAGCACTGTATTGCAAATTTAGGTGATCAGAAAAAATCAACTGATGCATCTACAAAACAATTTGCAAAAATATGTATGATTTTGGGGATAATCATTTGAAAGATATTAAAACAATGGCGAGAACAAGTAGACAACAAAATATCAGCTATTGGAAAGAATGGTAGTGAAAGAGGTAACAAAAAATAAGAATTACAACAACACTAAAAATATTTTAGATGCTCATGACCTGTTTAAACAAAGATTTAATGCGTTATTCAATGTCATAAAAACATTGCAAACCGTAAAAAGAAAGAACAGGTGAAACACCAAATATTTATTAGAGAGAGAGACAAAAAAAAATTAAGATATCTTTGGAAGACTACAACACTGTACAGACTCAACTAGAACAATTACAGAAAGAAGAAAGACTCGAATAATAAATTTCAACAAAACGATTATACTGAATATATAGAAACAAGAGGCTTATTATCTACTTTTAAATCTGAAATTATATCTCAAGCATGAGATATACTAGTTACGAATTTAACTTTGCTCTATCAACTGTTGCTGAATACAAGTTACACACGATATATACTTTACAGCAATATGTCATTTAAATTTTTAAATCGGGCTTATCTATCAAAATAATTGATCAGTTAATTATTAAAATTCACAATCATTGTGTTGCGTACTTGAGACCTAAAGAAAAGAAATAATCCTTACAGAGTTAAAGACTTATGTACATACTTATTCAAAGAGAACAATATTTTATTTTTGATAGATTAAAACGAAAAAGACTTATCCCTAAGATTGCAAGATATTACCTAGCAGCAGTATTAAAATATATTACCATCAATACAACATCACTAGTTATCACTGACTGAGAATTGACGCATGATAGAAGGCCATAACCAGGCCTATGAACTTACAAATATTTGCCTCCAGTACGATACAATTACTTCAGATTCAATAATTCAATCCATTAATGACAAGTCCAGAAATGAAATTCCTTTCTTCTATGACTACAACACTAGAGAGAAAATTATTGATATGGCAGCTAATATGACTTTAAAAAATATAATATTACATAAACTGCAAATGACTTTAAAAGGAGTTTTGATACTGTGTAAGAAAGACAGAAAAGTGTTTTCAATCCAGCATTAGAATATATAATAATGATTGTAGAAGGATTACCCAATATGTTTTATTATCAGGTGTATAAACTGAGGCAACAGTTTACAGAAGCAACAACATATTTCTTCGACAAATAACAAAACACACTGAACCTAGCAGCAGTATTAAATTGTATTACCATTACACACAACAATGGCAACATTAGTAGTTATCATTGGTGGTGAAAGGACAAACGGTGCAGCATCCACAAGATATAATTATCTGTTTCAAGTGTTTGATCCCATTGGTAACAATAAAAAGAGAATTAGACACGAAATACTACAGAAGAATTGCAGATGAATACTGCCGAGTTCAACAACATCAGTATGTATTTACTGTCCTTGTAATCGCTGTTAGTGTTCATGTTTGTTACAAGTTTCTTTAAAACTTACCTAGTTTCTTGGGTATTAAATAGCCAGTATGGCAGCGTATGGTAAGTATATAACCCGTCACTAATAAACCTCCAACGGGTGTTAAACATCTTAAAATGACATATCATTGTGTTACACATCCTTCCAGAAATTTTAAACCTGAAAAAAAATTGATAAAAGGCAATACCTAAACTAGTGCCTAATGTTTTCATGAAATAATGAAGGATCTGACAGATGCAATGAAAAGGGATAATAAAACAAAATCCAATGTCAATTCTGACTAAATTTCTAACATAATAAAAAAAAAAAACGAGTACAGAAAGGACTATACATTGGTGTACAAAACATGAACAAGTTCAAGGACAATGAAATAGAGAATGTTGATGATTAAACCATAAACTATCCCATTTTTATGGACAATGTATTATCCATTACGATTTTGACAAATCTATAAAACCTTCTAAAATAATGAACCACTATAAATTAAACCAAAACCAATTAATAAGGAACTAATTTCTTTAATACATCTACGCTAACAAGATAAATTTTGACACCACCTTTACGACAGCGAGAGAAACCTACACCGTTTTCTATACACATATAGAACTTTCTCTGACATTTAAATTATATATTTGAAAGCAACAAAAAAACCTCATACCTTGATTACATGTGATGTTACAGATTGTTCATAGACCAGATTTGCACCGACTTTTTTAAAATGGAACAGGGTCACTTTGACTATGCTGTTATCATTTGTCCAACCTTTATGCATGACAAGACTTGCAGTAGAAAATGGCTTTTTGTGTATACAATATAAATGTAATAGATTCTGGTGATAAATTGGACAAATGGTTAGAGTTACTTATTGACGTCGTCCAGGGAACTAATACGCAGTTTTTGATAGTCGATTGTGCAACGGAGATGATGCAAAGAAGAAGGCAACTAATCTCACCAAGTTAGCATGCAGTGATAGTCATTACGGAATATCTGTGCGGTAGATAGAACAGAAATACAAATCTGTCATAAAAGAACTGGGTGAGCATGTTAGACTTTTAGTGATCTTCTTCTCCAAGGAAAAGAAGTCTATGGAAAACGCATTAGGAAAATAGCATTGTGGCAGGTGTGGTTATGAGAGGAAATAGTTGAGATATGATTAATATATTTTGGTAATTGACAGTTTAGTTGAAAAGACACCATGTGTTAAATTTTAAATGCCGTTTAGTCACATGTTTCTTTATAGCTTTTCGTGCCTTTTTTTCGTCATGATCAGTCCTAACTGAACACAGCTTACCTCTAAGACCACAACATTCTTGTATAGGCACACCACATAATTCTTCTTTGAAAATAACTGGAATTTTCTTATTCATTTGAGGAACACCACAATTATTACTTTATTGCAATCATTCGTGTCGTTCAACTGGATGTTATCATTTACGTCATTTTAAAGGTTATATGTCTCTACACAAATACAAAACAAATATGTATCTGTCATCAACAATTTCATTTTATCACTATATACTGGCTTCAGCCTAGCGTAATAGAAGTCAAAGATTTGATGCTTATTTAGCTCTAACACTATAAATCCTCTTCAAATGGGTTAGAATAATTTGAATTTCTCATTTTTTAAACTGACTAACACCAAGTCTTTATGCAAAACCTTGAAAACACAAGTTATCTGTCAGCATCTCTCATATCTCACAGTTGTGATAACTATGACGATGGAGGTAAATCGTTCAGAGCTCAATCGTGATAGTGAGCGAAAGCCAGTACGAGATTTATATGGTAAGATACCGTTACCATTACTCCAATAAACACCTGATGTGGTTACATTGGTTTAATACGGAAACACTTGAAGTATGTTACAATTGCATTTGTATTGTATTGGGAACCCCAGTAGACCGTTAAATAATAATTGTTTTTTACATTTAGTTCCCAAACCAGTGTTGTGCCTAGGATCCCAAGGTCAGGGGACACTGTGTCCATTACCCTACATAATTTGGGGGACACTCAACATTTTATAGGGACAAAGGAAAATTGTAGTACATAATGCACTAGAAGTGCTTATAAAAATGAGATCATCTTATTTTCTTTGACAGTTTTGCCACCTTAACTTTCTCATATTTTCCTTGGACATTTACATTATTGCAATAAACGTTTTAGCATGTGATCAAGTAACTCATGAAAACATTAACATGTTTGAATATCTGTTTAACCTGAAATGAACTGCACCATGGAATTTGCCATTCTGGATCTTGCTCTCATTTAACTTTAGTGTTCACTCATTATCTACTAGCATTTGTTACAATAAATACCCATATTTTCTTAATTTCTTTCCTGTTAAAAGTATTAAATCATTAATCAAATGACAAATTGTGTATTTGCATAAATTATTACCTTTTATCATTAATTCAGTCTGAGAATAAATTAAATCTTCACTGCCGTAGGTGTGACTTTAACCTCAAAAATACGTTACGTCAAAGACTCGGAAACTCAGCCGACTACCACAAACCTTGAATGTTTTCATTGCCAGATTCATTGTTTTGAAATGGATATTCATTGCCATCTTACAGATTTTATCACTTTTAGCTACTTTGGCCATTGCTAGCACCAACATAGACGTGGATGCACATCCACGAAGGAAAAATGTAGGCATATTTGTTTTGGGGGTTTTTTTTCTGACAAAAAAGCACGCCCAGAGGGGTACACATTATCAAGATTTGAGGGACATAGGACAAAAATATGCGGGAAACCTGCGAGCCTGCGCTCTAGGTGCAACACTGCAAACTGTTGGTAAAATCGTCCAAGGATGCTTTTTAGAGGTAAATAAACATATAATTATACATATCCTGATGTTTTTATACATAATTATTTGCTTCATCCAGTAATTTTAGGCAAACTCATTCCTGGAACTAGCTGGTCAATTGCTTGTTTTTTTTTCTTTTACTGGAATCTGTTATGCTTTGTTTTATTCCTTGGCATTCAAGTTGATAATTGTGAAACAACTCATTCATTGGAACAGGCAGTTTCATCTTCATTGAGGTACGTAATCATTTATTAAAACATGTTACATGATCTACTTTCTATGTATGTATGTATGTATGTATGTATGTATGCATGTATGTATTTATCTATCTGTCTATATATCTACCTGCCTACTTACCTCAGTGCTTATCTTACTGAAACAAACGTATGACATCGACAGTTGCAGCATTACAACCTCAGAATGACAGCAGCTCCTTGTCAGTCATGGAGATAGTTTTGATTACATGTGGCAGCTGTATTGGAGTAGTCCTTTTTTTGTTGTACTTGAAAAGGGAATTCATCAAAAGAAAATTATGTCGTAAGTATTAATATACTTTCTATGTATGTATATATTTATCTATCTGTCTATATATCTACCTACCTACTTACCTTAGTGCTTATCTTACTGAAACAAAAGTATGACATCTACAGTTTCAGCCTTACAACCTCAGAATGTCAGCAGTTCCATGTCAGTTGTGGGGATATTAGTTGTGATTAGCATCTATATTGTGATTGGAGTAGTCCTTGCTTTGATTTACTGGAAACGGGAACCCATCAAAAGAAAATTATTTTGTAAGTATTTATACTTAAACAATACCACCTGAATCAAAGGGAACCAACTGTACTAAATGATGTACTGTGAAATGATCTAACTGCTTCTTTATATAGCAAACCAAATTACTGTTGTTTTAGAAACCAGATCTATTAAATAGTTTTAAGGATGTCATTATTAAAAGTTTTAAAAACAACATTTGTCTATACCTATACTTTGTACTGGTGGGAAACTCTTTACAAATAGAAAGTTTTTGTATTTGACTCGCAATACATAAGGTTTGTGCGTAGTCTTTTAGAAAGGTAGAACAAAACCATCACTTATATGCACTGTCTTGTTATGGACAATACCCTGGATCAACCATTTTACAGGGATATGTAGATATGAAAAAGATGATGTTTGAAAATGAAGACGACAAGGTTTGCAGGTTTCTTTTGTTATTTAAAACTTACTTAAAAATTAAATAAGAAAATATTAGCTAAATAAAACAAAAAGACGAGGTTCAAATACTACAAACAATTCTCATTCACAGATTTGATTCAACTAAAAATTCTTATATTAGATTGGCTAAAGTTAACCGCGTACCAATCAGATGTCAGAACCTTGAGTTGAGTCTTAGTCTGCGTGTGAGAATGCTTTCTAATATTGGGGCCAGTAAACCAAATATCTGAGAGCCGAACACTTCACAGTACATCAAAGTCAGCAGTTCATGAACTTGACAGATATTTTTGATATTTTTAGTCCAACCTGGCATCAAGGTCAAAGGTTAATTTGGGTACAAAGGCCTGCTATTTTATGCCTCATTGCATCATTGGTGGATTATTTATCACCTAATTACCACAATAATGTCAAAAAGTTAATAAAATTAACGAAAGGAGACTCTCATTTTTGGATATCATTTAATGAGGTATTAATACACCAGTGGAGCAGCTTGCCGTCCGGTACACAGCAATCTTATTTGTTTAGCACTAGCTTGCCAAGCTTCTGCCTCCTCTAGTAATGATAAAGAACTGCTCTTGGATCACCTTGTTTGTTACAGCACACAAAAAGATAATCACACAATTCAAACTTATGAAACTCAAGAATATTCATTCTCATAGATCATTGCAATTTTCCTATGATATAAGAAAGAGGGGATAACATTCTCTTTTCCTTCTCATGGCTGTTTCTAATAACATCTAAACTTCCAGATTCCGACAACATAAATAAAAGATCACAAATTGGAGGAAAGCTTGTTACATGACAAACAAGACAAAAATCATATCAAATTCATTTCAAAAATCATCTAGGGCATGCAGGATAATCCCAGTATTGGTTCCTGTATGGTGTACAGCTGATTGATACCACGCCTGTTTAACGCCACTTTAAAAAAGATTGTAAAATATCAGCTAGTGTCAAATCCCTGTACCTATGCTAACATTTGTTTCAAGCAGAAATTACCTCATCTGTTGCAAATATTGCCAGCTCTATCCAGTTTTCTTCCAATGATATAAACTGATCCTAGATTTGTGGTAGTTAATGGTAAAGAAGAGCAGTTCCAACCCTCTCCACTTCAGAGTACAGCAATTCCCATCATCAACTGTGATGACAGTTGATCTCGGATGCAGTAAAAATACAAAAATAACGCAACAAAATGGAATGTCTGTTATCTTGCCGATCTTGTCTGCTAGTATTGTAAGACATGGGTATCTGCCACCAGTTAGGGTTTGTGTCTTTTGTATGGAATTCTCGATCAGAATGTCGCTGAAATTGACAAGGTTTAGTCCACACCTCTTCTTTCAAAATAGAAATGCTTATACTTGCTGACATTAAGCTGTTTTACTGAAAATTCTGGTGTCATAATTGAAACAATCAAACCCAAACTTGGATACAGGCTAATCTTTGTGTATTATCAACATTACCACACAGGGTGAACAGGTGTAAAGCCAATATTGTCTGTATTTCTGTGAAACTGATTACATGAGAATGAAAGATAAAATGTAGTAAAGCTCCATGCACGTGCCATCGGTTGAGATTGCAATGCGCTTACTGGTCATATGCCGTTAATGCAGTACAAGTGTTTAAATTCCGCATAAATGCACAATGACAAGTTAACAAATTGATTTTATATAGAGCTGATATGACAATGCCTGGCGAAAAAAGATATCATTATGTGTCTGCTAATACTATGTCAACAGTTCGAAGATTAATCTATACATACTTATATGTTCCTTTACAACAGCTACAAATTATGAAGCATAAAATGATCATCTTTTCCTCACATCCGAGAAGTAAATATTTTCTGCCAGTCAAATAAATTCTCTTGTACTGCAATATTTTCATATTTGTTGCATGTTTCCTTCAGAAAAGTAGCCATTTAAGCCTGAACAATATTTAAAGGAATTATAATTCGCGTCAGCTTCCATGCCAGATATGAATATGTTCTCAATTTCAAATGACCTTGCCATTGCCTGAGGAGTGCACAGATATTTAAAGACAGAGTTTCCTGATACTACAGTGCATTTGTGATAGTTTTGCCTCCCAGGATGACAGCGCTTTCTTATTCTATATTCCGAGGATGACAGCTATCTCTCCGAGGGTTTGCGAATTATGAACATGCAGAAAAGCTTTGACCGAAAACTTAACCAAGATGTTCAAATAACCATGACCTTATCTGATGTTTGGTTTGTTTGGTCTTGTGGGTTTAACGCCTTTTTCAGCACATTATAGGCTATACATGGTGGCCAGTATATATGCTGGAGGAAGAACCTGCGAAAACCCTGGGAAGAATCACCTACCCACCAGCAAGCTTTCTCACATACCCACGTTGGCAGAGCCGAGATTTGAACCAACACAAACAGAGATGAGATGTCAGTGATCTGTAAAGGCGAGCACCTTAGACAACTCAGCCCCTCTGGGCCCCTGACCCTAGCTGAAGCTCAGAGAGAGAGAGAAGGATGAATAGATATTAAAGAACTGAACTTCTTAATTCTGCAGTCCAAGTATGATCACTATCCTTTTAAAATTTCGAGATTTATAACCTTAAAGGTAAACTTTAACCAAAACTTTATTCATTGTTGACACTGCTGCCACCTCAACTGGAATAAGTGATACCTATGTCCCTCCAATGCTAAAGCAGTCGAGACAAATGAGTAAGAAGGATCCAGTTTCATTCGCTAAGTCAATTAAATGGTTTGCATTTCAGTATCAAAACTCGAAGTATTGGGAACTGAAATCCCTCAAATTCATAATTTAACTACAAATCATATAAACACTGAATAATGGGATTTGCACTCATCTGACCTTTGACCTCAGCTTTTGCACAGTAGTCCTTTGCCATTGGAAGATGATGTAACGAATGTAACATCATTTTCATCCGCCTGTCATATGATGGAGATTATTATGTCAAGGCCATGTCAGTTCATCCTTATATCAGTTTGTCCGTCCATGAAGAAATTTGTGTTTGTGCAACGACACAAGTTTTCCATTACATTATAAACGAATTTGCAGGTGTCAAGGTCTCTATGACCCGTGAAAATAATCTGGTATTCTGCAATACATTGGGGTCTTGTAAATATACTGAGAATACCTAATGTTTAGTAATGTTTAGGCGAAAGCCCGATTAAGGATGAAAAAAGGCTAATGTCAGACGTAATTGCTTGAAACAAGCTTCTAGCCCAAACTCATTCTCAAGAGTTTTATGATTTTCAGATCAGGTCAGTAGATTTGTTGATGACTATTTCTGTAAGGATGGCGTGTAAGTAAATATAACTCTCTTTTTAGCTTTAACTGAGAGAAATGAGATAATGAATAATCACCCTGAAGAAACTGCTTTGGTGAATGAAGAGACCACTGCTAAAGGTAATGTAAAATATATTGTAGAAGATCATACAATATCCTTTTCTACCCTGAAGTCAAGTTTAATGTACAATAAAAATTTCGAAATTAAGCTTTCCTAGAACCTACCTTGAAAATAAGCCATCCATTTCCTATCACATTTTGCTCTCAAAAGTAAGCCAGCTTCAAAAGTAAGCCATTTAACTATATATAATGCATATCGTATGTGGCAGCATGTGGAGAATGAAAATATTGTCCTAAGAGACACCAAAATTGTGAATTATATGCAAAAGTCTAATTGTAAAATTGTGTATCAAATAGGATAGAATTGAATTAACATGTCTTTTATCACTTCTTCAGACTTTTGTGCCTTTATCTTTCATTTTATATGGCTTTCAATGATTTTTAACATTGTTACCTTTTATCTTAGCTTAAAGAACTACATGTTTACATTTTTTTTAATTACTGTTAATCGGTCCCATATAGCCCGTATTGTACTGACGTGACTTTTAAACACATACATACATACATACATACAAACAAACATACATTCATACATACATACATGCAGTTCAATTGTCAGCATTCTGTGTGTTCGTTAAGCGGAGTTATAGCCACATACATACATGTAGTTTGATTGTCAGCATTCTGTGTCATCTTTAAGCAGAGTTGTAATCACGAATAGTCAGACCCATCCATTTTCCTTTCCACACAGTTACTCCCCTAATTATTATTGGATTTCCACCAAATCTGGTATGCAGCTTGACTTTCATGACACTTTGACTGAGATCAGTTGTTAGTGTTCTTCATTGTTTAGTGGAGTTAAAGCCCTTTATTGTCAGATCCAAACACTTTAGTTTCCGTACAACAACTTCCTTAATTATTATTGGATTTCTATTAAGTTTTATAGGCATACTGATATTTTATGAGGTCTCGACCGAGTTTGATTGTCAGAATTCTACATCTTCATCGTTTAGCAGAGTTATAGCTCCTGATTGACAGACCCACCCATTTTTATTTGCGTACAACAACTTCTTTATTTATGATTGGAGTTCAACCAAATCTGGTAAACAGCTAGACATTGATAGGACCTTGGCTGAGCTTGATTATCAGAATTCTACCTCATTACTTAACGGCATGATAGTTTCACTTTAATTTCTGCAATATAACTCCGTTATATTTAATTGGATTTCAACAACAGTTGGCTGCAGCTTGATATTGATGAAACATCATCTGAGTTCAGTTGTCAGCATTCTATGTCATTTAGCAGAGTTACAGCCCCTGATTGTCAGACCAACCCACTTTCATTTCTACACATGAATGATCTCCTTATTGGATTTTAGACAAATTTAGTGGGCAACTTGATAGTATTGAGACATTGGCTGAGTTTTATCGTCAGTATTGCTTAGGTACATGTTCGGTGTGTAACATCATCTTTAAGCAGAATTATGACCTCATATTATCAGACTCAGCAGCCTTCATTTATGCACAATTATTCACTTGGTATGCAACTTTATGCTGATGGCACCATGGCTTTCTTTTATTTTGATCATTAGATCTGCATCATGATTTATCATAATTGAAGACACTTATTGTTGGACCCACCCAATGTTGTATTCACGAAGTTGTCTCCTTAATTATTATTATTGTTGGATTTTAAGAAAAAGTTATACGCAGCTCTATATTGATATAATTTGTTTGGAATTTGATCATCAGTTTCCTATATCATCGTCTAGTGTAGCTATGGCTGCTGAATGTTTGACCTACATTTTCTATACAGCTTTATACTGGTGAGATCTCACCTGGATTTCATTGTCAGTGTTGTACTTCGTCATTAGTGTCTTTTTTGCCAATGTACCTTAACACATTTACTAAATCACCATTGTCACCTCGACTTTATTTAAAACTACACTGCTCTTCCTGAGGACATACATTTCTGGAATTTACCTGCTTGATGAGGCATTTAACTTCCCACATGTCTGCAGTGAAAGAGAGTATGCAGTCTTTCCAGCAGCCCTAGTTTTTGCTACCTTTCCTACTTTATTGCCAGACTCCCTATTTTTCAGTTTTTTTCCAAAAATGGCCCTACTCTCCCTATTTTTCTTTGATTTTATGTTAACGTATGATAAAAATCACTGTTTTGCTAACCATATGTTGAGAAGTTACTATTCCTATCGCATGAGCTCAAAACTAATACTAGCACATAAGAAATCTGGAACATCTCTTTTCTAACCAAATAATAATAAAATAGAAAGGTGAATATATGACGCTTGCCCTCACAAATATGGTGCAGTCCAAGAAACCTGGACTAAAGAGACAACTACAGTACATGCATCATGGATTTTGATAAATCCACGTTTCCGTGGTAGAAATTAATCCGTCCATACTATTGTGTGCATCATGGACCTAGCACAGTAGTTGTTTTGAATGTCCACGTTGGGGATCATGGTGGACGGAGTAAGTTTTATTGCCCCATCGTAAAGTCGCAGCAGTATAATTATGTAATTGAGAACGTCCACTACAGAGCATGAAACTTACCTGTCTATTGAGCTATAATAGACAGTGCAGAATGCTCTTTATAAGCTGTACACAGTGTGTTATATTATCCAAAAGCTTAACCACTAAAACACATTAACATATACATATTGCTAGAGTTGAAAGATACATTTTCGAGCAAAGAATCCCATGAGAATATTTAGGTGATTCACAAGATATAAAAAATTTGATGGTACAATAATTTTAATAACTGTGGCGAGAGAGGAGAGATTCTGCTTTTAAATAAAAAAAAATGTAAAGATAACACGTGTAAGTACATGTATTAGAGAAATGAAACAAGAAGGAAAAAGGCATTGGTGCAATCTGGAACATTATTGCATGGACTATTTGGTTAATAAAATAAACACTATGAGAAATATGTGGTGATATTATTTGTTTTCATTCATCAGCCACTTTACAGTCTTTTGCTTAACATGTTCACGTAATGAAATATACATACCGATATTTGTCCTCTAGTCCAGCCTCTGTGTAGTACTTCTGCATCAAATTATACGTGCATGCGACAAATGTTTCCAAGATATGAGGAACCAGAGTACTAGACACATGTTTAGATTTACCGTAGACCTGCTGTTGAATACCTCATTTTTATCAATAATGCCTTGTATATCGCCCCAACATACTAATCCACGTGTTTGCCAAGGCTTTAAAATCTAATTGTACTTGCATTGATTGCTCTTAATATGTGGATTTGTATTTTTTACTGGCTTTAAACAGGTATCGCAGGTCAAACTTCTTTATCTACTCTAAACTGATGATAGAAGAGGTTTTGGCTTCCAACGGAGCAAATCCAAATTGTTTCCTGTTTATTGCAAACCTTTGGGATTAATTATAGGGTCATCGCAAATATTGTATGTGTGTTCATCTTGATTATTGAAGCAATACTGCCTCATTCGACTTTCAACCTATTCAGTTTATTCTGCATAAAGAAAGTTATCAAAATTTAATAATTGAAGTCTTTACAGATGTGATCAAAGCTTTAAGGGGCTGATTAGACAGAAGTCCTTTATGTTTTCAAAAAAATCCCCATGACATGCTTGATTTTTAATTTAAGTAATTTAAAACTTATTTGCTACGCGCTAAAAAATTCCAGCCCCGCCCCCAAGCAAAAAAAAAAAATATATATATATATAAATGGTCGATCTATATTGCAAGTCAAAATGCATTTTGCACAAATAGTTTTATAATGTCTGGTCTTGTGACAACAAAAAACATTTTCATTCAGCAGTTCACGTTTATTTTGAAACATCGGTACTGCAAATAACATCAAAGCTTGGCATCAACCAGTGTTGCATGTACTTCATTTCATGACTAACTGTTCTTGACTTGAGGTAAGAAGGTAACGTGTACAGGACTGACTTCAAGGTAAGAATGTCACTCCTCAGCTGGTACCTGATAATAGATTAATGAACAAAGTGACAAAAAAGTAACTGTTTTCATGAAAATCACTTTGTTATTGACATGAACAGCCACTGACAGCGCAGTTATCAATAAAATATAGACAAATTCCATGCAGGTAAAACATGTCATATTCTCAAACAATCAATGTTATTTTCTAACTCTACAGATAAAGCTACAAAAAAAAAAAACAACATTTTCTAGGAAAACTCTGGTATCTTTGTTTGTATTGTATCAATATACAATGCCATGCTATTTTTATTGAATAACCTTCAGAAAAAATTCTGATATGTCATTATATCCCTTGCACTTCATCGTGCATGTACCTGTTTGTTTGTAATCGCTATTGGTCATAATTATTAGTCTTAAAGTTTATCTTCATCTTCAAAAATTATTATTGCAACATGTATCTCTGGCATTTATTAAGTTTGATTTAATTAGGTGTTTACTTGATAAAAACGTGTTTAAAATCTTATCTAAAGGACGAATGCAATAAATTATACTTATCTTACATGAATGTCTTTTGCATTTAAGATAAGATTGGGCTTTTCATTTCTTATTTCTGTGCTGCTTTCAGTAATTTGTTCAAAGGGTGCCTTGGAAATCGTATGGAAACTATGACAAACTAATCACCAATACAGTTTTAAATCAGAATAGTGCCAATCTGACATCCAATATGGCCTCATGGCGGCCAACTTCAACATTCAATTATACCTATTTCTCCTGAACGAACGGTCATACCGACATGGGATTTTAACAGTGGGTACTTATTATTATGTATAGTTTGTCCCAAATAAAAATAATGCTAACCAGATGTTGAATTTCATGGCCAATTTGACCATCTTGAAAATCATGTTATTGCTACTGATTCTTAATTTATAGTCGTAGAGACATGGCTTTTCACTAAAACACTGTATATAGTATATATTTGCTCTCAAGTGAAAATAGTGCCAATCAGACTGCCAATATGACTATCATGGCAGTCATCTTTATAATCTTGTTATAGCTACTTCTCTTAACTCATTAACCCCTGGAGATTCTTTTCATTTTCGCCTGAAATGGGGGTAGGAAACGCATTTTTGGGGTTACTTCTGAATGCAGCAAAACACATCTGCTTAAGAAAGTTTTTCGTTTAGCCGGATGCTTAGGTGTATCAGAAACATTGTTTTTGATTGGCTATTACGCTCGCGCATGTGCAGAAGGGTAAAAGTTGGACTTTTTTTTTTTTTGTATTGGATCCCCGATTTTTGTGTCCTGGCCCCTTTTTACTCCAAATCTCAAACTTATCCTACTTTTTGCAAAGGTTCATCTGTCTGTGTGCAGTTCGGACCGGTCTGCTTTAGATCGAAGGCCAAAAAGTCTAAAATCCGGACACAAACTCCGGTTCCGGAACTGGCAATTTTTGACCTAAAAAAATCGGGTCTCAAAAACTGCATTTTTTTCGCTGTATTTTTTAATGCGAGTAGGAAGTCGACATTATTTGGTATCATTGTAGAGCTACATCTGTCTACTTTCCTGAAATACCATCCACTTTAGTGTATCCTAAATGATGTTCACGTTACAGAGCTCGGAAGTAGGGTACAACCTCATGACGCGTAAACGGGGCGCCAGGGGTTAATGAGTTAAACATATATGGTCATATAGACATCGGTTTTTCACTAAACAACTATGTATGCTATATTTTTGGTTCTAAATAAAAGTGGCACTGATGAATGATAGCCATCTTGAAATATTTGTTATCACTGCTTGTCTTGAAGGGATGGTTGTATCGACCTTTGGTTTTTTATGAAAATATTTCTCACTGTATGTCGTTGGTTTTAAATGAAAATGATAACAATGTGATCTCCTAAAATGTGAAAAATCTTGTAACAGCTACTTCTCCTGAGTAGATTATACATACTGACATTTAAAGCGACTCCTCTTTCTTGCAATAAAAAAATTGGTCCTATATTAAAATGGTGTTGATCTAACCTTCAAAATAGCTGCTTGACAACTGTCCTGAAAATCTTTGCATGGCTTTTTTTCCTGAATAAATGGTCTTTCAACATGGGGTCTTCAAGAAAACTATATAGATTGCAAGCATGTTGTAAATATGGCACCATAGTGGCCATGTGGAAAATATAGTAATCGCTATTCATTTTGCATGAATGGTGGCATTGACATGGGATTTTCACTCAAAAACTTCATGCAATATTTAATTGGTTCTGGTTCGAATTTTGATATCTTCTGGCTTTGTAGATCTGGTAGGAACACAGAAAAAATTATTTAAACTGGAATCACTAAAGCTTTTAATACCGTTAGTTTTCCTATTGATGTTAGACTTCTTTTAGACCAGATACATGATATGCTCCTTACTGTCTGTAATTTATTCTCTTAATTTATTTGTATCATATTACCGGTGACTAAAATTATGACGTTATTGCCTAGTGATGTAAACTATGCTGGTCACTGTAATATTATTCTATGATAAAATGTTTGAGCACTACATCAAAGATCCTGCAAAGGCGCGCAACTGCGCAAATCGCGCAAAATTTGTACGAATTTGCGCACTTGGAAAGCAGTGATGCGCGAGAACTCTCGCAAATTAGTTTAAACTCGTGAATATAAAAATGTATTCTGCGCAGTATACAATTTTTATTTAACTGTTAACCCTTAAAGTGCTTGTCGGGGCATAAGTCGCACCGCCAGTAGAAGTCTCGTTATCGGTCTTTTATCCGGTCGGCAACTGTTTACATATCGTTCAGCTTGATATGAACGGCTGTTAAACTAAATCTGATTGCATATTTGGCCCTGAAACATGGATTGTCAAGTTTTAACCTTGCATTCATGAAGCAAGTTTTACAAATATGTGTTTAAAGTAAGGGCCCTTACAAAATCCAAAATGGCTGACTCGCAATATGGTTCATCTTCAAATGACTATTTCGTTCGGCAAATACTGGCCAATGATAGCGATGATGACAATGATTTTTAAAGTTTTGAAGTATATGAGATTATTGGAGCCTGGAAAGTGTTGCTGGAAATACCAGTGAGTAATTTTGAACCAGAAAATGATGCTGAATACGAGTCCGATACATGCTGGTGGACAAAAACTGACGGTATGCATGTCAAACCCCTATTAAGCGGTCCTTTGAAATTAAATGTAAAAAAGGCAGAATACTAAGCCTAATTAAAGTACAAGCAATTTAAAAGTAGAGTGCAATTTTTCATTTCTTTTCTCAAACAATTCTGCCTTGAGGGATCTTGTGGTACAAAACTATATAGCACTCTAAGGGTTAAGATAAATTGTATAATAAAAATCTATCCGTCCCACACCCTATTTTGACGCTATCCTGTTGTTGTTGTTTGAATTTAAGTCGTTTTCGCCCTTCGGGCATGTACGACTAGACGCTACCCTCTTTTGACGCAGTGTCATAAACTCCCAGTTTTCGAGAGAACGCATCTTTCAATGACGTCACAACCACAACATTAATGGTATCACGGTACCAATTGTTTTTCGATAGACCTTAATGTTAACATTTGGTGAAATAAATATACATTCTCTCCTATTTTAGCATGCATGTCACACACTGTCATAGAGAGCAATGTTAGATTGTCAATTTGACAGTGATAGAACCAGGTACTCCATTGCATTTAAGAGAGATAACTCTGCTGGAACTAGACAGGGGTAAGAGTTGTCCAGTCACAACAGACACATTTTCAGTGATGTGCATCACATTTTTAAAAAATCATAAAAAATGCAAAACATGATCTACATATGAATTAACATAATCTCACATGTTGCTAAGAGACTCAATTTTTTTTTTAGCCAGACAGAAACTACAACTCTTACATAATACACCAATCACAGCTAGTTTTGTTGTTTATTTCTGAATACAATCTTCACTACACCTTAAGCTCCACCCCCTGGGCTTGCGCAATTGGTACCGTGATACCTAAAGCCAACCTTAATTTTTTCAATAATCTGTGATATAGCTCGGGACTGTACAAGTAACAAGTGTACTTAGTCTCGCTTGTCAAAAACAATTGTATGAGGTACCAAGCTATGTTTAATATTGATGTCTTTGGAAATGTCATGGAGCTGTTTCAACTGCTGTTTTCATACTTGTGCTCTACTACCAAACTATTTTTGGGGAATAAAATGAATTGTTTTAACTAGGAGTTGTGTTTTATTCATATCAGCACTTATTGAACTTTACATGTGTGATATGGGATCACATTATGTCATATTATGTAATAACTAGGTCAAAGGTCAATGTACTAATTAGTATGTAAACTCCTACTTCAAAATGGAGAATTCATCTAAAATAAAGGACTTTATATTTGTTTAGTAGACAAAGAACTTGACATCAGAGACAGGTGGACATGACTCAATCTTATTATAAAGTATAAGCTTTCAACACTTTACACCAACTGCAGATACATGAGGTCACTAACCATTAGTCCTTGCACAAAGGTCAGCCTACCCATCATCTCTGTAACACAAATAGAAAGTTTTCCTCCTTTTTGTAGTGAATAAAATTCATGCAATAAGCCAATCTGTCACCAAATGTAGCAGATCCCAGCTTCTAAGCACTTATTTTTGATTTGGGGTGAAATCTGGGGAATAAAATACAGAAAAATGCCAAGGAAAAACAATAAGTACAGCAAGTCAAATGGAGTTTTAAACAGGAGGAAAGTGTACATATAAAAGGGACATGTAGCTTATAATAAAGGAATCAAAAGAGACAACCACAACATAGAAAAAAATGAGAAGGAAAAGTTTGATTGCCTTACCTTAGCGAAATATATGAAGGCAATGCCACATTGGTCCAAGGACAGTCCCGAGGCATCAGTACTATTACATCCCTCATAAGCACAAAAACTTCATGTGAAGCAGTGTGCATTCTCATCTGAAATAAAAGGGTAAATAATTTTAATCATATAGATGCATATAATTTATATTGGTCCTACACATACAATTAAAAAAAATTGGCTTAAATTAGGCACAAGCAAAAAAAAAAAAATAATTAAAAGAAATAAAAATCTGTCTCTGTTTTTCAACCTTTTCAATTTTGCTGTTAGAAATTATTAAATCAGTTGTACTTACACTTGCATAAAGATTGAGGGCTAATATAATATTTCACACTAAATCTTTCCTTTATTTTCATAAACAAGTACTGAAAATGTGAGTTTTTATTTCTTCAAATGTCATGTATGGTGTAAGGGAGATAATTGAATGAAATACATAAGTTGTGGTATTTGTATTTCCGCCAATATATTGTCCATGTAATATAAATTAGTTCATGAAAACCTGTATTAACATGCATGCAATTATATTATCCAAAAATAAATTATTGATAAAGTGTAGAACCTAAAATTGAGGCTTATGTATGTAGTGAAGACCTTGAAAGTGATTTAATTTTGTTCTCAGAGATGAGTAGGCTGCCTCATATCGAATAATTTATGTTCTCTAGAATGCCGGTATATGGATTGCAACCTTGCATAAACATGCCAATATGATCCCATGCTATTCTGGATTCTTGCAATGCGACCCAAAGTTTGAAGAACAGTGTGGACTTGAATGGAAGGAATGGGCAATATGTGACTAATGTGGTTACCACTCGGAACAATTTGGCCTTGTATGAGGAAATTCCAAAACAAACAGTTGGACAGAAATAAATATGATTAATTGGAAGTCAATAAAGGATTATAAATGGGCACATGCAAGTGTCAATGGGAAATGCTAACTTAAAGAAATGGCGCTTGTCTGATGATATTCCTGCTACTTCTACAAAAGGAAATGCAACATAACTTATCTTTATATATTGCATGAAGAATTTCAAGACAAGAAAGTGTACAAAAAGGGACAATTATTGCATGACAATAAAAAGAAAGTGGGAAGGAAGACCATATCTATAATAAGTTACCTAAAATTACTCATACCAGCATATCCTATATGATACAAAGTGATCTACAACAACTGAAGCACCTTCTTTGAACCCTATAGTGTTCTCTATCCTGTTTTATGGCATGCTTTTCAAGAAGTAGATATTTACTGTTTATACATGATTTATCATGATATCCAGGTAAAAATGTTCATATTTGGCCAAAAATCATCCACATTGTGTTTACATAACTTATTTTCTTGCATGTATGACAATCTCTGAGCTGACTCCACTGATATAAAGCCATCAGGCCATACAAATCTCGATCTGCCATAGCCAACTTTATCAAATGCCTTCTATGATGCCAACATGTGTTATTTTCTGAAGATTTTATACATTTTCTAGTTAAAAGTCTGTAAATATTTGACCCAAACTTCTCAATATCCATTGTTTTTGACAAATGACACTATGATAGTTTATAAATGGCATGTACATGTACATGTTACTATGGATACACTGCGATGCTGGTATTCCCTTTAGGTATCACGGTACCAATTGTTTTTCCATAGACCTTAATTTTAACATTTGGTGAAATAAATATACCTTCTCTCCTATTTTAGCATGCATGTCACACACTGTCATAGAGAGCAATGTTAGATTGTCAATTTGACAGTGATAGAACCAGGTACTCCATTGCATTTAAGAGAGATGGAACTAGACAGGGGTAAGAGTTGTCCAGTCACAACAGACACATTTTCAGTGATGTGCATCACATTTTTAAAAAATCATAAAAAATGCAAAACATGACCTACATATGAATTAACATAATCTCACATGTTGCTAAGAGACTCAACTTTTTTTTAAGCCAGACAGAAACTACAACTCTTACATAATACACCAATCACAGCTAGTTTTGTTTTTTGTTGTTTATTTCTGAATACAATGTTCCCTACACCTTAAGCTCCACCCCCTGGGCTTGAGCAATTGGTACCGTGATACCTAAAGTACACTGATCAACATCGAGTCACACAGACAGAAAAATTTGTAGAAAATCCTATCCTTATCAGTTGTGAAATGAAACAAAGACACATACCATTAAAAAAACGCCATTTCTCTAATTCTCTTTTTTTCAACCAGCAAATCCTCATAAAATTCCTTACTAACTATTCTGACGGGGCAAATCAACTTACCGCCATAATAGGCATCCAGTCTGCTACTCAATATGTGTTAGCAACGTGACTCGCAGCTGATAACTGCATCAGTAACACTGTTTGGAAAGGTGTACAATGTTATACAGTTTCATGTGGATGTGTCATAACTGATTTTCAGAGGTGGTTATTTGTTATTATAATTTGTGGAAATTTACAGAAAACATATACTTTTACGATATATTTAATAATTAAATTAGTACATCTATCCTTTACATTTTTGCTTATATAAATCAGTTATTAGGATTTTTTATCTGATAATTAAGCAATTTTACTTTAACAGTAAATTTGCAATAATCTTTTAAGACATTCTTGATCTTTAACTTGTTTTGACCAATTTATTTCTTTAAGATTTGTTTGATAATGGCACGAATGATAAATAATGAAAATAAAACCTTTGCCTGTAATTTTATGTCTTCTGTCTTTGATTATTTGCATTCTGGATAAATAAGTTGTGAAGGATGCAAAACAGTTTAGATGTTCCCAAAACAGTACATACAAAGATTGAGGTTCTGCATGTTCACAATGCTAATTAAGTATTGGGAAAAAGGTCACATGCTGAATCTAATTATTTTATAATTATAACTACACAATTTTATAATAATACCATCATGATATTTCCAAATTTTATTACTTTTCCTTTCAAGACAAAATCTGTACCAAAACCAGATTAATGATAAATGTAAGAAAAGTTTAGGAATGCCAAGTTAAATTTCTGTCTGTAATTTTTCCCATAAACTTGAGTTTTCTATGTCCTATTGATGTTCCTCTGTAATATAGTTTTTTTCCCCTCGCATATGTACAATGGTGTCACCACTAGAATAGACTTCTGTGAAGTGCGTCATTAAGGGTGACGTAATACACAAACTTTCCGACGAGGGGTTGTCTGGTTGAAAGCATGCAAGGAGGAGTATTAGGGAATATATCATTGTCATTTTTTATGCATGCTTTGCTAAAATAACTAATGTTTCTATACTAATGAGAGGCATCACTATGAAAGGAGTATATTTCTGAAAAGGTGAAAGTAAGTTCTTGAGTGCATCAAAATAGGGTAGTCCAGGATAAAAGAAATTAAAAAGTAAGGATATTTATTTTTAATCAGAATAACTCTGTCTGAACAAGCTGACAATGGCATTGATGGACTTGAAATCCTAATACAAAATTGTGGAACAGATCAGAAATTTGGCGTACAACATGTAGTAGTCAGCAAAGCACTGATTCAGGAAAGTGAAACTTTGGCAGAGCTAGACTTGTTAGTGAAAAATATTATTTTGGAGCAGAGATATCCAAGAGACAATACCTCGGAGCTGCTGAAAATTGTACATAAGAACCATAAAGAACATTTTTCCAACTTGTTCAAGCTGGCTTAGCTAGCTATGCATATGTGAAAGAGGGTTATCAGCACCAAACAATATTCATACACAGATAAGGCATAAAGTAAGCTCAGAAATGATCAACAGATTAATGATTATACAACTAGAGGAGACATCTTTTGAGAATTTAGATTTCAATAGAGCACGAAGAAGGAAAGAGATGGATAGTTATGTGTTGGATAAATACTGAACTATGGCCATTTCTTCCTTCCCTCATTTGTTTTCTACTCCCCTTTATTTTGGTGACAAGGGGGGAGCTCCCCCCTTTAGATAAAATCCTGGCAGCATCTCTGATACATTTTCTACTACAAATCCCAACAAATAAGTTCATTTAACATGCTATTGTTCATGATTACCACCCTTCTACTCCAGAGAATAAGTAACATGCAGGTAAACAACAACAAGTTCAGTTAAAGGGAGATAACTCTTTATTTCTTCATATTGTTATACACTGACATTGAAGTATTGTATATGTACTTTCTTAAAATTAGACCTGACTTTTCATAAAAAAAAGTATATCGAGGTTCACTTTAAATCACCTTAATGCTACAGAAGTCATATTCTTAACACAGATTGGGGAGTGGATCTGAAGGTCTTGCTCCAGTTATACAGTTAGTTTGGATCTAAATTTGACTATGGCTTGATTGTGTACTGGTCAGTTTGTAAATCTTGCTTCCAGATGCTTGGGATGTAGACTTTTTCTGGGCGCATTTAGAACTGCCAGATTATTGTTATTGTTATTGTTGTTGTTGTTATTGTTCTTTATCTTCTTCCCCTTCTTCTTCTTCTTCTTCTTTTTCTTCTTCTTCTTATCAAATGGCCTGGTTTTTTTTGGCTAACTCACCACAAAATACTTTAGTAATATGGACTTGAAAATTATTTTCTATATTATATTTTTCTGGTCAAATTTTTTTTTTTTTTTTTTTATCGTTTATTTAATTTTTATTGACACCTTTTTATCTTCACAATACTTTTTTACATTTCTTTTAAAAAGTAACTTGAATTTAATTTATTGAGCTATGGTAATTTAAATTACTCTCAAAATATTAACATATTGTCATGTACAGTTTAGAATGTGGAAGACACTAACCTATTTAAGGAGTATAAGTCTGAATAATGGAATCTTTATTTAAGTTCATTGTGTCGACAAGATTTGTAAGATACATCTACAGTTATATTAACCTCCAAATATATTATGATGTAATACAATCTGCCTGTCCATTTGTTTGTCATTCCATAAGTTTCCTTGGAAACAATATTGTTTGAATTTATTTCTCGCAACTAAACTTGACAAATCACTCTCAAATACAATATCAAAGGTCTCTACTGATTTTTAGTTAACAAGATTATAATATTACAATTTTCTCAGACAGTTTTCGTCATGACAAAATCTAGTATTTAATTGAAGTCCAAAAATTAACAAAATAACAAACACTACCAAAGATTGAGAATTTGAACAGGCGTGTACTTTACTTGACCAAATTTCATATCCATGCATTACTCATCATCAAAGCAAACCTCATTTTTATTGCTAGACCAAAATGTGAAAAGAATTATGGCCTGATGTTTGAAGCATTACATGAAAGTAAATTAGGTTTATTGTGTAATAATGACTTGGTATCAACTACTAGGGGCCTCCAAAGTAAGTGGATAGACTATACAGATTTGTGTGAGTACTGAATTGGATAAATATCTAACTTGTTAGGATCCCTTTGTAAGGTAAATACGGTGAGAATTCTTATGCAATGGCGGGTCGATATTTTCTCATATTTTTTTTTATACAATCCAAGAATTCCTTTCCATATGTGCTTTAATATATTTGACTAAAACAAAATAGACAGTATGAAGAATCTAGGCTATTTAAGCAAAGAGTAGCGTTTACTTTATATATCTAAATCAAATTTACTTGAAATTCAATTTCAACATTCTAGCATTGACACAGACTGAGACAACAGGCAAGGAGGAAACACCAATGACTGGTAATTAAAACATTTATAATCTCTTTATTAATTCAGTAGCTATGTCCATGCATTATTTGTATGTGTTTGTGTGTTCCACATTACTACTAATTTGATTGAATAGTTTATCTACTCAAGTAAGATGGATGGGAATAACTTCATGAATTAAATGGAGAAGACGAGGATTTCTAGCAGTTAAGTACGATTTCTCTGTTGCTGAGAAAATATATCTCCTATATGAATCATTCTATTAAAAATAAAGTACAAAAGGGCAATTGGTACAATACTAGCATCGGCAAACTGACCAACCAACCAACCCACAGACACCCCACACACAGCAAAAAGAAATTTACACTTTTATGTAAATAGTATTGATTTAGATAGCATGAGACATTGCAGGACATTTTAAAGTTGCGACTACTAATAGTATGTGTAGTATAAATGCAACCAAACCAGACAAGTGTTCAGAGAAGAAATCAGAGAGTTACTGGAGATAAACAAAACATGGTTTGATTAATTGGAGACAACCTGATCCTAAATAATAACATCTCTCTCTCTCTCTCTCTCTCTCTCTCTCTCTCTCTCTCTCTCTCTCTCTCTCTCTCTCTGTATATATATATATATATATATATATATATATATATATATATATATATATATATATATATATATATATATATATATTGCAGCTACAAAATATTACTGAAATATGTTTGTTCTAAATTTATAGTTTGTATGCTTGGCTTTTATTTTAAACATAATAAAAATATGCTTTTCTCCTGAAACACTTACAGATTTAATTACTAAGAACAAAGAAAGCCATCACATAACAAAAAAGCCTGAGAAATTTGATAGTAGATTCAGGATCATATGATATTGGGAACTGATCCCACACCCTTCTGGTCACCGGTTTAAAGCCTTCACCACTGAGCCACCACAGCTTCCCTGGGTGGGGGTTATATGAACAGTGTGCAGGGAGAGAGCCACAGGGAACAATGCTGGTTGCATAATTGAAGTCCTTTTCATGCGAAGAAAGTGTATATCATATTTTCTGGGTTTTTTTGGAACAAAAATAATTACTTTTTTATGTATGAAAAATACTTAAATATTTAATTCTGTGTCCTAAAACAAAAAAAAATGTGATGGCCTGCAATCAAACACACATAGGATATGAGCTATTCCTTAAGTTACATGACAAAGTAATCATACTTTGCATTAATAAATGAAAACTGACATTACCTGCCTTGTTTCATCTATCTAATTCCAGTTCGCAAGAAAATGCCACCATATTTGTTAAAACAAAAAAACCATCCTTGAAATGCGAGTCAAAAGAATCCGCCATGTTTTAATCTTCTATGTACATCACCTAGACAAGAAGATAAGAGACACCAATGTAATTAGACAATGTAGTAACTAAATGCTCCAAACTTTTCTTTTCACTCCCCAGTTTCAATACTTGTATGAATTTGCACCCACAAGCTAACATGTCAGTGACCAATATCGGACCCACTTGTGAAAAGTAGCAATCATGCTTAATGAAAAATATGCTACAGACTATAGTTAAAATGTATACTATCTGCATGCAGTCATATATAAGCATCATACGTCACTAGCTAAGTAGCTGTCACAGAAGAGAAAGATGTAAATTCTTTTATCTACTAGTCCTGAAACAAAATGACAATTTCAGACATCATTTATATTAATATTTATGATGACTTATTTTCTGTTTTATATTCTGATGAGTCAAATACAGACAAGACATTGAAATCACTTTGCTGGGAGTGTTGTTGTTGTTGTTGTTGTCATTTTGGGTGTAGTCATCAAGGTTATGTTTAGGTCTTGAGCTCCATTTTTTCATATTGATTGCATGTAAAGTCATTAAACTTGATGGCTATATTCAACTTTAAAAGTTCTATTTACTTCAACATAATGTATGATGCAGTGATCAATTTTTGATGATTCTGTGACTAAAAGTTTGCATTTGACTCAAGTACTCTTGAAAGCTTGCATGTACAGTCATGAATCTTTCTTAGCATTCATTTTGAAGTACTTTAGTTTTGGAGACATGCATGTGTATGTAGTAGGAGTAGATCACAGTGACCCTACTTTTAATGCTATAATAAATATAGTACCAGGAGGTGTTTGCCCAATCACATGTTGAGCAGGAGAGACATGACATTCAATAGAATTTTTAAAATGTTATGATTTTTGTTTCATTTTATCCATATCATTTCAGAATTAACTTCAAAGGTTAAAGCCACAGCTGGAACATGGAATAAAGATACCAAGTTGCAAGAAAAGTTACAGATGCAACAGAAACAGGGGCATGACCCAGGGTCTGTATTGGAAGCATGTCTGATTTACTCTCCTTGTTTCCTTCAATCCTATATATATATATATATATATATATATATATATATATATATATATATATATATATATAACCATAGGGTGGGGGTCTTAACAGTTTCCAAGTTATGACCAAGGGGCATCATTTACCCACCTCTGGGGTGGTATCGAGCGGTTCTCAAAGTTTCAAGTCTATATCTTTAACCATATAAGAAGATATACACTACGTTTCTAATGGACGAACGTAAAGACAGATGGACACGATGATATAATCCCATCTTTTTTAAAAAATGGTCAGGGATAATTAAGAAGGAAAACAAGTCGGTGCTAGCTTGTGGACAAGGTCAATGTAATTTGATAATTTACGTGAATAGCTTACCTGTCAAAATCGGGATGTAAATGAAATAAAAAATGTTATTTTTTCCACATAAAACAATCCTGCTTGGTCAGGTTATAATTTGTTTGTGATAACAGTATTTAGTTCGACTCTAATTTGATCATCTAAATTTACAGTGGAATTTTGAAAGGAATTAAACAGAATTTGTACATAAAAAAAATTATACATCAGTCTGTATAAATTCCTGTAAGTTCTAACAAGTTTTTACGGGCTACTATTAGCTATCATAACTGTTTGATATCAGATGTATGTTTTGGCTGTAATACCGATATATAGATATATATCCTTTTCAACTTTCAGATCATATGATTCCAGAGTGGAGGAGGTACGAATACAAAATTATCAAATTATCATTAACATATTAATTAGCTCACTTTGCTGTAAGGTGAATTGAGCTTATGGTATGGCAATGCGTTTTATCATGTATTGTTTGATATTGTGTTTATTGTTTTTTGTCGTTGTTTTTATTTTGTTGTTGGGGTTTTTTTTGCAACAGATTTTTCAAAGGGTATTATGGCATCAGCACTTTTCAGATTTGCTTAAATGATGCCGATCTGCCTTAAAAATATAACATCCATTACTAAAGATAGAAATAACCCCTATTTAAACTGCTTCTTTGCATAACCCCTCAACATCATTAGGCCAAATCTGACAGGCAACCTTTCTGGAATTAAGGCATTTGAAATATGCTCTGATAATGCCAATCCTCTATAAAGTGGCCACCTTTATTGAAATAGAAAGCCCTGATATGATTTCCTTCCCCAAACCATCCAATAGAATGTGACCCACTAAGCAGAAATCAACCTTTGACTGAGAGCATTCTGGCATCAAACCTTCCAAATATATCCAAATGATGCTAATGTGCCCTTACATACAGGCCCACCAACAGAAATTCTGGGCCCCTGGGCAGAGCCGTCATGGGCCCCAAAACTAGTTTAATTTATTGTATATAAAAGCCTGTGTATAGTTTTGCGTATAAAACCTGTAGTAATCTACCATAACTTAGACTCTTGCAAGGAACAATTTTAATATTTACTGCAAAGAATAATTTATTTTTTATAACTGAGTTGATGGCTGGCCCATAGAAATCGCTGGGCCCCTAGACAATCCCCCCCCCCCCCCTCCTTCTCGGCGGCCTGATTGTGTGCAACCATTTAGTAAATATAAAAATATAGAGCAATCTAAGGAATGTAGACTCAAATAAAAAATGCATACATCCCAACCATTATCACCAGCAAGATGTGCTGCCAATGTGACATCACCAGACGAGAAAGATAATAGCTCAGTTCATTTCAGAGTACCTGGATGGAGCCAAAATGCGCAGTCCTGTGATAATTATATTTTGGCCATTATGATTTTCATTATCTGGTTAGCCACAACTTTAAAAATTGGTACAGTAGCGTAAAATTTAAAAATTTTAATATAGTGATAACAAGTTTAAAGGCTGGATTTTCCCTTTAAAATATCCTCTTTTTGTGTTTTGTGCAATATTATGACACAGCTAGCCTTGTTGTACCAAATCAGAGTATAAGATGACCTTACTTAAAATGTTTCTCTTATGAACAAAGTTTTAAAGAGGAACCAAGCTGTACTATCTTAACTTAAAGGTTGTAACTATTAAACACTGAGATTGAAGAAATTATTTATGCTGTAAAAATATAACCCCCAACATTTCATGTATCTTTTGGTATTCCCATGCTGAGATTTGGTTAACGAATGGATAAAGTATCATATGCAAAAGAAAAAAAATTATTTAAGAGGTCGATGAGAATGACATATCTGCTTGGCCTTTCAGTGGAACATTCATAAGGATCCTAGTCCACTCTTTAAAAAGGTATTGCAGTCCATGTTTAATGGGTGTTTATAGTATGGAGAATAATATCATCTCTCTCACGTAAACTGTACAAAAGGCAATCACACCATTAAACCTGCCTATCGGACAGACCAAGGCCCAACAACCATTCTAATGAAAGTTAATAAATAGGTTATGTAGGTCAAGCTTTAACACCTCATTTATCAGGGATTATCATGGCATTGTGGATACAATAACTATGTGTAGACTATGCTTAATTATGTGTGGAATAGGTTCCAAACACAATGTACATTTTCACTGGAAGTAGCTTTTGCCTTTTATACGTTTCCATAAATGTTGTAGCCCATGGAGCAGTACAGGCACACTGATTTGCCAAAAAGCAATTACTTGTATTAGAAAACACTGCATTTTATGGGCATTCAAATTACTTTGACACTTTGTGGTTGAGGTATGCAAAAATTGAAATGAAAATCCTTATTTTGCTAGATTTATATATTAAGATACATTAGTGTCTCCCTGTCATAACTTTTCAGAGATATATCAGACCTGTAATCAGTATTTTCAAAGTATTTTTAACGTGTTATTGCCATTTACTAACAATATTGTGCGATATTTAGTTCTACTGCTCAAAGATCAGAAGAACTTATGGGATGGCCTGCTGTCTGTTGTCCATTGTCCATCGTCTCTAGTCCATTGTCCTTCATCCAACATCTGTCCATCTGCTAACACAAGTTTATTAGCACTACTTCTCCTAAACTAATTGCAGGATTTCCATGTTGGTCTTAAATGAAATTTGTCTTGTACAGACATTAGATATGGCCACCACAGTAGCAGTCTTAATAATCATGGTATCGCTACTCCTCCTGAATGGATGGTCCTGATGTTTAGTTGGTCGTAAATCATAATGATGCCAATCTGACATATAACATGGCGCCATCTTGATTTTCTTTTTATTGCTACTCTTGAATAGAAAGTCATATCCACATAGGGTTTTCACCAGAAGAATTCTGATGATGTCTTGTTGGTCCTTATTAAAGATGGTTCTGCTCGGACATCCCATATGGCCACCACAGCAGCCATCATAAAAATCTTGTTATAGCTACTCCTCCTGAATGGAAAGTCATATCATCATGGGATTTTCACAGAAAGACTTCTTATGGTGCCTTGTTGGTCCTAACTAAAAGGTGTGCAATCTGATTTCCAATATGGATGCCATAGCAGCCAACTTGAAAATTGTATCGCTGCTCCAAGATGGAAAGTTGTATCATCATTTGGGTTTCCCATCAGATGTGGCCTTCTAAGGGATATGTCTCTCTGTGGGACGGTGACTCTACTGGGCCTAATCCCCAAACAGGAGAAATCCGATCTTATCCCTTCTCAGAATTTCATTTACATGGGGATGCCTTTTGACCTGTCAAGAAATATTCAGTGTTCCTACTGACAGAATCTCACAAATACTTGCTCTCTTAGCCAGACTGGATGAGAAGACATCACTCTCTCACTCTCTCTCTCTCTCTCTCTCTCTCCTCGGGACTCTGAATGCTGTAGTGGAGTTAGTTCCCATATTAAAGCTTCATATGCAGTCCTCCAGTTCTTGCTTCTAGCGAAATGGAGACCTCAAATGGACCCCCTCTCTGCCGGATCCCCTTATGATCCAAGTTTTATCACAATTTGAGTTGATGGAAAATCCTTTACACCGACTCTGCTGATTCAGGCTGGAAGCAGGGGAGTGGGGAGGCAGAGGGAGTAGTCATGCATGACCAGTTGTCTTGAGAAGAAGTTTCCCTCTGTATCAACAATCTACAAATGCCAGCTGTTTTACCACCTCAAGGGAGCGTCAACTGCATAAGGCATCGCTGCGTCATGATTGCTACAGGTAACACTGGGTATAGCATGCCTCAGACACCAAGGAGGCAGTCATGACCCTTCTCTCTGCTTGGAAGTTTGGAACATGCTCCATTGGACAGTTGGTGGAGATTACTCTTTAACATACAAAATACTGAAAAACTCGTATATTATTTTATGCTAGGCCATGAATTACTGGATTTTCTGAGTGCAATAATAGTGATATTTCACTGGAGTGAAAAAATATATTTTTTCACTGGCCATCAATAGACTTTGATAACATTATGACTAAGAAATTTCAAGCTGTTTTAATACACTTGTGTGGTGTAAAGGTAAATATAGCCGCCTTACATCCAGACGAACCAGGTTCTAATCTAGCAATAGGCAAATATTATTATTTTTTTTCATTTTGTTTTTATCTGCTGTTTTACCTTGAATTGGGAAAAAGCATTGCCGTATTTTGTTGTGTATAACGCGCACTTTTTTCACCTAATTTTCTTATCTTAAGTCGGGGGTGACTAAGTGTGGTCTTTTCAAGGTTATCAGCGGAACAAATATATGATTACCGTACCTGTAAATGTTCAGTATTCGATAACTGTGGATCTAATTAATTTTGTCTTCATTTATTCGTGTTTGAATTGAAATATAATAATTAGAATTCAAGCAGTGTTAATGTTCTAATTTTTTTCGTGACTACGGTTAGCCTGTTACGGTAACACTGATACAGCATTAATGTATGAAGTCAGAAAACATTTTGTTTTTCCTTTGGAAAATAAACTTGTTTCTTAGTTTTATTTCTCATCTTAAATCATAGTATTTGAGATATCTTTGCGACTATACAGTGATCAATGCTTCATTGACTCAATGTGGCCTTTTCACGGTAATCGGCACCAGGTAAGCTTTGATGCGCTCAACATAGTTACAATGCTTTGTCTCGGTGAGCAATATTTAATTGATTCAGCATGGTGTTTTTAACGGTTATCAGTGCTTCATTGACTCAGTGTGGTCTTTTCAAGGTAATCGGCACCGGCTAAATCTTTGATGTGCTAAACATAGTCACGTTGCTTTGTCTAGGTAAATTTGCAATGTATTTACTTTTCTTCAGAAAATAAACTTGTTTCTTTGTTTTATTTCTCATTTTAAAAAACAGTATTTGATACGGTACTTCTTTGTTACAATACAGTGAGCAGTGTTTAATTGACTCAGCGTGGTGTTTTTAAAGATAATCAGCGCCGGCTAAAGCTTTGATGGGTCAAACATAAGTACAATGCATTGTCTTGGTAAATTCTAGCTTGGACATGGAGATATATTTTAGAGGTGTAATGATAATCCAAATAAGTATAAATACCGGACCTAAACTTTCACATAGCATATTGTGTTCGATCTTGAATCTGAACGAATATAGTCAAAGTATCAACATGGGTCATATAAGAAATTCGTACAACGCGAAAGACAAGCTAACCATCATTGCCTATGTAGAAACACATGGTAACAGCTGCTGGGAGGGAGTTTAATGTAGGAGAGTCTTCTGTTAGGGAGTAGAGAAGAATGAAAGAAAGACTGAAGAAAATACCGAGAACAAAACAGGCAGACAGAGGGACAAGTGCAAAGTATCCGGACGTAGAGAGTGGAGTCCTTGAATGTGTCATGGATAGAAGAAGACAGGGAATCTCAGTATCCATGACAGAGATTCGCTTTCAGGCAATATTGATTGCAAAACAGAAGAAATAGACGGCTACAAGGGGTCTGTGAGCTGGGCCTATGCATTTTTACGACGGCACGACTTGCCATGCATCATCATCCATGCCTTTAAAAAGTGCCGCATCTCAAATAAAATGGATGGCACAGAGGATGACATCTTGTGGGAGGATAATGCTAAGCGTGAAGACCACACAGAGCGAAGACGAAGACGAAGATGAAAGCTATTATGCAGCAACACCAGGAATGATGACAGACGAGGACATACAGCGACTTTTCGAGAGTGATGACGACGAAGAGGAATTTGAGGGATTTGATGCAATAGATTGAACTCCATCAACTAGACGAACCTTTAAAGGGCCCTTTTAAGGGCCAACCATAAAATCGGAAAAATACAATTTTAATATGGCCACTTTTTCATTCACTATCCAAAATGACCGACTGTTGTTGCACTATGAAAACGGAGCGAAATACCGGTAGTCACGATTTTAAAATGTATTATATCACATGCGCGTTATATGGCAGAACTACGTTTTTTCCACTCATTTTGGGTCGAAAATCGGGGTACGCGTTATACACACCAAAATACGGTATGTTACTACTGATATTTTCTGTGCAAATATACACAAAACATAGCAGAACATAAACAGCAAACTGCTGACATTATCACGTGGGATACAGTAAGATATTATACAAATTGCTAGAGCATAAAATAAAATTTGCTTGAAACGAGTAAATAACGGATATATTTCATCTCGTGGGCAAAACTTAAGTATTTTCATGCAAATATCATCTATATAATCTGTGCTTTTTTGAAAGAAAAAAACAGTATACCATTATACATCTTTTGACATAGCTGGATATTTTTGATGAGAAGATTATGTGCTTGAAAAATGCTATTTGTGTTGATTAGATATAGTTATCTTTTTAATCCCCACACTTTATGGAAGAAATGGCAGGGATAATTTGAACCTGCTCATCTCGATGTACGTGCATTTGTGAGTATATTACTATGTATACTTTTTGTGCAGCTACACGTCTGATGGAGAGTTTAAATTCTGTGCAACTACATGTACGATGGAGACTTTAAACTTTGATTATGATTGGGCTTGGTCAGTAGATGCGCATACCAGTTTTAGATTATAAATTCATCCCCAATGGAGCAGAGTTTTAGTGGGTGGTGATACTTTTGTATGTATGTATAAGGACAATGGAGCTAAATGAGAATAGCATGGAGATAAAGCTGGTTTTCTGCAGACTTATTGTTTAAAATATTGTTGCTTCAATAATGTAACTGTCAGAATGTTTCAGAACACAAAACCTTTGCCAATTTTGATCAGGAAACTAAATTTTGTGAAAATATTTTGTATGAAAAAGTATATTATACCATATTGAAAAACTATCAATTTTGTGCATATGCTGTATGTACAGAATTTAAGAAAATATATAGAAGAAATTTTCATTTTGTCCATTTTTGCCAGATACATTTCATAGCATTATTACACTGTCGTGATACTTTAACAAGCAGCCAGTCATTTAGTTAAACTACGTTGTTTTTGTATCATAAGATGAAACATACCAAGTGGTACTAATGCAGCAAAATTTTTTTTTAATTGTATTGCTCCTCAATCAAAGATTAAAACCATTCAAATCCCACCCCTTTGTGTAAGTTCACTTTGTGTTAAGAGGTTTGTTATAAAAATAGCAGTGGTTTAAGAAAACGATAGATTTTGGGACAACCTAATCTGTTGCAATAAATTGCATATTTGACTTGTTACACAATACGTGACTGTATACAACCACAATACACAGTAGCAAGTTGGATCAAGTGAGATAACTTTAACTTTTTGACACTGAATTTGCTAACTGGGTAGCTAGACCTATAGGGGACATAACGTCTTAGAGAAGCAACAATGTTGGCGACAAAAATCTCTTCTGCAAAATATAATTTCCATGCATAAAAAATAAATCAGATTGCATTTATTGCACAAATTGACAATATGCTTGGCTCTCTTGCTGCCAGAATAACTCCCGTAGGAACCATACATTCGAGCTTCACGTGGCATGATGGGAAATCATGTATTTTCACGTGATGAAATAAGGATATATTCTGTAGCATGCGACAAAAAGCATAGAAAACATATGACAGATAGTTCACCAATTCTTTTCTTATTTCACCCTCAAATGCATGTATATAATGAAATAATCAGCAATGTTACAATTTACAGGGTCTTCGAGGCATCCAATCTAGAGAAGAACCCATACAGGAAGAACAATGCATTTTCAACGAAAGAGGTAAAATAAATTTTGAAGAACAAAAGCAAGAACAATTGAAAGATAACTACAATTATTAAATACAGTGATACTCAAACGATCACAAAATGTGGTCTTTATGAACAGTTATAATGTATATAGAGGTGAGATGTGGGTAAATTCAAATTTAACGAAAGGAGTTCAGAAAATGTGTAATTTTATGAGCAAGTGTTTTTAATTTATGTAGAGGTGTCTACTAAAACAGGTTTCACTGTACAGTGTAAACCTGTTTATCCGGACACTTGTTCTCACTACCCCATTTGCTTGATTAATAAGCATAAAGGATAAACAGTTATCACTCTGGATGCCATATTTCTGATCTGATTTTGATCAAACTTGCAACATGGGTATATAACATCAAGATCTTCTACAAGTTCCATAATGATGGATATTTATAAGATAATCTTGCATCCGATTGGCTGAGGTTATTACCTCAATAACGGCCATATTTCTGATCTGATTTTGAGCCAAATTGGAATACATGCTTATATCATTAAGATCTTGGATGAATTCAGTAATGAGTGAGATCCACACATACTAATGAGGTGATCTAGCATCTGACTGTCTAAACTTATTACTTCTCTAGAAGCCAGTTTTTCTCAAACATGAAATATAAGCTTATATTATCTACATCTTGGATTGATTCGATAATGAGCGAGATTCACGTATATTAATGATGCGATCTTGCGTCTGATTCGCTGAGCATGTCACCACTCTGGTGGTCATGTTTCATATTTCTGATTCGATTTTGATCAAACTTGAAATATCGGCTTGTATTATCAAGATCTTTCACAAAATGTGATAATCAGTGAGATGCATCCATGATAATGAGATGATCTTGCATCTGATTGGCTGAGTTTGTTACCACTCTGGAAGCCATATTTGTGATCTTATTTTGATCAAACTTTGAATATTTGCTTGCATCATCAGGATCATGGACTGTTTCAGTAACGAGCAAGATCAATGAATATTAATGAGGTGATTTTGCATCTGATTAACTGGACTTCTTACCTCTCTTGAAACTATATTTTTGATCGGTTGGGTTTATTATCATCAGGATTTTGGATGATTTGAATTATGAGCAAGAGATTGTTCATATTAATTAAGTCTTCATCTTGAGAAGGAATTTTTAGCAGAATATAATAAAATAGGTTAAATCTACACGATATCAGGTTTGGAAGACAGTTTACCAAGGACGTGTTCTTTCACTACTACATAAGCCTGCTTAGTGAAACAGTGGTTAAGTTAAGAAAGCCAGGTGAGTGCTATCTGGCCTACATAGACCTCATGTTTACCCATATTCTCTTTTTTGTGCCTTTTTCTTTGTCATCCCTCTGCCATCTCCTGCATTACTCCTACTACTACAACTAACACTACTCCATCTACTACTACTTCTATTAATACTAGTGGTGTGACGATTAATCATAATAATCAAAGTTTATTCAAAAAAGACAAACAAATGAAGTTTTCTATAATTTTCTATAATAGAACATAAACAATTCAAGTTTTCTTCTCCAGAAAATTTTGTTGTTACACCTTCTGGTTAATATTGACGTTTCACTGTGTTGCAACCCAAGATGATGTCTATTTGATGAATTCTAGACCATTAAGGCATATACTTTAATTGGTCATCAATTTCCAGCATCAGCCAATATGAGCTTTTGTTAGATTACCTGGTGAAAATGACAGTTCATGGAATAAGCTCGGTTTCATACACAACCAACACCAACTGATTGCTTTGAAGAATATAACACAAAATAAAATGCCAGTGATTTTTAAAATATTCATATTTTTAATTAGGTTTTTCTCCTTGAATTCTATCACATTATTAATCTCAGATATCTCCCAGAAAAGTTGATTAAGTAAAGCCTCCAGATAAAATGGCAGCCAGTATTTCTTTATAACACTGGTCCTAACAACTTGGCTGATGACGGTGCCAAGAAACTGTTAGACTGTATTTTGGACAAAGTCTTCCCAGAACAGTAAAAATGTGTAAATAAAAGCCTTCGTTTAAAATAGCCATCGGTTGCTTATTGCGACCGAAGAGTCAACAACGTGGCAGATGAAAAATATGCAAAGAAACTATTCAGTTCCACTTTCAAAATAAAAGCAACTGTGTCTTTGGAAAATATAGAAAATATCTACAACAGACGGTTACGACCTTCTTTGCATAGCATAAGATATTTGGTTTAATGAAAAAAAAGAGGAAACTAAATTAAATAAGAAGCAACAATTTACGACATTAAATCAAAGGAAAAATAAATGCAGTTTGACACTATTGAACATTATACCTTATGAAATAAAATAGTATACATCACACAAACTTACAAGTATAATATCGATGTATATGTATTCTTTTTATGTAGTCAACAAAAAATTTTTTTTCGCTTATTTCTTTTTTTTAAATTTATGAACCAATAAAACCAAACATGCAAGTTGAAATAATTAAATTGTATTCCATAGGCATTAAAATGACATAAAACCAATTGGTGTGAACACTTGAACACTCCTCAGATGTTTATTTTAGTAAAATCAGAAGTTATATTTTATTATTCCCAAGAGTGTATGTGGCCCATATATAATTAAACAGTAAATATAGCTGTTAGAGTATATTGATAAAACAATAAGAGATAAAGTCTACAATATATTGAACAACAGGTAAACACATGCAATTTGAAACTGCAAGTCTGGTAGTTTGTTTCACAAAGAAAAACGAAATTAACACGGAACCTAGCCTCTTGAGGTGACTAAGAAATAAAAAGTTTGAACACACACAGATCTTGTAGATTCTTCACTATGAAGAATAAAATTTTAATTAACACTAAGCATATGGCCACTTAAGGTGACTATGAAAAAATAAAATTTAACACACATGGAACATCATTTTTCTCTGTAGCACTGGCGCCTATGGAGCCCTAGCTTAGTGACATGAAATGACTAGTTCTATACTGAGAAACTACAGATTTTCTCCTTCAAATACGTTCCCCGATCACATTAACGTTAGGGATATAAGCCTGCTACCTCTCGAATCCAGCCCTACTAAAAGACAAAAATCGTCTTTTCTGTCTATCTCATATAGACAAAGGGCAATAACTTTTGCCCCTTACCTCCCCTTGCCACCACCAGGTGTCGCTAGTTTTTAAGCTTCGCTTGTACTGATAACACGTACATTATACCTCCAATCAATCCCAGACATCTTAGTGTTTAATTGTACCATCCGAATTTAAATTTGGATTTATTGTATTGGACAATCATTCTTCTACAGGTTGTATACATTATTTTTACAATTGTTCAAAATTTGAGTGACTTTGTCACCTTTTACGGACTTCGTCTATTGATGACCACGTTACAACATGCTATCGCTGAACTCGTGTTGTCATTTACGAGTTAGCGCGACACTGACTGATTTCGCTTACTCCGTTAGTAACGGTTGTGGTATTACCAAATTAATAACATGCTGAATTGCTAATTTATCCTTTGTTTTCTCTTTTTGTGTCGTTTCAGTAGAAATGTCAACGAAATGCATGAAATGCAAAAAGTTCAAAGCAAAAGAAGACAACCATGACTCTTGTATTGTATGTACTAAGTGTACATCATATATACCATGCAGCGTGTGTAATACTTGGACAGAGGAAATGTGGGCTAATGTAGTCCAGAAGGCAGCAAAAGGGAAGGATAGACGGAATAAGTCGAAGAAAGATAGCATTGACGTCCTCAGTATACATCCAAAGTCAGCCTCCATTGCGAGTCTTGTGGGGGATGCTGGGGTCCCCCCCCCCTCCTAAAGTTCGTTGTTTGCAACCGTCAGCCACAGTAACATCAGCGGCAATGGAGGAGAATAATGTTGACATGGTACAACCCTCCGCCTTTGAACAGATGCGTCGTTTGGTCCAGGAAACGACGACGCAACTATTGACATCAGGCCAGATATTACCCTTATTTCCCTCGCTCACTTCCACGGCTTTTTCCGACTCTTTGGGGGAGTGTCCCCCCAATTTTAGGCTGCCCAGTGGGCGTAAGTCCCCTCTGCATGTCCGAGCATGGCCTTCGGGCCTGTAAGTCAGGACGCATGGTTTTTTTACCGGATCCATTGGATCCATTTCATTATACAACCTCGCCGTCACTGGCCATCCCGCCGTCCCAGCATGGGGACTTTAGCTATGATTTACGGGGATCTTAGTGACAGATCCGTCCGTCAAGCCATACCGCTGGCAACATACGCATACTATGATGGAGATTTTAGTGAGAAATCTGTCCGTCCAGCCAGACCCTTGGAGCGGCAGGTACCGGTGATAACCGGACCGTCGCCAGCATCCAGGCCAACCACACGCCAGACAAACCAGCTGAACGTTCCGGCAGTGCCGGCCTTCCATATGTTCACGGCTTATCCACAAGGGAGAGTTAGTGACATTGTCAAGGATGACGGAATTGCGTCATCTATGCCACCTGGTATGCTCTATCCAGAGATGCAAGCTGTACCAGAACACGACTCGGCACACAGTGAGTGTGATGAAACTCCGGCAAATCGGCCTTACACAGATCCAACCATGGAACAGACTGAGTTTAGCTTCAAGGCCGCAGTGGAGGAAATTTATAGGGTGTTGGCAACTTCAGAATTCCCTCCACCTCCTACCGCCACTCAAGACTACAAAGTTAAGGCGTCTGTAGATCTTGACGAGGAGGAAGAGACGCCATCCTTCCGGCTCCTTCCCCAGTCGGCAAAAATTAAGGAGATCAATGATCGTCTGTCAGGATGAATAGGTGATCCGGGGAATGCTAAGGCGTTCTTTTCAGAAAGCCAAGTACCAGCGACGTTCTCATGTCGCTGGTACAAAACTCACTTAGACGCCTTCAGTACTGATCTCCCGGCCCTGGACAAAAATCTGGCCGCAGTTCACATGTCCGCTCCACTGTTTTATAAAGTGGACAAAAATATGTTCCATGCCACATCAAAGCTAGTCCGAAACGTAGTCGCTACGTCTTCAATGTTAGACTTGGCTTCATTAGCCATTTTCCGACTCGCAGAAAAGTCCGACAATGACCACGCTTGGGAGGCGACGGCCCGGATTGCTAGAGTTATTAACAGGGCAGCTCACCATTCCATGGCCAATGCGTTGACTGCTTCTGCCAACTTAGACCTGATACGACGTGACGCAATGTCTGCGGTCCACGTCGCTCAAACCCCATCATACTCTGGTTTTACGGATGACTCTGTTTGGGTCACCTTTACTCTTTGGAGGAAAAATTGAAGAAGTTCGGAGGCAGGCAGCTCAGGAACTGCCCCTCCAACTCGCCGCCCAACCCTCACAAGCCTTTCGAAACAATCAGCCCCTGCCACAGTGGAGGGATGATAGGCGGACCAGGGACAAGGGATCCTTGCAATCATATGTGCAGTATAGATCCCAGCCCAATGCCAGGAGACAACAGTCTAATCAAGCTAGGAGGCAACCATACAGAGGCAGCAAGAAACCAAGTTTCTCCGCCTTCAAGCCTCCTAACTCTAGACCTGTGGGTGGCTGCCTCCTGCAATTTCAGGCCCACTGGATCACTCTATTTCCTCGGAACGATTGGGTGATCCAGGTCATTTCGGAGGGGCTTCGGATTTCATTTATCCAACCCCCTCCCCTGTGCTCCTCTCCCCTCTTCACGCACGTACCGTCAGATCGGGAGAAGGATGCCTTTCTACAACAGGAGATACGGTCGCTCGCTGAAAAACGGGCGGTGGTGATTGTGCAAAAACCACAATTGCCAGGGTTTTATTCCAGGCTGTTTCTTATCCAGAAAGCGAACGTCAAGTTGAGGCCGATCATCGACCTGAGTCGCCTCAACCAATACATTTTGCCACCGAAATTCAAGATGGAGACGGCGAGATCAATCCATCTCTCCATCCGACGGGACGAGTATGCCGTCAGTCTAGATATGACCGACGCATATTTTCACGTCCCTATCCACCCCGCGTCATGGCAATTTCTCCGTTTTGCTTACTGCGACACGGTTTATCAGTTCCAGATCCTACCCTTTGGCCTCAACATCAGCCCTTGGGCTTTTACCAAGGTTATGGATTGCGTCGTCACCCTGTTCCACTTGACTTCATCAACAGCGATGGCAGTGTACTTGGACGACATCCTCCAGAAACATGGTAAGTTCTATTCTGTTCAAAGGCAGAAACGATCTTCTATCACTTTTAGATCATCTAGGCTTTCTCGTGAACTGGGAAATGTCCGATCTCCATCCATCCCAGCGTTTTGTCCATCTGGGTATGGAGTTTCTCACCGACCTGAATCTGGTACGGCTTCCTCGCGATCGCGTAATCCGGATCGTCGAACTCATCGAGTCCATTTCCAACAGGACGTGGATTTCAGCGAGAGAGTTCTTGCAACTCCTCGGATTATTCAATGCGGCGGCAGACTTGATCCCGCTCGGCTGTCTTTTTATGCGCCCCTTACAAATGACGTTACTAGCACAATGGCGCCCTTTTTCAATTCCCGTCAATCAAACAGTAATGATCACGCCCGAGATACGATCATTCCTGCGTCAGTGGCGCAAACCCGGTTGGCTAACCATGGGGATTCCTCTGAAGATGCCACAAGCGGAAATAACGGTATGTACCGACGCCAGTACGTTCGGTTGGGGTGCCCACCTGTTGCCGGACTTCGCTACCGTCAGCGGCACTAGGGAGCCAGGGGAGAGGCCTCTCCACATCAACCTTTTAGAAATGAAGGCTGTCATCAATGCCTTTCACTTCTGGAAGGATCAACTCTCAGGCAAAACGGTCCTCATTATGTCCAACAACTCTGTGGTGGTAACTTACCTCCTCAAACAGGGGGGTACCAAATCACCCGATCTGTGCATTCTGATCTGGCAGTTTCTACGTTGGTGCTACAACCTCCATATCAACGTACAAATTAGACACATTCCCGGCAGACTCAATGTCTTGGCCGACACTCTATCCAGGAAAGGTCAAGTCATTCACACGGAATGGTCACTCCATCAATCGATCTTTCTTCGGATTTGCGCACTTTGGGGGCGTCCGATGATCGATCTCTCTGCAACAAGGTGGAATCACAAGTTGCCCACCTTCGTCTCACCGGTTCCAGACCCAGAGGCTTGGGCCGTGGACGCTCTGTCAATCAGCTGGGAGGGGTTGTGGGCATTCGCCTACCCTCCCACGGTCTTGGTACCGAAATTAATCCAGAGGTTACGGGGTCAGAACTGCAAGATGATTCTGATAGCTTCTCTCAGATGGGACAAGTCCTGGGTCACCGATCTACTCGATCTAGCGATAGATCTGCCCAGGAAGATTCCAGCCAGACCGAATCTTCTCAAGCGATAGCGGTCACGGGTGTTCCACCCCTGCCCGGACCGTCTTCTTCTTCACGCTTGGCTCTTGTCCGGACAGCCTTGCGAGACATACAATTTAAACCTTCGATTGTGGAGAGAATTTTGAGAGCAAGAAGGCCCTCCACTCTGAAGGCTTACGAGGGAAAGTGGCGCGTTTTCAGGGACTGGTGCCATATCAATAACATCGTCCCTTTTAGTGTCTCAATCCCTCAACTGGCTGACTTCTTTCTCTGGCTCTTCGAGGAGAAACAGTTGGCACCAATTACTATCAAAGGCTACCGCTCCATGATATCAGACACACTCCGCCATCATGGTAGATGTGATATCGGGCATGATAAAGATCTGTCAGATCTTTTACTCAATTTTGATTTCAATCGACCAAAATCCCTCACCCTGTTTCCAAAATGGAATCTGTCCTGGGTTTTAACATGGCTCAATTCAAACAAATTTGAGCCTTTAGCCCACACTTCGTTAAAGCTACTATCATACAAAACGTGTTTCTTGATAGCCTTAGCTTCAGCATGCAGGGTGAGCGAGTTACATACCCTTTCCAGTGACCTGAACTATCTTCAGTTCAGATCGGATGGTTCGGTGGTCCTCTTGACCCAACCAGGCTTCGTAGAAAAAAAAAGGTTACCGTCCATTGGCAATCAAAGAGTCGTCATTTGCTCGCTCTCTTCCATAGATAAGTCAAAAGCAGCAGCCATGCAAGATCCTGTTCGTGCACTCAAGCACTACTTGAAACGCACAGAGGCGAGTCGTGACACGCAAGCGCCTCTTTCTTCCGGTGAAAGCCGGGAAACTGGATATCACCCCTCAAGCCCTTGCTTCATGGCTGAAGTGGGTTATACGCTCAGCGTACTCTGAGGTCTCACAAGATCAGAGTCGCCTCATGAAGATTACCGCTCATGAGATTAGAGCAATCTCTGCGAGCCTTGCGTTCGAACGCAATGTTTCGATCCGAGATATAATAGAAGCTGTTGGCTGGCATGCAGAGTCAACCTTCTCCAGTTTTTATCTCAGAGATTTGGCTTCGCAGAGGCAAACCTTGAATCTGGTAGGTCCGGTGGCGGCAGCCCAGATGACCACCAGACCCATTTAAAAAAATCAGCACAGCCTATCAGCTTCGCTGGATTCGCCAGTGAAATTTTGTTGGTAAGAAGATTTCAATAATTATCTTCTTATCCTGTATATGGGTCACAGATCACGTGACCCTAGGCTGTGTTGCTGATGAAATTAGGAGAACGGGTTATCGTTCACATGGGGAATCCAGCCATCATTCCCTAGAGGATACCCGGGGTGGAGGTCGGATGCTCAGCATTCCCTCCTCCTATTACCTATTCTCCTAACGTTAATGTGATCGGGGAACGTATTTGAAGGAGAAAGCAACTTTTTAAGTAAATTATGTTTCTCCGAGAATACTTACCCGATAACATTACTTAAAAACCCTCACAACCACCCCGCCATGCGAGCATCCTCATATAGTATATCGCTCAGCTTAAAAACTAGTGACACCTGGTGGTGGCAAGGGGAGGTAAGGGGCAAGAGTTATTGCCCTTTGTCTATATGAGATAGACAGAAAAGACGATTTTCGTCTTTTAGTAGGGCTGGATTCGGGAGGTAGCAGGCTTATATCCCTAACGTTAATGTGATCGGGTAAGTATTCTCGGAGAAACATAATTTACTTAAAAATTTACTTTCCCACTAAAATGCATATCACACACATGAAATACACACATCCGTAATGCCTATTCATAATGAATGCTTTCACTTATGTGCGACAGTTCTCTCAACCGAGGTACGTTTTCGCTGACCAGTTTTTTTTCCCCCACATTCTCTGTTGTTTTCACAAATTTGAGCTGAACGTTTGTAGCTTTAAAGAATTTGAGTGCTTGCTGGGTTCTTCTGTTAGTGATGCTAAGAACTTTTTCATTCATCTTTCCTTTTCCGTTTGTGACATATCATGTAAGTCCGATGCATCAGTGGTGTGTGACGTCATAACACCGTGCAATTTAAAATTACTATTTCTGTAAAGGGCACAACACAGATGTAGGATTAGATTTTTTATAATTTTCTCTATATTATCGAATAGTTCTGGAAATATAGACTGTTTCCAATCAGATATTAATTTTAGTTTGTGGTTCATTGTTTCACTATTGTTGTCTGTCCAAAGTTTAGTTACTGTAGAATCCCTTAATGGCACATAAATGTAATTTTTAATTTTCCAACACAGATATCTTTCCCAATAAGTTTTGAAATGATTGTTATTAGAGGAATACATGTTTAAAAACTGAAACCCCAATTTTACCAACGCCGCTTTTAACTTAGGAATTTGCATATCCAATTTTCATACGATAATTTATTAAAGGAGCCGACAAGAAGTTAATTGATAGCTGATAATGCTTATATGACATTGTGTCCAGACAAATTATTTGACATTGGCAGCAACATGCACAAGTTAATTTATAAAACTGTTTATTACTCCACAGTTTCTTACCGCTATGTTATATAAACATCTTGTTTTAACGATTGACGACCTAAATCAGTGTTACCAATAACCCATATATTTCTTTTAACAAATAAATGAAACAACAAATTGTCAGCAAATTAGAGCCTAGAAAATAAGAATACACTGTCTGAATTTGATACAATACAAATAATGGCAGCATACGAGCGAGCATACGCTGCTAGGGTGAAGTATCCTATAGGCTGGAATACTGAGGACATCAGCTGGATGATACAAGAAATCAGAACATTAAATGGTGCTTACAAATTTGTCAAGGACACTTTCAGAATTATTTATCAGATCTCAAAGGAACATCTGGAACATTTTGATTTTTATGCTGTAGAACTAGAAAGATCCAGGCCCATGTCAGGAGAAGAATACAATACACTTGGCAGCAAGAAGTCCTTGTATGATTTTGTCAAGACAAGTATAGATGGCACCAATCTTTAAAGTAGACTCTTGTTCCTGAAACCACCTTCCTATCTCTTAGTTTTTGAAAGCACAATTGTCCTCTGCATTATGACTGGCATTGTCCTCTGCTTCAGTACCAACACTTTTATTTCGAAAACTGCAGTGCTGATATGTATTTTTTTAATAAACTTTTTTTCATATTTTAGCAACGCACATAGGACTTAAATCGAAAACAATACTGTCTGTGATCCAAAATATTTTGAACAAATCTGCCATCTTTAATGTGGCACCATGCAGGCAAAATTTAATCTGGTTTAATATTTTTTTGTATGCGATACAAGCGTATTTGCACATGGCCATGTTATTTTGAATTCATTGTCAGAGTAGCTGCTAGGAATCCAGGTAACACAAATAGAGCTCATACAAAATTTTCTATGCACTTCTTTAATAAAGTACAGCTGTCTGTAAGGAAAAGGTAAACTACGCGGTCTTTTCGAGTACTTAAAAACTCTATAGAGCCCCTAGACTAACTTTTTTGTTCATCGAGATCAGGATCAGGCTTGCGCTTTGGAATATCTAATTCCTCTTCTTCCTCAGGTTGTGGCTGTGCTACTGGTAGTGGCTGCGGATTTTCTGCTTCAGAAAACTGTTCCATAGATGAAGGATCATTTGACGTGCGAGGAGGCTATAGCCATGTGTTACAACTCTAGGGGTAATGTAAGAAGATAAAAAACACAAACAAGCTTTCAAGATTAAAATGCAAATCTTTAATTTCCTAAAGTATTAAAAGTATTAAAATAATTCAACAAAGAATCAAAGAGAAAGAATTAAAAATAACTTACAGTATAGAATATCCTAAAAAGTCCTAAATTGTTTTAAAGTTCACTTCCGGAAGTTAATCCAAGTGTTCCGAATGTATTATTCCGAATGAAACAGCCTTTAATGTGCTGATGTTGATAAGTTCTAAATAAATCCAAATAATCCTTGTAAGTCTGGAATCTCACAAGTATTAAAAATGTTCCCGATAATTCCACGGAACTGTATGATAATTCAGATGAAGACAGTACTGAATTCCTAAATGTACTATTTGATAATAGATGAATTTCCAAATAAATATAGATATATCCCACACTAAACTGAATTTAAATCAATATGACCTCTCTCTTCATAAGTAACTGCGAGAATGATCTATCACAGGATTATTTCCTATATATACTTAATAAGTGTGCAGAATGAAATAAACCCATTACGTAGTTCCTGTCAGCATTCGAAGCCTTTGGAAGCCTATAGAATGTATTTACTTCCAGTAAACACAATTTTATTATCAAGAATACTATATTAGACTTGAACTAACAATCAACCTGATGTTGTTTACGACGGACTAAAAGTACACCTAATCTAGATTATGAGCGCGAGACAGATCACGTGACACTACCAGCGTGTGACCATTATCGATTGAAAATACCGTATGTATACTCATAAGGTATCCGCGGTTCAGACTTAGAACAGAGATCATAAACTAACAAATTATATCATTATAAAAAGGAAAAAGAGGTATAATTCCGTAACATTACCCCCTTTAACGAAACAAAAAATGATTTATGCAATAAAATCTTTTTTTTTATATGTACTTCCAAGATATAAATAATTAATTGCAAAACAATATTAATACATGATACAGTCATGTACACAAAACAGTGAAACGGTAGTATTATACACGTGAAAGTGCATCAGCAATTAAATTTTCCTTTCCCTTGATGTGCCTGACTTCGATGTTATATGGTTGTAACATCAGACTCCATCGTAACAATCTTTGATTCTTATTCTTCATCTTATTAATGAAAGTGAGGGGGTTGTGATCACTGAAGACAACAACGGGAGAAGGAGCTGCACTAACATACAGCTCGAAGTGTTGCAAGGCCATTATCAAAGCCAAACACTCCTTCTCTCGAGTGGAATAATTTTTCTGGTGCTTATTTAATTTCCTTGAAAAATAGCACACAGGATGATCCACTCTATTGCTGTCTTCCTGTAACAACACTCCACCAACCCCAATGTCACTAGCATCCACAGACATTTTGAAAGATTGACGAAAATCTGGAGCTGACAAAACTGGTGCACTCTTGAGTATGGCCTTTAACTTATCAAAAGCCTCCTGACATTTTTCTGACCAGATAAACTTGGTCTTCTTACTAAGCAAATTGGTCAGGGGCTTGCCTATCATGGAAAAATTGAAACAAAACTTACGATAATAACCGGCCATACCCAAAAATCGCGTCAGTTGCTTCTTACTGACAGGCACAGGGAACTCAGAAATAGCTGTAACCTTAGCTTCTATTGGCTTTATTTGTCCATGTCCCACAACATGCCCTAAAAAGGTAACACTGGCACGACAAAAGTCACTTTTATTCAAATTGATGGTTAAGTTCACTTCGCTGAGTCTTTTGAAGAACTGCTTAATTGTCTTCAGATGATCTTGCCATGTGTCGTTGTAGATGATGACGTCATCGATGTAAGCATCGCAATTTCTTATTCCAGATGTCACCATATTCATCAAACGTTGGAAAGAACTTGGGGAACCCTTCATCCCAAATGGCATGACTTTGTATTGGTAAAGTCCATCTAGAGTTACAAATGCAGAAATTTCTTTTGCTCTCTCCGTAAGTGGAATTTGGTAGAATCCCTTCAATAGGTCAAATTTTGTGACGTATTTGGCATTTCCAATCCTGTCAATACAGTCATCAATTCTAGGAATTGGAAATGAATCTGTCTTGGTGACGCTATTTACTTTTCTGTAATCTGTACACATACAGAAAGTTTTGTCTGGTTTCGGCACTAATATACATGGTGAACTCCAGTCACTTTTACTGGGTTCAATAAAGTCCTTATCCAGTAAATACTGAATTTCTTTCTTCAGATAGTCTTGTTTGAGAGGATTCATCCTATAAGGGTGTTGCTTGATAGGTGCTGAATTTATTATTTTGACATGTCCGGAAATAAATGTTCATTTTCTTTTATCAACTGCTTGAGTTCATTAATCTCCAATGGCAGAAGATGCGAAAGCTTCTGGTCCAGATCGTCCAGAATTTCCGAATTGTGAAGACTAGTGACTTCAAAATCGTCATTATCCGATTTCTCATCTTCATTTAAATGTTGAATGTGTGGGACGGATACTACTAAAGTAATTTGATAATTTATATGGCTATCTCTGTCTACATATTGTTTCAACATATTAATATGACAAAACTGTTTCTGCTTCCTCCTCCCAGGAGTATTAATAATATAATTCAAATCACTCACCTTTTTATCAATGGTATAAGGACCAAAATACTTAGCCTGAAGAGGATTTTGAGGTATGGGTAGCAAAGCCAATACTCTATCACCTGGCTGAAAACTCCTATTTTTTGCTTGTTTATCATACCTCAACTTCATTTTTGACTGAACAGATTTTAAATTATTTCATGCCATCTCGCAAGCCTTTGCCAATCTGTTTTTAAATTTAAAGACATAGTCTGGAAGATTTAATTCTGACTCTTCAGTAGAAAGAAGTCTTTCTTTTAATAATTTTAAATGACCCCGAACAGAATGTCCAAACACAAGTTCAAAAGGACTAAATCCTAGAGACTCTTGTACTGACTCTCATGCAGCAAACGACAATAATTGCACACCTTCATCCCAATCCTTTTCTGTCTCATAACAATATGATTTAATCATATTTTTTAAAGTCTGATGGAACCTTTCCAAAGCACCTTGACTCTGAGGGTGGTAGGCAGAGGATCTAAACTGTTGGATACCTAATTCATGCAAGACCTGTTGGAATACACCAGACATGAAATTAGATCCCTGATCAGATTGTACAGACTTAGAAAGACCAAACAATGTGAAAAACTTGACTAAAGCTTTCACTATGGTCTTAGCGTTAATATTCCGTAAAGGAATAGCTTCTGGAAACCTTGTGTACGCACACATAATCGTCAACAAGTATTGGTTGCCTAACTTGGTTTTAGTTAAAGGGCCGACGCAATCTATCATAATTCTACTGAATGGTTCATCAAATGCAGGAATAGGTGACAGATGAGCTTTGGGTATCTTCTGATTGGGTTTTCCCACTATTTGACATGTATGACAAGATCTACAAAACTTAGTAACATCACTTTTTAGTTTCGGACAATAAAAGTGATTTAGGATCTTGTGATAGGTTTTATTAATTCCTAAATGACCTGACAACGGTGTTTCATGGGCTAAACTAAGTATTTCCCGATGATAGGATTTAGGAACTACTATCTGATAAATAACTGACCACTCATCACAAGCAGGTACCCCTAGTGGTCTCCATTTCCTCATAAGGACTTCATTCTTCAAGAAGTAACAAGTTCCTTCTTGCGTGGCTTCAGTTTCAGTCATAGCCCCCTGAAACAAACGGGAGATATCTGGATCCTCCTGTTGTAAGACAACTAGTGTTTGTCTTTTATCACCCTGATTATTTTTATGAGTTTGTGTAGCTGAAAGAGTATCACTGTGATCAATACTTGATTGATCTTTACTAGGAGCAAAAGTGACCTCATCAAAAGCCTGTCCCAAAATGGTGTCCGCTAAAGGAAATACATCCTGTTCAACAACATCATTCTCAAGAGCACGCTTTGCCATAGCTCTAGTAACTGCACAAGTTGGATATAAACCAGGGATTTCTACTTCAATAGGATCAACTAATTGATCCATTCTAGGCTTGTCAGTTACAAGTGGATTAACCACTACCTTATCTCCCACTAGGTCATTACCTAGTAATAAATTGATGCCCTTAATAGGCATAGAAGCCATTGCTCGTATGGTCACAGGTCCTGAAACTAAGTCTGATGACAAATTAACACAATGAAGAGGGACATTAACATATCCACATTCTACCCCCTATATTAATACACTTTCACTAGTAGAAGTCTTCTCAGAAAACGGCAAAGTACTATCTAACAATAGACTCTGAGAAGCTCCTCGGTCTCTTAATATCTTAATAGGAGTAGTCATACCCAAGTCACCAACAAGTGACACCGAACCCTTCGACATGAATGGTTCGTATTTCTTCATTACACAATCAGACCGAGGTAAGCTAGCCTCCAAACAAATATCATTCTTGATATATGATCCTGACCTTGACTTCTTAATAACTAGAGCATTTGGAAGTGCTCCATTATAATTCCATTGTCTGTTTTTAAACTTAAAGCAATCGGAAAATACGTGTCCCTTCTTCTTACAATATGAACACGTGGGTAGAGATATGGTTTTCTGATATTCCCTATCAGAATTTTGATTCTTCACAGTCACATCACCCTGAGGTCTGAAATTACTCGAACGAGTTTGAAATGATTTCTTAACATAAACTTGTTGAGAAAAGGTTTTAGTTACAAATGGAACCTTGTGTATTGAAGAATATTCATCAGCTGTGATGGCTGCCTTTTCTAAAGTCTCAACTCCTTTCTCATTAAGATATACCTTAATATCATTACTGACACAATTCTTGAATTCTTCAATCAGTACCAGTTGTTCAAGATTATCATAATTGCCTTCAACCTTCTTAGACGTACACCATCTTGTAAACAAACGTTTCTTTTCCCAAGCAAATTCTACATGAGTCTGATTAGTTTCCTTTTTACATTCTCTAAAGTTTTGACGATGAGTTTCAGGTACCAACTCATAAGCTCTTAAGATATATTCTTTGACCACTTCATAATCAGCAGATTGTTCAGATGAGAGTGCAGTATAAACATCACTAGCTTTGCCAATTAACACACTCTGCAATAATGAGGTCCACTTCTCTTTTGGCCATTCCAGATTCTTGGCAATTTTCTCAAAACTGAGAAAATATTTGTCTATCTCCTTTTCTCTAAAAGGGGGAACCTGTCTCATATGTTTGGCCAAATCAAAGTATGAACCCTGATTGTCATGAGAGTGCCCTTTGCTAGTCAATTCTAATTCCCTTAATCTGAATTCCCTATCTTTATCTCTCTCTCTTATCTCATTTTCCCTTAATTCCTTCTCTATTCCCCTTTGTATCTCATTATCCCTTACTTTATCCTCCCTATCTCTTAATTCCTTCTCTATTCCCCTTTGTATCTCATTATCCCTCTGTTGTATTTCTCCCTCTCTTAATTTATCTTCCCTGTCTTTCCCTTTCTTTATCCTCCCTTTCCATAATCTTTTCCCTTTCCTCCCTTCTTTCCTGCATCTGCATCTGTTCCCATTGTAATTTGATCTTTTCAATCACTATGTCCTTAGCTATCTGTAATTTATTTCCCAAACTAGATGGAGATTTCTTCTTAACACCTGAAACCCCCTCTTCAAAAATACCTGTTTGTACCAAATATTGTATCAAGATAACTCTAATATCTTGTTTTAACATGGAAGCCTTCGCTTCAGTCAGACTATAATGTTGAGCAATTTCAAGTAATTCGTCCTTCTTTAAGGACTCAAATTTCTCCTGGGTAGGAACAGCTAAGAAACTCTCTACTCTGGTTGTCATTATGAAAGCCTGTTCGTTTGTTTTTATTTCTTAATCAAAAAGACCTCTAAAATTTCAAACAATGAAATTCAAATCCCCAAAAGAAAACTTTCCAAAGTATCAAAATCTCTGAAATATTAAAACCTCGAAAATATTTAATTAAATCTAAATTCCAAAATATTCAAATTCGGATCCCGAAATTATTCAAATTTCTAATCCCGGACAAGCCCCCAATTTATCCTGTTACGACTCTAGGGGTAATGTAACAAAATAAAAAACACAAAGAAGCTTTCAAGTTTAAAATGCAAATCTTTAATTTCCTAGAGTATTAAAATTATTAAAATAATTCAACAAAGAATCAAAGAGAAAGAATTAAAAATAACTTACAGTATAGAATATCCTAAAAAGTCCTAAATTGTTTTCAAGTTCACTTCCGGAAGTTAATCCAAGTGTTCTGAATGTATTATTCCGAATGAAACAGCCTTTAATGTGCTGATGTTGATAAGTTCTAAATAAATCCAAATAATCCTTGTAAGTCTGGAATCTCACAAGTATTAGAAATGTTCCCGATAATTCCACGGAACTGTATGATAATTCAGATGAAGACAGTACTGAATTCCTAAATGTACTGTATTTGATAATAGATGAATCTCCAAATAAATATAGATATATCCCACACTAAACTGAATTTAAATCAATATGACCTCTCTCTTCATAAGTAACTGCGAGAATGATCTATCACAGGATTATTTCCTATATATACCGTATTTCATGTTATTTTTCGTACCCTTTAATTTTTCGTACACCATATAGCTATAAAAATAATAAATAATTAAATGTATCTAATTTTTTCGTACATAGCACTTCGTATTTTTCGTTAAATCCTTTAAATTTTCGTACATAAAAAAGATCCGCTGTGAAGATTAACATTTGCAAAATATATCGAAAATATTGCCTTTTTATTTTTACAACAATGAATAAGAGATTAAACTAATTTACAATTAAGGTGCTTTATGTTGCAAACTTCGCGTAAATGTTTAATTGAGGCATCCAATAAAGAAACATGAGATCAAGAAATAAAGAATTAATCACCATTTATAATCGTGTACAAAGGCCTTTGATAATCTCATCTGGAAAGGGTAATTGTTTTGTTAACTGATAATCTATTCTCATTCATCAAACCGCCTTTCTTTGTCTTCTTTATCGGCGAGAAAATATAATGATTGATGTGTATGATCTGTTGTTGTCATTATAATAGCTGCTGCTGTTCATTAACAACTGGACAATGGCCTTTACAGTACATAATCCTTAAACAACATTGTTAATGAGTGCTCTTTATTAAGTCGGTCACTGTAACAAAGCACCACGCGCATTTTAAAACGAGTTCAGAAGCCATTTGATGTTTTGTTATCCAATAAAAATAATATCTAAAGCGTGTCAGTACATGCCAAGGGGCAATCAGTCTCATTGTTTCATTATAGCAATGCAATAAAAACTATAAAAACCTAGTCATTTTCAAGCATAAATGCGAAAGTCATTGACTCAGCGAATTCGATTCTTATATAATATATTTTAAGTGCTTGTACTGTTCTTGCTTGGAGATGTCTTCATTATTAAATTTTTTCAAACCCCTGCCAAAGGGAGAGACCTTTGTTTCATCGACACCTAAATGCGCTGAACCACCAAAAAAAAAGCAGAAGATTGGACCAGGGCGGCCTAGAAAAGACAACGGTGTAGCCCGTCAGTTATCTGTTCTCACTGTTGCGGCAATCGCCATAGAAAAAGACGATGCTGAACTGCACAAATTTAACATAGGTGCAGTAGATAACACCAGCGTACCAAAAACTGCTAGTGAAACGGAGACCAATGATGCTGTTCCTGACCTTGCAGTAGACAAACTGGACCACAGCAAAGATTTGCGAGACATGAACCAGTTTTCTTGTACTACCAAGTCACCAGTAAGAGGAAAGTACAAGAAATGGGAGATTACTGAATTGTTGAGGAGGCGAAACTATGTGGAATTAGGCCCATAGCTGCTAAGTACCACCTAACACCGAGTACTTTGTCCAGCTGGATGAAAATGGAATTTTCAACAAATATTCGAAGGACAAAAAAAGGATCCATCCCAGGTGCTGGTCGACCCTTGACGTATTCGTATGAGAAGGAGCAGGAAATTTTATCCTGGTTGCTGTGTATGCGGGACCATCACGTGCCTGTAACAATTGAAATGTTACAAAATTATGCGGCTACTGTTATTCAGGAGGAAAACCCAAAGTTTCAGGGCTCGAGAGGATGGGTCGATAGCTTTTTCAAGCGAAATGGACTTGCGCTGAGATGCAGAACCTCCATATCTCAAAAACTACCGCGAGACCTGGAGGAAAAAATAGACTCTTTTACAAAATATATGAGAAGGATGCGGGAGGAGGAGGAATTTGAGGACCATTTAATTGGAAATATGGATGAAACACCCGTGTATTTCGACTTGGTACCCGGGAAGATAATTGATAGAGTCGGAATGAAAGAGGTGCGTGTTAGAGGTACTGGCAGTGACAAGCGCCATTTAACTTGCGTCTTGACATGCCTGGCATCTGGTGACTTGTTACCATCAATGATAATCTTTCGGGGAAAAAGAGAAATAAAAAATCTTAAGATCCCCAAGGGAGTGGTAGTGAAGGTTCAACAAAAAGCCTGGATGGACGAACACCTCATGCTGGAGTATATTGACGAAGTCTGGAAACCACACACGAAGCGCGTACCTTCTCTCCTAGTGTTGGATTCATTCCGTGGCCATTTGACTGATGGAGTTAAAAAATCCATGAAAAAATCAAGAACAACAATGGCGGTAATTCCCGGTGGATGCACATGTAAACTGCAGCCACTGGACGTCTATTTAAATAAACCGTTCAAGGGACTGCTGCGGAAAAAATGGTCAAGCTATATGAAGGACCAAACTTCCAAAAGTATTGCAACCAGGGAGGCTGGTAAAGAGACGACTGAAAAAATTCCAGCCCCTTCAAAGCAGCAGATGATCGATTGGATTTTTGAAGCCAATGAGGAGTTAAAGAAGAAAAAGGACATGATAATTAGCAGTTTTAAAGTAACTGGACTTTCAAATGCAGTTAATGGTAGGGAGGACCACTGTATAAGGAGTGACAATGCAGCTCCACTGGAAAATCTCTCTAGCGACGAAGATGATGAATGGTTTGAGGGCTTTGAGCTGGGAGATTTATAGAACTCTTGAACATTCTGAATTTTTCATTACATAATTTTATTGCATTTTTTGTTTATTCGCTTATGGTTGGATCGCAGATTATACGTTTGTAAATAATAACATTTTGTGTTTATAATATATATTTCCACGTACACATGTTTTCGTTTCTTTTGTCTGTCTGTCTCTACTCTCTCTGTATATATATATATATATATATATATATATATATATATATATATATATATATATATATATATATATATATATATATATATATTCCATTGGCTACTAAATGCATTTGCCATTCGTATTTATTTTGAATGGCAAAAATCACATTTTTCAACCAACAGCTGTTATTATTGTCATTTTCCAACTGATACGTCAATACTGTTGTTGAGACAATGGCTTTGTCGGAAACCTTTTAAATACCCTATGGGTAGCCTCATTTCCCTACTGAGAGCCTCACTAATTTGAACTGTCAATGCGAATCTGGTCTTCAATCCGGTATTTACTGGAAATGACCAAGCTAAAGGTCTAGGCACATTAAATTAGCTTGTAATACCTCTGGATAGCCACTTGGTTTTTGTGACAATGAACATCCTAATTACAACAAGAACGATTTATTTATTCAGGTTTTAATTGCCAATGGAATATAATAGTGCTCTTGTACGTGTGTAAATGAGGAAGAACACAATCGACAGGTAACTGAACAATAAAGATTAAAATCACATTGCAACCCCTCTCTCTCAAACAACTAAAAATAAAATGCAGCTCTGCGTGCGATCTTACACACAGACAGAACACTTTTTCATCTCTCTCTCGTACACGCATTCACTAGAAACGAAAAAGGTTAGAGTTATTTTATTTGTTATTGATTTCATAATGAGGTTACTGTTGCTGTAAGAAGACAATATCTAGTACACACCGACACGTTGTCCTCTCTCTCTCTCTCTCACACACACACACACTTACACATATTCATTGATAACAACAAAAGTCTTTTGGGGTATTTTTTTAAAAATAAAAACTAATTAGGTTGAGAGCAAAATTAGACAAAGCAATGTATGTTTATTTTTGCGTTAGTGATGTTAGGTTACCCAGCATCGTGTGTCACATAACGGTAGATCTTGTTTAGGTCCGAACCCTTTATTTTTCGTACACGGTCAGTACTCCAAATTAATAATATTTTTTGTACATATAATTTTTCGTTCTCTGAAAAAAATAATTATTTTTTCGTGTACGAAAAAATACATAAAATACGGTATATACTTAATAAGTGCGCAGAATGAAATAAACCCATTACTCAGTTCCTGTCAGCATTCGAAGCCTTTGGAAGTCTATAGAATGTATTTACTGCCATTAAACACAATTTTATTCTCAAGAATGCTATATTAGACTTGAACTAACAATCAACATGATGTTGTTTACGACGGACTAAAAGTACACCTAATCTAGATTATGAGCACCAGACAGATCACATGACACTACCAGCGTGTGACCATTATCGATTGAAAATACCGTATGTATACTCGTAAGGTATCCACGGTTCAGACTTAGAACAGGAATCATAAACTAACAAATTATATTATTATAAAAAGGAAAAAAAGGTATAATTCCGTAACACATGTCATTTATAGTAGCAACGTAGAATATTTTGATTTGTTTGGTCTCCTACAATGTGACACTATCAAAAAAGATGGTGCTTATCGGGTTACTAGAAACACCGAAAATACACTGGAAAACCGAAATACACACCGAAATACACATGTATTTACATGTTCTTGGTGTATATGTCGGTGTACACATAATAATTATGATTTGTGTTTGTTTGAATAATATAAAGCAAAATAAAATATGATTTGTGTGATTTTGATACGAATTATTTATGTAATGACCTCACTCGGTCGTACTTGATTTGACATATCTGTTAATAGCGACTCGTTGTAATACATACACAGAAGGAAAGTGAAAAGTATCAAAAGTATTCACCGACATTATATTATATATTTACTTTAACTTTTAATGATATAGTTTTGACAAATAAATAGCATTTAATTTAATTTTTGTTTAAAAGGTTACCAATTATTTGGCAATAGTGAAAGATGTACTTATATACTGCTTTTGATGATATAACAGTTGATTGTAAGGGTTTTAAGAAAGTCTTCTTCTTGGAAATATGTGAACGGGGAATATTCATAAAGGATTCGGAATTGACAAAGAATTCATGTATTGCCCAAAGACATAAAAATAAGTAAACTAGTTTCGAGGTTGAATGTTGGATTAATTAGACCGAATGTTAGATTCCGAAAAGACTATGATGCAGACAAGGTGCATTTTAATGAGAAAGGAGAAAACAATTTTTTTTTTTTTTTTGAGGAAGGTGTTGACATCTTTGCGAAAATAATAAGTACTTGTATGAAAAATAATAAGTCGACAGTCTGTCGTTAACCATTTGTGTTTCGTTGATATATTCCAATAAATCCAACCGAAAACAATCATGTGCCTGATTCACGTTTCTATACACCGCAGCCTGTTTATGACAAAATCTCTAAGGAAGTATAATTCAGTGTTCAGGTTTGGATCTTTTAGCAGTATTTATCACAGCTCGTACATTAATTTTTCGTTTCGTTTGTATTTGTTTGAATAATAATAAAAAGCAAAATAAATTTTGATTTAAATTTATACGAATTACTTACTCTTTACTTGATTGGACAGGTATGATAAACGGCGAATCGAAATACATACACATTATTTAGCAGTAATTGTCACAGTATGTACATTAATTTTTCGTTTCCTTTGTCCTAGTTTTCGTCCGTTAGTCCTTGGTGCAACAACAGTTGTCTGACCGTCTGTAGAAAAACAAGTATTTTGTGTCTATGTCAATGTGGCGACTAAAGCGTTTGAACAAGTTTATGCGATGTTGCTCTGTCATTTTTATCCAGTCTGTTTTTGTCGACTGAAATTGTTTATAACTGTTGGCAAGCCGGAATTCTCCAGTGCATACTAGAGCACTCCTCGGATTTTTTAATTGCTGGTTACTAATTCATGTGTCAGCGGTACAAATTCCGAATTAAGTGACTTTAAAAAAAAATGATTGTTTTCTTAACTTGAATAAGAAATGGGATCAAAGGGAGGACAATAAAGGTGCGTGCAGTCAATGAATTAAGCGACTTAAAAACACTATGAATTAAACTGACTTGCACCGTCCGTTCCGGAGATTACCTCCATTCCGGAACAATCAGTCGTTTATCATACCACCTCTGTTCCGGAAGGATCAGCTGTTTATCATACCTGTCCAATAAAGTAAGACCGAGTGACGAGTGCTATAACTAGGAAAAAAGTAAATAATTTATATCAAAATCGCTCGAATCATATGTTATTTTGCTTTATATTACTATTTATAATTCCTGTGTGTACACCAATATATACTGCGAGTACATGTAAATACAGGTGTATTTAGGTGTGTATTTCGTTTTTTCAGTGTATTTCGGTGTTTCTAGTAACCGGTGTTTATCATGCAGAAAGAATACGGACAATCTTGAAGAAACTTGATCTCAGACTAAAAACAGACGTTTCTGTAGTGTAATCAATATGTGTTGAATGCAAAAGAAAATCCATGTTTGTAAAGCAATTTCTGGTGGTTGTACTGACGCCCAGCCTATTATCTTGACACATAATTTTATGTTTACTCGTTACATATCCATGCCTGCGATGACAAATATTTGTATTCAAGACAATACAGTTGTTGGACACTGTTGTGTTTGTAAGCATTGTAAAATATATGGTAGTGCTCTTGACCTTCATGCGCTCATTGGAAAACTTCCTAGGCCAAGGCGACTGGACTTTGCCAGGACATAAGTATGCTGTTCCATGGAATCCTCTGGATAAACAACTTGACGCAAATGATCAACGGCTTCCTGACCAACAAACCCTATAACCAAGTAGATGCCACAGCAATGCGGCATGACATTTGCTACAGAGATCATCCAGAAGAAAAAACCGCTGCGACAAAATTTTGCTTGATGAGTTAGCCACAAGAAAACCAAATAGATTGCAAGAACATAATTGACAGAGCTTTTGTCAGAGGCGCCATTGGACTCAAATATGATCATGGCGTTGGTACTAAACCAGCGGTTAGAAGTTGTAAAACAAAAGCCAGCAAACCAGCATCTAAAAGTCGTCACAAACCAGGGTCTAAAAGTCGTCGCAAACCAGTAACTAAAAAAAAGCCAGCCATGATGATATAATAGCGGAAGAATTACACAAGCCAGCAAGAAAACGTTTAGACATGCACGAATATTCCAGAAATAATGGTGGCATCAAATACTTCTTAAATGTCATTGATGTTTTTAGCAAGCATGGATTGAGCTTGCAACTAAAAACTAAAACTGACGCAGCTATTAGAGACGCGTTTGTATCTATGACAACATCATCAGACAACCGCAAACCAGCAAAACTCTGGGTGGACTATGGTGGCGAATTTTACAATAGCACCTTTGAGAACTGGCTTGAAGAAAATAAAATTTACAAGTATTCTACGTTTAATGAAGGCAAACCAGTTGCCGTTGAAAGATTCAATCGTACGCTAACAAATGTGATGTCGAAGCACTTTACTAAAATAAAACAATTACATATATAGATGTGCTGCAGTCGCTAGTACACTAGTACAGCAATACGAAGCATAGAAGTATTGGGATGATGCCAACACAGCTAGCGACAAGCAAAATCATGACAGCGTGGCAAACAGACTACTTTTTAGACAAAAGTTTGATGTGGGTGACGGAGTCAGGATTTCCAGAATCAAAAAGTGTTTGAAAAAGTTCATACAGCAAACTGGACTGAATAAGTGTTCACTGTGACAAAAGTATTAAAAACAATTCCTGTAACGTACAAGATCGCAGACCTTAATGGCGAACCTGCTTCATGATCTTTCTATGAGCAAGATTTACCAATAAAAACAGTTTTTTTAATGGAGCGTGTCATCAAAACTCGCGGAAACAAGTCACTTGTGAAATGGAGCGGCTACTCTGATGATTTTAATTCCTGGGTTCCAACAGCAAGTATTAAGAAATAATTCTGTCGTATTCTGCAAATATGTTTTTGCGATCAACAGGCTTGCACATGGCCACCTTGTCTGGCAGACCTAGCAGCAGAAACATCTTTTGGAAGACATAATGAAGCTTAATAAATTTCTGTCTTCCTGGCAAGTTTAGCATGATAAATCTGTCAAAGATTTCCCTGAATTGCACTAGTTCATCGCTTGACAAATTAAATCACTCCAACTTGTTTCTGATATGATATTTTCTGGTATATCTTTTCAGTCTTGTATTCTAATGCAGATAAGCATTTTCGACTTGATTGTACTCCGCGTAGTCACGAACAATAGTATCTTCGTTTTCATCTGAATCATACATTTTTATCAAACAACGTTATAAATCATGTCAGACACAATTGTTTATATCACAGACGTTTACACGCAGCATCCAGAATTGCTTTTTGATGCCATCAAATCGCTGTATGAAAATCCTGAATCATATATTATTTTGGATCTCAGTGTGATATTAGAAAATGCTGCTTCTGGAGCAGACACTTTGTTTAAAACGCGGGTTTTGCTTACGGACGAGTAGAGACAACTACTTAAAAAACATGGCATAATCGACTTGCTGATGCGTCATAGTGTATCATGCTTCACACGAGATACTCTGTTAGAGATATTACAAATTGGCAATTAGAGATACCGTATTTTATGTATTTTTTCGTACACGAAAAAATAATTATTTTTTTCAGAGAACGAAAAATTATATGTAAAAAAAATATTATTAATTTGGAGTACTGACCGTGTACGAAAAATAAAGGGTTCGGACCTAAACAAGATCTACCGTTATGTGACACACGATGCTGGGTAACCTAACATCACTAACGCAAAAATAAACATACATTGCTTTGTCTAATTTTGCTCTCAACCTAATTAGTTTTTATTTTTAAAAAAATACCCCAAAAGACTTTTGTTGTTATCAATGAATATGTGTAAGTGTGTGTGTGTGAGAGAGAGAGAGAGAGAGAGGACAACGTGTCGGTGTGTACTAGATATTGTCTTCTTACAGCAACAGTAACCTCATTATGAAATCAATAACAAATAAAATAACTCTAACCTTTTTCGTTTCTAGTGAATGCGTGTACGAGAGAGAGATGAAAAAGTGTTCTGTCTGTGTGTAAGATCGCACGCAGAGCTGCATTTTATTTTTAGTTGTTTGAGAGAGAGGGGTTGCAATGTGATTTTAATCTTTATTGTTCAGTTACCTGTCGATTGTGTTCTTCCTCATTTACACACGTACAAGAGCACTATTATATTCCATTGGCAATTAAAACCTGAATAAATAAATCGTTCTTGTTGTAATTAGGATGTTCATTGTCACAAAAACCAAGTGGCTATCCAGAGGTATTACAAGCTAATTTAATGTGCCTAGACCTTTAGCTTGGTCATTTCCAGTAAATACCGGATTGAAGACCAGATTCGCATTGACAGTTCAAATTAGTGAGGCTCTCAGTAGGGAAATGAGGCTACCCATAGGGTATTTAAAAGGTTTCCGACAAAGCCATTGTCTCAACAACAGTATTGACGTATCAGTTGGAAAATGACAATAATAACAGCTGTTGGTTGAAAAATGTGATTTTTGCCATTCAAAATAAATACGAATGGCAAATGCATTTAGTAGCCAATGGAATATATATATATATATATATATATATATATATATATATATATATATATATATATATATATATATATATATATACAGAGAGAGAGTAGAGACAGACAGACAAAAGAAACGAAAACATGTGTACGTGGAAATATATATTATAAACACAAAATGTTATTATTTACAAACGTATAATCTGCGATCCAACCATAAGCGAATAAACAAAAAATGCAATAAAATTATGTAATGAAAAATTCAGAATGTTCAAGAGTTCTATAAATCTCCCAGCTCAAAGCCCTCAAACCATTCATCATCTTCGTCGCTAGAGAGATTTTCCAGTGGAGCTGCATTGTCACTCCTTATACAGTGGTACTCCCTACCATTAACTGCATTTGAAAGTCCAGTTACTTTAAAACTGTTAATTATCATGTCCTTTTTCTTCTTTAACTCCTCATTGGCTTCAAAAATCCAATCGATCATCTGCTGCTTTGAAGGGGCTGGAATTTTTTCAGTCGTCTCTTTACCAGCCTCCCTGGTTGCAATACTTTTGGAAGTTTGGTCCTTCATATAGCTTGACCATTTTTTCCGCAGCAGTCCCTTGAACGGTTTATTTAAATAGACGTCCAGTGGCTGCAGTTTACATGTGCATCCACCGGGAATTACCGCCATTGTTGTTCTTGATTTTTTCATGGATTTTTTAACTCCATCAGTCAAATGGCCACGGAATGAATCCAACACTAGGAGAGAAGGTACGCGCTTCGTGTGTGGTTTCCAGACTTCGTCAATATACTCCAGCATGAGGTGTTCGTCCATCCAGGCTTTTTGTTGAACCTTCACTACCACTCCCTTGGGGATCTTAAGATTTTTTAATTCTCTTTTTCCCCGAAAGATTATCATTGGTGGTAACAAGTCACCAGATGCCAGGCATGTCAAGACGCAAGTTAAATGGCGCTTGTCACTGCCAGTACCTCTAACACGCACCTCTTTCATTCCGACTCTATCAATTATCTTCCCGGGTACCAAGTCGAAATACACGGGTGTTTCATCCATATTTCCAATTAAATGGTCCTCAAATTCCTCCTCCTCCCGCATCCTTCTCATATATTTTGTAAAAGAGTCTATTTTTTCCTCCAGGTCTCGCGGTAGTTTTTGAGATATGGAGGTTCTGCATCTCAGCGCAAGTCCATTTCGCTTGAAAAAGCTATCGACCCATCCTCTCGAGCCCTGAAACTTTGGGTTTTCCTCCTGAATAACAGTAGCCGCATAATTTTGTAACATTTCAATTGTTACAGGCACGTGATGGTCCCGCATACACAGCAACCAGGATAAAATTTCCTGCTCCTTCTCATACGAATACGTCAAGGGTCGACCAGCACCTGGGATGGATCCTTTTTTTGTCCTTCGAATATTTGTTGAAAATTCCATTTTCATCCAGCTGGACAAAGTACTCGGTGTTAGGTGGTACTTAGCAGCTATGGGCCTAATTCCACATAGTTTCGCCTCCTCAACAATTCTGATTTTATCAGTAATCTCCCATTTCTTGTACTTTCCTCTTACTGGTGACTTGGTAGTACAAGAAAACTGGTTCATGTCTCGCAAATCTTTGCTGTGGTCCAGTTTGTCTACTGCAAGGTCAGGAACAGCATCATTGGTCTCCGTTTCACTAGCAGTTTTTGGTACGCTGGTGTTATCTACTGCACCTATGTTAAATTTGTGCAGTTCAGCATCGTCTTTTTCTATGGCGATTGCCGCAACAGTGAGAACAGATAACTGACGGGCTACACCGTTGTCTTTTCTAGGCCGCCCTGGTCCAATCTTCTGCTTTTTTTTTTGGTGGTTCAGCGCATTTAGGTGTCGATGAAACAAAGGTCTCTCCCTTTGGCAGGGGTTTGAAAAAATTTAATAATGAAGACATCTCCAAGCAAGAACAGTACAAGCACTTAAAATATATTATATAAGAATCGAATTCGCTGAGTCAATGACTTTCGCATTTATGCTTGAAAATGACTAGGTTTTTATAGTTTTTATTGCATTGCTATAATGAAACAATGAGACTGATTGCCCCTTGGCATGTACTGACACGCTTTAGATATTATTTTTATTGGATAACAAAACATCAAATGGCTTCTGAACTCGTTTTAAAATGCGCGTGGTGCTTTGTTACAGTGACCGACTTAATAAAGAGCACTCATTAACAATGTTGTTTAAGGATTATGTACTGTAAAGGCCATTGTCCAGTTGTTAATGAACAGCAGCAGCTATTATAATGACAACAACAGATCATACACATCAATCATTATATTTTCTCGCCGATAAAGAAGACAAAGAAAGGCGGTTTGATGAATGAGAATAGATTATCAGTTAACAAAACAATTACCCTTTCCAGATGAGATTATCAAAGGCCTTTGTACACGATTATAAATGGTGATTAATTCTTTATTTCTTGATCTCATGTTTCTTTATTGGATGCCTCAATTAAACATTTACGCGAAGTTTGCAACATAAAGCACCTTAATTGTAAATTAGTTTAATCTCTTATTCATTGTTGTAAAAATAAAAAGGCAATATTTTCGATATATTTTGCAAATGTTAATCTTCACAGCGGATCTTTTTTATGTACGAAAATTTAAAGGATTTAACGAAAAATACGAAGTGCTATGTACGAAAAAATTAGATACATTTAATTATTTATTATTTTTATAGCTATATGGTGTACGAAAAATTAAAGGGTACGAAAAATAACATGAAATACGGTATAATATACCCTTATATATATAATGAGCACAAAGATGAGCTTTAGTGAAAACCGTCGGGCCATTGCTAGCTGCAACAAAATGTTGGCTTTAAAAAATATTAGGTTGATGCCGCTTGATGTTTTTTAAAGGCTATTGAACCTAGCCTAAAAAGGTTTTGTCCAAGGAGCTGCAGCTGCATCGCGGCATACTGTTTTCTGTTGGCATTAGCATACTGTTTTCTCAGCAAGCAGATGACACTGAAACTGAAGAGCATTTCATTTCAAAACCAGTTTGAGCATTTCCTCGTAACTTTCAGAAGCGTATTTGAAGCTCCTCAAAACAGCATTGATAACTTTCAGTGAGAAGGCTCTGTTTGGACTTTAGAAGGTGTCACAGTATGTATAGTTAACGGTGCCAAGTACAATCCGCTACGAGGCAAATTATATTTGGAACTCCCCTCTAAAATTAAAAATAGTCAAAGTTGCATTAACATACAAAATAAGGATAATAAGTGTTTTATGTGGTCTGTATTATCTGCTTTTAATCCAACTGCAACAGATTCAAATCTATTTGGTAATTATAAGCCAGATCAGGACATCCTAAATTTTGGTGGCATAAGTTTCCTGTTCCTGAGGTTCCAAAATTTGATCTACAAAATAATGTGTCTCTCAATGTCTTTTGCATAGATGCCAGGTCAGCAATTTATCCTCTTCATATTTCATCGTTTACCAGTGATGTTGCTAATATTGATCTGCTTTACATTCAAAGGATACCAACAATGCTCATCACTGCTGGATAAAAGTTTTTCTGCAATTATGTACAGCCAGTACAGCAAACAAAAATGCAAATTGTAGTTTTGCTGAAAATGTCTTCATGGTTACACGACAGAAGAATTACTTGCTGCCCATGGATTATATTGTGTTGACCTTGCAAAAACTATAATGCCATGCAAGAAACAGGACACGGTGTCATTTTACAACTTCTGTAATATGGCCTGGGTTCTTTTCATAATTTATGCTGATTTCGAATCATTGTTGATTCCTGTCAAGGATACAGAGAACAATCCCAAAAGTGCTTTACTTGAAGATACCAGGAGCACGTTCCATGTGGCTACACGTACAAAGTTGTTTACGTTAACAATCCTCTAAGCAAACCCATAAAATTATTTCGCAGAGAAAACTGTAGTTAACATTTCATACAGAGTCTGCTTAAAGACTTTAATTACAGTCATGGAATCAGTTTGGCAAGAATGATTTTTAGCGAACAGGACCAAGAAGACTTTTCTCAGGCTAAATTATGTTCGATCTGTAATCAGGATCTTGGCAACAACAGAGTTCGAGATCATTGTCATTACACTGGCAAATACTATGGCGCTGCTCATAACAAGTGCAATCTGAAATTAAGAAGGTCTGAATTTGTTCTGGTAGTATTTCATAATCTACGAGACTATAACTCTATCTAATCGTAAAGCACTTTTGCAGGTTCAAGAAAAGGATTACATGCATTCCAAATAACATGGAAAAGTACCTGTCATTTTCTCTTGGCAATCTGCTTTTTATCGACAGCTTTCAGTTCATGCCCGAGTCGCTCGATGAACTTGTTAATAACATTAGAAAAGTGGCCAACAGTAATTTAGCTGACATTTTCAAATATTCTGCAGAAGAGTTTGATGACAAGAAACCTGACCTTATAACTGAAAGGGATCTATCCTTATGAGTACATGTCATCTTGGGAAAAATTTGATGAGACTAGGCTGCTACAACAAGATGATATCTACAGCCATTTGAGCAGCACTAATGTTTCTGATGCTGATCAGGAGCATGCCAAAAATGTTTGGAATAAATTCAAGATGAGAAACTTGGGTGACTATCATCACCTGTACCTGAAGACTGATGTGCTGCTGCTTACAAACATATTCGAAAACTTCAAAGACCTCTGCTTGTCATATTACAAACTAGATCCTGCTGCATGTTACTCATGCCCTGGTTTTTCCTGAAACGCAGCTCTCAAAATGACTGAGGTTAATCTGGAGCTGTTGACTGATGTTGACATGCATAATTTCTTTGAGAAGGGAATCAGAGGTGGTATCTCAGTAATCACACACAAGCATTCTATAGTTAATAACAAGTATCTACCTGTCTACGATCCTGAAAAAGAATCAAAGAATATTACCTATCTGGACACCTATAATCTTTATGGTCATGCTATGAAACAGAAGCTTCCTGTTGGCGAATTCAAGTGGATGGCCCCAGAAAATTTTACTGAAAAACTATTACGCAGTGATGATGACATTGACTATGTTCTTGAGGTCGATCTCGAGTACCCTGCTAAATTACATGATGAACATAATGATTACCCCTTGGTGCCAGAGAGCATGACAGTTGAAGATTCTATGCTAAGTACTTATTCTGCAGATCTTAAAGAAAAACTGGGTGTTGGCAATTTCATGGTTTCAAAGTTGATTCCAAATCTTCATGATAAATATTGCTATGTATTCCACTATAGAAATCTTCAGCAGTTTCTCAGCCTAGGATTAAATCTGATTCAGATACACGCAGTTTGAAGCTTTAAACAAGAAGCCTGGCTAGAACCTTACATTGATTTTAATACAGTAAAAAGAACCGCAGCGACAAATAAATTTGAAAAAGTTTTCTTCGAGCTCATGAACAACCAGGTCTTTGGCAAGTGCAAGGAAAATGTCAGGCGTAAGGTCAACGTTGAAATTGTCAGTGATGTAACCAGATGTGACAAGTTAGTGGTCGATCCAGCTTTTTTCAGCTTGAAGATATTTGATGACAAATTGGTTCCGATCCACAGAAGGAAGACGCGTGAAACTTAACAAGCATATCTAAGTCGGTTTTGCCGTACTTAAACTGTCAAAGTATCACATGTACGACTTATACTAGGGCATAATCAAAAAGAAATATGCTGACCAAGCCAAGCTGTTGCTTACTGCCATTATGCAGATGATGTGTACGAGGACATGTTTGGTATGAAAGAACATTTTGATTTTTCTGATTACCCTGAAGAAGATATCAAACTCAGTAGATTTTATGATAAGACAAACATAAAGGTTGTCAGCAAATTCAAGGAAGAGCATGTTGCCGAGATTCAAGAGGTCATCGTACTACGGTCTAAAATGTACTTACTTAACCTGCTTAATGAATCAGAAAAGGGAATTAAGAAGTGCGCTGTACAAAAATTGTATAACACGTGATGATTACTTTGCAGTTCTATCTGGCGAAAAACAATATGCATTGATGAGTACAATCCGATCTGAAAACAACGTCCTGCATACTGTGATGCTAAACAAGATTGGATAGTCTATGATGACAAGCGATTATGAGCCCGCAGCCACTTTTGAAAAAAGGAAGATGTCTTAGTGACAGTGTCTGATGTACCTACGCCTAATATTTTTGATGAACGTGGTCTGATCTAAGCAAAATACAATTTACAACCAACTACTACTATAAATTATTTAGAGAATCATATTTAATTTGATTCAGTGGAAGCATAATGAGAATCAGATGTTATAAACTTTTGAATGAGCTGTTCTAATTTTGCCGGTGCAGCAGTCATGAACAGACTTGGAGCATGTTCCAAGCCTTTGTTCTGCTTTTGTCATAGACAGAAAATCTTCCTGTTCACCGCTCTCTATATTTGTCGCAGTAACTTGTCATGCTTCTCCAAAATTGCCGCCATCACCAACATGCCCTTGCCTAGAATTTTCTTGTTAAGTAACTACCTCTAGATTTTCTATTCTGTTATCGGTTTTATCCCCGTTGACATGGTCTATAACCAAACCATCTGGAATAATACCGTGGTGACACTCGTAAATAAATATTTTCAGCAAGATTCCTCTTATGCTTGATATGCCTGACTCATCTGCTTCATAGTTGTCGTATACGGGGTGCTTATTCTACACCATGTTATACTATATATACTTCTTCAGTTGCTTGTTCAAGTGTTTAAAAAAAGTTTACCGACAACACAAACTATATTTACAAAGCACGATGCATCCTAGACAAAGCTGAATGAATGCCAAGCATCTCAAATAGGCGAATAAGATTTAGTTCTTGTGCCACTGCAGCAAAATAGGATAGAGCAACGGTTCGTCTGAAGCGAATTCTGAGTCTGGTACAAAGAACTAAATATTTCCTGTTCAACTGTTTCAATATTGGTTGCTCTAACTAGCCTTACTGTTATTTTCAGTTTTTTGTGCTTGCCAACATCACCTTTCAAGTTATTTACCTGACGTGTCACAGCTAGCTTCTAGATTAGTTATTCTATTGTCAGACATGTCGCCGTGGATGTGATCTATGACAAGATCCTTTGATATAACACAGTAAAAACATTTGAGTATAAATCGATGTGCGCTTAACACTTTCTGGCACTTATCTTTACTTGATACTGCAATGAGAGTATAGCCATTGCTATTCTGGTTCTTAAAAAGTATTTTTCAACACAAAATATGTCTGATGTCACCATTCGCTTCATTCAAGTTATGAACGAGATGATTACGCCAAGCCGTAATATATAAGTATATTTTATCTCTCTAATTAGAAAGTAAGCTTCATTTTTGTGTAACATCATTATATAAAGGGTAAAAAACACTACTGCATCAAATTCATCAAGCTTCTCTTGTGTCTAAAATCATTATATAAGGGTAAGAGGGGGAAAATATTATTTTTGCACTGGGTGCTAGCCCTGCTGAATATTTTAGTTCCTCAGCAACTAAGGAAAATCGCATTACCACTGCATCCGGTCGCTTGTGTGAACGGCCTTCGGAGGCGGGTTTTTAGCACACAGCCTTGTAAACCTCCAACCCAAATATCAAGACAGAGTGGCCGATTCTATGTGACAACAGACTTTGAACCAGCTAACTATACATGTATTTTGGATTAACGTCGTTATTTGTATATAATACATTTACGACAACTTAGGTGCATGCTTTTGTGTGCTTATTAATTTTTGCATTGTAACCACTATATTTCATGCCACCCTACTTGCAAGCCGCAGGTAGAAAAGCGCCTTGACTGCCTCCATCCCTTCAGCTGTCCGTCCTCCTCTGCCTAATGGCTGTTACCTTTTTTTCCTGTTAAGGTCAAATCTATGCCCAGTTACGTAATTTCCAGTTGGGCTGTCCCTACCCTATCGCCAAATATGTGATAAACGATTCAAATTAATCTGAGTTGTGAATTTTCCTACTGTGCAGTTTTTATTTTACGTGTACTATGCGTACTTGTACATTTTCCAAAAAGATATACCAATAATGTTGGATTAAAGTAGCCAATACATTTACTGATCTTTTTGGGGGTTTCACGACACCGTTAGTTTTTTCAGCAACATACCAATCAGGGTTTTTTGAGGGCCGTACAGTTTTCACCTGAAAAGGGCTAAGATATCAAATATTTGCTTAGTTATCTATAATCGGGTTGTCCCTACTTGTAGTATGCATAAGTCGTATGATATGATATTAAACTAGTTTGTGAAAATTTCATGATTCATAATTTGAATTTCGGTACTAAACGTACATGCTGTTAAAAAAAAAGAAAATAACAAATAACAATCTGAGGCATAAGTTGCCTGTTATTATCTTTTTTTTTTTTTTATCTTAGGCCGGTATCTGTGGCCAATATGTCTGGAGTTTTAATTACCATTAAACCAATCAGTAGGAAACATGATCAAGTTATGGTTAAGACGGGGTCTTCAGAGCCAAAATGAAAACCCTCAGCCTGCCTATTTCGGTGCAAGGTGGATCGCTGGTCCTACTCCAGCCGGAAGTCCCAGGTCACTATTCCTGGAGAGCTCTATCAGGTTTTCCTTCCAAATTGCCGGGTGGTTCTAGCCGCTCACTTAACTGGCTGGCTTGCTTTCCCGGGCGGTTTTCAGAGGTTCTTCCTGGTATCTGGCCAGATGGTGGTGCTTATTGTTGTTGTTGTTTTTGGTCTGACAAACTGGTGGATACTTTGGTCGGGTTCCACCAGTTGGTTTACTTTCCCGGTAGCTGGAGGGCTCTCTCTCCTAAACCCCTGGCCTCTCCTTTTGGTGGTGTGCCTCTCCTAGTGCTCTGTATGGTACTGCCTACTCGAGCCTTTCGTTGGTGTTACCTTGCTGGCTTGACCAAAAATTTGCCAAGCTGTCCCCTCCCCTTCCGTCTGGTAGTTCTCTCCACTGGCAATCTGATGCTGCTTCCTCCGCAGTCGGCTGGTGGCAGACTGCGAATGAAAGAATGAATGCTAACTATACCATTGATTGATTTTTTAATTAACGATGTGTGCGGCCATTCGGCCATGTATGTCGGTCTAACTATACATAGAATACTTACTTATTTGGATTAAACTCGCGTGCGACCAATTTGGTCATGTGCGAGGATATACATAGAATTCATCTTGTATATATATATTATACTATTTTACATTGACAAGTTTACGGTTAGGCAAATTTGCATATTGAACTGTTACTAAAATATATTTTGCAGTAAAGGGGAAGCAAATCATGTATGCAATGTGGGGGAGGTAACTTATGTATGCCAGCAAGGGAGGTAACTCATGTGTCAAATATTTTGCTGAAGTATGTCAAATTTAAAAGTCCATTTCAATCCAGTTGAATGTGAAAACGTTTCATGCTGCAGCACTTGCAACACCTACTAATAGTCACTGGGGCAACACCAGTCCATATCGAAGCACAATGTTGTTTTAAAATTACGTCTGAAATCATTTTTAAGACAGTGCGCAATAACTGGCTGAGTTGTTACCTTATCGTGTGTGCAGTTTGCATTGTAATAATATCCTGCCATTTATACTAAGACATATTCGGTCTCTCTAATGAGAAAGCAATCGTCATTTTTGTGTTAAATCATTATATAGAGGGTACGAGGACACGAGCAAGTGCTCGGCAGAAATCAAAACATGCATAACATGTGAAACGTGATAAGTTATGTAGTTGTCATGATAAAGCTAGGGTCAGTGTGGAAGTGTGATTTATTTTTTTAAGTCGTAACGGCAAAATGTAGCTTTAATTCAGGGAAGGATGAGCCATCTGTGAAGCAAGCAAAGTCCAGCAAAATTAAATTTTAGAACTCTGGTTGATGGAGTCTGACTTTATGAAGCTCAGCAGCAATGGGAGCATTTAACACTTTTCACATGCTGCAAACACTGCATTGACATTACTTAGTTATTTTGGATTATACATTATATGACATCCATCAACAAAGCAACACTACCATGCATCAGGGCAGATTCAGAAAAAGCATTTTCAATGCTCAGAAAAATTCAACAAGGTCTTTAGGGACGTTTGAACAATAGTACCATATAATATCTAATGAGTGCAAAGATGAACAGTAAAAACATTTGCATCAACTTCAGAGGTTGAAACGTACTACTGAGAGTCAGCAACTGCAAGTTTATCCTGTTTTCCAGAAACTTTTGTGTATTTTATTCATTTAATGTCTGTGTTGTTGTGATTATATGAGTTGGTGCGCTTGTGTGTGTGTGTGGTGACAATATATGACAATACAAAATCTACCAGCCATTTGTTGTTTGGAACTGTATTCAACGCTTCGAAGAAAACATATTTTCTTTTATTCAAATTTGATTTTCCACTCATTTTATATAGGCTTATATGAGTAGATAATTTATTCTTATTTGGGTCACATACACAGAACATCCCCTACCACAGCTTCCCCCCCCCCCCCCCCCCATGTTGGGACCCCAAGTCACCCAATGCTGTCTGGATGCAGGTATGCTTTAAGATAAAGGTATCAAGTCAATATCACCCCCACTGTTTTTACATCTTTTACCGTAATGGCCTTTGAGATGGAGCAATGACACTGTATTACTTTATATGTCTGCCCAATAACTCTACAGCACTGTCACTATAATGTTACAATCAGATTTCATCATGTACACTTTTGGTGACCTCACCAAGGTAGGTTGGGGACAAAAATTAACTGACTTAGCTTGTACAACTATCTTTTTTTATCTATGTTTTTACCAACCCATCTCTTTTATAAATCAGCCATATATAGCTGTATCTATCAACTTTTACTATTTGCTTATTTATCCACTTTTATCTCATTGTCTTTATATGTAACTTTACATATAACATGTTTGTTTACTTGTGTCTACATGCATATATATTTGAAAATAGAGGTGGATGACAGTTTGATTGATTGACCAGGTAAAGAAGATAAGAAAAGGAAAGCAACGAAAAAAAGCATTGTTTTATTCTCTTTTTATTCTTTTTTTTTTTGTAGATGAGAATATGAATGAAGAGGTGCAGAGAATACAGGATCAGTTACTGTGCAGAATATGTCAGAAAGAAAATGCATGCATCATCTTTTTACCATGTTCGCACCATACTGCTTGTTTTGCATGTGCACAAAAACTAAAGAACTGCAACATTTGCCAGCAAGAGATTAAATGCTTAGTCATGCCATTTGCCAAGAATTAGACAGTACATTTGGCTGATGATGATTAAACAAATATTAATGATACTTAACTATTTTACCCCTGTTTAACCCCTTGTTGATATTTACTTTTTTTTTATTACAAGAATGTGTAAAAATCGTGATAAAACTACATATTTATCAGTGTTCATTTATATTAAGCTTACTATTTTCTTGCCAAATCAGGCATGCTTTGAATTATTTCTATTTTTGATTAGGAAAAGTGATAATTACTAATTTTTTAGCTTGGATTGTCCAAGTTTCACCAAATATAGGCACAACAGGTGCTTTGTTTTGCACAGGATTCATCAATGAATTCAATAATTTGGCATCACTTTTGAGTTTACTTCTTGTGCAATAATAAGTTTCTTTATAGTGGGAAATTTGTTGTGGACACTGGATGGATATTGGGTATACTTTATTTCAGCATACAGGGGATGAAATGGTTGGTTGCCATGGCAACCAAATCCAGCCAAGAATGTGTACAAATCATGACAAGATTACATACTTTTCAGTATTCATTTATATTAAGCTTACTATTTTCAGTCATGCTTTCAATTTTTGATGGAGAAAAGGAAGATTTTCTGTTTATTTGGCTTGGAATGCAAGAGGGACAATTTTTGGCAAAGTTGTCATTTTTTGAACATAACAAAAAGGGCATACTGGTATAAGTATTTCTCAACCCACGAACACACTTTTAGTCACAATATTTAGAATGTTCTTTTAAAAATAAAGAACAAAGAAGCTTCCACTCATTAGAAGTATTATATATTAAATAAAACATAATAATACATGTATATGAAATTATTTGAAGATCGCACAGTTGTAAGTAGGTTTTTTAGTGATCTGGACAATGTGGATGCTAGAAAAGGCAGAGTGAAGGGCATTATAGGCAAATATGGTAGGAGCATCCCTTTCTTTATATCTTGTTTGAGTACCAAGTGCCATAGATGTCAGATCTTAAAGGATTATTACAAACTATGAACTGCTGTATGCAAATTTTTTTAAAAATGTCTTCATAAACCATGAAATATTCCCAAAGATCAATGTCTGAATCACACTACTCAGAAATAATGATCTTTCATTTCGCCATGTCATTTTGTGGATTAGGAAGAAAATTAAAACATGTAGTTATCATATGATTAATATAGCATATTATATGTTTTGCTTATTGGGAATCATTAAACATTTTATTATGAGAAATAATAAAGAGGATCAATATCATCATTACTTACACATGGAATAAACATCATTAAATAATTTCAATCAAAATTAACATTAAGAGGAAGAATATTTGAATTGGAGACAGTCAATGGTAGTAGGAATATATGTCTCTGAAATCATGACAGCCAAAATGTGTGTGGAATAAAAATGACTAATATAATGACCATATGAAATGGATTCAGTTTGTAACTGTATCACTATTTTTTTTTAACTTATCACATTAAACAGCACATAACTGGAAGTCTTTAGACAAGTATTTAATTAAATCTAAAATATTGTACAAAAGAATTATATTTCACAGTTTGACAGGCTTGCATAGGGAAAAAATTATTGTAAATTCTGTGAAGTAAATCTTGAATGAATAGGACATAATAATGATGCATGTATTTTGAAATAATCACCAACAATAACTTTATAAATGAAGCGAAATAATGAGTGGATAAATTATTTTATTTGCCTCAAACTATTTCAGTGGTTACCTTGTTAGTATGTGCCCTGTAGCATCTGTGACAGATGGAAAATCATTACTTTAATTTTGTCCCCTTTCACTAAAATTTAGATTCACTGACCAAATTAGGTTGTGCCTGCTGCCAAAATGACATCTCTTGATTGCAAATATGTCTATTGTCTTTTTCAATTCTCAAGCTTTCCTAATTGGATTGTTTAAAATTCCTTGTATATGTTATGCTGTGTATTATATTTTATTATATTTTATGTACTGTATTGTATAATTCTAAATCCAGACACATTTTCTGTTAAGCAAAATCATGAAACTGAAACTTAAATGATAATACCTCATTATAGTTTTTTACCCATGTACTATGATCATTATTGTTGTTCAGTAAGTTATTCAGAGACCAATATGAAATTAATTTATCCCTTCTCTGTATCCCTTATTAATGAAAAGTATGATGTTAGCTCAGTTTTGTACTTCTGTGAATTTTCTATGCCAAAAAAGGTTGTGAAAGTTTCAAAATCGTAAAACCCACCATCCTACTCTCTCTCATTATCAGTGCAGAAGCAGCTTGAAATGTGCTCTTGGGAGCAGTTATGAAATTGCTACTGGTTATATACAAAGGTTCTAGCAGATCTTTGAAAACCCGGGGGTGGGGTGACAATTGAGAATTAAATCAGTATTGATGTGCAGAATTTAGTTTATTTAACGATGTTAATGGTTTTCGAAATGTAAAGAGCTCGATTCACTCATTGAGGTACTCCCTATCGTGCATCAATTGTCTTGTGAAATTCAACAAATTATGAGCTATAATGATTTAAACATGATAGGTGACATTAATTATTGATTTAAAAGTATCAAAACACGTTTCTCTAATGGCAAATCCTAAACTTTACCGCGATAAACATGCACTATCGATTAGTGGAGTTGAGCAGAATATTCCGTGCCATGTGACTAATAGTTTTTACTTGTTTCTAAAAAACAGACGAATATTCGAGGACTTCATTTGAATATTTTTCGTGCTGATTAGTATTACAATTAGTGACTAAATGTCTTTTATATATCGAAAATCCATATTTTTGAGAAATTGGTGATTTTTGGTAAATTGGCGATTCTTGGTCATATCTTTTTGCTGAAATCACAGATATGAACTTAAAAAGTGAACACGTAGCAGTAACTTATTTTTTAGCGTATAGCCTCATTCCAAAGTTTGAAGTTTGCTCTAATATTCCTCTTTTTTAGTGAAACCTTGATAATAATAAACTGGAATAGTTCAAAGAATGGCATATTCCCATGTATATTATCAAAAATCTTTCAACTGTAATATTCAAAATTTCAAATGACTTCACGTCGCAATTGCGAGATGCAGCGCACAAGTTTACAGATGGCGGATACACTGTTACATACAACTGATGCGTGTAGATTGAACTGCGCAGTTGCTTTAATCCTACGAATAAACTAATGATTGGCTTCATATTTATTTTCTAGATTCATTATCTCGGCCATATAAGTAATAGTTATGGGTACAAAAACTTAATTTTGGTAGTTCTGGGTATCTTAATCGGATTTGTCATGAAAGGCGTCATTATGCAGTACAGGGGTTGGCGTCAATAGGCGTCATTATACAGTAAAGGGTTAAAAGCACAAAAAAATAACCTAATTAAACAGTTAACTTCATACTTTTCATTCAGACTCCTTCTAATTTCATCATTAAGAAATGTAACCTACTGTACCTTGCATCACAATTTTCACCAGCAATACAAGTTTTAAATGTTACCTTAAATACACCACAACATCTAGACTGATTCTGTAGACTATAAATAATTATTGGGGTGTATCCATATACAGCCTTAAGCAGCACCGATTACCACCCACTTTTAACGGTTATTTCAAGACTTAAGATAAGCTGACTGTGCTATGGACTAAGACAAAAATACAATATTTTCATAAAAGTACTGGTATGTACCAACATATGAGTTAGTATGAGTAGAAGAGTTCCATCTCATTAGTTTCACTAGAGAACCAAAATACAAGTCAGAGTGACCCAATTAGAAGTATAAATGTCGTGAGCATTCACTCTATGAAGAGGTGACCAGTTTCATCTTTTACTAACCTAGCAAGCACAAAGCAGTGAAAATGGACATTAAACTTTTTAATTTGGTATAAAAAGTAAAACACAGAATCATACTAAAGAAATTTAATTAGATTAACAACTTTTTGCTAGCTCGAGCTAGTTATGATATTGAATTATCAGCACCCGATCAATTATTGACAATGCTTTGCTCACAAAGATTTCAGAATATTTTCAATATTTATGCAACAACACGGTCAAGATTTCTTGCTACTTATTACAATTGCAACTGTATTATGGGTATCACTGATATATATCATTTATATTACGAGTTTATCATGAACTTTATCTTGGACAATAAATGAATAACGACTGGATTTTCATTTTAAATCTGAACATAAACATGGAAGCTAACACATAACCTCCACTTTTCAATTGCTCATCACAATTACATGTTTTCAATGTGGCATTACTTCCTTTGCCACATTATCATCATAATATGATATGCCTCAATTCAATTCAGTTTCATATTTCAACAAACTTTTAAACAACCATTATAAGTAATTTGTAACTAACAAAATCTGTGCAACTATGCCAAAGGACAATTTGCTTCCAAGGTATTACACTATCCCTACTGTAAGAAACATGCCATATAGTTACAGTGTACTAAACCTAGGGGGGATACACAGTAGCTGAGTGGTTAAGGTTGTGACTCAAGATTGATTAATATCAAACAAGGAAATAAAGTCATCACAAGGACTAGATAAAACCCAATTAGTCTTTACAAACGACAACATAATCTTACATTATTAGGATAATATTTTCTTTAAGAATCATTGCTTCTTGGAACAACTGACCTGAGACAGGTTTTAAATGCAAGTTAACCCAAACTGGAATGCTTTGTCCTTTGAATTCTCTCCAGACTATTACCAATGTATACACATCCCAACATTTCTATATGTTTAGATGAAAATATTTAAAAAAAAGGTCACTACAAGTTTACTATACAACAGATGACCATGGATCCAACATGTTATCAAGTAAGTTTTGTGAGTTTAAATACCAACAGGATGACCTTCAGGTTCTGAAGTATGGAGTTGCTTTTTTTGTGAGTTTAAATACCAACAGGATGACCTTCAGGTTCTGAAGTATGGAGTTGCTTTTTTTGTGAGTTTAAATACCAACAGGATGACCTTCAGGTTCTGAAGTATGGAGTTGCTTTTTTTGTGAGTTTAAATACCAACAGGATGACCTTCAGGTTCTGAAGTATGGAGTTGCTTTTTTGTGAGTTTAAATACCAACAGGATGACCTTCAGGTTCTGAAGTATGGAGTTGCTTTTGGTTTTTTAAAACCCTCCTTATTGTAGGCGATCTTTGGATATATGCACTTAGTATTAACAATTAACAAAACTTACACGTTATCAAAAAGTATCTGGCAAGTAATTATTGCTATAAAAATTAACCGATCAAGGAAAACTGTGCAATAATAGGGTAAATGGAACCTTCATTTTATATATATTGAAGAAATCTATATCTAGCCATAACAGTTGTATGAGCTGAAACATATTCTGGCAACTGTTTAAAAAATTTTGGCAGTATCAATGTGATCATAATTTTAAACTTTCGTGTCTCTATCACGAATATACAAGGTCACTATCCCAGTGCTGATTTATTTGTCACTTGAATTCGTTTACTTTATAGTTTCTGCAAAAATAACTTAAGAAGGCAAATAGTAAACATTAAAGCTAATTACATGCGGGCGAATTCGGTATAGCATAGATCAAAGGATATACTGATTTTGTGTCAAAGTATATTTTTCATTATCATGCTACTAGTTAGCATAAGTTCTGTAATAAGTTGTCTTAATGCTAAATTATGATACTATCTCAATTCTTCTATATAGGTTGCCGTGGAAATGTATGCCCTCGAAAATAGGTAACTGCTGGTTTGTTAGTGTTCTCCGTCTTTTAAAAACAAGCAAATAAAAACAAATGATAAACTATTTTAAACTTCTAGTTAATGACTGTTGATGTTATGATTTGTCTGATGAGCAATAAAATCTCTATTTCAATAAAAAGAAAATGACTTGTTGCGAGAAGCATAATGTCTGACTTAATTTAAGTATCCGTCCAACCACCCGATGTCGTGGGAATCCTTCCATCGTGCGCCATGTATATTCACTACGGAATTTTTCGTTTCAGTATTATTTCATAATAAACATATATTCTACACCAAAAGACATTGAATCTATTATAATAAAATGTGTATCCAGTCACCAGTGTCTATTTTTAAATTTCTCTCTCCCTCTGTCTCTGTCTGTCTGTCTCTCTCGCTCGAGTCATGTATTTATATGCTAAAGAACAAGTAAGCAGTAATGTAATTGCACAAACTGCATATAGAATTAACGCAAAAAAATTTCATTGCTAAATTTTATTTTTTTTTTATTTCAAAAACATGGAGACGCTATAAACTAATAATATAAATACCTTGACCTAACTGGCACATTACGGTCATATGCCACGTGACCTTTTAGTCAGTGTCACGAACCATGGATGCCACTTCCGGAAATAAGTAAACTTATACACGCTCGGAAAAACAGTAATTCTGAACTAATGTACATAAATGCCAAATTTTTTTCACGCCGATTAAATGAAGTCGATATAGTTGAACACTTTATATGGTTTATTTGAATAGATTATCACAATATTATAACGAACGCGTTAAAATTCACGTTAAGTGCACGAAAAGTGGTTGCTCGAGGCTATATCCATAGCGATGCAACTACCAAGAAATCGCGAGGGAGGCAACTACAATATGACTAAAAATAGCCGAATAGAAAAGCTGATCACTCCTTAATAAGCAATCGACTGTTCCACGGGTCATGGCGTCGTCAAAGATTTGGATGTAAACAGAGACCTTTTTCAGCATGTATTGAATAAGATGTGTTACGTTGTATGTCGTTTCGAATGGTGTTGAAACAGATCGTGGGCGAAACCAGTAAGGTATTTTTTAGCTACATTTAATGACGCTTACTTGAAAATTAACTGAGCTACAGACGCTGATATCATTTTCGATGCTGTGCGTAACGATCTCTGATAAGACGTTATTTTAAAGGTACTTCGACCTACGTATCAACATCTTCCAAATGATCCTAATACGTACTTGGAATCTTTTGCCAATATAAAGCATTCATCATATGTCAGCGATAGATGTAATTGTAACTGAGTAAATCCATACCTGTAGTCACAGGGTTTTGTGCCAAAAGAGAAGTACATCTTCACATACACATGATACAGGGTTTTGTGCCAAAAGAGAGGTACATCTTCATATACTGTGTCTAACCTGTGGAAGGCTTCTATTCCTTGTGTGGAGCAACGTAAAACACCTTTCATACTGCGGAAAAACAGTCGCATAGAAATTCTCGCTACTTACAAAGGACAAGTCATAAGAATTCTTGGTAAAAGTTTCTGATTCTGTACACATATCATAACGTCTCTGGATTTTAATTAAGCAAATACTTTCTTAATGGGTACCTCTCTCACGGCCGGTTTGATTGAGCGGATATATTATTTAGTGAATTATATTACATTGGTAAATGTTTAGTCACAATTTTAAAAGCAATTATTTCCACATGCACGATTATTCTTGACTTATTGAGTTCAAATTTGATCTAACCTCTCAAACATATCAGTTAGATGCAAACTGACTCAAAGTTTCTCCAGGACGATTCACGGCTTGTAACCCTATATAGATATGGCTACATAAAAACATAATAATGCCAACAAAAATGGACGAAAATGACTAACCTTGTGTATCAAAGAATAAAACTGTTTGCTGGAAATATATGTAACCAGTATCAAGAACAAGACGTTTTCCTTATTTATTTAAGTGCAATGTGGTCAGAAACCTACCATCTCGCTTTGAGGTGATGTCCCTTGTGAATATTTATGCACGTGAAGTTAATATCATGAATTTGTGGTAGAAAGCTGTCTTTTATGTGTTTCCTTCTTAAAATTCTTATATTTGATACAAATATATACATTTATGACTCCTATAAACGCAATAAGCGACAGAAAAGCAAATGTAGAAGCTTTTGTGTTCGTGAACGATGAAGCTAAGAGAAATTATACTCGTGAACATTGTTTGTGAAAGATTCTGAAATGAATATAAGTAAATAACTTGTTTTAGTTTTAACAGAGGAAGGATGACAAAAAGTACAACACAATATGTGCATCGATGAATAAAAACATTTTCGAGAAATAAATTATTTTAAAAAAAAAAAAAAAAAAAAAAGAACTCCACTTGACTGTGTTAGATCCTTGTACACTTATGAAAATGTGAAGGAAAAGGCAATAAATTATCCCCAAGTTAAAGTCGAAAGTGAAATGATGTAGGTGAGAGTATTCCTGCAGAACTGTAGACCATGAATATTACGATTTTATTTTATGCTAGCCTGTGAATTAGTACCCTGCATTTTATTTTTCATGGCTTTGTATATGTAGACTTCATCAAGGGTAAGCTTGAACTCTTCTTCAGAGATTGTGCTGTCGCTCAGCGTCTTTGATATGTGCTCAGAGATTGTGTCGAGCTTTGTTTCAGCCAAGACGCAGATTTCATCATGCTTTTTGGTTTTCATGGATAGCCGCCAGCTTATAAAGTTTCCTGCAATGGAAATCATACCGCAGCTTAAAGCAGTGATCTCAAGTGCAATCACAATGGGGGGGTACGATAATTGTTGACAAGATTCCAATCCCAGCCACACCGGTGCCCAGAGATAAATATCTCATTATGGTGTCATCGCCATCCAATGCATTTACTGTGTGCCTGTGGTTTTTTTTTGTAAAGGGCGTGCCGCTGTTCAGCCTCAGCCTGTAAGAATGTTTCAGCCTCGCAGATCTTTTTAGACGAAAATCTTGTGGATCCTGGAGTTTTGGGTACAGAGACATACTTACTCTATGAGGAGCGTTATATGAAACTTTGATCCGTAGGTAGTGGGGAGTTAGCTCCTCTGCGGAAACGCACCTCTAACCTACAGTCGTGGTGTACTGGCAAGACGGCGTTCATTTGAAAGAAAGCATCAATTTCCTTAACATCTTGAGTCTTCAACACGTCCGCCAACACGCTCACCTAGTGTAAAAAAACTATGCCCTCTATTCGCAGGTTTTGTGATTGCATGCTTTTCTGACCTGTAACTGTAATGCGGCAGAACATGTTTTTCTGCCGTTGAGACGTGTGATACAGGGCATTACATACCCCGAAGGAAAGGTTATCGCCATGGCCGTTTCGCTAAATACCATGTAGGTATTATAGTAGCAATCGCCCCCAAGAGTCCCTGAGGGTAATACTTTTGGATTTTGTATCGACTGCAAAAGCGCAATTACCTCTAGCTGACCACTGGTTGGCTTTATGTGCTCTGGGTAGTCACAGTGCTAACAATCTATTTGTTTTTCATCCTCGTTCCATCCCAATCTAAACCGGGTCGTGTCAATCCCAAACTGTCGCAGATATTTTTCCACCAATGTCAATGTCAACTTGTTTTGCGAACTGATCTAATGGACCGTCGCTGACCTCGGGATTGGAAGGCGGCACAAATAGTTCGTGTTCATTGTCTATGTCTGGTTGCTCCACCATGGTTTGCCAAGGCTATTGTTGATTTTAAGTAACCTAAGTGAGTTCTAATTGCTGCTTCTTTTGAGCAGCAAGATAAAGATGGTTAGCGTGCTTGAAAAGCCCGTCGGCTGTGCATTGAAGTTTAGGTATCGGGTCAACGAGAAGTGGCATCGGTGAGTTTGCACCACCTGTGATCGCGAGTATAATTATACTCACGATAAACCGAAGTGCCATGAGAATCGAGGCTACAGAGTCACCCTGTTCACGAAGGAGTGTTCGTAACCGCTTGGCGAGGATTGTTTCCAGTTGGATACTTTTGTTCATGGGCTCCAGAATAGCAGTAAATTCGTCGGGCTGATAGTCCCCACTAGTACCGAAATCTTGCATTTCAAGGTCAAAGCCGCTTTCAGCCATGTTGCAGGTGATGTAGATATTTACGCTTATTGAAGTGAAGACACGTGGAGTCCAATAGCACTGCAAGCATGTCTCAATACTGAAAACGAACTCGACCCATTCCGCTCCATCCGCCACGTGTTCGGTGTAAAGGTATAACCCAAGCACCATGGACCAGAACCAGTTGCTTATTGTCAGATTTCCATACATCAGTAGCAATGATGTCATTGTGTGTGGTACTGCCGGGTTGACATTTACAATTGCTTTTAGATGCGGTACAGCAGCGTTGGTTCACACCAACCGCACAATTGTAAAAAACCTATGCCGCGCCATTGTCAAGATAATGGAAAAAGAAAGGACTAACACAGTCTACCAGGACATCCAGGACGCAAACACGGCCGCTATACGTGTCAACGCTGGCAATGCCATTGCCACTACCCAGCCCAACGCTTCTATCGCGATGCGTTTTGGAACCGCTTCTTCTTTTGAACTACTAAATGACCACATGCCATGCTACCAGTCCAGCCTCTCAGATCGCCTGACATTTGAGTTGATGTTTAACGACTATGGCAGGGTGATCCAGAGTACTAACAAAGGGGCCAGCATCAGCATCGACATCGTGGCCCACACATATCTCGCACACAAGATCCGGCAGCAGTACATGGGGATAGTGGCAATCTTGTACACCAGAGTGCTGCACCATTGCAGGATAGTGGTGAACAAGAGCGACAGTACGTGGAACATCAATCTGAACATGCAACAAAAAGCAAGAAGGCGATAGTTATGCTCTTGGCAGATGTGGCACACACCATTGATTTTGCACGCAATACTAAGTATTTCTACAATCCCCTTATCGACAAGGTGTCGGTGATGGTTGAGGGTGTCTCAAAACATATCTATGCCCATGGGCAGGCGCGATACCAACAGTGGAAAGAGGCTCTAAAAATAATGGCGAGGAGTCAACCAAGGACGCGGAACTGCCGGACATCAATACTGACGCCTTCTACCGAAACTGGTTTGCCCTTGTCATCGATACCAGGTCAACGGAAGACCACACGCTCCACGGGTCAGGAAGGTGTGTTGAAAACGCGAGCAAAGGCATAACGCTGCAAATTGAATAAACGGCCTGGGCGGCAGGCATGTTATATATGTAGTTACACATCATCATGGACGCACAGCTCAACATACAAAATGGCCAGTTTTTGTCAGCCATCTACTAGCCTCAGGGCAAGCCCAACACCACACTGTATTGCACGCACGGGCAGCCTGCATGAATTATATTATAACTTAAATCACTTACATCATGGATAGCCCTCTTCTAATGACTCATTTAGGGATACACTGAGAGGTTACAATATCACTGAGGTATCGCGTTAGAGCAGAGGCTTGTATGTTTCTGAGAAAGTTTTGGTAAGCTCTTACTGCGCACAGACTCACCAGTGTCCTACCAGTTTGTTCTGACTATACTGGTGCGTGATTTGGTGGCTACATATTTTGTACGCCACCAGAAACACCATAACACTTGTGGCCTTAGGCTACGCGCAGAAAACAAAATAGAGCCACAAAATAACAAACGGATAGTGTGACAGCTGAACCGTCAGCGGTACCGAAGCCAGAAGCGTTAGCGGTACCATCTCAGGAAGTAATGCAGATCACTAAGGTTAAAAGCACCTGTAGAGTTGCTTCTGTTAAAAGACTTGCTGCTTTTATGAAACAACTCCCGGCTGAGAAAAATGCTGACACTCACACCGCTCCAGTACAGGCAAGCGTAACAAGAGTGCAAGATAGCGCGATGCCGTCTTATGTTTCCTGTCGTCGCAGAAGCCGCTCTAACATCTCACGTCAAAGCTTTTGGAAAAGGAGAAGGATCCTGCACTGCCATATTGAGATCAAATGGAACCTCTGACTCCTCGAGCTGGATGGCACCGAAGCGCCTGATTTCTTTATGTGGCATAATTGCTCCCTCAGTAGCCTATATTTGGGTCTGGCCTTTTTGTTCCTGCGCTGGAGCTTGGCCTGTATGTTATTGTTATCACATTTCCAACACAGCGATGCCTCTGTTGATGTTCCCTTTACACATAAACAACACGACACAGGTGGCCTGCTTCCCCTTCTTAGTTTCTGCCTGTGTATCTTCCAATATTATCCAGTACACAGCGCCCCACATATCTCAGTTTTTCTAGCAAGAACCACTCACACATTTTGTACATCGTGAAGGTATGTTCAATGCAATAGATTTCCCTTTAAATAAAATTATTCACTACACCTCTGCCAGTGGCACGCTTGCACATTTTTAAAAGTATCAAATGGGGCTTGGTGAAAGAAATTTCTGTGATGGCTTTAACAGCCGGGTTTGGCCGCCCTCATGGTGTACCGGGTTGCACGGCAACAGCGTTTTAACGGATGGAAACTAACTTTTCACCAAATGCTGAGAGGGCATAAACTTCCTGGGGCTAAAATGTTGTCGAAAACAAAGAACTGGGTCAGTGACGTCAATTGCACAAGTGAAGTTATTGCGGTAACAGCTAGTTTGGAAACTCCCCCCTAAACTGCATTGATTGGTTCATTGTTTCACATAGGCGCGGTGCATCATGCGACAAAGATACAGAGATTCTGTACTTTGACTAAAGATGTGGGATGATAGATAGCTGCGGTCGTGATACTGGAAATTCCCTCTAAATGCAGGAGGAGATGAGTGACAACGAAGCTGGATGAGGTGACTGGGAGGGCATACCGCACGGCCGGTCCTCTGACCAATGGATCCATGGGAAATCCATTGTTCCATGAGGTGAAAAGGAGACATTCCAAACTTACCTCCTGGTGGTAGTGTCCCCAAGCCCTGTAGGGATTGAACAGAAACATAAAACATAAAAGGGTGGGGGTGGATAGGTTGTTCTCTGATCCCAGTCTGGAAATTACGATGTCCGGTGACTGGTAAATTGAGTCAAGTGACCGGTGCTCAAATACCAATACTAGATGACCGTCAATCATAGCCTGCTCGAGTCAACCATGATCAGCATTTGTTGTTCTGCCCAGTGACCTGTGCCAGGTGAAAGATGCCCAGTGAGTGGCATCTATTGCCTTGTCCAGTGCTCGATGCCCGGTGACAACTGATTCTCGACTCCTTTGACAAATGAGTAGAAGACCACATTTTCCTTACGCCGGAAAGGCGGTACATGATCGTGTGTGCTGGCGACTTCCTTATGTCAAGAAGTGCCTTTGATCCCTCCAGGGATTGGCGTGCTTACGATTTCCTTGAACCGGAATGTGCTACTAATCCCTCCTGGAATTGCTGTTCTGGCCACTTCCTTTCACTGCGAAATGCCACTAATTCCTCCCAGGATCAGTATGCTGGCGACTTCCTTATTCTAGGAAAAACCAATGATCCCTCTATGTAATGAAGGTGGTCCATCAGAGAGGAAGAGGCAGGTCCCTTCTTCCAGCCTCTGCAGAAGCGGCGTCTATCTGCTAGATCCAACACCTCATCTGATGACAATACACTGAAAGGACATCCGTGCATGCGAGTACAGTTATTTCATGTCAAACAGGTGGGGTGGATATCAGGAACAAACTTGTAGGTGTAATATCTACCGTAACACGGGTACCAATGAGGGGATATAATGATGCCAACACTGCTTAACTAGCGTATGCTAAAAAGTCAGCAAAATGGACTGGGGTGAAAAGGTAAATTGCAACACAGAAATGGATATAACTGAATGAATTATGGCAAAAGGCACCCAATAGAGCGCCCACAGACAGGTCATACAGCATGAAGGAAATGGGAGATATTCCAAGTGAATAATACATCAGACTGGGACTATATGTATGTTCGTTCCAGGCCTCCAATTACTAATTGCTGGGAATTCATCTTGGACTGGGGATAAGCAGGAGGAAAAGTGAAAGGAAAATAATAATAACAGGTAAGGGAAGGACTGACCAATTAATTTTATGATGGGGAGCCTGGAATTTGTATTTAAAAAAATTTTGCCCCCCACCACCACCAGGGTAAATAAATTGTCTTGCTCCAATTTGTACAAAAAAAGCAAATAAAAAAAACTGACCTCCTCCTCCTCCCCCAGAAAATTAAGGGGTCAATACCTAATGTGTATTACTGCTATTAATATAAAATATTTCAATTTATTTAGTGTTACGACTCTATGGTCTAAGAAAAATGTAACAGAAAGAAAGTGAAACCAACAAATCAAGTAAAAAATCAACAAGCAATTTATTACTAGATAATTAAAATGAAAAATCAAAAAGTCACTTACAGTAATGTGTTTATGTATCCTAATAATCCAATAAGAATGATTGTTCTAATCACAAGTCCTAAATATAGAATGTGTCCTTGAATGTTATTATGTGCCAACGGTCTCCAAAGTCCTGATGTACTAGAAATCTTGATGTGCTGAAGTCAAAATGAAGTAATCCAAAATCTCTGAATAAGTTCACATAAATTCCAAAATTGTCAATCAAAATCCAAAAGTTTATGAGCACTGTTATAATCCAATGAATAATTAAAATAATTCCTCTCTTAGAATTTGGAATGAATTTTCACAACTGTAATAGCTCTTTACAAGACTGATGGTAATGTCGAACTGAACAAAATGTCTACCAAACATGGTATATATAAAGATTGGTCACATGACAGAATGTTCTAGAATATGAGTCACATGACAGAATGTTCTAGAATGTGTGTCATCTTAATGGAATTTTTACTTGTAAACAAAAATTCAACCTTGACCTTCAAATTGAGAAAACATATTGATCAAAACAACCTAATTAAAGGACACTAGTTATACATGTTTTTCCTAATAAACATAAAGATTTAAGCAAATATTAAAGTGAAGAAACATTTATAATTTCCTAAAATATTTATAATATTATATAAACATCATACATAACACCTCCCCTCATAAATAAAAAGAAAGATTTATATAATAAAGCTTTCTTTTGAATATACATCTAATACTACAATAACCAAAATTACATAAGAACATGTTTTACGATACTGGACTTAATTACATCAAGCAATATTACATTTCTAGGCACGTGAGAGTGCATCTGCAATCACATTGTCTTTTCCCCTAATGTGTTTAATGTCAATGTTATATTCTTGCAATATCAAACTCCATCTCAACAATCTCCGATTTTTATCTTTCATTTTGTTGATGAAAGTAAGGGGATTGTGATCACTGTACACAATAATTGGAGAAAGAGCTGAGGTAACATACACTTCAAAATGCTGTAAAGCCAATATCAAAGCCAAACATTCCTTCTCAATTGTGGAATAATTTTTCTGGTGCTTGTTTAGTTTTTTAGAAAAATAACACACAGGGTGATCCACACCACTTTTGTCTTCCTGAATCAATACTCCACCAACTCCTACATCACTTGCATCAACAGATAATTTAAATGATTGGCTAAAATTTGGTGCAGAAAGAACTGGTGCATTCTTAAGCATGGCCTTTAACTTGTCAAAAGATTCCTGACACTTGTCAGACCAATAAAATTTGGTTTTCTTACTCAATAAACTTGTCAAAGGTTCAGCAATTTTGGAAAAATTGGAACAAAATTTCCGATAATATCCAGCCATACCTAGAAATCGCATCAGTTGCTTTTTACAAATTGGAACCTGAAATTCAGAGATAGCTTTGACCTTAGCTTCTATAGGTTTAACTTGACCTTGTCCCTAAATATGTCCTAAAAATGTGACACAAGTATGGCAAAACTCACTTTTGCTCAAATTAATTGTCAGATTCGCATCACTGAGTCGATCGAAGAATTTTCGAATGGTTTCCAAATGATCTTCCCAGGTGTTGTTGTAGATAATGACGTCATCGATATAAGCGTCACAATTATCAAGACCAAATGTTATCATGTTCATCAGACGTTGAAACGTTGCAGGCGAATTTTTCATTCCAAACGGCATGACTTTATATTGATAAAGTCCATCTGGAGTTGCAAATGCTGAAATTTCTTTTGCCCTTTCCGTGAGTGGAATTTGCCAGAATCCTTTTAAAAGGTCAAACTTGGTGACAATTTCCGCATTTCCAATTTTATCAATGCAATCGTCCATTCTTGGGATTGGAAATGAATCCGTTTTGGTGACACTGTTGACTTTTCTATAGTCAGTACACATACGGAATGTATTATCTGGCTTGGGAACAAGAATACATGGTGAACTCCAGTTACTTTTACTTGGTTCTATGAAATCATTCTCCAGTAGATACTGAATTTCTTTCTTCAGATAGTTCTGTTTGAGAGGATTCATCCTATAAGGATGCTGTTTCACAGGAGCAGAATCTACAATGTCAACGTCATGATAAATTTTACTTGTTCGTGTTGGAACATCAGGAAACAAGTGCTCATAGTCATGTAATAGCTGTTTTAGTTCATTTCTTTCCTGTTGTTGTAGATGTGAAAGTTTCTGGTCTAGGTTGTTCAATATTTCTGAATTCCGAAGATTGGTTATACCAGAGTCACTATAGTCTGATCGTACTCCATCGTTGATATCTTCACTGTGTGGGACAGGTACAACTAAATTAACTGAATAATTAGCTGAGCTATCTCTGTCAAAATATTCCTTTAACATATTTATATGACAAAGTTGTTTCTGTTTCCGTCTCCCAGGAGTGTTAATGATATAATTTAAGTCATTTACTTTCTTTTCAACGGTATAAGGACCAAAAAATTTAGCCTGAAGAGGATTTTGAGGTATGGGAAAGAGAGCCAGAACTTTGTCACCAGGTTTAAAACTCCTTTCCTGTGAATTTCTGTCATACCTTAATTTCATTTTTGACTGGGTAGTGTGAAGATTAGTTATTGCTACTTCACAGGCCTTTAACAACTTGTATTTGAAATCAGAAACATAATCAAGAAGATTAATCTTTGAGTCTTCATTTGAAAGAAGTTTCTCTTTCAATAATTTCAGTGGTCCACGGACAGTATGACCAAAAACTAGTTCAAAGGGACTAAAACCCAACGACTCTTGAACTGATTCCCTAACAGCAAACAACAACAAATGAACACCCTCATCCCAATCCTTTTCTGTATCAAAGCAATATGATCGAATCATATTCTTCAAAGTTTGATGAAATCTTTCCAAAGCACCTTGACTTTCAGGGTGATAGGCAGAAGATTTAAACTGTTGGATGCCTAATTCATGCATAACTTGTTGGAAAATTCCAGACATAAAATTTGATCCTTGATCTGACTGGACAGATTTGGGAAGGCCAACAAGTGTAAAAAACTTCACCAAAGCTTTCACAATAGTTTTAGTTTTTATATTTCTCAGAGGAATTGCCTCTGGAAATCTTGTAGATGCACACATGATGGTCAAAAAGTATTGGTTGCCTGACTTGGTTTTAGGTAAAGGACCAACACAGTCTACTATTATTCTACTAAATGGTTCATCAAATGCAGGAATAGGTTGCAGATGAGCCTTAGGTATCTTCTGATTGGGTTTTCCTACCATTTGACAAGTGTGACAAGATCTGCAGTATTTAGAAACATCACTTTTGAGTTTCGGCCAATAAAAATGATTCAAGATCTTGTGATAAGTCTTACGGACTCCTAAATGACCAGCTAAAGGAGTTTCATGGGCTAAATTAAGAATTTCCTGTCTATATGACTTAGGAACAACAATTTGATAGCTCACTGACCACTCGTCACCAGCGGGTACATCAGGTGGTCTCCATTTCCTCATAAGGACCCCATTTTTCACAAAGTAACACACTGGAACTTGTGTGGCTTCAGTTTCACTAATAGCCCTCTGAAGCAAACAAGATATCTCGGGATCTTGCTCCTGTTCAACGACAAGAGATTGTCGTTTGTCACCCTGAGTGGAACAAAGAGAATGAGTTGCCAAAAGAGGATCACTGTGATCAATACCATTTGATTGATCAATACCTGAGGAAAAAGTGACCTCATCAAAAGACTGACCAATACATGTGTCAGCTAAAGGAATAATATCCTGATTAACATCACTCTCAAGAGCTCTTTTTTCCATAGCTCTAGTAACTGCACAAGCAGGGTACAAATCAGGGATTTCAGTTTCGACAGGATCAAATTTCTGATCCAAACAAGGCTTGTCAGTTACAAGTGGATTAACCACAACCTTATCTCCAGCTAGGTCATTGCCTAGTAATAAATGAACACCCTCTATGGGTAAAGAAGTCACTGCCCCAACAGTCACAGGTCCAGAAACTAAGTCTGATGCCAAATTTACACAATGGAGAGGAACATTTACAAAGCCGCACTCAACTCCCTGAACAAGAACACTTTCACTTGAAGAAGACTCCTCAGACAAAGGCAAAGTACCTGATAATAAAAGACTCTGAGAAGCTCCAGTGTCCCTTAATATTTTAATTGGGATAGGTTTGGCAGAATCACCAATAAGTGATATAGAACCTTCTGACATGAATGGTTCATAAGCCTCCAAAATAGAATCAGACTGGGGTTTGTTTGACCCAACAAATGTATTGCTTTCAATACAAGACCGTGACCTTGACCTCGTAGAAATAAGAGCATTTGGAAAAGGTCTGTCTTTTCTCTGTTGCTTATTTTTCAACTTGAAGCAATCAGAAATAACGTGCCCTTTCGTTTTACAATAAGTGCACGTAGGAAGAGATAAGGATTTCTGATCAGTCTTATCAGATGTTTGATTCCTAACAGTTGTGCTGTTGTGAAATTTGGAAGTACTCGAATGAGATTGAAATGGTTTTTTACCAGAAAACTGCTGAGAGGACGACTTATTGCCAAATGAAATTTTGTGAGTCAAGGAATAATCATCAGCCATACGAGCAGCATTTTCCAAAGTTTCCACATTCTGCTCGTCAAGATAGGTTTTAACATCACTATGGATGCGCCTCTTGAACTCTTCAATTGACTTTCTCATGCACTCTATCCCCTCCCGCAGAGGTTTTATGAAATTCTGAACATTAGATGCCATTGTAAATGCTTGTTGGTTTCACACAAAACAAATTTCTTTATTAAAAATCTTTGCCAAAGACAAAAAAAAAATTCCAAAACAAAATCAATATGAATTTCAAAGATAAATTTAATATCTCTAATATGCTTTAAAGAAATTCAATCCCAGAAGACGAGCCCCCAATTTCTGTTACGACTCTATGGTCTAAGAAAAATGTAACAGAAAGAAAGTGAAACCAACAAATCAAGTAAAAAATCAACAAGCAATTTATTACTAGATAATTAAAATGAAAAATCAAAAAGTCACTTACAGTAATGTGTTTATGTATCCTAATAATCCAATAAGAATGATTGTTCTAATCACAAGTCCTAAATATAGAATGTGTCCTTGAATGTTATTATGTGCCAACGGTCTCCAAAGTCCTGATGTACTAGAAATCTTGATGTGCTGAAGTCAAAATGAAGTAATCCAAAATCTCTGAATAAGTTCACATAAATTCCAAAATCGTCAATCAAAATCCAAAAGTTTATGAGCACTGTTATAATCCAATGAATAATTAAAATAATTCCTCTCTTAGAATTTGGAATGAATTTTCACAACTGTAATAGCTCTTTACAAGACTGATGGTAATGTCGAACTGAACAAAATGTCTACCAAACATGGTATATATAAAGATTGGTCACATGACAGAATGTTCTAGAATATGAGTCACATGACAGAATGTTCTAGAATGTGTGTCATCTTAATGGAATTTTTACTTGTAAACAAAAATTCAACCTTGACCTTCAAATTGAGAAAACATATTGATCAAAACAACCTAATTCAAGGACACTAGTTATACATGTTTTTCCTAATAAACATAAAGATTTAAGCAAATATTAAAGTGAAGAAACATTTAAAATTTCCTAAAATATTTATAATATTATATAAACATCATACATAACATTAGATCTTACAAAATCTGCTAAATTCAGTGCTTTATTGGTGCATATTAGATGAGCGTAAACTTATTTCTCATCAGAACAGTTTACTAGTATAGAGGTAGATATGGCAGATTATGAAAGAATGGTCATTATTTGCTATGCACAGAATGACTGATCAAATGTCACCTCTAAATAAACATGCTTCTTTGTTTGAAAGGTCAGTTGGTGCAGTTATTGATGGAAGTTGGTCTGAGTGTGTATTTCAGTGTTGTGAGATCACTTAGAATGTTTTAATCATTTATAAATGTAATTTCAATAATTACTTGTGACTGCACTTGCACTTGCACTACCATCTCTTATGTACATTACAAATATGTTTACATTTATTGTTTATACATCAATATTGCTAACAGACTTTACACTAATTGATGTTGTAGTCGAGGATGCTAAAAATAAGACTGCTGTTCATGTGAAAGGTTGGACATTTTGACAGATTTAATATACCTGGGCAGAACAAACCCAATCTGCTGATCATGCACCTACTAGCTTTGCCAGATGGGGATGTTTTGCACAGGAATGGTAACCCCTTGAAGTTACTGACCCTGAAGTTGGGTTTAAATTTTTGTGAAGTCTCAATGTTACATCTTACAAAAAAATGTTAGCATGGCCCAGAATTTATTTCATAAAGTTAGTATAACCAGAGTATAATCAACAATTACATAGCTCGCCTCTACTTTCACTAGTCTCCAGTACACATTGTAATTATTATCATGCAGAAGATAAATTCGGACTAAAGTCACCATGGCCTCTTTTCTAACTAAATATTCTTTTCGCAATCATTTATCTTTATATTTGAACTTTTAATCAATTTAAAATTTGAAATTTAAACTCCAACCCACCTACTGTGACAGAGCATAAAAGAATAACAAAGAACATTCTTTTCTATCATATCAAAGTAGAGGTAATCAGTTAATAAAAAAAAGATAAGTGTTGCTTTTGTGTTGTAATTTCTTTAAATCATTCTTCTTACAATATCCTTGAAAAAACTGTTATCATTGTCCACCACTAGAAGCCAGATTTTACTGGGTGAAAGTCACAGGCTTCGAGTAACCTTGGAGTAACAGCCAGCAGTACTTAGTTCGTGCATCAATAATTACCTTGATTTACCACTACAGGCAATCCCTCATATGAAAAGCATGCAGCATGCAGTCCATGAACCTAATTACTATACTCATTCACATGTACAATACACAGCTAACCTGGTGAGGGCAATATATCACAGTACACAATGTATAGTCCTAAAAATGGAAAGTTCACCACTGAATAAACATATTTAGTCCTACTTCCAAATGCATTGGTCAGAAAGGGTCTTCTGAGTAGGCTAGGATGTATGTAGGTCTAGCTTAGATAAATCAATGTAAAATGTAGGTCACGGTGACCATCTTTGGTTTTAAGGATGTAATAGTAACAGAGATGCATCCAATTATCAAGTTTCACGATTGGAACATAAATACCACCCAAGAAATGATGAAATGATTATTAACACAACATTTGAAGAAAGTCACTGAGCATTAAATATAGATCACTGAGACCTCTTTTGGCAAAAAGGGTGTAAAACTTGTAAAGATGCATCCAATCACCAAGTTTCATGATTCTAAGGACAACAGAATGCTTATAACATGCCAAAAACTTGTGAGGTCATTAGCTAAAGGTAAAAAGTTACACAAAGTCAGTCAAGGATGTAATATAAGTCATGATGAACTTACTTCTTTTGTTGTAAAAGTGTAGTACTAACAGAGATGTTTATCATCAACAATTTTATGATTCTAGTATGAACAGTGCTTGAGAAAAGAACTTCAAACTCAAAATTTAATTCAAATCAGTGAAGTGTAAAATATGGTCAATATTGACCTACTACTGAAATGAGGGAGTAGTGTTCATAAAGATGAATACCCAAGTTTCATGATTCTATATTAGTATGCACAGAGTGTGTGAAAAACATACGTGGTTATGAGCTAAATGCCAAATACTTAACCTAAGCCAGTAAAATGTGAAATATAGGTCACAGTGACCTTTTTGGGTATGGGTGTGGTACTAAGAGAGATTTATACAATCACCTAGTTTAATGGTTTACAGCATGAACTGTAAAAACATCAAACTGAACCAAAGTTGGTGAAATGTGAAATATGCATCACAGTGACTGACTTTTAAGCAGTGGGTGTAGTACTCTTCAAGATGCATCGTCAGGTCATGTTTCATGATTCCAGTTAAAGCAGTATTCTACAGTAGATAAAACACAAATGTGGTCATGGGCTACATGCAAAAAACTTAACATAAGCCAGTAATATGTTAAATGTAGGTCACAATGAACTTCTTTTGTTGTAAGGGTGTAGTACTAATAGGGATGCATACCATCACCTTGTTTGATGATTCTGGCATAAACAGTGATTGAGACTGAAACCAAGTCAATGAAGTATGAAATATAAGTCACAGTGACCTAGATTCATGATGAGGGTGTAATACTTGTCAGGATACATCCTCTCACAAAGTTTCATGATTCCAGGTATAACAGTATTTACACAGTGTGCACAAAAAATGAGCTAAATGCAAAAACTTGACCAAGAATGTACAACCCAAGTACATGTAGGCAGAAATGTAGCCCCCTCCCCTGGGGATAGGTACTATGAAACCTACCCCAAACTATTGCCTGGAATCTAGGAAGAAAGAATGGTTGATATTTTATGATGTTGTACATATGTATATGCTTTGACCTGTGCAGATGCTGGCACCCATGCAGACACTGTGGGTAGTAAAATAGCTTATCTTCACTTTGTAGAGGTCAGCTAAAAATTACATGTACACTATAAGTGTACTTAGTTTTGCAAGTATCTATTTTCATACTTTATGCACTGGCTTTTGGTGCATGTCAGGTCTGTTGCAAAACTTGAACTTAATTACAGGTGTACACTTAACAAAGTGCCAAAAATGTACGATTGTATGCCATTGTTAAAGACATGCTTGCATGAAAATAGGATTGCTAAAACTTGTACTTCTGTATACTTACAATACCTAACAATGGGGAAACTCGTAATATTACCACAAAAGAGATTATTATTTTAGTTATTATGTTAAATAACATTAAACCTCACGATTGTATTATTTTATTGATCCTACTGATTAATAAACATCTGGGGGTTTTCTTTTTCTTTTACCTTAGAAGAACATATAAAATATACATCTCGCTTATGCAACCATTTTTATTAAAACTTTCAAAAAATTCAATATAATATATGAAATTTAATGAAGCTACAATTTTCAGCATTCTTGTTTATGGTACTGGCTTGTATATAATGCCCAGCCCATTGTGGACAGTGTAGACATGGTCTTGATGTTGCGTAACATTCCATTGGCAATTTCAAGCAAACATTATAGATCCTGATCAGCCAGTATGTTACACAACAGCAGATCTGGGTTTAAACTGCTCACATTTGGGTGCCAGTTATGCATTGCTAAATACAACAACAACAATAATAATAATAATAACAACTTGTATGCAATTGTTGATGCATGGACTTGTTGAAGTTACTAAACCAGTATCATTGTGACAGTTATAAACTGTAAAAGTCTACTATTCAGGACTACTGATGCCAGTATGTAGTTTTTAATATTCCTGTTGCCACCAAATTTTGTTGCAAACTTGGCTGACTTGTCAACCAGGATAGTAAAACTTGCAAACATTCAAACATTTAAAATAAGTATTTTTTTCATTGTTCAAGTTTTTAGAAATTGCTCGTTTAAAATCATTTATGTGTTTTAACTTTTCTAATTGTCAGAGACCACCACACTGTGATCACCAAAATCTTTGAAAATCCAAGTCCAGAAAAATGAGATTTATGCTTTGGTATCCCTCTGCTAATAAATATAAAAATAGTTCCTAAAAGCATGAGTAATGAGTTACTTACAGTGATAATTTGTGTTCTTCATTCATCCATCAGCTTACTGTTCAGTTTCATGTTAACAACCATACCTTCTTTCAATAATTGTAACATAACTCAAGCAAAGAATTATTCCAGCTTTATTTGAAAGATAATTCAGATCCTTTGTTTTCATTAAACTTAAGTATAAAGTATGTGATTAACATCGCTCAAGAATGTTTACTTTCGGTATACAAAGCACTTTGACAAGTGCATTTATGTGCCATGTTTTCCAGTCAGATTAAATACATTATCCAATTGTTAGAAAGGAATAATAATATGATGAGATACACACAATTAAAATTCAGGTTACAACCACTGCTAGAATAATGAAAGCACTCAGAATGGTACACTGTTCAACTGAAATTCAAACCATGTAATTCATCCCCATACAGCAGTGGCATAATGTCAACAATAGCACATGTATAATACACTCGTAACACAAGTTAAAGCCAGTTTTGATTCTGTTGCAAATAGAGCCTACTGTGTATGTACTGTACTGTAACTTGTAAAGAAACTGTCAACATATTTTTGATGTATCAACACAAACAGCATCAAAAGGTGATGTCAATTTAAGATCCCTGCCTGGGAAAGGTGTAATGCATATTACATAAAGTCATCTGGCTATTCAACAGCCCCAAGCTTAGCCCTGTAATTAACAGTGGACATTTGATAATTGTCTGTCAAGCTTAAATAAACCTGTTGTTAAAATGAATCTTAAAGTGGGAAATTGTTGTGATTTGAATACTAATTCATATAACTAATATGACATACCCACCCCCACCCCCCAAGTCTATCTAGGATGATTATGTTGCAATCTCAGATGCTGGTTAATTTTGTTCATTGTTTTTCAAAAAAGAACAATTTGAAACATCTTTCGTGTCTAGATTTAAAATTATATGATTGTCTGGACTGCATGATTACAAACTTATTATCCACAAAACTAACCACCCTGTACCTCCGTAAGTGTAAACTAAATCTTAAGTTTATAGTAATTTTCTAAGCTACTGTACTGCAAATCATAGGCAACATTATTAAAATGTTAATTTTGTTAATGTTTCGGCTTAAAACGTTTCTTCTGCAAAGAAATACAATGATCATATCATGTATTTTTTTACTCAACAATACCTTCATCAGATATCTGGGATTTTAAAATGTAGTTATTCCAAAAAAATTGCCACTCTCTATGTTTTTGTTGTTTACCGATTGTGCCTATTTATGCCCTTATTTTTGTTTTGTATGCCTTTCAGAGGCTGAATAGATTTACTTCACTCTATCCAGCCAGAATTGTGATAATATGCCATTAAACCCTATAGATATATACCTATCTCTTTTTCTCATACTTGCTTGCTCTTTATGTTGTGAATGTAACCTACATTTTAATTAAGAAAATACCAGTGCAAATATATTGCCATAGCTAAAAATATTAACTTTAACATTGGGACTTTAATTTGAAAATGTTTCTACTTCAGACATGCCTATGAAGAGATCTGTTTTACTATTTTTTTAATAAAGTGGTAAATAGTAAGTCTGCTATTAAAATTTTTTTCATAATATTGAGACTCTACGAAAATATTCCTTTAACCTCAATTTTTTTTTACTTATCTTCCTCTATTCCTTCTTTATTTTTGTTATTATCTTGATTTAAGTTTACATTTTTTAAAATTATTGTAGTTAATTTAAAATAGTGAACATTATGTTTTAGTTGTCTCTCAGTGTCTTGCAGCACAGTTATCAATGACAGCTCACAACCCTCTCTCTCTCTCTCTCTCTCTCTCTCTCTCTCTTTGGCATGCAAATAACACATTTATTACCAAATATACTTATGAGATAGCAAATTATACTTTCATCCAACTTCTTTCCAGCACAGTCACATTCAATATATGACAACTAGTGTATATAATTTACATTTACAAATAACAATTCACTTGCTTTAACCAGACAAAAGTAACAAGTACTGAAACAAATATTTGAAAATTTTAAAAATTCCAGTTTTAAAAATTAGCAGAAGTATAAAATTATTTGAATTTGAATTTTTAAAGGATTCAAATTTTTACTGTGTTACCTATTCTTGTCAAAACCAATAATTAAAGTAAGGTAATGGCTTATTATCACAAATCCCCACACTTTCAACTGTACATTCAAACCCTGGTTTCCCCACCCCCTATTCCACTCGAAGACATTGACCGAGGTGGCATAATGCAAAATCTATCACAAATATAAGATGTCTTCCTGTTATTACTGCATAGATAAAATTTGGTCAGAATATTTGAAAATGTCATTATAATTGGAATTTTTGTACATCTGACCTTTGGCATCCTCTCAGAGACCACAGGAGCAGAACGATGGATCACACCCCTCTAACAAATGGTTACTACATGGCAACATAAACTGTCCATTTGCTTGAAAGCCTTTATGGACATCCCAAAAAAAGTTAACCCAAATCATTACCCCCCACCCCACCCCACCCCACCCCATACACACACCTACACCATGCTGTCAAGTCTATATGTTATGAAAATAAACGTTTCAACGTTTCTCAAGTTTTTGCATCTTCATCTATATTTGATTGCACATCAGCATCATTTGTCCAATATATTGAAAGGCCCCTATACCAGGATGCATTGTGTCAAAGTTGCTAAAATTCTGTTCAGTATTTTTAAAAATCAATAAAGTTGAGTAATGCTTTCCTAGTTTTAATAATGACAGCAATATTTGATGGCGGAACAGCATCAATCGTTTAGTATGGCATTCTAGCTAGGACACTATCAAACGTAGTCAAATTCTGCCAAGTGGTTATTTAGACAAAAGTTACTGAAGGTTTTTCTATTTTGAGTAACAGAAACCATATCTGATGGTGGATCAGATTCATTTGTACAAATCTGAACAGGATTCATACCAGCAGTTTTCAGTAAAGTTTGGCCAAATTCTATATAGTGGTTTCACAAAAGTCATTTAAAGTTTTTTCTATTTTATGTAACAGTGGCCATATTTGATGGCCGATCAGCAATATTTGTATAAAACTGAAAAGCCTCTATGCCAGGATACTTATGCTAAGTTTGGCTGAAACTGGTCTGGTGGTTTTTGTAAAGAAGTTGAGTCATACCATAAGCTCCCATGGCTTAGCCAGGTGAGCTAATAACCTAATAACAAGACTAAACCCATAAAAGGCATATCTAGGTCTATAAAACAATATTCATACCAAACTGCATCAGAATATACTGAATGGTTCTTGAACTATGCAAGTTACAAATTACATCACATGTGAAGATATTAAGTTAAATGTCATGGTTTACAACTCTATCCAAAAATGGAGTTGATAAAACCCATTAAAAGCACATATAGGTCTTTAAGATAATGTTTATACCAAACTGTATCAAAATAAATGGTATAGTTCTTGAGATAATGCTGGTTACAATCAGCATACTATGTGAAGATATGAAGTTAACTGTCAAGGGCTATAACTCAAACCGAAATGGAGTTAACGAGACAAAATCCATTATAGGCACAATTAGGTATATATGACAATGTCCATAATAAACTGTATCATAGTATGATGAATTGTTCTTGAAATATGCCAGTTACAAGCAACATCTCATGTGCAGATGTCAAGTTCATTGTCAAGGGCCATAACTCAAGTCCAAAATGGAGTTGACAATACTCATCCCATAAAAGGTAGCTCTAAGTCTCTGTGAGACAATGTTTTTAGCAAACTGCATCTGAACATGTTCAGTGGTTATGCCAGTTATGAGCAGCATCCCATGTGAAGATACTGAGTTAATTGTCAAGGGCCATAACTCTATCCAAAATGGAGCCAACATAACAAAACACATAAACAATGCATCTAGGTCTATGAGGCAATGTACACACTACGCTGCATCAGAATATGCTCAATGGTTCTTGAGCAATGTTGGTGACAAGGATTTATAGTGGAGATCTAAAATTGATGGAAAAAAGGTAATAGCTCCTGCCACAAATGGACCTAAAAAGTTGAAACTTTTAAAAGGCACATCATTATGTAACAGGCAATTCTCCTACCAAATGTCATCCAAATATGTGTAAGGGTTACAGAGCTCTGGTGGATACAATAAGTGTGAATGGACAGACCGACAGACAGAATAGGTGACTATAGGGTTATGGGCATCTTGATCCAGGGCGCTAATTAATAAACAGTATGAAGGGAGGTTAAGAGTGCTTTCATCATGAAAACCTGCATGAAGATGAAATAAATATTAATGGTTAAAAATATTTCACATATTATGAATCACTTTTGGAAAGAAAATTGATAATTCTGTTCTATTTAAATGTACATAGTACCCAGGGAAGGCAGTTTTTTAAAAATATGACAGGGTACTCTGATTACTGAATGAGTTCATATGGAAATATTATAAAATTCTCGATTTCATCTATGGGTGACTACACACTGAAAGTACATTCCCTGGGTCCCATGTATGTTTTACTGGAACAGCCCTAGCCAGTTCATATAGAACTTTCAGTAGGAAAGATATTTACCTCTAATGTGTATGACTATCCATTATCCATATATATATATATATATATATATATATATATATATATATATATATATATATATATATATATATATATATATATATATATATATATATATATATATATATATATACATATCCCAAAACAAAAATTCTGTACACCTAAGAACTGTAGACCTGTAGACTAATGGTGAAATATAGTATTACAATGTGGATCATAAGCTATCCTTGATTTTGTGCTGTAAGTAATAAACGAAAATAAATTGTTGCTACTCAAATGCAAAGTGTGGCATACAAGTCACACAAACAAGCAAAAATATCTTTCATACAAAAAGCATTGCTCGGAACAGAAAAATAAGCCAAACAAGCAGTTTTAAGAATCTTATTCCTAAAAAAGAGGTTCTGGGGTCTCAAAGATTCATTGGGATGGAAAATAACAAATCAGAATGATCTCTGCATTCATATCCTTTACACCAGGCACTTTTTGAAAAGTGGGATGTGCTTTGCAGATTTTCACACATTTTTGATAGCAAGAGAAATCCCCAGCATTAATGATATTCCAAGTAACCTAAAGGTAGTTTGTACCTTACTTTCCAGCTATTTACATTCAGATGTATTGAAATCAACGGTATGAAAGAGTATCAAGCATAAGAGTTCATTTCAGTGAATCTCGAGGCAATGATTTATCATCAAAAGTAACGATCTCCATAACCAAACACTTGTTTTATCCTTCCCCAGTAATTCATTTGCCATCCTTCCTTTGTTTTCTCATATTCAGATTCTGGAACACCTATCTGAGTAAGTTTTAACACAGTCCTATCATCTTTTTGCTCAAATTCAAATGTTGCTTCAGAATAATGGGCATCTGGCCAAGTTTTAATCCTCCATCTCTGTACAATCTTTTTTTCTGGTACCTGAAACAAATAACACAGAAAATTTAATCAGTGATAAAAAATGTACTGTACAACTTTTAGTCTAGAAAGGCAGTCTATGTTTCTAGTTCTTTTGACAGCTTCTACACAAAAGTATAAATCTCTCAGTTCACTTGCAATTAGCCCCATCCCATTTTTCTCATTTCTATGAACAGCAAGAGTACCATAAACAGTACATTACACAATCATCATGTCAAGATGTTTTAAAGAAACCATTTTTCTTCTTTCAGTCTCAGTGACCTTGATCTTTGACCTATTGGCCCCAAAACTGACTGGTGCCTTTCTTGTCTCAAATGCAAGCCATTACCAAACTGCTTATGGTTTGTGACAAAGGACTCGAATCATTCTGTGGAAACCATTTTCCTTCTGGGAGTATCTCTGACTTTGACCTTTTAGCCCCAAAACCAATAGGCATCTTACTTGTCTCAAATGCAAGGCATCTACAAGTTTTAGTCAAGGTATGTGGTACAGAACTTAAGTAGTTCTGTGCAAATCATTTGTCCTTTTTTCAGTTCCTGTGATCTTGACCTTTGATCCCAAAATGAATAGGTGTCTTCCTTGTATCAAATGCAAGTGATCCACAAAGTCTGGTCAAAGAAAGTGATCATTAACTCCAGATAGCATGCAGAAACCATTTTCCTTCTCAGTTACTATGACCATGACCTTTGGTCTTTTTTATTACCCCAAAATCAATTGGTGTCTTGATCTCAAATGCATGCCATTCACAAAGTTTACTCATAGTATCTGGTATACAAGGCAAGGTATTGTGTGGAAACAGTTTTTCTTCTTTCAGTCCCTGTGACCTCGGCTGTTTGAGTCTGAAACTGATGGGTTTGTTCCTTGCTCCAAGTGCTAAATGTGAGCTAGTTATTAAAGTTTGGTAATGGTAAATTGTGGAGAACTTTAATTATTGCATGAAAATGAAATAGGGAACAGACAGACAAGTGGACAGACAACATAACTTAATACACTTTGCCTTAGGACATATGTATAATACAACTGACATGTAAACCAAGGGTTTAACATGATATAGGATTTACCCCTCAAGATATTCAAGATGATCCCTACCTTTCCCAATGATATCCAAATGCAGTAGCAAAGTTGGTCTCATCTTTTATATATATGTACAAATACATTTGATAAGTTACTATTTTTGAAGAAGCCCTCTCTGTGCAGTTATTCTACCTAATCGTACATACACTACTAGTAAGGATACAAACTCACAAACATAATGTGATCCATAACTAGCTTTGTTTTCTCTTGACACACTGCCACATAGTGTGCTCGTCATCTGTACATGTATATGACAATGACTTTTATCGATAAACGTGAAATAATTTTCACTAATTAGCCAACCATATTGGAAAAAGCTGGAAATGATAAAACTACTTCAAAGCTGTGGGTATGTTATATTTATCTCTAAAACTGGGGGTATATTATATTTATATCTAAAACTATTACAAGTCAGGGAATTGCCATTTGAATCAAAGAAATTTTAAATAAATTTCACTCCCTTTAGATACCAATATTCATGAAATACAGGTTATTTTGCCTGTATTTATTTTATTATGACTGAGCACAATTTCTTCTACTGCAGTTGTATATGAGTGCTGAACTTATCAAGATAGCTGTAGCATAAAATCAATACATCTTTGAAATTCCCAAACTGGTTGGTAGAGAATTCACTATATGTTTGATTTTTGAAGAACCCATTTCTAAAATATCAATATCTGTCTTTCCTTGAATCTTGATAAAAGATTTCCAACTGACATCTCTCAGATATGCTATATCCAACATTGTTATTTTCAAAGCATGCATAAAATCCACAATACTGGCCATCTTTAGACACACACACATCCTTTCATAATTTTTTATAGCTTGTGTTTGTTCAACTCTATCTTTGAACTGTATATAAATTTAAACAAGAGGCCCAAGTGGAACTGATATCACTCACGTGACTTGCATAACTTAACAATGGACTATTTCACTAAGTAGCTTAAGAAGTAGTGTAAAAACGAACCCCTATGTAATCCATCTCTCAACCTTTATATCATTTCATTTTATCTATTTTACTTCAGTCTGATGAATATTATTTCCAAAGAGTAAGCATAATTTATACACAAAGATCTTGCTCATAACTGACTTTCCAAAAGATCCTGATAATATAAACCTATTTATCTAGTTTTATTGAAATTGGATGAGATACACAGTCTCTAGAGAGGTAACAAGTTCATCTCATTATTAAGTGCAATCTTACTTATTACAGAACCTAAGCCCATAATAATATATGCTTACTTGCCAAGTTGGAACATAATAATATATGCTTACTTGCCAAGTTGGAACATAATAATATATGCTTACTTGCCAAGTTGGAACATAATAATATATGCTTACTTGCCAAGTTGGAACATAATAATATATGCTTACTTTCCAAGTTGGAGCATAATAATATATGCTTACTTGCCAAGTTGGAACATAATAATATATGCTTACTTGCCAAGTTGGAGCATAATAATATATGCTTACTTGCCAAGTTGGAACATAATAATATATGCTTACTTGCCAAGTTGGAGCAAAATCTAATCAAAATTCAGCCTCCTGAGTGGTAACTCATTCAGCCAGTAAGACACAAGTTTACCTCATAAATATGCAAAGATCTTGCTCATAATCAAACTCATTCAACATCTTAATGATACAAGACTACTTAACAAGTCTGATCAAACTCTGCTCAGATACAGAGTTGCTAGTGTTGACAAGTTATGCAAATCAAATGTAAGATATTAATATATGTGGATCTCGCTTAATGAAATCATACTCATCCAAGTTCTTGACAATAAAAACCTATTTAACAAGTCGGATGAAAATCCTACTGAAAATACAGTCTATTAAGTGGAAAAAAACTAAATCAGATACCTATAATATCTTATTAATACTTACTGATATCACTCATAAAAAAACTCCTGTAACATCTTGATAATCATATTAGCATATTTACCAAGTTTAATCAAAATCTGATCAGAAATGGTGTTGCTAAAGAATTGGCAAGCTCAGCCATTCAGATGCAGGATCAGTGGATCTTGCTCATGACTGTAATCATCCAAGATCTTGATGATTTAAACCTATTTATCAAGTGTGATCAAAGTCAGATCAGAAAATCTGTTTCCAGAGTGGAAACAAGCTCAGTCTCTCTGATGCAAGATCACCTCATTAATATGCATGAATCTTGCTTATTATCAAGCTCTTGCAAGACCTTGATCTTATAAGCTTATTTACTGAGTTTGATCAAAGAGTGATTGGAAATATGGCCTCCAGAGTGGTAAAATGCACGGTCAATCTGATGCAAGCTCTCCTCAATATATATGCATCTCACTCATCACTGAACTTGTCCAAAATCTTGATGCAATAAGCCCATATTCTAAGCCTGATACAAATCTTATCAGAAATATGACCGCCAGAGTGATAAGAAGCACAGACAATCAGATGTAAGATCATCCCATTTAATATGCATGGTTCTCTCTCTCATTATCAAACTCATCTGAGATCTTGATGATCTCAGAATAAAGATATATTCTAAATTTGATCAAAATCGGATCAGATATAGCCTCCAGAGCGGTAACAAACTCAGCCAATGAGATGCAAGATCACCTCATTAACTTGCACAAGTATCATTTATTATCGATCTCAACCAAAACCTGGATGATATAAGCCCATATTTCAAGTCTGATAAAATCTCTATCAGAAATATGGACCCCAGAGTGGCAACAAGCAAATGTTGACAGACAGATGGATGGGCAATGGATGCAGGGCCATACCATAAGTTCATATGGCCTTAAGGGCAGGCAAGCTAAAAATAAGATCTGCAAATATGACAAGTACTTTTGTGTAGGATTTGGTATGGTAAAAAGTAAATGATTTAGTTTTGGAATCAATAATGTTTTGATATCTTATTTTACTTAATTCACAGATTTTCCTTTTGACCATTGTCCAAGCATTTATTATTTCACTCAGTTATGGTTATAATTCAAAGACACCATTGTTTCTAAATTATTGGAGAACATGATTCCCGGTTATACAAATGACAAGTTCTATCCAACATAATCTTGCATATTTACATAACCTTTCCTGATAAAGCTATTTTAAACCCATCCAAATCACTTTATATTTAGCCCAGATATCCTACTACAATATTAAGCACTTTTATTCTTTCATTAAAGGAATTTTCTATGTAATATAACTGCAGCTTTGTCTGCATATTGAGATAGAAGATACTTATCAGCATTTACAGATTCCCTATCCATGTTTTAATACACAAATGTCAGAATTTCTGCACAAAGTATAAAGAGGTATGGAGACAAAGTGACACCTTCTCTATAACCTCAATGGATTTCAAAGAATTTAGAAAGAAAGCCACTTTGTGATACTATCAATTGAATATCGAAATAGAATCATATCAATTCACCAAAATGTAAGCATTTCAAAACTTTAAACATAAGGTACCACAAAACACTATCAAAGCCTTCTCAAAATCTATTACAAAAAAAGACATCCTGAAATTTCATTGTTCTGTATACTGCATAATATTGTATGTAAGTCTAATATTTCCCCCAATGTAACTCCCCTGGATGAAACCTTATTGTAGTCAGAACTTAATGACTTAAGAACTTTTTTTATTCTAGATTCAATATGCAGGAAACATCTAAGAGTTATATAGGTCTCCAATTCTTCAAACATTAACTTAGTTTCTCACCTTTTATCAAGAATGTAATTATTCCCTAACATTGGGTAATCAACATTTTACCCTTTAAATATCCCTCATTTAATGATCTTATTAAAAAGGCATCCCCTATCTCTCCAGAAAAATATATACAATTCTACAGTGAAACTGTCCAAACCTGCACTTTCACCATCTTCTATATTTCTCAAAACTTTTGAAACTTCTTCTAGTGTCAATGCTCCTTCTAGAGAATATGAAATTTCATCAGATATTTCTGAATGATGACCAAGGAAAATAATTTAAGTCAATATTAAATTTTTACCAGTTTCTTGGAATATATATTACTGTAGTATAATTAAACTTCCTTTAAAACTTCTTTTTGATTTGTTATTTCTGTTTGATCATCCTTTATTATTTTTGTAAAAATTTTGTTCAATACAAAAAATAAATTCCAGTGCACAGAAATACTGAGAGTTTCTTTTTTGCCATATTCTGCCCATCTTACCTCTGCTTCTATTATTGCATCAGTCAGGCATCTGCTTCTCAAATTTAAAAAATTCTTTTTGTTACTTTACAAATTTTCGAGAATATGAGTGTTGCTAGCTGAAGTATGTTCTTTCAAGATTGAAATGATATGAATCAAATCTTTTTCCTGCTTTGGACCATCTTGTTTCTGAATAGTTTAATAGCTTCCTCCTAATTTCAAACATAAAAGTCTCAAAAAAACAACCATTGTCTACAGAAATTTGTAAATCTTTGTATATTTAAGGGGTGTATTCTCATGAATAATGCAACAAATATTGACTGATGGTCTCTCTGATGTGTCTTTTTATTATTTCAATGTATGATGTCTCAATTAAAATCTGATAATATAAAATCAGAACTTAAAACTGAATGATCTGACTAATAAGTGGTTCTGTTTGAACTGTATTGACAATGGCAATGAGACTGATTGTTTGGAATCTTTGCAGTCTGAAGTGGATAACACGTTCGTTAAAAGTTACAAACTTCTATACAATTACATTGTACCTTCATATGAACCTCTACGTACCTTATACAGTTGGTAACAATTAAGGTCCAGTGAGAATAGATGCTGTATCCATTACTCCAATTCCAAAACCTTAAATTTCTTAAACAACATTTTCGGCTAAAACAATGATCCAAATCATTAATTTTCCTCACAAATGATCGGCATCATTTCTCTTAAACTCTGCTGCCATTTTGCACCTATTAACAGCCTAATCAACTCTTTTCTTGTTATGTACATTCAACTCTTTATGTAAATTCCATCTATTAACATTCTAATCAACTCATTTCTTCTTAAGTACATTCCACTCTTCACACTGAGAAACTGCTTCATATGTACCATCATATTGGTGCTGACATATTTACATCCCTACCGGTGTCCTGTTTAAAATCGTATCCCTAAAAAATAAGATTTTTCTAGAATGTCATCAATATTATTCAGTGCAGAATTTTCACTAAAAATTAGTAGCAATTCAACAAAGTCCAGAATGATTTGCATCTCTACAAAGATCAGGATTCCCACACTTTTTGAAACAAAAATTTCCAGATCTTTTCCAGGTTTTTTTTCTGGATGAAATTGATTTTTTCAAGGTTCATTTACGACCCTTACTGAATTTAATCAAAATCATTTTGGCTTAAGAAATGTGCATTTTTAAAATCAAAAGCTGTTTCTATTTTGAGATTCTCCCATAACATCTGAATCAGACACATGACCATGTACTAAACCATGGTTGTATCACTAAGATAAGTATAAAAATTTAAATTCATATAAATCTATAAGTAACTCATTTAAATTTACAGAATAAAAATGTTAACATTACTCTGCCTAACTGCATATGTTGGTACGAAGAAAGCTTTTTTGGAAAAGGGTTGTTTTACATTGACAAAAAGCCCTTAAAAATTATATACCTTGGTATAAAAATAATGAATGATTTTTTTTTTTTAAAATATACTAATGTCTGTTGGTGCTCTAGCAGCGACTTTTAATATAATCTGACTATGGACCGTATATTTAATGTAGTCATTGTTAAGAGTGCCCAGGGTGTGGGATTCTGCAGTGAAAATCACCCCCCAGTAGGTAGATTTATACGTATTTAGCAAGGTCTGAGAGTAAAATTCATCACAATGACAAGTTAGGGATGAGAGTGGTGGCGATGTTTCCATTGACGATAATGCTTAACACCATGTTCCCAGTGCAAAGTACCAAATGATGAGTAGAGATTTATCACAAAACATTTTCATTAACATTACATATCAAAAGGGGAACTGGAGAAGGTAAGCTTTATCATTTTACTCTTAAATATACCAAAATCACATGTCGCAGACAACAGGTTGGCACAATGTGACACTAGACTGGTTTTCATACCTACCACATAAGAAAAGATACTGATAAGGAGCTACTGTGGTGTAAGCAGTCAACTTGACCAATCTGATCGCCTGAACGCTTAGATTGACTATACAAATATGCTTAGGGCAGGCACCCAAATGATCCATACAGCAACTGAACCTCAACTGACTAAAGAGTTTTGCAACCACTGAAAATTCTGTTAAGAACTCATAAAATTAACTTGCAATCAGTTCAATTATTCCTCTATTACATATTCTTTCTCTGATCAAATGGTGGATGAAAATTTCCCGTTTTCTGAAATTTTGATTAATATTTTCAAAAATTTAGGGCTTTTCCTTGTCAGGAACAAACCTATTCTTTCTCCTGACTTTTCCCCAATTTCCCAGTAGCGTGAAAACACTGAGAGATATCCACTGTTTTCACGTGAATCTCTTTACATCCAGATTCATTATCCAACAGGGATCGACAAAATTATCTTTTTCTTTATAAGTCTAAAACTTTTTCTCTTGCTTCTGGATTATTTATTAAAAAATAGTTTTGTGTATCTAAATTCCCATCCTGAACAAGATTTCAACTGCTGTCGAAACAAAATCACTGTCTGGATCAAACACATTTACCAGGCATATATTCTTGTTATTGATATCAAATTCCAGAATCAAAATATTCCCCACTGCATCACAGTTAGCTTTAATAACTTTGTGTTCAAAATTTTTTAAAACTAGTACAGTGGTCCCCCTGACCAGCGGCCACCCGCTTTATATGGCTCCAATCCCTTGGCACTGATGAGTTTGTGCTCAAAAGTACTCCTCAAGGATGGCTACCCCTCTAATGCAACCAGAAGCCAGCATTGTAGTGCAAAAATGGTCAAATTTACCCCTGGCAAGTGGCCACATAATGGTTGTTTACAGATTGAAATCTCGCTAATATTTGTTAATTTCTCAACTCAACACATTGACATTTGTTCCAACATGCCGATAAAATAACTTTAATCCATAGAAAGAAGTAAGTGTTCCTTAGATGTTAGCTTTTGTCACTTGATAATTACTGGCTATTATTACCACCGATAATTATCAAGATGACAAAAGCAAACCGCTGAGAAGCACAGTATTGTTCAGCTCAAGTCAGCATGACATCCAGTCATTAGATAGTAAAATTGTATGTCAGTCGTTCTGGTTTCCCTCTTGCAGATTATGAAATGTACTTAAGAGGGTACCAGACTGGAGAAAGAAAAAAAAAAAGTCTATCACACTGCTCACTCACAAAGAGATGCTCACTTCCTTTGTAAACACTGTACATCTCATGTGATAACTACATATTGCCCACGAAGGAATAAGTTGTCACAAAATGTCGTCAGACATTCTCAGTTTAGAAGGAAAAGTGAAAGCAATTTTTCTAAATGAAAAGCGGGAGAGTCCTTTGATCACTGCTGAGAAATCTGATGTCAGAAAGATTCAAATAAACATCAACAATATCCATTCAACCTCAGTGAGTGGGAAGACGGAATCGATGGATGTACAGGGATAGTTACAGCCATATGTTTGTATCCAGAATTTACAGAAAAGGTGGTTTTGTACCACGATTGACGATTATTCATTTAAAACAAAAAAAAAATAACATTGGTATTAGTTTTATCACATTAAGTCCATAACCAGACAATATTCCTTTGATTTTTAAATGAAAATATTAAATATATAAAAATTAGTTACACCTTTCATACTTGATATGTAGTTATTACTCATATATGTGTGATGCCCCTCTAAAATGGCCATCCCTCTTAGAAGGCCACTTTCCTGCTGCAAAAGGGGTGGCCTTATAAGAGGGGGACCACTGTATTGCAACTCCCTTTGACTGCAATATATTTCCCTTGACTGCAATGAAAAAGATAAAAAAAATAGCAGAGCCCCATTCCACTCTTATCACACTTTCTTGTTCAGGCAGGAAATGAGTATCTTGTAAACAGTAAATGGATGCATCTTTCTAGAATGTTCCTTCATCTAACTGTATATTGAAGTCACTCTTTTTAACTTTATCTTGGAAAGTCCCTCCCTTTAACTTTGTCTTGGCAGTCCCTCTGTTTAACTTTATCATGAAGTTCCCTGCAATTTATCAATATTAATCTTAAGAGACTCCATCAAAACATATTACTCAGTCCCATATTCATGAAACTCCTCAATTTTAGTGCACACCCCAACACAAACTTTGATACTCAATAGTGAACCAACCGATTCAAATACAAAAGATTTAAAAGTTGTGATTTATTCAGTTAGAGAATGTTCATAAAAAAGAAGAGTAATCTGATGAAATAAAAACAAATCCGATGTAATCTAATGAAAAACAATTTTATTTTGAGGGTCAAATCAGGTTGAGGAGTTAAGTGAATACAGGGCCTGATCAACCAACTCATCTATCAATGATGATGCTAATGCTGCCAGAAAACTGAAAACCTATGTCTCTCTATCTGCTTGTTTTAAAGTCGTCATAGATGAAAACATGGATGATGCATTTCATTATGGAACACAGAAATAATAGCAATCCCCCCTCCCCCTCCCCTCTGCCAAACAAACATACAACATAAACTTTGATGGCCTGCATTCACCCAAATCCCCATGTTGTTTTGTATAACATCATAACCCCTCTCCCAAAACCCAAAATCAATTACATTTCTTCCAGGTATACATGCATAATAGAGTTTGATCATCAATTATCTGAAAATGCCACTGTAGTTCACATTTTTCCAGACTTTACTTTAGCCACCACCACCCCTTCCATAGGAATGAAAGCAAGGGAGCCAAGAAAAATACCTCTCTTGCAAATGATTATCCTATATGGACAAGATAACTGGAAGTTTCATGACTTTCCACCTGGCAGTTTGGCAGATGTGGTAACAGACAGACAGAGGGTATCACAATATCCTCAACACTAAAGTAAGGAGACTTAAGACAGGAATTTTTAATGTACAGATGAATGATCTTTAAGATATTTTACCAGTTCTACAAACTCTCCTGTGACATATTCATTCATCAATGAGAATCTGCCTCCTTTTTCTACTTCCAATATTGCTGGACCACCTGTGAAGGCCTGAACCAACTGAAAAAAATGCAAACATGATGCTGAAAGACTCATCTGCATTATTTACAGACTGCATTCAAATAAATTACAATGAATTAAGATGGAACATCCATTCATACACAGTGTTTGTATGTTATAATCAAGAGGGTGAAAATCACCCAAATCTATCATATTCTGCTTTGATATATCATTAAACAAAACTTATTAGGAAGGAATGGAGCTGTTACAAGAATTGCATTTGTTTTAATATTTAAAATGTATTTTTTAAAAGAACTCCTATCAATCATTTATTTCATTACAATTTTAAAAAGAGCCATTTCAATCAACTATCCAGGTCTATAAAATAAGATTTTAATCTTGCATACTATATTAACATGGAAAGGACATGCCACTTATTCAGACACAGAAAGCAAATGTGCAGCCATTATATCAATGTCCTGACTCTAATTTCACAAATATGTCTTAAATTGTAAGGTTTATCTCAAACAATATGATTGGTCAACTTAACTCTGACTTTTATTTTGTCCAACCAGACTTGCTGGTTTCTCAGCTTAAGATCAAGTCCAGACTTGAGGTCTGCTGGTGAAATCTCTGCCTCATCACAAGATACAAAGTTTCAACCAATTTCATAAATGAAAATCAAACATTTTTTTATATAAAAAACCCTAACAAAAACAACAGACTTGGTAACTTGTTAACCCTTAACATGCTGTATAGTTTTGTAGTAAAAGATTCCTCGGTGCAGAATTGTTTGAGAAAAGAAATGAAAATTGCACGCAGCTTTTAAATTGCCTGCATTTTAAAGGTTTATGAGCAGGAGCTAATAAGATATTCCCACTTCTGTGGTATGAGTAATTATCTTTAAGAGCAGCCTTCCCATTGTCTTTTGATGTGGCTGGCTCAAAATAGAAGTACATGGCTAAGTCAATGCAACAGTATGAAGAAAAAAAATGCTATACAGTGTAAAAAAAAAGTAGATGGCTACAATTTAAAAATTTTTAAAAGTAGAAGATTTTAGAGCCGTCTGCCAGTAGCTAACGAGAACACTAAAGTTTTTAATTTTAAACATTTCTTATTATTCCTCAAAAGTAGGTCACAGTTACCTTGCTTTGATATAAACACATGCTCATCACAAGATGCATACAAAGTTAAAGTTTGATGTCAATAGGTGTATAGAAGTTGCAGCCTGGATAGGAAAGATGGACACGTATTTGTAAGCAACCTTGAATAAATCCAGAAAAGTAGGTTACAGTTACCAAGTTTTGTTGTGTGACAAACCTCAATCTCAAGATGCATCCCCAGTGAAAGTTTAGTGTTAACAGGTGAATAGCAATGGCCTTGTAGCACTGACATTATGTTTTTTTTTACCAATTTGTTGGTGAAGTAGTACAAAAGTTATAGACAAAAGGTTAGATGGAGAAGTTGAATCACACATACTGCCCGCTTCTCAAAGCATGGGTATAAAAAAGAAAATGCATATACTGTCATTGACCTAAAGGAACCCGAGGTATATTCAACTTCTGAAATTGGTTTTATTGCACACTAAATATGTGAGACTATTGACCTTCTTCCTGTTAATATAAAGGGAAGAACATAAGTACCCTGAATGGCACATTATTCACCTGCCCTGTGTTTAATAGTGTGCTATGCAGGTACAAGTAGGATATGGTTGACTCTTTAGTTTACTGACCACCGGGTCTCAATGACCTAAACCTTTGGTCAAGGCATGCAGTCTTGAACTAAACTTTACAAAAAATTTACTGTAAACTCTTGACCGTGACCCTTGACATAAGAACCCCAGAATATATATTTCTTTGTTATCTTAAATGCAAGCTATGCACAAAGTTTGGTCAAGGAATTTACATTATTAAGTTATTAAACAAAAAACATTTTTCTAGGAGCCACAACGACCATGACTTTTGACCTTTTGACCCCAAAAATCAATAGACCTCTCCCATACCTTAAGTGCAAGCCCTATACAAACCTTGGTCAAGGTATGTAGTCTAGAACTAAAGTGATTATAAAGTTATCATACAAAAACTATTTTTATTCTTTAAGTCACAGTGAACTTGATTTTTGACTTTTAAAATCAGTGGGATTCTTTCGTATCCAATGTACAAGTCATCCAAAAACTTCGGTGAAGATACATGGTTGATAATTTAAATATTTCATGCTGAAACCATTTTTCTTCTTTCAGTCAAAGTGACACTGACCTTTGACAGTCTGAGCTCATAATAAATAGGTTTATTCATCACCTATGTGCAAGACATTCACCAAGTTTGGTTTAGGTCTGTGATGCAGAACTGTTATTGTGCTAAAACCATTTTTCTTTGAGTCACAATGACACTGACCTTTAATCTCTTGACCCCATATCAATAGGCTTTTTCTTTACCCCAAGTGCAACCCATCCACAAGGCTTCATCCAGATCTGTGGTGAAAAACTAATGTAATTGTGTGGAAACTATTTTCTTCTTTCATCAGTGACCTCGACCACTGCACTTTTGCCCTGAAGTCAACAGGCTTCTTCTTTACCCCAAGTGCAAGTCATCCAAAAAGCAGGGCAACTGTGGATTGTGGAGATCTCAAGTTATTGTGCAGAAATCATTTTTCCTCATTCAATCACAGTGACCTTGAGTTTTGAGTGTTTGACCAACAAAATGAATAAGGTTCTTCCTTACCCCAAGTGCAAACCATCCACAAAGTTTGTAAACTGTTGATTGTGGAAAATGGACTTTTGTGCAGAAATCCAATTTGCTTCTTTCAGTCAGCGATCTTGACCTCTAACACCAAAATCGACAGAGTTCTTCCTTACCCCTATTACATAAACACAGTTCACTCATTTTAATCTGATCCTCATGGAAAATCCATTACCTAAAGGACTTCAAAATTCAGAATAAGCGTATAAAAATAGTATTCCTTTACTAACCTCTTTGTCTGTAAATACATTGTATAAATCAGCAGCGCAACATCGGAAGTTCTCTGATAAGACAAGTTTCTTGGTGTAAATCTTCACTCCTAGATTATTGCCTGATTGACTGCCACCATCTGTGATAATCATCTTGTTCATCTCTTCCTTAGCCTTATTCTAAAAATTTGATAAAAATGAGAATGAATAATGTGAATAATTTAAAATTTATCTTTAGTAAGCTAACATACATCTGAATTTAGAATCCTATATCCATCTACCTCCACCTAACTAGATTAGTATTTATGAACAGGACCTGGTACTGAGTTATTCCTCGATGCTTGGGTATGTGATCCGCAAATCTTGCTGACAACATTTTCCTTTATGTCTGAGGTCAAACATAGCAACAGCAACATAACACCAAATTATATTTTCCTTTGAGCTCTGTGACCCGTGTTCAAATTTAACAGAAGAATTTACTGGATACCTGGACCAGTAACATCCAACAGTAGAACTTACTGGATACCTGGACCAGTAACATCCAACAGAAGAACCTACTGGATACCTGGACTAGTAATATCCAACAGAAGAACTTACTGGATACCTGGACCAGTAATATCCAACAGAAGAACTTACTGGATACCTGGACCAGTAACATCCAACAGAAGAACTTACTGGATACCTGGACCAGTAACATCTAACAGAAGAACTTACTCAATACCTATGGGTCCCATAGAAAAAATGCCTGCAAAGTGTTGAGCTAAAGAGCAGAGGTAAAAGGAGGAGAAGACAGTATGGGATCGTTAAAATGCTGCCTTCAGTACATCCTCCAAGGAAGAATGATTAAAATATGCATACGAGGCAGCAACAGCTTGAACCTCAAGGGCTTTCATAAAAGAAAGATCTCTATCAGTAAGGGACCGATATGCTCTTTTGATGGTAGTGACAATCCACTGTGATATGGTGAAAGCCGAATAAATCTACAGAACCCTTAAGAGGAAAGAAAAGATTTTCCAACTCTTTCGTTTTTCTTAGGAAGCATTAAGATAGAAACATAGTGCCCTAACAGGATACAGAAGCCTATTTTGATCATCCCCTGCACAGATTCAACTGAGACTGGGGATCTCTATAGGTAGTAGAGCCATTAAAGAGAACAGATTTTTTTTCTAAAATTTCCAGTTGAGAAAGGAGAGAAATGGATTCATAATTCCCATTAAACTGGAGACAGCCAGTGTCAATAGACAAGGCATGAATCTCACTCCGTCTTCTTGAAGACACCAAAGTGAGTAAAAACAGTCTTGAGTGTGAAGTCCTGAACGGAAGCCTCACTCAATGGTTCATAGAGGGTTTTGGTTAAAGACCATAGAACACAAAATAGATTAAATCTGGGTGTAAGAGAGTGGGAGACAGGTCTCTTTGGCTCAAAATACTTAATGAGATCAGCACGGTGCGAATCCGAACTGATTGCCATGCCCTGAGGGAATTTAAGTATGCTGGAAATGGCAGCTCTATAGTCTTTGATAGTCAATACTTTTGTTCTCAAAAGAACACAAAAAGGAAATCAGCAACAGAAGTCACAGAGAGCCAGCTTGGATCAACATGTTTCCTACTGCACCAATCACAGAAGATTCTCCACCTGGTATCATGGATGTACAAGCTCTCCTGGCCTGAATGATGCAACTGGCAACCCATCTTGAAAACTTGTTCTCTGGTGGATAGATTGCTTGAGATGAGCCAAGCATGAAGGTGGTGAATGTCAGGGCTGTTGTGTAGCAGAGAGTCCCTATGTTGCGACAGAAGATCCCTCCGGTGAGGTAGAGACCTGGGTTGATTGATCAACAGTTCCAGAAGATTGTTGAACCATGATCACTTGAGGTAGCAGTCAGAACAGTGGGAAGACGCACATGAACAGACATGAAATACGGCTTTCATTTCTTGATTGTTAATGTGGAGGGACGATTCGTCTCGAGTCTGATGACCTTGGAGAATTATACCCTCTGGCTCTAGATGAGCACCATAACCGGAATCTGATGTGTTGGCAAACAGATAGGAGTGGTGGTTGGGTGCATGCATGTGGACCGCAGTCAGGAATCTGTCATGATTCATCCACCAGCGCAAATGGTGATGAAAATCTGGCCAAAGTGGAATCAGAGCTGATAGAGAATCTCTGTGTAATTTCCACCTTGCGAGAAGGAGAAACTGTAGAGGGCACATATGGAGATGTTCTAAGGGAACCAGATCTGCAGTGGCATTCAAGGTTCCGATTGGGAATAGGTAAAGGCGAGCAGACAATGATGTTTTTGCTTGTAGCACCTCTAGAAGTGACAGGATACAATCTATCCAGTCCCGTGGGATCCAGAATAAGTTCTGGTTCATGAGGAAGTTCATCCCCACATAGACAAAGTCCTAAGATGGAATGAGCTCTGACTTCTCGAGGTTGGGTAAAAGACCCAACCTGGTTACTGTAGACCAGCAATGGAACAGATCCTGATGGAGGGACTCTACCAGAACAATGTGGATCAGCCAGTCATCAAAATACTGGAAAATCGGAGTGCCACTACTACTCCCATAACTCGGGTGAAGACTCTGAGTGTGGAGGCGATTCTGAACAGCAGAACACACAACCGGAAAACCTCCTGGTCTAAGCAAAACCAGATGTATTTACAATGTGGAGCAAATATTAGGCAGTGTAAGTAGGTATTCTGAAGGTCGATGGAGACCACCCAATCTGATGGGCTAATTTCGTTCAAGATTGAGGATGTGGTCTCCATCTTGAAAGGTTCCTCCAGAAGAAACCGGTTTAACGGGGAGAGATTGATTATGAGATGAAACTTTCTGCTTTTCTTGGTGACCTGGAAGATTCGGGAGTAGAACATGGGAGACTGATTGTTCAGGATCCTCTCAACTGCCCCTTTCTGCAATAGGGTGTGCACCTCTTCCCTTAATTTCACCAGATTTGATTGGTGAAAGAACATGGGGATTCTTGACAGAGGGAGTTATTCCCGAAACTGTAGTCAGTAACCCTCGTTCACAATGGAAAGGAGCCACCCATCATCCATGATGCTTGACCAAGCCTCTGGAAAGAGGCCTAGACAAGAACCTACGGGAATGTTTGGGAGAGGAATGCATTGCAGAAGATGGTTTGAGTCCCTAGGGCTGCACCCCCCTTCCTTAGGAAAGGAAGGAGGGTTCAAGAACTTCCTCCCTGAGGCTCTTAGGCGACCATGCCTTGAACCCAACTGTTGAGAAGGTCTGATTTGAGGTTACGGATTGGACTGATGCTGTGTCTTTTTGAAGAACTTTGTGGATGGCCCCTGTGGGGCAATTTGCATACCGTGCTTTCTGGGTGATTGCGATTTGCCAGGAGCGGTTGTGAAAAATCTATGATGATGATCCTTCAGATCTTGGGAAGCCACAGATAGGAATGAGTCCTCCAAAGAGGGCTTGGCTTCCAAATGACCAGCCCTTTGAAGGTTTTTACTATGGTTAAGTAAGACTTTAAGGTGTCCAATGCAACATCACTGCTATGTGCAGAAGTTCCGCTGATAACACCACTGAGACGGAAAGCACATGCTGGGGTGTTTTGGCACAGCTTCCAGCACACATTGTAATGCGGCTGGATTCACTAAGGCCTCCTTCAGCATATTGAATGAAGCAGCTGAGAAGAGGTCAGCATGAGAAGCTATGGTGGCTAATAACCGGGCTTTCTGTTCAATAGCTTCAATTGTCTTTATGAGATACCCACTTGGGACAAACCAGCATCCAACTGGGGAGGTTTAATAGGCCACTTCAGGGAATGTACCTGGTAACTTGCGCAGGAACAACAGGTCTCCACCCAGAGGGAGGAACGAACCACCCTCTATGTTGCCAAGTGATGTATTGGCCGGTTGAGAACCTCTGTGAGATTCCTCAATCATCGAAGAATGAGGAAGAAGCAGGAGGTCTGGTTGCACTTGAGCCCCTGAGATCTATTCCAAAATGGAAAGGATCTTCTTGGACTGTGCGCCAGATGGTTTTGGGCACAAGTCTGCAGGTAAAAGGCAGTTTACCTCATTCTCATCCAAATGAGAGTAGCTAGGGGGACTGATAGGATGTGTCAATGGAGCTGCTTCTACTTCGAACTCATTGAGTGAACAAGGATAGATAGGGCATAGTCGTCTTTAAGTACACTCTAAACAGGAGAGTGGCTAGGCATCACTACATTGTTTGGGGATGAAGGTGACAGAGGAGCACTCTGCACCACTGCATGTGGTGAGTAGGGTCTCTGTGTGCTAGAAGGTCCAGTGGGAAAATGAGACCACTTGTCTTTCCTGGATAATGCTACACCACTAGCCTTCCTGGTTGATGTGAACTGATGAGATGATGGCAGTACATGAGCCACAGCATTACCTCTATTCTGGGTCCAGAATCCAATAGTCCATGGAGGCATAAAGGACCATTACCCTGAGCCCTACATCCTGTAAGGATTTATTAGGATAATAGGGAAGGAGGGCCTATCTATCCGATTCCCTTCCATAGTCTGAACCCGGTGGGCAGATTCCCATTCCTGCAAAAGATGTAGTGGTAGAGTGGGGAGATGGGGGAACTCAGTCCGATCCCAATCTCCATACCATGAGACCTCCAAGTGATCTGACCGGTCACAGAGACAAACTGACCAGTAACTGGTCACCACACACTGACTGGTCACCTAGACAAACTGACCAGTGACCAGTAACCCATGCCTAATCACCAGACATTGAATGGTGAACAGACCAGTCAATGACCTGATACCAGTCACTGCCCAGTGACTGGTCACTGTTCAGTGACAAGTCAGGTGACATATTTATATGAGAGCTTAGATCATTTGATTCATCAGTCAAAAGGGTGCGGTTCTGCTCCTCCCATTCAGGAGGGTGCAACACACTACCCCGGAAGTGTTGGGTGCAGTGCAGCTCCTCCCTCACTGGAGGGCACAACATGCTACCCAGGATGCGAGGCATGCAGTGCATCTCCTCCTTTGTGGGAGGGAGCAACGCACTAATCTGAACATGAGGTGTGTTTCACTCTCCTCCCTTTCTAGGGGAGGCAATCTACTCCTTGAACATTCAGTCCCTCCATCTGGAGGGGCCTCACCTGTCTCCAAAAAGACTGGTCCCATAAGCTCCTGGGACCCGGGAGTGCTCTTTTGGACTATAGATCTAATCATCTTGCACTTGACCCCTTGCGGCTCTGCAAGAGAGAAACCTGACAAATCAGATGAGAAGGGGTTAGGATGTTTCTTCCACCCTCTATGTGTGTCTGGAATCTGCTAGATTCCAGATTTCATTAGACCATAATGTGCAAACTGCACAACGATTCTTTCATGTGCACTCTGAGCAAATGAGGCAGTCTGGATGTGTCCAAAGGGCCTTCTTGTGGCCACACTTTCCCACAGTCTGTCCTGATACTGTTCTCTGAAATATAAAATTTCCTGAAAGAGAACAATAATAATGACAATATGTTATTATGTCACACATGAACTCACCTGTTTGTATACAGTGTGTACTATACACACCTCAGTGTATGCACAAGGTAAACAATGAACCCACCCATTAGGAATTTACTTTTCTTTTCTTAGTAAAGTAAGACATTTCAATTGTTAACTTTTGTTGAGGAGCAATGCAGACACACACACAATAACAAATCAATGCCAATCACGCGAACAATTATTACTATACAAAGGTAAAACAAACACCAAATTGGTGTTATTCAATTATTTAAGAGAAAGGAATAGAAATTCCTACTATGTATGGGTAGGGCCTCTGTTGCATTTTTTCTTAACACAAACAACTTATCTGTAACCAGTTGTATATTGATAAGGATATGAGTGTACCCTAAACCCTAAGGGGTGGGATACAATGTGGTAACCCTAAAGGTCCCTTAAAGAACTAAATTCTAAAAGGGGGCAGGGGTTACCCACATCAAAATGAATACGAAATGGATAAATGTAACACCAATATACAATATTTGTTGAAGGAAAACTGCAATGCAGTGAGCACTCGCAACAAGCACTTTTTCTCTGGTCACATCTACTACACAATGTCCATTAACATGGCATCCTTGAAAAAGATGATTGTTCTGCACATGGGCATGCAAGGTGCAAGAGTGGACCGTGCTTTATTGACAATTCTCCACTCTGTGGGAGGAAATATTCACATCAAACGGATGAGGTTTTTGGCACAAAAAAGTAATAGCTATGCAATGTATTGCTGCTATTAAAATATAGACCAAAGTGATAACAAACGCAAGCCGCAAGACTTCCCTACTGTTTATTGCGGCATAGAGAATCCAATAAGTATATAGACAAACAAAAAGCAAACATTTAAAACTGATGCAAACTAATAAACATACCATTCCTGTTGAAGCTTTTTCTGAGGTTGTAACATTAGCATTATCTTTAGTTGGTTTTATGACATCTCGGCTGTATTCTGCAACAAAAAAAAAAATTCTACAAAACTACACCAGTTGTGCATAGTTTGCAGGTATACAATACATAGAGCTGACAAAATCTTTAAGGGCTATTCCAGGAAAAAGCCCAAGGTGGGGTCAGAATGTAACTCTACTTTTTTCCTCATAGAGGGGTGTGTGAGAAGTATTTTAATTTTCATGGTTGTGCATATGTTTTTATTAAAGTAATTGTTGTTGTGGGTATTGTGTTCAGTATCTTATTTGATCCCATAAATAAAAAATTTTGCATTTACAGCTACACAGAGACATCACAAGAAAAAAAACCTGAAAATACGCTGATTCGATCATATTATGGCTTTCTTTTATATATATATATATACCTAAACCTATTAACTCACAACATTTCCGTGAACACATTTGTGAAAATTAACGCTACACTAGTAAACTCATTCTGACGAACTCGGTTATTTCTGTGAAACAAACATATTAATGATCCATAGGATTTACCTCAAAGTTGTGAATGGAAAATAATTCTCACGACACTTCCAATAAAGTCACGTGCCCTATGCACTGTACCATCGTCTCTAAAATTATGGAAATGTATGAAGTTTGGTGCCCTGTGGAAATAAAAAATGGTTGGTGGAGGCAAGGCCGGACTAAAGGCAAAGCAAATGGAGCAGTTGCTCTAGGGTCCCCACCTGGTGGTGGTGGCCCACAAGGCAATGAAATGGTAACTAACATATATTGGGGGGGGGGGTTAAAATTGTTTCCGAGCCTCTCCTACCACCTCAATCTGGCATTGGGTGGAAGCCGTGCTTGACAGGTTAGCCAAGCACAAATTAAATGATCTAATGGAAACAGTGGTACAGTGGTGTAGCAACCGCCCAAGCAACCCTGGCAACCTGGGGGGGGGGGGGGGAGGAAAATTGAATTGAAGTGTTCAAATGTATTTAAGATTAATATCTCTGTAAGTCTTTTTGAGGTGGTATTTTGTGTTCAATGGAAAAGAATTGCAGTGGAATAGCAGTGCAATGATAATCAGACCTTTCTTAATCAAGTCAATAGGTCACATCGTACCCACCTTTGGTCTTCTAGCAGTGTAGACATAGAGTTATGTTGTAAACAATTTATGGTCACTTCTTAATTAGTCATAGTAATTTGTTTTTCATGTTCTGTTAATAAATTAGATTTTGCTGTTCGGGAACACTTGTTTACATCATGTATCGATTGTAGTGGGGTACTATCTTGATGAATTTAAAGATTGTATTAAGATCTCTATTTGGTTACATTTCTGAAGTATCTAAACAAGCTATTTTACACGACCTTTGAAGTTGCCTGCCCCTGAATAACCTGGCATGTGTTAATTGGCAGTGAAACCAATAAAAACAATAAATTCAGCCATGCAATCACTGTGCTTTGTCAAAAAAGCACAGGAAATATATAATACATAACATCTGTTTTGCGGGAAATTTATTATAAAAGTAACAAAGGTAATACAAAGTATTTGTGGTGGTAGTGATACCTGCATTTTAACTAATATACATGTAAACCCTCTTTATAGCTTCCTCCTTTTTATAGGGTAGGTTAAACAGTAGACCCCATTTCACAGTTTATTAGTACTGTTATATATGATTTGCCCTCTTATAAGGTAGACTTCACTTATGAGGCAGTGCCATTTCGTGTTTACTATCAGTAGTGTAACTTGATTCTCACAAAAATCAAATTCTTAGTATATAATAATTTACAATAACTTGTATAGTTTTCTTCAGTTTGCTATAAATGTTTTTTACTGATCTGAATCATGTACAGTTTTTATGATAGATATCGAGTAATTAAAATATTACTTAACATTACGTAAACTTTATCAATACTCTGGGTAGATGTGGATGCTGTCCTATGATAGCTCTTTTTATGCTATACCAATTTTGACCAAACTTGGCAGGTAGTATCCAGGCATGAAGTTCTTTCAGATTTGTTCAAATGACACCAAGTGGCCATCAGTACAGCCACCATTACTAAAAACAGAAAAACCTTTGAACAATGTCTTCTCATAAGCCATTAAACAGAATTTGACCAAACTTGGCAGGTAGTATCCAGGCATAAGGCTCTTTCAGATTTGTTCAAATGATCCCAATCGGCCATCCAATACAGCCACCATTACTAAAAACAGAAAAACCTTTTTATTGACTCCTTCTTATGAACCAATGAATAGAAGATGAGTGATTTCAGGTCAATTTTGCCTCTTATTATATATTGTTTTAAGAATGCATTGAATGTATGCATAATATCAACTTTCTTCCAGAGTCAAATTGTAATGAAGTTCAAAACCAACAGTGCATTGTGGTAGAGGAGTAGCGTCCTAGAACACATGATGCTCAGGAGCTATCTGACATGACAAATCATGCTGAGATTTGGGAGAATCAACTAATTAACATACAAAATCAACATGATGGTACCAAACTCATCAAAAGAATCCAAGCATTGTAAGTCAGCAGGACACAAAGTAATCGCAGGTGCCCAACACACAGTGCTGCCCTTCCCAACATCCACTTCTAGTCCTGCTTCTGAATACAGCATGATACTTGATTAATATTTACAGTTCCAACCAGCTAAGGTACATGTTTATTCTCACAAAGAGATAACTGATGCTGCACCTCTGTGAGCTGACTCTGTAAATATCTGCAGTACATTCAAGTGAAACTTGCAGCAGTGGAGATTTTTATCTCAATTTGTTCAGAGAAAATATGCACTGTGCTGCCAAGGATGCCGTAAACTGAAAAAAGGAAACATCATTTGCTGCTTATCGATTCCAAAGTTATCTAGCCCTGCCTGAAACATATTGGGTATTTGACAAAAGAGTTGAAGTGAGATCTGCTGAAGTCAAACTTTTTTTAATACATTTCTCAGTGCAGTTTTGTAATTAGGCCCCCATGGGAAAATATGGGATTCGCTTTGTAACATGTATGATCTCAATCATCATCAGTCTCTTGATGCCACAGCTGTTTATCATGAATCAGTGAACCCATTATGTACATGCCCAGAACAAGATGCCTTCATGTGTTATCATCCAGATGAATCTTCATCTGCTGAACTGCTCCTATGATTTGAAATGCAGCCTGTTTTAGATGTTTCAAAAATTACCAGAACATCACTGCCTGAAGTACCATGAGGCAAAGGCATTAGTGCAATATTTTGAGGAACATGGTATTGCTCTTCTAATGTGGCTGTCTGTTCCTGACTCCCCTTCCCCCTCCAAAAATATTCAGCTTGTTAAAAACCTGACTTTTTCAAGGAAAGGTTAAATATTCTTGTTAAGTGACATGGTTGGTGTATCTGTCGGAGAAATTTTTGGCTATGTTCATCAGCAGGAGGGAAAGGAAACAATTAAATCTGGTAAAAAGAACATTATAAATAGATTTTCATCTGGACTTTGCCAGTTCACAGTGGCTGAAATTATGATTGCTCTGAACAATTTCATGTAAAATATACCCAGAATCAGAACAATAAAGCAGATCTCCTTCTGTTGTGGTCTGCCACTTTGAAAGATAATAATGTTGAGGAGAAAAGTTTGTCGGTAGTTATAGTTAGGAATATTATCAGACATTGGAGTTTATTGTTCCAGGTTAGATGTATATGTGTGAGAGGAACATTGGTCCATACATATAAGATTGAAAGCATACTTTCTTAAGGAATTGCCAATAACAGATGCTAGTGCTAAAACTTATTTTTATGTTGATATAACTGAGGGCTTTTTTGAAATTGCAATACTGAAAACGGATATTGTTTTAAGTACATGTAGTATGTATTATGTAAATATGAGAAATTCTATCTTGTCAGTCATTTGTGTACTGGTACATTGATAAAATAACATTTGGATAGTCTTTATTTTGTGATACATACATGTCTTTTCTTGTGGGAATTCATTATCTGTCCAACAGGCTATAATCACTCCCTTCCTGGTATTTTGTTGTAGTTATGGTCTACATACTGTTTTAACCATTCTTGAAATATGAACCACATTTTATCAATTTTTACACAACTAAAAGGCTTTTTTATGGTCAAAAATGAAATATTTCATATATGCACATGCTTGGAGAAGCCCTTTTGCTTGCATTTTTTTCAGAGTTAAAGCTCTTTTGTTGATAGAAATATATAAAAGATTCAACTCACTACAGACAGTTCTCAAAAGCAATGATAATCTTGTACTGTAATGATAAATATACTATTAATGTGTGCTTGCCAAATGAGTCTTAATAAGAAGCTTTCAAAAATTGGGCCTTGTTGAAGTTTTTTTGTGTTACTCTAATGATGCTGTTTTAATACATTTTGCATTCATGGTTTTACAATTAAAACCAGTATTTTTTAATTGTTCTGACATTGATACTGTGATAAACAATCACTTCTAATTCACCTGTGTTGTGTTCCTTTTTTAATTGCTTTAAATAAAAGTAATAAATGTAGTTTTGGTTTGTTGGGGGGTTGGGGTTGGGGGGAGAGGAGGGGGAGTTGGCTGAGACACACTCGATGATATGGTTGTACTAAAGTAGTCAAGTCTAGAAAAAAAATCTAAACTGTTCAAACTGTTGTTTTAAATTTGAACTATATGTATTGCTTTTAAGCCTTGGTTTAATTTTTCACACATTCTAAATCTTCACAAGCTGGTAAAGAAATGTATCATCCCTTGGGTGTGCTTCGTCATGTGAAAATTAGAGGCCTATATGGTGTGCCTAGGACTTGTCAGTGGCACATTATAAACTCCAGACAATTTGAAACAAAATGAGAGGTATTAGTAAAAACAATAGTTGAACACAATAATGTTAAAAGAAAACAATTTAGAAATGAAACAGTAACATTAAAGTTATTAACTGAAGCATGAGAACAAACACTTGAAACACTAGAACAAAATTGCATTGTCAAATATTTGTATATTAGACATGCATTTTGTAATGCATGGCTTACCAACATTCGTCAGTTATCATTTATGTATAACCAGTGACTGATGTTAAATTTCAGGTGATTCCTAGTATAGTGTACTATCACTATTTGAAAGCAGAATCCGTCTGACTTTGGGGCAAATTATTCTATGCATAACCACCAAATCTGTTCTGTTCATTCAAGCTTGCAGGCATACTAGTGCCTGTGTGGCTGAAGGGATAAAATGAGTATGGTGTATGCCATACTCCCAAGGGATGTGGCTTTGATCCACACCAGCTCAGTGTCTCAAAATTCTTACATCACTACCTTCAGACTTGTATGTGTAAATTGACTAAAACCCAATACAAAAAGGATACTATGAATGAATAAAATACATTCAGCAGTAGATATTTAATGAATGCATCATCGTGCGTCATTATATTGGGCATAAAATGCAGGGCAAATTAATGATTTTCTTTCTTGTGATTGGGGTTGAACAGCTCATCAGCAACACGAAAACCCATTTAATTCCACAGTTATGTGAGTGAAAAAAGTATGAACTTAAAACTGCATTGTAAACATTAATTTTGTCACACTTTGAATATTCATCTTTGATCTTGCTCAAATAGTTGTCCATTATTTTGATATATAAACTGATATTTGTGATTTTTTTTTATTTAATTTCTATTATGATGGTGGTGGGTGTAATCAAATTTTTGTTTTTGAGACGGTGCCTCATGATTAATTAAAGTTTTGGTGGTGGTACCTTCACCATTCCTGCCCCCCTCCCTTCCCCCCCCCCACGTGCTTTTTCCTGGAATAGCCCTAAGATAAAGCACCAGTTTTTTTCTCTCTCAGACTGAGGATATTCTAGACACATGAATCAGCTGATACTCAAGTTAACAAGTTTTAAATTCAAAGCTGCAAAATTTGTAAGGAATTCTTTTAGACCTATCCATGGATACAGTACCATATGTACTTGTATACAAGTCAGGTCCAACTGCAAACAACACAGACTCTTGACTGTCATTGCATAATGTGCTGGCAGATCAGGATCTATGTTGCTTGTTCTACTAATCAGTCTTAACAAACTGCATAGACCCAGATCATCCTATGCATTATGTGATGACAGATCCAGGTCTGTGCAGTTTGCTGCTGGATCAGACTTGTAAGCGAGTAAAGACAGTAACTATGTTTTATCTAGTGTTAATGTCTTCCTTGTACTGTTGGAAATAATAAAAACCTGAATCTACAAATATGTAAGAATTATATCACCCAATTCCATTGATTTTAATATAAATTCCATACCTTACTGTATAATAATACAAACCCAAAATAGGTCATTTTACCAAGGCTGCATTTCATGTGTGCTTCATCTGCATTTGAAATGCATTAAGATTTCATTTTGTTCATGGTCCATTTGCATTTCATTCATTTTTGCAATTTAGCTAATATCTCATCATTTTTTGTTTACGTTTTCAGAAATACGTTCAGATCTTGTGTTTACTGCTTCCATTCATTGTTTAATTTCATTTTCATTCATTTGAAACAAAATGAAAATGCTTTTATCGAATTGGGGTTTTCTGTTCTTGAATGTCATATCTTGTCTTTTATTAAAAGTGTGCTTTAGTAAAATAGCAAATGCATAGGATGCAAACGACAGCACTGAATTTACGATAAATAAAAATATAACCACAATAACAATACATGTAAAAATATAGTTGCATAGTATTTGTCAACAAATCTGATTTTTTGTTTCATTTCATTCAAATAAAAATTGTACGGATATAACCACCAGTGATTGTTTATGTCTGCCTTGACAAGAACAATGTCACAGATTGAAGAGATAAAAAAACTGTCAGTGTAGAGTCTGATCATGAATTATCATGAAAGTGGGTTACTGATTATGAAAATTTGGTGGCAGCCTAAACATAATCAATTGTCCTATCCAGTCATGATATACATTTGCATTTCATTCCATTTCTGTTTATCATCCATCATTCTGTGTTTTGCATTTGCATTCTCTGCTGCCTTCAAATTCACTGTTCATTTTGTATGCATTCATTCTGCATTCTGTTGTCATTTTTTCTTCATTTGCTCTGCATGCCATTTTCATTTCATTGGTAAATTTACCTGTTTCAGGTTCTGTATGTAAGACATTCAGCTATCAAGAAAACTGATTAAATTTGAAGGACTTCTCCCAGATTGTATTATTTTTTTCTACAAATTATTGTCCAAAATTTAAATACTGTGAAAGCTGTCTATAAAAAACGAATAATGGTAAACCAAATTTTGTTCTTTCTGGAAAGGTGTCCTTTAAAGATGTGAAATGTCAGTAAAATTGAGGAAATGGGTCCACGAATGTTGTCTTTTATGTCCTTCACATGCACATGTCCATGAAGGCAGTTTTTTTTTTCTTGTTCAGTTTGGAGTCTTAATGACATTAACACACTGCAGTGTCAAGAATGGATTTAGAAACAAGCTGATCATACTAATTTTAAAAATGTATCAATTTAATTTTTTTTTAAATATTCAGCAGTTGCAATTAATAGCTGTGGTAATATTCAAATCTTTGACAATTCTTGGGGGGGGGGGGGAAGGGGATGAATTTTAAACCATCTGTACAATCAAAGGGTATCTTATAGGTATCAGAGTTGCTGCAAGGATTTTATTTAAAGGTGTGTGTGTGGTGAGGAATCTCCCCCCTTGTCAACAAAATAAGGGGGTAGTAGAAAAACAAATGGGGGGAGGAGGAGACCATAGTTTAATATTTACTAACACCAAAATATCTTTTTTCCTGCTCCATTTTGTTAGGGCTCTAATGAAAATCAAAATTCCAAAAAGTTGTCCCCTCTAGTTGTACAAGCATTAATCTGTTGATTGTTTCTGAGTTTGATCTATTCCTTATCTGTGTATAAATATTGTTCTGTGCTGAGAGCCCCCCTTTCACAGCCTGACATCTGAATGGGGCTTGTATATAACTAGCTTACACAGCTTCAACAAGTTGGGAAACTGTTCTTAATGGCTGTTTTGCATAATTTTCCACAGTTCACAGGTTATTGTCTCATGGATATCTCTGCTCCTGGATGCACATGATCAGATGACTCAGCATGTCATATAAGAATTGACATCCTAAAATTCCAACAGCAGATTTCCGACATAAAAGGGTTATTTTTCCCATAACGTTTAGTTATATTACGCAACATACCTCCTGTCTTGGTGTTGTGTTGTAACCATTAGTACTTGACAGCCAAGATTTCTGAAACTTTGCATCAAATTTTGGTTTCTTAATTGGTAGTTCATCTAATAATCATTTTAGAATTATTGTCTTTCATTTGGTGAGAAATTCCATTTCTTCATTCACTTCCTTCATTCTGCTATTAATTTTGCACATTCCTGCCACCACTGACTTAAAGTTGAAAAGAATCAGTAATTTTCTAGCTAGCCAGGCTTGACTGTAATCTTTTCTTCCCAAAATGGACCAAAGTTCACCCATGTGCAAATTAGAGGAAAGGGCATAAATTGCACAACACCTCTAGGACACATATGTTTCTGTTATAAATAATTAGTGGGATTTCCAAGAATCCTTTTGCATTAACATCAATCTGCAGTCTTTGGAATGGGCAGAGGTATTTGATCAAATAAATATCCTTACCTTTTAATTTCTTTTTCGATTAAAATTATTCAATTTATCTTAACAGTTAAATAAAAGTTGTATACTGTGCAGAGTACGTTTTTATATGCACGACTTTGGACTAACTTGCAAGAGTTCTCGTGCATCACTGCCTTCAAAATACATGAAATAATAAAAATCGTGTGTGATTCACACGAGGTATATTCATGCTAATTTTACCTTTTTTTTGATTTGGTCAAACTGTAACAAGGGATTTTTGCTGGTTTTTTTTAAACCTTTGTAAAACAATTTCAATCTATTTTCCAATCTGCATTGAGTTTCAGGGTTTCTAAATTTCTCCAATACCGAGTACATACTTCCTTGTGTTTGTAACTGGATGAAGTTCAGATTTTTCAAATTCATATTGTAATACTTTACAGTGAAGATCCCAAACTTAACATACATATTTCAAGATTGTTCTTGCAAAATTGCTTGAAAGTCAGTTCTTTCACAACTTTGAGAATAGAAAGTAATTTCAGATTCTTAATAGTCACAATGTTCTGATGGAAATGTTCCCATAAATAAAAGACAAGATAAACCCATCACAAAATATGGGAATGATTTTGTTGACCTGCAATCAACGGTTCCCATTCCTGGCATCAAATGAGAGTAATGTTAGGTCTGACTGAGGAAGTGGCAAAGCAAAAATAATCCGGCTTACTCGTTAAAATAGTATATTTATATATTCAAAGATTTTCTTTTGAAAATTTTATGATTTTATAAGAAAGTAATCATCCATTCATAGTAAAAGTTTCATGAAAATTAGGTGAAAAATAATGAAATTATAACAACTTGAATTTGTACATGTTTTACAGACAAAACTGTCTAGGTGTCAGTAAACCATGCCACTTCATGGTCAGACAATCTTAGTACACAAGCTGTCATTATGTATAGACCAACTGTAGACTGTTCTGTGATTCACTGGAATTTTGAATAAACAATTGTCTGACAGATGATAAACAGGTGGAGTTTTATGATTTGTCAATTGGAGAATGAACAATTATGACAGATTGCACTGCCACAATATAGGTACATTTCTCAATAATAATCCATACTAGGCTACAGTTAAATATTTAAAACATCAAAATATCTTACCATTTTTCAATTCATTTATATACTTTGCTAATTGCTCTTGAATTAAACTGGTGCCTTTTTTCCTCATGACCTCCTTTATTTTGTAGGCTTCATCTGTGTCTTTGTCAGCTGTAACATTTACCTGTAAAATAAATTTTTAAAAGTAAACTCAAGATTAATATCTACATTTTCAACATTAGAACCACAAATCCTATAATAAATTTAAGCTCTGAAATGTTTATAATGGACCAAATTCATAAATACTGATTGAGAACTTACTTTTTTAAAAATCTTTTGTTTCTTTAAGTGCTCAATTGAACCATGCAGGCATTAATAATAATAATAATAATAATAATAATAATAATAATAATAATAATAATGATGATAATAATAATAATAATAATCCTTATTCAATATTGCTTTTCATTTTGCAACAAGTAACATTAGCTATTATCAGTTAGTGTTGCCTCAAACAACAGACCTAACAAGCTGAGCTGTGGCAAGGTATCTTTCTTTTGCAAGGGTACTTGAAATGGCCCAGTGGCTTAGAGGTTCAAAATCATAACCACTGGTTACGAATTGGATGCTCTACCGACTGAGCTATCCCATTCCTCAGGGCTGGCATGAATTCTGACAAAATACCAGATTATTATATCAGAGCCAGAACTACCCAACCCCTAGTGATTTTAAGAGATTTGTTATGTTCACAAGTGCTTCATTATAAATTTTCAATGCACAATTTAAAAAAAAAAAAAGTATAAATGCATTCATAGAATACTGATGTCCCACCACAGTGCCTGAAAACTGACCTGGATAGAAAACCTATCCAAGATGTGACAGATGGATGGAGCAGGGTAACACTATATGCATACTACTGTGACGGTGGAACATAACAATAAATACTGAGAATTGCTCTATTTTTTGTGGGGTACCAATGTTTGTAAATTTCATTGTTGCTAAAATCCATGAATTTTAGGTCCTAACAAACAATGATCCTTCTCTGCAAAGAGCAGGATTCCTTCTCAAAGCCACAAATAAAAGTACCAAAGAAAACGTAATTTTTCATGAAACCATGAAAACTGATACAACAGAAATATAAATTAACAATAAATAAACGTAACAACTCTATGCTAAATGTATCTGTCCTAAACTTGCTTTGGTTTGCTTAGCTAAAGTTTAAAATTCTAACTTGAGAGTAAAAACATACTTACATCTATTTCAGAGGCATCATTCTCTTCACTTAGGTTTGGAATTTCAAATTTTCCCTTGTATTTTTTGTCACCTGACTTCAGTTTACCTTAAATAACAAAATGACATGCTATGATGTCTGACATAAAGAAAAACGTTTTGTGTAATGGTTACAGCAGCTGTTACTGATACCTTAATGAAAAAACTTAAAAATTTGTTTAAGGTTTGAAGATGTAATGAAATAAACTTTGGTTTAGGATTTTCATAATATAAGATCTCCAACATTTATTTTCCATTCTTCTAGTAAGAAACTTGAAACTATATATTCTATTAAAAAAGTTGGCCAACTCTTCATCAACATAAATTAGTTTAACATCTACATAAATTAGTTTTACATGTATCGCTGATGACATTTAAGTGCCTCTTGCACAGCAACTGTACAAAGAACATTCCCCTTATCTTACTGATAGTATAAGAGGTTTCTTTAACTTGCAACAGTGTGAAAAATATGAAATTCCTCTCTGGGTAGAGCTGGTTTGATAAATCACAATATTTTCTCTGGCAAAGTGTATCATGATACAGACTGAAACCATGAATACATGACAACAGAAGAATGAAACATGAACTGTCTGAAAATGAACATTTTCTTGTGGTTCTTCTATCCCTTACAATCAAGTAAGCAGAAACGCCGCTTAAACCACACATACAAACTGTCTCCTTGTACTATATCTACCAAGGTAACTGCTACGCACTCCTTGAAAATTCCACTTCACAAAGAATTTTAGTTTATCACAGGATAGCAGTTATTAATCCTTAAGAGGCTGGAAAGTATTTTTCAAATAACACCATGTGCAGATTTTGATTTGTTGTGGTAAGAAGACTTTTCCACCCGAGGTTTGTTCACTTACCCATAGATTTATTATTAATGTAACTCCCCATAAGGGACTCACCTTTTGTCTAACGCACCTTTCACTTAGCTAGAAAATAAAAAACTTTAACAATGAACTAAATCTAAAAAGTTGGGAGTGAATGGACAGATGGATGTGTGGATGGACATACAGGCCAAAGTGATCACATCATGCTTCTGCCAAGGTGGGCTCAACATAGAGCAGGGTTCTCCATAAGATTTTTAAAGTTGCATCCAGGACTCCTTCCTTGGGATAAGCTGCAGTCCCAGCCCTAAAACTAGGAGTCCCAATAATTATACTTTCTTTTCCCTTGCAATAATTCAGAAAATTATGTGTGTATTGTTGTATCACCAATACATGTCATCAGATTGCTAATGCTAATTCAATGTGAAATATTAAGTATTATAATAAATGAATGAAAAACGAAGGAAGTTGATAACTGTGATAATTGTGATTGTGATGTTTCAATTATAACAATTCTGAATGCATTTACCTTGTCATTCTTTAATTTTGTGTGCAGCTAGAAGGAAACAAGGAAGAGATTACACTGTCTTTTCTATAATAATGTAGTTCATTACCTTAATTCCATTTCAAATCAATGCTTTTTCCAAGACACTGGAAGAAGAAACAAGTGACCATATTCCATTCACTCTTTTTTTCATTTCATCTTTAAGCAACAGAGCAATCTACATTCACATTTTTCTTAAACAAAATTTAACAAATTTCCCCACAACAGGTTTAGGATCAAAATCCAGAAGCTCTGGACCTGATGTTCCCTGGGTTGCCATTGCATTTTTCTTTCCACAGTCGCAACACCATGTGCATCAAGCTAATAATGTTCCATTGTTTTCTCATGAATCTGTCCATTGGAATGTAATATTCCATGATTCATTCAATGAATGTCTCAGTGTCTTTGGTGTTCTATTTTCTTTATCAAAACTAGATGCATCTATTAATTTCTGTCAGCCAGTCTTACAAGAATCATACTCATCTGCAGCTTTGCACTTGGTACCAAAGAAATTATGTGAAGTTGCCATCAGAAAAGTACACATCTGATAATCACTTGAAAAAAAAAGTATTGATTCTGTACATGACAAAAAAAACAGCTGATTTTATGACAATGTATGATGATTAAGATGGGAGTCACTTTGTATTCTTCCAACAAACAAAACAAATCCCAAAACATTGGCCATATTTTTCTAAATATGGTATACGATAAAATTTAACTGTTCCAAACATCATGTAAGGATTTATATGATCAATTAAAACTGTGCTGAGTAATGTTTATCAAAGAGAGATGTCAAATCACACACACATGTAATTAGCCTTTTCATCAAAATGATCACTAGGAACTGACAATCGATTAACAGGTGTCTTAATTTCCTTGTCTGTTAAGATCCAACCTATGCGGCTTCACCTAATCCAATTACAATTGCTAGATTTTTGTTTAATAGCTTGCACCCTACATGATTGATTCTCGCTTTGTAGAAAGTAATCAAATAAAAGAGAATTTTGCCGACAAAAAATCTTGCATACTGAGGACTCTATTGAAATTTTCATGCGACCAAGAATGAAAAGTATGCATGCTTTTACAAGGATTTTGGCATCCCAGAGAACCTTGATAAAGAGCATAAAAAAGTGCTTTAAAATCATAGTAGTGTACCTGAGCATATAAAAAAAAGAAATGAAAAATCTTTGTTTCAGTAATTCAGCCAATCCTACAACAGATTTCTGTGATAAAAGTGATGCTTGTTTTGTGCAGTTTTACATGTGAAGTACCCAGAAGAATGCACTCCACTTGTAATGGATGCATCTGTATTTTGTACGTTTTATTTACATATGTAATACTATCAAGATACATATATTTAAGACAATTATCATGATACAACACAGCTGGCAATATGCAACTCTAACTCTGGTTGAGGTTTAATTTCTATGCTTTTGCAAATGTGGTTCTTCAGGGCAGTCCTTATTTCTCACACTGATAACAAATGATTATGGACGTAATGAATTATAATCTTGTGTAAATTTGAAATGCATTCAGTAAACATGACACATACACAACAGGAATTCTGTAAAATTACACATCTGTGTTTTTCCCTCTACGAAGAGAGGTTCTTTGTGAAGTTCTGTGTCTTTACCTGACCATTCTCCTTTTATTTCAAACTCATAGAAAAAGATCAACTTGGCTTTCCGATTGTTAGCAGTGGCTTCCCCTTCCAACCTTGTAAGCTCTTTAATTTCACAAAATACTGTAAAAAGAATAGAAATAAGAATTAGTTGTGGTAATTATGGTTTAAATTTAAACTAGAGCTATTAACAATTGGTGCATCACAATAGGCACTACTCACAAAAATTTGTTCCACAATCTGTGTTGGGAAACCTAGTTACAAGATGGGCATTCAGCAGCCATGACGCCTCTAAATCACGATGTGGAATGCTTTAAATCCAACTCCATCATTAATACAAGAAACATCCCATGTAATGATAATGATATGAAGTTCATTGAGAAGGGCCACATCTCTGATGGGCATTCAGGTGCCATGACTCCTCTAAATCATGAGATGTGGAATGCTTGAAGTCCAACTCCATCATTAATACAAGAAACATCCCATGTAATGATAATGATATGAAGTTCATTGACGAGGGCCACATCTCTGTCCAAAATTGAGTAGATGAGATACATAGATCCAGCCTTCTCATTATCAATCAGCTGCTGGCTAAAGTATTATCAACTTTTCCAGCTGAGCTGTCTATTTCATCTGTTATGTCAATGTGGTTGCACAGTACTAGAATATGTGCTGAATGGTTCCTGAGCTATGCTGATTACAAGTTAACATCCCATATAAAGATATGCAGTTCACACAATGGCCATAACTGTAAAATGGTGCAAATGAGACAAAACCCACAAAACACAGCTAGGTTTGAGAGACACTGAACTTAGCAAATTCCATCAGAATATGTAGAATGGTTCTTGAGCTATGCTGATTGCAAACAACATCCCACATTTCCATGTGAAGACAAGAATATGTTAGAAAAAGGGCATAACTCTGTTCAAAATAGAATAGATGCGACTAAGCCCACAAAAGGCAACCAAGTCTATGAGACAATGTTTATGCCAAATTTGATCAGAATATGTCGAATTGTTCTTGAACTATGCCAGAATATGTTGAACAGTCCTCAAGTTATCCCAGTTAAAAGCAACATCCCATTTGAAGATATGAAGTTAATTTTAAAGGGTGACAACTTTATCCTTAATGGAGATGACAAAACAAATTACATAAAAGGCACCATTGTTGCAATCCACAGGTGAAAATCTGCTTTGTTCCTATTTCACTGATGGCAGATAGTGACAAGATTTTGTAATTTCTAATGAATATGCATAAACCTGTTTAGCCAATCACTGCAAGCCTGAGTAAAACTTTCTCAGAAAGCTGATCCAACATGACTGGTCATGCTATCTGAATGAGCCAATCAAAGTTTTTCTTCCAAGCAGTCATTTACTGATCAATTAAAAATGGCACTTTCATTAATGTGTAAAAGCTTCTTCACTGTGCTGTTGATGACATATTTTTGTGCATATTCTCATGAAATGAGGACATTTTGTCACAGGCAGCCATGGGTGAAAAAGGAGCATAGCAGCATTTGATAAAAGTGTCCCTTTTAAACCAGTAACTAGAAAATAGAACCAAGTACATAACCAAAGTGTGGCCTTGTGAATAGGTGGTATCAAACTGTCTTTGCATTTTTTCAAGCACTGGGACAAATAATGCCACAAATGTTGATATGTTTGTGACTATAAAACAAGAGTATCACAAATGGCACATGATATGCCCATCATGTGATCTTTTCCCTACTAATGACCCTGACCTCTGAGCTACATACTTCACAACTGTATGATATGGTATCATATCGTGTGGACCTGGGTAGAGTTTTATCAAAATATCTGTAGGGGTTAAAAGTGACAGCCTGGAAAAGAAGACCAGTCACTGACTTACACCGTCCTTTTTTGTAACCTTGGCCTTAAGGCATGGGGATATGACTGTGAATATGCAATTCCCTGTCAAGTCAAGATATATAAGCTTAAGTTTCAATCAAATATGTTCACTAGTTCCAACATTTTACCTATAAATGGATAAAGGGCACTGATTTATATTTTCCCTTGCTGTGACCTTAACCTTGAGGTTAGGAGGCATGGCCATCATATGTGACACTGTCAAATCATGATATATAACTGATTAAAATTTTATTACAATATCTTCACTGGTCCAAAAGTTAAACTCCAGACAAGGACACAAGTCACATAATTACATTTTCCATTGCCGTGTTCTTAACCTTGAGGCAGAGGCATGGCAGCTATAGTACACAACAAAACACCTAGTCATGATATATATACCTGGGCAAAGTTTCATTAAAATATCTTCACTGGTTCAAAAGTTATAATCCACACAAAGATACAAGTAACAGAATTACATTTACCCTTTTCATGACGTAGACACTGAGGCAGAGGGAATGGTTATGGTATGCAGCACATCATCTAATAATTGGTAAAATTTCTTTAAAATATCTCCAGAGGTTCAATAATTGCACTTCAGACAAGGATACAAGCCACAGAATTACATTTTCCCTTGTTGTGACCATGACCTTGATGTAGGGATATGCAAGTTACAAAATAATAACTTTCCTAGCCATGATCTTGATCTTAAGGCAGGGGGCATGGCTATTGTACAAACACACCATCGATCATGATATACCTTGATCTTGAGGCAGGGGGCATGGCTATTGTTCAAACACACCATCGATCATGATATACCTTGATCTTAAGGCAGGGGGCATGGCTATTGTACAAACACACCATCGATCATGATATACCTTGATCTTGAGGCAGGGGGCATGGCTATTGTTCAAACACACCATCTATCATGATATACTTTGATCTTGAGGCAGGGGGCATGGCTATTATACAAACACACCATCAATCATGATATACCTTGATCTTGAGGCAGGGGGCATGGCTATTGTTCAAACACACCATCTATCATGATATACCTTGATCTTGAGGCAGGGGCATGGCTGTTGTACAAACACACCATTATTCTATGACCGACCCTGGCTCCAAGGTCAATGGGATGTGTAAACATGCTGTAGACTGAATTGTCTCCGCTTCATAATGATTCATACCAAGTATAATAAAAATCTATACATGTGTTCAGGAAATTTAAGCAAACGAAAAAACTGTAACCACCAAAACCTTAACACGCATTTTTTATGTCACTGTGACCTTTAATCATGGGAAAATGGGCAAGTGGAGTGAGTCGCAGAATTGTTTTAACTTCATAATGATTCAGCCCAAGTATGAAGAAAATCCATTAAAGGGGTTTAGGAAATATACACAAATTAAAAACTGTACCTAAACCTTAACTTCCGACTCTAATGTCAGCAGAAAAGTGACTTCGTCTTGCTGCCCACTACCCTAGGTTCTACAAAAATCCGTTCCCATGGGTTGATATTGGTTTATATTCATACTATGGATGTTTCACCATTTTATAACAATTACTTAGTTGACTACATACCCTCGTCATCTTCCACAGTAAGCCCAGTCAACAACTCTCGTATTTTATCTTTTGACCATTGTGTACAGTTTTTCTCAGTCCTGAAAAATATATTATGGGCAATAAATATGTAGCGAATTAATATTTTTATTTAAAGAAAGTAAAAATCACAAACCCTCATGTTTTATGCAACACATTCTAAAACCCTCTCCCCATCATGGAGATGTTCTAATGGACAGATAAATGGATTAGCAGATGGACAGACAGACAGACAGTTTCACAATAGCCTTAACGCTTTTTAAAAAGAGTCCCTTGAAGGGACTGACAATACTGGCTAAAAAGAATTTCCAGGAATACATAAAAAGTCCATTTATTCTGTCCTTTTATTCTGTTTAACTGAAGAGTACTGTAGAGGCAAGCAAAAAAAGTTGGGAACCATGATTGGATCATGTTTTATCTCAATGTATATTATAATAAAGCGTACTATAGCATTGTTCCCTGTACTTGCATCTTGTGCATTCTTACAAACTGATAAAAAGCACACTTACCGTCTATACTCACATATAACCATATACCAACTGCATAGACCCAGATCTGCCATCACATAATGCGTCGGCAGATCTGGGTCTATGTGGTTTGTAAGGACTAATCAGCAGAACAAACAACATAAACCCTGATCTTCCAGCGCATAATGCGCCAGCAGATCAGGGTCTACATTGTTTGCATTTGGACCAGGCTTATATGCGAGTACGTACGGGTAACCAACATAAGCTTTCTGTTCATGTATTTTTACAGCATCAAACTCAAGTAATCAACCCCATGAGGACACAGGGATATAGAGTAGGTCCAATGTGCCTCCTGCATGTCATAAGAGGTAACTGATGATAGCAATCTGTTTACCATGGGATGTGTCACATGATAATTTTCCAATTTAAAATGTCTTTAATTTTTTTAAAAGAGTATGGTTGTATGGTTTATATAGAAAAGTTTTACCTTGTATTGTAAGAGTTTTACCATTTTACGGCATGTCTTCATTTTCAATGCTTTCTTGTGGAGTTTTTGCATATCTTTATCTTTCATCTTTTGTCTCATGGTGCATATTTACTTTTGGTTGGCAGTTTGGAGGGTTTTTTTCTGATGTGATGGTAAACCACTAAATCCTATACATACATACATAATTACATACACTGATGGTGTCAATTCCAATCTTGTCCTACTAGCCAAGCTACGATGATGCTGTGAAAATGGTCTCAAAATTTAAATTTTCATTCATTTTAATATGTAAAATGTAAAAATCTGACATGTACATATGTTCGTATGTACATACCCATGTAATCAGCTGATGCAACAGCTTTACATATAGCATACACCAAAAGTTTTACCTTGTACTTTAAATGATTTAAAGACATTTTACAAGAACAATTACTCTCACTCTACAGACCCTGAGATTGGCAGTTATTTGGAAGCTGTAGACACAATGCATAATTGCTTCATGAAAATACAAGAAAAGCATCTGCCTGGCTTTCAGTGTAGAGCTTGCTCTTTTAGCGTTGAGATTTTTGAAGAAAATGATGTCCTTGTTTGCTACAGCTAATTAACCTATTGTCTGAGCAAAGATAACCATGCCTACTCATCTGCATAGCACTTCATATCAAACATCATTTTATGTTGACACTCATCCCATGTGAATAGTGTTAATTTGTAATGTATATTAATGTAATGGAAAATTTAATGAAAAATAGTTTTAAAATGTTGAAGTTATGTGGATTTGAATTTGTATATGATATGCAGTGGTAATCGGCTAGGTGAGGGACATTAGGCCTGAATGTCGAACAGACTTCCAATGTACCTGTAAATCATGTGATGCCTCACATGTTTGCCAGTGTAGTATTGGTCAGCGGTCTATGTGTATTTGCATGTGTTAGAGTTTGACAAATATGGCAATAAGTTAATTGAGAGAATAAAGACAGTTACTGGGTTCAAAATAAACAGTTGCAAGTAGAAAATCTGCAACCTGTTCCATATTTTTGCTACCTGGTGAAAAATCTGGTAGAACCTTTTTGCAACCAATAATTTTGAAAAGAGGAAACTTCCAGTAACACAAGATATGAATTTTACTTATCAAAAAATGCCTTTCCAACATCTTTTTCTACATTAGAATGAAAGTCTCAACTGCCAATCAATATTTACATCAAAATGAAAGTTGATAATTTTGGCAATTCCTGAAATTTTGAAGCACCTGCACAGTGATAATGAAGATGAGCATGTACTAATGAAAATAGTATTGCTTGCAAAGTTAACACAGTTGAAGGCAAGTATGATTCAGTGTCATTTCCATCCAAAGGTAATAGCAGACAACATGCTCCTTATGAGTAAGCAACAACAACAAAAAGTTTTGTCACTTGTTAAGACTTTCTGCAGGAAAATTAAAAAGTAGGTGGCAAAGATTGGTTACTTACTACTTCATATTTAATTCTAACCCTGAGTTTAATTTCTTTTTATAAAATAACAGTTTTGATAATAAAACAAACCTGGAAATACAGAACAAGGGCACATCATATTGTTGTTTAAACTGGGAAACAACTTTATCTTGCCTAGACCAACAAGTTGTTCTCTGTCACTTATTATTTTCTGAAATGAGGATCCAAACCAATGGCTGGACCTTCTGAGAACTTGGGCATATTGGATGGGGTTGCCCTATAGCCCTTAATAGTAGAAGTCAATCATTCTCTCTGTTTGAACTGAGAAAGAAGAAAGTCTGCCACAGCGCTCATAGAGGGACAGCTATGATTAACACATTTCCTACTGCATCAATGGCAAAAGATTCTCCACTTTGCATCATAGACCTAGGACATAGAGAATCTCTTGGCCTGAAAAATGCAATCAGCAACCTTGCTTGAAAACTTGTTCTGGCAGATAGATCACTTGAGATGAAACAAGTGTGAAGGTGGAGAATCTGTGAGCTGTTGTGCAGAAGAGACTCCCTGTGCTGTGACAATTCCCTCCTCTGAGGCAATGTCCTGGGCTGGTCTACCAACAGGTTGATAAGATCATTGAACTATGATCGTTGAAGCCAAAGAGGATATATCAAAATGAGCTGAGCAGTGGAGATCCTGAATTTGTGGAATCAAGCTGAACAGTGGGAAGGCATAAACGAACAGATGATCTCCACCAAAAGTCTCCCCCACAGTCTGAACAGGGACTCTGCTATAGATTGGCACAGAGACCATTCCATGAGGACTACCTTGCCTCTCCTGGACAGACTGTCTACCAGAATATTCTTCTTGCCAGGAATATTATGAACTTGGAGGGTAATCTCTTCCAAGGTTGCCCAGTGAAGAAGGTTCCAAGCCTCCATGCAAATAGAAGGAACATGTGTCCCTCCTTGTCACCTGAGGTATGCTACCACTGACATGCTGTCGGAGGAGACCATCACACAATGACTCCTTCCCTGGATGATGTACCCATGTTGGGCTAAAAATATCGCCCTCATTTCTACATTGTTTATGTGGAGGGTAGTTTTTTCCAGAGACAACAAAACCTCAAGAACTAGTCCTTTTGGCACCCAAAATAAGTACCACACCCCAAATCTGACACATCTGTGAACAGGCAGAAATAGTGTTTGGGAGCATGAATGGGTGACTCCTGATCGGTCCACCAATTCAAGTGGTAGTGATATTCTGATCCTAGAGACGTCTGAGCTGTCAGTGGATCCCTGTGTGGTTTCCAGGGTGTCTCGACAAAAGCGCGCAGCTTAAAACCCCCAACAAAACCTGAAGATTAGAAGTAGACATGAAAAGTAACATAATTTATAACTTCCAAATATTATTTGAAGAGTCATTCTTCAAAACTACTTGCGTTCCTTAAACTGTATAAATAGCACATGAATATATTTAGGCCCAAACATTTGCAGTTATGGAAAGAACCAAATCACAGAAGCAGAAAGAACACATTTTACGTGATGGCGCTATTGGCTTCGTAAAGATCGTATTCATTCGGATGGTAGTACATCATGGAGATGTGTGAAAAAAGACTGCAAAGGTTGGCTGAAATTTGATGCAACAGTAATTGTGTAATTGAGTAATTGTTGTTTCGGAGTATAATCATGCTCCCACTCCAGAACTTAATGAAGTGACGAAGGCTGTGGTTGAAATGAATAGATGATGGTTTTTTATCTTTAATGGCATATTTCTGCATATTGAGATATTAATGAATAGATGATGTTATTTGATCTTTAACGCCATATTGAGATATTAATTAATAACGATGCTTAATGATCTTTAATGCTGTATTTGTTGGTTTCTTTACTAGAGACACAAAATGGTAATTGTTGTAGGCTTTCGTCTTTGTGCGATTATGTCGGCGCGCTTTTGTCTTTGCGCACTTTTGTCCTGCACGCTTTTGTCGGGGTGCAGGTTTCCAGTTTGCCAGGAGAAACTGGAGGGGGGACAAGTGCAGTCTTCCTAGGGGAACCATGTCTGCCCCAGAGTTCAAGGTCCACAACACAGATAGATACAAGTGAGCTGCCAATGTAGTCTTGGCTTGCAGCAACTCCAAAAGCACCAGGATTCTGTCCAGAGGGACAAGAACTAATCCCCTGTTGATGAGGAAATTCATCCCCAGAGATGGAACTAGCTCCTATTTCTAGGTTTGGAACGAGTCCCAGCCTGGTTACTATGGACCAGCAGCGAGACAGATCTTGTGTGAGGGACTCTAAGAGGCCATGCTGGATCAATCTGACTCTACCAACAGGCAGAAAACAATTTAAACTTCTTGGTGAACTCAGTCGAGTTATATTGAAATTGCCACATTCCAATGCAGACACTAAAAAGGACATCTTCTATTCTGACGAAAATTCAGGCTAACTCTAGAGGGAACCTGGATCCAGTGACAGTACATAATCTTTTAAGTATTAAGATGAACAATGATAAGGACTGCCACTAATATAATCCAGGTGATGATCTTGTAAGAAATGCTAAAAATGCTTGTGTTACATAAAATGGAGAGTGTGGAAGGCAACAAGTTAATATGAAAGAACTGAATTGCATATTTTAATATTCAATATATGGAAATTTGTACAATAGTAGTAATTTTTGCCCATTTTCACACTAAAAATCGGGTCAATAAAAAACCTCCCTTTTTTGAGGTCAAAACTCCTGACCAAATTTTGCAAAGCTTCCTCTTTGTTCCAAGGTGACCACTCATTTTTATCACATGTATGGTATACTGATATTTAAAGTAACAAGGTTGGATTCTCCACTCTCCAAAATAAAGGTTGCGGATTTTGTTCAGCACTTTCTTGAGAGTGGATGATTAGAATAACGATTATGAAAGCTCAATAAGTCAGATATAGGCTCCAATGTCGATGTAGGTAATACTGAGTTTTGATAATTTATCAAATTCTGATGATTTAGCACTGCAGATGTAGACAACAAACCTATAGATTTAGAGGTTTGAGAAATGTCAGCTACGGTTGGTCAAACTATTCACTGACTTGACGATGAACAACTTCTCTCAAGATTTTAAAGCCTATACAAAAATTCTTCTGTGAAAAATAATTACACAACTATATAGATCAGATTTTACTCTTAAACCTATCTATAGATATTAGATGTGTACAAAAAAGGTAAAATTATTAAAATTTATGCTGAACTTACACTACACTGCTATAAATGTAATAGGCAGGCCTATGCGTATTGAGTCACAGAGCTAACAGGTGTTTGATTTATAGCACACTGCACTGTGTGGATTGAGCACACGTATATTAACTGCCTACACAACAACAGGCTCTATGAGGTAAAGGGTTAACATCTCGCACCATTATTTACAGTATATACAGGTTCTCTAACCAATTCTCTTCATTAATACAATGAATGTGGATAACAAGTTTTTAAATTGAAGAAACCTGTCTGTTTTCTTTAAATTTGTCATATACAGCTGCTATATACTGAACATAATGATAGTGTTAGGAAGGTATATGTAGGTCAATGATGGACAAGTGTACTCTTATGCTATTGTTACACAGAAATCTTCTTTTCTAGAATATTCTCCAATTAATATTATGTGTGGGATTAAAGAGTTTATAATAAAAATGTCAAACAACTTTGTATTGCTTTATTATTATGTTTCTTTATGTACCAAATAAGCGTAATCCATACAGCGGTGAAAAATAGCGTCCTGATTATACCAAAAGCATAATGGTTGGTAGGTATGTTAATAGTATTGATAGCAAGTGACAACTCTTGTTACTCACTGTTATGAAATCATCCTCAATCCAAAATCAGAAAGCGTTATTTAAACTGAAATGTAATGAGTACATAACAATGGACCCTAACAGGAACTATCTAGTATAAACAGAGACTGGAAAATCTAAAGTTCTTTAAAATCAGTTGCGATACTCGAACCGCTTTCTCAGATAATTATTTAAATTATTCACTTAATCATGAAAAAAAAAAAAAGATCATCAAGAATCATATAAAGTAACCAAAGCAATCAGCTGCAGGTTTTCAGAACTATCGAAAACTGGATTCTTCTTAATTGGCAAAACCAGCTGGTTATTACCAATGCCAGTTGTTCACATTTGTGGCATCTGGACGCTCTTCTACAATCCATCGAGGGTCTCCTTCGCCCCATTTTGCCATCTTCGTGTTTGTTGCTTCTTTCTCAACTAAAAAAGAATATAGCTGATCGCAATCCGATGTTGTGATTTGGCTACTGAACGCGTGTTTCTCGAACGATCGCGAATTTACCCCGGAAAAGGAAACATGCATTGCGAATAAACAATGGCTTATGTTTTGCACAAATAAAATTATCCCACAAACTTTATGCCTTAAAATAGTAAAAAGTCCATAGTATAAATTTTTAAAGATTCTAACCGTTTCAAAAACCATAAATTAAAGCAATCACAGTCACAAACTGATGCCGACTAACTTTAAGTATTTTCTTTTTAGGGTGGATGTAAGCGGCACAGCTAGAGCCACTGCCCGAAAGCTATAAGTACTTGTATTTATACAAATATTTGACACTGATTTTCCACAGAGAGCTGTACAGTGTTCTTCATAGTAGATGCAGATACTTTTAATAATGTAATGCGTGTGGTTAAGCTGCAAAATATGTGTATTTCAAATTGATGACTTAGTTTTCAGAAACATAATTTACGAAATAATTTCCTTTCTTCGATTGTGTACAAGGGAAATTTAGTTTTCCTTGCATTCTTTGATTTAGATTTTTTCTTCTGAATTTTGCATTCTCCGCTGAACTACTGGTACTGAGTAAATTATGTGAGAAATCTTGTCTGGTAATAGTCTAAACTGGCAAGCCAATATTATTGTTCACTAGTTGATTATTCAGTCACTCACAACAGTGATGTCATTCAGATAACAGCTAGTGTGGAAACTCCTCCTGAACTGCAGTAATTAGTTGGTAGCTTCACATTTATGGTGCACAATGGGTAAAAAGTTGGAAATTTAGATACTTTTTTCAAAGATGGAGGAAATAAGCATCTGCAGTCTGACAGCAATTTGTTTTTAAATAAGGAAGTTCTTCTATCAGATAAGTACTCAAGGGGAGTAAATCTTACTAAAATAAACTTATAAGGAATTCTTGATTTGAGAAAAAATATATTGGCATGTTCATAATCGTTTTTTGTTCCATATGCAAGAACAAGATATGTATAGTCTACGAGAAACCAGACAAAAAAAAAACTGAAAATAAAGGGTTTTAGAGTGGACCACCATACAAATAGTGCTTCCATGCTGCATCTTTGTACACACACTCTAGCATCAACAATCATGTTGCAAGTTTTTTTCAATGACATATATATTCTGTAGTGACATCAAGCTTTACATGCTTAGTAATTTATTTATCTATTATTCATTTATTTATTTATTTGTATCATCATGACCACAGCCATAATCATCATCACTACCGGTACATCTAGTCTCAACTGGAATCTTCCAGCTTATTTTTTTTTGTCTTGAATGCTGCCAGTGGAGTCTCTATCACTGGCTTATATATTACCATCAGGTTTTAACAAGCAATCAGACCCCTGCCTATTGTATATGCATCTTCCACTTTGAGACTATCTCTTCAGTCACAACATGTAGGTAAATACGACCTGTGTTCATTCCAGAAATGAAAAAGGTGGATCCCAGTGACCCCTACCAGGTATGTAAGTGAGGTCAGTTAGAAAAATAGGGTCACAAATATTCTTACCTTTTCTTGTTTATTCAAGAAATTAAAATAAATATCATTATCATGGGTTCTTGTTGCGGATTTATTCATTTCAGCTAAACGAGCTGGTAATTACAGTTTCCAGCATTATATGCTTTGACTCTGTCATTATAGAGTCAGAATCCATGAACCAAGTGTCTGTGATCATTATCAGCCTCCCCTGTCAAGAACCTTCTGTACTGTGATTTAAATTTCTTCTGCTTGAATTACCATTCACCTCAAGAATTTATTTTGGACATTAGAATTGACATGTTTTCTTACCTGTATGCTACTTTGGAAGCAGATGCAGCAGTGTTTTTGTTGAAGATTTCATCTTATCTTCTTTAGATTTTCTTTCAGTGGCCATTGAGCATGTGCTTCTAATCAGTGCCGAAGCTAATAAAAATCAGTAAAACAAGACAATGAAAATGATATTTTTATGCTTCATTTGGCAGTAAGCTTGGGATACACTCGATTCAGTCAATCAAAAATTAACCATAATGATGTTTTATCTTTTTTTCTTGGGTCTTTTGTGGGGAACATTCTTGCACCAGATATGAAAATTAAGGGTCATTGGTGCTTGGGCACAGGTTAAAATGAACCCTGTAAGACTCCCCCACAATCTAATTTTAGCCCTTTGGTAGATGTAGATCCTTAAAAGAAAGAAACTCCTTTTCAGCCAGCAAGACTTGCATTTTCCAGCCATGTGCCATCAGTCTCTGCTAAAAAGGTTGACTCCTACAGTCTCTATCAAGATAATCCGAGTTTCCTCTGGCCTTTCCCACCCATGTTAAATATTTGGACAGCTGTGTTGGGGCGGGAGGTCAGAGTGCATCCGCTATCAGGACATGGAATTCACTGAAACCACATGGTAGCAGCATAGGCTAGTCACTTTACCCAGGGCCTAGCAAAATTATGTGAACTTGTATCAAACCCTACCTGTCTGAATTGATAAGTAGATAATTTAGTTTCTCATTCATAACAGTTGAAACATATTTTGTCTCTTTAATAAGCTAGTACATGTATGAGCTAAAAGTACAGTGTTTACAAAATGAACCTCTGCAATGCCATTTCTCCTTTTAATACATTCCTTGATCACATTAACATTAGGAAAATAAGATTGCTTGCTACCTCCTGAATCCAGCCTTCCTGAAAAAAGATGAAAATGTTGTCTCTTCTGTCTATGTCCTACATAGACAAGGGAAGAATCTCTTACCCATTACTTCCCCTTGACTGTCGCTAGACATCACCAGTTTTAAGCTTTGGCTTCGCCCTATCACGTATTGTTTTTTGGACATCCTGAAAATCCTTCAAAATCTTCAAGTTTTCTGTCCATCCATACAGGAATTATTGAATTATAAGTGTACCAGTAGTAAGGTTCTTACTACAGATGGCAAATATTATTTTGGGTATTTGATCGATATTTACGCATTGTGGACTTTGTTTATTCTGACCTTGTGTTTAAACACAGTATCATCAATACATGTTGATGGTTGTTATTAACGTGTACTGCATATATATTGACACTTGTTTTTATAACAAGTGCAGGGCTCCAAATAAATGCTAATCTGCTATCCAGCAGTTAGTGATTTGCCGACAGATCACTAAAACCTAGCAGTCACTAATCTGTTGGAGCAGTGAAAATTACCGCCAGTCACTATCTTAACAGTTAAGAAGTGGTGAATTGGCATTTCCTTTATTGGTTAACTGAGCTGTTTATTGTGTTAACTGAGTAACTACCAACATCCTGTACTTGATGAGGTACAATAAATGCTCCCAGTGCTAATGGACAGGTGTTAAACCACTCATCCACTCATCAAGTAAATTGTTCTGCATGCATGTGGAACTAGCCAGGTGTACTACCCTCAAGCACTGATTTAATTACTGATGATAATGAAAGGTACAGGGTATCAGGGTAGTATTGACCAATCGGAAAAGGTCGCATTTGCAAACTCAATGAATAATCCAGAATTATACCGAACAATGTGTTTTAATATTTATATCATTGTTGATAAACCTTCCGTGCATTGTGCAGTGACAATTGTTAACATATGGAAGAATTTACAATTAGATGGTGACAAAAGAGCAGGATCACAAATATGAGCAAGAGAAGAGACTAAGAAAGCACAAGAAATGCAGGGAAAATGAACACAAATGGCTGAAGTATGACCCAGGAGAGGATGTGATGTTGTGCACTTTCTGCACAGAGTATTCTGAGAAATACGAAAGTGTGCTGGATACTTCATTCGTGAGTCTTGTTGGTGAAATACAGTTGCTATTGTTTTGAGTTAATGTTAATGAATAATAAATGTTGAATTAGAATCTGAACTGGTTTCTATTTGATTTTAGCAGGATCAGTGAAATTTTGGAAGGATCATTAAAAATGTGTTCTGGTGATCCAACAGGTTAGTGAAAACAAAATCCTAACTTCAAGCGCTGCAAGTGTTTTTGTGGCATTTGGTACTTTTTCTTCTGTTCATTTGCTAATATTTTCTTTTCTTTTGTCATTCTTGTCATTTTAGTGAAACAATGACAATGTAATGTAGCAAGTGTAAGAAGTTTAAGCAAATGAGGACACTTATGAGATGTGCCTCATATATACTCATGCATGTATCATTATATGCAGTGACTGGTCAGAAAATGTTTGGTCTGCAGCATAGAGAAAGAGTATTTAGAACAAGGAAAGATGTGTGAAGTTTCATCTAGACAAATGTGATTTGTTGAGTCTTCACGCCAGAATTCTCAGAGGATTTTTTCCAGGTGCTTTCTTATGTCAAAGGATAGCGGAAAACTTCGGCATATCATTGACCTCAGCCACCTCAACAAATCAAGATGGAAACAGATAGTTTAATCAGACTTTCCATAAAGCGGGACGAATTTGCTATCAACCTATATCTGACCAATGCATATTTTCATGTCCCTATTCATCTGGCTTCATGCAAATTCCTTTGGTTTGCCTACCTAGGAATCGTATATCATTTGCATTCCCCTTGGTCTCAACATAAGCCCATGGGTTTTTTTAAAAATTATAAACTGCATCATCAGCCTGTACCGTTCGACTTCATCAACAGTGATGACAGCGTATGTGGACAACATCCTCCAAAAATCAGTTTCATGCACTCCACTTTGGTCTCAACATAAGCCCTTGGGCTTTTAAAAAAAATTATAAACTGCATCGTCATCCTATACCGATCGACTTCATCAGCAGCAATGGCAACATATCTGGACAGTATTCTCCAAAACACATGGTAAGTTCTATTCTGGTGAAGGACGGGAATGATCTCCTGTCCCTTCTAGCCCATTTGGATTTTGTAGTGAACCAGGAAAGTCAGATCTCGAACGTTCCCAGCATTTTGTCTATTTGGGCATGGAGTTTATTACCAATTTCAACATCATCCATCTCCTTCACATACATATGTTATGGATTATTGAGCTTACAGAGAGAGTTTTTGCAGCTCATTGACTTGGTCAGTGTGGCAGCAGATCTGATTTTGCTTGTCCAACTTTTCATGCACTCATTGCAGATGGTCCTGCTGGCTCAGTGGTGCCCCTTTTCTGGTAGCCTTAATCACAAAGTCAAGCTCATGACCAAAGTAGTACTGGTAGTATTCCTGTGTCAGTGGTGCAATAAAGGCTGGTTCACAGCAGGAATCCCTCAGGCAGAGTCCCAACTGGAAATTACGGTCTGTACAGACGCCAGTTTTGCACAATTGGGTAGCCCATCTCTTGCCATGCTTTGACATCATCAGTGACAAGTTGGGTCTGGAGGAATTATCCCTTCATATCACCCTTCTGGAAATGAAGGTGATATTCAAGGTCTTTCATGTCTGAAAGGACTGACTTTACAGGAAAGTAGTTCTGATCATGGACAATTCAGTGGTAGGGGCCCATCTCCTCAAAACCAGGGGGACCAAATCCCCCAATCTATGCATTCTGGTTTGGGAGTTTCTACGTTAGTGTTCCCAGCTAAATATATCCATACCAATCAGAAACATTCTCAGCAAGTTGAATGTCCTGGCTGATTCTCTGTCAAGAAAGGGCCAAATCCTTCATACAAAATGACCCCTTCATCAATCAATCTTTCATCAGATTTGAGTGCTTTGGGGCGTCCGATAATAGACCTTTCAGCAACAAGGTGGTATCACAAGCTGCCCACCTTTTTCTCCCTAGTTCTGGAACTAGAAGCATGGCCATGGACAAAGTATCAATCAGTTGGGAGGGGTTTTGGGCCTTTGCCTATCCCTCCCCCCCTCCCCAGGTACTAGCACTGAAAATAATACAGAAGTTGAGGAGCCAGAACTACAAACTGAATCTCATAACCCTACTTAGGTGGGACAAATTCTGGGTCAGTGATATATGTGCCCAGGAAAATCCCAGCAAAACCAAATTTACTAAAACAGCTGTGGTCACAGGTATTTCAACCCTGTCTGGACCAGCTCCTTCTTCATGCCAGGCTCTTGTTGGGAGAGCTCTGTGAACAAAGGAATACCAGCCATCGATTATGGAGAGAATCTCACGAGCTAGAAGGCCTGCCACTTTGAAGGTGCTTGAGGGAATGTGGCGTATATTCAGGGACTGGTGTAAAGTCAAAGTTCCTCAATCCCACGATTGGCTGATTTCTTTCTCTGGCTGTTTGAGGAGAAAATATTAGCCCCTATATATAGGGAATCAAAACATTCGTCCCTTGAAAGAGGTAGGATGCTTAGCATTCCCTCTTCCTATTACCTATAGATGCTCCTAATGTCAATGTGATCAGTGAATGCATTCAAAACAGAAAGAAAATTTTTCAGTAAATTACTTACCCAATTACATTAAAATGAAATACTCCTAGCCACCCCACAAAGGCTAGCATCCTACTCCATGTATCGCACAGCTTTAAACTGGTGATGCCTAACAGTAGTCAAAGGGAGGTAATGGGTAAGAGTTTCTTCCCTTGTTTGTGTGGTACATAGACAGAAATGACAAAATGTTAATCTTTTTTCAGTAAGGCTGGATTCAGGATATCAAGCTTATTTTCCTAATGTTAATGTGATCAGGTAAGTATTCTTGGAGAAACATAATTTACCTTAAAATTTGCTTTCTCACATTGCTCGATCACATGATCCAAATCTTGTGTCCTACATTGTACTTGACATCAGAGGTCCAATGATCACATGATAGAAACAACATACATGTATATAGGGAAAAGGCTGATGATAATTTGATTGCTTTCTATTACTTTGGTCAGGAGATGTGATGATCATGTGATTAAGCAGTGCTGCATCGACATTAGAATCTATTCATAAATACTGGATGTTAGTTGATATGTTGGCTTTTTAAAGTTACAAATTATGTTAAGTGAATATTTTTCTATTTTCTGTAACCATCACCATATTTGATGGAAGATTGGCATCATTTGTATAAGCTTAAAGCCCTTCATGCCAGAATTACAAATTATGTTTCGGTTATGACTGAGAAGATAAATATTATTTACATCAATTTTAGGTAGGTAGGATCAATACAAGGGTGCCTAATTTTGCTAGCCCCTGGTTAAAATTATGACTTTATGCTGCTATCACTTGGTTTCAGCAAATTACATGTTTTTAATAGTGAATGCACTCTGACCTTCCACCCCAACACATCTGTAAAATATCTACCGTCTATACTTGCGTATAAGTGGATACCAACTGCAAACTGCATAGACCCAGATCTGCCAGTACATAATGCACTGGCAGATCTGGGTCTATGCAGTTTGTAAGGACTAATCAGTAGAACAAACAACACAGACCCTAATCTGCCATGCATTATGCGATGGCAGATCAGGATCTATGTTGTTTGCATTTCGACCTGGATTATACATGAGTATATACATTAACATGGGGTGGGATAGGTCAAAGGAAGCAATGACTGGCATCAGTATTGTACACCACATGGTATAGACAGCATCCCAAAGCAAAAACAATGCCTCTACATGTTGCACATGTAAGAATTGAAGAGAATAATAACCTAGCCCAGGAGTGTCACACAGGAAGAGACCAAAATATTTTTTATTGTTGTTAGATTGACTGCATGCACCCCTTCTCACCTTGCAAGCTTAAAGGAACATTTTAGGATGCAAATTAAGTAAAGCTGTTAGATAGCATTATATTTGTGTATGTTTGTATTTTACATTTTTCTGGCATTAGAAGATATTTTTCTTTCCATGATCATTTCCTTATTTTAAATGCTTATAGTTATGTATTTGTTTTACAACAAGACTTTTATTTTCTTATACTGCAAAATCGTTTATTTTAAGACAGTAATTTTACTGTTATTAATTGACTTGTAATGAAAGACTACAATGAATAATACATTTTGGAAAAGTTGTTTGTCTTGCAATAGAAATTTACTGCCTCAAGTTCAAAAATGACATTTTAGCTTTGATATGTAGAATGTACTGTTTCCTATATGGAAATCACAAAGACACACACACACATATATATATATATATATATATAGCCAAACATTGTAGAGAGTTTAAAGAAAAGACCAACATTACCACAAAACTGGCCTTTATACACAGGTGACCTCTGTACACAGGTTCACCTTTTAAAATTGGTTTTTGAACAAATACCATGCACCAAATATCATCATCATCATTATTATTATTATTATTATTATTATTATTATTATTATTATTATTACATTATCAAGATTGTTTTATGTGCACTATTCATCAAAATCATAAAATACATGTGTATGTTGTTCTCTCCCAAATTTATGTTCCACACAAGATTACTGTATCCTCCTCACTTTAATCCTTCCTATAAATTAAATCATCAGTAACTGAAAATAATCACTGATCTTAGTTTGTTTTGTGCACCATAACAAAACAATAATTTCACTTCCGATTGATAGCTTACATATGATTGTAAAACAGAGGACTGACTCTTTGGTTGGCCAACTTGTATAAGTTAGGCTTGGAAACAGCTGTTTATGCTTTAAAGATAAATATTGTTGAACTCTTGCATGTAGTTAATATTGTTGAACTCGTGTGTATAGTTTAATATTGTTGAACTCGTGTGTATAGTTTAATATTGTTGAACTTTTGCACATAGTTTAATATTGTTGAACTCGTGTGTATAGTTTAATATTTTTGAACTCTTGCATGTGGTTTAATATTGTTGAACTCTTGGATGTAATTTAATATTGTTCAACTCTTGTATGTAGTTTAATATTGTTGAACTCTTGAATGTAGTTTAATATTGTTGAACTCTTGTATTCAACCTAATATTGTTGAACTTTTGCAAGATTTTGATTGTCAGAATTTTACATCATCATTTTGTAAGAGTTAAGACACTTTATCGTTGGATACAGCTACCTTTGTTTCTGTAAAGTTTCCATGTTTAAGACCCAGCTGAGCAGATTGTTGTGAGCAGGGCACTTTGCTATGCACTTGTTGCTGATAGTTCTCGTTTGGTATTAGCTTCTGTAGCATAATCAAGGATATCTTTGACCACCGGTAAGTCAGATGTTGGTAAATAATTCAAATCAACCTCTTCAGTACATTTATCTTTATTCCCAGTCACTCCTACCACCCCAGTCCGCCATTTCCACCTAATGCACCAACCACATACTGTAAATCAAAATACATATATTTTAGTGTCAGCTAATTTTTGAGAAAAGATAAAATTCAGCCTGTTAGCAACATAAAATTTTTATGCGAAATGGATTTTGTTTACCACTATATGACTTTTTTTGTTCTTAACCAAAAAGTGTTTTAGTAAATTTAGTTTCCTCGCTAAATTAAAAATTTGTGGTGAATAATTTTTTTTTACTGTATACAATGGAAGGGCTTATAGGATGGTCTGTTGTTTGTTATGCATCAATCCATTAGCACAAGTTTGTTATCACCACTCCTCCAGAACTACTTGGAGGATTGCCATGAACCTTTACACACATTCATCTCATGGTCCAGTTGGTCCTAAATGAAAATGGTACCACTTGGACATCCAATATGGCTGCCAGAGTGGCCATCTTGAAGATCTTGTTATCACTACTTCTCCTGAATGGATAGTCATTTCAATATGGGGATTCACCAGAAGACTTCTTATGATGTCATGTTCATCCTAAATGAAAAAGGTGTACTTGCACATCCAAACTATCTTGAAAATCTTGTTATTACTACTCCTCCTGAATCGATGATAGTATCAACATGGGTTTTTTACTGAAAGACTTCTTATCATGTCGAGTTGGTTCTAAATGAAAATTATGCTGCTGGGATATTCAATATGGCTACCACAGCAAATCCTCCTGAACGAAAAGTCATATTGATATGGGGTTTTCATCAGAAGTCTTCTTATGATGTCATGTTCGTCCTAAATGAAAAAGGTGTACTTGCACATCCAAACTATCTTGAAAATCTTGTTATTACTACTCCTCCTGAATCGATGATCATATCAACATGGGTTTTTTACTGAAAGACTTCTTATCATGTCTAGTTGGTCCTCAATGAAAATGGTGCTGCTCAGACATCCAATATGGCCACCACTCCTAGATGGCTGGTCATATCGACATTAAAAGACTTCTTATGATGTCTAGTTGGAAATGGTGCTAATCTGATACCCAATATGGTCACCATGGCAGCCATCTAAAAAATCTTATTATCATTACTCCTCCAAAATGGAAAGTTAATCAACATAGGGTTTTCACCAGAAGACTTCTTATGATGTCTTGTTGGTCCTAAATTAAAATAGTACCTATCTGACATCCAGAATGGCCACCATGGTATCCATCTTGAAAATCTTACTATCGCTACACCTCTTAAATGAAAAATCATTTTGACATGGGTTTTTCACCAGAAGATTTCTTATAATATCCAGTTGGTCCTAAATGAAAACTATGCAAACTGACCCTCTATATGGCCATCATAGTAGCCACGTTGAAAATATTGATATCTACTCCAAATAAATGTATGGCCATATCAGCATCCGGTTTTACCAGATTTCTTATGCTAGTACCAGTATGACTGCCACGATGGCCATCTTGAAAATCTTGTTGTCACTGCTCCTCCTGAATGAATGGTGATATTGTCATGAGGGTTTTCACCAAAAGACTTCTAACAATGTCTGCTTGGTCCTTAATGAAAATGGTGCCACTCTTACAACCAATATAGCCACCACAGCAATTCGAAAATCTTGTTATTGCTGAAGAATGTCGGAGATGGTTTCAACACTCCAGTTAAAAGAAAAAAATGGTCTTGTATTCCTGGAAATTCTTTTCAGTGTGTGTGTGAGAAAACTTATATATGTTGATTATATACCGTAATTTATAAATAGCAGAAGTTACCAGATCTCTTAACACTATTTTCAAGAATTTATTTTAGAAATATTCAAATAAATATGCTCTTTTTATTTATTAATTAAAAAGTTAATTCATAATTTCATTCATGACACATGAATATATTGGGCAAGTTGGAGGATGTCATAATGCATCCTTATTGAAGACATATACAACTTGGAAAATAATGTTTGTTATCTCCAGTGTTAAGTCTATGGGACAAAATTAATTAGAGTATATTATATTTGTGTGTGTGTGTGTGTGTGTGTGTATATATATATATTATAATTATATATAATTGAATATTTCACATGATTTTAGAATATTCTAATTTGGGAATAGTGCCTACTTGCATTAAGACTTGCCTGTGATCAGCCCCCTCTAAAAATGTACCTATCTCTGTTTCTTTGTGCAGCTCTGATGATAACACTGGAAGATGTATGCCGACTGGTCATCCCTTGAGGATGAGATTCAGTTTAATGAAACAAACAAGAGTGTGCTACACAAGTTTCCAAGTACTGTTGGCAGGGATGTAGCTTGCAGCGTGGTTAAGCATATTGCACTAAATCTTAGCATATCAACTGCAGATGGCCCTAGCAGTCTGGAGAGTGACAGAGAGGTCAAATGGACTATGGAGGTAATCCTGTCAGTTTAGATCTAGATCCAGTGCAGATAATTTATATGAAGAGATATTGTGTTTGGAATGTTAGATTTGTGTCATTTTGATTAACTTTGATTTATATATTCATTATATCTAGATATACAGAAGACTGAGTTGTAATAAAATGAATGTGGTTACCCAATATGGTTTTAATTTGTGATTGATATCATTTTAGAGATGATTGAAAGGCAAGATTTTGACATATTACATTGCCGTAAAGAAGCCAAAGGTGAAGGTTACAGGGTTTGTTGATAAAAGTTGTTCTAAATGAATTTGGTAAAATTTTAATAGGATGGGATTTTAATAGCCATTATTTTGATAAATTTCCATCAGAGTTTTTACACAGGTTCAGCCAGAGAAGTGAAAGACACCTAGTGATGGAAGGGATAAAAGGGTTCATCAGATCAATGTTACATGGGTCAAATGGGTGCCCAATAAATTTGTTTGGAAGTGCTATCATAATTGATGATAGTTTTAAAAATTATATGAGTAGATATGAAATTTCATCAGAATTACACATTTAAAGAGAGGCTTTTCATGTCTTGGCAGTATCTCTTGATCACAAAGTTTTATTGTCCATTGATTAAAATTTTAATTCTCTGTCACAATTATAGGATTTTGCTGGATTGGTTCAAAGCCAGATAATTAATTCTCATCAATTTCTGTTTTCAGGTGCTATGTTTTGGCCTGTGTCTGCCACTGACAGAACATGAAGCAATCAAAGACTGTGTGAATGTGTATTGTGAATGGCTGTCAACCTTAATGCCCAGTCCAAAGGTGTGTGTTCCCAAACCAGTAATTGAGGACCCCAACCATTATGCTCAAAATATGATGTACCACCTGCTAAACCTTTTTGAGCCAAGAATTGGATCAGGTATCTTGATCATTCCACTACCCATATTAAACTCTGTCCAAATATGTGCTACACTCGTTTATTTTAAGTATAACTCTTTTGCAGTGGTCCCCTTGCATTAATACCTCTCTATAGAGAGGTCACCCTCTGATGAGAGACCACTGTACCATTTTGTTCACCTTGCCAAATGCCTATTATAGGGCCATCTTTTTTCATTCCAGCAGGAATGGGCTCTTAAGAGGGGTACTACTGTATTGAGAAAATTTGTTCATAATGATTGCCACCAATTATTAAAAAGGTTGTATCTTTAAATTAATTAAAATGACATTTAAATGTGTAAAAATTTATTTTATATATATTGGCAGTTTAATAGAAAGTTAATTTCTTTGAGTTTACAAGTCATGCAAATAAGTCTCCTTTTTTCTGTGTTTTTTGGTCTGTCTGTCAGGCTCATCTGTCAGTTGTGAAGAGCTGATGGCAACATACTTGTAAGAATAGACCAATCTACACTTTCTCCCTTCACAATAGATTTGGGGTCATTTAGCTTAAAAATGCATTGTGCTTATTGGGTGTTCTTTGAAATGAGTTAGAAAAATCATATAAGCAAAAAATATGCAGGATTCTGTTTAAGTTTAAAGTGGACATACACTTTTATACAACATTCCTAACTTTTGCTTTATTTCAGTGTGTATTTGCTGAAACTGCTTCTAAATGGAGACTGTTTTATCCCGAATGATCAATGACCTTTGAAGCTCTTCAATGCATGAAGAGTAAGCTTGGTTGTATTGGTAGTCAAAATGTCAATTAAGCCTTTATTGCTTGTGATGCAATTTTCAGTGTCACAAAGAGAAACTCCAGCAGTTGACTTGTAGCATTTTTTCAGCTTGTAGCAATTTTAATGATCAAAGTTTTGCTCCAGATGAACAAAGAATGAATTCTAATGGTGAAGTTTGTTTTTATTTTTTAGTTATATGTTCACTAAGTAACTAACAAAAAATCACTCGGAGGAGGTAATTGTGTTGCTTTTTCCACTCTTTTTACTCTGCAGGAGTTGATCTAGTTAAGAGGCAGGCTGTGTTGTGTCACAGAGTACTGAGATCCATTGAAGCTGTTGCCAGGGAGTCCACAATTTTGACCAGAGACACCTGGGAAACATTATTGAAATTTCTGTTGGCTGCCAATGACAGTCTGCTTTCCCCACCAACAGAAAAAGGTTTGTTTCACTAAGTACTCAAGTTCATCTTCTGTGTATAAATGAATCCTAAGTATTCATATCAGTATCTTTTCTATTATTATTTCCATATTATGCAGGATGATATATGTAACTATACACTTTTAAGTCAGTTTAGCAAATGATAACAAACAATTTTGATTCCAGAACATTGGTTGTATTGATATGTTTTAAAAATATATTTCACCTGAGCCATTACAAGTAAAACACTTATTTTGGAACATGGATTTTGATTGCTTTGAAATTATTCATAATCCTTATTTTTTATCTAAAGGACATTTTGACAAAATGTACACATAATCTTTATTTATTGCAAAAAGCTTTTTTTCCCACTTATTATTACTTTCCCCCACTTTTCATAGAAAATCGTGGATATTAAATTGGGCCTGTCCATCCATTCTTTCATCTGTCTGACCACCCCACTTTAATTTCCATACAGTAACTAACTCCTTTAATTATTATTGGATTTCAGCCAAATTTTGGTGTGCAGCTAGACTTTGATCAGATTTTGGCATCATTTGATTGTCAACATTCAGTGTCATCGTTTAGCAGAAGTTATAGTCTGTGATTGTCAGACCCATGCATTTTCTTTTCCACACAATAAATCTCTTGATTATTATTTGATTTAAACCAAATTTGGTATACTGCTTAATAGTGATGAGACCTTGGCTGGGTTCTGTTGTCAACTTTTGGTGTAATCATTTAGTAGAGTCAAGCCTCTAATTGTCAGACCCTCCCACTTTTGTTTCGGAGCAGTAACTCCTTTAATATTAAATTTCATCCAAATTTGGCACAGTTTTGCATCTATTGTGCATTTGTGCATAATTTACATATATTGGTGAAAGCCTGGTGCCAAATGTTTAGTACAATGGGCCATTGTGGCATAAAATATGTGTCGTTGTTGCAAAAATTAATTCCTAATGTGTCATTCATTAATTTTTTTATTATCGATCGATAAAATCCTTGAGAAGGCTTGCATTTTTGAAAATTCTTAGCTAAAAATAGCATTTCGCAGAAGTCAGAATTTATTGTACCTGTTTTGATTGGTTGATATCTTTCAGTACTCTGTTGTATTTTGGACTTGTGTTCATGGTCACATACTAGCCACATGAGCTGAGATTATTGATTGAATAAAGTGTAAAGTGTGGATCTCATAACATTATGGAAGACAATCTTGCAGTTAGTGAGTTGACAGTTTGAAATTTATCAGTTGCTTCGTTGACCAAGTATTTGAAAAGATCTCAGGAGTAGGATAGCTCAAAAAGATTATTATCAGTGTGATATTCCTCGGAGATCATTTAAAATGGTAGATATACCTTTTTACTCAACCTTTTTCTATCAATATTGTTTTTCAAATTTGTGGTAGAATTACATACAATTTTTATTGCATTATCATGGTAATGGCAAGAAAGTTGCACCAAATCATAATTTTTTCACAATGTTAGCGAGATCAATCTATTGCAGACACATGAACAGGGGGCCCTAGGTGGCCGAGTGGTCTGAGGCGCTCGCCTTTACAGATCACGGTTCATCTCTCCTCTGTCCACATGGGTTCGAGTCTTGGGCTCAGCCAAAGTGGGTATGTGAGAAAGCTTGCCAGTAGCTTCCCGTGGGTCGGTGGTTCTTTCCGGGGGTTTTCCATGCTATTCCTCCACCAAATATAATGGCCGTCATTTAATGCCGATCATGTGCTGAAAAATGGCATTAAACCCATAACAACAACAACACATGAACACCACATTTCTTCTGAAAATATGGGTTCCTTTTCTTTTTTTGTTTTTTTTTATACAGGTACTTCTGCCACAATGTAGCACTTAATACTTATACTTTTACCTATCTTTACAATGCTATCTAATAGATGGCCCACTTTTTGAAAGGTCATGGGCTACTTGTCCCAATCAGAGGTAAACCTAAATGCAACACTGTTTGTATTCAGCTTGGTATTGCTGAGTTTGATTGTCAGCCTTCTGTGTCGTCATATAGCAGAGTTATTCTCTGATTGTCAGACCCAACCACTTTCTTTCTCATACAATAAATCCTTTGATTATTATTTGAATTCAACCAAATTTGGTATGCTGCTTGGTATTTGATGAAACCTTGGCAGAGTTGTATTGTTAGGATTGTGCATCATTGTTTAGCGGAGATACAACCCCAGACTTTCACACCCACCCACTTTCATTTCCATAAAATAACTTCCTTAATTATTATTGCAGTTCAATCAAATTTAATATACAGCTGCATTTTCATGGCACCTTGGCTGGTTTTGATTGTCAGCATTCTGCATCATCATTGAGCAGTTATAGTCTTTGATTGTCAGACCCACCAAATTTTCGTTTTATACAATAACTCTCTTAATTATTATTGGATTTTGACCAAATCTGATTGGCAATTGATTTTCATGAGCCCTTGACTTAGTTTAATTTTCAGTATTCTGTATCATTTAGCCCTTGCTTGTCAGACCTACCAGCTTGCATAATTATTTTTGGATTTTTCAGCCAAATTGAATAGGCAGCTTAATATTGATGAGGCCTCAGATGAGTTGATTCTCAGCATTCTACATCATCATCATTTAGTGGATTTATAGCCCCTGATTAACAGACTCATCTGATTTAATTTGCGCACAACTCCTTTATTTATATTTGGATTTCAGCCAAATCTGGTATACAGTTGATATTGATAGGACCTTGTCAGCATAGTTTAGCCACTTACTGTTGGGACTAGCAAACTTAAACAACCTTACATTGAGTCCTACCTGCATGAAATCGATAGGATGATGATTTATCTTCTTAGAAATTTTGAGTATAACATTCACTGTGTCTTTAATTCATTGACAGACAAGATGAAACTTCAGTGTTGATGAAATTTGACCTGGTTCTCTCCATTTTGTATTGCTAGTCACATGACTACCCAGATCTTGCAACCTACATGTCCATGACATTAAAAGTCTAATAATCATGTGATACCAACAAAAACCTCCTTTCCATTTTTGTTGTACAAAAAGCTCAACAATATTAAATGAAAGTAGCTTCATGTTTATAAAGTGACTGCTGTGTTGACATGTGCATTCTGCGTGATGAATCTGGCTTTTTCCAGGTTGCTGCACTAGCAACTGGTTTTTGGTTGTTCACAGAATAAACATGTTGAAAATTATGTCATATTGTGTCATCTTGTTTTTTTTTTACAAACATTATGTGCCTTTCATTTAATTTTTTAAAATATTTTTGTAAAACAACATTGGAAAGAGGTTTTTGTTAGTATCACATGATTATTGAAACTCATGTCATGGACATGTAGGCCATAGGATTTGGGGTTGTCATGTGACTAGCAATTTTATATATAGTTCTGTATTGATATAACTTGAGCAGAATTTGATTATCAGCTTCTTGTATCATTGTATAGTGGTGTTATGGCCACTGAATGTTGGACCCACATTTTGTATGCAACTTTATATTTATGAGATCTCACCTGATTCCATTGTCAGTGTTCTGTATCATCAGGAGTCTTCCTTTACCAATGTACCTTAAACAATTTACTAAATCACTGCTATTTTCCCTACAAAACTACAATCCCCTACATCCAGCAAAAACCAGGTGACATCTCTTCCTTGAACTTGCTTGTTTTTGTAGATTTGAAGGAAACAATTGTCAGAACTAAAACATCATGTATGAGATTACATCCATGACCGTATTGTTTCATATTAGCATCACAGCTAGGATTAAATGACATATTTATAGGTATTTATTTTATTACTATGCAAAATATTTATCAACTATAGAATTCACTCCTGATAAGTGGAGTGTGATGCTAGGTTGTACGTTTTAGCATGAATTTGTAATACTTGTCAGTTTTGTTTAGAAAATGTATTATCAAATCCAGCAAGATTTAGCTGTATTTTTTGATAACACTTGAGCATAATTCCCATTTGTAAATTGATTAATATCCAATCTTACTTGTTGCATCTTGAATTCATGTTGATATTATTTGCATTCTATTCAGCATGAATGATTAGCAAAGGCAAATATGATTAATATTCCTGTATTGAAGTATTTGTTAGATTACATTACCCTCCCTAATCCCCGTTAACATGCTCCTTTCCACCCTATGTCACATCCCCATTTTAGTATGGATGGCAAATGTAGTCATATAATTATTGATTGATTGATGACATATACAAAATAGAGGGTTTTAGAAATTACAGACAATTAAGTTTAAAATCTTAATAATAATTTCAGCAAAAACTCAAAAGGAAGATGTTAAATGCCATGGTATTGTTGAGTATCATTAAAATATCTTACTGTTAAAAAAATGGATTCAATCATATAAACACAAGGACTTCAGAGGCAAACAGGGTTATATCTTTTGTTCAGAATAGTTAACATTGTGAAAAATGCATTTGAAAGAAAAGTATATGCACATGAAAAGGTGTTTTAAATTTGTTTCCATAGGTGTACAGCTTAGTTTAGAGAACTCACTGAAGTACCACAGTAAGACTCGTTCATTTATTCTTAATATTCTTATTATACCATTTTTTTACTTGGTGTCAGGACTTCACAATGCATCATTTTCAGGTAAAAACAGAAAAACATGGCACTTTACATGGAGGTTCTGGAAATGTTTCTTAGTCATAAAGATGGGTATATTATGGAAAAATGCTGAATTGTTAAGTTAGTTGTTTCAGATAAAGCTCAACTGGAATGACGAGTTTGATCTTTCATGCGTGCCAAGTCCACTTACAAAATAGGTGTCTGCAATGCATTCATACCTCTATACCTTTTCTTGAGTGTACTAGGCCCTTGTATTTATTCTTCAGCTATTAATCAGCACAATATAGCCACTATTATGCTGATGTGCTGTTAAGCCTAGTATGTACATATACAGTGGAATCTCATTAATTTGAACACTTTCATTCCTGGAAAATATTTCTGGATTACTGAATTTTCCAGATGACCAGATTTTTATGATACACACTTGAGTTATATTCCTTTGGTAATATGAATTGTTCATTCTTACCGTATGATGTTGAACAGTCTAAGCCATTGCTGACATGACCATAAAAAACAAGTTTTGAAAGTTTTTTAAGTGTTGTATAATTATTCTAAATTCAGTGTTTAATTTTTATGTGGTTAGTTTTTATTATGTAATAAATTATTTTTGTTTGTGTACAAATGTGGCTAGTCCACTTGAGTACTCCACTATCAAAGAACTCGAGACAGGTAACCCATGGTATGTGAGTAATCAGCCATTCATAATGGTAGAAAATCTAGACTTGATAAGTGCTAAACTAATAAATCAAAATATTTAGATAAACTCAGTGGAATAATCTTTATAATATTTAACAGAAATTAAAATATTTTGTGATTTATATTCCAGAAGGATTACAAACAAATGTCATGTATCTAAATAACAGTCACAACTAACACTGGAGAGGAAAACATCAATATGACTACTGTTTTTTATGGAAGCACAATTACATAAAATCAGTGAACATGCAAACAAATCCCAAATTTCTTAACATTTTACCTTTTTGTGTCCAAAAATTTTGATGGTTCTAGAATGCTAATTTCCAGATTAATGATCAGTATTTTTTTTTTTTTTTTTTTTTTTAAATCAATTTCAAACAATTTTTGTCCAGATCATGGGTTTTCTGGGTTATTAGAGTCTGGATTAATGGGGTTCCACTGTATACTTAATATTTAATCCAATTAAAGGTAAAATGGACAGGTCATGTTGTTTGAGCCTTACCCATAACATATATCCAAGATGCTATAGGCCTGTCATTTGCACAAGAAAGTCAACCTTTTTAAATAAGATCAATCTCTTATACTTCTAAAAAAATATATGATATGAGCAAGTTTACTAATATGACGTCCTGTTGGCCTTGAAAGTTCAATGCAGTCACTAGTCCATGAGATTTTCTAATCTGACAAAAATAGAGACATTTCTCATTTGCCGTAGCAATTTTTTAACATATTTTACTTAATAGTATGATAAGTGCTAAACTGCTTTCTAAAACTTAACCTTAAAATTAAGTAAATCATACTGTGGTTACATCCATTAATTTCTTCATTTGGATTAAAAAAAAAGATTAGGGCAACTTATGGGGACATCAAAGATTTTGATTTTTTTAATGCATTGGACTTTTTCTTTACGAAGCTGGTCTTTATTTACTTACTGATTATAATTTTTGAGACATTTAAATATCACAAGAATGGTATTTTTATGTAAAACTAATTATATGTAATTTCTTTCTGTGAGAAGTTATCTTTTTCAAAAGGAATTCATCATATACGGCTATTAACAGCATGAAGCTTTCATTCTATTTTGTTTGAATGCAGACGACACTGGACTTAGCTCATGTAAGTTAATTTCTACACCAAAAACACCAGCAGTTTTACTTTACCACACTCATTCATACATTGCATGATATGTTGTATGCTACATGTCTTACTTGTAATCATGTGACAGGTAACCTAGTCAATTAAATGCTTCTTGTTGGCCTTTTTCACTTAATTTTCACTTGTCTCTTTCTCTTTCCCTTCATTGAAAATGCTTAGGTTTGTTTTTTAATAGGAAGCTATGGATGGAGTAGCCTTCTCTTGCTTGCATTAGGTAATAGTGGTGTTGATCAATGTTTCATGAGGAGCTTGGTATGAAGTGTGCACAATTTTGTATGTTTCTTTGTCTTTAACAAAACTAAATTTTGCACATTGTATCTGATGATTTTCTAGTTTTGTTTATTTACTTCCAAGTTTTTAGCTCACCTGGCCGTAAGGTAAAGTGAGATTATTGTATGGCTCTGTGGACCAATTTTAACCAAAATTGGCATGAAAGTCATTTATTTTTTATACAAATGCTACTGATCTGCTATCACATATGGCCTCCATTATGAACTATAGAAAAACATTTAAACAACTTGTTCTCAAAATCTGCTCAACAGAATTTGACCAAGTTTGACAGAAAGCATTCTGGTATGAAGGGCTTTCAAATTTTTTAAATGATGCTGATTCGCCTTCAAGTATGATCATCACTACTAAAAGTAGAAAAACCTTGAAATGACTTCAAAAGCCTCTGAGCAGAACTTGACCAAATTTGATGGAAAGCACCCTCACATAAAGACCTTTCAATTTTTTTTTTTTACAAATAATGCCATTCTGCCATCAAATATGGAAATATGGCAACTGTGACTAAAAATATAGAAAAACCTATATTTGTGCAACTTCATCATGGCAAGTACTAGACAGAAAGCATCTTGACATGAAATGCTTTCAGTCTCATAAGAACGAAGCTGATTTGCATTCAAATATGGCCACCATTACTAAAAACTATAATAACTTCAAAAGGACTTCTCAAAACTCACTAAACAAAATTTAACCAATATTGGCAAGAAAACATCCTGGCATAAAGGGCTTTCAGATTTATACAACTAATACCAGTCCATGGTCCAATAAGGGTACTGTAACTAAAGATTAAAAAATGTTTAAACAACTTTTCAAAGCCCACTCAACAGAATTTGACAAAAGGCATCCTGGCATGAAGGGCTTGCCATCAAATATGGCCACCATTACTAAAATTAGAAAAACCTTTGAATGACTTTCTCTCAACATCCATTCAATAGAATTTGACCAAATTTGTCAGAAGGCATCCTGAAATAAAGTGCTTTCAGAGTATTACAAATAATGTCAATCTGTCATCAAATATGGCTGCTGGTACTAAGAATAGAAAAACCTTAACAGCTTCTCAGAATTTGACCAAATTTAACAGAAAGCATCCTAGATCCCTAGCTTAAATGCCTTTCAGATGTTCACAAATGCTTCTGATCCACCATCCAGTATGGTTGCCATTACTAAAATTAGATAAACATTTAAACAACTTTATCTTTAAAAAAAATGCTCAGTAGAATTTTACCAACTTTAATACAAAGCATCCTGTAATAAAGGCCTTGCTTGTTTTGAACAAATGATGCTGATATGCCATCAAATATGCATAAAGATACAAACAATAGAAAAACATTGGAACAATTGTTTTCACAGCATATCCAATCAACAGCATTGAATTATTTTGTTACAGAAAGCATTTTACTGACCCAGATTTGTTTACCAACTACTTTTGCATTTGGCTATTAGACAGATGTTGGCCAGGTAAGCAATCTCAGGCCTACTTTGGCCTCTTGTTATGCAAATATCAGTGTACAGATGAGAAATTTTTATACTAATTATGATAGTCAATATGTGATTGGATTAAATTATAGAGATTTGCCAGTCAATATGTTATTGGATTATGTTATAGAGATTTGTCATTATTTATTTTGCTTCTCTGCATTGAATTTTTTATTCCCCAAACTTAATGACCTTGGAAGAAAGATACGTCATAAATATGTTCATTGCCTTTCTAAGATTTGTATTTCATCTTCATAATTGTCCCCATGCTCATCATTAATGTACATGGGCGTTTATGTTAAATGTTGCACCAAACTTCTCTTGCACTCTTTAAGATACAGACTTCAAACTTTACAATGTAAATTGAAAGGTGAGTGATTTGTAAATTTGCAGAATGGGCTTTGCATTTTCATCCACACAAGGGATGGTGCCTGTTGAGAGAGGTCGGGTAGGCCACACTTTAAAACATTATCTTGGGGACATGTTGCTTTACCACAGATTTGTATTTCAGTATAAAAAAAAACTATTTGAGTGACTCCCTTGGCAGTGGTGTTGCTTCCATAGTAACCAGATAAAAACCTACAGAAATATTTCCTCTCCTATCGGTTACAGCTGATGTTCATGCAAAAAAAAAAAAAAACTTAGAACAACTTTCTCTCCCAAACCACCTGACCATATCAGGCCAGATTTGAAAAGTAGAGTCATAGCATGAACACCTTTTACATTTATATGAAAGATGCCAATACAATATCTAGTTCAGCCAAAGTTACTCAAAGTAAAAATACAGTTACACAACATGTCAGATTCCACCAATTTCAAACAAATAGCTGGAAAATACCCATACATGGGTATCTTTCAATCCAAGTAACCCACCTTATTAGTACTACATTTACCTTGTAGACTAGTGTATGCCAGGTGAACAATATCAGGCCCACGTGGACCTCTTGTTTCAGGTATAGGGACAGTTTTTATAATAACAGCTTGGACATATAAATACTTCAAAAAAGAGCTGCAAAGTGCTTCAGATCAATACTGCATTATTGAACGAAAGAAAGCTTTGCTTATATATTTCAAATATTTATTTTATGTTTGCTACATTTGACCCTGTTGTGCAGAAAGGGAGATAATTGAGGACAAAAGTTAAAGCCTTTTTCAAAATTCAGAACATTATTAAACAATAATTTTATTAAAATATTTTTCCCTAGTTTAATTTGATATCATTTGAAGGATGGATATAAAATATTTAAGTAATTTATACAGAATTTTCTAAAGATGCAAAGTTCGACAGCATATGAATTATGCAGGCTGTTTGTTGAAATAGATTTTAACTTGTGTGAACATTGATTCTCATCTTGCACTAGGATACATCTCATGTGCTTTTAAATGAGTGAACAGTAAAGCTGATCAAGGAGAATTCTTTGTTTCATAATTTTTTTTTTTGCTCATGGCAAAATGCAGCCACATATTAATATATTTATAATAAAAAAAGTTTATTCTCCAAGAAGCTAAATAAACTTGTCTGTGTATTTAACATTACAAGCAGCAGCCATTTAAAAGCTGTCAATTTACACATGCTTATAAACCCTTTCAAATATATGTTATATATGCTGTGCACCTTTCATAGTACTTGTATGAGGTAATGTTACATACAGATTGCAGCGATGCTCAGTATGTATTTGCATGTGTGTAACAAGATGCTTTATCATGTTTCTGCCACTTGTCACAAAAACTGTGCATAGGAATAGTCTCACTAAGCCATTCACCATTAATTACTATTGCTAATATTTGATATTCTAAATCCTGTACAAATTTATGACAACCATATACATGTATGTGTGTGTTTGTATAATACATGTCCAACTGTGAATAGCATAGACCCAAATCTGCTGTCACATAATGTGCCTTAAGCAAGTATCATAGACCCTAATCTGTCGGCCCATTTATCTGCTGTCATATAATGTGCCTTAAGCAAGCATCATAGACCTAATCTGTCAGCCCATTTATCTGCTGTCACACAATGTGCCTTAAGCAAGCATCTTAGACCCTGATCTACCAGCCATTATGCACTGGCAGATCTCAAATAGTGTAAACCCAAATCTACTGTCATATAATGTGCCTCAAGTAAACATCATAGACCCTGATATGCCAGCCCGTTATGCACTAGTAGATCTCAAATAGCATAGACCCAAATCTGCTGTCACACAATGTGCCTTAAGCAAGCATCATAGACCCTGATCTGTGAGCCCATTATGCACTGGCAGATCTTGTATAGCGTAGACCTAAATCTTCATATGATATGCCTCAAGCAAAAATCATACACCATGAACAGCCAATGCATTATGCAGTGGCAGATCTTGAATAGCATAAACCCAAATCTCATCTGCCAGTCCATTATGCATCAGCAGATCTCATTCTTTGCTGTTCACTTTTGGTTGCACATTATAAACAGATAACTATGGTATTACAGGGGCAGATCCAGGATTTTTTCAAAGGTATGGTTTGAGTTTCGAAGGAGTGGTTCGTTTTGCATAAAATGATTACATTTCAATATTACAATGAAAAGCATACTATTTGACTTGAAAAGAGGGTTTGACAGAATCCCCTAAACTACTGTCTAAATCAACCCCCGTACAACACTCTTTGATTATAATCCTGTCCATGGGAGCCCTAGAGTATACTGCCTTTTTACGAGATTGCTTTATAATGAAGTGCATGATAGATCAGCGATTTTTCTGGGTCTGTTTTGGGGCTGAAATTTGGCCCCATTCCCAATGCCAAAAACTGTTCCCTTTTCCCAAACTGAGTGTAAAAGATTTCAAATCAGAACTTTAAAAAAATAAATGTCCTCTGCCATATTGACTAAAGGACAGAAATTACTATAATAAATGTAACAATGTATTTAAAAGTTTCAAAGTAACCTAGGACAAAATTTAACAGGGTCCATGCTAGACTGATATATGGGCAAAATGGCTTTTCTTTCCATTCAGAAAAGGGCGATGAGTGCAAAAATAGGGAAAAGTGAGTGTAGAAAGATTAAATTGTATAATGTTCAAACTATTCACTTTAAGCTTCTGGTTTTGCATATTCTAATGTTAGATGATTGAAATACTAATGAAATAATATAAAAATTGTATTAAAAAAATATTTAAACTTTTTTTATTTTGCTTCATTATGGTTATAAAAAGGCATCCTCAAAAATAGATGACAATCAAACATTGGCAACTGTTTTCATTGTAGAAGTGCTCTTTTCATATGTTTATAGGATGAAATATTTGGTAAAATTACTAATTTTATAAGTACTAGACCTGGATGCATCCAGTGAGTCATAATTTGCTTTTGATTGGGCTACAACAATTTAGTTTTTCACAGATTTTTTCAAGGATCATAGGTGAACTTTTGACAGGAATTCCATAAATAGCAATATAATTTCTGGCATTGATAATCATCAAATTAACACCAAAATTGATTGCAAAGCATAAAAGTTCAATTTGCTAACTTTCCTCCTTTCTCTTTGAAGAAAAATTTGACACAAAAGTTGGCAACTACTTTGATTATTAAAGCTATGTGTTAAAACAAAAGGAGATGGAGAGGAATATCATGAAATCAATGCAAGGTGAAGTGAATCTCACTCTTTGGGTCTAGTTAGGTGAAATGACAGGCTTGAGGGCAACTATTTTGCCTAAATTGCCCCCTAGCATGCACCCTGGGCTATTGAATTGTTTTAATGTTCAATAATCTTTTCTTTGTCAATCTTAGAAACACATTGTAAAAAGCAATCAAAATTTCCCAATTAATTTTTTTATCAGTGAAAATTCCCAATTCTATGGACCATGGGCCCCATTTTGAAAATGGATAAAAATTCCAGTGATATAATATTACTACCATTTAATGACATGGGATCTATGACCATACTCTCTTTATAACAAAAACTATGTTATAATGAAGGGAATTATAGTGAGGGAGTGATATATTAAGTAATAACGTATATTTGTCAGAAAGAAAAATATGTTTGTTAGTTCCATTACAGATTCTAGCAATTACATAATAATTCATGTAAAAAAAAATAGCCATGACAAGTAGAAATATAAAAAGATCATGTGCTCCAGAGTTTTCTTTCCCCACCACAGTTTCAGTACATGTGTGAATTTGCATTCACAAGCTGACATATCAGCAAACAGGTGAGCAATATCAGGCCCACATGGGCCTCTTGCTTTTTGATGTGTATCAATAATTATGTTTAAAAATTAATTTTTATTTTCTTAGGTTCTTTAAATTTGCAAAATTCATTCAGAAAAAGTTTTCATTACCCAACATTAGAGGACAAAAATAATTATAATTTTCAGCTCTACTGGTTATAGACCAGATTGAGCTTATGAGATGGTATTTCATCTGTTGTCCATTTGTCCGTTACCACAAGTTTGTTATCACTGCTCCTCCTAAACTTCTTGGAGGATTGCCATAAAACTTTAAACACACATTCATCCTATGGTGTAGTTGGTCCTGAATGAAAATGGTGCTGCTCTGACATCCAATTGAAAATCTTGTTATCGCTACTCCTCCTGACCAGATGGTCATATCAACATGGGGTTTTCACTAAAAGACTTCTTATGGTGCCTAGTTGGTCCTAGATAAAAATGGTGCCAATCTGATATCCAATATGACCACCACAGTAGCCATTTTAAAAATCTTGTTGTCGATACTCCTCCTACAGGGATGGTCATATCAACATACATAGGGTTTTTCACTAAAAGACTTCTTATGATGTCTAGCGTGTCCTGGTGCCAATGTGAAGTCCAATATAGCCACCATAGCAGCCATGTTGAAAATATTATTGTAACTCCATCTGAACAGAAAGTCATATTGATGTTGGATTTTCACGAAAAGACTTCTTATGATGTCCAATTGGTCTTATATGATAATGGTGCTTTTCTGACATCCAATATGGCCACCACACAGCAGCCATCTTGAAAATCTTGTAATCGCTACTCCTCCTGAATGGTTGATCATATCAACATGAGGTGTTCACTAATAGACTTCTTATGATGTCTAGTTGGTCCTAAATGAAAATGGTACCAATCTGATGTCCAATATGACTGCCACAGCAGTCATCTTTACAATTGTTTTTCGCTTCTCCTCCTGATTGGATGGTCGTATCAACATGAGGTTTTCACTAAAAGACTTATGATGTCTAGTTGGTCCTAAAGAAAAATTGTGCCAATCTGACATCCAATATGGCTGCCACAGCAACCATCTTGATAATCTTGTTGTAGCTACTCCTTTTGAATGGCTAAGTCATATTGACATGGGCTTTTCACCAAAAGACTTTTTATGATGTTTAGTTGGTCCTAAATGAAAATGGTGCTGATCTAAGTTTCAATATGGCCACCACAGTATCTATCTTGAGAGCCTTCTCCTGAATGAAAAGTCATATTGACATGGTGCTTAAAACAGACAATTTCTTATGATGTCTAGTTATTCCTAAATGAAAATGGTGCCAATCTGATGTTTAATATATCTGCCACAGTGGCCAGCTTGGAAATCTTGTTATCACTACATCTCCTGAATTAAAGGTCATATCAGCATCAGATTTTTCACTAAAAGACTTCTTCTAATATTTTGTTGATTCTAAAATTAAAATGGTGCTTATCTGACATCCATTATGTCCATCTTGAAAATCTTGTTTTTGCTACTCCTCTTAAATAGAAAGTAATTTTCACATATTTTCATCGGAAGATCTCCTATGGTGTCTAGTTGGTCCTAAATGAAAATAACTAACCGTTAATATGGCCACCATGGTGGCTATCTTGAAAATATTGTTATCTCTACTCTTCCCAAATGGATGGCTATATCAACATGGTGTTTCTTATGATACCTAGTTGGTCCTAAATGAAAATGGTGCCAGTCGTACATCCAATTTGGCTGCCATGGCACTTGAAAATCTTGTTGTCACTACTGCTCCTGCATGGATGATCATTATTACATGGCGTTTTCACTAAAAGGCTTGTAATGATGTCTACTTTATCCTAAATGAAAATGGTGCCAATCTGACATCCAGCTAATTTGAAAATTATTATCGCTGAAGAATATCAGAGATGGTTTCAACACTCAGCAGTTAAAAGGAAGAAATGGTTTTACATGTATCTTGAATTCCTGGAAATTCTTTTTGCCCAGTAGAGTGACAGCCCCTTTAAGGGACTCTTGTTATGGATTGATTGTGTATAAAAACAAAACAAAAAAAACAAATTAGAATCTATAGCAATAAGGCAGAGTTAGCTTATGGTATGGTCCTATGTCAGTCATGCCTCGTGCATAGTCCATCGTCCATTAGCAGTTGCCATTTGCAACTTTTTCTAAATAACCGCTCAACAAAATTTGACCAAATTTTAAAGAAAGCATCCTGGCATGAAGCTCTTTCAAATTTGTTTAAATGATGCAGATTCACCATCAGATATGGACACCATTACTACAAATTCAAAAACCTTTAAACCATTTAAAAACCACTCCACAGAATTTGAGTAAAACATCCTGGCATGAAGGTCGTTCAAATTTTGTTCAGATGATGCCGATGTGCCATCAGATTTGTCAACCATTACTAATTATAACAAATAAAACTTTAAATGACTTCTTCTTAAAACTCCTTACCAGAATTTGACCAAATTTGATGAAAGGCATCCAGGCATGAAAGTCTTTCAAATTTATGTAAATGATGTCAATCCACCAACAAATATGGCTGCCATTACTACATGTACAATAGAACCTTTAAATGACTTCTCAAAAATCACTCAACAGAATGTGACCAAACTTGACAGAAAGCATTCTGGCATGTAGATATTTCAAATTTGTTCAAATAATGCTGATCCACCATCAGATATGGTCACTATTACTAAAATAGAAAAATCTTGCAATGACTTCTCTAAAACTCCTTTACATAATTTTACCAAAATTGTACAGAATGCATCCTGTCATAGATGGTATTCAGTTTTGTACATGTGATGCTGATCATGCTAGGGATTATAAGGAATGATTTATAATGTAAACTGAAGAAAAATGTAAAAGAACAACATATAACAATTTAATAATTTAATCATATATTTATATGACTAGTTTTTGGTTGCTAATGGATAGCATGCAGTACTCTGGTTAGATTCCCAGATGTGTTGTGTCTTTAGGCAAGGCACTTACTCTCATTGTCTAACAAAAAATAACTTGAACCACTTGGTAAAACACCTTTAATTGGGCTTAGCCCAGTTAAACCAGAAATGTTGTTGTACAGTTCAAAAACTGTGGAAATTTAATAATAATGCAATGTAGCCTTTCTGATGCACAGCAATAAATGTATCTAAGTATTGGAATTTCTTTATGTATTTAATTATATGTAAGAAAAAGTGTTTGTTTTAAGAAATTATTTCTTGTAAAAGCCATGCAGATGTTTATAAATTTGTTTGCAGAGAATTATAGGTAAAATTGTGACCACATTTGTAATTTTTGAATATTTTGGAGCAAGTTTGATAGAGTTTGACAGTTGCATGTAGTTAGGTTAATAGAAAAACCTATAGATTATGTGGTCTTGATCATTATTTGTCCGATATAAAAAAATGGTTTCTGCAAAAGTAAGTTTAGTTCAAGACCACATGCCTTGACCAAAGGTCCAGGTCATTGAGACCTGTTGGTCAATAATCTCTAGTCAGTCATCCTCTGCTGGTGCCTAACATAGAGGACTTTTCAACATGGGGTGGAGTATAATGTGTCGTTGATGGTACTCGTTTTTTTTTTGTTACTTTTTCAAATACGTTATACTATCATAATACTTTAGGAGAACTACTACCACGCAAATCCAGCCCTCCCAAGCTAAAAACTTTTAGCTAAAAGTTAAAAGTTATCTGCCTAGGTGGCAGTTAGAGTGATCTCCCCTTGGTACAGGGATTGGCACTAGATCCCATGCATACTCCAGTTACTACTATCGCCCTTGCAGTGTAGCATGCTCTTGACTCAACAGAGAGGCCTCGCAATACCAGTACAGGACTTTGGAAGTTTTCCACAAGAGAGCGAGTTGGAAGAGTTTTTCTCTACTAATGGAAGTATACTCTATCTATATATTTACAACTTTTCTTTCTTGCTTTGACGACAAGTTATGTCTTTTTATCACTTTGTTGTCCGCACACATATAGGTGCTTGTACCTGCATGGGTTGCCAGTGCGCCCCTCACATGGCTATAGCCTTCCTTTGTAGGTATAGTGTGTAATCCAGAAAACTTATTAATAATGCTGTATAATTTCTGCATGGTGGATACACACTGGTAAGTTTTCTGTGTTCACCTAATCTTAGCATCCAAGTCATGGTTAGGTAACATGAAGCGATACTGACTGCCTGTATAAGCCGTCATTTGGCCTTGCCTACAGGTAACATTATAGTACATTGGTATTATCGCATCCACTTTGTAAGTATCAGTAGTGACGCTGAATACACAATTGGTGCTGAGATTGTGTGTGCTATACAACCCACTTGCTGTATAGTTTCCACCAGGTGCGGATACATACAGATAAGTTTTCTATATAGTTATCATAGTGTCCACTTCATAAGTACTAGAGGCAATGCTTCAATGATTTTCCAGTATAGGCAGTCTATCGACCTTTCCTACAGGTAACTTTTATTCCAGTAATATTGCCAAACATCCACTTCATAAGTATTAATAGCGACATTTAATATTTTACCTCTGTTTACACATTTACAGGTAAGGGTATAGTGTGTTGCTCAGCACATGCACGCTACGGGTCATTAAGCAGGACGCAAGTGGGGCTATACTTGTTATTGTCTGCTCTATTTTGTCTTACAGTTTAGACCATGGGCAAGACTCTTTGTAAATTGTGTAAATGTTGGAAACAAGTGAGGACAGCCACCCTACTTGTTTTGTTTACTCTGGCAGTCAACCTACGAACACTTGTAACACATACGCAGCAAGATTTACTTGCAGAGACACCACTCTGTTCATCAGTTACGAAGCATCACAAGCCAGCATGCACTGCTACTGCTCCGGCTCCTTCTTCACCTTTGCAGCACGATAAGCCCCTCTTCTCCAATCCAATAGGCATGGTATCAGGGTTCAATGCCATATTACATGATGTGCAACAAGATTGAGAGAAGAACAGAATATCTTGCACTTCAGATTCAATGACTGGTTACGTGGATCAAATATCTCATACCCTGTCTCAGAGTTATGAACAGGACAATGTCATGCTACCAGAACGACCTTTGTACAGTCTACCAAACCGCCATAAGGGCACGCATAGGGATCAGGCTATCATACATAGTGAATCTCGGCACTCAGTGCACATGATGCCCAACCTAGCGCCTCAGTACCCAAAGGACGTTACTTCACTGCCTTCTCAAACCTTTGGCACTCAAAGGGAGTCTTCACTTAGCGACTGCCTGGAAGTCACTTTATCTCATTCAAGGCATTCTGCAGGCATTTTCAGCTCCGCCCTTAACATTCCTCTCCTGCTCCATCACAGGTGGTTCAAGAGACGCCAACGTCTCCACCTTTATCCACTAACGATGAAACCAGTTCCATATCCTGCTTGTCTGTTAGAACTCACAATGATACATGAGGACTCAGCCTTTAGGGCATCAATCAAGGAAGTTTTCTGCCCCCTGCCACTGGAGTTCTGTCCTCTTAATCCCTCATCATCAACTACCTGGTCCTAGACCCGGCATCTGTGAACCTCTTGACCAAAAAGACTGAACTGTTGGTAAAGTTTCTGATCTGTTGGGCTGCTTACATCGCCAATAACAAGACCCAAGTGTCAACCGCCACTTTTTCACACAACGATGTCTTCCCTCAAATTTTTGCCAATGATTCTACAAGACACACATGCCAGCTTTCCATATAGATAGCAGTTGACTGCGACATTGCTGCAGTGGGGATGACTAAGCCATACTCTATACGCATGGACTGGAAGCATTTCAATGAAATCCAACAATTGGTATGTAACATCGTGGCCATGGGCTCTATGTTGGACCTGGTATCCATGGCGATCTTCCAACAAGCAGAACACAGCTTATCATCAACTGCCCCAATTCCTACAGAGCATGCATGGGAATCTCTGTCCAGAATGGCCAGCATCTTAAATAGAGCTGCTCATCATACTTTGACCAATGCTGTCACAGTAGCTACAAACACAAACCTACAACTGGTGGAACAAGTTGCCATGCTTTCTACCTCCACCTTTCTCAAAGACCACCATAAGGCAAAGCTTCACACACAAACTTTGCCCTCGAACCTCCTGTTTAATGGCCAGATGGATGACATACGCTGACAAGCCACCAAGGAGACAACTTTCCCTGCAAAAATATCCCAGTCATAGTAGAGAGTCTTTTCAGAACATCATAAAGACCCCCAGCAACCCCCTAGGACACAAGCCACTGGGAAGCAGTCCTACCAACCATACCCCCAATGGCGGACACAGTCCTCCCGAACAAAAGGGGACAAGAGGCAGAGAGAAGGTGCCAATGTTTCTCTCCACAACAGCCTCCCTACAACAAACAATGATGTCATACTCACGCTGCCATTTCCACACATACCAGTGGGTGGAAGGCCCCAATTCTTTGCTGCAGAATGGGACAATATTTCCCATGACGACCTATGGACCTGGGAAGTGGTTTTGGAGGGACTCATGATCACCTTCAGCACACCTCCCTCTCTGTCCAGGGTTCCTTAAGCTACAAACATCCCCAACGACCCATTCAAAGCCACCACTCTGCAGCAAGAAATCAGTGACCTTCTTCGAAAAAGGGCAGTAGAAATCGTTCACAATGTACATTCTCCGGGATTTTATTCGAGGCTGTTCCTGGTCCCAAAGGCCAACGGCACACTTCATCCCATCATCGACCTATCTGCACTCAATCAGTTCATTTGCGTCCCTTGGTTCACAATGGAAACATCATGTTGGGTTCTCAGTGCCGTCCAGGAGGGAGACTACACAATCAGCATGGACTTAAAAGATGCATATCTTCACGTCTCTATTCACATAACTTCCAGGAAGTTCCTGAGATTCATCTAAAAAGACACCATTTACCAGTTCCAAGCGCTCCCGTTTGGATTCAGCATAAGCCCATGGTTGTTCAGACAAGTGATGAATTGGGTAATAACCCATGTCCAGATCACCTCCACGGTGGCTACAAACTACTTGGACGACATCCTACAAAAACATTAGGTAAGTCACATATAGGAGCAAGACATGAGATCCCAGGTTACTCTCCTTATCAATCTCAGCTTCCTCGTCAAAGAGGACAAATCCGACCTAATACCATCTCAACACTTTGTCCATCTAGGGATGGAGTTCTACACTCAGGTAAACAGAGTATGCCTCCCTCGTGAACAAGCATTGAAAATCAGTACCATTGTGGCTTCCTTGCTGATACAAGACAAACTCTCTGCCTAAGAATTCTTCCACCTGCTGGGCTTGCTCAATGTGGCAGCAGACCTCATCGTCCTAGGTCGCCTCTTTATGCACCCATTGCAAATGATCCTGTTGTCCAAATGAAGGCTGAGACATTCCCCATTGGACCAACCTCTCACTATATCTCCAGAGATGAAGTCCCGTCTCAGATGATAGGGCGACCTCAGCTGGTTCACGTCGGGCGTACCCCTCCAGGTACAACCTCCAGAAATCACCATCTGTACGGATGTGAGCACAGAGGGCTGGGGTGCACACATTCTTCCATCATTCCAGGAAGCCAATGGAGTGTGGCCCCTGCAAGATTGCAAATTACATATCAATCTTCTCAAGATGAAAGCCATCTTGAAAGCCTTTCATTGGTGGCCAGAGGTTCTATATGGAAAGGGAGTTCTCATTCTGTCCTACAACTCAACTGTGGTGACTTATATCAAACGGCAGAGGGGAGACAATTTTCCAGATCTTTGTGTTCTCATTTGGGACTTTCTCAGGTGGTGTCATAAATGACAAATTCACATTCAAGTTCATCATATTCCAGGCCCACTCAACAAATTAGCGACTCGCCATCGTAGATGAATCAACTAATACAAACAGAATGGTCTCTTCACCCATCAGTCTTCACATGAATATGTGTCCTAGGGAATTGACCAATAGAGGATCTATTTGTGAACAGCCCGAATGCTTACACTTTTCCGCTAACAACTATGATCCCGAAGGTGATACAGAAAGCAAGAGAATCAGAGTGTCTCCTCATCCTGATTGCCCCGCTCAAGTGGGAAAAATCATGGATCAATGACCTCATCAATCTAACTGCAGAAATCCCCAGGAAAATCGGAACATTTCTGCATGTACTAAAACAACCACAATGGCAGGCATTTCATCCCAACCCAGAGTTTCTGAACTTGCACACCTGGCTCATATTGAACAAGCACTCGAGAACAAACAGTTCTACCATCCACTGGTGGAGAGAATTGCTAGAGTGAGACAGTCCTTCACTCTAAAAGTCTATGAAGGCAAATGGAGAGTTTTCATTCGATGGTGTGCCCAAGAAAATATTATGCCCCTGCAAGCATCAATACCTCAAATAGCTAACAAAGAAACAGTTAACACCAATCACCATCAAAAGCCATTATTTCAAAATCTCCGATGGAAGAGAGAATGTATGACAAAACAAAGATCTATCAGATCTCCTGGCTAACTTTGATTTCACATGGCCAAAGCTTTTGGCATTATGCCCTAAGTGGAATATATCATGAGTACTCACATGGCTGAACAAGACACCATTTGAACCACTCTCAAGAGCCTCATTTGTCCATCTCTTATACAAGACCTGCTTCCTCATTGCATTGGCGATGGCAGGCCACATCAGCAAAATATATGCACTATCAGTCAACCCCAGCTACTTACAGTTCAGACAAGATGGGTCATTTTCACTCATGACAACTCCTGCTTTCATTGCCAACAACAGACTACCATTCATGGGCAACCAAACCTTTGTAATGAAATCTCTGGCTACTTTAGTCACTTCATCTCAAGGTCGTCTACAGGACTGAGTATGGGCTCTGAACCTGAAAAGGACAGAGCCGGTCCTTCAAGGGAGATCATGCCTCTTTTTTCCCCTCAGAGAGGGAAAGGATGACATATCAGCACAGGCACTTTCTTCCTGGATTAAATGGGTTATTTGTTCTGCATATCGGCAAATAACTCCAACTCATATGAGTCTATTATGTATTTCAGCACACAAAGTTAGGGCTGTAGCCACAAGCATTACATTTGAGCGAAACTGTTCCCTGACTAACATCATTCATGTTCTGGGATTGAAGTCAAAGTTCACTTTCTCAAGCTTTTATCTCCAAGATCTTTCATCCCAAAAGACTCAGCTCAACCTGGTAGGACCTTTAGCTGTGGCACAACAGGTTACCTTCCTGGGTCAGTCAACAGCATCATAGGAAGCAGCTTCACGACTTCCGCTGGGGGGAAATTTTTTTCCCTTCGAAGCTGTTCCCCGACATATGGAGTCTATTCTCCAGTCGGGTCATCTAGAAGCTGTCTCGCATACCTTATGGGACTGGAGATGGTCTCTCTGGGATAAGGGGATGTAACTCCCTCCACTTCTTACCTATTCTCGTGAGGTATTACAATCGGCTAACGTATTTGAAGAAGAAATCAATTTTTCTAAGTAAAATATAGTTCTTCAATAATACTTACCTGATCATAATACATATGCACCCTCCCAGCATCCCGGCAGTTACATTCTTATCAGAGAGCATGCTTCCCACTCCAGTAGTAACTGAAGTATGCATGGGATTTAGCTCCAATCCCTGTACCAAGGGGAGATCACTCTAGCTAAGAGTCACCTAGGTGGGCAGATAACTTTTAGCTTTTAGCTATAAGGTTTTTAGCTTGGAAGTGCTGGATTTGTGAGATAGTAGTAGTTCTCCTGAGGTATTATGATCAGGTAATTAATTATTGAAGAAATATATTTTATTTAGAAAATTTGGGGTTTTTTTTATGTCTTCCAAACTTCAGTGATATCTGAATATATGTTCCTATGGTAAATTATACCATTTGGGGGCATTTAGTTTTAATTTATGTTTCCTGCTCAGCAATTTTTGAGAACATGGGGACAAGTTTACTACATTTTGGAGTTTAAAATGTCAAAATGCCATTTTTTCAAGATTCATTTCTTCGATTATTTTATGTTGTACAGTATTTGTAGAGCACCTTCAATGTCCTATCAATGATATTAAAATTTTTAGCACTTAAATAAAGGAACCAATATACAATTGTCATGAGTTATTGAAAGTATTAATGTTGTTAAAATGCAAGCAGTATTTATACCAAGCTATACCAAAAAAATAGGATCACAAAAATCTAATGGCTCTTGCTGCATGTTTTTGCCTGAAAAATAAAGTGGTGAACAGATAAATAAAGAAAATATCTAAAAAGAAAAAGGATACTAGCAACACTAGCAATAGCAACTAGCTTTTATTATCATCCCCCAACACTTGTTTGAGGACCTGATCAAATGAAACTTTACTGTCTTGCTTGACCCATAATGCCCATCAGTTAAGTGTTATGAATTTTTGAATTAGTACTGTATATACTTGCGTATAATCCAGGTCCAAATGCAAACAACATAGACCCTGATCTGCCATCGAATAATGCGCTGGCAGATCAGGGTCTGTGTTGTTTGTTCTACTGATTAGTCCTTACAAACTGCACAGACCAGATCTGCAGGCACATTATGCAACAGCAGATCTGGGTCTATGCCGTTTGTAGTTGGTATCAGATTATACACGAGTATATATGGTATGTCTGTTTGTTGTCAGTTAATAATTAAATTTAAAATCAGTTGAGTGGCATAAAATACTGTTATTGGGTGAAATTCTACAGTGTATATTTTTGAAAGAAAAAGTCATTTTTATAAATAAATAGTTTGACAAAACTAGTGCAGCAAGGAATGATAACACTAAAACTGAAGCAACACAAAATTACATAACTAAAAATGACATTTTCCAGTTTATTGAATGATTTAGTTTATATATGTTTTCTTCTTTTATTGTTTTTTATACCTTTTTTCAGAAAAAATGTTGGGCAAGAATCATTATATATGTATATATATATATATATTGACACAGAAATTTATAACGGAGCAAATACAAAACAGTTTTCCTATGTTTCAAGCTAAACAAGCTCTTCGTCAGGGGAAGAAACAATTTACATCCACAAAACAAACACTAAACACAAAAGCCAAGAAGAATTCTTGACTCCTACATGTTTAAATGAGGGGGAAATAAACAAACAAAGGATAAACAATAGAAGAAAGAAAAAAGACAAAATTAAAAAACAGTCTAAAATGGGTAAACTACATATGTATGTTGTGCTGCCATCAGCCCAGCAAAGTTGTGTCAACAAAAAATTAAAAGTGTTTCAGCAACAACAACAACAATAATAATAATAATAATACTAAAACTAATAATAATAATAAGAAGAAGAATACCAATAATGCATGTAAAGAGTTGGGTAAATATTGTTGCAAAAAATGCATACATCTGATAACTGATACCTGGCTGTAGTTTTGATAACATTGCAATAGGAAGGTTAGACTTTTTCATTTATATATATAGCATAACCTCTCTGAAATAGTTCTCTTGCCATGATGCCATGCAACTTATTTACATAGCTATAAGTATTATAATTTTGCATAGTTTGTAAATGCCCAACATTTTGTTCACTGTTCTACTTATTGTTTCATAATTTATGTGTAATTCAATTCATTTTGTGCAACTTTGAGTATGAATTGTCATTTGTCATGTGTATCCTACACAAAGGTATATTTTCTCTTTATAGATGACATAGGGGACCATCTGTGTGAGCGTGTGCTGAGTGTCCTGTTTGAGATCTGGCTATTGGCATGCCAAAAATGTTTCCCATCTCCCTCACTTTGGAAGACATTTCGCAAGATGTGTGTCTACTGGCGTCATCATGAGGCACTCGTAACACAATGGCATAGAGTGAACCATGCCCTCACGGCACATGTGCTTAAGATACTCTACGGACCTAACTACCCAGAATTGAGTCTGTGTAAGAGATACACATATTTGTGTTTAGCAAACTTGATTGAAATATGTCAGTTATTGTTAAATGGACTATCCCTTGAAAAACTTTGATATTATTATTTAGGCACATTAATGTCATTTCACAAAGGTTTCATTTTAGACATAATGTCTTTTACTTTTTAATTTCAAAACAATGTTGAGAAAACTTACAATACTGGAGTAACAAAAACCACAATGAATTGGCACATAAAACTGCCAAGTAGCTGTTGATTTATAGTTTTATAGAAAAAATAAGCAAACCTTTTGTTGAAATTCCATTGTTTGTCTCATGAATGCAGTGATATTTGAGTTGACCTGGATGAAATTTATATCATAATTGATGCATAAAATGTACATTGTCACAATCACTTTTCAATTTTTGATCAACTTACTTTAGTATCATTTATTTTCATGGGTCTCAATTTTCGTTTTTTGTATATAAAAAAAAGACATTTTCATGGGTACTTAAATTCGTGGTTTTACCTATCAAAGTTGGCATATTTGTAAGTATTTAATTTCATGGATTAACCTCTACAAATACTCCAAATAAAGAATACAAAAGAACAAAACTATGCCAACAACAAACGGTGATCGTTTCAATGATTAAAACAATCCTACCATCCATATGAGCACAAATCAAACACCTGTCAAGATCAATCACTTACATGCAACATCGAAGGGAGCCGACGCAGCGTACAACACTCAGGTTAATCGGTGATTAAAATACATGCGTATGATCAGTTTCTTTAAACACTGTCTAATAATTACTCGCTGACAACCATGGCATTAACACATTGGTTCAGGAGTGGTAAAATTAAACTTAGATCCCTGTCGGTTCAGATAATGTCATCATTCCACATGTGAACCAAACACATGATCAGCTGCCCCTTGCTCAATGCAGTTAGCAAGCATTGTCAACATTTGATGTGTTCAAAGTCCATCAAAGTGTGTAGATGCTAACTAAATTGAAAAATAATGGAATCACTCCTTTGTTTCAGCTTGCCTTATGTACGAACCAAATTCAACCACTAGATTTTTTACTTAAAACTTTTTCAATCAAGTCAATTCATTCTGAATGGATAACTGTGGTTCACACGAAAATGTGTGAAAGATCGGACCTAATTATCTGTGACTTTGAGAATGATGGACTTGTTTAATTCAACAATTTCAGGAATATTTACCCGACAAACATTTGTGTGTACCTGCAGACTTTTTCTTGACACGATGTTGATTCTGTGGTTTTGTCCGAAAATCAATGAAGTGTGAGCTTCAGTACTCTGCAGTAATTAGTGTATATACATAGTGTTTCATTAGTAATTGTGCTTCATGCTATAGTTCTAATATTTTACAGCCATGTTGTTGATTGGGATTAAGCATGCATGGGTAAAATGAGACGAGCTTTCATGAAGATTTAAAATTTTCAATTAGTTTTACTTGGATGAAGAATCGATCTGAATAAGTATTAAATCTAATTTTCATATACTTATATCATTTATTATTCTTTCTGTTATTTTCAGTAATACTAGTGTTTGAATACCTTATGTTTTTTCTCATTTCTGTCTATCCTTATTTGCACAACATATTGATTTAAGGCAGTAAGTGGAAATTACAGCTATCGGATGCCATATAGATACATGTGCATTGAAACAATATAACATAAATTATAATTCTTTTTTTTAAGGGGTTAAAATAAAATCAAAACATGTAACAGCTAATATTTTTTTACCAGATTATAGAAATGACGTTGATTTATAATACAGCTTTGTTGATCCCTAGGAATGAAACACAGTAAGAAATTGGGCAAGGGGGACTTCTTTATCATGTGTGGCTAATTTTTCGTTGAGTCTTTAAATTCTTGCAACCCAAGACAGCCAACATGAGATAACTAACCTGAGACAAGAAAAGTTGGGATTGCAGTTTTTAAAGATGGGTGAGAATAGTAGAATCCTTCATGTGTATCAGTGTAGGATAGGAAAATGACACACAGAGGGTCAGAATTTTGAATCAGACACGAGGCTTTGCCAAGTGTCTGATGCAAAATTTTGATCCTGATGGTGGAATTTTCCTATCCTACACTGAAGCATAATGAAGGATTCTTTTTTTCACATTTCTGAACAAAAAATGAGGGTTGAAGTAAAAATGGTGTATCCATTGAAAATTTCCTTACCTTATGATTGGATGTAAAAAGTTAGGTTTAGTGTCAACTTTAAATGACGTTTGAACACATTTTAGCTTTCAAACAACAGTTGTTGAAACCGCTATGGTAATGGCAATACACAGCATCCGAATTGTATACTGCAGAGAGCTTGTGCAATGATACAAATGTGAACAGGTAAAAAAAAAAAGTCCACTCTTATCCATAAGATTAATCGAGACAGATCAAAAATAATTAAATAGTCTTTGATTCAACTTTGATCTACAATTGATTTACACCTCAGAAATAATAATGAGAATAAGAATTTTTAAAAATTAACGTTTACCAATAATGGCTTTTTCTACTCAAGATTGCACTTGAGAAGCAGTACATGTATCTAGGTCAGTCAGTACGAAACGGCTCGTTTGTGTGACAGTTTAACTTCAACTACTGCTCACTTTAGTACGTAAATATGTTCCAGTGAATGTTTATCTTGATTAATGTTCAAGTGACAATGGAAATTGGGAAGTGTTTGCTACTTTGTGTTCACTATGCTTGTAGTAGACAGTCAAAATAGTCGACAAGTCAGGATAAAGGTCACGTGTGAGGTAGGATAGAGCTATCCTGCATGGGTGTTCCACACTGGAAAACATGAACATACACATATAGGAATGTGAGAATGCTTTGTTCCTTAAACTCCTATGTAATAATTTCATTAGACAAGTGAGAGTTAGCAGGAAAGCATCTCCTGCAATTGAAGATGGAAAATAAATTAAAATCAACACAAAGTCATCTACAGAAATTCCATTGCAGATCCTATTACAGATGAATATAAATTCGGACTGTACCCACTTAAGTACTGTCCCTACCTGGGTACATACACTGATGTAGATGACAAAACAAGACAGTGTAACATTGACAAAAATGATTTATGTTTCAGCGGAGGAGGATGGCGCCCAGCTCATTTCTCCTGAAATGTCTGCAGACTGTATCATCCAGAGCTGGTTCCGCTTTCTACACATCCTGCAGAATCCTGTAGACTTGGCAAAATCAGTGATTATCAGCCAAACACCCATGTTCCTCAAGGTGGCACTGGTTAGTCAGACAGTAATTGACCCCAGTCAATATGAGTGCCTTCAGAAACTGCCCCAGATTTTCTATAAGGCAATGAGAGGAATATCCATCATGGTCAATGCTTTTCTAGGTATGTCAGTAGGTTTTACAGTTTTGATGATTTTTTTTAGCTGTTACTACTTAGAGCAAATTAAAGTGGATTTATAAAAATTTGCATCAAATTACTGTTACATCTTGGTATGTTGGTGGTTTATACATAATTGAAAAATACTCATAAAGGGCAACTTGAGTACATGAAGAATGTTTTATTGACTTTTGCAAAGGTCAGACCTTCATTTCATCAGCAAACAGCGAACATTTATATAATTTTTTTTTAAATCCAAAATTTATAAGTGTACCTACTGGAAAAAATGTATTCTTGTCTTTATCCTTGCTGAAAGGAGTGACACATTCTGTTGAATCTGTTCAGTAACATGACAGTAAATGCAAGGTTTACAGTATTAAAGTCTTCTCATGTCTACAAGTGACTCACAAGGCCAAAGCCTATCCCAGTTTTCTTGGCATGTAATAACAGAGTGTACTCTCCTGAATGGGACACCAGTCCATTGCAGGTTAACTCTCCTGTAATTCTGGCTCCTATTCATACCTAGGTAAACTGGAGTAATCAAGGCCAAATACCTTGCTCAAGGAAATAGTTTACTGTAAATTACACAAATTTCTGAAGTGTAGAATTTTAGCAAAATAAGCAAGCAAACTAATTTTTGGTAAAATTGTATCCTCCTCAGATTATTTTATGAATATATATGTACAGACCCCGAAACACATATGTACCCCTTTAAAATGCAAATGGAATGATGAGTGAATGGAAATGAATGATAAATGAACATGAAACAAATGCTGAGTGAATGCAGAATTAATGAAGAATGAACAATATATCATACTGGCCAAATGCTTCTTAGCACAAGACATGCAATAAATACTGAACAATCAATGACAAACGATAAACCAGAAACGATAAATTAAATTGCAGGTAACTTTAACTTATGTTATGTGTGTTTGTGTCTTTTTATACAAAATATGGAACAAAATTTTTAAGTGAATATTCATTCAATTGCAGATTGAGTGGTACATTAGCCTAAGAATTGCCTGTGTATGTATACTGCCCATCTCCTTGAAGTGTTTAAGAAATCAGTGTTTAATAAATAATTCTTTTCGAATTATGTCTACAGCATTATGGCATTATATCATTACGGCATTACAGCACAGCTATGATTCCAAACAGACTGATCATAAAAAAATCATAATCAGCAAATTATTTGCCATGTCTTGAAATTGTGCTTGCTTTTGAGTACCTGTTGTATTTTAACTGTTGAATGCCTTTTTGAACTATACACCAATTCCTGATTGCCATCAAATAATTTCTACTGTCCACCATTATTACTGATGATATCCCAGATTATATGTTGAAATGTGACTTTCATTCAAATGAAATGCAAAACATTCAATTAAAAAGTATTGAAGGAGTTATTAAGTGAGAAATTATGATTTTTGTCTGAATATTTCCCTTGTGTAGTCGTGCATATGTTTGAAACATTTGCAAATGAATTTCGAAACCATTTTTAAACAAAGATAAACAAAAAATGCAAAACACTTGACAAGTGTTAAGACTCAAGGTCTTAAAATAATGTAACAGAAAGAAAGTGAAACCAACAATGTATGTAAAATCAACAAACAATTTATTTCTTTGTAATTAAAATGAAAATTCAAAAGACACTTACAATTTGTGAATTACATTTCAAATAATCCTAAATGTCTCAAACACAAATCATAAATTATAGAATGTTCTGAATGAATGAATGAATGTTCAGAGCGAATGATATGTTCCAAATGAAGGAATGTTCAGAATGAATGGTAGTCTTGAATGTCCTGATGTACCACAACAATAGTTTTGAATGTACTGATGTACCACAACGATAGTCTTGAATGTACCAATGTACCACAATAATGTAATCCAGATTATATTTGAGAATGTTCCACAAATATCCCCAAGTCATATATATAAATCCAAAGGTTAATGAGCACTTTAGGGTAATTCCAATGAATGTTCAAATAAATAATTCTTTTCGAATTATGTCTACAGCATTATGGCATTATATCATTATGGCATTACAGCACAGCTATGATTCCAAACAGACTGATCATAAAAAAAACAGGATTTAAAATTGGAATGATTATAATTCATTCATCAAGTTTTTATATACTCTTTGCAAATGGCCTATTTCACAACAGGACATGTGTCATCTAATGATCCACAATGCAATACAAAATGCATCAGTCAACAACTCTGACCGTGAACTCAAAGGTCAGTAAATACCTTGTTGACATCTTACCAAACTTAAAGTGCGACTTTTTTATTTGACCGTATTTTAAAGTACAGTCAAAGACCAAAAGTTTAGGCACTCATAGATTCTATATTCTAGATACATATCACAAGATAAATAGTAAACCATGATATGTAAAATGGCAAATGATGAGATGGTTGATTGAAATGCAGAACACAAAGGAAATGCATTTCAAATGCATTTTTGGGGGCAAGTAAACATTTCAGGGTCTGTATAATAGAAATACCGATGTCTGCTCAGACTAACAGTTCTGAAAGTTTGTAACCTGGGATACTGTGTATATTTGCATATAAGTGGGATCCAACTGCAAACTGCACATATCCAGATCTGCAATCACATAATGTGCCAGCAGATCTGGATCTATTAGGTTTTGTTAGGAGTAATGAGTAGAACAAACAACACAGACCCTGATCTGCTAGCACATTATGTGACAGCAGATCAGGGTCTATGTTGTTTGCAGTTGGACCTGATTTATAAGTGAGTATATATGGTAGGTATTTGTAGTTACCATTTCATAAGCACCATGTTATACTAGGGATGTAATACCATTTCATAAGCACCATGTTATACTAGGGATGTAATACCATTTCATAAGCACCATGTTATACTAGGGATGTAATACCATTTCATACGCACCATGTTATACTAGGGATGTAATACCATTTCATAAGCACCATGTTATACTAGGGATGTAATACCAAGAAGTGAACAGATGTTTTGGTACTTTAAATGCTTATTTTAACATCCCTTTCTTTAGGCAGCATTTCATATTATGTGCAGTTTGACAATACATTAATGTTAGCATGCAAGCACAAATCACTATTTTACTTTGTTAGGTGAAACTACCTCCAGAAATTTATATTTTTGCCTGTTGGTAATTCACTAAATTATATAGAGGTAATATGCTAAAATTAAAGATTTTCTGAAATATTATTATTTACAATAACTGGCCATGGCAGAACTCAAATTCCAGCCCTTTTGGTCCAGAGTCTGCAGTGCTTATTACTAGGATCACTAGGCATAACTTAAATGCTGTAACTTCACAGTTATAATAAACAATAATATAATTGCCCTGAATGTAACTGAGGTTCCTCAGCATGCAGTATAAAGTAATTCTTTACAATATGATATGTTGAAAAAATGAAGATATAAGTGTAACTATCCATTACATTATATATGTAACAATTGGTAAATTGCATTTTCTGCACCCATATTTTTTTGTTGTCAAGGTATTGCTCAGGATGTCAAGGAAGAAAATATGCTTACAAACATGAGTTTTCAGCCTTCTAAACAATCAGTTATGGGACCATCCACACCTCCTGCTCAACGCAAGCCCTCTAAGCCGATAGTTGCTATCACCAGCCAACTTTCACAAAAGGGTGAGGTTGTTTTTTTTGTCTTACTTGTATTAGCACATAGCAAGAGACTGGTATCACTTAGTTTCATCTCCTTCCTCAACATTCAGAACTTATTTAAGGATTTTTGTCTTGCCTGCAAAGAATACGCAAGACATAGGTATTACTTTTCCAAAGGCATTGTCGTCATTATTGGAGTAAGCTTTTGCATTTACCGTCTCTACTCGCGTGTAAGTTAGGTCCAAATGTAAACAACATAGACCCTGATCTGCCATCGCATAATGCGCTCACAGATCAGGGTCTGTGTTGTTTGTTCTACTGATTAGTCCTTACAAACTGCATAGACCCAGATCTGCTCATGCATTATGCAACGGCAGATATGGGTCTATGCAGTTTGCAGTTGGTAATGGTTTATACGCGAGTATATATGGTAGCTCAGTTTCTCTGATACTTTTGTACATTCATGAAACTTTATGGTTATATTCTTAATAGAGGGTACTGTTCATCACAGGTAAAAGGAGGTCTTGATGGACATGCCTTTCACCCTACCTTTCTGATTCCCAAAGTCATGCACTAAGTGTGGGAATCCAAGTGCTGACTAACCATGATTGCTGCCCTTTACCAATAAATATTATGGATCAACAACTTAAGTCTAGTGGCTGAGATTCCCAGGACTGTCCTGCTTTGTCACCTACTGAAACAACTGAGCACTCAGGTTCTCATCTGACCCCAGAGATGCTGTACCTATTTGCCTAACATGTATCAAACAAGCCCTCAAAAGAAAACATTTCTTCAAACAAGTGGTGAACGAATTGTGCAGACTGGAAGACCTGCCACTTTGAAAGCCTGTGAAGGGAAAAGGAGTTTTCTCCCATTGGTGTGATCAAGGACACATCTCTTCCTTAAAAACCTTTGTACCACAAATAGCTGGAGAAGTTAGCTCCAGTCACAATCAAGGGCTGCAATTGCACAATCCAAAACACATTTCACCATCATGGAAGAGTAGACATAGTCCAAAACAAAGACCTCTCTGACCTTCTAGCCAATTTCAACTTGTCTTGACCATAGGCATTCACCTTTGTACAAAATGGAACCTACCATGGGTTCAGACATGGTTGAACAAGTCACCCTTCAAACCACTGCTACATCCTGTAAAGACCATACATATCTGCTTGAATAGTAACTAACAGTTGATGAGGTTTGGTTCCAATCCTCCCTATTCAAGGGGAGACCACACTTGTCTGACGCATCTCAACAAGCAGAAAACTTTTAAACACTTTTGTTGCTAAAACAAGCCAAAAGATATGGTGAATGTATTTTTTTGCTTGGAAGGGCTGGAGTTATTGCGTAATAAATGTACTCCTAATGTATTTTGATCAGGTATGAATTACTGAAGAAATATTTTTTACTTCAAAAATTTGTTTCAATTTGATGGCATATTTATCCCTCTGCAAGAGTGAGGGGATATTGTCAAACCCTTCTTCTGGACATCCATCCGTGTGGTCATCTATCCATAACATATCCTCCTGAGTGGAAATTCACCAGACTTGGAAGATAGGTTGCCCATATGGTAACCATCTTTGAGAGGGCTATGATATTTGGGCCTCTGCCCTGGGTCCATAGGAGGGGTCAGATGTCAGATATACAGAAAGTTGCAATTACAGTAATACTTTTATAGATTATTTTACCAAACTTTTTACATGCTTTCAATGAAGGTGGACACATTGTATATTTTACTGATTTTTTTGGGGGATCCATAGGTCACAGTTCTGAGGGGAAGTGGTAGTGGGGGGGGGGGAGAAAGACATGTGATAAAAAGTGCACAGATTTGCTGTGGAAGTTGCTATAGTTAATCTTTATAGTTACAAATCCTTATCATATGTACTCATTTATAAGTCAGATCCAACTGCAAACTGCATAGAAACCTTGAAAGTAATGGATCAAGACTTCATGTAATGCAACATGACTGGCATTTTGTCATTAGGAAAAGAAATGGACAAATGAATATAAATGGTTATAGTGTGTTTATGTTACATATTTGTTTTAAATTAGAATCATTTTGATTTTGTATATTCTGCATTTTTGAGGTAGTTGACTTTTTTCATCATTGTGGATAAACTGAAATGAGGCAAATATTTTTCTTCCCAGTGAGTAATAAATCATAACTATAGCATATTGTTGATAACAAAACATTACCAATGATTATAGTAGTTTTTTATGTTACATTTTGCAATTTCTGTGTCCACCAGTTCATCTCGTCTGTCTGTCAGTCTGTAAACATCTTCAGTTTTGAAGGATAACTCTCCAATTGTTCAAGGTATCTCATTCAAACTTGGAACACATGTCAAGCAAGATGCCTAGAGATGCCATTTCATACTTAGACTTTTCCACTTTAATATTTATTATATTACCATGGATACAAAGTGTACCATAAGTATACAGATTAACAGTGCTGGACCGTAGGGTTCTAGCATAAGTAGTATCATAACTGAGAGGGATGGTCCATATGGTGCATTCAGTTAGAGTTTATAAGTGGGGGACCAGGGAAATATATCATGTCTGTATGACTCTTGTTCACATTAGAATCAGTTTTGATTGTACATTCAACAATATTGAGGTAGTTGACCTTTTATGAAAGCCCATATCATTGTGAAAAAATTGACTTGAGTTAAAGTTTTCTTTTCCTAGGGAGCAAAATGTCTAATACAATTTCATTCTTTAATTCATTTCATTCTTTAATAGATTACTATCTTTACTCACTTATAAGTCGAGTCTAACTGCAAACTACACTGATCCAGATCTGCCATTACATAATGCGATGGTAGATCTGGGTCTGTGCAGTTTGTTATGAGTAATCAGTAGAACAAACAACATAGACTATGGTCTGCAAGCACATTATATGATGGCAGATCAGGGTCTACATTTTTTGCAGTTAAACTCGACTTATAAATGAGTATATACAGTATTTAAAATAATATTTATTTCTCTTTTAGGGAGCAAGACATCTAGCGTAAGTGTCAGTTCCAAGACCTCGTCCAGTGCTCCAGTCCTACAGTGTCTACCAGGACTCCTGTCCCTTGACAGTCGTCTCCCTTTAGCCCCCAGACGACCAAAGTGCAACAGTATTCTCCACCTGTTTGGAGCCTGGCTTTTTGATGCTGCTTTTGCAGGAGTCAAGCTTCATCAGGCTCATACAGAGGCTTGTAAGTGGTTTAATTGTCAGAACATCAGAATCATGCAGGGGCTTGTCAATATGTTCAGTGTAGCAGTTAAGGAATGTAAGGCCACTTACTGACCAGTCAAGCTGGTCCAAATGTTTTAGTGTAGTCGTATGTGTATCTGGCTTTGTACGGTGACATAGTGGCAAGTAATCTTTCTTTTTTCCAGTTACATACAGAGCAATGACCTTCTCTCAATCATAGGTCGCACTAGAGATGTCTGAGAGTATTTTTTAATTTTTATTTGTGGTACAACTTTTTCTTTTTTGTTATTTATTTTTCTAAAGGTACATCGTATGTAGATTTACATACAGTAATTCAGATAACATGCCATGAGAAATTGATGAAAGTATTCGCTTACACTCCCAGCAGTTTGTACCCCCTAGTGATTTTAAATACGAAAAACAACAAGGATATACAAAGTGCACAAAACTTAACCATTACATTCATCAATTTATAATTACTAACCTGATTGTCACCAGAGAGCTCCTAACATTGTCATCTTCTTTGTGTTTCAAACCAAACGGAAGCTGTTTATGTAAACAACCAGACTGCCCACTATCCTTTTCCGGTTCCTAGAACAGTCCATTTTCAGTAAAAACTGTGTCATCCAATATTTGCAACATGTGGCTTTAATATTTCTATGAAAAAAAATTGAGCAAAATAAAAAGGGGGTAACTCTTATATACATGTGTTCAAAGGGATGTAACTCGCAAAGTTACGGAAGTTTATGGAATTGTTTGGAGTTTATTGAAGACATGGAACTACATCACATCTGTTGTCTGAAAAAATAGACTCACCCACACAAATATGGCGACCATGTTAGTAAAGAAACTCCTGTTTTTTGTAAACACAAACAAGATGACAGTGTTAGAGACCCCATGGCAACGATCAGGTTAGAAATTAAAAAATTTATGAATTAAATGTCAGTTTTGTGCATTTTTTTAATCCTTAACGCCTTTAGTTTTTAAAATCAGTGGGGGGGGGGGGGCACAAACTGTGGGTGGGGGAAAGGGGGTAGATGAATATTATAGTAACAGAATTGAGAAAACATTTTTTAAAAAAGTATAACGATTCAATTGTCAAGGCACAATACATGTTTTGTGATTATCTTTATAAAAAAGGAATCAGAGTAAAAATGAAGAAAAACAAACAAAAGAAGAGAAGAGAAAGAAAAAGAGGAAGAGGTAGAAGAAAGAAAAGAAAGGGAGGACAGCTTTTATCTTTGCACTATCAATCATTTTTCATAATTTTAACATTCAGAGTAGATAATGTTGTAAGAAAAAAATTATAGTAATGATCATCATTATGATCATTGATCAATTTATGCCAAGGATAATAATGGTTTTTTTAAAAAGGGATTAAAAGTTTGCAATTTTTGTTAATGGAATAGTATTTCTTTTTTAATCATTATACATAAAGAGTACAACCACTACCTTGCAAATCCAGCCCACCCAATTTTGTTTGCAGCAACAAAAGTGCTCAGAGATGTCTGCCTACTAAGGTGGAAGTCAGACAGGAGTGCTCTCACCTTGGGTAAAGGGATTAATGCCCAATTCCGGCCATATGTCAGTTACTACTTCCGCTCATGCTAGGAAGCATGCAGTTTTTAGAGAGCTTGCAAAATACATCCATTTGTGTCCTTGAAAAATTCAGTGGAGTTTTCTCACAACTGGGCAGTAAACACCCGCAATATTTCTGTCTGTTTCTCACTCTACTTCTATCAAAAATGAAACATTCCACTTTATTTGTCTAACATAATTGTACATTATTCATATCAGTGCCATTTTAATTACCTGCCCAATGGTTTATAGTACTCTACATGGTATATGAATTCTGTCAAGTAATTGTCTATTATTACATGCCGTAAGCTAGAGGAACCAGGTGGCTGAGTGGTCTAAGGCACTTGTATTTACAGATCACTCGCACATCTGACCTCTTTCCATGTGAGTTCGAGTCTCGGCTCAACCAATGTGGGCATGTGAGAAAGCTTGCCAGTAGCTTCCCATGAATCTGTGGTTCTTCCAGGGATCTACCCGGGTTCTTCTCCCACCAAATATACTGGCTGCCATGTATAGCCCATCATGTGCTGAAAAACGGCATTAAACCCACAAATCAAATCAAACATGCTTTAAGGTATTTCATGTAATTATTTTACGTAGTTGTGTTTTTCAATAGCATCCTCTTCACAGTAAGTTCATGCAACACTTGATTGATTTCTCCTGTATACAGCGCCAATGCCACCCTCACCTCAACAATTAATAGGTCTTCTTGGCTGTACCTCTCAGACCAGTCATCTTGTCACAGTGGCCCATCAGGACCAGTGAAGGACATACCAGCACATCCTGGTACCGGCATAAATGACAATATTTCAGTAATTTTAACACAGTCTTATCCATTGATAACCCTGCTGGTCATGCTTAGGAGTTTATCTCGTAAATGGTGCATGTTCTGAGCAGTGCAGCACAACACATGATTGCTAATTCCACAGCAATGTCAGTGTTACTGGATGAGTGGTTTAACACTTGTCTATTTGCACCATTATCATTTATTGCACCTCATCAAGTGCAGGATGTTGGTAAGTACTTAAAGAACATAATAAAAAGATCAATTAACCATTACGTGTGGTGCCATCTCAAATTTTTTTTGGATCTGACACAAGACCACTTGTTAACTGTTATGATAGCAACCTGTGGTAATTTTCACTGCTTAGTGATGGCTGGGGTTTTAGTGATCCATTGGCATGGTTAGCAGATTAGCATTCATTTTGAGCCCTGCAGTGGTTGGAAAACTCAACACTTTGCCACAGAATGTGAAGGACTTTGCTCCGATGCTTGTGGGTCTTACAAATCATCCAGAGGATCTCCAGATCATGTTCATTGGCCCTCCCCCATCCAGGGTTCCCTTTTGGTACAGGCTTCCCAAGAGACACATTCAGAGCCATCATTCCACAGCAAGAGATAGACAGTCTTCTCACAATAAGGGTTGTAGTGATTGTTCAAAACATAAATTCACCAGAATTTTACTGCAAACTCTTGTTGGTGCTGAAGGCCAATGGCACGCTTTTGCCAATTTAACCTTTAAATTCTGGCGCCATGGTTTAGAATGGAGATGCTGAGACTGATTCTCAGTGTCATTCAGGCGGGAGATTTTGCAATCAGTTTAGGCCTTCAAGATGCACACCTCCATATTCCAATCCACAAGTCTTCCAGGAAATTACTGAGGTTCACATTTAAGAATATGGTATACCCAGTCAGGGCATTCAAATTTTGTCTTAACATTAATCCCAGGGTCTTCACGAGAAATATAGATAGTCATGTCACACTTCAGAGAGACCACAACATCTGTGATTTCCAACTATGTAGAAAACATGCTGCAAAAGGTCCATGTGGGTTGTATTCTAGAACAAGACATGAAGACCCTTGTTACACTTCTGCTTCACCTTAGATTCCTTGTCAACAAAGGACAAATCTGATAGTGTCCCATCTCAACATTTTACCCACTTAGGTATTGAGTTCATGTTAGCAAGGTCTGTCTTTCTCAAGAATGTGCCTTGAAAATCATCTCCACTGTGTCTTCTCTTCTCTCAAAGAAGCACATCTCAGCCAAGGAAATTCTTTGCCATCTGGGTCTCCTCAATGCAGCAGCAGATCTCATCATCTTGGGCAGCCTGTTTATAAAACCATTACAAATGATTCTCATGCCCCAGTGGCAACTGTAGCTTTGCCACTTGATCAAGCAATCTCATTTGCGGAATACATGTGGTCTCATCTCAGCAAATGATAGAACCAACCTTACCTGGCTAATGGTGGACATTCCCTTGCAGAATCAGCTTGGGAATACAATCTGCATGGAGATGCTGTCTGGATAGGGCATTCTAGATAACTCCACTGTCGTAAATTACATAAGAGGCAAAGGGGAAACACATTCCCAGGTGTCTGCCTTTTGGTTTGGGGTTTTCTCAGGTAGTGTCATCACCGACAAATCCACATCCAAGTCAGCCACATTCCAAGCAGATTCAGTGTTCTAGCAGACTCTGTGTCTCAACGGAATCATTTAATTCAAAGAGGCTTGTATGTTCACCACTTGGTTTCCAAACGAATCTACACCCACTGGGGTTAACCACTCATGGATCTATTTGCAACATGGTGGAATGCAAAGCAACCCACCTTTGTCTCTCCAGTCTCAGATCCAAAAGCCTGGGCAGTTGATGCTCTATCCATGAACTGGTACAGTCTATATGTATATGCCTGCCCTCCAGCTCCTCTTATCCCCAAAATCTTGCAGAAAGGGAGGGAATCAGAGTGACATCTGGTTCTGATTGCTTCCATCAAGTGGGAAAAATCAGGGATAAAATGATCTTTTGAACTTAGCTGTAGAAATTCCCTTTAAAAACGTGGTCTTTCCTCACCTGCTCAAGAAACCACAAATGCAGGTGATTCATCCAAATACAGAATTTTTGAACCTGCACACCTGGCTCATATCAAGCAAACCCTCAGGGAAAAACAATTCTCAGAACAAGTGGTGGACAGAATTGCTTGAGCAAGAAGGCCCATCACTTTGAAAGCATACAAAGGGAAATGGAGAGTGTTCTCCCTGTGGTACGCAAGTGGAAGCATATCACTGTGGTAAAAGCTTCAATACCAAGAAGTAGCTAACTTTCACCATTAGCTCTTTGAAGAGAATCTAGCCCCTATCACTATCAAAGGCTACCGTTCCATGATCTCAGACATGTTTCATCATCATGGAAGAGAGGATATAGGTCAAAACAAATACCTCTCCAACCTTCATGTGAACTTTGATTTGTCTCGACCAAAGGTTTTGGCCCTGTGTCCAAAATGGAATCCGTTATGGGTTCTGATATAGCTGAATAAAGCATCTTTTGAACCTATGTCTAAAACCTTTTTGACTCACCTCTCATACAAAACCAGTTTCCTTGTAGTTCTAGCTACATCAGTGAGATATATGCCTTGCCAGTCAGTCTGAACTATCTGCACCTCCTTTGTAATGGTTCAGTTTCACTTATGACAGCTCCTGCTTTCATTGCTTAGAACAGGGTTCCAGTCATGGGGAATCAATCCTTTGCTGTGAAACCTCTTTCCTCATTGGACCCATCACCTCAAGAGCATCAGCAGGACCCTGTAAGTGCTTTGAAGTGGTACCTGAAGTGAATCTAGCCTGAGAGAAGCGGGAGGTCTTGTTTATTTCTACCATTGAAAGAAGGAATGTATATCACAGCTCTTGCTCAATGGTCATGGATATGATAGGCTATTCGCTCTGCATATAAGGAATTAACTCTAGAATGTCCATTGAGACCAGGTGACCACTGTATAAAAGGTGACCATTTGGACAGCTTCAACTGTATTGTTAAATGAGACAATATTGGCGATCATGGCTGCTAATTACAATAGAGATATTACCTTTAGTTGTTTTTAATCCAAAACATGACTTTCACACCTGCTCAACAGCACAATTTTAGGAATTCTAGGCCTGAACACTCTACATGTATTCATTGTGGAAGGAAAAAATTAATTTAATATGATAACGATTTAACTGAAGTCTGCCTGACATCATTGTGCATTCACAACATACATTTTTCTTTTGAATACATTCCTGTCACATTAATATTAGGATTTATGCTCCTCTGCCTCGCGAATCCAGCAATCATGGAAAGATGAAAATTTGTCTTTCCTATCTATATTCCATATCGATGAAGGGAAGAAACTTTTCCAAACCCTTACCCTTACCTCCCCTTACGACTGGTAGATGGCCTACGGCTGTTTACCAGTTTTTTTGCTTTGCTAACTTTTAAAGTGCTTGTTGTGACATAAGTTGCGCTGCTGGTGGAGGTCTTGTAGCACTTGTTGTGACATACGTCTTTTTCTAGGTAGACAACTGTTTACACATCTGGGCACCTTGGCTTGACATGAATGGTTGTTAAACTAAATTTGGTTGGCATATTGGGCCCTGGAACAAGCATTCTCTCATAGTTTGTATCTGGCATTCATCAAGGAAGTTTTACAAATGCTTGTTTCAAATACGTCCTACCTAGAAAACCCAAAGTGGCTGACTCCCAACATGGTTCATCTTCAGAAGATAATTTCTTTTGGCAAATACTGGTTGATGATAGTGATAATGACAGTGATTTTAAAGTTCTGAAGTATATCAGATTATTGGCGCTGAGAAAGTGTTACTGGAAATACCAGTGAGTTATTTTGAACCCGAAAATGATGTTGAATACGAGTCCAATGTACATGCTAGATAGAGAAAAATAGATGTCATGCTGGTCAACCCACTATTCAGCGGTATTTTGAAATTAAATGTAGAAAAGGCAGAATACCAAGACTAATTAAAATACAGACAATTTAAAAGTAGAGTGAAATTTTCAAACAATTCCGTCATGAGCGATCTTGTCCTACAAAACTATATACCACTCTAAGGGTTAAGATAAATTGAATAAATAAGAATCTGAAAAGAAATTAAAAAGTAAGGATCTTTTATTTGATCAAAATGCATCTGTCTGAACAAGCTGACTATGGCCTTGATGGACTTAAAGCCCTAATTCAGCATTATGGAACAGTCTCAACAAGCAGACTAGGGCATTGATGGACTTAAAACCCTAACACACCAATATGGAACAGGTAAGTAATCTGGCATTGTAGTCCGCAGAGCACTGATTGAAGAAAGTGAAACTTTGGCAGAGCTCACGTTAGCAAACAAACTTTTTTTGGAGCAGAGATATCCCAGAGACAATACCTATGAGCTGTGGAAAATTGTACATAACAACCATAAAGAACAGTTTCCCAACTTATAAGCTGGCTAAGCTAGCTATGCATATGCCCCTTCAGACAGCAGACTGTGAAGGGGGGTCTCAGCACAGAACAATATTCATACACTTATAAGGAACAGATTAAGCTCAGAAATAATCAACAGATTAATGCTTATACAACTAGAGGAGACATCTTTTGAGGATTTTGATTTCATCAAGTTCTAGCAGTGGAGCAGGAAGAAAGAGAGATGGATATTTCAGTGTTAGGTAAATATTGAACTATGGCCATTTCCTCCTCCCCTACTTCCCATTTTTTGTCCTACTCCTGCCTTATGTTGTTGATAAGGGGGAGGGCCCCCCTTTAGATAAACTCCTGGCAGCATCTCTGACATTGTATTCAATACCTCTCACAGAATCTAACCTAATCATGTAGATTATTACACAATATTGCTATAATATTGAGTGTAAAGGTATATACTGTATGTTGCAATCATTATTTTGTGAAATTTGTTGATATTGATGTGAATTTCTTGCAGTCATTTTTTTCTGACATAGGATTGCATGTGCATTCCTGTATTTGTAGCTTGGGTCATTTTAAAATAGACAGGGATGATTAAAACATACAATAAGAAAAACAGGTTTAAATTAAAAGCTTATATCCTGAAATGCTTATTTTATAATTTGCTTTTGCAAAATCAATGTAAATGAATATAATAAATATTTATCATGAAATCAAAGAAGACATATTTGGCAAATAAATAATTTCAGCCGTGATTGAATTTGCCTTTGATACAATCAATGTTGCACCTGTATTGCATGACAAGTTCATAATTGGGTGACATGTCCATAATGAAGGTCAGTTCCAAGTGAGAGTTGGTAAACAATAGCATCAGTCTTTCCAGTGGCCCTAGTTTTTCCTACTTTTTCCTACTTTTTTGTCAGACTCGTTATTTTTCCCAACTGTTTCCAAAATAGCCCTACTGTCCCTACTTTTTATTAGTTTTTTGTTTAAAATCAATTTCACACACTGCATGGATGGCCATAGCAAAGCAAATTCAGATATTGTTTCTGTGAAGTGGAGCTGGGTGTTTAAGAAGATAGGTGCAACTTGGACTAAAGAGACAGCTAGTATGTGAGTAAGAGCATGCTTTTGTTAAAGTTTACAAAGGTAGGTCAAGTAAAGGTTTTATTTTTTCAATAATTTACATAAATTTCACACTATTTATCTGTATCAAATATTCTTATTGTGCCCTGCTTTTTCCCTACTTTTATAAAAATAGTAGCCCTACTTTATCCCTACTTTTTCAAAAAGGGTTGCAGGAAACACTGAAGTTTGTGTATACACCTGTTTGCTAGAAACACTGAAGTTTGTGTATACACATGTATGGAAGTCAACTCAGTTGTATCCGAAAGTGCACTCATCCTATGTTTACAGGAAGTACTTTGAGCAAGTTTAGAGGTAGGTAACAAATAATAAAACAAATTCAGTGAATGTATGAAATAATGTCCAATTCCTGGTGTAATTACGTTCGCACACTAGACCAACTTTTGTGGTATTATAGCTATGATAAAATTTGTTGTTTAAGAGTAAAAGTGAAAAAACTGGGTTATAATAGGAACAGACAAACTATATTTTAATTTACTGTATATATTTTAGTTAGAAAACTTTATTTTTAAATTTTCCAGCCAAGTCCCACAGGCGCTCAACCTCAATGACAGATTCGCGCCCCTCATCTCTTCATGACATTCAGACTGAAAGGAATCAGAAGGCTGACAACACATGCGAGGCAGGAAGAGCTGAGGCTTGTGGGATACTCTGTCGAATCTTTTGTGCCCACAAGACTGGAGAGAAAATACTACCAGTCTACTACTCCAGATTCTACATGGCCCTATATTATGGACTCCAGAGTGATGAACAGGTACGTACAAATCAGGCTGCATCAGATATACCATATACACAATCCAAACAGAACACATTGATCCACATTTATGTTTGGAGGTTTTAACACTAAAGAAAAAAGTTCAGAGACTGAAAGAGTTATTTAAAGGACACTTTGCAGAACCAACATGTATATTTTATTTCAATATAATGAAGTGTATGTACATAAGCTTTTTTGTTTTTGATTTTCAGATATAATTGTGATTTGACTCTGTGCTTATAGTCTTTGGGTAGATATATATTCCACATAAAAAAAAATTCAGATTGATTTGCCACTGATGAATAAAACCTGTATTTTGTTGCATACTCTTGTATTTTTTCCAGGCATTAGAACCAAACCATAAACAAGATCTAAAAATGTTCTGGAAATTAGTTCAGAATTAGGTCACCAGTACTAAATTGTGATTATTACTTTAATTTCTTGATCAAAAATTGATGATGAAATGGATTTGAAGAAATTTAAGACAATAAATTTATGCTTTTTTCCACACTTTTTGGTGGATTCTACTTTTTACATTTCCCACATATCAAAATTAAAAATTAGTTTTATTAAAAAGATGATATTCTAAAACAGATCTTGATAATCATAGATGTAATGTTATCATCTAAACATTTTTGGGGCACATTGTTTGGTTTGTTGGTTGTTTTTGATCATTATTTTATTTTTTGCTGTATGCACAGTGCAAAGGAAGTCAATTAGAGAACACAAATCATTTTAAACCTTTCATCAGCATGATTCTGATTGGATTGCAATAGTGGTATTTAAAAAACAAAAGATACCATCTATAACATACCATATATACTGGTGTATAAGCTAATACCAACTGCAAACTGCATAGACCCAGATCTGCCATTGCATAATGCTCTGGCATATCTGAGTATGCAGTCTGTAAGGACTAATCAGTAGAACAAACAACATAGACCCTAATCTGCCAGCGCATTATGCGATGGCAGATCAGGGTCTATGTTTTTTGCATTTGGAACCGGATTATACACGAGTATATACGGTAGTCCTCAGAGACTAGGGATATAAGCAACATTACTAGAAGAAGTTGAAAAAAATCAATTTATCTCCCTTTGTTGAAAAATGCAACATTATCATGGACAGAAGCAGATTATTGGATTTTGATACAAATACACAATACATGCAATATTTTTGAAGTTGTATCATAATATGACATTTACGTTTCTGCATTTCAGAATATAAGTGGGCAAGTTTTGTCCAACATCTTGTTTAATTCCTGTGACCTGCTGAGGGTTGATTTAGCTGGAGTTCAGATTTTAGCTCCATCAATACTGAGTGCCCTAGAACTGGTTCTTAATGATCTCAACCCAAGGTTTAGGTGAGTTGTGTGTCTATGTCTATTTTAATAGCATACTCCTCACAGTGAGTTACCTCCCTTAACAGCTGGAATAATGCCAGTGTCATCACAAGTTGAATACTGCTAGAAACTTGCTGATATTTTTTTTTTTTTTTCTTGATTTAACCTTGTTTCAAAAGAATTTGCCAAAAGTAACAGATAAAATTGAAAGTCATATCAACATGATGTTTTCAGCAGAGTACAAATTATGATATCTGGTTGGTCCTGAATAAAAATGGCATTGATCTGACCTCAAATATGGCTGCTTCACTAAACATATTGAAATTCTTGTCACTAATTCTCATGAATGGATGGTCATATCAACATGGGGTTTTCACCAAAAGTCTTCTTAGGTTTTCAGTTTGTTCTAAATGAAAACGGTGCCAATCTTACATCCAGTATGGCTGCCACAGTGGCTAATTTGGAAACGTTATCACTCAAAAATATTGGAAATGGTTTCAACACTCAGCAGTTATGATGAAGAAATGCTCTTAACTTTAATTCCTGGAAATTCTTTTCAGCCAGTAGAGTGTCAGTCCCTATGACCAGTATGGCAAATTTACAACTCATTTCCATGGCAACAGAAAAATATTAATATTGAAGAAAAATTTATTGCAAATGGCACCTCTTGACTGCTAGTTTGATATGTGTACCAAGTTTTATAAACATATCTTAAACAGTTTTTTAGTTATTCTCCTAAAATGAAACTGTGACAGATGGGCAGATGGAACTTGATTTCATATTCTCCACCAACTTTGTTGGGCAGGGGATATAAGAAAGCTAATTAATAGTACATTGTTTATAATAGGACATGATGATTTATATATATCAACTTATCATAATTTGCTCATTGTAAAACTATGCTTGAAGACCACCCATACTATTACAAAAAGTTTTGCAAAACTTTTTACATAGAAAAAGTTTTTTTCGGTTGACAAGACCTTTCGTCAACTTAAAAAAAAATCTGTAAGGCTGGTCCATGGCCTTATCATATTGTGAGTAGGGTATTGTCACAAAATACGTTGACTTTATCATTTTTCTCAAATTTAACTAGCATCCACTTTTAAAGATGTGTCCAATAGATTTTGTAAGCATTTTATGTGAATTGTTGCATGTGTACCTGAAATTTTCCATATTGTTGTAATTATTATTTCCCTACATTTAATATATCTTGCAGCATCAACCATAGATAAAGTTTCTTTGAAATACTTGTTAATCTGAATAATTGCATATAATTCATAGTGTAAATTGTCACACTCAAGTTCTGAATCCCATGTAAACTTTTATGATCAGTTTCATGATTACTGGGCCTATTGAACTAGCTTATTACAAACCTTTCAAGAGATTTTCTATGCTAATTACATTCTTTGAATGATTAATCATTTTTTTTTTTTTTTTTTTTTTTGTGATCACCTTGCCATAAGGCCAAGTGAGCTTATGGTATGGTCCTGCATGTGTTGTCCATCAACAATTGCTATTTACAACTTCTTCTGTAAAATCACTGCACCAGTATCAACCAAATGAAGGCCTTTCAAGTTTATATCATTGATACTGATACACCATCAAATTTGACTGGAACCATCTTGGCTTAAAGGCCTTTCAAATTGATGCAGATTTGCCGTGAAATATGACCACCATTGCTAATTTATAGAAACAAATTTAAAATGACTTCTTTTCCAAAACCACTCAGCAGAATTTGACCAAATTTAAAGAAAGCATTCTTGCATGAAGGTCTTCCAATTGTGTGCAAATGATGCTGATCCACCATCAGATATCACTGCCATGACTAAAAAAATATAGAAAACACTTCAAACAACTTTTTCTCCAAAACTGCAGTTCAGAATTGGACCAAATTTTACAGAAAACATTCTGGCATGAAGGCCTTTCAATTTTATACAGATGATGCCAATACACCATCAAAAATATGGTTGCCATTACGAAAAATAGAGAATGATTTCTCCAACACTGCTGAACAGAATTTGACCAAATTTGACTGAAAACATCCTGGCATGAAACCTTTTAAGTTGAAACAAATGATACTGACACACCATCAGATATGGCTGCCTTTGCTAAAATAAAAAAAAGCCTTCAAAACTGCTGAACAGAATTGCACCAAATTTGAAGAAAAAAAAAACATCCTGGCAGAAAAGTCTTTTAAATTTGTTCAAATGATGCTGATCCACCTCAGATATGGCTGCCATTAGTAAATATAGAAAAACCTTTGAACAACTTCTTTTCTAAAACTGCTGAATAGAATTTAACCAAATTTGACAGAACGTATCCTGGCATGATGCTCTTTAAATTTTGTAAAGATATAACAATCCATCATTAAATATGGCCACTGTTACAAAAAAGAGAAAAACCTTTAAATGACTTCTCAAACAAATTTTAACAGAAAGTATCCTTGCATGAAAGCCTTTCAGTTTTATACAAATTACGCCTATCCACTATTCAATTTGGCCACTATTACTAAAAATAGAAAGACCTTTAAACTACTTCTTGAAAACTGGTCAACGGAAATGAATCAATTCGCCAGAAAGCATCGAGGTGCAAGACCTTTCTGGTTTGAACAAATGATTCCAATATGTAATCCAATATGGCTGCCATTACTAAAAAACAGAACAAATACTTTAAATGTCAGAAGCATCATACTAAACCAGATTTCTTGGTCAACTGGTATATGGCTTTGAGGTAGATGTTAGCCAGGTGAGTAATTTCAGTCCCACTTAGGCATCATGATTAAACTAAATCACCAGAGTCAACTTTTTCCAGCAATAATGCATACTCAAAACAAAACTTATACCTCAATGACTCTGTTGAACAACCCACCATGAAATCATGATTTCAGACTGGTTTTGCTTGGAAAATTTCATGTGCAAAGGAGTTAATGGATTGGTCCTCCTAAGGCATACCATTACAGAATCAACATGAACTATTTAGTTTAAATGGTTTAGGTTGAAGTCAGACAAAATGCATCTAAGTTCATATGACTCAACAACAACTATTTTTAAAATATGTTTTTGTTACAATTACCCAGGTTGAAACCATAGCTTGATGATCCTTGGACTTTGCAAAATCTAATGATGCAGCTTTGAATCAGTTTGAAATCATTGTATAAAAAAGGTTCACTAAAATATGTCCAGTACCTCATGGTGAGATCATGAATGGTTCAATCTGAAACTGCTACCAAATATCAGAACCTTCAATCTATTTCTGAGCCATTAAATAAATCAATTTCAGCTGAACTCTGTCTAATGGTTTAGTATTTTGTGAGTTTGAACTGATCTCACTGAGTTCAAAGTGGTTTATAAAAAAAATTGTTTCTGCACACAATTTATGTTTCACTGACTATGATATAAGAAATGCTTTTTGATAGGGAAATGTGTTTTATTGTACATTGTGAATTTTGGCTTATGCCATATTTATTTTAACAACAGGGTGTGTGAGCAGATACCTATTGTAGATCTGAGAAAAGCCAGTGTACATCTCCTCCTCTCAATGCTGTCTCTGCCTCTTCATTTCAAAGATCTGGAAATAAGAGGTGGGTCTCTTTGCAGTTTGTAAGGACTAATCAGTAGAACAAACAACATTGACCCTGATCTTCCGGCACATTATGTGACGGCAGATCAGGGTCTATGTTGTCTGCATTTGGATCCAGATTTTATGTGACTATAATTATATGGTACTTAGTATTAAATAATAAAATGGGAATGGTGATCATACCCACCTTATAACAGCAAGTATGTTATAATGAAGGGTGCTATAATGAGAGAGCAATGCATTTTTGGTTCACACATGGATTAAGTAGTTTGTGCTCTTTTAAATACATTAACGTGGTTTACTACAGCGACCAAGATAAATAGTGGTTTTGACAGGTTTGATTGTCAGTATCTTGTGTCAGTATTAGAAAAGTAATGAATATGAGTAATGAATATTGTTTTCTTTTCATTTCTTTCCGATATGTCCCATGATAAATATTATTTCAGCCACATTTCTAGTACAGACTACTATCAAAGAACATCTTGCATGAGCATTTAATTTTCTCAGCTTCAATATCTTACACAGTTATTGCTTAAAGTAACCAAAGCAGCATTGTCATTATCAACTGGCCGCCAGCTAAATTACCATCTACTCTTCCAGCTGAGCCATCTGTTGTTTTCTTTTCTTCTGTTATTTCAAAGATTGCTTTTTGCCATTGAAAAGAGTTTAACCTTCTACTTTTAAGCTTCAGCTGGCTACTTCAAATGATAATGAGAAGGTTGCAACATATATGCTTACAGTATTTCTCATTTTGATGTTCTATGTTTCTGCAAACTCACCTCCATGTTCATAAGATGTTGCTAATCTTAAGTTTTATCATGATTAAATTAACTTCTACCTGTGAATATAATTTTTTTTTGTTTTTGGCCACTGTCTTAGTTTAAATATTTGTTTCTATTGTAGATATCTTGTCCTCAGAGCAGAGTATTTCATTCTTCTCCCTAAAACTGAGGATAATAGAGCTTTTACACAAAGCTCTGATGATTGAGACAGACTCTACCAACACACAAATGTTACTGGGTATAGTATTTCATATAATTTTATGACATAACTAGAAAATTACTTCAACATCATAATATTTTTTCTCCTGAATGAAACCTAAGGTTTATATTGTATGAAAAGGAGTAGATAAATAATATAATTGCTATGCCAGCAAAAAGTATGGGCATCATTTTCTTCTTTATCAATGTAAGTGATAAATTGGGCTTCTGGTTCATACACTCATTAGAGAGTCAAGACATATCGCTTTGTAGAATTCTTCATAATCTGGCATTTTTTGGCTTCCTTGATTGGATTTGCATCAGACTTGATTGGATTTGCATCAGACTTTACAATTTGACCAGGAGACATACAAGACCCAAAGAAATGTATGAGTCAAAAAATCAGATTTCAAGGTCACAGAGGAGAAACTTCATCATAGATGAAACTATAGATTTCTGGATTTTCCTTTTATAGGTGGACTAATGTTTATGGTACAAGACCTTGCCCTGTGTGAAGAGGCGGAACATGTAACTGTTGTCCAGCCCCAGCAAGAAATCCCACCCACAGAGACATTGGATGCTCAGCCATGTAAGTATTACCCAAATACAAGAAAATGGTGTTCATACTAACCAAAGTCTATTCAATCCTGATTATTGAATGCTCTGCACCTTAACTGTTATCAAGAAACTTCCAGATGAAAATTATTAATCGCTATGGACTTTTACAATGGTGGCCAGGTACTAAACTGGGTCAAGAAAAGAGAACATTGGGTCAAATCATAACAATATAGGGTAGTATTAATTTTGTTTTCAACATGTGTAGCTTTCATTGTGACATCACAATGCACGATATTCAATCCGGTTTGTACTGGATCACACCTTTAGGTTGACCTCGTCCAAAAATGTCCACTTACTTCTACATTGATTTTAGCCATATGTGTTTCTCGGGGCATGTAAATAATGACCTTTCAAAGGAATATGGATGTATGAGGATCAAAATAAAGTGAATAATCGCCATTTAAAGGTATGTGTGATAAAATTCTACAAAATGACACCCATTACTGAAATAGTCAGTACTGAATGCATACATGACCTGTATGACTTGTACTATAATTCTAATTATCTGGATTTTTGTTTTTTTTTCATTTTCCAACTCATACAGTTTTCACCAAACTTTATTTTCTTAAATCTGTTTGTGTATTCATGCATCTGCCTGCCTATTCTCAATCCTCCCTGTAATTCTTTTTGACATATGCCTATTTAGATGAAACATTCAGTATGGATTCATGGTGAGAGGCAACAAGATCACTGCAACCTACTTTTCAAGTTTTAATCAACATTTTTACAAAATATTATCCATTTTTCCACATATTTCCAACAAATTTGCAGTGTAGATACATCTTAGGATGAATGTGTGTGATGTACCAAATCCAGGTCACTGTGACTTGATTTCCATGGGTCATTCATCGTTGCTAAATAACAATGACTCATGACAGCAGATACAGTAGGACATAGGTATCACTTTTCCAACAGTGTTATTGTTGTGTTGTTGGCATAAGTGTCAATATATAGTTCTTTTTGCATTTAATTTGCTCGGTTTCTCTAACACTGTTGTATGTACAGTCATAAAACTTGATGGGTACATGCATCGTAGGGGGTGCTACCCATCACATGCAAAAAGCAGTCACAGTGACATTCTTTTCACACTTCAGTGATTACAGTAAGTGTTTGCATGTAGGTCAGTTTCTCTTTCACTGTACAATACAGTCATGAAAGTTGATGGTTGCATTTATTTTGGGTGTTACTTCTCACCACTGGCACACACAAAAAATCACAGTGGCCTAGTTTTCTTAGTCTTGTGGCTTTTTGCAAGGTTTGTGGATTATGCCATGGAGGAGCAGACAAGACTCAGCATTCCATGGAATTCTTGTTATGGTTGTGCACAATACTACATTTTTGTTGGTATATAAATTCCTGATATTGGACTGACAGGCATGACATTTATGCTAGATACATTGAGTATTTAAATTTGTGGTTTATAGCAAAACTTCAAAAATCCACAAAAGTTGGCATCCCATGTGCAGAAGTTTGCATCCCACACATAAAAGTTGGCATCCCACACATCAAAGTAAATTCACAGTGTACAACACAAATTGTCATGTCTCCTTCTGGGTCTGGATAAATGACATCACACTGTGTTTCAGATGCAACACGTTACCTAAAGGCAGACACTATTTTTCAAAGTTTGAACATTTGAGCCCCTTGATACGTAGGACTTACCTTTTGTACCAAAAGGGTAACATGAGAAACTTTTATTTTATATTTCATAATGAGATAATGAAACATATCAGTGTGAGAAAAATTTATATTGATTAAAGTCGTATAGACACTATGGCAATATTGCTTCTGGAAGTACTTTCTTTTCCCATTTAGGAAATATATCTGCCCATATGTATGTTATATTTCCACATTTAGGCCTAATTCCTTTTTCATCTTCTTTCTCTCATCTTCCCATTCTCTCTCCTCTCTGCATCAGGATGAACATATCTTAAAATATGCCAGTACTGTACATTTATGTAAGCATTGAGAGGATGCCATATGAAAATTCATAAAAACAAAACTCCCAAACAACAACAAGTAGGTTTCAAATATTAGCTTATTTCAAATAGTTTTCCACATGAATTGTGCAAATGTTATTGACTTACATGACATGTTTCTGTTTGATATTCTTTGTCATCCATACCTCTCACACTCTATGACCAATGGTAAAAGGTTTTAGGGCAAAACTATGGATTAAGTGTAATACTAATAATTGTTTTATTAGTGATTTTAATTATCATTATAATCATGCTTGAAAATAATCAAGAAATCTAGGATGGGTGAGTGTTGATTGCAAACTGAAATTAAGTGACTATCAAAATTTGGATGCAACATTTGTTACCAGACTAGACTGCAGGCTTGCCAAAGCCACATAATTCGTGTTTGACTGCAGAAATAAAGATATATAAGCAAAAACTCTAATAGGTAAACTCACAATCACTAAAGTCTTTAATTTAAAAATATTACGCTCTGCATTCTGTCCTATCTGACCACTCTGTGATGATGCTACCCCAACAGTGTTCACTGTGTCAGTGCAAGAAAGGTGTTAACGAAATTATAAAAATTGTTTCATATTTCATATGAAAACAGTCATTAAATACAAGAAAATACACAATTTGAAGCAATATATGTTGGAGGTAAATTTGTAAAATGTCACTGTCATATATTATCATACATTTTTTAAACTTCTTTTTATTGTAGTAGTAATACAGCTGTTAGCTACACTGGCACAGAATGGAAAACAAATCCATGCAAATTTATGGTTTTTGCCTTTAAAAATATATATTCTATGTGGGGTTTTTTAGTAGATATAATGAAATATTTCACTTGTATTTCTGTGTATCTACTCAAAAAAACGTATATTTTCTGTTTATTATATATTTTTAAAAGCAAAAACTGTTGATTTGCATGGATTAACAGCTGCATTACTACATTGATAAAAAGAGGTTCCTAAATTTTTCAGTAATTTTGGGACAGCGACGTTTTACAAATTTAGCTTCTACATATCATGCTTCAAATTGTGTATTTTGTCAAAATAATGACTATTCATACGAAAATGAAGAGATTTTTATTTTTGTTATCACATTTCATGTACGGATTGATACTGTTGGGGTCGGTTAATGTTGTAACATCAAAGAGCAGTTGTACCTGAGAGACTTCAGAGCATAACATCTTCAAACAACAGATTTTAATGACTGTGAGTTTACTTGTAAGGATTTTTGTTCTTTATTTTGTTTCTTTCTACATTCTAACTTGACTTTTTGTGTGGCCTTGGCAAACTTGCAGTCTAGTTTGGTAGCAGACGCTATATTCAATTTTCGATCGTCACTTTATTTCGGTTTGCAATCAACACTAATCACAGCCCGATTTATCCATCATTTTCAAACACAGTTGTGATATGAGTTAAAAATGTTACTTTAAAACATTTATTACTATATCTAATCACAAGTTTTTTCTTAAAAATATATACTGTTTGTTGTAGAGTATTACAGGTATACAATACTGTATGGGTGACATATGGCACCAGGTCATGTAAGTTCAGTCACTGACAGTTTCCATGATTCATGTTGAAAACTAATTATAAAAAAGGTAATACTTGAAGTCTATTTTTTGCTGTTTGGAGTTCATTTTAAGGCATTTCATTATGGCACCTCATTGATTGCATAAATGTACACTAGAGGGTCTACAGTTTACACAGTTTAAGATATGCACATCCTGTTGTGGAGAGAGAGAGACCATAGGAGAGAGAAGGAGCGGAAGAAGAAGAAAAATGAAATAGACCTAAATATGGAAATACAGGTTTGAATAACATACATAAGGGTAGATATATTTCCTAAATTGGAAAAAAAGTAGTTCCAAAAGTGATTTTGCCACTGTGTCATTTTCTCCCACTGATATATTTCAGTATCTCACTATGAAATATATAATAAATATGTTTATTCAATGGTAAACTTTCAATATTATGGACAGTAAATTGTATATTGTCATAGGTTACCCTCAACAGGTTAACTATGTACTGTACATGTGAATATGTATATGAATAAGACGCGTGGACTGCATGCTGCATGCTTTTCATGTGAGGCCTTAGCTGTAGGGACTGATCAGATGATTATGTATGCATGAACTATGCTGGTACTACTAGCTGTCACTCCAAGGTTACTGAAGCCAGTGAAATACAAAAACAACATGAATATTATTTATTATCAACTCATTATAGCAACTCTACTTTGATATTATAGAAAAATAATGTTCTTTGTAATTGTTTTGTCTTTTATACCCTGTCACAGTATGTATGTATGGATGTATGTATGTATGTACATTGTTTATTGGTATGTCAACACAATACTGGCTATATAGTGCCAATTTAAAGTTAACATTTTTAATTTTTAATAGATTAAAAGTTAAAATGTGAAGATAAAAAATTTCAAAACAAAACTTAGAAAAGGGACTAACATTTTCATTGTCAAGATCACTTTAGTTTTTATTTATTTTCTGCATGCTAATTAATGTTTACAATGGCTACTGGAGACTACTGCAAACTTCACAGAGGTGAGCTATGTTATTGTTCATTACACTCTGTTTCTGCTGTGTCTATCTGTATATCTGTCTATTGATCTATTTATATATCTGTACAAACATACATACATAAATATATACATACATGCATACATACTCAAATATAATCTCTGTTTAAGACAAAATTAAGTTAGTCAGTCATACATACATCATATACCTGCATCCATCCATCCATCCATACATTGTTAAATATATGAATTTATAATACGTCCATGATTTTAAGTTGTACTTTAGTAGTCAGATTATGGTAATTTTGTCAACAACATGCTTACATAGCATTTGAGTTAAAGGTTGGTTTTGTTAGCAGCTGGACTGTTATTTCCATGTCTTGTTGTGACAAAAGTCAGGTACAAAAAGTAATTTTCCATAAAAATTACTCATATTCTGATGTGAGAATTGTCAGGTACACCTATCTATATATCTACATATATATATATATATGGGCTTAGTGAACCTGAGATCATTGGCATTCTAAAAATCTTGTTCTTAATATCACATCAGTCTGTAAAAAAACTATTTTAATAATCAGATGTTACAGTTGTGAAAAACATATAATTCAGAGAGAGGAATTATTTATTTAAAATATTCATCGAAAATACTAAAGTGCTCATAGATTTTAGGACTTTTGGGAATTTATGTGAATTCATTCAAAACATTTTGGATTACATCATTGTGGTACCTCAGGACATTCAAGACTTGTGGTACATCAGGACATTCAAGACTTGTGGCACATCAGGACATTCAAGGCTATTGGAATTCATTCAGATCGTTCTATATTTTTGGACTTGTGATTAGGACACTTAGGATTATTTGAAGTTTAATTGACATTATTGTAAGTGTCTTTTGGATGTTCACTTTAATTTCTAGAAATAAATTGCTTGTTGACTGTATTTGATTTTGTTGGTTTCACTTTCTTTCTGTTACGTATATTTAGGCCATAGAGTCATAACAGCATCCATCCATATGTGCATACCTACATACATACACATCTAAATAGATGGCATAGATGAACAAATATAAGTATCTTGAGCTTTGAAAATTAGTGACATTAAAATGTCCTGTCAAAATACTTGTGACTTGTGTTTTCAGCTTCCAGTCACTCAGGCACCACTGTCAGTCTCGGGTCCAGTGAAACCAGTTACCATGAGACTTCGTATCATCGCCTACCCAATTCACAGGATATTGGTAAAAATCTCAACTGAATAAAATCAGATCCTTGCTTTGAAGGTCTTGCCCAATTGACCATTTGATTAGCCAGTCAGAATGTCTTGTATAAATTTCCATCTGTCAATCAATTTTACTCATTGAGTGGAAGAAATCCAAAATGTTTCAAATGAACAAACAGAAATAGTGTATGAAAAGGGATTTTGATTGGTTGGAAATCTTTGAATATTCATTAATGCAGTTGTTATCATACATGACCTGCAATGCGATTTTTTCATATCATATAGCCATGGATCGACATTGCATAAGCATCTGATTTTAATGAGATTGATAAAAATCATACCCATGTTTTAAAAAAAAAATTCTGATGCATATGCCTTTTACAGGGCCAGCATGACCCTGTGATGAGCACACTTGACTCAGGAGCATACATTTCATGACCCTGTGATGAGCACACTTGACTCAGGAGCATACATTTTGAGTTTTGGCCATTGCTGTTGTATTACTGAGCAAGGCACTTATCCATGATTGTTCCAGTCAGTTTCTTATTGAAGTAAACTTGTAACAGCATTAGATAGGGATCCTGCAGCAGACAGGCATCCCATCCAGGGGATAGTATTCATGTATATTTATTTGCTTTATGCAGTGAAAATAGTAATAAGATCCTGCTTCATGGGCTACTGTAAGGTCAAGGAAGACTTCAATTGTTTTTGCTTCACTGCCTCCCCTCCTCCCAAAAATGTGCCAGAGAGCTTATGACATACCTTTGGCATTTTTGTAGTGTCAGTAGTAGTAGTACTGTAGTAGAAGCAGTTGTTGATGCTGCTGTTGTTGAAGTTGGTGTTGTTAGTAATATATTTAATTCAGTGATTCAAATGCACACAAAAAAATTCCTTTTTTTACTGTTAAATCCAAACTCCCTTCTTTCAGACACTGCCTATGGCTTATTTGGACAAGCTATATCTCTTGTCTGTAATAAACTAATGACATCATGGAAGACGGACCTAAATACTGCCCTCGCTGCAATGGAACTTCTCTCTGGCATGGCAAAAGTCAACATTAGGCCACCAAATATGCTGATGTGTAAAAGAGCTGTGAAATGGATCTGTGACTTTATTGTGCATCAGTGTAGCCGCCCAGCTACATCCCATTCTCGAGATCTGCACTCCATGATTGTGGCGGCTTTTAAATGTTTGACATTTTGGCTTGTAGAGCATAGTCGCCTGATGTATGACAAGGAATGTCTGCATAATGTCCTGGAAGTTGTGGAACTTGGCATCTCTGGATCAAAGTCACAGGTACACATTGTCAGTATACTACACATTGTCCGCATACTTTAAATTATATGGCTGTTTTTATGCTAAAAGTAGGATCTTTACATCAGGTGGTTTGACATTGATTTTTTAACCAAGTTGAAAAAAATTAATCTTTGTCAGGGCCATGAACTAAAACAATCAGTATTAGTGAAAGATACCATTGGAAAATTATGATTTTATGTTACACTTCTGAACACAACATTAGGTGCTTTATGTGTTTGCATGTACTGAAATGTAATCAGTGTTGAAAATAATTCTTCAAATTCATATAGCTGGGCAGGTCAGCTGCTTGCCAAAGTTAGTGGTCTATCTCATTCACTATTCCATTTGTCAGTGTGGTAGTATTAAACTTTCACAATCTTTCACAAATGGACCCTTTCTGTATTTTTCCATTGTAAATGGGATAATTACTTTGGAAAAAGGTCCAGACCAGGACCTACAGATATTACATTTGCAGAAAAATTTCTCTCTCTCCATTTGATCGTACAAATGATCTCTTAATCATATCTTATGCATGCTCAGTAGGGGTTTTCTCCTTTCAAAGTTTTCAGCAATTGTAAAATACCAATAAATTTTGGATTGTGCAAAGCTGAAATTATGTTGAACTGAACTTGCCAAATACTGATAGATCCATGTCTACTATTTTGTAGGTGATCACTCAGGAAGTTCAGTCAAACATCTTCAGAATGTGTTATATTATTGGTTCATTTTGTCGAGCCCACATTAGTGGGAAGCGAGAAACACAAGTCATTTTTCCAGTGTTGGCAGCAATGGTATCAACAGTTTGTTATTTAATGTGCATATATTTCCTAGATTATCATCATACTTGGCATGAATCATTATCAAACTAAGACAATTCATTCAAAGACATTCTCACTTGCCCCTTTGACCTCAGGGGTGAAGATGAGTCATATAAAATTTTTGTTAAGGTTTTCATAAAAGTTATTTCATTTGCTTATATTTCCTAAACCTCTTGATGCATTTTATTCATACTTGGGATGAATCATCATGAAGCTAACAATTCATTTGGTGACATGTACACTTGCCCATTTAATCTTGGGGTCAAAGTCATAGAAAATATTTGGTTAAAGTTTTTTCATTTGCTTTTATTTCCTAAACCCCTTGATGGATTTTTCTTATACTTGGCATGAATCATTATGAAGCAAAGAAAATTCATTATGTGACATGCTCTCACCCATTTTCGTCTTGGGGTAAAGGTCGGAGTCATAAAAATTTGCATTACAGTTTTGGTTAAAAACATTTAATTTTCTTATATTTCTTAAACTCCTTCATGGATTTTGATCATGCATTAAATGAATCATTATGAAGCTAAGACAATTCTTTCCAGAACATGATTTCTCTCCCCTTTTGAATTTGCACATCTTACACCAATGCTTTGATTTGATTGTGGGCTCGACATGTAGCTTATATTGACCAATTACATTGTTGTTTACATTACTCTTCTGGAAATAGCACAAGATTTGATGATGTCACATATTTGCACAAAATTCACAATGTGTACACATGGGAAAATAAATTGTGTGGAAACTTTTGGCAGTTTTGTTAAAAAATCATAAGTAAAACAAAAATGAAGATAGTTCATAAAATGAACTAGCCAGATGAGATACAGACTGGAAAAGTAGCCAGGTTTATTGAAAGTCACTGGCCTTGGGATAGCATACAGATGGATGTTTCAGATGCTGAATGTAACAGCTTAGCTTAATCATCAAACTGTTTTAGTTTATTTTCATGTCTGCCTAAGGGCTGAAAAATTTGATTAGATGGTAATGGTAACATGGCACACCAACGAAGAAGCTATTTTCAATCTTTCCTTTTTCTTCAGGCAGAGGATAATTTTTGATTTAAACAACAACAAAAACTTGTGAATCATATTTATGTCATGGTGGGGGGAGGATATTGCCTCAAATTTCAGGAAGGCATTCAGTAAATTTAGCCTTTAAAGTTCCATACAAGATGGAAACAGGAATTCTTTTGAGAATTTGGAAAAGGACCTACTATAAAAATATTAATAATTGCTGGGGCTGTGAATGAAGTCATTTAATCAGGTTTTTGTTTTACTGTATATCTTAAATGCGCTTGTTTTAATTCACCATGGCACTAGAAATAAGATATATTAAAAAGGACATACTAAATGAAATTCCTACTCAGTGACTACTTGCAGTGAAAATGCTCAGATACCATATATACTTGTGTACAAATCTGATCCAACTGCATAGATCATGATCTGCCTTTGCATTATGTGATAATAGATATTAGTCTATGCAGTTTGTTAGAATTAATAAGTAGAACCAGCAGTATAGACCCTGATCTGCCAGCACATTATGCAATGGCAGATCAAGGTCTGTTTTTATTTTTGCAGTTAGACCTGACTTATAGGCAAGTATATATGGTATTTCATACATTTCTCATGAAGGAGCAATGTTTGATACCCTACCAATAAAACGCAGTCATTGTATTCATAATTTACACAGAACCTGAATTCTTGGCCAAACCTCCAGGAGAGAGTAGTTTTCACAGATATCTTTTTTGTATACCTTAGGGTCAGAACCCAATCAATTTTGAAATTTATTTTTGTATTCATTTTGATCTAATTATCATTATTATCAAAATGACATATACCGGTGAAACAAGTAAATATCCATAACCTATTTCAGTTCAAGAGATGAATCACAGATAATGATCAGTAATAAAGGTTAATCACAGATAATGATCAGTAATAAAGGTTAATCACCGATAATGATCAGTAATAAAGGTTATGATAATTGCCTTTTGTTGGAAAATACTATTTAGGTTGATAATATGATGGTAATGGTTGTGGTAGTGATGAGAATATTATTATTATTATTAATTTATTTATTTATTTATATACTCACCTGACCTTATGGTCAGCCAGTTGAAATAATGGCATGGTCCTGTGTCCATTGGCCATCATCCATTGTCCATCAACATTGCTAGTTTTGACTTATAAAAAACCTCTAGACTAATTTCAATCAAACTTGGTAGGAATGTTCCTCAGAACGTGCTCTATCAAAATTGTTTTTTTTTTTGTGTGTCTCCCCTAGCAACATCTGGCTTCTTTAGCAACCAGTTGTAAAACATATTTTCAACTTCTCTAGAACAGCTAAACCATTTTCAGTCAAACTTGGCAGGAATGTTTCTTATGACCTGCTTTATCAGTTTTTTGCCAGGGTGGCCATATTAGCAACAGTATGGCTTCCATAGCAACCAGGTGGAAAATCTATTTTAAACATCTTAACCAGAACAGCTCTGCCAATTTCAATCAAACTTTATAAGAATGTTTGTTAGGACATGCTCTCAAAATTGTGTCCAGGGTGGATCCCCTCACAATGGTATGGCTTCTTTAGCAGCTGGATGGCAAACCTGTTTTCAGATATTTCTCTTGAATTGCTGAGCCAAATTAGGAAAGTTTGTTCAGATATGCTTTATCAAACTTGTGTTCGGGGAGGCTCCCAACAATGTGGCTTTGTTAGCAACCATGTGGAAATGCAATTTTCAACTACTTCTCAAGATGGCTGAGCCAGTTTTTATCAAACTTACTGTATATATTCATGTATAAGCCAATACCAACTGCATAGACCCAGATCTGCCATCACATAATGTGCCAGCATATAAGGGTCTATGCAGTTTGTAAGGACTAATCAGTAGAACAAACAACATAGACCATGATCTGCCTGTGCATTATGCAATGGCAGATCAGGGTCTATGTTGTTTGCATTTGGACCTAGCTTATACACAAGTATATATGGTAGTAGGAATGTTTCTTAGGACATGCTTTATATAAAAAAAATTAAACGTGGCTCCTCTAGCAATGGTGTGGTTTCCATAGGAAACATATCGATAACCTATTTTCAACTTCATCAGAATGGTCTTGCCAATTTTGATAAAACTTGGTATGAATATTTATTAGGACATGCTCTATCAAACTTGTGCTGCTCCCTTAGCAATGGTGTTTTTTCCACAGCAATCGGGTGGAAAATGGACAAATGATACTTATCTCCCATCAAGTGTGGCTATAGTTGCTGATATATAAACAAGTTATCATTGGAATACTTTCTCTCCAAAACTGCCTGACTGTATCAGACCAAATATGTTAGATAGGATACTAGCATGAACACATTTTGCATTCATACAAAAGATGACAATGCACCGTCTACTCTTGCTGAAGTTACCCAAAGTAGAAACATGGTTAAACAGCATGTTAGATACCACCAGTTTCTGGCAATACCAAATAGCGACCAAATAGCTGGAAATTATCCCAACATGGGTAACTTTCAACCCAAGGCACCTGCCTTGTTACCTCATTTGCCTTTTAGACCAATTTATGCCAGGTAAGCAATATCAGGCCCATTTGGGCCACTTGTTTTTCTGGGGTTTTATTACATCGTGATTAATGATTTTATATACTATTTTTGTACATTGCAGTAGCTACAATTAGGGCGTACATTCAGCCTGATCCATATATTTCATTCAATAAAATTATTTTAATTAAAAGTTGATTTTTACCTGATATCTTTCTTCCAAAAATGTGGATTTCTTTTTTCAAATATTGTGGTTTCTATAGGAACAGCCAGTGATTATTTATGGAGGCAGTCTCACTGAGGTAAAAGTTTTGATATTTGGTTAGAGGAACCTGCAATTTTTTAGCCCACTGCTTTAATGCTGCTGCTTCTTTTATATTAAAGGTGAACTGTCTAAGTATGCTAGAAATATGTACCATTGGATCAAGAAAGTTAAAACTAAATTATGTCATGAGATCTGCAAGAGCATTATGTCGGAGCATCTTGAAGAGTTTTTTTAAAATCTCTACTATTTTTTCCCTTATGTCTTATTAATGTATACAAATTTTAAAATATGAATTGCAGGACCAGAAAAATAAATATTTTGAGAGGAAAAAAAGAAAAAACCCCAGCTACAACAGTATAGGGCCACATCTGTAGTGGATGAAACAGCTTTTTGCCTTGTATATTTTTTAGTTCACTTGAATTCATCCACATACAATCTGACCACCATATAATTGTCTCTACTTATATTGAAATGCATTTTCTACCAAATTTTAAGGATCATGAATATCAGAAAAAGTATATTATGGAAAAAATTACAAGTTTCTTAATGATGGACAAGTAATATGTCAATGAGTGGAAGATTATTCATAGTACAATATACTTATTTTTTATTTGGTGTTGTACTCAAAAGGCAGGTTGTAGGGAGAGAGTTGTGGATGGAATTTTTGTTGAAAAATACAGTGTTACCTCATTATAAAACCAATTTAGTATACCACTGCCTTTCGTATAACATTGATTTTTTTCATCAATAGCATTAAATGCTTGGGTTTTTTTGTTTCATTTATCATTGCTACTTGAATTATTTTACTTACCATATATACTCGCGTATAAGCTGGGTCCAAAAGCAAACAACATAGACCCTGATCTGCCATTGCATAATGTGCCGGCAGATCAGGGTCTATGCTATTTGTTCTACTGATTAATCCTTACAAAGTGCATAGACCCAGATCTGCCAGCGCATTATGCGATGGCAGATCTGGGTCTATGTAGTTTGCAGTTGGTATGGGCTTATACATGAGTATATACAGTAATTTTAGTTTTTGGCTAATGACAACAATTGTAATCTGATTTTACGTCCTTTAGCACCATTGCTATATTATTTTTATGCATTGTTATGACATAGCATTAACAGAGCATCCCTCAGTACAAGATTCATTCACTTATAACATAGGTCACATAATTATAACATGGGTCACATAATTATAACATGGGTGACATAAATATAATATGGGTCACATAATTATAACATGGGTCACATAATTATAACATGGGTCACATAATTATATGGCTTCTATGAACAGCTTTATGAAGAGGAAGCACTGTATTTCAATGTATCTTTATTCTACAGTCACACAGTGAATTTCATAATGTATTCACAAATCCCTTCATGCAAAAGGTGCCCACCACATTGTATATTCCTTATGCCTTCTAGCATACCATATATACTCACATATAATCCAGATCCAAATGCAAACAACATAGACCCTGATCTGCCATCGCATAATGCCCTGGCAGATCAGGATCTGTGTTGTTTGTTCTACTGATTAGTCCCTACAAACTGCATAGACCCAGATCTGCCAGTGCATTATGCGATGACAGATCTGGGTCTATGCAGTTTGCAGTTGGTATTGGTTTATTCGTGAGTATATACGGTAGTTTGTACCTTTAATTTTAATATTTTCCCTGGTATAAAAGGGATAGTTTTAGATTGTTTAAATATCAGTGGTCCCTTGCTGTAACAAAGGACTTCAGATTCATTCTAATTGTTTGTTATAACAAGGTGTTCATTACATCAAGGTATTATATTGATGTTTATGTGGCATGTGTGATCCATAGTGAGTTTATGTCGGGAAATTCATAATGACAAAGTTTGTTTTAGGAAGGGAATGTTATATATAGTTTTAACAAAAACAATTAATGATAACATTGTAATTGACATTTTAAACAATGTGCACTATCCTACAATAATAAACCTACCAAGAAAATTACCTTAAACTTTCACACCCTATGACAATGCTGTAATTTTACACCCAGTGTACTTCACACCTGGCAAACTTTTACACCCCAGGACAATGCAGTTATTTTTCACCTGATGTACTTCACCCCTGACAAACTTTTACACCCATGACAATCTTGTAATTTTACACCTACTATATTTCACACCTGGCAAACTTTGAAACCACATCACAATCCTGTTATTTTACACCTAGTGTACCTAACACCTGGCAAGCCTTTATACCCCATGGCAAACCTGTTAATTTAATTACGCTGACTCGCTGGATTTAAGTCGAAGTTATCCACTCATGAGGATCTGGTTTGAGTAAACACAGTGCAACAAAGCCGCTTAAAACACTGCTAATTAATCATACCGGCTTTGTTTTGTTTGAGGTGTTTTGATTTGCCGATAATTTGGTCGCTTAGCACAATATGCAGTCAAGCGGTAACAGAACGTGCACATATGCCATAGTTACCACTGACCACCTGTAGGTGTTATACAGGATGTAAATGTATACATGGAGAGTGGTAGAATCAAATATTCAGTACGCCCAGAGGGCATGAATTGCCAAATAAAGGTAGATGTAGTGATTAAAGCACGAAAATAAGGACTTGCTTGATTTTTTTTTTTAAATATAAAAAACTGTACAAAATGGTTGTATGGACGTACACTGCAAAACCCCCCCAAAAAAACGTACAAATTACGGGATTCCTGTACAAGTTGACAGGTATGATCTTGTAATTTTACACCTAATGTTCTTCACATGTGGCAAACTTTTACAGCACATGACAATCCTGTTCTTTTACACCTGGTGTACTTCACAAAATGTCATGTATAGGTCAGATTTCCTGATTACTATGAATTCATGTTTATTTGCGGGGTATCAATTTAGAGGGGTTTTGTGGTTGCTGCAAGCCATGGATTTTAAGACCCAACAAATACTGATGTATCTGGGATGACAATTACACCCTCTTCCCCATTAGAGGCATATTCACTAATTTAAGTACCAATGACAATGTCATTGTCCACAAAATCATTAAACTTTATACCCATGAAAGTAAATGAATTAACAGTATAACCTAATGTACTTACCCAGACATTTTACTATACTGAACTTAGTCTACGATTTTGTGTGTAATTTTTTTTAGTCTTTAATTTGGGACACACCATCCATGCATAAGATTCTTAATATTTTTTTTATACTGATCTGATCTGTGTTAGCATGGCAAGGCATAGGCCAGTGTTTTAATTTTATGTTAAAAGTTTTTGCAAGTCAGTTACGTATGGCAGTGGGGGGGGGGGGGGATAGTTCATTGTATGGATGCAAGTGAGACACTGGGTTCCAAGGTGCATTTGTTTTTTGTCCAGAGCAATTATTTCTCAATCAGAGTATGTCAATTTTCATACTTAAGAATTAGTTTAAAATTTATTAAATATATTATCATGTTTTAAAATATGATCAATAGAAAGTTATGAAAAGACAAACAACAAGTCTGGACCCTAAAATGACACATGCATAGAAAAAAACATAGAATTCCAACAAGCAACTTCGGTTCATTTCATACAAATAAAATCATTATTAATCGACTATGTGTAATTCTTTGAAAATTGCCGATACCATATTATGGCAAAGCAGGGGTTTTATACAGGGCTTTATATGGGGCTTTAAACAGAGCCGATATGACTCTTTCTAAAATGGACACACCCAAAACTCCTTTTGGTGCCCCTATTTCCATGAACTTCTGCATATTCTACCACATGTAACTTAAAGCCAGCATGGTAACCAGCATGTTTTCTTTTGGTGTTCATGTCTCCAATATGTCTTGAAAATGAATCTATCAGTGTGCATCTGTATCAATACCAAAAGCTAATTCAACCACTATTTACATAAGTCAACTTGTGACAAGTGATTACCATTACAACACATTACAAGGTTAAAACAAAACCCAGGTACTGACTTGTTATATCCATATCCCTGCACTTGAGACATGTTCTTCTGAACATGTTGTTCTTTTATGGTAAATAATGTATGTTACCTCTCTCAAAAAACTTTTTGTAGCAATGAAAGATCAGTGTTTTCCTGCACATCTATGAATACCCAGCAGTAATATTGCATAAGGCTGCTAAATAATAAATAAACAAGCTGAATTCATAAAATTCCTCTTTATTCAAACATTTTTCAAGAAATTTAATTCAAAATGGGACAGGAAAAAGTAAAACTTATTTGTATGCATCTAACCTAATCACAAGATTAACCTACAAAGGTTTCATAAAATCATCAATGCGGGGTGGAAGGAGAACTGATGACAAGCTGAGTTTTCATAATACCACTTTCATTGACACTTTTTTCAACAAATATCCCCCAAAATGGGCCAGAGGAAAAAAAGTAAAACCAAAAATTTCAGTAAAATTCTCCTTCCAGTGTGGGAAGAGAAGCAATGGTGAACTCAATTCCCCAAATGCCCCTTTCTTTGATAATTTGTCTAGAAATTTTCCCAATAATGTGCCATAGGAAAAAATGAAAACCCTGTTGTGCATCATTTCCAACCTCCTATCTAGCCTACAGAGTTTCAATTAAATTCTCCAACTGCTGTGTGAGGAGAAGTGATAATTTGAATTCCCCAAATACCCCCTTTGACAATTTGTCATGTCCCCAAAAATGGTCTAGAGGAAGAAAGTTAAATCATATTGCATATCTCCACCAATCATTTATAGAGCCAACAGGGTTTTACCATATATACTTGCACATAATCTAGGTCCAAATGCAAACAACATAGACCCTGATCTGCCATCGTATAATGCACCAGCAGATCAGGGTCTGTGTTCTTTGTTCTACTGATTAGTTCTTACAAACTATATAGACCCGGATCTGCCAGCACATTATGCAAAGGCAGATCTGGGTCTATGCAGTTTGGAGTAGGTATTGGCTTATATGTGAATATATATGGTAATAAAATCCTCCAATCAGTGTAGAAGCAATGAGAAGCTGAATTTTCAAAATACCCCCACCCCCACCACTTCATCAGTTTTTCAAGAAATTTACTCAAAAAAGAGGAAAAAAGTAAAAGCTTAATGCGCATAAACACCAATGACATTTCTAGCCTCCAGAGTTTTATTATAATCCTGCATGTGGTGTGGGAAAAGAGATGACAAGCTTTGGCACAGACCGACAGAAAGATGGTTGGACAGACTGATGCACAGGGAGTAATCATAATATCCCCTCACTTCATAAAGTGCAGGGATAACAAATACTATATGACTATATAGACAAGGTATCAACATTGTATTACATGTATAGAGCTTACTTTTAGTTGCTAGTTGATTGGAATAGCCTATTATTATGCACATTTATCTACAGAAAGGTGTTATATGGTGCCTGGATAAGATAAATGGCAATGGTGTTATTTGGTACATAGTTATGACAAATGGCAATGATATATTTCAGACCAACTAGACTCAAAGGTGTTATTTGGTGCATGGTTAAGACAATGGCAATGATATATTACAAATATTCATTTCTTTCTGAATTTCTCAGTCTCAATCATCATATTGTAGAATATAATTTTGTGCATGTATACTGATAAGATAACAGTTCATCCTACAGAGGTGAATCACTATACTAATACTTTATGACTGTTTCATTATTACCTCCCTCTGCCTTGGAATGTTTCATAGATAAAGGGTTCGGTCAAACGTCTATCAGTGTGCTAAACAAGCAAGGATAGTTTGAGATTTATTCCTGAAATCCCTTCATTTAATGTCATTTGTAAAATTTTGTTGGATAGAGATGCATCACAAAGGAGATTTTTTTCTGTGTGTAAAATTTATCAGGGTAAAATTAGAAAATGCTCCTTTTTTAGCTTTATTGGTCATAGATCAAAAGAGCTTATGGGATGGTCTGTTATCCATCATCCATCCATCTACATGTATTAACACAAGTTTGTTATTGCTACATCTCCTACTTTGAGGATTGCTATAAAACTTTACACACATTTATCCCATGGTCTTGTTGGTCCTAAATGAAAATGGTGCTGCTTGAACAGCCAATATGACCACCACAGTTGTCATCTTGAAAATCTTGTTATCACTACTCCTTCTGAATGAATGTTCATATCAACATGGAGTTTTTACTGAAAGACTTATGATGTGTAGTTGGTCTAAAATAAAAATGGTGCCAATCTGACCCAGCCATCTTGAAAATCTTATTGCTACTCCTGCATAAAAAGTAATATTGCCATGAGGTTTTCACCAAAAGATTTCTTATGATGTTTAGTTGGCCCTAATTGAAAGGTGTGCTGCTTGCAGATCCAATATGGCCACCACAGTAACCATCTTGAAAATCTTGTTATTGCTACTCCTCTTGAATGGATGGTCATATCAATATGGGGTTTTATGTAACAACTTCTTATGATGTCTAGTTAGTCCTAAATGAAATTGGTGCTACCCAGACATAAAATATGGCCACCACAGTGGCCATTTAAAAAATCTTGTTATCACTACTCCTGAATGAATGGTCATATCAGCATTTGGTTTTATCTTATGATGTAACTGGTCATAAATGAAAATGGTACTGATCTGACTTCCAATATGGCCACCACAATGGCCATCTTGAAAATTGTGCTATGGCTGCTTCTCCTACATGGCTGCTCATGTCAATATTGTTCTTTCACGAAAGGACTTCTTATGATGTCAAGTTGGTCCTAAATGGAAATGGTGCCAGTCTGATATCTAGTATGGCCACCATGGCAGCCATCTTTAAAATCCTGTTATTGTTACTTCTTCAAACAGAAAGCCATATCAACATGGGTTTCCACCAGAAGACTTTATATAATGCCTTGTTGGTCCTAAATGATGCCTTGTTGATCCTAAATCAAAATGGGGCCAATCTGACATCCACAGTAGCTAATATGAAATCTTGTTATTGCTGAAGAATATCAGTGATGGTTTCAACACTCACCAGTTGAAAGGAAGAAATGGTCTTATCTTGAATTCCTGGACATTCTGTATGGGCAGTAGAGCATCAGTCCCTTCAAGGTACTCCTGTCATTTTAGAAAAACTATTTTCACTTCCAGATATATTGACAGTATAATTGGAAGGAGTGAAAATATTATTTCAATGAGTGGTTTCTAGATATTTAATTAAATCTGTTTGAATTTCAGAAAAAGGGATTTGAGAATCAGACTGTTACCATTAGTAAGGACTCAAAATCTGTCTCAATGCAGGTATACTGGTTATCTTGCCCCATAATCCATCCTCCGCTTATATGTGACAGTATATAGTCACATTTAGGACTTGGTGCAACTGCTAGTAGGTTAGACACAGGTAATGAAGGCTATGTTTTGGTGCTGCTTTTGATCAGGAACACCTTTCACTTAGTTCACTGGTCGGCTGGTCTTGCATTATTGGTTGTGGTTGTGTTTTATCATTGTTTGGACCAAAGTGTAACTATGGGTTACCCTTGGTTTCACAGAAGCAACATGGTGAACATAGGTGACCATCATTTTCAGTCATAGCATATGAGCTGAAAAAAGATGACAGACAGTAGGTTGCCATCTTTGTTCCTAAGCAACAATTTTCCTGCATGAACACAACGATGTTTCTGGTTGACTAATTCTAGGTATAAACAGATGTATTTGGTCAGAGTACCAAAATACATGCCTGGCCTAATATCGGGTCCCATATTCTGGTTTTTAAGAATGAATGTTGTCCCTCCAGACCCAGTATTCTTGAAACTTTTTTAAGGATGAAACTCGGGCTCAGAGCCCCCAAAGTTGTATGTTCTGTACGTTTAATTGGAATAAAATTGGAATAATAGAACTTTAAAGATTATATTTTATTGGCCACCTCCCTTCTCTCTTTGACTGCTTAATTTCAATAACATAGACATACTCAAGCATCCTATTTGATTTTGAGGGGTTTTGAGCCTCAGCTTGAGTTTTATGCTCAAAATGTTTTTAAAAAAAATATTGTTATCACAAATAATGTCATAATATCATACACAAAATATGCGTTAAAGACCAAGGCATCCAAATGTATTTCAAAGTCATTTCACTACACAATTCTGTTGTTTTGTTTTAATAAAATCAGTATTTTATCATCATCCAGTAAATATAATCTTTTATTTGTGGTCATTTTAAATGTGAGCCTTGGTGAGCAAAAGACTGAAATTATTCGATGAGTTTCATAAATTTAATTTGACATGAGCACTCTCATGTAAGATCCTCTGTTTATTGATTAAACTCATATAAACATACCGTAGATACTCGCATATAAGCCAAGTCCAAATGCAAACAACATAGACCCTGATCTACCATCGCATTATGCGCCGGCAGATCAGGGTCTATGTTGTTTGTTCTTCTGATTTTCGTTACAAACTGCATAGACCCAGATCTGCCGGCACATTATGCGATGGGTCTATGCATTTTGCAGTTGGTATGGGCTTCTACACGAGTATATATGGTACAACATTATAGAATACAGATGAATTTTGATGTCAAAAATAATATAAATATTTATACACACTAATTGCAACCATTTGGTAAATCAGTCAGCAAAAATTGGTGCTACTCAAGTAAGTGCTGCTTTTACTTGTTCCCATCTGGTTCTTATTTTTATTTTTTTTATAGCTAAATATAGTTTTGAGGATATGAGACCAGCTCTTAATCCAAAAATTTTGGACATTCAGTAACTTAGTTCAGGTAAAAGTTAGAATCATGTATCATTTCAGGTCTAGAATTTAACATAAATTTCTTTGTAGCTAGAAGGACTAGCTGATTGAGAAATTTATTAGTCCTGATGAATCTTCACTAGTGCTTCCCACAAACAGTAACTGGAGACAACTGAAACTTTATTAGCCAGAAGGACTATTGAAATTATGAACACTACCTGTCTGATAGAAAATTTACTAGCCTCAGGCTAGTGGACTACTGCTAATTGTGAGCCCTGCATTTGAAACTTTATGTTGCTGAATTTGAATGAGATTTTATATTATAAGTATGGTAACTAGTTTTGGTATCTGAGCTTGATTGTTCCACCTTAATAAAAAAAAGTTTTGAAACTTTTGGACAGATGCTACTGTTGATGTACAGTGCATCTAAAACTGTATTCCTGAAAACACGTTGTTGGAATGAATAATATTAAATGTGATACGATTTTTATGAGTGAACAATGATTTCCAGTTTGATTGCTTAATTGTTTTATTTTTTATTTTTTGGGGCAGTTCATGTGTCTTGTTTAAAAGTAGTAATTGCAGATTAATAGCTCTGATTTTGGTTGTTAGAAATTGAATATGACACTTAAGAACAACATGAAGCTCATGCACATAACAAACATAATTTTTGTCTCGCATGGTTTAGATGGGGTTTTTTAAATAGAAAATGCAGCTAAAACTAACATTATTGGCTCTGGTATTATACTATATACTGTATGAACTCGCATATAATCCAGGTCCAAATGCAAACAACATAGACCCTAATCTGCCATTGCATAATGTGCCAGCAGATCAGGGTCTATGTTGTTTGTTCTACTGATTAGTCCTTACAAACTGCATAGACCCAGATCTGCCAGTGCATTATGCGATGGCAGATCTGGGTCTATGCAGTTTGCAGTTGGTATTCGATTATACTCAAGTATATATGGTAATTTAATCAAAACAGACTTGTGTCTAATCTAATGGCAGTTGTTGTTTATGAACTTTAGGGCTGATCAAACTACCTCCCTTGCTTGCATACCAGACTTTCTGGTTACTGTCCATATATATATTCAGGCATGTTTTAATTGTATGGTCTCCATTTAATTACAAAATAAAAGAATTGCATGAACAACACTTATTCATCAAATAGAATATTACATATACCTTGAATCTATCTCAAAAACCCTTTCATGCAATCCTTTTCATCCAGTAAACCAACAGCAAATAATTATTGTCGAGCCCATGTTAGTGGGAAGGGAGACATAGCAGTCACTTTTCTGACAGTAGTGGTATTATTATCGTGAACATTTTATTAAGATTTTGGTTTCAGATTTAGTGCTTTGATTATGAGCTCAAGGTGCAGGCCTGGTCCTTGTTGTATTGGAAGTAAAAGAGAAAATCAAATATTGTATGCTTTTGGACCCATATTGTCTTCACAAAGAAGTATGGAATTTTTAGCTCATCTGGTCAAAGACCAGAAGAGCTTATGCAATGTTTCTGACGTTGTCCATCCATCATTTGTCCATTGTTTGTAGTTGCTTGTTCTTGCTACTCCTCCAAAACTACTCAGAAGAAAGTTGTGACACTTGGCATACAGTTTCATCCTGAGGTCTAGTTGGTACTAAATAAAAATGGTGCCCCTCAAAAATTCAATATGGCTGCTATGGTGACCATCTTGAAAATCTTGTTATCACCACTTTTCTTGAATGTATGGTCATATCAACATGGGGTTTTCACTAAAAGACTTTTTATGATTTATAGATTGTTCTAAATAAAAATGGTGCTGATTTTAATCCAACATGGCTACTGTGGGGGCCATTGTGAATTTTATTTTATTGTTACTTCTGAACAGATGATCATATTGACAAAGGTTTTTCACTAAAAGACTTCTTATGACATTTGACTGTTAAATGCTAACACATAAGTATCTGTTTTCCAGTGGTGGCAGTATCAGTGGCATTGTTGTCTACAGTGTTAAGGTGCTATTAAAAAGTTTCTGAAAGTCACATATCTTCTGCGGCATCAGTTACTATATTCAACAGAAACTTTTGTTGGATTTTACTCTGTGTCTAAAGTTTGTACACAGATTTGCTAGTTCCTGTCTTGCCTGTGTAAGCAGAAAGTTACGTAAAAAAAATAATACCATTCACAGATGGAACATCAAGATTTGTGGAACACTTGTTTCGAGTTTACAGTGTGTCACATAACCACTTTGTGTGTATCATGCAAGATTTATGATACAAGATGTCCAAAACTATTTCTTTCATTTGCTTATAGTGTTCTCAAAATGGCTTATAAATTTGCTGTATGCTATCATTTCTAACATTCTGTTGAAGTGTTATTTGGTTTCATAAATTTGACTAATCAATTTACATTGTACATGGTAGTAAATATCATTTGTTAGATTACATGATAAATTCTCAAGTTAAATTTTAGTAACTTCAGCAGTTTATTTTTGGACAGTACTGTGCACATTTCAGTTGGACTTCAAGATACTGTGCCTGGCAATGGGCATTATAACTGTTCCAGTGAGCACTATTGCCACATGCTGACCTTTAAGAGTTAGACCTCTTGTGCAGGTCAGTTGTAGTTTGGTCAACAATATCACAGTTTGGAAATGTAATTGATGCAACTTTTACTGAAGATGTGTCGTGTTGTTCGGTGTTGTCATGTGATGTACAAACATTTTTGCCTTTTCCCTTGGGAACTGTTCTCGTATAATGTTGTCTAATGGGGTACCTTGCTTTTAGCTTGGGCACTATACACCATCAGACAACACAGTAGGAGAATAGTTGGTTTAAACAGTTTATGTACAGAAGTCGTCATGGAAAGTAAATAAAATCAAATGAGATATAGAGGATTGAGTCATCATGGAAAGTAAATAAAATCAAATGAGATATAGAGGATTGAGTCATCATGGAAAGTACATAAAATCAAATGAGATATAGAGGATTGAGTCATCATGGAAAGTACATAAAATCAAATGAGATATAGAGGATTGAGTCATCATGGAAAGTACATAAAATCAAATGAGATATAGAGGATTGAGTCATCATGGAAAGTACATAAAATCAAATGAGATATAGAGGATTGAGTCATCATGGAAAGTACATAAAATCAAATGAGATATAGAGGATTGAGTCATCATGGAAAGTACATAAAATCAAATGAGATATAGAGGATTGAGTCATCATGGAAAGTACATAAAATCAAATGAGATATAGAGGATTGAGTCATCATGGAAAGTAAATAAAATCAAATGAGATATAGAGGATTGAGTCATCATGGAAAGTAAATAAAATCAAATGAGATATAGAGGATTGAGTCATCATGGAAAGTAAATAAAATCAAATGAGATATAGAGGATTTAGCAACCAGCATAAGCTTATTTCGAACTCTCTCCTCATTAACAATAATATTTACTTTTATAATGTAGCTGATGTGATTAATGAAGGCATAATATTGCAAACATTGAAGCATACTAATGAGGTATTAAAAGAAAATTCTACATACAATATTTTAATAATGTCAGACAGTAGCTTATAAGCATTTACAGCAAAAAGATGTTACTGTATACTTGCAAACCAAGAAAGGAAAAAAAGAAAGAAGAGTATGAAGATGTTGGCATTGATGGAGTGGGGGGGTTAGTAAACGACTTTTAACTTCAGCTAGGATGGTATATATTTATAATAACAAAATACGTCTATTGTACATGAGGGATTAAATACTGCATGCTCAGAAATACTTATATGTCATCAGCATGGCATGGATACACAGCCCAATAAGCCAACCTGCTACATTTGATTGGCACTGTTGGCAATTTTAAGTTTCCTTCTGCATGTTAGCAGTTAAAACATGTTATAGTGGCTAAATATAATAATAGATCATTATAGACAATTACAGATAGTAGCAATGAGTTTGGTGATACCCAGCTCATATAAAATCATTATATAAATCTCTCTGTTAAATGAATATTGGACATTTTTTTTTATATAAAACTTCTAGTTGCGGTCCATGGCACAGCTGTAATATACACAGAATCATGTTATAATGAAGATTACTATAAAAAAGGGGAGCAGTATAGATTACCTTAATTTGGTGAATTTCATGGCAGTTATTCATTTTCAGTAGGTAATAGTAATTTAAACATATGCTGCATTTTAAAAATTTCAGTTAATACTTTCTTACCTTAAAATTATCATTTCCTGGATGATGTAACTATCAATATCCAAATAAGCCAATCGAATTTGATCTTACAGATGACAACTCAGTTCTGGCAAATTGATCCCACTATTTTAGAACTAAGCATGAACCATAAATAACAGGTGTATAGTGTGACAACAAAAAGTGTAAATACAGACATTAGGGCTTTAAAAAAATGAACAGACAGTGGAGTTATAGGCGAGAACACTTTTATAAAAGAGAAATTTCTGGTTTAAATAAATTCTTCAAACTGACATCAATTAATAAATCATCTCTGCATACATGTGACAGAACCAGGATTTCAAACCAGTAGATTTACTAATTTTGATCAGTAGATTCGCTTCTAAACCAGTAGATTTTTTATCGGCATAAATTTTACAGGTTTAAAGGGGTTTAGAAACAAAACAAGCGCATTTTTTTGTTATAATAAGTATTCTTTTCTTGCTATGATAAAACAGCAAGTTTTGAACATGAATCAGATTCAGATTCTGATGGAAAATGTTACAACAATAATTAATGAATATGAGTCAGTAAATTGTCAATTAAATGAAAAAGGAAGAGTTGTTTATCCTATAGTTCACTGCAAAGATTTGTTAAGATAAAATCCAAAAGCATTTTTAATTTCCTTCACAAGATTACATTCTGATGACTACTGATGACATTCCTTGTGATTATGAAGCTTCACCCTTAACAGGCTCTCAGTAGTTCTCTTGTCCAGATTTCCCCATGAATCACTTTGTATTTTGTAAAGAATGGAGAATGTCCTCTCTGTATGAGCATTAGAATGTGGCAATGACAGGACAACAATGCTCAGTCTAAAAAGAAGTTCTAACTTCAGTTTTCCTGTTCCTGGGTTTGTAAGGTTGCCGAATGCTCTCCAATACACCTCCAAGCTATGTTCACCCTGACTTGGACCTAGGATGTATTCCTGAACCTCATTCTCAAGGGCTTCTTTCTCTTCATGGATCAGATCCAAAAATCTGTTGGCAAGTGTCACCAGTGTAAATACAAAAAAATAAAGATTGATTTAGACTTGAAATAAACATTGAAAAAATACATAATGTAATTATGCTTTTATGAATAATTTATCCCAGCTTTAAAATTAATTATCTTGCAATATATTTTTAACTGATATTTTTTATCTAGGACTTTAACTTAATTTATGTGCATGAAAAAGGTCAAATAGTTTATTACAAAAGATTCATACCTTTGAAACAAATAATGCAAACTCGGGACCTTTGCTACTCACATGCACACACTTAAACTCGGATATCCAAGCATTGTTGAACTTCCTGTAATATTTCTTAGCCAGTGGTTTCTTAGCATTGTCAGAAAGCACACGTTTTGGCTTTTTGACATGAATTAAACAAAAAATGCAACAGCTGTCCTTAAATATTTCTCTTAAAACATCTTGATCAATACAATAACAATTAAACAAGACAACAAATCAAAAAACTTACTCTTGTGTGTCTGCCAAAATCATTTTTTACGATCTGTTTTATCTCTCCTCTGTCAGAGGTCAGTTGATTTTCATCAAAGGCTCAGAAGACATCATGGACCACCTTTGATCCCTTTATTACTTGTAACACCTAAAAAAAACCATCTCACATTTTGCCTTAAACTCCCCAAATTACAACAATAAGGTAATCAACTAACAGCTTGCTGTGTAAACATGCTAGCTGTTCTTTAACAATTCTGATTGTGTTAGTCTGCCACTCTGCCACGCATCATCGCACTGGTCGTTGTACTGGTGGAACATTTCCAGTTCCCATTAGACTTGTTCTGGCTAGTTTCGCTAATGTGTTGATAGAATGTGTAAAAATACCATGCTTGGTATTTTTTATTCAATTTTTTAAAATTCTTTTAATTTTCAAGATTGTAGATTTTGACTATAAAACAGTATGTGCGGTAGATGGCCTTTAAAACTATTTTCTGGACTACTGCAGGTATAATCAAATGTATGTCTCTGCTAGAGAGCATAAATTATTAAAATACGAAAACTGTACAAATCTTGAGTTGAGCACCTATTATTTGCCTTGAGTCATTTAAACTTTTGCTACTGTTTTGCTGATATGTTTTATTTTCTGTTAACTTCAAAACTATTTTTAGATTTTTCACCCTCATCTGTTATTTTTGTCTTGGATCTATCCTCTGATCCTTTCAGTCTCTGCATATATATATTTGTTTTGTTTTTTTCTTCTTTTTTTTCTGATAATTCTGAAATTGTTTTTTATTTAGGTTCATCTTAAGAAGATGATTGTTAATTTGATATTATCTACATATTGTTTTATTGATATGAGTTTCATTTATCAAGTGAAATACTGCAATATAAATAGCTTGTGATTAATAATAACATGGTCTATGCTCACCTAAATAAAACCAAATAATGATAAATAAGATCAGTATTACAGTACCATTACTGTACAATTATCTGGATACGAAGATGAATGAGATCATTATTACAGTACCAATGAAACAAAGCTAAGTGAGCAAAAGTATCAAAACTTCTTTAAAGTTTATAGCCCCAGGCTTTGTGTATAGTTTAACTAATCAACACAGGTATCATACTGAGTATGTTGATTATGAGCACCTATAAAAGGTCATTGGAAATATATTTATCAACTATGAAGCATGCATTGAACTAAGGCTTAATTCTATGTAAAATCTCCAAAGTCAGATGATTTTAAATCATTACTTATCTTGAAACCACAAATAAACTGCATGCTAATTTTTTTTTTTTTGGGGGGGGGGAGGAGGGGTAATAATTATATTGCATGTAATTGGCAATACCAGATTTTTCATGTATTTGTGAATCTCCCCCCCCCCCCCTTTTAATACCCCTTCAAGTTTGGAGTGTAAGTCGAGATCTGTATTATTATATTCAAAGATTAATCAAAATGTCAATTTTAAAAGAATCACCATTTACTTTTCTTTATCATTGACTGCATAAGCATATTGTATTTTCAGTGGAAAATACATTATACAAACAGGTGTTGAGAGGGATTCAAGTTATTAAGCTCAAGCAGTTAACCAATAAAATCAAATTATATACTTTTTGGATTATGATTGGCTGTCAGGTAATAATAGTTTGTGATTTGGTAATATAGGGATACCTATAAGATAACTCACATCTGTGATACCTGCCACAAATTTCACACACATTCAGGTAATATGTAATTACCAGAAGATAATGTGAATTAGTGTCAGGTAATATATCAATATCTGTTCCATAAACTAAGTTTATCTTTAATAACTACATAATATCTGAATTGTTATGAATTTCATGAGGAATAATTACAATAAGCATCAGGTATTTCAGTATCTGAGAAATAGATAAAATTGCATTTTATATGCTAATTTTAATTATCTAATAATGCTAATTAGGTCCAGGTGATATAGGGATGCCTGTCAAATAAATTCAGTGTATATGAGGTAACTATATATTACTTGAATTTTGGTGAATTAGCTTGAATTTTTATTAGCATTACCTGCCCAAAAACCTAATTATTCTAAGGTAATTCATGTAGACCTACTGCAAAATTCACAAAAATTAATGTAGTTACCTGCAGATAATGTAAATTAGTGTCAAGTAATATATAGATATCTGACAGATAAATTAGTTTCTAAGGTACATGTATCTATATATTACCTAAATCTTTGTGTATTTTGCTTGTGTTTTTATTAGCTTTACCTACCCTAAAACCTAATTTATCAGAAATAATTCATGGATACGTGCTGTTAATTTCACAAAATTTCAGATAATATATAGTTATCTCAAGATAATTCTAATTAAGGCCAGGTAATACAGGGATACAGTTTATCTGAGATCAGTATATATTACCTAAATTTCTCTGAATTTCACTTGCCATAATTATGGAACACTGAGAATAATCAAAAGCCTAGAAGTACAAAGTCAATTTTACAGATCGCAAAGGTTACCATAAACATGAGAACAATTGTTAAGAATTCTCTTCGTTACATTTTCATAGTTAGAAGTCATGACCACAAACAAAGCACATCATCAGCTATCTGAAAATTTGTTTAGTAGAGTTTACTTCTGTGAGAGTGTGAAGAGCTTAAGACAAAATGTTGAAATTTCATGCAATGTAATGTTTGCATTTCTTCTTTAATATGAGAGTTGCAGGTTCATTCTCAAATTTTCCTTGTCGTTACGTATTAAATTAGTATAATATTTATAGTATGTTCTTGTTTTGTTAAATACTGTGCTTACTTTCAATATTTTTGTTCATGAATTACTGATTTTTTATTTTGATTTTCTTTGTTGAACTATTATACATACTCAACAATACAACTTCCTATAAGTGTAATTTGAAATAAAAATCTAAACTCTGTCCAAAAATATGTGGTAATTATCTTTCTGCTGGCAATAGTCTTTTTATTTATAATTTGTCAGAAAAGTACAAGTGACATATATTTTTAAACTTCTTAAAATCGTCCGATCTTATTAGAATGTAAACTTGCATTGCAGATCAGATAAAAGAAATGAACAAATTTTGACAATCCTGAAAAGTTATAAATCATACCAATTACCACCAGAAGAAGCATTAAAAATTACTTTTATTTAGTCTTCACATCAGTTGGCATATCTACCATATATATTCACATATAATCCAGGTCCAAATGCAAACAACATAGACCCTGATCTGCCGGCGCACAATGCGCCGGCTGATCAGGGTCTATGTTGTTTGTTCTACTGATTAGTCCTTACAAACTGCATAGACCCAGATCTGCTGGTGCATTATACAACAGCAGATCTGGGTCTATGTAGTTTGCAGTTGGTATCTACTTATATGTGAGTATATATGGTATATATATGGGCAATTTTTAGCTCACCTGGCCATAAAGTCAAGTGGGCTAATGGTATGGCCCTGTCTCTGGTGTGCATTGCCCATTGCCTTTCATGTGTCATCCATCAACATTTGCCATTTTAAATTTCTAAAAAAAATGCTGCACTAATTTCAACCAAATTTGGCAAAGATCATCCTGGCATGAAGATCTTTGAAGTTTGTACAAATGATTTGTTACCTTCGTCACATATAAGGCTTCTGTTACTTAAAATAGAAAAACCTTTAAATGATTTCTTATCAATGACTGCTCAACAGAATTTGACTGAAGTAGACAGAGACCATAAAGGGCTTTCAAATTTTTACAAATGATGCAGATCTGCCATCAGATATGGCCACCATATGGCAGGGATATAAATATAAATATTCCAAAACATTTTGCAAGCAACACAACAGATGTACAGCATATAGAGGACAAAGTTACGTTGTATATGTTTACAAAATCTTTTTATTTTAAATACATAAAAATATCAGTGTTGCTACTGTCATGTAAGTGACATCTCTATCTGTGTTTGATAATTCTCCTGAAATTAATGGCAAAATCTTAAATGATGGAATAAAATTAATATTTTTCAAGATAGAAATATGCATATGTCTCACACTAACCATTATGGTTTCAAATGAAATATGCAGCAAATAAAGACTGTCAACATTGTTTGAATTTGTGAATATTTTTCATTACTACTATCTAATGGAATGTAGATGATCTGAAAAAATGCACATTTTGACAATTTCACAGAAAAACAAAGTTTATAAACCAGTCTTATTATGTATGTCATGTAGAATAGATTCATGTACAGAATTCTTTCCTATTCAGTTTGAATGTGATTATTAGATTGCAAGTGAGAACATTATCACAGCACAGAAATCTTGAGGCTTTACCCAATTAATGCTGTGTGCTGTTAAGTGTTTCTTTATGATTAGCAATCAGTGTGACTCTGTTAAAGGAATTATACACATTTTTTAAAGAAATCAAACAAAATACAACAACTTTTCCTCTAATCACAATGTATAAAAATTGTGAGAAGTGTATTTTACTGCTATTATGAAAAAGAATGCAGTTGTATGTCATATACCAAAATAAGTTTCTTTTTTAACATAAATAGCATTAAATATGAACGAGATCTTTAAATGGCCTTAATGGATAAACAAGATTGGGCACTAGATCACTCACCTGTCTGCCTAAAAGTAAAATGCAAGAGCAGTTTGCGAACAAATCTGGGTCAGTTATTAGTTTGCTGTTTTTAAATAGCACTTTATTGACTATATCATGCGAAGGAAATGGGAGCTAAGTGGACACACTGAGGCAGCACACCCAGTTTGGTCCTGGCAGGTGTCAAACCCATGACCTTTGGATTACAAGTTTGATGAATGTAGTATAACCATTTTCCATCCATCTCTTTATATCCCATCCTATTCCATCACATTACATCCATCATAAATTTTTGTTTCCACTCAATAACTTTTGTAGGACTTCTTGAATTTAAGCCAAATTTGGCGTGAGATTTGACAGTAAGAGTCAGGTCAAGTTTGATTTTCACCATTTTCCAACAAAAGTTTATAGTTATACCATAGCTTCCAGTTTAAATTAGAAGTCTGCCCATAACTTTCATCATATGAATTTTGCAGGGGCATCTGTATTGTGTAGACACATTTCCAGTTGATCTTAGTTTTCAGTTCAACTCAAATTACAATTGTATGTTTTGTCCTATAAACAAAGAATATCTGAGAGTCTGCAGTAAACATATATTTAGTATTTATCATATACATGTACATCATTTTCCTTCTAGTTCTTTCATTGTTTTATAATTATTTGTTCAGTGAGATTTTGTTTTTAATATCCTTGACAAGGTTGCAAAAGTTGCAGGAATTGAAACAATCATTGAAATTAAAAATTATGAAGACTCCCGTGTATTATCTAGAGTTTTCAACATTGTAATTAGGGTTGGACTGGCATCCTAGGGGCCCCCATGAAAATGGCTGACAATTTTAGGTCTTCTGGGCCCTCCAGACCTTGGGACCCCATGGGAAATCTCCTAGTATCCAGGTGGACCAGTCTGACTCCACATAAGCACCAAAAGCTCCACCTACCCAGAGAAGACTAAATCAGTATAGATATACATCACTGAGAGTTCTCTTCACAGTCAAACGTGCCGGAGAGGTCACCTCTGCTAAGCAATTTACGATCTTAAGAAGCTAGATTTTTAGTATCCTTAGAACCAAATGAAATGAACCTCCATTAAGCATCCACTTTGATTTTTCTCAAAAGTGTCTGCTTAATAATGTTTTACTGTATTTCATTTGAAGCAACTAAGCTAAATGCACCCTGATCTTTTTGCAGAATAAAGTGAGTGACCCACCAGTATACAAGGAAGATAAGCGCCTGACGCCAGCTTCTATGAGGGTAAAGGATGCTGCAGAGGCTTTGCTGAGCTGTATTATTGATCAAGTAGTACGTAAATCTCGTATTATTTCAAACTTAACTATTTTACAGAAGACCAGAAGACCTTATACAGTGGTCCTACAATCATCATTTGTTAGCAGATATTTGTTATCACTACTTCTAAACTGCTGGGAGGAAAGCCATCAAAAGTTGGCATGCAGTTTCATCCTAAGGTCAGATTTGTTCTAAATAAAAGTGGTACACCTCGGACTTCCACTATGAATGCCACAACAGCCATCTTGAAAATCTTGTTATTGCTACGCTAGCTGTTTGGATGGCCATATCAGCATGGGGTTTTCTGGAAAACACTTTTCACCTCCAACATAACTGCCACAGTAGCCATGTTGGAAATCTTATTATCACTACTCCACCAGAATGGATGGTGTAATTACATGAGGATTTCTTCTTCAAATACATTATCTGATCTTTATACCTTTGGATTACTACTACCTCACAAATCCAGCCCTCCCAAGCTAAAATATTTAGCTATGGAAGCTAAAAGTTTTCTGCCCACATTGGTTGCAGTCTGACAGAGTGATCTCCCCTTAATATAGGGATTGGCACAAAATCCTGTGTATACTCGAATTATTACTTCTGCTCATGCCAAGTAGCATGCTCTCTCATGTGAGAAACCTCACAATCCATCTTTAAGTTTTTTTATATTAAACTTTAGAGTAAGTTGGAGGAGTTTCTCGTCTCAGGAAAGTATACTCAATCTATATTTCCAACCATTTCATCATCCTTTATATCAAAAATAAATTTTTCTATCTATTGTAGAATTACATCTTTGTTGTAATGTACATATAGGCACCCTTTTGTAATTACCTGCACTGGTTGCTAGTACATGCTTTCAGTGTGTACTCGGCTTGGGACTTTTGTAATATAAATTATAAATTAATAGCCTTATTTAGTTGTGTAATATTTGGTCTATGGAAAACTAATGGTTTTGCACACTTCTTCAGTAAGTTTAGATGATGATGCATGCATATCTGTATAAATTCTGCTTCGGTCAGACACATGCAGGTAAGTTTTCTATAGATCATTAATAGTCATAGATCCACTTCATAGTTATTAAAAGCGATGCTTCAGTGACTTTACCTGTAGAGGCAGCCTCTTGGGCCTTGCTTACAGGTAAGTTTTATCTGGATAATTTATAATCATGGCATCCACTTCAACGTTATTAAAAGTGATGCTTCAGTGTCTTTACGTGTATAGGCCGTCATTTGGGCCCTTGTTTACAGGTAGCTTTCCATAGTAACTCACTATGAGTTCATAAAGCAGGACACATGGCTGGTTACACCTGTATAATATTGTCTGCTCTATTTCGCTTTACAGAATCTTGATCATGGACAGGACTAATTGCAAACAGTATAAACATTGGAAGTTCGTGAATGATAACCATTGTACATGTCTAGCATGCATGGGTTGCCATCTCAGGAAATACATATCATATATGCACTGATTGGATGGAAAGTCAGTGGGCTTCAGTACTGGCAGCACAATCTAAATAGAAAGGGAAAGCACAGAAATGCCTCTGGCAATAATTTCCTGTTGGATGAATATTGCAAACCAGAGGGCTCACCAGCCAATAATCGATCCAGGTGATCCCTTTCAGCAACAGCTACAGTTCCAGCTCCAGTCTTGCCACCTCAACTTGACAAACCCTTTTTGGCTGAACCAATAGGCCTGATACCTCATGCATTCAATGACCAATCTTCTGTCCCTACTAGATGCAAGCCAACTCAGATACTGTCTCACACAATGCTAGTAGGAACCGGTTTTGTATATCACATATACCATAACCCATCCCAGCATAAAGAACCTGATAATGTATTGGATGATAAGATAGCTCAGTTCTGCCAAGATCAGACTCTGATATTTGAATCAGATCGCAACAGGTCAACACCAAAGTTGATGGTACCTTTAAAGTCAAAGGATGGAATTTCTTTGTCTAGTATGCTTACCTGACACCAGAACACCAGCAATCTTACGGATCAGTATACCCATCATAGTGTCAAAAAGCATTCGGTGCACTCTATGCCCATTTCAGTGCTCCAGTACCCACATGATATGGAATCAGCTCAATCACATGCTTATGCCACACAGAAGGAGGACTTGCCTATCAATCTTCTGGAAGTTACTGTTTCTCAATCAGGATGAACTGCTAGTTTGGTTAGCTGCCACTTCTGACAATCTTCACCAGCTACATCAGATTGTACAAGAGGCATCAGCATTGCCACATTCTTCTAGGAATGACAAAGTACACTCCCAAGCTCCATCATCTTTGCTAGACCTAACGATGACAAGAGAAGACTGTGCCTTCCAAGCATGGATTGAAGAAGCCTTTTGCTTGTTACCACCAGAATTTTGTCCACCTCATCCTTCTCTGTCAACAGCTTGGTTCAGAGTACCAGCATATGTTTACTTGCTAATCAAGAAGGACAAACCAGCGTTCAAACTTATCACAGTCTGGTCAAGTGGCTGACTTATTGGGTTGCTTACACAGAAAATTTCAGGACCCTAGTGTCAATAGACTTTTTATTTTTGCAGCAATGCCTACCATCAAATTTTAGTACAAGATTCTACAAAGCACACATCAATCGTTTACACAGATACCCCAGCAGAAAACAGAGACATTGCAGGCATGGGAATGTCAAATCCCTACTCAATATGGATGGATTGGAAGTTTTTCAGTGACACACAAAAATAGCTTGTCTTCTCTTGCCATCGTTAGGTCTGGGCTTGATGTTGGCCTTAGTCCCAGTGGCAATCGTTTAACAAGTGGAAAACAGCTTTTCCTCTTCCACCATGATTCCCACTGGACATGCCTGGGAGTCTGTCTCAAGAATAGCACAGGTACTGAATAGAGCAGTACAGCACATGCTGGCCAATGCCTTGACAGCAGCAACAAATTTACAACTGGTATAAAGAGATGCAGTGGTCTCCACTTCCACCATTTTTTTAAAAAAAGACCATTACAAAGCCAAGCTGAGATCGCAGCCATTCTATTCTAACCTTCTCTTTAATGTACATATGGAGGAAGTACATATACAGGCCACCAAAGAAACAAATCTCACCCAGGCACAGCATCAGAGACCAAGAAGATATTTTCAAGAAGGAAATCAAAATTATAAAAAAGACACCACTAGGAGACAGGGAGGCAATCCTGCAGATCTTTTACACATGGAAGGACACAGTTCTCAAGATCAAATGTGGACAAGAAAAAGAGAGAAGGGGATCAATTTCTTTCTACAACATTATCAGATATCCTGGTGGGGGGAAGACTCCTCATCTTCACTGGTGAATGGGAAAGAATCCATGGACCTGGCAAGTTGTTTCAGAGGGCCTTCGTATCACATTCAACACCCCTCCTCTGTTGTCCAGGGTCCCTTCAGCTACAGATGTCCCCAAAGACCTGTTCAAGGCAGACATACTGCAGCAAGAAATCAACAATCTTCTCCAGAAAATGGCAGTAGAGATTGTTCACAATGCAAAATCACTGGGCTTTTACACAAGAATGATACTGATCCCTATGGCCAACATCATTCTTCAACTAGTCAACGACTTGAGCACTGTCAATTGTTTCATACAGGCACCATGGTTCAAAATGGAAATGCCAAGGTGGGTTTGAAATACTATTCAGGAGAGAGACTCTGCAATCAGTGTAGATTTGCCATATGCTTATCTACATGTCCCAATTCACAAATCTTCCAGGAAGTTCCTGTGGTTCGTCTTCAGGGAGACAGTTTACCAGTTCAGGGCACTCCCATTTGGACTTAATATTAGCCCCTGGATCTTCACATATATTATGGACAGAGTAGTGGCTCACTTCAAGACATCTCCATCTACCTGGACAACACACTTCAAAAACAACAGGTGCATTGTATTTTAAATCAAGAATTGAAATTCCTTGTTACACTCCTCCTCAGCCTTGGATTCCTTGTCAACAAGGAAAAATCTGATATCTAACCAACTAAACATTTCACCCACTTTGGTATGGAGTTCAAAAGACATCTGAACAAAGTATTTCTCCCTTAGGAACATAAACTGAAAATCAGTTCAACGGTGGCTTCAGTTCTTACAAAGAACAGTCTCTCAGCCTGAGAATTCCTTCACTTACTGGGTTTACTAAATGTGGCAGCAGACCTCATTGTTCTTGGTCACCTATTTATGATACCACGATAAATGATACTGTTGTCCCAATCGAGGTTGAAACTTGCCCATTGGAATTAACAATACAGTCTCCATTTATGAGGTCCCATCTCAGAAAATGGAGAACCTAACTTGGCTTATGTCAGGTGTGCCCTTGCAGGTGCAACCTCTGAAGATAAAGGTTTGTACAGATGCAAGCACAGTGGGCTGGGGTGAACATCTTCCATCGTTCCAAGAGGCCACTGGAGTGTGTCCCACTCAGGACCATCTATTGCATATCAGTATCCTAGAGATGAAAACCATAGTGAAAGCATTTCATTGGTGGCAGAAGCAGCATGTAAAGGGCATTCTCATTCTATCTGAAACTCCACTGTGGTGAATTATCTCAGAAGGCAAGGGGAAACCAAATCCCTAGACCTCTGCAACCTTGTTTGGGATTTTCTAAGGTGGTGTTATCAACAGTTTCACATGCAAGTTCATCATATTTCAGGCAGACTAAATGTATTAGCAGACTCACTCTCCTGAAATAATCAGCTAATACAAACAAAATGGTCGCTTCACCTCTCTGTTTTCATTCATATCTGTACCTGCTGGGATTGACCTCTGGTGGATCTATTTGTAACAAGGGTGAACACAAAATGTCCAACCTTTGTCTTACCAGTTCTGGATCCGAAGACCTGTGCAGTCAATGCTCTTTCCATAGATTGGAACAGTTTGGACAAATATGCTTACCCACCAGTGCCTCTGGCAAGAGAATCAGTGTTGCCTCATCTTGATTGCTCCCCTCAGGTGGGAAAAATCATTAATAAATGATTTGATAAATCTTCCAAGGAAAATAGAGACTTTCCCTCATCTACTCAGGCAGCCATGACAGCAGGAGATTTATCCAAATCAAGAGCTGTTGAACCTCTACATCTGGATCATATTAAACAAACTCTCAAGAACAAACAGTGGTGGAGAGAATCACTTGGGCAAGAAGGTCCACCAGTTTGAAAGCGTATGTGGGGAAGTGGAGAATCTTGTCACAGTGGTGTGATTGAGAACATATTCCTTCACTTAAGGCATCAATATCCCAAATAGCTAACTTTCTACTATGGCCCTTTGTAGTGAAGCAGTTAGCTCTCATTAAGATAAAAGGCTACTGTTCCACAATCTCTGATATGCTGCAACATAACAGAAGAGAGGATATAGGACAAAATAAAGACCTGTCAAATCTTCTGGCAAGCTTTGATTTGACACGCTCGAAGGCGTTGGCTCTGTGCCCAAAGTGGAATCAATCATGGGTTCTAACATGGTTGAATAAGACACTATTTGAACTGCTCTCAGGAGCATCATTGGTTCAACTCTTGTATAAGAACTTCTTGCTACTTGTCTTAGTTACAGCAGGCAGAATCAGTCAAATACATGCTTTGTTGATTGACCCCGAATTATTTACATTTCTGACGGGATGAGTCAGTATCACTCATGACAGCCCCTGCTTTCATTGCCCAGAACAGAGTCACAAAACAGACATATTTTGACTGCACAGTCCAGGTCATGTTATCTAATGATGCAGCCATTCATATCTGTATTTTCAATATTTCTGTTATAACCATGGTGCTTTCTTACTAACTTGTTGTATTCTTAATTCATTATATTTCTGTCATAAAGTATGTATTACATTTTGCCAGGTATGCACATTCACTGCATACTATCTGCATCAGTGTTTTGTACTAGATTTACTTTGTATATATGTTCATCACTACACAAGAGTTCATGTCTGTATTTTCCATATTTCTATTTATAACCAGGGTGCTTTCCCACCTCCATGTGGTCCAGAGTCACTGATATCTCTGTTGGATGAGAAATCCCTGTTGAAATATGCTAAAGGAACTGGGCTTCCAGAACATGGATCTCCTTTCCGATACTTTGTCCTGGACAACTCCATTATCATTGGAATATTGGAACAGCCTCTAGGAAATCACGAAGGTAAAACATCAGCGATACCTACAGACATCAGACAGCTTTAGTAATGGTTTGTATTCACAAAATTGATTAGAGAAGTATTTTGTCTTCAAGTAACTTTACCTGTTTTTAATAATCATCAATTTTCAGTGTTCTATTAGAATCATATGTACAAAAAATGGACAAAAATGTTCCAAACATGAAAAAGTTTCAAAAAGCATACAGCTCTCCGGCATGATAATGGATTCTGGATATACCGCCTTGGACTCCATGATCAGAATTAAACCAATGTATGACAGTATAGATTGAAAGAAAACAACATGTAGCTTAGTGTTATTATCTTTATTTTCTTTTAAAACACTATTGTTTGACAAATTTGGATCATTCCTGCTATATCATGGTTCTGTACATAACACTGATCTCACTATACCATGATTTTATAAATAACACTGTTCATACTATAATGCAGTCAGAGGTTATGGACCCCAACTACCACATTATAATGAGGGAGAGCTGTATTTGTTTTATTTATAAATATTTTTAGTCAAGCTCTTTTAATTACTGTTCATTCTGTATTATGCGTTTTTATCTCTTTAGAAAACATTGCTTTTCAGATCCATTGCCAACTGTTACAGCTCTTATCAGAGGTCCCTTTGGACGCCATGCCTGGACTATGCAGCTCCGTCATTCTCCTAGAAACAATAAGGTAATGTAGTCCAATAATCACTCAAAGTAAATACATGTTATTTTCTGACATTTAATGTAATTAATTAGTAATTAGTTTGTAAAACCAGCAAATTAATTAGCAAAATCTGATTTTTATATGCAGCAGAATCTGTTTTTTATATCCACATTTTAAGAGGCAAGCATATTATGGCATGAAATAGTCCATCAATTAATCTGTTTGGAAACTTTATGTGTCTGCTTAATAAGTTTGAATGGAAAGAGATTTTCAGTGAAATGATGCTTGTCGCTAGATTATTTTACTAAGCACACAAGATGCCTGTGTTGAAGCAGAAGGTGACAATTAGGTGAATTATCAGGTGTTTGCTGTTCTCCACTCTACAACCTTTTTATACCCCCTGGACAGGTTTTGTTGGGAAAGGGGAGAGAGGTATAATGGAGTCAGCTTGTCCATCTCTCACACTTTTGTTTTCACCTTAACCGATCGAGACCTCTTCATGAAACTTGGTATCATCAACATTTTAAGCATTATGCCCATTTTTATTACAAATTGTGACCTTCCATCAATCCATCCATCACACTCTTGTCTGGTTAATATCTCCAGAATCATTGGAGATATTATTTTCCTGAAACTTGGTATGCATTTGTATCATTACTTGAGTTTGTGTCCCAGTAAGAGTTGGCTTTGTCAGATTGGTATTTTAAGAGTTATCTCCACATTTTTGAAAATTATATTTATACTTCATATCTTGCACTTAAATCTTAATATGCATTATCATTAGATGATGATGTGTGTGTTTACCACAGGGAAGTTCTGGCTCAGTTGTCAAGGTGACAAGAAAGTACAATTTTATTTCTTGGGTGGTGGGGGTGTGGGACTTTTTATCCACATGTTCTTAACAGTAGGGTATATTTTGATAAACTTTGCCCAGCCATACACCCTTTCTGGTAAATGGTTTTTCACATTCCACATTCATGTGCCTGCATCAAAAGTTGGGGTCACAGTAAATGCAACTCATAAACTATGTTACTGTTCTCTTGGTAACTTTGTAACTGTGACAGATATTGCTTTCAAGCTTTCCCCAGAGGGATACGCTGTCACTAAATGGTATGTCACATGTCACAATCGCATGCCTAGCTCACAGACCAATGTTATAGCAAATCATTTTAGATTCTTTTGTTCTGTTCTACATGTGCTTTGTATTTATTCAACTATAAAAGAGATTTTGGATTTTTAATGAAACTGAACCCAGGCTCATATCATTGAGACATACTAGATAAAATGTTTTATGAAACTGAACCCAGGCTCATATCATCGAGACATACTAGACAAAATGTAATGAAACTCAACCCAGTCTCATATCATCAAGACATATTCGACTAAATGTAATGACCTGACTCAGGCCCATATCATCAAGACATACTAGACAAACTGAACCCAGGCTCATATCATCGAGACATACTAGACAAACTGAACTCAGGCCCATATCATCAAGACATACTAGACTAAATGTAATGAAACTCAACCCAGTCTCATATCATCAAGACATACTAGACAAAATGTAATGAAACTCAACCCAGTCTCATATCATCAAGACATACTAGACAAAATGTAATGAACTGACTCGGGCCCGTATCATCAAGACATATTAGACAAACTGAACCCAGGCTCATATCATTGAGACATACTAGACAAACTGAACCCAGGCTCATATCATCGAGACATACTAGACAAACTGAACTCAGACCCATATCATTGAGACATACTAGACAAACTGAACTCAGGCCCATATCATCAAGACATACTAGACAAAATGTAATGAAACTGAACCCAGGTTCATATCATCGAGACATACTCGACAAACTGAACCCAGACTTATATCATCAAGACATACTAGACAAAATGTATTGTATCAATATCTACATGCTTTGCTTAAATGTCAAGGTCACAGCAAGATATTATGGGATTTCTTTTTTTATAGTAACATGAAGGGGAGTATGTCGGGTTACTGTTATGGATGCAATCTTCATATGAAGAAAAAAAAATGATTAACAAACAGATTATCAGAGTATTAAACCGTAATTTAATTTGAAACTTTTATAGGTGTTTAGATGATGATTGTGATTACTACTTTAATAACAATTGCCAATTTTTTAATTTCATTTGCAGATTCCCTCTTCCAAGAGCATGTTGTCAGATCCAGGTCGCCCTCTTCCAATGAATAATGTTGGAATTCACCACAATGTCAAACACCGATACTTTCCTGAGAGTGTGGATAAAATACCACCTACAATGGCGTATGCATTACCACTATTTGCTTGATATACATACTGTCTTGATGCTTAATTATTGACTCCCTAGCTGTTATTTCTCATAGATTTACTGATAATATTCCTCTTATGCTTTCAAGAGAAAAGCTGATCACCTTTCAAAATCTGCTTGTTGAAGATATTACGTGCATGCCTGTTCATGTTGCCCTTATTTCAATTATATAGGACTAGCAGAAGATATTGAATAATTAATTCCAATAATAAGTATATTGGAATAAACCAAAGATTATAGAATTTAACTTCTTTTGACCAGTCAGCCAAGGAATGGAACAATATTGACTTATTAATAGCTATAGATGGTGATGTGAATATTGCGTGGAAAATGATGTTAAAGGAACAGCAGTAACTGACTGGATACAAGAAGTGTTAATCATTATCAGAGTTCAAAACATGCTCAATATGCCATTTTCGTATTGTACATGTATGTATGTCTGTCTGTCTGCATGTCTGTCTGTCTGTCTATCTATCTATCTATCTATCTATCTATCTAACTATCCATCTAACTATCTGTCTCTCTGTCTGTGTGTCTGTCCATGGAACATGTACTTTGTTTACAGCTTACAAATGAAATAAGAACATAAGAGAATTTTTAGTGAGAGTCAAATTAGCAGATATCAACATACCTGCTTGTTTTAAGTGTGAATTTAATTGTTGTAATATGTGTGATTTTCTAATTAATTCAGACAGTAAAGATCTTGAAAACAGGTAGACACTGTAAAATTAAACAAAATATTTTAAGTGATACACAAAATATGATATATGTGGTGTATTGTTTAAACTGTAAAAAGCATTATGTAGGGGAAACCAAAAGAAATTTACGAGTTAGGATGGAGGGGCATTTTTTAGACATATGACTGCAAACACAAATAAAAGATCTATCTAAACATTTTAGTACAAACTGTAGTAAAGATTGAATAATTTACCAGATTACAATGTTTTCAAGAAGAATACGACATTGTCATGAATATTTATTACATTAATTTGTTTTTACATAATGTCATGATGATGTGTAGGAGCTTGTATTCATAGCACATTACAGAGATTTCACAAACAACATTTGGGCAAAATAAGCTGACATAGAAGCCATGAATTAATAGAAATTATATTACTTTATAATCCTCCATAGTCTTAGAACAAATTATATGATACACACATAATTAAATATGTATTGGCTGGTATCTTTGGATAAACTTGTAATGGCAAAGGCAAGTCAGGCTCTTGAAATGGCCTGAAAAAAAACACAACATTGATTAGAACACAGTCAATAAGTTACATGTTTTGTTTATGTTTTACTCGGATCAATATTTCCTTCCTTTCTATAGTGATAAGAGTATTCCTACTCTAGAATCACTGATAACCACAGATAACAAGATGCGGTCTGACCTTGACAAAATGAAGAGAATGATTGAGCAGCAGGTGCAGTTTGAGAACCAAGTCAGCAACAGAAGCCGCCAGGAAACTGAGAAAAAGCCGTTCCCCAACCCAGAGACTGAGTGTAAACCTCCAAGGTACAGCTAGCGTTTAAGCTTTTGCTAATTCCCATATCTCAGCAAAATAGAGACCATTAATTACTGTAAATTATAAAAAATTTACACATTTAAAAAAGATAATAAAAATTCAAAAACATTTCATTAATGAAAGAGCAACATTTTCATCAGTAAGGATATTGCCAATTAAGAAATAAAGAAGATTTTATGTCTCATGTATTTTCAATTTGCAAAAATTTACTGAAAATATGATGTGCAGACACATCTGCTGTAGTGGTCACCTCTGTATAGAAGCCACATGTATAAGAAGTCCCATTTGAATATAATTTAGTGCACATTTACATGTATCTAAAGGTTATCTGCTCATCAGGATCATTGGTCTGCTAGTCCCATTGGTCACCTCTGTATACAGGTTTGACTCTTCAGTGTGCAGACTCAGTGAGAAAATTTTGATTTTTTTCTATCATCAATCAAACAGTAAATCAGAAACAGTATACAATAGAAGCTACTGCATTTTTCAATTTAATTTGGAATGTCTCCTTTTTCCGACACAGGCACTGTAAAATACCCCATAATTTACATGTACTTCATGTATTGAGTTCATCCATTTATCCAAATCACATGCAGGAGTCGCGGTGGTGTGGTTAGCATGCAGGACTCGCAACTGTAAGAGTGTGAGTTTGAATTCTACCATCAGATTAGAACAGGTCACCTACAGTGGTTTGTCTTTGGGCTAGGCACTTTACTCCAATTGCCTCGACACTAAATAATCTACTGTGCCACAAAACACCAAAACCATACCACATGCAAATTGAATGATAGAAATGATTAGTAATAGATATTGCCAGACTCATTGACTCACATAAGATCTCTTGATTTCAGGTTATGTCAGGAATTCCAGACAGCGAGGCTATTTCTGTCACACTATGGCTTCCTTTCACTTGAGGCCCTAAAGGTACGAGTGACTTTTCTTGAATTGTGTGGAAGAAGGTTACACAAATTTGACGAAAAATGTTAAGGCCTTGGTGTTTGGCAGGAATGAGTACCTGAGGAAAACTGCTGACCACAGAGCAGCAGACCTTTAATGCTATATTACGAATTCCAAAATTTATCATTAAATATGGCCCTATGGCAGGTGCCAAATAGTGATCACCTTTTCTGTCTGTCTATTTGTCCATCCATCCATCCATTCATCCATTTCTCCATTCACACTTCTTGTAACCAGCATAGCTCTGCAACCCCTAGATATAATTGGATACCTTTTGATTGGTGAATTGCTTAGTACATGTAGATGTGTATTTTAAAGTCTTTTGTCTTTTCAGGTAAAGTTTTGACAGAGTTATTGCCCTTTTTCCATCAATGGTACATCTCCACTACTGCAGATTCTTGTAAATAGCATAGCTGAAAAACCATTTAGCATATTTTGATGCAGTTTGTTGTGTACATTGTTTCAAGACCTAGATGTGCCTTTTATGGGTTTTGTCTTATAAAATCAATTTTATGTTGAGTTATGCCCCTTGACAGTAACTTGCATATATTCACATGGGATGTTGTTTGTAACCACCATAGCTCAAGAACCATTCAACATAGTTTGATGCAATTTGGTATGAACATTGTCTCATAGAATTACTTGTATCTTATATGGGTTTTGTATTGTTTAGAAGAGTTATGGCCCACTGATTGCTCATCCTCCTGACTTTGGATTCCATAAGATAACTTCACCAAAGTTTGTTGGATTTCAGCCAAATTTGGCATGTGGCTTCAGATTGGTGAGACTGTGAGTGAATTTGATTTTCAGTGTTCCACAACATCATTTACAGGAGTTATCACCTTGATTGCCTGTCATCCTGACTTTGGTTTCTGCAGCATAACTTTACTGCATTTTTTTCCATTTCAACCAAATTTTGGCATGCAGCTTTATATTGATCAGACCTTGAATAAGTTTAATTTCAAGTGTTCCACATTATCATTTAGAAAAGTTATTAGGTACAAGCAATTTTTTTTCCATCCACATGTCCAGGACAAGTGACTTTGGAAAAGTGATTTGTCATGACCAATTTTTTAATGGTCCCATTTTTCATCTTCATAATTTTCATCATTTTCCATTGTCCATTGTGTAAGCTAGTAATAATGTAGGTATGACTGTGTTATACTCTTTCGTTATTTGGTACTAGATTGTGAACTGTAATGTAATATAATATGTCTTTTTTGTATGTGTAATGTATTTTTAGTTCACCTGGTCAAAGGTCAGATGAGCTTATGGGATATCCCTGCATCCATTGTCCATATTCCTTTATCCATCCGTCCATCAACACTTGTTTGTGGACAGTCTAGAGGCTTTATTTCTGATCAGATTTTGGTCAGGCTTGGTTTGTAAGCTTGTATCATCCAGGTCTCAAATGAGTTTGATTATGAGCGATATCCATGCATATTAATGATATGATCTTGCATCTCATTGGCTGGGCTTATAAACACTCTTGAGGTCATATTTCTGATTTGAGTTTGATCAAACTTTGTATGCAAGCTCATATCATCAAGATCTCAGATGACTTAGATTATGGGTAGCATGTACACATATTAAGGTGGTCTTGTATCTAATTAGCTAAGCTTGTGAACAGTCTAGAGACCATGCCTCTGAACAGACTTTGATCAGACTTGGTTTGTAAGCTTTTATCATCAATGCATGCAAATTTAAAGATTAAATGAACAATGATCATTCTGTGGAAACAACAGCACCCCTTCCACAATCCACCAATCCACTAATTTAAGTACTGAAAACAGTTTTTTTTTTCTCCATAAACACAAAAAGGTATACCCACAGAAGCAAATGAATTCACAATATATAATAAGAGGCATGTTTAAATGTATTCCTCTGACTTTATAAGCTTCATTTTAAATATTTCAGCAACTACTGTGGTTGAGACTTTAGAATACAAGATAGGGACTTAGTGTACCTAATGTTTTCACCTGCTAGACACAGGATTCATTTGCTGCAGAAATTATCAGCGAGATCTGGAATAACAGACCTACAAAGGATGTATTGCACTTGTGTTGAATGAGTTGCAGCATTTATTGCCCCCTTCATTTTGTGAAAAGCAGGGGATATAGTATCTGTGTTTCCATCCGTCTCTCCCTCCATCCATCACACTTTTGTTTCTGCTATAACTTTAAAGCCATTTAAAATTAAGGGATGAAACTTGGTATACTCATACATCATCAAAAGAAGGGTGTTTCATATACCTCATTGGGGGTTCTGTCTTCAAGGTCAAGGCCACAGCTAAATATTTTCAGTTTTGCCTCACACTTTTAATTCGGGTTTATAACTTGAGAGCTGTAAGAGATTAAAGTATGAAACTTTGTATACTTACATATCATCATTAAAAGGTGTGTTGTGTGCTACATTGGTTGTCTTATATTCAGAGTCACAGGTCAGTATTTTAAGTTTTCAATCATACTTTCCTTTCTGCTCTATAACTTTAGAGCCCTTTCAGTTTTTTTATGTTTCCCTTCATACTTCCCTTTCCATTCTAAAATATCAGAGCCATTTGAGATTAAGGTATGAAACATGCTTTGTCATGTTCCATATTGGGATTCTTATCTTCAAGGTCAAGGTCAAAGGTGAATATTTTAGGTTGCAGTAGTATTTTCTCTTCAGCTGTATAACTTATGAGCTATTCGAGATAAATTAATCAAATATGGTACACATGTATATTGTCATTTGAAGATGAGTTAAATTCCACATTTGGAGTCCTATCTTCAAGATCAAGGTCAAAGGTATATATATCATGTTTGCTTTTGTTTCTGCTTTATTTTTTTAAAGTTGTTTGAGGTTCAGGCATGAACCATGGTACACTTAGGTTTTGGTGTTTAATGGCATCTCATGTATCATAGTCAAGGTTTTATTTTCATGGTTAAGGTCACTAATCAATTTCTTGCCCATTTCTGCAACCCCTGCCAGCTCAGGGGATGTACAATTAGCCCAATGTGCCCTCCATGTCATAAGAAGCAACTAATGGAGGCAGGAGCCACAGTGGCTGAGTTTTTAGTATGTCAAGAGTGCAGGTTAGAATCTCGCCATTGGGTTGGCCTGGATTGGCTACTATAATGTGTCCATTGGTATGACGCATTACTCCAATTGCCTCAGAACTAAATAACCTACACCACTCTCTCGATAACTCACATCTGGATAACTCTCGACCCTGCTTATTACATGGGTTCAGGCATGGATCCCATTTATTTTACTAGAAAATATCCCCAAAAATTTGCTCTTATTTGTTGAACATGAAGAAAATCGTGATCAAATTTGGTAAATGAAACCTTGATATATCGCTCGTTTTATTGTCAAAAACAGTGGTTAGTACCCGGAAATTTGACTCAGCATAATGAAATTCTCAACTTTTAATAAGAAGTCATATATTTTGTTAAATTTTCTTTCCAAACAACATTCTCAGTACACTGTAAATAACAATATTTGATGAAATTTCAATCAGTGAAAATGTCACTAATGCTTACTGGTGGCAACACTTTAATAAATAAATACCAATTAAACAAGTTTTATCAAGTGAAATTTATGTTTTAGTTCTATTGTTTAATTTGGTTTCAGTTTAATTATCATAAATGCAATATGCCCTCTTGTATTCAAATGTGAAAAATGTCAATCAACCATCGCAGCTATGTCAGCGAGCATTTCTGTGAGAATATAATTAAGTGCCAACTGTGTTTTGATCTCCAACTTGCGGAAGTATTTGTTGTATTGTTACACTCAATTAAAAGCAGACCTACTTTGTATTATCACGTTAATTATGTCTTTTGGATCAAATGTGACAATAATTTTGTGCTATTTATATAGGAACAATGTATGCAGAATCTTAATCAGCCACCACTGATCTGAACAAGCAGATGAATGTATTTTTTAGCCTAGGCAGTGTATAGGTAAATGTATAAGATAGGATTGAAATTACAGCTTGAACATAAAAATAAAAAATAGATATGTTTTCCCTGCTCTTTACTTGTAGGCTGCAAGTAGTAGCGTCCCACCACCACTGGTGATGCTGGACACCTCAAACTCAGGACTGTTCTTTGACCTAGAGATGCTGGATATGGTACCCAGTAGAGACAGTGACACAGTCCATGTCTTCTATGTCAAGTCAGGACAGAAGTCTCCGCAAGAGATTGTCTTCAATGTCGTAAGAAGCTGAACTTGTTGTCCCCTGCTGTTTAGGCAAGGGGACTTAGAAATGGTCCCTGTGTGTCCATGTTTTCATCTATTTGCCATGTGAATACTCTAGCATGCATGTTTGTTATTGAGTTGAATGAAATTTTCTGTGAAGGTTCATGTCAGAAACATCTCAGATGAGTTTGGTGATGAGCATATTTTTTAGAGTTATGGTTCTTCGTCATTTAAGTATATGTACTGCTAATGCAAAACCTTGTGAACACTCTAGCTTCTACATTTATTAATACATTTTAAGAAAATTTGCTATGAAGCTTTATCTCAACAAGAACTCTCATAAATTTGATGATGAGCGCTTTCTGCATATATTTCCTCGAGTTATGGCCCTTGCACATCATAGCATAGGCATATACATTGCTAATGCATGGCCTTGTGAGTACTCAAGCATCCACATTTATTATTAGATTTAAATTATATTGTCTGTGAAGCTTCATCTCAACAACAGTTTGGATGAGTTTAGTGGTGAGTGCATTCTGTACATAATTCTTAGTTATGGCCCGAGCTTATTTTAGGATAGGCATTGCTAATGCACAACATTGTGAATACTCAGGCTTCTACATTATTAGATTTAAACAAACTTTGCTGTAAAGGTTCATCTCAACAAGGGCTCAGATGAGTCAGATGATGAACACTTTTACCTGTTTCTTAGCATTATGGCCCTTGATCATCTTAGTAATCGTACTGCTAATGCAAAACCTTGTGAACATTATTGTATCCATAGAACATTATTGTATCCATAGTATTCATTTGATTAAACCAAATTTACTGTGAAACTTCATCTCAGCAAGAACATGGATGAGTTCAGTGTTGAGCAGATTGGCTGTATTCCTAAGAGTTATTGCCCTTTATCAGCTAAGAATATGCATCTTTATTGTTTGTGAACACTTTAGCATTCACACCTTTTGTTTGATTTTAATCAGATTCACAGTGAAGCTTCAATTTAACAAGAGTGAATGAGTTCTGAGATGACCAGATTGGGAGGGGGGGGGGCATATTTTACAGAGTTATGGGCCTATATTGGTGCTAAAAAGGCTTCCCACAAATTGTGTTTGATTTCAACCATATTGGCTGTGAAGCTTCATCTCAACAAGGTGTCCGATATGTGATATGTTTGTTGATGAGTAGATTTCTACTATTTCTGAACAGAGTTAGGGTCTTTAATCAACTTAGAATGAGCATCCCTACGGGTCATTTTTGTTTGATTTAAATCAGATTTGCAGTGAAGCATTAGCTGTGCAAGATTTTAGATTAGTTTGAAGATGACCAGATCTTGACCCTAATTACAGAGTTATGGCCACTGCAAGAAAAAATATCCATTCTACTTAGATGTGAACAGTCTGGCATTCATAATTTCTAACTGATTTTCATCATATTGATGAATCATGAAATCAGAGATAACCACACCTTCTAATTGGCATAGCATTTTTCTTTAAAATCAGAGATTTTCTTTGGAAAATGTTAAGACTTTATTGTAATTATTAATTATTAATTATTAATTAATTATTTTTAGTTTATTGTGAAAATTTCATGAAAATTGGGGAAACAATAGTGGAGTTATTACAGCTTGCATTTGTACATGTGATATAGTAAAACTGGCTTGGGTCACAGACCAACAGCTATCCAGGCTGCCGTATAGTCGTACAAACATAGCAGCCCAGACATTATTATGTCAGAAATCAAAAAGAGTACAGCTTGTGAGTGGGCAGTGGTTCATTAAAATGTTGAATAAACAAAACTTGACTGACGACTGTGGTAGGAAGGTGGATCTTGGGGATATGTCACTTGGCTGTGTAGCTTCATCTAAATAATGTCTTAGACAATTTCAATGATGATCATATTTTGATGATATTTTACAGTTTTGGCCATTGAACAACATAGGCATCTCAATGACTTCTGTATACTATAGCATGCACACTTTGTTTTGTTTGATTCAACCATATTTGCTTATCAAATTCTCTTGAGCAAGGTCTCGGACAACTTTGATGATAACCAAATTCTGCCTATATTTTGACCAGCTTAGGATAGCTGTGCATCCCAATGTATTTTGAACACTTTAGTATTCACAGCTTTTGTTTTGAGATCAGTCAGCTTTACTGAAAAGTTTAATCTCAAGAAGATCTCAGATGAGTTTCATGATCTGCAGATTTAGACCATGTTTTACAAAGTTCTGGCCCATGATTGAATATTGTACTGGTTTGTGAAAACGAGTATTCATATTTTTTTAATAATTATTTTCAATCATATTAGCTATGAAGTTTCATATCTTAAATGATGTCAATTTAAGGAAAGATTTTGACCACATTTTTTTACTGAGTTATTACTTTTGATTGACTCAGTACTGCACCCAGTTCTTAGTCCTCCAGAATTTTAGTGAGAGGTGGCAGGGGACAATGGCCATATTAGTGGCAGCTTGTTGTTCTGATAGGAAGATAGTAATATTAATTGCATGTTGGTGTACAAGGTGAAATTGGCATATTTTATTGATTGTTAAAGTCAGCAGAAGTCTGTTTGAATTTTTCCTCCATTTGCAACATTTGACTATGTCTGCAATCATTTCATCAATAGCAACTTCAGTTCTATTGTTCACTCACCTCATAAAATGACAAAAAAAGGCAAAGTTTTGGAACTTGAAACATCATTGTTTATTATTTACTATCATTTGTAATTGGCATTATTTAATATCAACTTTCTATGTCAAAGTTTGATTATCTGCCTCAGTACAGTGATGGATTTTCATAGATGAATCCATCCAAAGGAATACTACACCCCCATAAGAAAATTATGTCACCCTAACTAACAGTTAAACAATGTCTAACTTGAGTTTTATCAGTTTGCCATTGTATAGGCAAACTGTGCTTTTTCTGACAATACCACCTTGTATTCTCATCCTCCACCATCATACTCTACTTCTTCATCTTCATCTTCTGTTATATTCTGGTAGTGTCAACATCTTTACCAGTCTTACCAGATGATGTAATTTTTCTTTCTTCAGTCATCAAGAGGTAATGTCCAGCCTCAGTTTATTGAATTCCTGCACTCCCTGGGCTGGCCAGTGGATGTAAAGAGGCATGCTGGGTGGACTGGACACGTCAGTACTAGTTGGAAGATACTGGAGCAGGAGGAAATGGATGGTTTGTTGAATACTAGTGTTGTTATTTTGAGCCTAAAGTTGTATTGCGATATTGTCACTTTTTTTACAATATCATTGTGATAATATCATGGTGTTTATACTATTGCTTTTGTGCACTATATTAACCATGAGTCATTCTCTACAAAGTACACAGAAGACGTGCCTGGGCAAATATCAAGGACAAGTTTTCAGGTTGCAGAAAATTCCATTTTCTCCTTTAAATGCATTACCCAATCACATTAACATCGGGAAATAACCTCTGCTACCTCCAGATCCTTCCATGAAAGACGAAAAACATCTTTATGTCGATATATCATGTAGATGAAGAGAAGTAACTTTTACAGATTAACTCCCTTTGCCCCCACTAGTTGGCCACTCATACCCAGAACGTGTACTAGTTTAAACTTTTGCTCAAACTGTTAGCAGTGCTTCTGGAACTAATTGCAAATTTATCACATTTTTAGATCATCCAGCATATATTTTCAATGGTGTAATAAGTCAAAAGGTTGATATACCTGGTGTATACAACATTTGTGTCTTTTCCAATTAATTTTCTCATATTTATTCATATTTAGTACTGGTCGTTATTGTCCATGTGATATTGATCAGTATCACTCACATGTAGTTTGCACCAGTGTATTAGTATTGCACTGTTAAACTTAAGTTTAGTATGCATTTTTAATAGATCGTCTCAGTAAAGTGAGTTTGCCTAATTAAATAGTTTGTATATTTGTTGTATGCACTTGTTTTTTCTGCTCATTGCAGAAATGCCCAGCAAGTGGAAGCACTTCAGAGTCGCTAAGGATAATCATGAGATGTGCTTTGCCTGTATGAATTGTTCATTGTCACACCCATGCAGCACATGTGCATTGTGGGCAGAAGACGTATAGGCAGTTAAAGGCATGAGAGAAAAGGGCACATTCAAAATCGTCAGAACACAACATATTAAGTATCCATCTGAATTCGGAACTGTTGGCAAGTTTTATGGGGGACGTTAAGATGCCACCCCTAACCCTGGTGAAGATACTCCGAATGGCACCTACAGCGATGATTACACACAAGCTCTGTTGGAATCGTGGATGCTATGCATAATACAACAAGTTCTGTCTTCAAAGTTGTTGACAAGCAAATTGGCAAGAACTGGAACTGTTTTTACCCTATTTTGGCAACCCACTAGCATAATTCCCCAAGTCCCCAACCCTGCCCTTGCATGGACTTAGTGCCATTAAAACTGGGTGTGCAGAATTACAATCAGACTTTGCCAGCTGGCTGGGCCTTCAAATCATATATCATAGGCTGTATGCCATCCTGGCTGCCGACCAACCAATCCAGTCATCTGGTCAATCAGTGTACAGTTTTGGCGGGTCTGACTCTGTCAGTTTGGACTGGCAAACTGCATGTTGGTCGACAGTTCCAACATCAACAGTGGGCCACACCCAGCTGACTGCCCTGGCTGGCCAACTGCCAGCTGACTAGCCATACCAACCATATCCATAATGCTGACACAAGGTGCACCAGCATCACAATTGGTGCTGCCTGTCCGGCCCAACTGACCACCCCAGACCAACATCCCCCAGACAGATCACACTCTGTGCTGGACAGGAACACTGCCAGCTCTACTAGCATATCTGGCAGGTAGGACCCACATTACTTATGGTGACGACACAGCATCATTACTACCATATGGACACAGGCTTACAGGAGAAGGACAACCCCCCCTGTCAACAAGGGGGATGACATGGACTTACATAAACATCCCCATCTGACCATGGAAAGGATGGAGTTCAGTTTTAAGGCAGCAATTGAAGAGATCTACAGAATTTTGCCTCCGTATTAATGCCCTCCTCTTCCAGAAGTCAATACCACATATAGGGTCAAGGCTTCAGTGGATGTTTTTGGAGATGATGAACATCTCTCCTTCAGGATTTTTGTCATAATCGGCAAAGATTGCTGAAATTATCAGAGCGTCTCATGGATAAGATTCATGACCCCAGTAATTTGAGGGCCTTCTTTTCAGTAAGTCGGTTGCCTGCAACTTTCTCACCCCACTGGTATAAGTCACATACTGATGCTTACAACTCGGATGTGCCTAGTCTTGATAAAGACATTACTTCCATTATTCCCTCTGGTATAAGGTGGACAGGCAAGTGTTTCATGCCACATCTAAGTTGGTGAAGAACGTCATGTGGACTTCCTTTCTACTTGACTTGACATCTCTTGTGATCTTTTGCCTAGCTGAGAAGGCAGGGAGCGACCACACCTGGGAATCTGTATGCCATGTTGCCAGTGTATACAACAGAACAGCTCACCACACAATGGTGAACACCCTAACGACTTCTTGCAACTTTGATCTGATAAGAAGACATGTTTTTTGTGATCATCTTCTCTTAAACCTCACCATGCAGTGACCCTGTACTCTCTCCCTTTCAGTTCCCTTCTTTTATTCAAGGCCTGAATTGAGGAGGTGAGAAAGCATACATGACAGGAGTTGCCACTTCAGCTATCTTTCCAAGCCAGTACCTATACAAGACCTTGTCAGGGGCTGTACCAGAGAAGGGATGATCGTCATATGCCCCAAATTTTCGCAGGCAGGCCAGGAGGAAAAAGACAAAACAAAGTTTCTTCTTCCCCATCGCACCTGCCTGTGACACTCCTCTGGATGCCAGAGTCTTTCTGTTCTGCCAGACTTGTATCAACCTCTTTACGAAATACAATTGGGTAATTTAAGTTGTTTTGGAGGGGCTCCAGATCTAGTTCATCCAGCTCCCTCCATTTTTGTCTTCCCCCTTCATGACGGACATCCCAGGTGATCAAATGTAGGCAGATGTGTTTCATTAGTGGGCAGTGGAGGTAGTTAAGAAACTGGACTTCCCAGTTTTTTATCCAGACTTTTTTCTGGTTACAAAAGCCAATTGGAAATTGGGACTGGTCATCAACTTGAGCAGGTTCAATCAGTTTATTGCTGCCTCAAAGTTCAAGATGGAGATAGCAAGGTCTGTTTGTCTGTCTGTGCAGTGCGACAAATATGCAATCAGTCTCAATCTGTCCAACACATATTTCTACATATCTATTAAAACAGTATTGTGCAAGTGCCTTTACTTTGGCTACTGTAGGGAGGGGAACCAATTCTGCACCCTTCCATTCGAACTCAGCCTCAGCCCCTGGGCGTTCACCAAGACATTGGACTGTGCCATATCCCACTTTAGGACATCCTCCTCCACAGTGACAGTGGCATACCTGGATGATATTCTGCAACAACAGTCAGTGAACAACCTTCTCTACCTCATTTGCAGTTTAGGGTGGATAGCCGCGGAAAAGTCGGATCTTGTCGCTTCTCAACATTTTGTTTGTCAGGGTATGGAGTTTCTAATGCATATCAACCTGCTTCATCTTCTTTCCCAATCATATCGACCATATCATTCATGCATTGGATACATTGTCTGCCAGGACATTCATTTTGGTGAGGGAGTTTCTTTATCTCCTAGGCCTGCTCATTGCAGTAGCAGACCTGCTCTGCCTAAGCCGCTTTAACATGCGCCTTGTGCAGATGACCCTACTGGCACAGTACCACCCATCTTGGGTCATTTAGATCACCAGATCCATCCTGCTTCACTGGCAAAACAGGGAGTGGCTAGCAGCTGGAATACCTTTAGAAGCCCCCCCTCACAGCTGGAAGTCACAATCTGTGCAGACACTAGTTTGTCAGGTTGGGGGGGCACACTTGCTACTGGACTTCGTGATGGTCTGCAGCAAGTGGATGGTGCAAGAGAAGGCTCTTCACATTTCTTGGAAATGAAGGCCATTCTCTATGCATCCCTTGCTTGGATGGAGCACATCCAAGGGAAGGCAGTTCTTATAATGTCAGACAATTCGATCGTAGTGAGCTACCTCTTCAAACAAGGGGGGACAAAATCACCAGAAGTCTGTGTTATGATATGGGAGTACTTCCATTGGTGTGCCCAGTACAATATACACATACAAATCCAACACATCACGTGCAGGTTCAGTGTCCTCGATCCATTTTTTACAAATCCAACACATCACGTGCAGGTTCAGTGTCCTCCATCCATTTTTTAAAACGTTCATGCTCTATGAGACCAATGGATGTTACCGTATTTACCGTATATCTTGGGACACTGTATATGTTGAGACACCATATATCTTGGGACACCGTATATGTTGGGACACCATAAATTAATTTTTAAAGTAATTTTTTTGTGCACTAAGTTCTGGGACAGATCGTTTTTTCGAGTCGTAAGTTCTGGGACACCTTTTGAATCATAATATCGATGCTTAGCTGGTAAAAAAAAGCACTCAAACTTATATTTTATTAAATAAATAAAAATAAAAACTGTTGTCAGTGTTGTTTGTTTACACTTTTCTTCTTAACTGCAAACTTTTGAAGAACAAAATTTGATAAATATATGGGCAATATAGGAGACTAGATGTTTGCACTACGTACAAAATACATGCAAATCGGAGAAACCCATACTTGTATTATATTTTGTTTTGCTGTACAAACACTGTTTGATCCAATAAAAGTTTTGAGTTGATTTATATTTGCCTTTTTCATAAGCCAGATCTAATTCCCAAGTAATATTTCCTCAGTTATCTGCCAGTGCAAATCCCTTAGCTTGTAAAGGCAGGCTCACTTTGTTTTCCCAACCCTTTGATCAAGCCGCAAAGTTGATACTTGTTCAGTGCCAAGTAGAGTCCTATATTCAGCTGACAGAATTTATATGAACTTCCTGTGATCATGCCGCACAATTGACACCTGTTCAGTTGTGGCAAATCCTTTAATACATTTCACAATGTATGCTCTGTCACTTACAGACCCCAACTGTTCCACTGTTTCAATTTATTTTCAAAATTCCTGTGAATGCTTCTAAAAAGAAACCAAAGCCGGCTTCCCTTGGTCGGCCAACTTTGTATATAAAAAATCTGCACACTTAAAAGAATCCAATGTCGGCTTCCAGGGTCTGCCTGCTTTGTAATAAAATAAACTTTGTATTTGATATCCTATTGGTAAGTTGAAACAATGAGTTTATTGCTCACTACCAGCTGTGTTTATTCACCACCCGGTCTTCTATTGTTTGCCATCTGTAATCATAACTGATACAAACAGGCATTGATGTCTGCAGGGTAAATAGTATACACTGCATTAATTGTCTTTAAGAATACGTTCTGTATCCCATGCTAGCGAAAAATATTGTCATTTGCTCCCACGGTGAATGTATTTCCTAATAATGATTTTTATTTGCGAAATATTGTTATATTGTTAACCTGGATATAATACACTCTTGGTTATTTTACACCATACACCGTGTCATGCGTGAATTGCTGGTGCCTTCAAGCAATCGGTTGTTTTTTCTCTGTCTCTCTCTTTCTATTGTTTGTGATTTTGCTGGATCCAATTTTCAGTTTGATAATATACCGTAATTCAAACTTATGAGGACAACCAAACATGATTCGTTTATCTATATTCACGTCAATAAAACAATGTGTCAATGTTGTTACCTGACATAAGCGATACACACGACCGGTACTCTACATTACCAGACCATGTTGTGTTAGTGGATACATTAGTGATAGTGGATACGTTTGTGAATTTTATACATAAATTGCTTATGAAGAACAAAAAAGAGGAATAAATGAGAACAGTACAAGGTTAGTTTCTTTCAGTTTATTATCAAATAAACATTTAATTTACCTACCTTATTGTAACATGAAGTGCTGGGCGGGGGAGGGGGCTGCAAATTCAACACAATTTGTTTCGGTTCTTAAGTTATGGGACAGGAAAAAAATCATTTACTTTATCTTGTCCGAAGATATACAGTAGACCTATTTGCAATGAGGTGGAACAACAAACTGCACACCTTCGTCTCTCCATTCCCGGACCCAAAGGCATGGGCCATTGATGCTCTTTCAATCAGCTGAGAAGGATATGTGCCTGTGCCTTCCTCCCAGTGGTTCTAATACCAAAACTAATCCAGAAAATGATGGGCAAGGCTTGCCGATAGTTCTGATTGTCTCTCTCCAATGGGACAGGTCCTGTGTCAGCAATCTGCTTAATCTAACAATGGACGTACCCAGGAGCATTGTAGCAATTATTATGCTTCTCAAGCAGCTGAGGTTATCAGTATTCCATCGGTATTCCATCCTTGATCAGAGAAAGTCCTTCACACCTGGCTCTTGTAAGGGATGCCTTGCATGAAAAGAAGTTCTGCACTTAAGTCATGGAGAGGATCTCGTCAACTTGATGGCCCTCCACTTTAAAGGCATATGAGGGGAAGTGGCGCATTTTCACTGACTGGTGTCACATTAACAACATCACACCACTCTGGCTAACTTCTTTCTTTTCTTCTTCGAGGATGAAAAGCTAGCTCCTTTCACAATCAAAGGATACCATTCCATGATTTGAGGGGGCCCCAGGTGGCCAAGTAGTTTAAGGCACTCTCCTTTACAGATTACTCACACATCTCACCTCTTTCTCAGCTTGACCAACATGGGTTTGTGAGAAAGCTTGCCAGTAGCTTCCTGTGAGTCAGTGGTTCTTCATGGCGTCTTTCTGGGTTCTTCCTCCACCAAATATACTAGCTGCTATGTATAGCCTATCATGTGCTGAAAAATGGAATTAAATCCCACAAAACCAAAATCCATAATTTCAGACATGTTTAGACATCAAGGATCTTTCTGACCTGTTGGCCAATTTTGACCTATATAGGCCCTGCTTGCTCACATTGTTCCCTAAATGGAACCTCCCCTGGGTCTTGACATGGCTCAGCTTGATTATTATCATTTAGTGTGCATAGAATACCACCCAAATTGATATAGTGCATACTTGGAGTCTAAGGTTGGCTGTACACAAAAATGTATTTTAAAAAATTGTTCAGTGCAGGTATTGGACCACTAATTATTTTACAGCCAGAGAACCAGTCTACTGGTGGGGGGAATAAACAACAGAGTACTAAATATTCTGAGATGCACCCATTGGAATTTTTTTCCATTATTAAGTTCGTAAACTTCAATCTATGTACTATAGTTCACAACAAAATATTTACTTTTATTTTAATATCCTGCATTATATCCTACTGACAAAATAGCATATGAACTTTTGGTGCTAGGCTATGTTATTAGGTGCAGACCTTCTTGAACACCACAGGCTCAAAAAAAATGTCACAGAACTTGTTTTTCAGGGCAGAAAAAAATTTCCCTAACTCTAATGAAGGGAAGCATGTGCTTGGTATGCCAATCTAATGCAGAAATTATTTTTATTTTTTAATATATTAACATTAAGTTCTATGGAAAACGAATTAGTGGTCCAATCCCTTTATGAAGATTTTAAAGCAGAAAACTAATTTTGTGTCTGAAAAAAAAATTAGAAAAAAGGATTTCTACCTCAATAACAACAAATATTGATGATTTTGTTTATTCTGCACTGCAAATTGACAGAACAGATTGAAGATATATCCAGATTTGAAACAAGATTAACAACAAATGCAGACAAGAGTAGAGACTAGTAGAAGTAAACAGTTCTCTATATTTTCAGTCTCGTGTTTTAAAAATATACACAAAGTTTATGCAAGACACTTCAGCAACCCAGTGTTGATAAATTTACCCTGAAAAGTTATTCACTATATTGTTGGACATCATACTCAATATATACCTTCTCTTCACTCATGCCATGAATTCCTTTCTTCAAGATTTGGTAAGTTCTGAAGTGTTGTCAAAGCATTTGCCATTTTTCAGAATTGCCAGATCACTGCTCTGAACAGAATTTCTTCACTATGCTATGGGGTTGTCCTAAACCACTGACCAGTCTGTTGATTCCATCATTTTGCTGACCACTTCAACTTGCTGACCTGATACTAAATCACTGACCTGCTGACTGTTGTAAATAACCAATAATTTCATCAAGATTTGGAATCTTTTATTGAAAAGTGTGAACTTACTTATTGTATCATTGTCAGTCCAAGGAAGTTCAGAATTATGAAAATATGAACTAAAGTTTAAGCTCATTCTTGGCCACTGTTCCAGAAAATGCTGTCCTCGGCTGCATCTTATTGAGTAATTATGGCCCCTGATTGCCCATCCTCCTAAACTATGGTTTTGCAGCATAACTTTAGCAAGGATTGTTCAATTCCAAGTAAATTTGGTATGTGCTTTATATTTCCAGCTTCCTACATCCTGATATAAAGGAGTTCTGGCTCTGATTGCCCATTCTCCTCAACTTTGGTTTTGTAGCATAACTTTACCAAGTATTATTCCATTTCAGCTAAATTTTTATATATGCTTTATATTAGTGATACCTCACATGAGTTCTATTTCCAGCTTCCTACATTATGATACAATGGATTTCAAGTGAATTCCTATGCAGCTTTTCATTATTTAACTCAGAGCCATGGTGGCTCAGTGGTTACCATGCTGGACTCGTGACCATAAGGGTGCAGGTTTGAATCCTACCATCGGACCAGCTTGGGTCAGCTACCGTGGTGTGTCCTTGGGCAAGGCACTTTGCTCCAATTGCCTTGGCACTAAATAACCTACTTGTGTTGCTGTGCCATAAAGCACCAAACCAAACCAAAACTGATCATTGCTGGCATTTGACGTCCTTTTTTTTATACAGTTATGGCCCATTATTGTTGGATACACCCCCTTCTGTATCCACAACATTCATCTGTTTAAGGCCCTCCAAAGTAAATTTTTGCAAGTGGGGTTGTTTGCAAGCACCTAACACTAATAGCTCAAATTTTTATAAACGCTTTGGTTAAGTTGAGTGAAATTGTGTAAGACCTATTTATATATTTTTTGTAATATTGTAATTTCTTGTTGTATTTTTGATTAGAATAAGCTGTGTATTGCTCCTCTAGTGCAGATTTAATCCTACATTTGACTTTTGAGCATTAATTAGATTTTATCAAGAATGAACATTACTCTTCTCCCTTCTTTTATACTTTTTTCCACTATTCTCTTCCACTACTCTGTTTTTATAGGTACATCAGTATCATGGATACTTTGATTTCCTTTTCAAACTGGGGAAACTGGAGTTTTCAAACATTAAGAGGAGTGACAAAAGGCATTGCTGGTACAAAGAGAATTGCTCATCCACTCAAGAGGTTCACATCTATGGATCGTTACTGTTAATCATTACATACAGCATAGACCCAGATTTGCTGGCATATAGTGCAGTGGCATATCAGGTCTAGATATTCATTCTACCTAGAATTTCATTCAAATAGCTTAGATCCTGATCTGCTGGCACATTATGTGACTGTAGATCTGTGTGTATTCCATTCACGATAAGGTGAGCATTCTACACAAGCAATGACAGTACCGTATATACTTGTGTATAAGCTGATGCAAACTGCATAGACTCAGATCTGCCATTGTATAATGCGCCAGCAGATCTGGGTCTATGCAGTTTGTAAGGACTAATCAGTAGAACAAACAACATAGACCCTGATCTGGTGGTACATTATGCGATGGCAAATCAGGGTCTGTGTTGTTTGAATTTGGACTCGGCTTATACGCAAGTATATACAGTAATTTGAATGTGGTTTACATCATGTCTGAATGGCTATTGCAGAGGATGAGTTCCAGACAGGGACAGGAGGTAGTATTTATGATGGACGTCAGCAGGTGCTCTACTGGGCAGATGTATCCTCAGAGGTTGCCTTTGTCATTCCTTCCACAGAAACCTACAACAGAGTTATGGATGACAGACCATCAGGTAGGATTATTCCATAATACATGTATATTGTCACCCTTGAATAAGGCCCTTCACATAAAAAGACTGACCTTTCCTTGTTGAGGTCACTCTTCCTCATATGACCAATTTGTCATTATTTTAAGAATAGAGGGGGGGGGGCACAGAGGAGTCTGATATTTTCACTCAGTCATTGTAAAGCTTGTCTGTGGACCCTTTCTGCTCTTACTGTTGCAAGTAATGATATCTTGCATGCTAGTTTTTCAAGTGATGGCCATAGTATTTTGTCCTTGCAGTCACATTTATTGATAAATTTTGTCTTTCTTTATGTTGTACCCTTCTTTTATCTCCTCACCATTTTGCCTGTTCATTGTGTGTTCATTCCATCCCATATTCATTCATATGTTGGTTCATTTGTTCATACGGTATGCCCTCAATATCTTAGACCCTATGTAACCTACACTCATGAAAACTGGTATGTGGATGCATTTCAAAGAAAGTAACTTAACCATATCAAAAGCAGGTCTGTATGAGCTAATTTTCAGCTGGAGTGACTTTTGTATTTTCAGCTGTCCATTTGTTACACCCTTAATATCTTGGACTATATTTTATCTACACTCATGAAAATATGGGTGCATCTCAAGGCGAGTAACTCAACCATACCAAAAGTAGGCCACTGTGAGCTCATTTTCAAACTTCAGTATTTTCAGCTACCTGTTCATTACACCTTAAATTTCTTGAACCCTGTTTCACTTACACTCATGAAAACTGAACTGTTGTAACTCAGTCATACCAAAAGTAGGTCACTATGACCTCATTTGTATGCTTGAGTGACTTTTGTATTATCAGCCACTTGTTTGTCACATCCTCTGTATCGCTAACCCTATTACATCTAGATTAATCAAAGTTGTTTCATTCTGTGCTGTAGAAATTTTGTATTTTGTATACTAACTACCCGCTAACTCATCAATCCACCCACCCTCCCACCTATCATTCAATCCAGCTATCATCTATCCATCCAGGAAGCAGCAGTAGCTCATTTAGTAGAGTATTGGACTCATAATCCAAGGGTCACAGGTTTGATACCCACTCAGGTCAGCCCAGTTCAGCTGTCTCAGTGTGTCCTTGGGAAAGCTAAGTGCCCCCATTTTCTTGGCATGATGTAGCAAATATTGTGTTCAAAGTGCCGTTAAACCAACCAACAAACAAACCATTTATTCATCCATCTATCCATTCTTTACTGTGCCTCAGCATAACACTTTATACCATATTCAGATAAGCTACTACCAGAATCGCATAGCAATGTGCAACCGACTTAACATTCAAATTGAAATTACCATAGCTAAAAATCTAAAAATAATAAATATATAATTCCTTGGCTCAGTTTTCAAACAAACTTTTTTAAAATATGAATGTGCATGCATTTTGCTATGAATTCACATGCTGTGATTTGCAGACAGTGCTAATTTAACTCATGGACATTTTCTTGTGCATTATCTTTGAAGATGGTACAGATTTACACACCATGCAAATTTACATGTATAAAACTTTTTACATGACAGAATTTACGTATGTAAGTAAATATACATATTTATGTAAATTTGCAAACATATGTAAACCAGTATATGTGAATAGGGTATAAGATAGAGAATATCCATTAATCAGTACCTTAAAATTTTGTACAAATAATGTGGATTTGCTATAAAGATAGGTTGCTGTTACTAAACTAAAATCCACCTTTGCTTCATTGTTTTCTTAAAGTGCTTAAAGAATTTAGATAAATTTGACAGTATGCTTGTATCTAGACCATTTAAGATTCTACAGATAATGTTGATTATGTGTCAACTGTTTCATACCATGTATACTTGCTTCTAAGTCAAGTCCAACTGCAGACTGCACAGATCCAGATCTGCTGTCATATAATGCAGTGGCAGATCTTGGTCTATGCAGTTTGCTTGGAGTAATCAGTAGAACAAACAACATAGACCCTGATTTGTTGGCTGATTATGTGACAGCAGATCAGGGTCTGTGCCATTTGCTGTTGGACTTGACTTATATTCAAGTATATGTGGTAACTCTTGTGCACTCCATGCAAATTAGCTAACCCCCCAAAAATTGGTAATTTACAATAGTGTTAATATTATTGAATATAGAAGCTCAGCTTTTTATTCACAGATAAATCCCAAATGCACTCCCATAGAAGTTGTATAACCCTGACAAAGCCACGCTCACTGACTTTTGAATCTGTTGATAAAGATAGGGCCGAAAAAGGAAAAGATAGCCCATGTTCACCAAGTGATACAGTCATTATGAGAAATCGTCGCCCAGGACGGCAGCCAACTGCCATGATTGGGCCAGATACCAAAATCTTTGTTATATGGCTGGAAAATTTTGAGGATAGAGAGAATTTTCCAGCAGGTAAGTCTAATCGTACTGCATTTTTACCATATATACTCATGTATAAGCCGATGCAAGCTTCAAACTGCATAGACCAAGATCGGCCGTCGCTTAATGCGCCGCAGGTCTGGGTCTATGCAGTTTGTAACGATTAATCAGTAGAACAAACCACATAGACCCTGATCTGCCGGCGCAGTATGCGACGGCAGATCAGGGCCTATGTTGTTTGCATTTGGACTAGGAATATACGTGAGTATATACGGTAAATGTCATCTGTCAAACTGTGAATAAAATCTGCAGTTTGTCTGGTATGTTCACAGTAGAAATTTTCTTTGCTAGTCATTGTCAGATTAAGTGATAGATCCTAAAGAAACCCTAAGGAAGTGAGTGAGTCCCAAAATAGGGAGGAGGTTTTGTTCAAGTAGAGTAAGTTACATTGTGTAAAGAAGGAAATATCCAAAAGAAAAGGACATGATATCATTGAGTCTAGCATTAAAAATAGCCCAACATTGGACAAGAGACTGAAATTATGGTAGCACATGATACTATATTTGACATGACATCCACACTGTGCACTTAGAAAATTATAATTTTAATGAATTTCCTAAGGTTAGCTTATCATAATAAGTGCATACCAGCTATGTCATAAACAGTGTCTCAATCACATGAATGTACAGTGAAACTCTGCCATAGCATGATGATCATGGTCTAAAATTATATCATGCTATAGCCGAACAAGGCTATAGAAACTGTAGATAAAAATTATGCATCCCCCCCCCCCCAAATGTGTGTGTGAAGGGGGGGGGGGGGGGTAGAAGTGGGTGCAAAGCTGTGTGCTTCATATGCACAGTTACCATCTTAAATCAATGTATGTTAAGTGAGAAATAGTGAAAACATAGAGATTGCATCTATAATATTTTACTTTGTTCAGAAAACCATGCATCAGTACATGTATATGTACATGTCTAGTGTAAAGCATGAATAGTTAAAGTAGCAACACATGTATTCAGCAACTAATCTCATTGCATCAGTAAGAGTTAGGGTTTTCTTTGACTCAGTTATCAACTTATTGCATATTAAACAAGAACTGCTTAAAACAGTCGTTACATATTTAATATTTATTTTTGTTGGCAGAGAAGCCATTTAATGGTAAATATAAATGTATGCAAAATCAGCAATTGAAGCATAAATAGTTAAGAGTACATGTACTCACCAGTCGAATATGGTTGTATGTATAATAGTAGTTCCATCAAAAATGTACACAAAAAAGCAGAATTGTATGGGTACACTGAGTTACATAAAATCAGTTGAGTCATTCTCTAAAGAACAGAGGAAAAAATAAATAAAATAAACACAATATGTATTTAAACATTTGTTTATAACTATGACTTTGCTTTACTGCAGAGCAAAAGCAGAGAGTAGAATGTTTGATTAAATTAGCCAATCTCTCCACCCCTAGAATATAAATCGTTCTGTTCCAATCAGTGTTAACACTGGAAGGACAGTTTTCTGTGTATATGCGAATGATCTGAAGCTAGAAAATAAAAAGGGTTATGATGAAAGGAGGGTGGGGGTTGTTTTACATGGGTGTGACAATGACCAAAACTGCTCCTGACAATTTGGGACATAAACTTGTTTCAGCCAGTGTGTATGACAGTCGATTGAGCAGGTATTGATAGTCTATTGTTTTCCCTTAAAAGGTAGGTAAATTAATTGATTTATAAATTTGAGTAAGAAACCTTTTTAGACCACCACATTGTTCGATTGACTTGTGAAAATCTAAATCTCAAGGCTAATTGCATTTGTTTAACTCCAGACTTAATCTTGCCCTGGGTTTCAGGCTTCTCTTTAACAGTAATAGCTTTACATTTCTGTATCCCGTTATCCGTTGTAAATACCCACTAATCAACACTTTGACACCTATTTGTTTGAATGACTACAGTAAGAATAATTGTTAAGGAACAAGGGGGTCATTTTTATAGAGAATGCACGATATTATTCACTGATCAATTGATTGCATGATGACTGTCTGATAACACCGCAAGGCCATGTGCATGTGTTGGCAGCTTTCAGGGGGGTTTTGTATAATGTTTTCATAAATCATTGCCCCATAATTTGAACAATCTTTAGTAGCGAGATGGACTTTGATGATTAGCAATTACTTAAATTAATTGATTTATAAATTCTGATGAGAATCTTTTTTCTTTTGAGCAACAATTGTACACAAAATGCATTAAAGAAAAACACAAAGACTTCCTGGCTTTATTGTTTATGGTTCAATAATAATAAGATTAACACTTATCAGCTTTTTAATGAGCTGACATCTTTCAAAAATAAGCTATAAAAGTGCAGTGATTGACTACTGACATATTTGAATATTCACAAATAGAAACGTTTAACATCTTTATTCATATAAAGAAAGATGCAATCATAAGTCACATTTTTCTTCAAGAATACAACACATCTTGCCAAATTATTAAATCAAATGCTTTATTATTTTGGCACAAAACTTTGCAGTACTTGAGGAAAGTGGTGAAATTATTGCCAAATTTTGGGAGCCATGCCACGATCATGTTATATCCAAATTCATACACAATCTCTTCACCAAAATGATAATTAATTTTTTACACATTATTTTTCATACTTTGAAAAAAAATATATATTTTTTCATGTAGGAAAAAATATATGAAATTTTGGGAGCTTAGCAACGATTGTGCTATATCCTAATTCATGCTATATGAAGTGTGCTATAGTGGGATTTCACTGTACATACCTGGTTTAAGAAGATTTAACTTCCTTTGTGTGGAGAAATTACCACTCTGGAGGTTAACTCTTCCCAAGTATGGTTGTGCCCAATGAAACACATGTAAGGCATACATGTTAATGAGACACTAGGCATACATGGTAATGATACACTAGGCATACATGGTAATGATACACTAGGCATACATGGTAATGAGACACTAGACATCATGGTAATGAGACACTAGGCATACATGGTAATGACACTAGACATACATGGTAATGGGACACTAGGCATACATGGTAATGATACACCTGGCATACATGATAATGAGACACTAGGCATACATGATAATGAGACACTAGGCATACATGGTAATGAGACACTAGGCATACATGGTAATGAGACACTAGGCATACATGATAATGAGACGCTAGGCATACATGGTAATGAGACACTAGGCATACATGATAATGAGACACTAGGCATACATGATAATGAGACACTAGGCATACATGGTAATGAGACACTAGGTATACATGATAATGAGACACTAAGCATACATGGTAATGAGACACTAGGCATACATGATAATGAGACACTAGACATACATGGTAATGAGACACTAGACATACATGGTAATGAGACACTAGGCATACATGGTAATGAGACACTAGACATACATGGTAAAGAGATACTAGGCATACATGGTAATGAGACACTAGGCATACATGGTAATGAGACACTAGGCATACATGGTAATGAGACTAGGCATACATGGTAATGATACACTGGGCATACATGGTAATGAGACACTCGACATACATGGTAATGAGACACTAGGTATACATGGTAATGAGACACTAGACATACATGGTAATGATACACTAGGCATACGTGGTAATGAGACGCTAGGCATACATGGTAATGATACACTAGGCATACATGGTAATGAGACGCTAGGCATACATGGTAATGATACACTAGGGATACATGGTAATGAGACACTAGACATACATGGTAATGAGACACTAGACATACATGGTAATGAGACACTAGACATACATGGTAATGAGACACTAGACATACATGGTAATGAGACACTAGGCATACATGGTGGTAGTTTGTAAGAAAATCATTATGTTCTAGGCTGGTTTTAGCATCAGTTTCCCTCTTATGAGGCATACAAGGATTGAGATGTGTGTGGAAAAGTGGATATTTTGTATTATACAAGTTTTGACCTGAAAGATGGATGTGTACTTATTAAGGCATGTGCAGGGAAACATATAAAATACAGTATGTTCATATGATACAGGTTGCACTTGCATAAAACTTCTCAACTTATACATTTACTCAACTCAAAATCTTGTCCCACAAAGAAGTCATAGAGTGTCTGAACCAATTTGCTGCATGGAACCAGTTTCTGCACTTCATTACTTGCTCTTGATTCTGTGCAGTATTTTTGCAAGTTGCAGAGACAAAAATGTACCCTACATTAAGTGGTAATTGTTTCCTCTGCCAGTTTAAAATGCACTACACAGAGCCAAGAATAAGTAAATATTGTACAGTAATCAGACCTCTAGAAATGTATAATCAGGAGACAGTATATTAGTGTAAAGAACCAAAAGACCAACATGTTCTGAGCCATAGTTTAATTTTCTGTTTCTATTTTAGCTTCCAAATAATGCATCATAACAATTTGAGCTGAATATGTACTAAGAGTTTAGATGGTTTTGTAAAGTTTGGCCAAGTCCCTCAAAACTGCCTTATTTACAAGTAAGGTGTAGCAATGAACACTAAATTTTGCATCTGTGATTGTTAATGAAATGTTCAGTCTTCTCCTGATCAAAATTGTTTAGGGGGCTGGATAGAGCAGTGGTAACATACTTGTTTTGTACCTCAGCCATACCATGTTCAATCCTTCATTCCAACATTTGTAAGTGGAAGTGGTCACCTATCCAAGCTTGGTAGTTTTATCCATATTAAAGATTACCATAAGCCATCTGTCAAATGTGCATTCTATAAGTTATAAATACTTGTTTTACAATCAACTGAAGATATATAAAGTTTAAATTTAAGCTTGCCAAGTGGCAATGCCCTTGTGACTCTCACAGACAGTAATGTTGGTAAAATAAACACCTTATTTTCAACACTATGAAAAATGTACATATACAAAGCACAAAGCATATTTCTGCTGGAGATTAAATGGTCAAGACAATGGGAGGGATGTGGCCTGTTTGTGATGAGGGAAGAATAACAATCAGAATTGGGTATATTTAGAAATACAAAGTTTTTTAGTAATTTGATACAGCAGGTTCTAACAGTTTATACAAAATACCCTTGATGATTTAGATGTTGGTTAAGAAGTTCTTTAAGGAGGATGAAACTCGATAACCTCAAGGAAACTGCCAACCTCCGAGGGGTGACTACTTACATTTGCATGTGCCAGAACAGGGGAATCAAGGCAAGTACATTACTCCTACCATAGTACCTTATTGATATAATTCAGTTAATCCAGAGCGGTATGGTGTCAATCCATACCTCTAAAGATTGGATTTGATCCCTGCAGTGGTGTCATGGGTTTGTGATTACTGTATTTGCTTAATAGACATTGTGTCAAATTCCAGACAACATGTATCCCAGCCTAAAGCTCATAAAACCTTTTAGCTTGAATTAAGTCTTGAGATTTTGTGTCAGCCAGTTACAGACAGCTTCACATTTGAAAGATCACTTTTAATTAGCCCTAAGTGAAATCTCAATTTCAAGATCAGGCTGCTCAGACTTGTATGTTTTAAGGCCAGATCTGCCATTGCTTTATGTACAGACAAATTAGGGTCTATGCTTGTATGGTTCTTATGATTTCAAGCAGACATTGTGGACCTTGATCTGCATGAGCATTATGTGATGGCATGTCTAGGTCTGTGCTGGATTGCCCAATATATATTACACAAGCAGATATAGGACTAAATGAATTCCTTCAACTTAAATACCTCTCTATGAAAACATTTGTGCTGTTTAGAATACAGAATTACAGCTTCACTATATATCTACAATAAAACTTTTACAAAACCTTGGACTTTGAGTCCGGATTGAAAAAATAGGATCTATTCATATTCAAACAAAAGTTTGCATGTATCTGATATATCTAATTTTTACTTCAGCTGACTTGGTGAGTTTGACAAGTACAGGACTGGAACAGCTCACTGGTACAGTGCCAGTATCCAGAGTTCCAGAGAAAGACATCAGCCTGATCTTCATCCATGCCCTCAAAAACGGCCTGTTCCGAATACATATGCAGGGTCAGACAGGAAGGTATATTACAGTAGTTCTGTAAAACTCATACCCAACTGCAAACAGCAATGACCCATATCTGCCATCACATGATGTACAGCTGGCAGGTCCGGGTACATACTGTTCATTGTACCTATAATTTCAATTACCATATATACTCACATATAAATCAAATTCAATTGCAAACTGCATAGACCCAGATCACCCCACACACAATGCAGTACAAAAATCTTTGTAATCGTCTTTGACCTTGAACCTGAGAGTATTGAATTTCTCCATCAAATACATTACCTGATTGCGTTACATTAGGATAACTTTCTCTGCTACCTCAGATCCAGCACTCCCAGAAAGACAAAACTAGTCTTTCTGTCGATATATGTTATATTGAAAAAGGGAAGCAAGTCTTACAGGTTAACTCCCCTATCTACCCGCTTCGTGGCTACTGTTATACCCAGATATAACCAGTTTTCACTTTTGCTGTCATGCTGCAAAGATGTCCTTCATAGAATCTAGTTATTCTTGTACTTAAATTTAACCATCCACATTTTATTTTCAGTGGTACAGTAAGTCAGAATGTTGTTTTATATGGTGCATTCAACATTTTTGTAAAAATCTGGTGAATTTATTCATATTTTGACATTATTGTGCCGTTCAACGGCAACATACATTTTCAGCGGTGGAATTTCCTGTGCCTTGTTTTTTGGCATTTACTCTAATTATAACTCATTTTCAATAATGCAGTTGGCATTTATTTCAAATTCTGTATATATATTTGTTGTATGCACTTGTTTGTCTATTCTCTTCTTCATTACAGAGATGACAACATGGTGCACTAAATGCCAGTGGTTCAGAGTCATGGAGGACATCCACAAAACATGCCTGCTCTGTTCCAAATGCTTTTCATCAAACACCTGTAAAGTGTGTGTTGCGTGGACAGAGAATACATGGTCAAATGTTCTTAAGAAACAGCTCAAGGGCCGCAAAAAGAGAGCTCTATCAATTTCTTCTCAGCATGAATTGCTGAGTTTACGCCCCACGTCAGAATCGCTCACAAGTCTCATGGGGGATGTTGAGATGCCTCCTCCACCCCACCCCCCTCAAAGGTACAAAAGACAGCACCAGATTATAATGCAGTTGAAATTAGAGACAATTCCAACCAGGAGTTGGAAATGTGCATGCTCTCTCTAGACAATAAGGCTTTGTCATCGAGATTATCAACCACTTAACAGGAAGAATTTTATTGGAATCCCATTGGGCATAAGCCTTTAACTCCACCCACGAAGCATGAGAACCCTTAGTCAAATATCACCCTGCCTACCGGGCATGAGGGTGCCGAGTCATACCTATCTCTGCCTGTGAGGCATGAATATAAAATACCCCGTACTCTGTCCGTGCATGAGAACGTTTTTGCTGGACATGAAGGCATATTATTTTATTCATACGGCCAGCCGGCCAGACCAACTGAGCTGCAATTTTACTTATATGGACAGATGGGCGGCCAGCCATACTGCTCGACCAACATGGCTTTTATCATGTGCCGTATGCCGTTCTGACTGTTGACCAACCAGTCTAGCTGTACGAACATGTGGTATACAACTACAGCGGTCACGAGTCAGTTATCTTCGACTGGTGAGCCAGCCAGCCATGTATTCCAACCTCTGTGGCATCTTATGCCGAACATACTGCACAACCGACCAGCCAGGCCAAACATTACTATGCCTCTTCATAGCCAACCAGCTTTATTCATAGAGCCATCCAGCCAAGCCAAACTGGCTCTACCAAACCAGAATTCTAGCATACCACCATTAATGGCATATCCTATTGGCAAAATGATGCATGTCAGGCAAAATATTTCTCCTCCTCCAGGCCTCCTGCCACCCATCAGTGACTTACAATTTCCCCTGCCTTTTGGCGACCCACCTGTGGACACCAGACTACTTTTTCGTCAGGCTTGGATTAACCTATTTCTGCAAAATCATTGGATGATCCAAGTCATGTCACAAGGCCTCAGAATCTTGTTTATCAGGCCTCCTCCTATTTTGAATTCCCCCATCATAACAGAAACCCCAAGCGATCCCATGAAGGCAGACATACTGAAGAAGGAGATATATTTTTTACTAATAAAGCGTGCAGTGGAGATTGTATGAAAGACGTACACTCAGGGCTTCTACTTCAGAGTGTTTCTGGTGATGAAGTCCAACAGCCAATTGAGACCAGAGATTGACCTAAGCTGGCTCAACCATTTCATTTCAGCCCCAAAATTCAAGATGGAGGCAGCAAAGTCCATCTGTTTTTCAGTGAGATGCGACAACTATGCAATCAGCCTAGACCTGTCTGATGCATATTTTCACATTCCAATCAATACAACGTCGCACATATATCTTAACTTCGCCTATTAGGGCAAAGTATATCAATTTCTGTTCTCTTCCTTTTGGCCTCAACCTAAGTCCTTGGGCCTTCATGAAAACTTTCGACTGCATAATCTCAAGGTTCAGGATGACCTCCTCCACAGGATGGCGGTGTACATGGATGGCATCCTTCAAAAACACGGGGTAAGTTAAGTTTTTGTCCAAGATATGAACAACCTTCATTCACAGTCTAGGGTAGATAATAAACGTTGAGAAGTCTGGCCTTATCCCCTCTCAACATTTTATCCATCTTGGTATGGAGTTTTTCACACACCTAAATCTCATATGTCTCCCTCCCAAATGCATCAAATACATTGTTCATGTGTTGGAGAGGATTTCAAACAAAATGTTTATCTCGGCGAGGGAGTTTCTTCAACTCCTTGGCCTATTCAGTGCAATGGCAGATTTGTTACCCCTTGACCACCTTGACATGCACCCGTTACAAATGTCCCTTCTAGCACAATGGTGACCTTTCACAGGCCATCTAGATCAGAACATTACACTCTCAATCAACATCAAAAACTTCCTTCTCCAATTACAAGACAGGAAGTGCCTCACTGCATGAAATATTCCTTGAAAACCCACAACCAGAAATAATGATTTGTACAGATGCCAGTATGTTGGGCTGGGAAGCACACTTGCTACCGGACTTTACGACGGTCATTGGCCTGTGAACACTTCAAGAGATGGCTCTTCACAACAGCCTCCTGAAAATGAAAGCAACTCTCAGTGTCTCCAGCACTTGGGTAGATATGGTCCTGATACTGTCGGACAATTCTGTAGTGGTCACGTACCTCCTCAAACAGTGAGGGACAAAATCCCAGACCTTTCCATCATGGTATGGGATTACTTTCAGTTGTGTGCCCAATACCAGATAAATATCCAGGTTTGCCACATTTCAGGACTGCTCAATGTTTTAGCTGACTCACTGTCAAGGAGAGGACAACAGCTTCATACAGAGCGGGCTCTCTATCCTTCCACATTCAATCAAGTCTGTGCCCTATGGTAGATCTTTTTGTGACAAGATGGAACAACAAATTTTCCACCTTTAACTCCCCTTTTCCGGACCCAGAAGCATGGGCCGTTGATGCTCTATCAGTCAGCTGGGAGGGAATGTGGGTCTAACCCTTCCCTTCATCAGTTCTGATACCAAAAGTAGTTCAGAAAGTGAGTGAAACAAACTGCCAAATAGTTCTGATCATCCCTCTTTGATGGGACAAATTCTGGATCAATGATCTGCTCACCCTAGTGACAGATGTACCCAGGAAAGTCATAGCAACCCCCACTCTGCTCAAGCAGCTCAGGTCGCCACTGTTACACCCATATCCAGAGAAACTCCTACTTCATGCCTGGTTCTTGTCAGGGATGCCTTGTGTGAAAAGGAGTTCAGAACTGTGTGGAGAGGATCACAACAGCTTGAAGGCGCTACAATCAGATGTCATACAAAGAGAAATGGCAGGTTTTTAATGACTGGTGTCACATCAATGACATCACATCACTCTCTGCCTCCATTCCTCAGCTGGCCAACTTCTTTCTCTTTCTTTTCGAAGACAAGAAGTTAGCCCCCATCACGATAAAGGGAAACTGGTTCATGATATCAGACATGCTCTGACATCATGGATGACACAATATTGGACACAACAAGGACCTTTCCAACTTGCTGTCCAATTTTGATTTACTCATTATTCCCCAAATGGAATCTCACCTGGGTGTTGACACGGCTTAACTCATCCAAGTTTGAGCCCCTGTCATCCACATCAATAAATCAGCGATATTTAAGACTTGTTTTCTGATAGTGCTTGCCTAAGCATGCAGAGTCTGTGACCTTTGCAGATTAGAGAATTGAACCTCATTGGGCCAGCTGTAGCTGCACAGACAGTAACCACTCCCCTTTCATGAGAGCACAACCTCAGAACCACATGGTATTGGCCACTTTCACTGGAATCTGGGAAAAACTTTAAGGGTGAGACCATAATCTCCCTCACACATGTATAAACAAGGTCTCTCATTGTGCTAAACGAACATTAGGAGAATTTCATCACCTAGTAGAGCAATCATGCTCCTACTGGGTGACACAGGTAGAGATAGGATACTCAGCATTTCCTCCTCCTATTACCTATTCTCATATTTTTATATGAACAGGTAATGTATTTATCGGAGAAAGCAAATCTTTCAGTAAATTTTGTTTCTCCGATAATACTTACCTGATCACATTACAAATAATCCCTCCCACCCTTCCCTGAAATGCAAGCATCCCTTAAGGTTTTGCTCAAGTAAAAACTGGTTACATGTGAGTATAACAGTAACCACCTAGCAGGTAGAAGGGGAGTTAACCTGTAAGAGTTGCTTCCCTTTGTCAGCATAATGTGAAAGACATTTTTTGTCTTTCCAGGAGGGTTAGGAGTTAGGGTTAGGGCAGGATTCAGAGGTAGCAGAGAAAGTTATCTTAATGTAATGTGATCAGGTATGTATTATCGGAGAAACATAATTTACTTAAAACTTTTCTTTCTCGGATACTGTCAAGAGATACTCACATGCTAAGTTTGGAGTAATCCATAATTAATATTAAATTTTAGAAAAAAATACCAGTTATTTAACTGGCATCATTGAAAGTATTCAGATATATCCACAAACTGGATTTGATAAAAATCCATTCATACTTGTTCATGTTATCATGCTCACAAACGATCACAGATAGTGCCAATATGTCTTTTGTAAAAGTTTTGGGGTGTCACTGTGCATATTCACATTTTGCACACACACACACACCAACCTTCATCATAAATGATTCACTTTAACAAATAGTTTCAAGATGCATCAAGATGCCTATCATGTAAATTTCACTGACATGAGAAAATTATAGATGTGTAATGGCCTAATCTATTTTTTTTAAAAATAAAGTCTTTTGACTTGATATGTGACACTGACAGTAGACCAAAACATAAAGCATGATTTGAAGGCAAGAAACATTTGAAATTATTTTGTCAGCATAGGCATATGTTGGTACATAAGTAAATGGTAGCAAATGGCATGTGCATAACTCTTGCGAGAATAATTGCTTCATCCTCTAAGCGATACAGTTTCCAGTGATTGATGTAGTCACAAAATGTTCATATTAATAGCACATAGTTCTGTAATGTCATGCATTGCATTATGGGATAAAGACCAAATCAAGATCAAGCATTTTTGTGTCAGATGTGAAGAATACAAAAAAAGGAAAAGAATATGAGAAATATTTCATCAATCAATTTCAGTATTAATTTCTATATTTAGCTCTTTAATTATATTTGTTTGCTACATAGAATTACAATGGCCATACCACTAGTTGATGGAATGGTGGTCAGTCGGCGCTGCCTTGGTACTCTAGTCAGACAAACTGCGATCAACATATGCAGACGCAAACGCTTGGAAAGTGAACTGTAAGTAAACTGGTTGTTATATAGATTTCATTCTCATGCAAGAAAGAACACAGTGGTTCCTCTCTTATGAGGCCACCCCTTCTGCAGCTGGAAAGTGACCTTATTAGAGGGGTGGCCTTTCTAGATAGAGATGACACATATGTGATTAATAATGTCATATAAAGTAAGAAAAGCATAACACATTTTTTAATATTTATTATTTTAACTTAAAAATAACATGCATATTATGGAATCAGTGTGATAAAACTTATATTTAATGTTTTTTAAAATAACTATGAATAATCGTCCATTGAAGTGCAAAACTATTAAAAACCTTGTCAATTTAGGTACTAACATCTGGCTGTAACTATCATTCTCTGTCCGAGTACTAATATTATTACCCCTACCTTCTTTGTTGATGCTACAATATCATAGCTATCTCCATTTCCTCACTGCTGCAGAATGTGTAATTGTCAATTTTTATTTGAATCTTTCTGCAGTACTGACCATTTAATTTTTTGAGGGGTGGGAGTGGAGTGAGGGGCTGGAATTTGGTTTTCAAAAATGTCCGGCCCCAAAAAAGCTTGAAAAAAATACTCTTGCTCTGATTTGTAGAAAAAAGACCTTATTCTATTCATCATTTTAGCTGAGAACAAAAAATTATCTTGACATAAAAGTAATATAATAGCCTGATCCGAACGAAAATTCCAGTGGTCCCCCCTCTCCCCCAAAAAAGTTAAATGGTCTGTTCCTGCTATACACTTTCTTAACAGTGATGATAGGATTCTACCTCTTTTCATTTAATAGAATTGCTGTACTTTTTCCATAAAAACTGACAATGTCAGATGACATTTTACACTTCTTGCATCAATGCTTATTCTTTTATTAGTAACTATACCACTGTAAAAATAATTTGTAGCTATAACACAAAATGATCTATGTTTACCAAGCTTGTCACATGATTGACTGATAGTCTGTTACCCTTTCAAATACATTTTGTAATCTAAGAGAGAGAAGCCATGATGGCAAACGTACCATTTTTAGCCATATGGGATGGCCTATTGTCCATCGTCCATCCATCCGTTAGCACAAGTTTGTTATTGCTACTCCTCCTAAACTACTTGGGAGGATTGCCATGAAACTTTACACACACATTCATCCCAAGGTCTAGTTGGTCCTAAATGACAATGACGCTGCTCAGACATCCAGTAAGGCTGCCACAGCAGCCATCTTGAAAATCTTATCACTACTCCTCCTGAATGGATGGCCATATCAACATGGCATTCTGGAATTTTCAGCAGAAGACTTCTTATGATATCTAGTTGGTTCTTAATGAAAATGGTTCCACATAGAAATCTAATATGGCCACCACAGTGGCCATATTGAAAATCTTATCGCTACTTCTCCTGAATGGATGATCATTTCAACATTGGATTTTCACTGAAAGACTTTATGATGTATAGTTGGTCCTAAATGAAAATGTTCCTAATCTAATGTCCAATATGGCTACCACAGCAGCCACCTTGAAAATCTTGTTATCACTATTCCTCCTGAAAATCTTGTTATCGCTACTCCTCCTGAATTGATTGTCATATCAATATGCAGTTTTCATCAAAAGACTTATGATGTCTAGCTGGTCCTTAATTCATTAAGGCCGAGAGCCACAATTCTGCATAACGAGGTAGTACCCTTCTTCCATGGCTTGTGATGTCATCACAGTTCATGATAGACCTAAGCGGGTTGTATTAGAGAAAAGAAGAAGGATGTAGCTATCATACATGTGACAAAACCAGGATTTCAAACCAGTAGATTTACAAATTTTGATCAGTAGATTGGCTTCTAAAAAGGTAGATTTTTTTATCGGCATAAATTTTACGTTTTAAGGGGATTGAAAACAAAACAAGTGAGTGTTTTCACATAATATGTATTCTCTTCATATTATAATAAAACACAAATTTTGAACATGAATCCAATTCAGAATCTGATGGAAAATGTTACAATAATAGTTAGTTAATATGAGCCAGTATATTTGTCAATTAAATGAAAAAGGAAGAGTTGTACATCTCACAGTTCACTGCAAAGATTTTGTATAAAATCCACAGGCATTTTTAGTTTCCTTCACAAGATCACTGTCTGGTGACCACTGGTGACATTCACTGTGATTGTCAACCTTCACACTTAGCAGACTCTCAATAGTTTTCTGGTCCAGATTTCCCCTTGAATCACTCTGAATTTTCCAAAGAATGGAGAATGTCCTCTCTGTGTCAGCATTGGAATGTGGCAATGACAGGACAACTACATTCAGTCTGGAAAGAAGTTCTAACTTAAGTTTTTCTGTTGCTGGGTTTCTGAGGCTGCTGACTGATCTCCTATATTGCTCCAAGCTCATTTCACCCAGAGGAGGAAGTTCCTGGCTTGGACTTAATATGTATTCCTGAGCCTCATCCTCAAGGGCTTGTTTCTCTTCTAGGCTTAGGTCCAAAAATCTGTTGGCAAGTTTCACCACTGTAATTAATTTTAAACAAATTAGATTTAGACTTGAAATAAACAGTTAAAAAACACATGATTTTAATAATTTATCCCAACTTTAAAATTAAATATTAAGTAATACATTTTTATCATTTCTTCCTCCATATACTATCTTAAAATCCACTTTGCATGAAACACACAATGCAAACTCAGGACTTTTGCTACTCTCCTGCACACACTTAAATTCTGGTATCCAAGCTTTGTTAAACTTATTGTATTATTTCTTAGCTGGTGGCTTCTTAGCATTGGGAGAAAGCGGACATTTTGGCATTTTGACATGAATTGAAAAAAAAAATATACAAGCTGCCCTTAAATATTCATCTTAAACCATCGTGAACAATACAAGAACAGTTAAAAGACAACAAATCAAAATACTTACTCGAGTGTTTCTGCCGAGATCATTTTTGGTCGGTCTCTCTATTTTATCTTCCTTCCACAACAGGTCGGCTGAGTTTTAATCAAAGACTCACGGTCATCATGGATTACCTTTGATCCTTTTATTACTTATAACACCTCAAACAAAATCCCGCATTTGGCCTTAAGCTCTCCAAATTACAACAATAAGGTAATCAATTAGCCGCTTGTTGTGTACACATGCTAGCTGTTCTTTAACAATTGTAATCCAACTACTCAAACAATGCATAATCGCACCGGTCGTAGCACAGGTGGAACATTTCCGGTTCCCAGTAGACTGGTTCTGGCTGGTTTATCTAATGTGTTGATAGAACACGTAAAAATACCGGGGGTTTTTTATTTAAAAAAATTTTTCCTTGAAATTTTCAAAAGCGGTAGATTTTGACTACTAAACGGTATGTGCGGTAGATGGCCTTTAAAACAGTATTTTTGGCCTACCACCGGTAGAATCACATGTATGAGCTATACGCTGATGTCAAGTAACATCGAGATTCTATGCACATACAAAAATACATCGGGCAAAAAATGCAATTTTGAGACCCGATTCTCTTTACTAAAAAGATCAGTAACTGAAGATAATATTGCAAAACTACAGACTTCATTCAACTTGATACATATTAAATGACAAATACTTAAAACAATTATTACATATTTAATATTTAATTTTTTGGCAGAGAATCCATTCAATTGGTGCATAAATATACATGTATAAGAAAATTGGCAACTTAAATGTAAATAGTTAGTACGTGTACTCACCAGCCAATCTCATTGTATCCACTGCAGTAATTCCATCGAAAATGTGCACAAAGAGGCCTAACTTCTAAAAAATTTCTGCTAGATTCCATTTGAATCCAACTTACTTAATTGCTTGCTAATACACTCACACTAACATATGAAACACTATATTTTTTAAACATTCATATGTGCTGGACATATCCAAATTGTCTGATTTCTGACCAACAATAAAGTGCATAAATTGGACATTGGAAGTTTCTAAAAAGAAACTTGTATTCAGGTTTGAAAATGTTTTAACTGAAATTCATTTAAGAGGTCAAGGGTATTGACCTTGTAATGTACTTTAGATGAGAATTCAACAGTTGTGTATAACTGCCTGAACCCAGGTTGGGAGTAAACCATTCAGTTTCATGGGTAAAGAGTGAGTTCAATAAAACAAGTTGAGTCATTCTCTAAAAGACAGAAGATAAAATTAATAAAATAAACCCAATATTCATGGAAATTTTTGTTTATAACTATGACTTTGCACTACAGCAAAGAAAATGCAGGGATTATTATATTTAATTATAATAGCAAATCTATACCCCTCTAGAACTTAAATGTTTCTGTTCCAGTCAGCATTACAATGAAAAGTGACTGTAAATATGGCAGTGATTTGAAGCTGCTGTCTGACTAGAAAATAAAATAGATTAAGATGAAGGGGAGGGGGTACATGTATGTGGCAATGACCAAAACTGCTCCTAACAATTCAGGCGATAAACTTGTTTCAGTAGGTGTGTATCAGCATTGACTGAGCAAGCATTGGTGATCAGTTGTTTTCTCTTAAATGGGTAGGTAAATTATTTGATTTATAAATTCAGGTGAGAAACTTTTTTAGACCACTGCATTAAGCAATAACTATATTCAGGATGCATTGAAGACAAACGCAAAAAAGACTTAATGACTTTATTGTTGATGGTTCAATAATAATTAGATTCATGATTATCAGCTTTTTAAGGAGCTAACATCTTTCAAAAATAAGCAGGAAATAATGATATATTTTTTCTTTAAAAATGCAACATATCTTGCCAAACTATTAAATCAATCTCTTGTTTATTTTGGCATTAAAGCTTTGTAGTACTTCTAGCAATTGGTGAAAATAGTGGAACATTTCGGAAACCATGCCACAACCATGCTGTATCCGAATTTGAGTTATAACGAAGCATGTTATATATGGATTTCACTGTCCTGACAGATAAAAGTAATTATTATGTAATATCCCAATATTTACATTAATGATGGTAGTATGTTTTGCCATAATTTCAAAAGATAAAACACTTGAGAATTATCTTGAATAATAATAAGATTTTTTTTTATTTCTTGATTATGCTGTGTTCATGTTAAAGTACATACATTTTCCCTCACAAGTAATGTCTGCTTGAGTTTTGTTGTGATCCAAAATAGGAAGCTATGATGTAAAATTTAGATTTTTTGCTATGTACCTCTGTAGTGAAAAGTTCATGCTCACCCAATATTTGTTTACCAGTCAACGGCAAAGTTACACTTGCCATATCTGTTTATGTATACAGCATAGACCCAGATCTGCAGTCACATACAAAGCTACTATATCTGATTTTGCTAATGATTCTGGGCAAACAGGGTAGACCCTTATCTGACAACGCATCATACAATAGCCAATCTGTGTCTGTGCTGTTGACAGTTGTGTGCATATTGTGCTTTGGTATATATTGTAATTGAATTGTGATCATTATAATCAAGAGATCATAATACATCAGTGAATCTACATATACAAGTCTGTGTTGTTTTATGTTCATTCTCATTAATGAAATGTACCATTTTTTCAGTCTTGATTGTCAATTCTGTTCTTTAGATAAAAAGATACAACATTGCTAAACATTTTAACCTTTTCTAACTTGCAGATACCAGCCTCCACATGTTAGAAGAAAATTGAAAATTCAAGAAATTGTGAAGAACAACCAAATGATAATGGACATACCTGAGTTCTACACTGCACTTTTCCAGGATGTTCCAAAATGATTAAAACAAAAAAAGTAGCACACCTGCAAAAGACAGGCTTTGATAGAAGATATTACCAGATCCAATCTTCCATTGCATTTTTTCACATGATTTGCTCTGTATAATTTGTGATATTTGATGCATGCAGTATTATATTGAGGCATCACAATAGCTGTCATAACACCATCATAGATGGCAAAAGTGCAGTGTCTGAGGCCTACAAATATACTTTAAAAATTAGATGATTGCACTTCAGTCCTTTGCGGTTTACTGAATGATGTCAGTGGGTTTTTTTATGTGATAAATAGAATTATACAGTTGTGCTTCTTTCATATGAAAGGAGAGTACTTATATGGGAGTCTTTGTGTATGGAAGCAGTTAGGTTGTTGTTGTTGTTTGGTTTTTACAGGCATTTTCAGCACATTATTTGGCTATATCAAGCTGATGAAATGGGAGCTAAGTGCCTTTCCCAAGGACACACTGAGGCAGCCAACATGAGCTGGCCTGCACAGGTCGAAGCAAATCAGCTTGTATCACAAAATACTATAAATATTTTGTTCTCTGTATAAATCTGTGACCATAACCTAGAAATAACTGTAATTTGTCTTCTTACATTCATGGAAGGATAGCTTAAAAATGTATTCTTGTGCAGTGTCATATTTACAGATTACAATGAAAAAGACTCATGGTCGAATCCATTCCCAACCCAGGTATCAACATCAATACTCCATACTTCTTGAAATTATACAGAAAAGATTTATTTTCATCCTAAACTTATGGGATATATTAGAGTATTTATCATAGTTATATAAAAGCTATCTATTTAATTGTGGATAACACTCTCAAAAACAATACAATACTACCGTACATACTCGTGTATAAGCCAATACCAACTGCAAACTGCATAGACCCAGATCTGCCATCACATAATGCACCGGCAGATCTGGGTCTATGCAGTTTGTAAAGACTAATCAGTAGAACAAACAGCATAGACCCTGATCTGCCGGTGCATTATGCAGTGGCAGATCAGGGTCTATGTTGTTTGCATTTGGACTCGGCTTTTACACGAGTATAAATGGTAAATAACATTCATTGAAAATATTTGCATGTAAACATTATGTGAATATGACAGTTAAGTCATATAGATAACAGTGTACTGTAAATCACAAAATATTAGTATATATTTTAGTGAAGTTAGTGATTGAATACATTTTCCCTAAAATATTATTAACTTTAAAATTTTGTGATGAAAAGATTATAATGCTATAAATGTACACACGGACCACAATCCTGGTAGATGGTTTCAGAATCGGTGTTAAATATCAGTAGTCACCTTTCTAGAAATGCCGTGTTATACTATTGAATGAGTACATGAACATACACCTATGTGGGTGTTTGTTTTTAAGAAATCGTGCGCTATATGTTTTGTCTGTAATTAGCTCTACTGGCCATAAACCAGAAGAGTTTATGGAATGTTTTATCATCTGTCATACGTCTGTCCATTAGCACCAGTTTGTTATCTCTATTTCTCTGCACTACTTGGAAGATTGCCACAAATCTTTTACACACTCACACTCATCCCAAGGTCTACTTGGTCCTAAATGATAATGGTGCCACTCGGACATACAATATGACCACCACAGTGACCATCTTGAAAATCTTGTTATTGCTGCTGCCTCTGATTGGACAGTCATATCAACATGGGGTTTTCACTAAAACACTTCTTATAATGTCTAGTTGGTCCTAAATGAAAATGATGTTGATCTGAAATCCAATATGGCAGCCATCTTGAAAATCTTATCACTACTCCTCGTGAATAAGAAAGTTAAACAGACATGGGCTTTCACCAGAAGACTTTTTATAATGTCTAGTTGGTCCTAAATTGAAAAGGGTGTACATCTGACCTTCAGCATGAAGGCCGTGGTGGCCATCTTGAAAATCTTGTTATTGTTAATCCTAATGGAAAGTCATATTGACATAGGCTTCTCACCAGAAGTCTTCATATGATGTTTAGTTGGTGATTTATTCTCCTATATGGCCACCATGGAGACCATCTTAAAAATCTTGTTATTACTTCTCCTCCTGAAGAGATGGTGATATCAACATGGGATTTTAACGAGACTTTTGTTTGTTTGAATGTCCGTCATTGTCACCAGCATATCATGTTTTTGGTGTGATAATCTCCTTGTATTGGAATAAAGCAATGACATTTCATTTCATTGATGTTTGAACAGCATAGCAAGCAAATACAAATCACTTTTATTTATGTATAGCATACAGCTGTTGCCATTCAGAATTTATTGTTTTGAACACCAGTAATTCACTACAATTTTATATCACTAAATTTGCTGACATTAAAAACTATAATATTTAATTATACTAAAATGTGATTTACAGCATCAAAGAGGTGGCCCTCTTCATGGAGTTGCAGAATTTATTTATCCTCACAATACAAAAAAAATGATTCTTTATCCCATCACCAACAAAGTTGGCAGGAGATGTATAACATTTTGCCCATTCATTTGTTTGTGTGTTTCCGTGTTCGTTCATTCATTTGTATGTTATGCGTTCATTACATCCCTAATATTTTAGACCCTATTTCACCTACACTCATGAAAGTTGGTATGTGAATGCATCACGAGGAGAGTAACTTGGCATATCAAAAGTAGGTCACTCTGGCCAGATTTTCATGTTGAATGTTGTTTGTATTTTCAGCCATTTATTTGTTACATATTTTGTATCTTTAACCTATTACAGCTCAATTAATCAAATTTTTTTTTTACCCTACACCATACAGATGAAATTTTGTATATTGATCCATCTTAATCATTAGTATATTGCAGTAATATTTCCTTCCACTTGGTGGCTTAGTCGTTAGCCAAGATTCATAACCAGAGGATTATGGGTTTTAATCATCCAGAACAGCCTGGTTTGGCTGTCGTGATGTACCGTATATACTTGTGTATAATTCAATACTAACTGCAAACTGCATAGTCCCAGATCTGCCATCGCATAAAGTGCAGGCAGATCTGGGTCTGTGCAGTTTGTAAGGATTAATCAGTAGAACAAACAACATATACCCTGATTTGCCGGCGCATTATGCGACGGCAGATCGGGGTCTATGTTGTTTGCATTTGGATATGGATTATATACACGAGTATATATGGTATATCAATTAAACGAATTTTAATGCCAATTTTTTGCTCCAGCATCAGTCCTCCATATTAGTCTATATTTTTTCAGTTACTTCAAATATGCTCCTGTTGGCAAGAGGATTCATGTTTAGGAGTAAAGACCTTGGTTTTCTTTCCTATTATTATGCATTTGTTTTTAAACAGAGTAAAATGGATGAATTTGCTTAAGAAGAGTTGAGAAAACAAATGATCTACTTTTAGTGAAGGTTCTTGCAATGCTATTTTGATGATTTTCAAAATGAATACTACGTTGATCTGTGCATAATAGGCACATATCTGTGTATAGGTACTGTATATACTTGCGTATCAACCGATACCAACTGCAAACTGCATAGACCCAGATCTGTTGTCGCATAATGCGCTGGCAGATCTGGGTCTATGCAGTTTGTAAGGACTAATCAGTAGAACAAACAACATAGACCTTGATCTGCAGGCACATTATGTGACGGCAGGTCAGGGTCTGTGTTGTTTGCATTTGGACCTAGCTTATACACGAGTATATATGTTGGATCCAGAGCTGCCATCCCATACTGCTTTGGCAGATTAGGGTCTCTGCTGTTCTATCAATGATTTTTATGTGAACATTGTACACCTTGATCTGCCAGCACATCTTTACTATTCTTAGGTGGGTGCTTGTTGTATACAGATAAATAATGTTGCATGTACCTGGTCTGCTGGAACATGTACCTGGTTGTGCACAGGTAAATACAGTAGCATGTACCTTGTTGTACACAGGTAATGCAGTAGCATTTACCTGGTTGAACAAGGATAAATACAGTATCATTTACCTGGTTGTACAGGGGTAAATACAGTGGCATTTACCTGGTTGTACAGGGGTATTTAAAGTAGCATTTACCTGGTTATACAGAGGTATACACCGGTAAATACAGTAGTATGTACCAGGTTGTACACAGGTCAATACAGTAGCGTGTACCTGGTTGCACTTGGATAATCAGCAGCATTTGCCTGGCTGTACACAGATGCTACATTAGTTTACCTGGCTGTACAGGGCTCAGTATAGTAGCATTTACCTCGTAAATAGGTAAATACAGTAGCATGTACCTGGTTGTACACAGGTAAATACAGTAGAATGTACTGGTTGTACACGCAAATGAAAGAGCAATTACATGGTTGTACACAGGTAAATACAGTAACATGTATCTGGTTGGACATTGTTAAATGCAGTTGCATTTACCTGGTTGTGCACATGTAAATACAGTAGCATGTACTTGGTTGTGCACATGTAAATACAGTATCATGTACCTGGTTGGCTGAAATATTATTGTGATGACAGATCAGAGTTAGAGCAAGATTCTTCAGCTGGGAAGCCCAAGTGTTAGATGTGTAGTGGGAGATAAAAGGGAATAAAAACAGAATAGGACACACACTCATGAAGGTTATGAATCTTGTTCTTTGTTATTTTTCTTGACATGTGCAATATGTAAAGTTGTCGCATTTATGTTGGTTGTAAGTTTATTGTTTTCCTTGCTTTATTGAAGCTGAAAAGTAAGAATTATGTGTTACTTGATCAATGTGTCAGACACGTTGATGATAATTTTCTGTGTTGTTCTTTTTTGTATTTATTCAGGTAATTAAACTTCGATTAAATTTGTAAGGAAATGCCTATCAGAGTAACTACTGGCCAACATAAGGAAGAGATGCAGGTTTTTAAAATTTCTCGTGTATATCCAATCATTTGGACAAAATTGGATATTGGCAGGATTCAGTTGAAGAAATCTCCCAAGTTCATTAATTGTAAAGCCAAGGGTTTGGGTATTTTCTTGATCTAAGGATTTTGAGGAAAGAAAGGTGTTATACCTTTTTGATGTTCATATATAGAGACTAAAATACTACTTGTACAATTTCTAAAATTGTTCTTTCAAATTAAGTTCAGTTTTTCTTTCAATAGCTTTCTATAATAATCTTATTTGCTCTTTTTAAAATGATTCTATCAGAAACATTTTTGTATCTTCTCTTCTTGTTTGGCTTGTATTTATTGGTCATGGTGCAGAATTAGTGTTTCTAAGGGTAAGCCAGACTTGGTTTAGTCAGCAATGTACATGTATAGTGATGTACATCAAAAAAGTTGGACAGTACATGTATTCTAATGTTTTGCCCATAATATCTTAACATTCTGTTATTCATGGATCAGTGTCTTTCTAATAGAATGAGCTCTAATTTAAGTTAATTTTCATTAAGTGGATTGTGTTACTTGGAGAAAAGGAAGCCCACCCCTACCCCACTTTGAGAAACATGTAGCAGACAGGTGGGTCTCCAAATAAAAGCCTACTCTCACTTCTGACCCTGAGTTGAACAATAATTACTGCAAAAATTCATAATCTTTTTGTAAAAGAGTAAAAAAATATTCTTCCCAAATTGTATGGTCCAAGCAGCTTGAAAAACATCATTCATTAATTCAATAAATCAATTTTAAAAAAGTTATTATTTGTTAAAGTGACACTTGGTCACTTTGAAAATTAGTTACCCATAAAAAATTTTAAACTATCAGCTAGAATTCTAAATTGTGAATGAAATACTTGCTTGTCACATTAATGTGTCGGAATGATCTGGTATTGCCTTGTACTGTACCTATTAATTGCCAGCGAAAGTTCCAGATCATCTCCAATTCAAGAAGACATTAAACAACCTGTTTATCAGTTCTAGCAATCCCATCATGAAAGTTTTGTTCCAAGAATTGTCCAAATTTTGCCTTTCTTTGTACATGGAATGTCAAATTGATTACCCCAAATTGCTATTTGTAACATTCCATCCTTTTTTCCAGTTGAGTTAAAATCTTTATAATAGAAGAAATTAACCAATCCTGGTTTGTGTGGTCTGGTACCAGAAACTTGCATCAAACAAATCACAAAAATAATTACATTACAATGCTTGTAAATTCACAATATTATAAAATGCACATGAACTGAGAGTATTCTTTAATGCTGAGTTATTATTTAAAATAAATATTCTCAAGTAAAAACTGAGTCCTTGATCCACGACCACTACATTTGCAGGTATGGATTTTAGTTCTAACCACTATGGAAGATCAGACACTACTTTCCTGACCATTTCTTTGGAACTTGAACTGATTTTTCTTTATATAAAAAGTGATATGCTAAGTGATGTTTTTTTATCATGAAGATATTTTATATAAAAGGTTTAAAGGAATGGCTCTAACTTTGCTATCACTGCCTGCAGCCTAATAGTGAAGCACAGTACACCCAGTTTTCAGTGATTTGACTCTAATTTGACAAGGTCATAGAATAAGCCCATCTCCCCATTTTTATACACCCGCCATGTGGTGGAGCATGTTATATTATGATGTCCATCCATCTGTTACCAATTTTGTTTCCGCACAATAATCTAGTTGCCCTCCATCTACAATTACCAAACTTTGTGGATAGCATGCACTTGGGATAAGGAAGAACCCTATCAATTTTTGGGATCCAAAAGGTCAAGGTCACTGTGACTGAAAGAACAAAAATAGTTCCTCCATAACAACTCGAATTGTCCACCATCTACAGTTTCCAAAATTTGTGGATGACTTGCACATGGGATAAGGAAGAACCTTATTGATTTTGAGATCTAAGCTCAAGGTAACTGTGACTGAACGAAGAGAAATGGTTTCCACACAATAACTTGGGTTCTTCATCATCTACAGCTACCAAACTTTGTGGATAGCTTGAACTTGGGGTGAGGAAGAACCATATCAGTTTTTAGGTCATAAGGTCAAGGCCACTGTGAATGAAAGACGAAAAATGGTTTCTGCACAATAAAATTAGTTCTACCTCATATGCCTGGACAAACATTTGTGGTTGATTTGCACTTATAAGAAGCCATGTCCATTTTCTGGTTGAAAGGTCAATGGTCATTGTAACTGTGTCTGAAAAATTACAAAAAAATTCTGCACAATAACTCAAGTTCTCCATCATCTACAGTTACCAGATTTTTTGGTCAACTTGCACTTGGGGTAAGGAAGAACATTTATTGATTTGGGGGTCAAAAGGTCAAGGTCAGTGTGACTGAAAGAAGGAAAATGGTTTCTGCACAATAACATTAGTTCTACATCGCATACCTGTACCAAACTTTGAGGATAGCTTGCACATAGGGTAAGGAAGAAGTCTATCCATTTTGAGGTCAAAGGTCAAGGTCACATTGAAAGAAAGAAGACAAATGGTTTCTGCACAATAACATTAGTTCTGCATCAAAGATCAGGTCAGACTTTGTTGATGGCTTGTGATTGGGGTGAGGAAGAATCCTATCTCTTTTGGGTCAAAGGGTCAGCAGTGAAGGTCACTATAACTGAAAAAAGAAAAATGTTTTCCATCATGTACAGTTAACCACCTTTGTGGATAACTTGAACTTGGGGTAAAGAAGAACCCTTATGGTTTTGGTGTCAAAAGCTCATGCTCACTGTGACTGAAGAAAGAAAATTGGTTTTTTCACATATCCATTAGTTGTAGAGCACACACTTGGACCAGACTTTGTGGATGTATTGCACATAGGGTAAGGAAGAAGCCTATCCACTCTGGGATTAAAAAGTAAAAGGTCAAGGTCACTGACTTAAAGAAACAAAATGGCTTATGTACAATAACATTAGTTCTACATCACAGACTGGGACCAAACTCTGTGGACAGCTTTCACTTAAGGTAGGAAGAATCATATGTTGTAAGTTTTAAAGGTCAAGGTCACTGTGACTGAAAGAAGAAAATTGTTTTTTTTTGGCATAATTTTTGTTCTAGACCACATACCTTGACCAAAGTTTGTGTGGGTCTTGTACTTAAGGTATAGAAGAGGCCTACTGATTTGGTATTTATAAGGTCACAGATCATAAGCATTGTAGCAACCAACATATTAGTTTTCAAAATAACTTTTGTTCTAGTTCTAGTTCTTCAATAAAACTTTGTGGATGACTTGCATTTAGGATAATAAAGAAATCTAAAGATTCTGGGGTGAAAAGGTTGGAGGTCACAGTCATGGTAAGTCTGATGGTTTCTGCATGTTAAATTTAGCATATTAAGTGCCTACATATGGGACTATTAAACTCATCGTGGGCATATAATGTGCTGTTTTGTTGACCATTATATTACACAGTGGGCATATAATGTGCTGTTTTGTTGACCATTATATTAGGCTAGTTCCTGGTCTTATCATTGGAGAAATATAATACTTTCTTTGAGGGATTTGATAGCTATAATGAAATGCTCATCAAATTAAGCTGTGTGCTATTTACAAAGTTGTGAATTGTTTGGAATCTGTGTTTGTTTAATGTTAATGAGTCTTTCAAAATGTCTTTGAGCATTTTATCTTTTTGTTGCAATTGATCTAATAGTTATAATATATTTTTACCTTCAGCTATACAGTCTTTGAAGGCTCTTTGTTCATGTTAATCTTGGAATTTGATTTTAAAGGCATCAGAAATAGACCCCACATTATCTCAGTATAGATTACAATCTATGATCTTGTGTTTCCTAGGTCAACCCTCTACCTCTCTATGTCGAGAGCAATCACATTTCATTGAGTGGACAAAATGGAACTGTTAACATAGACATAAGTACAGTCAACTCTTGATAAAATGACATTAATTACAATGGAATATTCAGCTTCCAACTCAGACAAACATACTGTATATATACTCGCTTATGAATCTGGTCCAACTACAAACAAGATAGGCCTTGATCTGCTGTTGCAAAATGCACTAGCAGATCATGGTCTGTGTTTATTCTACTGATTACTACTAGCAAACTGCATCGACCCTGATCTGCCGGCATATTTTGTGATGGCAGATCTGGATCTATGCAATTTGCAGTTGGACCTGACTTACAAGCGAGTGTATACAGTACATATTTCCTTTTATATCTTGTTATTTACAATGACATTGTCATTCATTAGAATTTTACTGAGAATATGACAGAGGATAGTATGTCAGCATTCCATTTTGAAAAAGAAATAAAGCAGTAACATGTGAGATTATACACAATTATTGCAATAATATTAAATATGAAGAATAGATTTATATTTCTGACTCGATAGTTTTATTTATACATGCTAGTTTAACAACAGTAAAGCAAGGATGATAACTCTAAATAACAGGCATGATCTCTACAGTGACAGATTCATTGCTATAACAAGACAGATTCATTGCTATAACAAAATCATTACAAATGAACATTGTCATTGTAACAAAGGTTGACTGAACTTATTTGACAAACTATGCTCTTTTTTGACAGATTTGATTTGAATATGTGGCATAATTGTCTTGAAACATTTACTCTGCTGAGAGTAGATGGCTATAGTTTTAAAAATGTCAATAGTTTTTTAGTTCTTCAAATTTAACCCTCAATATGATTACCTTAGTGAAAAAGACATGCTTCTCTTGATTACATCAGATATAAGCTGTTGCAAGGAGAATCTTTTCCTACTCGATGATTTAATGCAAATGAGAAGAAAAAAATAGGATTTTGGTCATATTTACTAATGAGTCTTTCATCATAGAAATGATGAACAGACATGTGTCATCCATGATGAAACTGATCAAAAATGTAGTCTACCGTCTATACTCGCATATAAGTCGATGCAAACTGCATAGACCCATATCTGCCATCACATAATGCACCGGCAGATCTGGGTCTATGCAGTTTCTAAGGACTAATCAATAAAACAAACAACATAGACCCTGATCTTCCAGCGCATTATGTGATGGCAGATCAGGGTCTATGTTGTTTGCATTTTGACCCGGTTTATACACGAGTACATACGGTATATGTTCTGCATTGAGGTAGATAAACACGTGCTGTATCTCAGTTTGTAGTCATATTCATATGGGCAAATTAGTGAAGATGGTGACACTTAAAATACTTGTTATACAGTTGTTTTGTAATCAGATTTACCCTAAGATCAAATTTTGTATCTGTAAATTTCATATCCATGTCATACATTTATTATTTTAGCATTAAATATAAATATTACATGTCATGAAATTAGTAGTAAATAAATTAATATTTATTGATCAGAACAATTTCATCATATTTTCCCTTTTTATTATGCCCTTGCTGTATCTATGGAGGGATCATATAGGTGAGCTTTTTTACACATGGGTACTTTGAAGTAATCCCTCATTTGACTGCAGTGAAAACTTGGTCTTTATCCTTGATGTAGTCATCAATATTAGGAGCTTAATTTGCATTACTGACTGTATTATATGCTTAAATAATGTTGTAGTGGTGTTATTGCAGATCTTCCAACATGTAAACACATTTATTGAGGTTAATTAAGCATAGTGACTTAAAAACCAAGTCATTTACCACATTGAAATGAGGCCTCATCATAAGAGAAACAACAAATAGTAACTCATGACATCACAAAAAACTCACCAGTAGTGTTATCCATGACAGTCCCATAATGTCTTATAAAGTCACGTCCATCACAGATTTCATTTCTACTCAATAACAATTTAATGACTACATGGATTGAAATCAAATTTAACATGATGTTGTCCATTACAAAGACCTAGGGCAAGTTTGATTTTTGCTGTTTTTCACAAAATGTTATGGAGTTATGGCCCCTGTTTAGCCTTCAATTTTATTTCTGTTTTATAACTTTTGAAGGACATTATCTGTTGAAGTCAAGTTTAGTACATTAAGAAGATGTAAGTCTTGTTCAATTTTCACTGTTTTCTGACAAACTGTTTTGGAGTTATGGTTCCAGCTTAGAATGTCACCTTTCAAATTCATTTCCACTTAATAATTTTGGAAGGACTTCATGAATTGAAATCAAATGTTATAAATAACATAAATTGCAGAGTTGTGCCCCTTGAGTTTTACTTGGCACTTTGCCTTTCAATTTCATGTCCACTCAGTAACTTTTGAAGAACTTAATAGATTGAAATCAAAATTGGTATTAGGCTTTACATGAAAAAGACCTTGGTCAGATTTGATTTTTACTGTTTTCTGGTACAATTTTATGGAGTTGTGGCCACCATTTGACCTAGAATCTTGCCCTTCAATTTCATTTCCACACAATAATTTTTGATGGACTGCATGCATTGAAATCAAATTTTATCTGAGAGTTTACACTGAGAAGACCCAGGTCAAGTTCGATTTTCACCATTTTGTGTCAAAATGTTGCAGAATCAGATCCCCTGAGTTTGACTTTGAACCTTGCACTTCAATTTTGTGCACACTCAGCAGCTTTTGAAGGATTTAATGGATTTAAATCAAATTTGGTATTAGGCTGTACATTAAGAAGACCTTGGTCAAGTTTTGTTTTTACCATTTTCTGATACAATTTTATGGAGTTATAGCCCCTGTGTGATTTAGAACTTTGCCCTTAAATTGCATCATTTAGGCAGAGGCATCCATGGCATATGGATACATGTATAGTTATTTATATTTTGTTAACCAGCACCTTCTACAATGGTTGATATCTATATTGATTTAAATTATTTTCTTTTCATGCAATTTTATCATTGAGATTTAAGTTTTAGATGATGTTGATGGTTTTGGTGGTGTGTTTTGTTTAAGTGTGAAGTCATACTTATCAATATTACTGCAGTCTTCTGAGAAATTTGTTTTGAAAGAAGTATGTAGGATACGTTATAGGATTATAGTATGGCATGGGGGATTTCAAGCACTAAATTTATAGATTTAAGCAATAAATTATGAAATTACACTTGTACATGTACACAGATTTGCTTATAAATAGTGCATCCTTTCTCCCTCTGTCTTTCACAGACCCAGACACACAAATGCACACGACTCACTCACACTAAATCTTGCACACATAATTAATACTGTTATAGGTAAGACATTACCAGAGATTTTCAGACTTAGACATAGACACATTTTATTTAGAGTCGGAACTGCATTTACATAATAAGAAACATTAGCTCATTGGAGGTATTTTACCGGTTATGAACAATAATATAACAGTTAACTTAATCAGATACATATATACATTTTTTTTTATTTATGTAACTAGTTATGAAAAAATCATGATACTTTGCTAACAGTACATATCCACCCGCTAGCACACAACCCACCTCCCCAAATTTGTAATTTCTATTTAAAAATTAAATGCAGAGAAATCAGTTTACATAAATAGGTTCTACTCTGCAATTACATGCAGGTTTAAAATGTGTAATACACACGTAAGATGCTATTTTACATGCATACAGATTTTTTTATAAACAAGGAGTCGGACAAGACTGTAAAACATACATAATGCACACATATACAATTAGTGTTAATGCATTGGAAGCATTTCTAACACAAGACAGATCAGTTACGAGCAAAACTAACTGACTTCCCTGTAACTGAAAATAAAGGGAAAAATTAGAACAGAACGCAAGAATCAAAAGTAACTGAAAGCTACAACCAAAATAACAGAACTAAAATCTATAAGCAAGAGAAAAGAACTACAAACTAAAAGCATTACACAGGCAGCAAAGATATAACAAAATTAATAAACCTATCTCATAAAAAGGAAGGAAAATCCATCAAAAACTGTGTAAGCAACATAGGCCAACATTTAGGGCAACTAAAAGCTATAGCAAATATACAAGAGTAGAAACAAAAGACATTAAACATGCAACCGATTAAGGTAGCAGCAGAAACTTCTTTACTGGTGTTTATATATGGAGCATTTACGCAATACGCTCATAGGCCTCTTTAAGAGGGATTGTTAAAATGGGAGTTTGTTCGAAAATTATTAGCATTCCTAAAAGAGTATAGCCCATACTTGCATGTTCTTACGTTTGGAATCTCCACGATGTTTACATAACTTAAAGAGTAATTTTTTTAACAGATCACTTAAGTATCTTGGATCAAATCTGCGACGCATGGATTACGAGCCAGACGCTCTACCAACTAAACTACCTCGGCTCCACCCGCACCGCCCAAACAAAAAACAGTAAATTTAACTGAAATAAAAAACTCTTTAAGAAAAATAAAGAAATAAACCCTTTATGGTTGTTTTCTGTAAAAATTTATAAACATATTTTCAACATAAAATAAATAGATCGGATGCTTTGCTTGATGCAATATCGTCCGTGTTCTCTGCATCTTTTCAACTTTGATTTGTCACATGCATGCAGTTGTTGGTATTTTTAGTTTGCTACAGTTTACGGAGGTCTTGTTTTGTCTTTTAACTTTAATTATTTCCTTTTCTTCTGCTGAATGTTAGTTGTTTTGTTTCAACCATGACTGAGGAAGACACGGAGAGAGACAGACAGACAGACAGAGAGAATGAGAGACAGAGAGCAGTTACACTATGCAAGCCGCTAATAAAAAATTTTTTACTGCGAACATGACTTGCAGATATTTCAGAAACGATTTTTTAAAAATATAACTGACAATAAAAACGGTTGCAACAAAACGAAAATGAACAAAATCGGCCCGCTTTACACGCTAAAATGTTTCAATTAACACATTTTTTTTTTGTTTTGTTTTTTGGGGGTTTTTTTTTGTTAGATTACGGGCAAGTTCAAGTGTGATAGCTGCAATGAACATAATGATAATTTCAATGGAGTTGTCCAGCATGGTTTGGATCATAGCCCAGATTGCGAGATAATATGCAGAGTAAGGACTTAAAATTACCAGAAAACTGGATTATGAATACAACCAATCTGGGTGGCTATCTAAGCATGCTGAATAACTTGATTGAAATCATCATTATGTACCGTTACTAACTAGGTCAACTTTCTTTCTTTCTTTTTTAATAACATCAACTTTACATTGAAAAGTCCGATAACTTCTGTACATCATAGCCTTATCCGCGAATCGTGCTTTGCAATCAATGGCGAAAATGTGTATAACTCCGCTCCTCTCTGACTCATTTATAAATAAGAAAATTAAACCAGGAAGAAAATCACGTCATTTTCCTTCCAGTGATTGAAAATATTATTATTACCCAAAAATTATAATAAAATTTCCCCCACCTAAATTATCCAGTATTCACGTCACGGGACACTCAAAGAATAGTGTTGCTTGCTAGACAATCGTACAATAGCTTTCTGCGTACTGGCTCAACCTTTAAGTACTATGGTCTTCAAAAGGAAAACTAATAAATAAGAGACAGTGAGTACATATCGTGTAAGATAATCGATTACAAACCATGCACCCATATTGTTGACAAAAGTTTCAATACGCGGTTTTACAGATAGCAACTCTAGAAGTTTGTAAAACAAATAAAGCATACTTGGGTTTTGTGAAGAAGAGCTTTGTTTAGCCTTAATCAGAAAAAGTAACTTTTGCTGTTACGAGTTTGACAATTTAAAAACTTTGAAAGAAAGAAAAAAACGTCGGGAGTGGAGTGTTCAGAGTGGAGTGTTCATGAAGTTAAATGACGCTCTGAATAAGTACATTGTCTCTATATAAACACTGACCACGACGGGTATTTTTCAAAACAAATACGGCAATGGTTCAATTCGCACACTTCGTTCATTATTTTATCTCCAGATTGAAAAAATATAACAAATTCGTGAAAAAAGTCACAAACCCCATAAAAATCAATAATATCTGTATGTGTCATATTAAACAATTAACACTGGTCCTACCTTACGAGTGCGTCACCTAGTAATCAGGCTAAGGGAAATAACTTTTCGCGACTGATTCCAGTAACTGCAGAGAAGAACATTCAATGTAAAATGCTGTTAAGCATATGTACAATTGTACTGGTCGTCTAAAATCTTAATTGGGGTTTCATAACGAGCTTCAAAAACGATTACATTGCAAAAACAATCGAACATACAGATCTACTGTCTTTATATTATATTTTTTTCTTACAACAAAGAGAAATAAGTTGTTAATCAGTATTATTATCTGTCATTGCTATTTCCACATTCCTTCTATAATCAACTTCACAACAATCACCAATTCTTTATGTACGGAGGAAAAATAACAATGGTTATTTGAAAATCGTACAATTCTTTATCTATTTTTTTAAATTTACGGCTAGAATAAAAGAACTTAAAATAGTACATTTTCCTTTATGTTTATTTTGCTGTAAATCCAGCACTTCCTTACCGACGTACATGGCCGAATGGCCGCACAAGTCTTTAATCCCAAAATCAAGCAAAACACTTCCTTCTTTACTTCTGGGACTCAAAATATAATCTGTCCAGCAAACAAAATCCATAGAAACTATTTTATTTTTTATATTTTTTTTTCTTCCTGTTTTGTTGTTGATTTTGTTAGGAAATCCGACTTCAAGGGCTTTCAAGTTTTTAGCTTCAATGCCGGACCTGGTTTTATGGAAGTAACCGAAGACCAATTGTCGTCTGTAAGCTATTTAATAATTCCTAAAAGATATATCGTAACTGTTTCACAATTGTAACGATCAATTTTATGAATTATCTGTGAACGAATTACATGGATCTTTTTAAACACTGATGATCTTTTATTAATACTAAAACTGTTCGTAATTTTAAACACGTGTTACAGTGAGCACCAGATGTTTTAGTATTCTACTTTTTTTTTCTTTCCAAAAACTGTGTTCAATACTTTCGCACAAATGAAAACCCTTCTCATGCAAAACATGTGGGTGGCTGTTTTTCTTTGTTACTTGACAGTTACACATATTTATTTGTATATGAATATTTCCATACGTTTCCCATGACTTGAACAAATCGTTCTGGACAAAGCGTAAGGAGAACACTGTTTGGTACATGCTATCTCGCATTTATATCGTGCAATTTTGATTAGTTTAAGACGACTATGTTACCGATAGTCAAGGTTTCAAAGCCAAAGGTTTTAGCATCATGAATGAAAAGTCAGAATACGGCGGAAAAGGTATGTGTGCCATATGAAGTTAATAAATATGAATAGTGAAATGAGATGTTTTCTAACGCCAACAACGATGTTACACAAGATAGAAAATAAAGAAGAGAACAAGATTTAGTTCAAGGTTATCGGGCAACTAATTATCTTACAAACAGGAAACCAGTCTACTGGTGGCAGAATAAAAAAAATAGAGTACTAAATCTTTTGAGATGTGCCCATTAGGTAATAAATGGGTTCAGTTTTGTTCCATTATTAATTTCACAAACTTCAATTTATGTACTACAGCTGATAACAAAATATTTACTTTTATTTTGATATCCTGTATTTAATTTCCTACTGACAAAATAGCATATGTACTCTTGGTGCGAGGCTATGTTATTAGGTGTAGAATAGGGATTCCACCTGTTGAGCAGCACGAGACTCGAAAACATGCTGCGAAACACCTGTTTTTTAAGGCTGAAAACAATTATCTGACTCTAATGAATGGAACCATGTGTGGTTTGTATGCCTAGCTAATGAAGCACGTCGTTTTATTTTTAAAACATTAACATTAAGTTATAGGGGAAATGAATTAGTGGTCCGATCCCTCAAAAAGTACTGGTGATGATGATGATGATGATGATTATAATAATAATAACATGACGATGATAACAAAAACGATTTTTTTAAGGCAGTATTCGTCATGTAAGCATGGATCGACGGGAACACATGCTCTCCGTATTATTTTCCTCAAGGAAAAATTTAAGGTCGATGAGTCTCGGACATTTGGGAATTTGTGCTTCGTATCTCACCTTTCACTTCATCGTTGTACAAAATTGTATATGTGGCTTGCATTAAAAAAAAATGCACAAAAACTTTTGACATTGGGAAAGGATCAGAGGTTCCCACTTCAGCATACTCATTAAAGTCCATGGTTGAATTCACACTCACTAACCTCGTTCTACATTATAGTATAGCGGTGGTACAAAATCAGCTACACAAATGAGTGGTAAATGTTTGTTAGTTTTGTACCGAATTTTAAAAGAAAGTTATCTTTTTTTTTTTTTTGTTGTTGTTGTAGCAACTGCATTAGTAGTTGTAGCAGTAGTCGTAGTAGTAGTAGTAAATTACTAACAGACAAGAAACCAATCTTTTGAGCGGGAAACGCAAATACTAGTCGTCTAAAGTTGGACGTTTATGGACCATGATGACATTTTTAGAGAAACGTCATTCCGGTTAAAACCGGATTGAGCCATAAACGATTTTTTGGGGTGAGGAAAATGTGCTCAATGGATAACATTTGTGCTTATCCAGAATAGACTTTTCTGGAATTTACAAAAACGATTGTTCATGCATTTGTAAGGATAATGATATAGTCAGTGTTTTGAAAAAGTGTAATAAACATACACAGCGACGTGTCGTGTGCCTTTGTTGTTAGATTCGCTAAGTCTTTCAACTTTAGGCTCCGCCGACAAGATCTCCCTTTGGGAGAACGATAAGTCTATCCGACATCATTTGTCGCTACAACGTCAATTTCAAGGCCACAACTGTTTTACCCCCCCCCCCCCGGTTTTTATTCAGTAGTGTTATATTGGGATTTTCGTTACAACTTTTTTAAAATTTTAATTTTTAGATTGATCTATAATTGATTTTCGTACTATTTAAAATGAAAGACCGAGGAGTAGGAACGAAGACAAACGAGGACAAAAGTTTAATAAAAAAAATGACTAATGCTTCCTGCTAAGAGGTGCGCAGTATTGCCAGTATACCGGTTTACCGCGGTATTTTTTCCAGAGGTACGTAATATTGTACTTTTTCACTGTAACGATACTTCGTTAGTTTCCGCCAGTAAGAAATGTACGGAAATTCCCGAGTAATCTTGTTATGAATTTAACGATATTAAAGTATGTTTTCATTTTTCATAATAAAATAATTCCGAAAATTATTAATGTTGCTACAAAATAGTAGTATTTGTCACAAATTAATTTCGAATATTACAAAATATAATTATATTTCTGAACCTTCAAACCCATGTTTGACACTTGCCACGTACACCAACATGGCGTCTGAATGGGATGGTGTGAAAAATATTCGGGCCAAATCCAACTTTTGGAAAAACTGCAGGTTAAAAAAGAAGAAAAGAATTCATTTTTTTAATACTTATTTACCGTACTAACGTATGTTAATGTGTCAAGTACGTGTATTCCTTCGTAAGACCGATAATCATCCTATGATTTTCAGGAGAGCAGTTGTTTTCTGTTTTAATTTTAAGTAATTTCTCCGTCCACTAAATATTTTATCGTTTGTTGAGTTAATGTGTTTTATGTCTACTGGATCTCTCTCTTTGATAAATATCTTGCCCGGGTGTTGACTTCCCACTAAATGTTTTCTTGCCTATTATATCAATAATGTAGCTGGTAAATTGTATGCTTCAGTGTCAGTACTGCCTATTGTTATCAACAAAATCTCTAATCTCAGCACGATAACTTTTACAGGGTGTCAGCTATAGTTCAAGCATTATCATTGCACTTTAGTTATAGTGTTTAGATGATGACAATTTATACATCAATTATTATACATATACCAGATTCATATACTATAAGGCTGCGATTTTCGTTCTAGCCATGATATCTTATTTTGCTTAATCTCAAGAATTTATTTTTTGTTTTTTTTTGTTTTTGTAATAATATGGTGTTATTTTGCTATAAATCAGAGCAAGATATTTTTCCAGCTATTTGAGAACCGGAAATTAAAAGAAAAACAAAATTCCAGCACCCTGCCCCAGAAAATTAAATTATTGGTCCCTACTATAATTGTGGTATACCGTGGTACGTATCACGCTATGTTCAGAAATACCGCGGTTTAAAATTTTTCGTGGTACCCAGTTCTTCTTCCTGCTGCTGGTTTGCAATATACTTCGTCTACACAAAGCAATATACTTCATCTACACAAAGCAGTATACTTCATCTACACAAAGCAATGTACTTCATCTACACAAAGCAGTATACTTCATCTACACAAAGCAATGTACTTCATCTACACAAAGCAATATATTTCATCTACACAAAGCAGTATACTTCATCTACACAAAGCAATGTACTTCATCTACACAAAGCAATATATTTCATCTACACAAATTGGAACAAAATTGCAACGGTCTCGGTTAGCATCATAATAACATCATACACAGTAAACTATGTGACCAAATTAAATTCTTAAATCAGTAGAATGCAACATGAATTACAAGATATTATGGGGTTTATGTAAGACATAACACGATGGACTTACTGCGGAAAAAAGTTTTAAAACAGATAAGCACGAGGATAAATGTATAGGGAACAGTTTTATCAAGAAATAAACCGTGCACAATTAAATAGCAATTTAAGAATCTCATCGTGAATTTAGAAGGTGGACCTGTTTTATAGCCAATCAGTTACGTAGCATCACCAGAGGTGAGCTGTCTATTGACAACATCATTCTGTTTGAAACTGTTAACCATGAAAATGATGTTTATTGTTTTCTCTGACATTTATATCGAACAAAACACTATAACATTGCAAGGAAGTAATAGTTATTATGATGCACAATTTGCTTGCATGCTGTAAGCTGCCAATATACCGTTTTACTTTCTTGCTTTTTTGCTTTGATTTCTAGCTGCTCTTTGCACTGCATTCACTTTTGAAGATGTCTCCAATTTCTAAATAATATAGCCAATACCAACAAGAAAATGTAAAACAGTGTTCCCAAAACAATTTCCTCATTTAACTCTTCTATTTGCTTTGCTTTCGTATGATCCTCCAATTTATTAGATGTCCTCCTCTATTTCTTCAATTTTTTACAATATTTGCCAAATCTGTTTATTGTTCTTTGTATATGCCTTGTTGTTTTTCATCTGCCTGTGAAATTGATAGTATGACTCCTGCTTTGAGGGCATTAAATTAATTTATCTCATCAGGGTGTCTGAGATTCCAACTATTCCTTGTTGAGTGTGGGCAATAAAGGTGCTGTTTAGGCAGGCTAACAGAATATTTAGGAAGTTAAAAAATAACTAACTAAATGTAACTAACTGAATGTCACGAACTCACTAAAAATAACTAACTAATAATAACTAATATGAGTTAGAAAAATACTTTAATTTAAGAATTTTAGGCACTATAAAATATATCGGTCAAAATGATCGAGGATACAAAGCTAATGCTTGATAGTAAGAAGCCATTGTGTAAAATATTTAAATTGACTTGTAAAAAGTGTAATATGATAAAATTTGCAAACGAATTTTAGAAAAGAAATGACGAGTATTTACGATCCAGTACGTGTGCCAATAAATCAAAGCTGAAAGGAAAGAAATATTACAATACTGAAGGACAAAGAATTGGTAAATTGTGAATGTGGAAAAAAAGATTAAACTCAGTTCTGTGTACACGCATACAAAATCTATCTTTCTTAATGAAATAATGTCTTAAATTATAATTCAATGAACTCCAACGGTTCTACATAACTAAATGTAACTATCTTGAGTTAGAAAAAATATAAATTAATTGAAGAATTTTCGACAGTATAAATCTATACGTGAAAATGGTACCAAGCTAATTCTCGAATGTGAACACCTTTGTGTGAGTGTTCATGTGCCAGAAGCGTAATATGGTGAAATTTTGCACACGAAATAGAGAAAAGAGATGATGGATACATGAAATGTAAATCATATGCAAACTTAGCAAAAGTAAAATAGAATACTAATTTTAGTTACCAAAAAGGTAAAATAGAATACTAATTTGGTTACCAAAAAGGTAAAACAGAGAGGTATATCTTATGACTGAGAGTATGAGTTAATTGAGATAAGCAAAGACCTATAATAAATACATGGAAAAGTATGATCCAAGTTAAGAAGACTACTTTATGGAGTATCTGAAATCAATAATATGTATGGTAGGGCAATGTCAAAAATCAATAATATGTATGAAAGGGCAATGTCAAAAATCAATAATATGTATGAAAGGGCAATGTCATAAATCAATAATATGTATGATAGGGCAATGTCAAAGTACTTATCGTACAGAGATCTTGAGTGGCTAAGTGATGAAGAAATTAAAAAGTACATTAAACGAAACGTTAAAATTTGACCCGTTAACTGTGAAAAGGAGTTTATTATTTATGTTTGACTTGGAGATACCTAAAGAGTTACACAAGTATTTTAAAGACAAAACTGTTGGTCCCGACAGAATGGTACCTCCTCACGAAGAAATGTCAAAACTTCAAACATTGTTGATGTGTACGTTCTTTAACAAAATAAATTGTATAATTCATTACACTAATATCAAATACTATATGAGTTTATGAGTGAAACTCAAAAGAATTAACACAGGAATCTTATTCTATCAAAAACCTTGGATGGAACAATGCATCACCTTGAATGCCAACCTGAAACAGAAATCGACTACAAATTTTAAAAAAGAGATTTTCAAGCTGATGAACAATGTGGTATTCGGTGAAACTTACGGAGAACGTCCGGAAATTAACAGATGTATAAGTTATTACAATTTTAAAAAATTTTGATAAATTAGAGAGAAATTCAGACATTAAGATAGCTACATGTATCAGTAAATTGTAGCTCTGTAAAGAAAAATGTATTAATTTAACATTAGAAAAACTGTAAAGCAAAAATGCAAGGAGTTAACATGACAGCTGTGAACGACTTGAAAACTAAAAACAATCAAAGTTGCCTACGAAAATGAGAGTTGCAATGTTGGCATAAAAAAGTTCGCAACGAGTCCATTTGACAACAACAGATATTTAGTAAACACATTTTATGTTTGACCGTAATTCTTTGCAGAATTAAAATGTTTTTTGCAAAACGTTTTGGCAAATAAATATCAGTCAAAATGTTATTTAGAGATATGTGGAACAATGGAAAATGTAAAGGACTTGACTAAGGCTTGCAAATTATCATTGATATTTGATGTGTTTGAAGAATAAGGAAAATAAATAAAATATGAAGGAGCACAACAAAATCATTAAGATATTCAAACAACAGAACGTTTTCAATTTAAAAAGGACAATATAAAACAACAAAGCCTGTACAAAATCTTCACTATTCAAACAACAGAACATTTTCAAAAAATAAAACACAAAATTACAAAGTCGAACGTCTGAAAGAGAAGAAGAGACAAAAGACGTGTGTCCAGAAATACTAAACAATTTACTACATGAAGTAATTACCGAACGTACGTTGTAAATTTCACCGGCGATCCACGGTTATTCTAACATTAACAAGAGTTTAGAATGCATTAAAACACAATTTAAAAAAAAAACATTGAGTTTAGAATGCATTAAAACACAATTTAAAAAAAAAACATTAATTGTCAAGTAAACTTGAAGGTAGAAACATGGAAACAGAAAAGCATGTAATAGTATTGTGAACAGAAATAGTTAAATATTAGAAGTAAATAAAGGAAATGGGAGTGCCTTACCGAAGGCAGGTTGTCTAGAGACAACATCTACAGATAATAAGATGGACAATACTCTCTCTCTCTCTCTCTCTGCCTTGCTCTATCATGCGAAAAAAAAAACATTTTCTCCAAATAGCTGGAAATAATTTTACATCGGTGATTTTAAACCCAAGGTACCCGTTTTATTACTACATTTGCCATTTAGACCAAATGTATGACAGTTGACCGATATCGGGGTCCTTTGTGTCTGTTGCCGTATATTTATGATGTCACACACGTGCGTGTTTTCATCCCTGCCTATCTATCTATTGAGCGATTGACTACTTGCTCGTTGGAGATAAAAATAGTATTTCGCCTAAGTGCTCGCGAGCTTTAATTCTGTTCCTCCCCTTCGGGCTGTATTGGCCTGAAAAAGTTTAAATAAGGAACATATTTCGCCTAAGCGTGCGCGAGCTTTAACTATGTTCCTCTCCTTTCGGTTATCTGGCCTGAAATGGTTTAACAAAAGAATATAACGTTTCAATACCTTACTGGTACATGTATATTTTGGTACACCTTAGACCACATATACGCCATGACGACTTAAAATATACTGAGCGACATATATGGTCTCTACATGTACACTCTTATTGACTTTTGATGCACACCAGATCAATTAGTGGTTTATCTACGTCAGCGGCTATATTTACACTGCTGGGAACTTGTACATACCGGCATGCAAAACCCGGAAGTGTGAATACTTTGTTAGTTTGTAATCACTTGTGAATGTACATGACTACAATTTAATAGTGTTGTATGAGAGCTCTTCACGGCGCTACAGAGACCAACCCAAATAATCGTTTATGTCGTACACATGAAGATTGTGCTCCTCTTTATGACGACACGATATCGTGCCATTTGGATGTAAGTTATGTTTTTAACGCTGGGCAACTAAAAGCTGAAAGATTTTCATCCTTTACTTAGGTAAGTCTTAGTATCATCTCGTATTCTGTTACATGTGAGCGTATTCAAGTGTAATCATTTTGTCATGACCATTGTCCTGTCATGTTGACATTTAGCAAGTCGATCACATACATTCCTTTTCTGTTGAATGATGGTACTACATAGATGAATTGATTCGTTATGATAGTATTACCTACATGAATTAATTCGTTATAAGAATGAGAATGAAAAAACTGTTAGGGTTTGCATGACTGACCTAAATGTCGTCAACACATAACGTTACCGCAACGGGTGTGAAGGGTGACATACACACTCAAACTCCTAAACTGGCCCCTAAGTAACCCGGTTTCCTCAGCAGACGGACAGTGGCGGCGCCAGTGGGGGGGGGGGGGGGGTAATTGCCCCTGGGGAGCCGTCGGGAGCTCTTTTTTTTTGCAGCTGTAACCAGAAGGGGTGGGGTGGGGGTGGTGGCAACTGACAGAAATTTTTTTTTATGGATCATCCTTGGTGGATCATGTATTGCATTACAGTTGTTTTTATGTACGTACTGAGTCAATGCTATGTGACTTATTTATATTTGTTATATGTCTTACTACCTATGTTATTTGCTGATGCTACGTAAATAAATATATTTTTTATTATCAGTATGTATGTATGTATGTATGTATGTATGTATGTATGTATGTATGTATGTATGTATGCATGCATATATGTATGTATGTATGTATGTATGTATGTATGTATGTATGTATGTATGTATGTATGTATGTATGTATGCATGCATACATATATGTATGTATGTATGTATGTATGCATATATGTATGTATGTATGTATGTATGTATGTATGTATGTATGCATCCATGCATATATGTATGTATGTATGTATGTATGTATGTATGTATGTATGTATGTATGTATGTATGTATGTATGTGTATATTAATCTCAACAATGGTGTAGAGAAGTTTAGTTCTGTTTATATTTGTGTGTGGTAAAACGAGACTGTGCTCCAAGGAAGAACAATTACGTTTACTTCTTCGTGTTACAAATTGTTGATGTTTCAATGCATTAAATCACATTTTAGGGTTGTGTACCCATTTTGTCCATGACACCATTTAGTTTGACCATCCAACTTTGTATGAACACAACACAAAGTATGCATTTTAATTAATTATAACTGATAGGATCCCCTAACCCCATATATTTTCAGTCTTTGTGTCGAAGTATTAGCTTGCCTTCTAAGGAAAAACTGTGATGTAAAAGTTATAGATATAAACAGTGTCGAAATTCCGTTCCTGTATGTGGATGATACGTCTCTTATATTTGAGTCAAAATTCCCTTCCAGTATGTGGATGATACGTCTCATATATTTGAGTCAAAATTCCGTTCTATGTTGGGGATGCTACGTCTCTTATATTTGAGTCAAAATTCCGTTCCACTATGTGGATGATGCGTCTCTTATATTTGAGTCAAAGTTCCGTTCCAGTATGTGGGTGATACATCTCTTATATTTGAGTCAAAATTCCGTTCCAGCATGTGGATGATACGTCTCTTATATTTGAGTCAAAATTCCGTTCCAGCATGTGGATGATACGTGTCTTATATTTGAGGCCACAGAAAAATCATTAAAAACCACTCTGAATTTAATCACATACTTTGCTACATTTTCCGGTTTAAAGATGAACATTGCAAAAATAAGAGTGATTTGGAATGAAAGACAATAACCTTAGACTTTTAACGAAATCAATCTTAACTGGGATCAAGGAGAGTTTATAGTGTTGGGTACCAAGTTTTCCACCAGCCTGTATGAAATGATAGAGCTAAACTATGACCATACAGTTAAAAATATAAGGAATCTACTTTTACTGTGGTCAAAAAGAAATTTAACCCCTTTCGGCAAAATCTCTGCTTTAAAAACACTAGTAATGTCTAAAGTCAACCATCTGCTGCTATCTCTAACAAACCCGTCATAAAATATTTTGAAGGAACTAAATTCTCAATTTTTCTAGTTTATCGGGAATGGTTCTAATGATAGAATCAAAAGGAAGAAAGTTACTAAGGACTTTCTCTATGGGAGAATTTGAATGCTATATTTAGAATCATCTGTTGATGCCATGGGAGAAGTTGAATGCTATATATAGAAGCATCTGTTGATGCCATGGGAGAATTTGAATGCTATATATAGAAGCATCTGTTGATGCAATGGGAGAATTTGAATGCTATATATAGAAGCATCTGTTGATGCCCTGAAAATAACCTAGATAAGAAGACTTCTAAGATTAAATAATCAAAACTTTTTAAACTTGTTAATTTCTCCGTGGCTTGATTACTATACATTTACTATTTTGGGGACGGATTGCATTTAGAAGAACTTATACAGACCGAATCCTTTTGGTATGATGTTTGTAAAGCTTGGGTTGGTTTTATGAAAAGGGGTTTTAAATATATTACAGAAATAGTTCATTTCCTTAGTCAACCACTGTTTTCCAACTATAGAATTTAAGCTGGTGGGAAAAGTATATTTTTAAAGAAAGTTTATGATTGTTGTTTAATTATCATATACGATTTGAGAGAAAAATTGAATATTCAGATTAACTTCTTAGATTATACTGGATTAATTTCAGCCTTTAAAACAGTTCTAAAATATGTCAACTGCGTACTATCTATCCATGAACACTTAGAGGCACCTTACATTCCACTTGCTTTTTAAATACTTTTATCTCAGGAAAAAGGCTGTGGAAAGATTTATCTAATACTGACAGAAAACAGGGAAAGATAGGTGTCAATTAGAAAGTGGAACAATGATTTTGGGTCTGTAGATAGCAAGAAATTAGTAAATATTTTTAGGTTACCTTAACAACTTACCAAATGCACAATTCTGTGGTGGTTTTAGGTAAGACCCTTGCATCTTATCTACTAATACCTTCCTAGCAAAGACTGGTATTTTTGGCAATAATAAATGCTCTTTTTGTAAAACAGATCCGGAAATGCTAACACATCTTCTTTTCGTTTACTCCTTTTGGACAAATATTTTTATGTAGATTCAAAACAGTTCCACTTGTGTATGCAGCCTAAATCTTACATGCCAAAATACAAGTTTGTGAGTACTTGGCAGAAAACTAGATTATATGTTAAATTGTATTGTTTTTTATGCAAAACAATATATATTTAAATGTAAAATTACTGAACGTAATTTATATATACAAACTTCTCAAAGCTGGTTGGCAACTAATTTAAAACCCGTGAAATATATCGCATACAACAACTGCAGCTGGGACAAATTTAATGCAAAGTGGAACCTGTATTTAAAGTTAGTATCTTAGTAACAGAACTATGTTTGAGTTTTCCTTGAAGAGTTGTTACGCTACAAATATATTTTACTATATACCTATGTTTTTACAAATGTTATTACCTGTTGTTTATTATCCCTTTCTCTATTTGTCGCTCTTTGTCTCTGTCTGTATGTCTGTCTGTCTGTCTGTCTGTCGGTCGGTCGGTCGGTCTGTCTCTCTCTCTCTCTCTCTCTCTCTCTCTCTCTCTCTCTCTCTCTCTCTCTCTCTCTCTCTTTGGCCACAGTGATGGTAGTGATGATGACGGTTATAATGGTAATAATGGCGATGGTGATAGGGACTAGAGTAGCAGCAACAATAATAAACACACTTATCTGATTATTCCTGTTGTTGTTATTAATATTTCTGTTGGAACAATTTGTAATTGTTGTTCTCACTCTCCGTACTAAATTGTGCTTTATTTTATATTTGTTATTGTGAGCATTACAGTGCCTATAGAATGCAAATGGGTGATTGACTGTGTATAATTTACATTTGTGAGGCAGCATGCAGGGTGACTCCTTTACCTGCGCGACATTTTACCTATGAACGGGGAGTAATAAAATTTTTTAACTATCGGAATACCCATATTACATTATTCATTGTTAATAGGTAAAATAATTCACTAAAAAAAAACAATTGATTTATTGTTTGTTACTTTGTAAAACTTAATTAAAAATGAAAAAGTCCAAAACATTTCACGTTTTTCAAAACATAAATCAGGAGATTATATGCACAGATAATGCTAGTTATAATGTATCCAAACAATTTGGTGTTACGGGTGAGTAACCCTCAACTTTACAACTACATGTTTAATGGGCCATTTAAAAAAATGAAGTTGAATGTTTAGATCATTGTCAACTTTTGTTGATTTTTTTTTTTTTTTTTTTTTAGTGACAGTTGAGAGAGAGAGAGAGAGAGAGAGAGAGAGAGAGAGAGAGAGAGAGAGAGAAACACGAAGGGAGTATATGCTTTCAAAGTTTTTACCATGTTTGAAAAACGTTCGAATTTAGCAACCCGCTTATAAGTATTATTTTTTCTATGACTAATAATAATACAAAGTAATCACTCACGAATTAACTTTAAAAAATCTCAATTGGTATATGCTACTCCAAACTGTTTTAAATCAATTCACAGCAGAAAGTCTCTCCCGTCAAACTATATGAAGCCATATGAAAATGTCTATAAATCTTCACTTATCACCGCTAGTGTTAAAAATTTTTGGCCATGGATTGATGATGTCTGTCCTTCTGACTGTTAGTCCGTGTCTCTCGCGGTCAAGGTTTACGTAGAGTCACTTAAGTTAGTATTTAGATGCGTCATGTGGAGTGCTACACCCTTCACTGAATAATAGGTCACTGTGACCTATATTTCACGATTTCACGACTGGTTTAGTTTTGTGGGGTTTAAAGTAATTTTTCAGCATGTGATAGGCTATATATGATGGCCAGTATATTTGGTGGAGGAAGAACCCGGAAAGAACCACCGACCACAGAAAGCAACTGGAAATCTTTCTCACATACCCACGTTGGTCGAGCCGAGACTCGAACTCACGCGGACAGAGATGAGATGTGTGAGTGATCTGTAAAGGCGAGCACCTTAGACCACTCGACCGTCCGGGGCCCCTGTTGTCTTGGAGTCACATAATATACATTGCTATGGTTTGGTTTGGTTTTGTGGGTTTAACGCCATTTTCCAGCACATGATAGGCTATACATGGTGGCCAGTATATTTGGTGGAGGAAAAACCCGGGAAGAACCACCGACCCACGGGAAGCTACTGGCAAGGTTTCTCACATACCCACATTGGCCGATTTGAGACTTGAACTCAGATGTCAGTGATCTGTAAAGGCGAGCGCCTTAGACCACTCGGCCACCCAGGGCCACTACATTGCTATGGAATTGTGTCGTGAGGAGTAGTACCACAGCCATCAGTGAAAACTAGGTCACTGTGATCTAATATTTCGTAGTTCAGCAATTTGTGCTTACCATTGCGTTGAGATCAATTTCTCTTGGATTGTGTTTGCGATTAGCTCATTTTCACAGACACATTGCTCGTAGAGTCACATAAGTTGGTATTTAGATGTCAATCCGTGGTTCCAAAATACACGGTGTAATGACCAAGAAGGGCGCATAAACCTTATTTCAACAGTGCAATTTATTCTACTTTTTTAGAAGGTAGTTTTGGGAGAATATGTCTTGTAATGTAACAGGAGAGGGTTCTTGTTTAGATAATTGTCAGTCCCAAGTTGAGAAAAGCAATGACTTGTCAGTGTTTGACAACAGTTTTCAGTCACAAGTTGAGAAAAACTATGACTTGTCCGTGTTTGACAACAGTGGATCATCAAATCTTTGTAGACTAAGACATAGAGAAAATGAACTTTTTAAAAATATATTTATCATATGATAACAAGCAGTTTAATTCCTTTTAAATTATTATCATTTTATAGAGAGTTGTACTTTTTAACTCACTTCAACGGAGTGGAGGTAAACTGTTGAACTACCGGTGGCGTTGGTGTCCGCACAGAAAAAAGCATATACATGTACATATGTACACCTTCACTGAATGTCAACCATTCTTTCTTCCTAGTCAGTAGTTAGGATTGGGTTTCATAGTACCTACCCCCAGGAGAGGGAGCTGAGGGGCTAAATTGTGTACATACATGCACATTATGATAAAGTTTGTACGTTATACTGAGGCTTTGGAACACTTCATAAATACTGTTATACCTGGAATCATGACACTTGGTGAGGGGATGCATCTTGATGAGTACTATACCCTCATCACAAAAGTAGATCACTGTGATATGTATTTCATGCTTCACTGACTTTGGTTAATTTTGTGGTTTAAGTTTATTTCTCAAGCTCTGTTCATGATATAATCATCAAACTATACGATTGCATGTATCTATTTTAGTATCACGCCTTTACCATAAAGGAAGGTCACTGTGACCTAAATTTCGCATTTTACTGGCTAAGGTTAAGTTTTTGCGTGTAGTTCATGACCAGCTAGGTTTTCTGCACCCTGTGTATATACTGTTATACCTAGATTAATGAAACTTGGTAAGGGGATGCATCTTGATGAGTACTACCCCCTCATCAAAAATGTAGGTCACTACGACCAATATTTCACTCTTCACTTAATTTGGTTAATTTAGTGTTTTAAGTTTTTTTCGCAAGTTCTGTTCATGATACATGATAGAATCATAAAACTGTAAGATTCTGTATATCTCTATTACTACAACACCATTATCACAAAGAAAAAATATTTCACATTTTACTGGCTTAGGTTAAGTTTTTGCGTTTAATTCATGACCAACTAGGTTTTTTGTACACTGTATATATATACACAGCGGGCATCTTGACAATCTTGTTATCGCTACTACTCCTGATTGAATAGTCATATCAACATGGGGTTGTCACTAAAATACTTCTTATGATGTCCAGTTGGTCCTTACGAAAATGGTGCCGATCTGACATCCAATATGGCCACCAAAGCGGCCATCTTGAAAATCTTGTTATCGTTGCTCTTCCTGAATGGAAAGTCAGATTGACACGAGTTTCCAACAGAAGACTTCTTATGATGTCTAGTTGGTTCTAAATTAAAATGGTGCCTATTTGACCTTCAATATGGCCACCATAGCGGCCATCTTGAAAATCTTTGTTATTGCTACTCCTCCTAAATGGATAGTCGTATCAGCATGGGGTTTTTACGTAACGACTTCTTATGATGTCTAGTTGGACCTAAATAAAAATGGTGTCCCTCAGACAGCCAATATGGTTGCCACAGTGGCTATCTTGAAAATCTTGTTAACATTACTTTTCGAAATGAATGATCTTATTACCATGGGGTTTTACTGAAAGACTTCTTATGTCTAGTTGGTTGTAAGTGAAAATTGTGCTTATATGACGTACAATATGGCCAACACAATGGCAAGCTTAAAAATCTTGTTATCACTCCTTCTCCTGCACGGCGGGTCATATCTACATTGTGGTTTCACCTAAAGACTTCTTATGGTGTCTAGTTGGTCCAAAATGGAAATGATGCCGATCTGATATCCAGTAATGCCACCACGGCAGCCATCTTGAAACTCTTGTTATTGCTACTTCTCCAAAACGTAAAGTCATATCAACATGAAGTTTCCACCAGCAGATTTCTTATGATGTCTTCTTGGTCCTAAATGAAAATGGTGCCAATTTGACAGCCTGTATGTTCACCACAGCAGCTAATTTGAAAGTCTTGTTATCGCTGAAGAATATCAGAGATAGTTTCAGCAGTTAGAAGGAAGAAATGGTCTTATCTTGATCGTAGGAAATCCTTTTTCGGCCAGTAAAGCGTCAGTCCATTCGAGGGACTCTTGTTTAAATTTATAATGAAACTTTTGGCAAAGTCAATCCCAACGTTAAAAATATGAACTATTTTAGGACATATAAAGCTTAGTACTGTTTTTGTGTTCTCATTTTTGACCCTCCTTTTGAGTAATCTTGAACGCATACTGTTCTTTTTATTCTGTTATTAAAAAAAGGAAAAGAAAATCCGGGATTCATAATGTACCGTATTCACGAGACTTTACTCTAGCATGGATTAGTTTCGTAAAATGGACCCTCCCAAATTTCTTAACATAGGGAATTCTCTAGATATTTTAGGTATCGGTGTTTAGTAATTTGAGATAGGAATAATTCTTTGTATTAGGTGTTTGGGTCGTGTCGCATGGTGAATGGCGTGAAGTACTAACATTCGACTAGGAAAGGCTTACTGGTGAGTCATAGAAATGTGAAGCAAGAGAAACCATGCAAGTGTGAAATTAGAGTTTCGTGATGTGTTGTCATTAGGTGATTTGTTGTATTTGACATTTAAAAACTCTTCTGTTCACAACCATAATTATTTGTTTGCGATAAATGTTTCGTGAACAAGACTTTAACTATTCTTTGGGGAGACAATACTTATCTCAGCTGAAATATTTGCACAGTAGACAGATAGTGCACTAGCTTTATCATGTATACACTAGATCCTAAACTTTTACAATAAAGCAACAAACTGTGTACTGACATCACATCTTCGCTGTTGCTACCCGTTTATAAGAAACCATAAATCCCTTCATATTTTTTAGTAAAATAAAAAAAAATCTATATACTTGGAGACTCGTTGTCCTCATGATACATGGGCCTGGATTTTTTTAATTTTTTGTATTTTTATAAATTTCCGGCTCATAAAAAGCTTGAAAAAAATTATCTTACCCTGATTGGTAAGAAAAAGAAAAATACTGTATTATATCCATCATTATTTTTGAACTCCTCCACCCCCCTCCTTCCCGGAAAATTAAATAGTCGGTTCCTTAGTTTGAATAACTAGCTTTGATTATTTCCGTGATTTAATTTAGTAATTATTGTAGCTGATGATACTTCCCCATTCTTTTCTTGGAAAATTTGAAGGTTTACTTTCCTTATTGACAGTCTCTGTCAATTTATCGTTGATTTCATGCCAGGACAGGGTAACGATCTAAGACAACACATATTTGCCCAGGCGGAGTAGCTTCATAATACATATACATTGAATAAAATGTTAACTATTGGCTTTCATGTAGGACAAATGTTTTCTTTGAACGTTGTCAGGGAGGACAAAATATGACAGTCAAGAAGCCATTTTTATCCCTGTAATCGAAACAGAAACTTCATATGGCTTGAATTAATCCATACAGAGGACTGGTTTAGTAAAAAAATAACGGAGCAATTAAAGACTTTTTCCTTGAATCATATTGGCATGGAGATCATAGATCTGGACACTAAGATCAAATCTGACATTGAGATTCCAATCTAGCCCAATCAAAATTGGTCTTTTAAAAGTACTTTTTGATTGCTTGACACATCTCAAACTTAACTCAAGTTCAAAGGATATATGCTGTCCAGCGGTGGATCTTACTAACAAAACTAGATTCTGGATCTAAACCTACGTCTAGAATACAGTTTTCTGAAAAAAGCTCCCTGTCACATTGAACCACTTCCCCTGTTTCAGTGGTACATGACACACCTTCAGTAGTTTAGAAAGAACAGAAGAGTTGATTTTAACTAAATATATTGGGTTTTTAATCAAGAACTGGCTTTTCGAGTATTGACAGGTCAAATGGTAGTGGATTCACGAGAAATACAGTAACATATACCCACAGGCTACCAGTTGAAATTGAAAGTTCGTTCACATGAGCGTTCCGTGCACTATGGCATTTGATGCAGAATGGTTCAAAACCTTCCTATTCAAGAGATTTACTGTCGTATATGCAGGGCGTCACCAATTATACTCAAGTTAACATACGGTGCAATTGTTCTGTAATATGTCTTGTATCTGTTTAACAGTCGGTTATCTGGAACAGCATGTAATAGTATACAACATCAAACGCTATACGGCTGCCAAAAATAACCAGTTTTCTTTGGCAGTCTTGTAAACATAGTCTGGTACCTTGACCTTTGTTCAACTCGTACCTCGACCATTTGAGGATATTAATGGCACGAGGTATTAATGGAAGAAAGGTCAGGGTACCAGACTACCTTTTAACCCTGCGAATCGCTCAAAGCTGGAAAAGTATTGACAAGGCTAGTATCATGTGCCGTGATCAAAACCGCATGAATTATGCTGATGAAAGAAAATTGATTTATACATAGTAGTATACCGCATTAAACAAAACAAAGAACATGTACATGTTCCAATGAGGCAAACGTTTGTGAACAGAACATTTGTAATTCTTGTTGTTTCAAAACGAGAGAGAGAGAGAGAGAGAACGAATGAGGATCCTCCCTGTATCGCAGACACACAGATACACATACAGACACACATGAGCAAACAAATGCACCATAATTTAGCTGTACTCTCTCTCTCTCCCCAGTTCACGGTTATACTGAGATATTTAAAATGAGACGCTCATATATGAATCATCTCAATCATTAATCATAGCCATTTGTCAAGGTCCAAAAGACGTGTAAATGATGTAGGATGGGCAATTAATTTTGGGTTGACCTAATTTAGTAATGTCAGTGGGTACATCTGAGCGCACTCTATACTTTGGCTGCGGTAAACGAGAATAGTCTATTTATATTTTGTTTGCATGCTGAAAAAGGACACTTCTGTTGGGAGCAAAACATATGAACTTAAACACATGTGTATCAGATATCAGATTTATTAAAACATTTTGTAAACAACTAATTACAAATTGCGAACTGAATATGTGAGGATGACAAGAAATGAAAAAAGATATGACAAAGTATACAGTTATAATAAGATAATGTAAATTGCAGTTGAGTTTTTTTTTTCATTAAGCCAGGCATTTTAACAGCTCGAAAGAAATGCTGGATTCAAACGTTTTATTAAATATACATAAGCCAGCGGAAATGTTAGCTTTTTTTCATATAAAAAAGTAATCCATAGCCGCTTAGCTTTGACTTTGAAGTTTCAGTACTTGTATTTCTTGATATGTTTACTGCTTTTGGATAACTGTACTGTTTTGTGCTTAGACGTCAGGCTAGCACATCAGTCAACAATGCTCCAAATACACACACACGAACACAGAGTATGTATGTATATATGTATGTAGGTTCCTTTTAGAGCTTTGGGCTCGTCCAATATCACAGTACATTTATAAAACTGTACAATTATTTCCTCAATTAGCTACAAAAGTATGGATATGTCCATTGCCTAAAACATATTATAAACATCCCACTTTGAATAGTATACAGGGAAAACCCATTGATGTGACATTCTATAGTATAGTGACACCTTGAATAGTATACAGGGAATATCCATTGATATGACATAAGTATAGTGACACCTTGAATAGTATAAAGGGAAAGTACATTGTTTTAATAATTAAGCTTCTAGATGCATTCATAGCCAATTATTTTATGCATTTAAATGAAAAAAGTAAGTAAGTAAATAAAACAGTTACTTGAAGAATGCAATACTAAAAATATATATTTTTCTATTTAAATGTGGGAAGCATCAGATTTAGAAAATAGTTTTTTTATTTATTATAGTTCTGGTGCATCTGAACTAATGCACTGGATTTCAGCAAAATGTAGAGCAATGTGGATATTTATAAGGAACCTAATTAGTATTACTTAATTAGGAAATTAGAACTTTATTACTATTCACTTTAATTTGTCACATGGATGCATAGCTTGTAGTCTATTTCATAGTTGATTTGGATGCAAACAAAACTTGACTGCATTAATTGTTACTATATTGTGTTTGCTTTACCATTAAGCTAATGCTACAGTGTGAGTAGAACACATGCGGATAGTTCGGTTCTTCCAATTTGATGGAACCATTGTAATATGTTTAAGCCATGACACCGTAGCTGGAGTAAGAATGTTTAGTCTGCCTTGACAAGAATTATCAACTCAGCTATTTATTCTTCAAATACGTTACCCGATCATAATACCTTAAGAGAACTACCGGTACTACTACCTCGCAAATCCAGCGCTCCCAGGCTAAACTTTTTTAGCTGAGAAACTAAATGTTACCTGCCCACATAATGGCAGTTAGAGTGATCTCCCCTGGATACGGGGATTGGCGCCAAATCCTGTGAATACTTCAGTTACTACTTCCGCTTGTGCCGAGTAGCACGATCTCTCCTGACAAGAGTCCTAGCAATCCACTTAAATTTTTTTGGAAGTTATTCTACCTTAAAGCAAGTTGGAGGAGTTTTCTCCTCAAAGGCAAGCATACTCCGTCTATAATTTTCAAACTTTTCCTTGCTCCTTTCTTTCGACGACAAAGTTTTCTGTCTTTGTAAAATTATAACTTTGTCACACGCACACACATAGGCGCCCGTTGTATGCACCTGCACGGGTCGCTAGTACGACTTCTCACGTTGGTGTAGCTCTGTTTTATGTGCAAGTATTATGGGTGCTATAGAAAACTAAAGTAAATTGCTGTATAATTATCGCTACGATCGGATACATAAAGGTAAGTTTTTTATACAATGTTTTTGTCGCAGCGTCCACTTCGTATTTAATAAAAGCGACGTTTCGGTGACTTTACCTGTATAGGCCGTCTATTTGTCCTTTTCTACAGGTAAGTTCTATTAGAATTTATTCATAGCGTCCACTTCATAAGTCGATCATACCTTGTTGTCTTTGTCCAGTTGACTACCCTAGACCACACAAACACTCTCATTCAACATTCCCAGCATAGTGCTACAGGTCACTCAATGCACAAGGCACCTAGCTTAGTGCCCCAATACACACGGGATGTGGATTCACTTCATTCTCATGTCTTTGCCACTCAAAGGGAGCGCTTACTTAGTGATCGTTTGGAAGTGACCATATCTCAATCAGGACGTTCTGCAAGCATGGTCGGCCGGCCCTTTTCGGCATATGTCGACGTACTAATCAAGAAGAATGAACCGGCGTTCAAACTGCTACCATACTATGGGCGAGTTGCTGACCTTTTGGGTTGCTTTACACAATTACATCACCCTAGTGTCAACAGACTCTTCTCGCAGCGACGCCGTCCATCAAATTTTAATGTGTTCTATAAGATCCACACCCCAGTGTTTCCCATGGACACCCCAGCAGTAGAAAGGGACATCACAGCCTTGCGATGACAAAACCCTACTCAGTACGCATGGACTGGAAGTCTTTTAACGACACACAACAGTTTGTGCGGAATGGAGTTTCAGTGGGTTCTATGTTGGACTTAGTATCGACGGGAATCTTCCAACAAGCTGAAAACAGTTTATTATCTCCCACCTCAAATCACACAGGACACGCGTTGGAGTCTGTTTCTCGAATGGCGCTTGTCTCAAACGGAGCTGCTCTGCACACCCTAGCCATGCTGTAACAGCAGCGACAAAACTACAACTGGAGGAAAGAGATGCAGTGCTCTCCACTTCCACCTTTTTCAAAGACCAGCATAAAGCCAAGCAAAGATCGCAGCCATTCTCTTCTACCCTCGTTTTCAATGGCCACGTTGAGGAAACACGCAAATAAACCAGCAAAGAAACAAATTTCCCTCACATATAGCCTCAGGCACCGAGTAGGGATTTTCAGAGAAATAAACAAAAGGACGAAAGGACGCCCCTAGGACACGACAGACAGGGAAACAGTCCTACCAATCCTATACCCGTAGAAGAGCACACTTCTCAAACATAAGAGGCAGAGAGAAACCTATTCAAGGCAGACACTTTGCCGCGAGAAATCAAAAACCTTCGTCAGAAAAGGTCGGAAGAGATCGTTCACATTGTCAAATCACCGGGTTTTATTCGAGACTGTTCCTGGTTCCAAAGGTCAACGGCACTCTTGAACCAGTCATAGACCTAAGCGCCCTCGATCTTTTCATTCGCACCCCGTGGTTAAAAAGGAAATACCAAGGCGAGTTTTTAATGCCGATAGACTTCGCTATCAGTGTAGACTTGAGAGATGCGTATCTACACAGGATCGTCTTTTGCATATCAACATCCTCTAGATGAAAGCCCTACTGAAATCATATCATTGGTGGCAGGAGAAGCTACATGGAAGGGGCGTTCTGATTCTGTCCGACAACGCCACTGTGGTGAATTATCTCAGAAGGCAAGGGGGAACCAAGTCCCCAGACCTTTGCGTTCTTGTTTGGGATTTTCTAAAGTGGCGTCTTGAACGACAAATCCACGTAGAAGTTCGTCATATTCCGAGCCGACTAAATGTATTAGCGGACTCGCTGTCCCGAAAGAATTAACTAATACAAACAGAATGGTCGCTTCATCCATCGGTTTTCACTCGCTTATGTGCCCGCGGGGATCAACCACTAGTGGATCTATTTGCGACAAGGTGGAATGCAAAATTCTCAACATTTGTCTCGCCAGTCCCGGATCCAAAGGCCGGGCTCTCGATGTTCTTTCCATAGATTGGAACGGTTTGGACGCATACGCTTACCCTCCAACACCTCTGATTCCGAAGGTGATACAGAAAGCAAAAGAATCGGAGTGTCACCTCATCCTGATTGCTCCACTCAAGTGGAAGATCTTATTTGGTTCATCTCTTATATAAGACCTGCTTCCTCCTCGCTCTCGCGACAGCAGGCAGAATCAGCGAAATGCATGCCTAGTCTGTCGAAAGGAACAATTTACAGTTCCAACGGGATGGGTCAGTGTCACTTATGACGGCCCCTGTTTTCATTGCAAAGAACATGCCCCTGCTCATGGGAAATCAGTCTTTTGTGGTGACATCTCTTTCTATTTCGGACCCTTCATCTCAAGGCCGTCTACAGGACCCGGTGAGAGCTCTGAAGTCGTACCTGAAAAGAACCGAGCCGGTGCGTCGAGGAAAACCCCGTCAATTTTTACCTCTAAAAGAGGGAAAGGACGACATATTAGCGCAGGCACTCTCGTCCTGGATAAAATGGGTTATCCGCTTCCCATATTGAGAATTAACCCAAGATCAAATGAACTTGCTAAGTATTTCAGCTCATGAAGTTAGGGCAGTCGCAACAAGCATTGCATTCGAGCGAAACTATTCCCTAGCTGACACTATACATACGATGGAGTTCGGAGTCAAGCTTCTAGCTCAGAGATTTTTCATCCAGAAGGCTCAACTAGACCAAGTGGGTCCTATCGCCGCAGCACAACAGATTGCCTTCTCATGTCGTTCGGCAGCTTCCTGAGGACGTGGCTTGAAGACTTCTGCTCGATTTCCGGGAGGGAAAGTTTTCCCTTTTATAAAAACCGCGCCTCGGCATATGGAGTCAGTGCTCCAGCTGGGCTATTGATCTAGAAGCTGCCTCACATACCTTAGGGGAGCGGAGATGGTCTCTCTGGGGTTAGGGGATGTAAGTCCCTCCACCTCTCACCTGTTCTACCTATTCTCCTAAGGTATTATGATCGGGTAACGTATTTGAAGAATAAACCAGTTTTCTAGTAAAATATGTTTCTTCGATAATACTTACCCTATCATAACACGCATAGACCCTCCCAGCCTCCCCGCATTTACGTCCTTCTATTCACAGCATTTGAAGCCAGTCGTTGTATTAAGGGGAGATCCCTCTAACTACCACCTACGTGGGCACGTAACTTTATGATTCTTAGCTAGAAAGTTTAGCATGGGAGGGCTAGATTTGTGAGGTAGAGATAGTTCTCCTAAGATAGTATGATCGGGTAAGTATTATCGAATAAACATGTTTTACTAGAAAAATTGGTTTCTTTACCATTTTCTATACAAAAAAATAGTTTGTTTTGTTCAGTCCCAGTTGACACAGAGTCTATGATAATGCATACATTGGGGTCCTGTTCAGTTTAGTTGAGGAGTGTAGAACATTGTAAACTCTGAAGGCATAACATTTTAGAATTTGCAATTCTCAATAGTTTCGATATCTTGTGACAAATGGAAATCATTATATAAATGCATTTAGGACAATATTTATGATTCCAGAGTGTGTATGCCAGTGTTAAGGCAGGTAATAGCTATGCAGTTTTGTATTCTGAAAATGGCCCATAGTTTTCAAAACATATTTTAACTTAGGCGCACACAAGTGATAAACTTTCTCCAGAAACATTTATTGCGAGATTAGAACTACCATTTTCAACTTTTTGGGAACGTCTTTCTACCAAGCAATAATCTGGATGGAGATTTTGGCTACAGGTGGTGTTATTTGTAATTTTATTAAAAAATTAAATATGAAAAATATACCTAAAGTTGTATAGCATTGGTCTTTACAAATAAAATAATGATATTTAGGCAGAAATGTATTATGCTAAGCACAAACATATCAAGGAAGCTTCATCTTTATATGGGTATGACAACTGAGTCCTTGTGTTTGGATCTTACATTTGTCACCTATGGCATAACATGACATTCCATTTAGACCGCTATCTTGTGAATTGTACCCGGGAGCAAACCACGCTGGAGCAAATGCAACCAAACTTTGCATGTATGCTTCAGTGTTGCTACAGATACAGAAAAAGCTAATTTAGTAAATAGGCTAAACGTTTGTCATCTCTTCAAGCTACCACTACAGTAGATGGGCCAATGAGTTGTTGTTACATATTAATTGTAGTTCCCTAACGAAATCGTTAATATTATTTCTCTGATTTTGATTGGAGATATGCTAACAAGCGAACAATGTTAATAGCATTCAACAGAAAGCAACATTAAAGCATAAGCAAAACGTACAATGTTTATTGAGTTCGGCCCCTTGGCTTTGTGTAGGATGACAATGGACAGGACACTTGCAATAAAGTTCAGTAATTTCATTCAAATGCAGCTATTTCCATAAAATGCAACATAACTTACACTGAGTTTTTTTATATGTTGTTCCAATTTAGTGTTTAAAATAAATAATATAGCCCTGGTGCATCGGAACTTGTAGATAATGGACTTTAATGGTTTTAATCAAAATGTGAACAAATGACGGAAGTACTAGTGTATAAGGAATTGAATAAGGATAGTGATACCTTGGATAGTATTCAGGGAGAGTCCATTGTTTTAATAATTAAGCATCCTAGATGCATTCAGAGCTAATTATTTTATGCATTGAAATAAAATAATAAATCAGTTATTTGGCGCATACTTAAAGGATGTAATGCTGAAAAATTTTCCTTTTTCCTTTTTATAAAATGTCATATAAATGGATTTTTCCTGTATACTATTCAAAGTGGGATTTCTATAATATGTTTTAGGCATTGGATATATCCTTTGCCCTGGTATTTTCATGAACGTTCTGTGCATGAGACCATACCAGTATGGGGTTAAGAATGCATAAAAGAGAAGATTACTGTTTTGAAATAACTTTCCATAAGTTCAGTATGACACAAATTTTGGTACCAAAGAACTCTTCACGTGAAAATGTGTGTGAAATAGGCTAAGAATATGAGGAGTGTTCCACCTGCTAAGGACTTCATTGAAAGTGAGACATGATACATACAGTATCATACATTATTAATTTATCATCTGTCCTGCATGAACTTAGGAAATGACAGAATCTTGGTTTCTATAACAGCTAGATCATATATATATATATATATATATATATATATATATATATATATATATATATATATATATATATATATATATATATATATATATATATAGCAACCGGTAGAAAATATATTTTTCACATCTCCCAAAAAATACACGTGTTAAATTTTATCAAAGAATTGGAGAAAATATTCATCGTGCCATGATCTGCGAAACAATGTGTGTCTCTTGGTCTTTGGGGCAGCCAGGTGAGAAACATAATTTGACATCTCCGGAATCACTGAATTTAATGTTATCAAACTTTCAGGAAATGTTCCATGTGGCATGTGCTAATCGATGCTGTTTCTTATAGCATGCATAGCAATATTTTTGTTTTACATCACCCAGGTAGAAAACATATTTTGATATTTTTAAAACTATTGTTTTATATTAAATTATATTTTGAGAAAACCCTTCATGTGAGACAATTAAACATACTGTAGATTCTACTTGTGGTGCATTTCGTCACACATACACATACATACATATCTTAAAATAGAACTTGCTATATTGGTCAAAGCCAAAATACATTTAAGAAGATTTAATTCAGTCAATCTTCTTGTTTTAACAGCATTAGCTTTAAAAAAAATTGGTGGTGGTGGTGGGTCTATACTGTACCGTACTTCCGTGGAATACACAAGAAATATACGTTTTCAAATGTACTATACAATATGCACTTAATCTGCCGCATAGCAAATGTGTATATTAGTACTTCATTTTCTCCCAAAACTATACACAAAATTTAAAGATATAGGAAAAAATATTACAATGATCTGTTAAAACAGGGATTGTTGAACAGAGGTAGACATCGAATTCGAGATTGACCGTGTAATCCAGTATAATTACTAGTATTCAATTTATAGTACTTGCACAAGTAACAGAATAAAACCAGGTTCAATTCACGGAAGGGAATATATTTGTTTCTTCTCTTTTTGTTACTAACCTTTTGATTGTGACAAATACCCCAAAATTTACAGATCAGACCCTAAGTTTGAATAATTGCTGAATAAATATTTGGGAAAAAAAACACATATCGAGATTCACCTTCTAAAATAATGCGAATTATTTTATGCGAGTGCAGATTTAAAATTTGCTTGCAAATAATTATATTTTTACAGATGATGAGTAGTGAATATGAGGGGGTAGTCTTCTAACGGAATGGGATGGTGGATGGGTGGGTGGGTGGGTGGGTGGGTTCAGGTCCTATTCAGCATTTGAAATTGTTTCCTGCCCAGCAACTTGACACCGTCTACTTTCACAGTGGTCCAAAATGTTTTTGGTTTTTATTCCTTCTTTTTTTGTAGTTTTAATAGGATTTTATACTTTGTTTCAATAGTTATTTGACCCAAGTTTAGCAGGTTATGAAAGTTAATGGTCTGTTTCATTTTAGTTCTGATATTTTTATTTTTGTTTTTGGGTGGGGGTGAGGGGGATACCACGTCACCAACTGTGATTTCATTGTTTTGAATAGATACCATGTATGCATGGGCCTCCGCCGGTGGGGGGGGGGGGGAAGGGGCAAGGTATATATATATATATATATATATATATATATATATATATATATATATATATATATATATATTATAGCTGCAAGCCTGTAATAAGTTTTTAATTGACTTTGACCCCCCTCCCCCTCCCCGGAAAAATTCAAGCGGACCCCCATGCATGTATGTTGGATGTAACATTTTAATATAAGAGAGAGAGAGAGAGAGAGAGAGAGAGAGAGAGAGAGAGAGAGAGAGAGAGAGAGAGAGAGAGAGAGAGGAGGCCCTTGTTGGGAAACTATTGTATATGAGGGGCATTAAAAAATATTCATCTGTAAAAACATCTCACTTAAATCGTTTGCAATAAATTTTCTCGCCAGATATAGATATCACAGTGACGGATTATTGGATGGACTGTTGGTAGCAGTGATGACTGTTAAGGGTTTAAATATTGTCGTTTTCAGTGTTATATACATTTTACAGGCAAGATATATCATTTTTCTGCGAACTTCCTTTTGACTATATTTGTATTTAATGTTCTGTTTATGCATACAGGAGAGGGAAAATAATGATTTTGGGGAATATGTGTTTCCTTTTTATTGTATATTACGCTAGGCAGATGCATGCACAAAACTGTCCAATTTTACATACTTCACAATTTTATTCAAAATAGAAATACAAAATATTTTCTTTCCTATATCATTTCCACTGACTATCGGCGAGGAAGAATACAGATACTAATTCAGTCAATGTTAACCAGGGTTGAATTTTTATTAAAAGGTGTCTCAGAGGAAATCTATCTATCTATCTATCTATCTATCTATCTATCTATCTATATATATATATATATATATATATATATATATATATATATATATATATATATATATATATATATATATATATATAGAGAGAGAGAGAGAGAGAGAGAGAGAGATAGAGAGAGAGAGAGAGAGAGAGAGAGAGAGAGAGAGAAAGAGAGAGAGAGAGAGAGAGATGTGTTTGTAAATCTGTATATATAACGTAGATTTTGGATGTGTTATTGAGAGTTTCACTGTGCTATTATGTATCACCAATTAGAGAGAGAGAGAGAGATGTGTGTTTGTAAATCTGTATATATAACGTAGATTTTGGATGTGTTATTGAGAGTTTGACTGTGCTATTATGTATCACCAATTAGAGAGAGAGAGAGAGATGTGTGTTTGTAAATCTGTATATATAACGTAGATTTTGGATGTGTTATTGAGAGTTTCACTGTGCTATTATGTATCACCAAATAGAGAGAGCGAGCGAGAGAGAGAGAGAGTATTCCTTCGAAATTAATATGAATCACCTACATAATGAAGAAAATGATGAGTTATACATCCACATTTTCAGTGCCACTCGTGTAATTGTCGTTTATGTGGTTTTGAAGTTGTCACATGTAAACAGCATGGAGCATGTGTATCTGTGTGTATGTGTAATCATAAGAGAGAGAGATACATAATACATAGTATTTATGATGTAAATATATATTTTCCTTCTGTATGTCATTTCCTGTGGACGTTTATTTCCATATTTATTATTATATTTGTTTTTGCAGGCAGGGCCAAAGTTCAATTCAGTATCAGTTACTGTCATACATACCACTGAGTAAATGCGGTGAGATCACACTTCTTGACAAAGTAATATTTACAACAAAGAAAAACAATAGGATAAAAGTGAAACTGAACACCGAAAAAGAATCAAAACAATAACTTGTGATGTATGGACTAAGTGAATGAATTGTGAAAGCAATTGTTATAATCAGATGTCTAGATTTTGAATGCGATTATAGCAGTGACAGGCTATTTTAATTAACAGTGGCCACTTATTTAGTTTTCTGCGATTGTGTACAAACAATCCAAGTTATGGAATGGATAATTTTAATCTTTGAAACTTACATTTTCTTTATGGTTTTTTTTATACTAATTTAAGCAACAAATACTAATGTGTAGTAACAACAAATATTACATCTATTTTGGTATCAGATTCATGTACTGACAAAAATACTTTTTTGAAAGAGTTTTTGAAAAACTTTTTAATACTGGAGAGACCAGCCGAGCGATTTCTTTGAAACAAGCTAATGAATGTTGGCATTCATTTTCACGTTTGAGGAGATAGCGTAACGATGAAAAGTTTTCGTGAAAATCTGTGTGCGTGCATGTGTGTGTACATTACCACGAAATTAAGGAAAATATTATAAACAGGACATCTTTAGTTTCCAGGAACAAGGGGACAAACACCAATATTTTCGGTGAACAAGAGAACTCAGAAGATTCTAGAAAGCCTCATTATCAGTCATATCAGCCAACAATATAAACAATATTTCAAACATGAAACAGTTTTTATTTGATCAGTGACTGTCTTATTTTTTTAACGAAGCTTAGAATAGTAAGTTAGATTTATTCGTCATGGATTACTAGCGTTTATTTCGGTTATTTTTGGCAAATTATAACTTTATTTTAAGCAACTTTATACCAGAAAAACGATACAAAATTTAGTGAATAGTTTATGTATAGACAGTATCAATGAGAAATACATGGAAAAGATGAAAAATGTGCCTATCTTCTTTGATATTTTTTAACACAAGGTTTCCATGGCAACCAACATGAGAACACAAAACTTATGTCAGAAACTAAAACAAACTTCCTCATACTTGTAATATATATAATATGAAGAAAATTGGAGAGGGGGCAAAAAACGGCCCTTATTCAATATAATCCTTTGCACTATGAGTGTATAATGGGATGAACATATGTTACACACAAAAACTGGGTCATTGGTAACCTTCTTTCGATCACTTATTAACAATTGCTTAAAACTTTTATCCATGCTATAATGCTAACACCTAACCTATTGCAATCAAGCTTCTGCTGTGAGTGTAACTTAGGATGGGCATGTTTCAAACAAAAATGGGATTACCATAACGTACTTTTCAGGATTTGTTTTGAAAAATGCTATAAATAAATGTGTCCATCCTCCCTGTCAGAGCTGCAGTTTTTATACCACTACATCTATTAAAAGTAAACTTACCCTTTTTGTATACTCGCGTATAAGCCCATGCCAACTGCAAACTGCATAGACCCAGATCTGCCGTCGCATAATGCGCCGGCAGATCTAGGTCAATGCGGTTTGTAAGGACTAATCAGTTGAACAAACAACGTAGACCCTGATCTGCCGGCGTATTATCCGACGGCAGATCAGGGTCTATCTTGTTTGCATTTGGACTGCCAGTATACGCGAGTATATACGGTACTACTTCTACTGAACGGATGGTCGCATCGACATGGCTCTTCACTAATACACTTCTTGCAATATGTAGTTGGTCATGTATTAAAATCGTGCTGATCTGGTATCCAAAATGGCTGCCTTGGCGGCCATCTTGACAATCTTTTCATGACCATATCTCCTGAACAGATGGTTGTATCGACATGGGCGTTTTAGTAAAACACTATAATACTATGTAACGAGCCCTGAATGTACACGGTTCACTGTGAATGGATTTTTATCCAACCAAGTTTGTGGATTATTTGAAGAGTACATTAAATTATGTCAGTTCGGGAACTTGGTCTTTGACAAGAAAATAAATACGGATGAAACCAAACTTAGCACGTAGGTATATTTTGACAGTATGTAAGATGAGTTCAGTGATCATCCTAGCCATAGCACAAGGTAAAAGGTGAAAGGTCATAAAGATTTTTGTACTGCACTTATCTTGTACACATGTTAACTCAAACATGTTAGAAAATATTTTTTTAAACGAAATTTGGTATGTTTGAGTTTCTCAAGAACATCAAAGATGATTTCAGTAGTCAGCAATACAAATGATTAAAGGATGGAAGGAACGGGCCTCTCATGAATTCCTAAAAATTCATTTCGGCCAGTTAAAGCATCAGACCCTTCGAGGGACTCTTGAATAAATTTGCACCAAGAAATCAACAATTATGATTTTTACATCCCAAAAGAGAAATTTTCTCACGCAGCACGTGCAGTGCTGATGTTTGAGTTCGGCTGATATAACAAAAACCAGGTGCAAGTGGCCAGTTATGTAAGAATGTAGGTTGACGTGATCGATACTCATGCTCCTGCTTTCTCAGTCTGTGACATGTACATGCACACTTTTGTTTAGAGTACTTTGAAACCGTTATAACTCTCCAGAAAGTATGGCAGACGAATCTTAATTATTCGCGTGTGGCGGATACATATGCCATTCCTGAAGCGAATTATAATGATCATATATATATATATATATATATATATATATATATATATATGTGTGTGTGTGTGTGTGTGTGTGTGTGTGTGTGTGTGTCTGTGTGTGTCTGTGTGTGTCTGTGTCTGTGTGTGATGACACAAACATTGATAACGTCGCAAATACAAAAGTTTCCCAAAGTTTCGAGTCAAACAAGCTCTTCGTCAGGGGAAGAAACAATTTACATCCACAAAACAAACACTTAACACAAAAGCCAAGAATATACATCGCGTCAGTTTGATTTGAAAGATTCAGGATTACATAGTTAAACAATAGCGTACGAGTGAAATTATATACATTTAATATGTCCGACGAGGAAATTATATTATACAACAAGAGGGTGAGAATTAAATTCTGCTTTCACCAGACTTAGATGACAAGTTAGATCAGGCGAAGGCGTGGATTCCTTGCGGGCACGGAAGTTAAATGTTGCGTTCACTTTACTAGGTCTCCTGTGCGACAATCATAATAAAGCAGCATTGGAATAAGTAGTTATCACGTGTAAAGCTTTATTCAAATGCTAATTATCTATGTAAACAGACCTGACTTCCTGGTACTAATATAATTTTGTTTCGAAAGCGGTCGGTGTCTACGAAGGTGATCTCTGAAGTAGTAACAATAAATCCTATCAGACCGTATCATAGAACAACACTCACTCTTTATACGTATTTGCAAACCATAACTGTAAACTATTTCACAAAGAATGATAATTATTGACTCGGAACAATGAAAAAAAGTCGTATCAAGAGCTAACAGTTTCATATTAAAATCCCTTCTTTGGGCTATTTAATTGAATTTTAGCAATCAGCTGAACTTGCAGTTCGTTGGAACCAGCACGGTGTATATACCATGCTCCTTGGAGTCATAATTGGCGTTATGAAACGTTTTCCTTGCTGTAAACTTTTTCTCTGTTTGCTCTGAGCAAACACTGAGCTATATGAAGTTGGAACCAACATTTACTACACCCTTAGCCGACAACAAGGGTTTCGACTGACATTTGAAATTGAGGAAATCGGAATTACTGGATAGGTACAGGCAGCATTAGACGGTCAGTCAGTGACTCTTATTTATGTTGACATTAAGGGCTCAAGAGATTTGTTGCAACCCTAGTATGCTAAATATATGAGTAATGGTTTACCAAGTTCGCGACAGTGAGCTACGTTTCTTGAGAATGGAGAAGAGATTTTAAGCGATTCCCGATTTGTTTGCTTTGAAATACTCTGTACTTGCCTTTGAGGGATAGTGTAAAAGTAGTTACTACAGCAATGTATATATAATATATTCGCATAAAATTAGACGTTATTTTATGGAAATAATTTTCTTATTGAACAAAGCATGGGCATGATACGTGAACTTCAGTGTAAAATAAATATCGGTCAGTGGATTTTTATAATTAGCAAATAGTTATCTCATTTATTTGAACGCTAAAGAAGACCTAACTGAGTGTAAAATGTTGAGAATGTATAAATATCAGGAATCATAAGAAGTTTTTTAGATTGTTCATTTGATAAAGTTCATAACCTTTTCTTAAGCACATTTAATTGTATCTAGTCGTTAGGAACCATTTCTTGTGTATTCATATGGAGTCAGAAAGTTAGTTCTTTTCAGTAATCTTTCCTGATTCAAACAAAGCAGTGGAATCAATGAAGGCGATTCAAATAGCAGAAAGAAAGAGCCGTCGTGGTTTTAGGTGGAATTTAAGACATAAGTCTCAGGCGACTGCATTGTAGGATGGAGAAAGAATCAGTCCTCTCATATAACCTTTTATTTAAAGTACCAGTATTACGGCACTGGCGTTAAATAGATGCCAATATGACTTTTTAAACCAAAACCACGATAGCTTGCCTTCATTTTGATTTTTTCTTGATGAAAATATATTTTCATCTTTAGTTTTCTGCCACTGTAGTGTCTGAAATGCATGATTTCAGCAAAGTTGTCCATCCTCGAAACAATTTGTTTTTAATGTACTCGAGTATGGCACGGAGAAACTTTAGATAACCGTATGTGTAATAATTGGTAACTTTATATGTTAACAAATAAAAAACAGAACAAAGTATGATGAAAGGTGGCTAGGTATCTGCTCGTTACACTTTATTTTCTGGTGAGCCGCGGTGGTTCAGTGGTTAAGGCATTGAACTCGTGATCAGATGGGGCGCTGGTTCGATTCCCACCATCGGATCAGGCCGGATCGGCTACCGTGGTGTATCCTGCTCAAGTCTATTCACTCTGCTTGCCTCGGCATGATATAAACTTCAAAGTGTTGCTGTACCGTAAAACACAACCGTCCCCCCCCCCCCCCAAAACAAAAAAACAAAAAAAACAACAAAAAAACAACAAACAAACCTAAAAGAGCGATGATCTGTAATATCTGTTCCTTTTTTCAGCTCTGAAGGATGAACCAAGGTATAGCAGGGGACAACAATATGGATGTTGACGGGAAGTTGTTAGGTTTAGTAAGTATAATATTTGTGCAAGAAATGTATATAGTTTTGTGAGTGCAAGTGAGCAAAATGAAACCTGGTTGTTACGAATCCATCTGCGCCTCTTTATCTGTCAGAAACAAATGGAAAATACAATTTGAAGAGCTGCATCTGTAAAAGACCCACCCGAATGCAATGTTCTTTGTCGTGGGTTTGGTGCTGTAATTCATTCTGGATTTGTATTAAGAAGCATTCTTAATCTTTAAAGAGTTTGTTATGGAGTGAAATGCATTCTTTTGTGGATTTAGGTAAATCAAGGGATAAAAAAAATTAAACAAAATGCTAGATTTAACTAAAGTTACCCTTCTAGCAATTTTGATTTCAAGCGAAATTATTGAACCACCCGATGACAATACTTAGTTGAATGCCATTTTGTCATTTACAAATACCGAAATGAACATGCCAAAATTGTATTTGCTTTTTGTATCTCCTCCGTAAATCTCCGTGGAGATAAATCCACCTCAGCATTGTATGATACTGTTGGACCGTGATATACCGTCTATACTCGCGTATAATTCGATACCAACTGCAAACTGCATAGACCCAGATCTGCCGTCGCATAATGCGCGCATTATGCGACGGCATATCAGTGTCTATGTTGTTTGCATTTGGACGCAGCTTTTACGCGAGTATATACGGTATATCTTAAGAAATGACAGACTGAGATGCTATAGTTACACCTGAAACGACAGCTAACATCGACGATCCTGTGGGCTCGGGGATGTAGAATAAATCTGATACGCCCTCCCGCATGTCGTACAAGGTTAGCGTGCCGATCTTGCAAACGCAACGCAGAGGGTTCGAATCTTACCATCAAATCAGCCCAGGTCGGCTACCGTGGTGTGTTCTAGGGCGAGGCACTTTACTCAAATTGCCTCGGCACTAAATGACCTTCTAATGTTGATGTGCTATAAAGCAACAAAACAAACCATACCAAACCATGATCCTTGCAGTTGAACATAGTGACTGATTGCATGTTTTTTTTAAAAATTGCATTGACTACACTTATTACACATGAAGAATTCCCAAAGAAAAATAGGATTGAATTTGCTAATTTAAATCAAACTTTGAATTTGCTATACCCGCATACCGTAATGTACTTTTTAAAATGCATTACTACACTGGTCCTAATGCTTTATGGAAAATAAACAGTAAAACGCCCCTAAAGCGGTCACTTAAAGACCAAATATGTATTTGAAGTGTCCAGCATAAAAAAAATTTGATTAATATTAGGACGGACTAATTGGGACCCAAAATATGGCTAGACTAGAGGGGAAGCCGGATTACAGAAGGGTTGGATTCGGACATTTTCAATGAAGTATTTTATTACTGAACATTGCAAATGCAATTTTAACTGATCAAGACGCTTCATTCTTTCTATATTTTCGGAATTATAAAGTAAACTATCTACTTAAAGTTTTTAAAATCGATGTAGCCTGTATACATAAATTATTGCATTTCTTCCGTCTGTGATGTGTCAGTGTTCTCTGCGTTGCAATGCCTTCTCCTCATCTGATATGCCATAAATTCTCATTGAATTTACAAACATACAAGCAGGAGGAAAAATAGTATACCGAAAGGATTTGTTTGCAACAATGTATTCAGATAAATGTGCTTTTATAAGCGATCATCCATCTCTGGCGCCTTGCATTACATTGCTTGGTATCAGATGAAGCAATATTTGAACATGAATTAAAAATAAGAAACAGAAAACTCCAAAGTTTTGAATTGTTTAGTTTGGCAGAAACTAAGGTTTTTTGACACGAGAGGTGAATATAAAAGGTACATTTATTTTGAAGAAACACGAAAATCCATACTCAAACCTTTTAATTCCTTTTCAGAAAATTGGATTCTCTGTCGCAATAGCGATCACAGCGTTGATAGGAATTCTCGGATTTCTCTTTCTGCTACTGAAAATACGACAGATTGAGAAAGAATTTGATCTCAGATCCAATGGGGATGAAGGTCCACCAGTAAATCGGCGACGTGCAAAGTTTGGGAATGATGCACCCATAACTGACAGTGCAATATGTTTGTCTGAAATTGATGTTGACCGACAAAGGCATTCCAGTTCTTCATATGAAACTATCAAGCCAAGATTCACAATCAAAATGCGCAAGGAGGAAGCAAATGTGTTTGGATATACGCCGTTGGTTTCGCAGATGATTGCTGTAGCTCAAGACTACTATAAAGATGCTACAATGTCTGAGGATGTATTTCCACTGGCCAAAATGTCTATCGTAAGACGGGACGGGAGTTTGCTTACATTCTCAGGTGTCTTGGATACGTTTGGAAGACCAACTTCTGCTACTTTGGAGAAAGGAGAGAACTCTGAAGAAGAGGTAGTTTCATCTGAGCAGAAGGGACTGTTCGTCCACAAAACAATGGACAGTCGTGGTGGAACCCTCGAAGTGTCTGGAGTTAGCCTTGAGGTTCCGCCTGATGCACTTTCAGATTCTACATTAGTTTCACTAGGGATTGTATGGAACGAAAATTATCAACCAAATCTTTCAAAAGATGAAGCCTTACTAAGCCCCATGGTCGTATGCAAGCCGCATGGACTTAGACTGAAAAGAACAGCCAAATTAACATTTCCACATTGTGCAGTGGACATATCTACAGCATGGAATCCCCGTGTTCTGAAGCGTGAGAGTAAAAGTAAAGATAACAATGAATGGAAGAACATTTCCTTAGATGATTATGAAGAGCGTCAGGTATCAACAGATAAGATGACCCTATTGGTGAAGAAATTCATGTTCTTTACATGTGTTGGCGAGTCAAGAACTGGAAAGGTGGCATCAAAGGCCGTGAAATTTGTCGCCTTCAGTCCCGGTCTCCAAAGAGGACGTATGTTCAAATGCAGAATATATTGTATCAATGATTATGAAGAGTTTCAGGTGAGTTTTCTTCACAATTATTTTCACATTATTCATTTTCTCACAATTCCATGAAAATTGCACAAGCTTCAGAACATCAAACCCATTGATGGAGTGTGGCATCCGTCATACAGAACAGTTAACAGAGATGAGGTGGTACTGTGCCGTTTGCGTATGGGACACGCATACCTGACTCGTGCATACTTCGTGAAGGATGAACCTCGACAAGATGGAACACATACTTGTTGAGTGTGTCGACTTCCACCCTGTGAGGCAGAAATATTTTGATGTGAACTCGATGAAAAAACTGTATGATGATGTACCGCCTGAGAAAATCTTGGACATTTTGAGGGAATGCATTTTATATAAAAAAAATGTTGACTATACACTTTTCAGGATTTTACCTTTATCTTTTTTTTTTTGTATACCTTTTACAGAATTTTAACATCTTTACCTTTTACATTTTATCTTGTTGTGCTTCATATTTACATTTATTTTGAAGGATGTATCTTCCTAAAGTTTTGTGCAGTTCGACACTATAAGGTTTTTGAACTTTACTTTTACTTTGCATCATATGGATATTTTTGTGTTGAGTTGCCCTTAAGCGTTAATATATAAATACTCACAATTCAGTATCGAGGTTCTTGTTTTGGAGAAACCGTTATTTTTTAGGTCAAAATATGTGCATAATATGCAATATTTTTGAGAAGCATTCAAAAGATCAGAGTTGAAGGGATATAACTACCGATGCCGATTATTATTTAAAAAAAGCTACATGAACAGGTAACAGAAAAAACAATTCTGGGCATGAAAAGGCTATATCCCTTTTAATTTCATATTTTCCTCTTTTACAAAAATTGTCACATAATATCTCAGTTTTTTCTCTGCTTCAACAAACTTATTTTGTTTACTATCGCACTTTCTCCTTTTCTCTTGAACTGTTTCTGCTGTACTTTTTGGATCCAGTCTTCGTTGTTCGGGACCTTGGATATCTTTCTTTTCAAATCCCTTTGTTTGAATCCATATCTTTCACTTACCGCCAATCTTTAATCAAATTGGGATTTGCCATTATCTTGTTTATCATATGTCTGACAAGGCTGGGATTTATGTGAAAGGTATATGTGATACAAATGATGAAAATGAAATCTTTAGTTTTAGAATTGTACACCTGTGAATCCTTTTATTCTTGAAAGATTAGTTGAAGAATTCATCAGATTTGAGGAAATCCTAAATTTTGTCAGAGATAAAACAAGACTAATTTCAATTCCTGCCTAATGTTCAGTGAAAAACTCGTAATTTCAAACCAAGTCGTAAGAAAAGTATTTGAAAAATCTGAATTTGAGGAAGAAAATTTGAGATGTTTACTGAAACCGGGCCAGTTTTCAATGGATGAACATGTTCTAAATTCTTGGGTTGTATCATTCTGCATGTTCGAAAATTCTCAAATAGATACAATTATAGATTTCCCAACAATTATTCTTTGGAAATCCCCAGCAAGCATAAAACATTTCATTTACAATACTGTTTTTGTCTTGATACACTCACACGTACAACAATTGTATAAGGATTATACTCGTTATCAAAAAGCCATAGCATGTCAAAGATTAAACACAGAGACAATCAGCTCTTCAAACGAAAAAAAATGACTCCAAAGGATCTTTTGATTGTTTCAATGCCAGTGATGGCGTACATATAAAATTGTATATTTCTTATATGATACGTAACTTTGGACTACATATTCCAGAATCTGAAGTCTTTTGAACACGAGGAGATGCAAAGTCGGGTTTCAGACTCACCAGTGCCTTTATTCATCCAAAACAACGGCAAAAACATATGTGTAGAGTTAGCGCATCTTTCCCATGGCTGGGATAGTGACACAAGAGAGGCAGAGGTAAGCAAACATAGAAAGGTATGTCTTTCAAAAGGAAACGGTTTTTTACTTTATCGAAACTGGAACTTATCCGTTATTCTTTGTCTGCATCAGGGTGCCACAGATTTTGTACGATATTTCTTAAACTGCTGCCCTATTGTGGAAAGGTTTGCATACAGATCACAAATCTGAAACAGAGAACCAGTACGCCCGTATTACGAACGCTACATGTAGAGGATGGAATACATCGATGATTTCCATTAGCGACTAGAGATCCGTGGTACACACACACACACACACACACACACACACACACACACACACACACACACTGTCTGCAAGATGAATAAAACTTGGTGATTTCCATTGACGCTTGATCCACGACTTTGAAACAATATTTAAAGCACATTAACTTTTGCCCAGATCGCAAAGTAATTCCGGCTTATGGATTGATGATGCCAGTTTCTCTATCCGTCCTTCTCGTGTCAACGATGAGATGCGGGTTTGCGTTTTTGTCATTTTTTTTCAGACACTATTGCTTGTAAAGTTACATGAATTAGTATGCATATACTGCATGATAGATACTACAGCCATCAATGAAAACTAGGTCACAGTGACCTATATTTCATGGGTCTATGATTTGCGCTTACCTTTGCATTAGGCTCAGATTCTCTAGTTTGGGATTTACGTTGAGTTCAGTTTCTCTCACATCATTATTTTGTAAAGTCATGCACCATGCATCATAATGAGTACTACACCCTTCAGTCAAAACTATTTTTTTAAATAGTTTCTTTTCATTATTTTAACGGCAACGTTTACACGTAATTGGCTATATCATGCTGATGAAATGGTAGTGAAGGTTACTGTGATCTATCACGCACATTCCAGTGATCTGCGTTTACCTTAATATTTAGCTTAGTTTCTCAGATACTCTTGCCTGAAGAGACATGTAACTTAGTACATTTAGCTCTGTTTCTTGGACACTATTACTGCAGAGCGATGTAACTTGATACATAGGATGCATCGTAAGTAGTACTACACGATTTAGACAAAACAATGCTTTGCAATTCAGTTACACCAACATAAGCGGTTTTCTTGTACGCATATACGTTCTTTGACCGCCTTTTTAAAGCACCAATGCTATACAATTATTGTTATGGGCGTCATAGTTCTTATGCTTCAATTCCAGTGATAAAATTCTCGGAGCGTGCAGACAGATCTGTGTAAAATAGGTAACAGTGAAGAATTCTTAAACAGAAATAATGTTGTCAAAGCTTTCCTTTATTTCAGAAACAGTATGAATCATAAATAAAGTTAAATACATTTCCTTATCATCCTCATAATAGATGAGAGTACATCTTTCTGCCGCCAAGCCGAATGCCCGCCAACACTTAGGAAATTGAAATAGCAACCTATGCAAATATGTACAAAAAGTATATGTGTCATCTACCGTATGTACTCGCGTATAACCATATACCAACTGCAAACTGCATAGACCCAGATCTGCCGTCGCATAATGCGCCGGCAGATCTGGGTCTATGCAGTTTGAAAGGACTAATCAGTAGAACAAACAACATAGACCCTGATCTGCCGGCGCATTATGCGACGGCAGATCAGGGTCTATGTTGTTTGCATTTGGACCAAGATTATACACGAGTATATACGGTATATAGTAACAGTGAATAGACTTCCAGCCGCCAAGCCAAATCCCCGCCAACAGTTAGGAAATTCAAATAGCAACATATGCCAAATATGTACAAAAGTATGTTTTATCTACCGTTACTACTCGCGTATAAGCTAATACCAATTGCAAACTGCATAGACCGAGATGTGCCGTCGCACTCTAAATTCAGCTTCCATATCCTGATAAGCATGAATCAGAAGAAAATATTTCATCTTGTTGTGACCATTATTCTAATGCCATTATTTAAATCTCATTATACAATGGTATAAATCCATTCCACCAATTAAAATCTTTTTCAACATTGTCGGGAATTACATATGATTTTTTAAAATTTTTATATATTAAAAGGACCAAAATAGTAAAATAACTGGATTCCTTGTTCAAATATTTTAAAAGAACATCTGAGAGATCGGTAGCACCCTTGTGATTTTTCCTATGTTCATTAAAAATAATTTTCTAAGAAACTTCATGAATTTCTCTGATACGAGTGGGAAACCCATACTCAGGGCCGGATTATCCATTGGGCAAGGTGGGCAACGTGCCCAGGGCCCCCGAGACTCAAGGGCCCCAGACCCGGGCTTAAGGGGCCCCCGTATATTATCGTAAGCTTTTCACAGGCAGTGTTTTTAACAGTACTGTTGGCTGTGCCCAGGGCCCACAAAGGCCTTAATCCGGCCCTGCCCATCCTTTATTAACTTACATAGTGTAAATAGTCCAAATTTATTTTTGAGTTTATAGGAATTTTGCATTCTTGAAAATTGAAACAGCCCGATTTAAGTATCTTGTCATGTACAAAAACTTTCAACTTGAATGAATCAATGCTTCAAGTTGATTTTCAAAGGTTTTCCATGTATGTTGTCGGGTGATACCTGAATATTTCGTCCTCGAGTAATTTTATGTTAGCAATTTTCATTTTCAACAGAGATAAACTTTTCGAATCTTTACCTGTTTTTGTTTTGCAACATTTTGAAAGAATAAATCTTGAAGAGAAGAAACAGTAATGTTATCAGCTGTAAACATGCTCGATTTGAGTAATCTCTACATATGTGGACACACAAAAGAGTTTTCTGGGTGTGATAGTTTTTTCGGTCTTTTTGCCAGCAAATTGGACAAATATGATTTGCCAAACCTAGTTTAACCTTAACAACCATACTGTAATTGTTTTTGTGCAAGCATTTATTTCACTGATAGGCAGTATAGAACCCTTTAAGTAGTTTTTGGGAGTTGTGTAAAATCGCTGTTTGGCTATTAGAAAAACTGCCGACCTTGTTCTTTTCATAACTTTTTAATGACACCCTTTACCGCAGTTGGGTTTTCAATCCGTTGAGGGTCATCAGACCAGGTTTTCTGACCTAATTCGATCAAGCTTAACCATGCAGCATACACGGATTTCAAGGCTTTCCGTTCATAAGTAGCTGAGTAATTATAAATCACAATGTTTTTTGAGCAATTGATTCTTGCATTTCTCTCAAGCTATGTTACATTTCTGTTAGAAGTAATTTACAATTTTCAGGATGAAAATGTTTTAAATCTAGATCATCAAATGTTTTGGATTCATTTACAAATTCAAATTGCAAGTGAGAATGTGGATTTATTGTGGATATTTAACCTTATCAGAAGATTTAACCTTGTCATAAGATTGAACCTTAAAACCCGACTTGTGTTACATCTTTGACTTATTCCCTCCTTTATCTACGGCGCTGTCACCAGAATCCGATTATGTTGAAATTTCCGAAGTGGTTTTGCCTTTATTTGACTTTTTCTTTACAGAAGTAATGCATGCTAAATCTGTGCCATTATCAGATGAAGATGATGAATTTGTTGTAGAAGATTTAAACCTAATTTTGTACAATTGTTTTCTAACATTGTACTTTAAGCAATCCATTGTTCTTACGTCATCTAGCTTGACTTTATCACATACAGATAAAGGTTCGTACATTTTTCTGACTTCTCAATCTCTGATAGCTCAGCCTTGGTTCTCTCAATATAAGCTCTTGACTTTTATTTCCCTAGTCGCACCTTTGTTTTTTCTTTCTCCTCAGCATCTTCAGCAGTTCATTTCACAGCACTGAAAGCTCTTCGTCTTGGCTGATGTCTTACTCAAGTTTTTCTGTCACCAGCTGATCAGTTACTGAATCGTTTCCCATGGTTCACAAGTCTGTTATTTGATCCAGTCTCAGGCTGTAACATAATGACCCACCGACTGCCCCTTCTTTCAACTGATCAGATAAAAGTTTTTCGTAAGGATCATTGAGTGATCTGTAGTCTTTACGTGCCCACAAACGAAGTTCACCCTTCAACATTGCAAATTAAAAAATAATCCGCTAAAAGTTCAATTATTCATCGATAGTCACATCAAATAATATAGAAAACCGAAGGCGAAGTTCACTTTGCAGGTAAAAATCACCCGCGGAATGTTCAGTTATTTGGCGACAGTCACAACAAAAGAACTAGAAAGTCCAAAAATGCAGAGCCACATTGAAGACTCCAAACGGATAACTGGCAAAATAGGAGTAAAGCAACAAACAATATCTCAAGCATCGACTTCAAACTTTTCAAATTTTAATGAGCTGCATAAAATACTGGCATATATAATGACTGAGTGATGGTCTGATTAGAGTAAAATAGTAACAATCAGAATGATTTCATGCGAATTGAGCATCGCGGTCTCTCACACTCACTTACGCACTCGTTAAATACACGCAGTACGTGGAATATCTGAAAATCAGCGCCTAATTATATATCTTAAACTTCAGTATCAATCAATGTTCATCTTTTTAGGAAAAGTTCCATTCGAAGCATTAGTCATTATCGAGAGATGATTTTCGTATTGATTAGGAACTAAATTCTTGCTATGCAGCATTTACTTTTCTTTTCTCTTATCCGTTTGAGACTTTGTGATTGCATATCACTTGACATTGATGTTTATTTTTCTCTCCAGGAGCTTCAGCTGGACGCGGTTTGGCATGGTTATACTCCTCACTGCAGTTTTGTGTTCAAGCATGGAAGCGGTACTCCACCAAAAGAAATCATATGCGAGTTTCAGTCCTTTCAGAAAGGAAGAAGTGATAGAAGAGCCAAGCTAAAGATAGCGGAAATGCAGTCACCGGTAGGTTGATTTTGTATCTCACACAATTAAGTCAGTGACCTACACCATTAAATTGGAGCTCGCCAGTCACTATTGTCCATTGCTAGATGGCAGAAGCATACTATGGGATTTCTAGACCAGTTCTATTTTAGAAGGCTGTCCTCAGTAGCAAAATTCTTAAGCGGAAAGCCAGGAAACCCATATTATGCACGCTATATATGTAAGGTAAACGTGAGGAGTTCCATTGAGAAAACAAACAAACAAACAAAAAAATCGAGATTACATTTTATATTGCTGGTACGGTATCGCAGAGTAGTTTTTCACTTAAGCTGATTCCAATACTACCCCCCTCCATGGAAATATGGCTCTAAAGTTGACTTTCTCCCCGAAAATTCTACTCTACAGCTCGTCTCTAAGAAGAAGTTGGCGTCGGCGTCTGAATCCGTGCATATAAAAGCATATACAATTAATAGCGTCACTGCATCTCAACCATTCTTTCTTTCTAGGCCCGAGTCAGCAGTTTAGAGTCGTTTTTATAGCAGCTTCCCGTTGGTCAGTGGCTAATCCCGGGGTTTTCCCGGGTTCTTCCTCCACCATATATACTGGCCGCCATGTATAGCCTATCATGTGCTGAAAACTGGCGTTAAACCCACAAAACCAAACCAACCAAGTCAACAGTTTGGAGTCGTTTTCATCGCACCCACCCGCCCACTCACTGGAGAGGAGGCTAAAGGCGCAAACTTTGTACATACATGTATATTAGTTTGTACATTCTTAGTGAAATGTTTGCGTTTAGCTCAGGGTTTTTGCACATTGTATAAATAATGTTATACCTAGCATCATGGAACTTAATGAGGGGATGCATATTGACAAGTACTAGACCCTCATCACAAAGTAGGTCAATATGACCCATATTTCACTCTTAACTGACATTATTTCAATTTGGTGTTTAAGTTTATTTCTCAACCTCTGATCATGCTAGAATCATCTAATAATGTGATTGTATGCATGTGCATTGTTAGTACCACACCTTGACAATAAGGGGCCCCGGGTGGCCGAGTGGTCTAAGACCCTCGCCTTTACAGATCACTCACACATCTCACCTATGTCAGCGTGAGTTCAAGTCTCGGCTTGACCAACATGGGTATGTGAGAAAACTTGCCAGTAAGCTTCCAGTGGGGCGGTGGTTCTTCCCGGGTTCTTCCTCTCCTAGCACCATGTATAGCCTATCATGTGCTGAAGAATGGCTTTAACCCCACAAAACCAAACCAGACCTTTACAATAAAAGAAGGTCAAAGTGACCGGCATTTCACATTTTTCTGACTTACGTTCAGTTTTTTATTTTGTCTTATGACCACTTAGGGTTTTTGCACCCTCTATAATACTGTAATACATGGAATAATGAAATATAGTGAGGGGATGTATCTTGACGAGTATTTACATCCTCATCACAAAAGTAGAGAACTTAGACCCATATTTAATGCTTCACTAACTTCTGCTCAATTTTGTGTTTTAATTTTATGTCTAAAGCTTTGTTAATGCTAAAGTCATTAAAACAGATGACTGTATGCATCTCTGCTAGTAAGGTCACTGTGGCCTACATTTCACATTTAACTGGCTTAGATTAAACTTGTGCATTTAGCTGATGATGAAATAGGTTTTTGGTACCCTGTATACATACTGTTATACATCGAATCATGGAACTTGGCGAGGAGATGCAATTTGATGAGTACCTCACTCTCATCACAAAATAGGTACTTGTAACTCATATTTTATGCTTCGCTGACTTGGGGTTCAATGTTATGTTTTAAGTTTAGTTCTCAAGCAATGTATATGCTAGCATCATCAAAACTAGATGAGTGTATGCATATTTATTAGTACCACACTTTTAAAACAAAAGGACTATGTGATGTACATTTGCATTTCATATTTTCCTAGTGTAGGTTATTTGTTTTTTTCCATTTAACTCATGGCCACTTAGGTTTTTGCATACTATATACATACTGTTATACATGGAATCATGATGGAAAGGGGATGCATCTCATCACAGATGCAGGTCACTGTGACCCATATATCACGCATCACTGGCTTTAGTTAAGTTTTGTGTTTTAACTGTTCATGCTAGAATCATTAAACTTGATGATTCTATACATCTATTAGTACCGCTTCCTCAAAAAAGGTAAATGTGACCTATATTTCATAGTTTATTGGCCTAGAGTAAGATTTTGCATTTAGCTCATGACTACATAGGTTATTTGCATGCCGTGTAAACACTCTCTTATCTAGAATCATGAAACTTGGTGAGATGTTGCATCTGGATGACCGCTAGTCCCTCATTAGAGAAGTAGGACATTATGACCCATATTTTACGCTTCACTGACTTGGGTTAAATTTTGTTCTTGATTTTTATTTCTCAGTCACCGTTCATGTTAGAATAATAAAACTAATGATGATATGCATATCCATTAGTACCACATGCTCATAACAAAAGAAGCTCATCGTGACATAGAATTCATCATTTACTGGCTTTGGTTAAGGTCTTGCATTTAACTCGTAACCATATGAGTTTTTGTCATGCTATATACATACTATCCTTCCTAGAACCATGAAACATGATGAGGGGATGCATCTTGATAAGTACTTTGCCCTTATTATAAAAGAGGTCTAGGTGAGCTAAATTTCATGCCATCAGCGACTTTGTATAAATCTTATGTTTAAAGTTCGTTTATTGGGTGCTGTTTATGTTCGAATAATGAAACTGGATTATAGGATGCATATCTGCTAGTACTACACCCTTACAGCCAAAAAAGGTCACTTTAGTAACATATATTCAGTAACTTGTGTTTAGTTCTTGATAAAATACATTCTTTTGAACGCTATATACATCCTAGCCTATACAAAATGCCCTGTCTGACTAGTACAGTTGGAAGAAGGAATAAATATATTTATTAAATGGTAAACGTTTCTTATTAATGATTATGAATTTTATATGTATGTGTATGGTTATATAGTCCTGATTAAAAGCTAAGTTTTACAAATGTAAATATAACAAATTGCCACCTCCCCCCAAAATCTTCTGTTAGAGAAGGGGCGAATATTTTATTATGATCACTTTAGTCCGAATTTTTATGTTCTGAATGATAATTAATGTTTATAATGGCTGCTGGTGACGTCTAAAAGTTTCATAAATGAGAGCTACGTAATTGTTTATTAAATTTTGGTTTCCCTGGGTAACAACTGCTTTGGAGCCTATTTTATTCCTGGGTAAGTCGCTCTAGGATCATTTTTCTGCTCTAACCTGGTGTCAATTACTCCTTCCGCCATCAACCGCTCCACATTTTTCCTTGAAATGTATCAACCAGTTGTAATTAAAAAATGGCGACTAAAGGCAATGCATGTACATTTGTGTGTGGTGACGTATCGAATATTATAGTGTTGGGCGAAATCACTTAAAAGATGCACAACCTATATTTGCCACTTTTGCTTAATTATATCTAAATAAAATGTTAATTGGGGCAATCAGAGCGACTTGAGCGATTTCGCTGCGTGGAAACTGATTAGGTTTTTTTTCTCCCTGGGGAAAATGGACTCTAGAGTAAAATTGCTATGGAGGGGTGGAATCGCTGGTGGATCATGAAATCGATATGTATTTAACATATAGGAGAAAATATAGGAGCAAAATGGCTATATATTCGTCTCCCCCCGCCCCCCATCCCCTCTTTGAAGAAGAACGGCTCTAGGGTAGATTTTTGCTCCGGAGAAAAATGGTTTTGAGATGGGTGTGGGTTAAGGTTGGTTTATTGCTCTAGTCAGAAACTTTTCCCGAACGCTGAACGGGTTTACATTATACGCATTTTTGGCCCAAACGTTGTTTGACACTCAGGTAGGGTATGTATATTCCTTTTGCAGTGTCTGCTTGGTACAGATTTGTTTATCTTTTTTGAAGTAGCTTCGTTTATTAGACTAAATGGATGTGACTGAATTGATTTTAGGAAACCAGTTTTATTGTCCGAATTTTTCTGTCTTTGTGTAATTCTTACTCGCTTAGATTTCATTCATTGTATCACCAGGTTTACAGATAGATTTCTTTATTTTGCGATTAAAAGGGCGACTTCAGTTTTTCTCTGGTTTTTGTCTCGAATGCGAAGCATAGGCAAGACACCGTTGTTATTGTTGTAAGCCTCAACGTTAAGTTTTAGCAACTAATTCGGTTACTCCTACACCGTACAATCATGAAACTTGATGGGTGTCTTCATCTGGAGGGTACTACTCACCATGCCAAAAATAGGTGACCAATTTTTCACGCTACATAGATTATATTGTTTTTGCACTAGCGCAGTGTTCTGATATCGCTGTATTTACCGTCACGAAAATTGATGGGTCTATTCGTCTTGGAGAGTAATACTTACAGTGGGCAAAAATAGGTAACAGTGACCTATTTTCATGCTACAATGATTACGTTAAAGTTTTGTATTTAGCTCAGTTTCTTTGACACCGTTATATGTACAGTCATGACACTTAATGCTTTTATTCATATTGGAAGACACTATTCACTACGGACAAATGTAGGTCACAGGAACCTACTTTCACGTTCCATCAATTACGTCAAGTTATTGCATTTCGCACAATTCCTTATAAGGACCCTGTTGTGTGTACTGTCGTGAAATTTGATGGGCGTATTTATATTAGGAATATTATTCACTTCCGTTATCTACTGTTAAGGTCACGCTGATCTACTTTTCTTGTGCTAAAAACTATGCAAGAGTTTTAGATTATGCCACGGAGCAGGCGAGACGAGATACATCATTCTGCGGAATTCTTGTATTAAGGTAGCTGTTCCTTTCTCTGTTATCCTTCTTCCGGTAAATTCAAAAAAAGGGTCATGCTGTCAATGACTGGCAACCTGGTTTAATTCGGGACTTTGAGCTACCCCAAGCTCACTCTTTTCTCGTGTCAAGGTTCAGAATATATTAGTGTATTTCAGTTATTTTTTGGTTGTAAATGTACCCGAGATCCATATGAGAAAGCATACTTGATTGGCAGGAGTGGCAAACTGACCGACCGGTGCAATACTATATTGCTCACATATTGGTATAAGGGGGACATGCGTATTTGTGTACATACCAATAGCGTTTTTATGCTGGCGTGCCTATTAACGAATGCATGTGGTGTCAGTCTACGTTGCATTCCCAAAAATTTCGAAAAGTCTCAGGGCATGATGCTCGGTGGAATCAAATTCACAGGATCTGCATATAAGGAACTGTGGCAATAATTTTAATCGCGAAGCATTAGGCACCTACGATTTACTTAAATCGGATATACATGTATGTTCAATAGATGCGTAAGGGAGGGAACTTGCGATAGTATTAACCTGTCTAAGCTAGACACGCAACTGGGTTTTATCACTAGATCATATAAAAGAGGCCAATGTTTCTTTTCTTGACATAAAAAGATAGTCTAACTAAAGCAAAATCCCACACCTAACTAAAGCAAAATCCCACACCTGCTCAACAATTACCAGAATATACCTGCGATAAATAGATTACATTACATACATCTCCTGTCCTCTACTCTTATATTTTTAAAGCTTCTTTCTTTCCTAACCAAACAATGAATTAAATATAGCGGAACCTTCAAGCTTTTTGGAAAGTTAATACTTGTTAGGACTTAAAATCCGGGAATTTCTAATGCGTATGATCCCACACTTCGTGCATCATTATATAGTGCTTGTGACGTTACTCCAGGGTAATATCTAAATTTCACTCATGCGAGACTCTATGGTCAAAAAATTGTCCCTTTGAATTATCTTTGCGTGAACAATTTCAGACGAATACACCACTTTCCATCGTGGACAGCAACGCCGAGTCAGAGATTACAAGGAGACTTGTCCTATTACTCGATCCGAAGAGCGACACCGGGATATGTTCCGACTGGCGCAGCTTGGCGGAGAAAATGGGATACGACCAAGCGGCAATTAATTGGTTAAATACCCAGGGCAGCCCAACAGGAATCCTACTAGAAAAATGGATAGAAAAAAATAAATCCTTTCACGAATTGCAGACAGTTATGGAAGAAATTGATAGACTGGATGCTGCACAGGAAATAAAGGAAGTTTTAGGGAGCAGTAAATATGGACATTACGACAATGTTTCTGCACGCCAATGATATAATTATTCACGAGTCACGTGTTGATTATTTATGAAGATTTCTGTGATCAATCCAATCATGTTTGGATGCAATTGTTTGCTTTCTGTGACAGTTTGATTTTATAACCTGTCTCGTGTGATAAAAGGATTACGGGACAACTCGGCCCATAGCAGAGTCGGCCCACTAACGTTCTCGGCCCATAACGAACTCGGCCTACCCAAATCGGCCCATAACGTACTCGGCCCATTTACGTACTCGGCCCCATTACGTACTCGGTCCACCATTTATATAATAGTAATTTTGATGTAATGGTTTTTTTTCAACAGTCATTTCATTTGTCTTTTAATCTTTGTACTTTTCTTTATGTTTAGTGCATCTGTGTATGATTTTTACACTTTAATTAACTTCACGAAAAAACAGTTGTCAAAAAAATTAAAAACATTTGATATTGTACTTTTTATTTCAGTTAAAATCGGCAATAACAATAAATTATTAACGGAATCAGTCGTTTGTTGGACCATATATATGTGCACAATTCTTCAGTAGTTTCGAATATTCCGCACAGAACTGGTGAAGTCGGCCCTCATTGTCCCTATGCCGGCTACGATGCAATATTTTATTTATATAAATTTTGTGCAATGACACATTTGCTTTAGTAATTATGGGCCGACTTAGTCATGGGCCGAGTATGTTATGGGGTTAAATTTGTATGGACCGACTCCGTTATGGGGCCGACTTTGTTATGGGACGAGATATCCAGTCACCGATAAAAGACTATTTTTATGGATGATTGTTACAACAATAAAATGTCTTTATGTAATAACAATGATAATAGTTTACCAGTGTCAGGCTAATACAACATATAGAAGTACATGAAACTATCTGTTTTAGCCTATAAGTGTTCCAGGTGAATGAGCAAAATAATGTGTAAGGATACATGCTCATTATTTCTTGAACTGACACGTTTTGCGACAATCAATTAAAGAAAAGCAAATCCTATCATGACACGTACATAGTTAGGTCTGGAAACAGTGCCCTTACAACTGCTGGAAAACCTGGATTAAAACGTTTTGCTAGTCTAGGTTCGTAAAAGTCATCAAAATAAAAGTAATTTTTTGAAGATATAAAGCATTGACTCTGTCAGTTTTTTGAACCTCTTGTAGAATTAGGACATTGGGAAAATGCTACAGAATGAATGATAAGTGCACTAATGATCAGTCATAAAACTGGATAGAGTAGTGTTCCTAGCCTTGATAGCTGTTTTGTTGATGGGATGTAGAACAGACCCGATACGCTATCCTGCAAGTCGTAAAAGGCGAGTAATGGAGGCAACATGTTTGATCTGTGATGCGTTTCGTGGTGATGTGCACGCTAAGGTTTTGGATCTTTTAAAAGACTTAGTTTTATAAAGAAAATTACTTTGCATTTTTAAGGATTTAACACTTTATACAGATGATGTGTCGATTGATGTTGTTTTCTTTTAGTTCTGCAGCTTTCGGGTACTTGAGACTTTGCGTCGGAAATCCATTAGAATATTAATATTTTCATAGTACAATGCATGTTCAGACGAGCGTTTAACAAAGCTTCAGGTGGTTTGGTATTTAGTTTTATTACTTCTATCTTAATGGTCATGAAGTTTTATATTATTAGAATATTTCCTTAATGCGAGTGGTGTTAGTTTGCCAGTATACCTCGGCATGTTCCTTACATTTATTGCTGTCGAGACAAAGTTGAGGTTGAAAATCTGGTCATTAATTGCAACCCTTTGGGGATCTGTGGCTCATCTTTAGATCAACATTTGTTGTGTGCTTTCATTTGCAAATGCCAGTTACTACGTACTTTTTCACACAAAATGTGGCTTGTGTTTTGAATGGATTAATTATTTTCTTTACATAATCTTATAGTTTACTTCACATGTAGACCATGGGTCACGCCCGCCCTGCTCCCCCTATGGAGGGAAGTTTTGGGACTTGTATATTTTGAAAGCTTGTCATATAAGAAAAGAAAATTGACTTTTTAGATGAAATAAAATTACAGGGAATTTTTAACGCATAGGCTTCTGGTGTTTCTAACCTCCTACCCTTCACCACCGTTGTAATAATTTTGTTGTTGTTGTTGATTTTTTGTCATTATGTTCCTTTATAGCAGATGTAAAAAATAATATTAAAGGGTCTGTGCATTGTGTAAACCAAACTTAGTTATATAGTTTTCTAGTGCATAGTGTAAACCAAACTTAGTTATATAGTTTCATAGTTTTATAGAGAAGTTGCCTTTTTGTTCTAGTATAAGTGGTAGTAGTTCTTATTGTGTTCATGGTATAAAAAAGTTTATTTTAGAACAAACCTTAATATTATACTGACGATATGCAGCAGTAGTTATATGAGCATATCTGGATACAAACGGGATTTACCATTACGCCGTAGGTTAACATGCTGGAGCCGCTTTGGCGACAAGTGGAAATCCTATGTTAAAATGGACCATAGGTTAAGATGCGGGAGCCACTCTGGGGACAAATGGGAATTTAACATAGGATTTATCTTGTCTATAGAAAATTAGGGACAAATGAGCCACTTTGGAGGGGGCCTCGGGTGGCCGAGTGGTCTAAGGCGCTCGCCTTTACAGATCACTAACATCTCACCTCTGTCCGAGTGGGTTCGAGTCTCGGGCTCGGCCAACGTGGGTATGTGAGAAAGCTTGCCAGTAGTTTCCCGTGGGTCGGTGGTTCATCTCGGGGTTTTCTCGGGTTCTTCCTCTACCAAATATGCTAGCCGCCATGTATAGCCTATCATGTGCTGAAAAATGGCGTTAAACCCATAACAACCAACAACAACCAAAACCACTCTGGAGACGTCCTATGTTAAAATTGTTAAGTTATAAGCCGTTTCCATGTTGACAAATCTGTGGGAACGTACGGGAATGGTAATGTTCAAAGTTTGATGTTCAATCCGCGTTTTGATTACTATCCAAACACACACCCCTACTATCTAACAAAAAGGGTAGGAGTGTTTTATACACTATCTCTATACTTACATACAAACACAAGAAGAGGGGTCGGATGCAAAAGAAGGGGGATGAAATACACACACTCTTGCACAAAAACATACAAACACATACTATCACACACAAAGGTAGCAAGTGTTTATAGACAGACTACTATACCCATACATACGAACATACTATGACACAGAAGAGAGAGAAGGGGTTTTAAGTTTTAGTTTTTGTGAAAGACATACACAAACAAACACATACATACACAAAAGGTTTTTGGCAAATAAGATTAGTATCTCTCTTTTCTAGAGACCTGTGTGTCTCTAAAAAAAGGGTCGTTGGGTTTGGGCTACAACTTCCTTAGCAGTGGTCGCACCTCCCGGGTCGGGCGCCGCAAGCTGCACATCTCTGCCCACATTTCTTCCTCGACGTCTTGGTGGAGACCACGAGCCTAAAACTAGGCTCATTGGTCTCCTTCTCCCAGTCCTCTTTCTCCTCCACTGGCATCTAGTCTGGACAACCCATCCGGCGGAATTTGTCCTGGATCTTCATCCAGTTCTGGTTCAGGCACTTGAATTGCCTCTCCTGCTCCTTAAGTCTCTTTTCCTCCGCCCACACCCTCTTGATCTTATCCGTTTCTTCATGCATCACCTCTCTGACGGAGTCTTTGGGGATTCACAAAGAGATGATTTCCCTCTTTAGATGCCTCGTATGGGGGGTAACACTCCAATTCTTCCACACGATCCAGGAGGTGTTGTACTCTCTCCATCAAGCTGATGGCCTCTATTAGCTTGCCCACTTTACAGTGCTGGTCTGCCATTCTTCTTTATCAACCAGTCAACGATGAATGACACGACTGCTTACTTATCTTGAATTTACAACGTGTGCTGTCATTCGTCCATTTACATTGGGTTAATGTACACAGGATGTATTACTTAATTACTCGTCGAATGGGTGCGAAGCATCCATACGACGCCTTAATGTGAGCACAGCTCACTACTTAATTATCGGTGTCCGGAGTAGGCAAAGAAGGAAAAGACATGGGTTGAGTCGCGAAGCGGCAGCGGAAATGTTTTTTGAAACGCTCTGGATGTACTATCGATCAAATTCTGCCCAGATTAACTAAGTCGGGCTGTCCCTAACGACTAATAATGTGTTAGCCACACATATTAATTATGACAATAGTTTGAGTTTCACAATTGCTTTACTTATTATTATTATTCAATTTGAATTTTTTTAGCATAGTGTACATAATGTTCCACAAATTTATCAACCAATCAATGAGTACAAGTTAATTATTTTAATTTAGTATCTCGCACATTTTGCTTCTTAAGTTATGGTTATGTTTTAGGCGGTGGCCTGAGAACGGTCAAATTTGTTATTTTATTGAGTATTATCGAAAGGGGCTTTGAAAAAAGCCAAAATGAAAATCACATTCGGTCGGAAATTTCAGCTTCATCCGGAACCCGATGATTCTTCGTGTAGGTAAGTTCAATGGACCATGTCACATCTCGCCTTCGTCTTCCAGGTTTCGTCACCGGTCCTTTTTCATTTCCCTTCGGGGTAGGTTCGATGAATCTTGTCATCATCTCGCGGTGCAGTCAACGATCGGGTATTTTCACGTGCCAATGCAATGATTACAAGCTGGCTTCGAGTTGGTATTGGTACATCAGACAGGTGGTTCCAACGATCGATTTCTACCTTGTCTTCGCGGAGATTATATTTGAGCATATACGAAGGCCTGGTAACACCATTTTGAAGCAGATAGTAGTCGACAAGTGGAGCAAAATCACTATCGATATTGGCATCACTGGTCAGTCGATCCAACACTCCGTTGGTAAATTCCGCAACCTCATCATCGCGGCCATAATCCATCGCTTATATATAATCATAACTCTAATCTTCAACACAAATGCCAAAGACAGTCAAGTATCCGTCCGGATAAACGTTGAGTCCTTCAGACTGAATTTCATCTCCGGCGACTAATGATGTTGATACTGCATATGTGTAAAATTCGTAAACAATGCCCTGTTTGTCGATATATGATATTGGTGGTAAAGACCTATTACCAAGATGCCGCTGATAATTTATTAACATTCCGACTCCAACCTTCATCTCTATTTCCGGTTATGATAAACAAGTATGATCCAGACTTGCGCACTTTTAAGATGTGACGTTTAGGTCTATCAAAACCATTTTCAAGAAAAGTGAAAATAAGTCGACTATTTGCTAAGGTCAGCGTCTTAGTATGTTCCTCTCCTTCTTTTATTAATATTCCGCTAATTACGTTCCATGAAGTTACTACGCGTGGTGGCATCTATTCATCCACTTGTTGTTTCATCCCACCATTAGCAGTATCAACATAGTCTTTGATAAAGGCAAAAGACGTACCAGAATCTCTGATTGCCCCATTTTCACTGATCACGGCCAGGTTTTGCGCGAGAGCACCTCGCAGCCTCAACACAACGTCGTTGATGTCCACATTAGATTTTTTTTGTTTTCCAGTTTGATTTTGGAAAATCACAAGCTCGCCTGGGATGATGTCACCCCGACTGATAAACTCGGGAAAATCAAATTATAAAATGATATTTCGAATGTCCACGTTGGACGTGTTACGTTGTCCAGTTTGGTATTTGAAAATCACAAGTTCGCCCGGGTCAACGTCAGCAACAACCCGGCTGGTAAACTCAGTCAAATCCGCTTCTTAAATCCACATCAGCGCCGCATCGTTGGGCGGTTGAGCGTCCGTATATGTTAATAGTCATTTTGTATACTGTTAAGTGTATTTTAATGTAAAATCAACAAGTGCTTGCGGAGTCGATGTTTAGGAAGCTTGGCCTTCACGCGAGTGCGTGCAACACTTCAACAACAAGATGACCACATATTGGCCCGCCCAACCGGGTTTGCAAGGGCAGCGTTGAATAAAACAGTGGTAGACGACTTTGCCGTCCAGGTCCGGCACCTCGGGTTAAATAATCAACAACTTCGCTTCATGGTGCAAGCCCGTACGAGTCAAAATACAAAAAAAATGTCGAAATGTTATCGTATATGCAACCCAATGGGCACCAGGTCCTGTTGTCAAATCCAGGTTAACAATACCGGTTTCCCTCGTGCGGGTCATCATCGATGCAAAATCATTTCGTATAAAGACACCTCAAAAATGCTTGACTGATTTTACCATCGCGAGTAAATCACAAGTAGTCAACGGCGAGGCCTTCTGCGAGTTGTACCGGGTATTCGAAGACCCCAGCCTGAAGGTATTTTGCGAGTTGTCCCTGGTAATCGAAAACATTTTCCTTTTTTATTCGTTTAGGGGACCAATTACAGATTTTTCCACCAACCGCCTTTTTCAGCGCCATTCCAGATGCAGTTCCGACAGCCCCTAATGCAGCCACTTTTGCAACCGCAGGAGCCGCAGCCGCTAAAAATACAGGAATAGCTGCAAGAAACGGAAATATTCCACCGGATTTTTGCAGTTGTGTGACCTCTGACTTTGATAACGCTAATGTCACCGAGGTGTTCTTTCGTTTGGCCGCATTAGGACGATTAGGTTGTGTTTGGGTCAACCACACAGGAACATTTTCAGTTAATCTTGCAGGCGAAAGTTTCAATTTGACCCCACAATCGTTTCGTATAGCGCTTTTGATTTTCGGAAGCTGGTTTCGCTAAGGCCAAGCTTAACTTCGTTGCAGCACGTAATTATTTACAAATGTAACAGGTTCAAATACTAATTTAGAAAAAATTTTATTAGTTCTCCACTGGTTCGTCAATAACTCTCATTCGACCACCTTCACCTTCCAACAACAGCAGCTTATCAGAGAGAATCACAGCAATACATCAGTAACTGAGTGGATCGGGTGCAACAGGTGGACGAATAAAACGTACATGAAAGTCCAGATCAACCACAGACTGCTTAACCATGTCCAGATGCTCAATGTTAAAGTAATATATCGGATACAACCCAGTGAAGCCTTCTTGGGAAATCTGCAGATGTGTGTCAACGTTTTGAGCTCAGTCCATGAACGATAACAGCTTGTGATATGCACGTGCGACATGATTGTTTTCGAAGTCTAGAATAATGTCTTCGGTGGGTTCCTGATGACCGTTTAATCGCAGAGAAACTTCAGACACTCGTAAATTGTAAAATACCATTTTATTACGGAGTTGCCCATTTAACGCCTCATATCCTGAAATGCCACAAACACATGTCTTGGTGTGCTGATACCTTGTTCGGTAGTTATTTGCCATGAAAACTGCTGAACACTGCTTTCTATCGAATCCGTGGTGAGTGTGTGAAATGACAGCGTTGATGTGCCTACAGAACTGATAAACGATAACAAACGTGTTTCTGCAGCTATTGAAGGAATTATCACAGACATCAGATAATATAACTTTACCACCAGCGAGACCACCAGCACGCCAAATTGCATAATTGCTGTTGGGCTTTCGGTATAATATGACTGTGTATTTGGCTCCAAATATAGCCTTGCGAACATCTCTGCAGAACACAAATATATGACTGAGAGGAATCGCGCACAAAAACCCCAATGAGGGTTCAAGAAGTTATCCTCGACGAGCAGCGATTCCAAGATTGTAAGTCGGTCTTTGTACTTCCTATAGCGGTGCCGCCAACGTCAGGCCTGTCTGCAAAACCAGCGGGTTGTGTGGCCACGAAAGCATTTTTGCTTAAGTTGATGCAGAAAATACTGAATTTGATCTGCATGTTTGCTTGTGTCTTTGTGAAACATCATAGACGGGCCGGCGGATCTCGCATTATCGACACTGTATCTGGCGAGTCCGCAAATCGTCGTAGCAATGTCAGTTTTGTTCAAACATGCTTCGATTTCCTTCCCATAGATGGTATAAAGTGTTCTGCTAAACAACGCCAAGCTACCGTTGTTAACAAATCCAACCCATCACCGGGGTCGTATTCGTTATCAGAGGCGACGTCATGTACACGTTTTCCATCAATTTCCAAGACAGCTTCACGCGGAAGAAAATACCGAGACGTGTTATGCACTTGTAATTCTATTCGGTCTTTTTGATTAGGGACCCTAGCCGGGTACGAATAATACTGAAAATCGTTGTTACTTCGATCTACGGTCAAAGGCACGTCCGTGTCAAACGCGGGATTGGATACTCTTTAAATGTTTCCATTGTTTACACTTATACAATTATTGGTTCGTCTAATACCTTTTTGTGAAACAGCTTTGGTGGCTTCGCCACTCACGTCCGCCTCCAGGGCCAGCCCACAACCGTAATCCGTTTCCCATTACTGCATTTGCAAGCATTGAATCAGCTAGACGTTATTAAGCAACTTCATTGATGATTTTACTGACTGGCGCTGGCATTGTTGCTGTTGATAGAAGTGTAACTGTTTTTGGTTCGACCCGCGGCTGTGCTCGAGTCACTAATCGTTGCAGTCGATCTCGAATAGATTGAACTGCTCGCAATCCCAGATTTATCAACCGATCCGCAGCAACGTTTATGATGCTATAAACGACTCGCATTGCAACTTGTTTAGCGATCGGTGCAGCGCGCGAAGACAATACCGCTAGCACTTTGGGTGCGCCTGTAAACAATCCTTGGACAACATCACCAGGGCCATTTCTGTAATATGTCATGTAAACATGTTTTCTCGCGTTAACAACACGAACTGGTATCACACGTCCACGTACTATTTTCATTATATTTGATCAGGTCGATCTCTAAACTACAGTTGTATCGTCAAGATTTCACCGCGCAGGTCCAACATGTGCCCATCCTGATCCGCAAGAGTGAAACGAATTTGTAAACTGAGGATTGTGGCATGGAAGATACACCAGTGGCGCGGGAATAATTGATATCAAATCACCAGATTCAACAGTTGGGGAAAAAACAAAACAATATATAACCTTGAGAAGCCACGATTGTGGAAGCTCCACTTTCATAACTGCCACTGATGACGTCACATGTTGAATTAATTTGAATCGTTGATGTAATATTAACAATGCCAGGCGCGATATGATATCACACGCGTAAGATTCGTTTTTCGCCGGGAATATCAACAGCGTACGGTGCAGATTTAATCGAGATGACAGAGCTGAGTGTGGGCTCATGTTTACGTCTGAAATTTGTAGAGTCTTTGCCGGTCACCGATACAATCATCCGTCGAATCTCTTCACTAATCGATTCCATGTCATACGCGCTCACGGAAAGTTTAACTTGTTGCCAGGTTGCGCCATCATCCATCGACAACACAAACGAAGACCCCCAAACAGCCGTGAACGGATATTGGGCCAACTGTAATAAACTCGCAACGATGCAAGTGCGATCTCGTGTGTGCGGGATTCCCATGCGATGAATGGTGTAGAAAAATTTACTTCAGAATTCATCATCGGTGTGTTCGTCGTATAAATCATCGATGTTTTTAACAAGTTCATGCAGTAACAACGAAACGTCCACGGGTCAATGATGTCATTGGTGAGCAACCAATGACAAATCGATGCGGCCTTATTAACGACTTCGGGTGCGTTGGTACCTGCGCGAACTGACCCCACTGATTTTTCCAACAGATCCATGAGTTCATTTACCGGTTGGTCCACAGACACGCATTCGCCTGCGTGTTTGAATACTTTTGTTGTCATGGAACCGTTAGTTGTTTCACGTTTACGTCCACGTTTGCTTGCATGACCACCATGTTTGGGTGGTTCTGGAAGATCCTCCGATGGAAAGAGATATTCTTCTTCTGTTTCTTTCTTAGTAGGCATATCCTCCACCCAACACCATAGACGTATTTTTGCAAGTATTTTTGTGAATACGGCGAAAATTATCCCAGTATGGTTTAGTTTTTTCTTCACCTAAGATTTTATAGAGTACAACGATCTTTTGAAAATCGATCCACATATGATTATTACTTTATAGTCTTTTAGATCCAGTCCACTCCTTGAATACCCATCCGTGTAGCTCGGGCGCGTATCCGCGTGTAGTTCAGACTCCAACATATAATCTTTTAGTTGTTTTGGACCAGATACAATATCGGCAAACTCAAAGGGATGTTCAAAAATCGCCTGCCGTGCTGTTTCATTAAATGTTTGAACTAGTGTTGTTAACTTTGATATGTACCCACGTGGTTGTTGTTGTGGAAGATTTACAAATACCTCCACGATATCCTCTTGCATGTCCTCTAACCTTGATTGAATTCATGGTCGTTGATGTGTTCCCATCATCGCAGCAGTGGTTTCCGCGACTTGCTCCGCTTTTTTGCACAGTTTCCGCAGTCTTAACTGCAATCGCTTTTGTTGGTTTAATCACTGGTGCAAATGTTTGTTCAAAGTCCATTGTGAGATCTTCCCGTGCAGTTTGTCGCGACTGTAGCATATCTTTGACACGCTTGCGTGCATCCATGTACTCTCGTAGCAATTCCAGTTGATCGTGTGCGGCTTTGCGACGCCGGTCAGCAACTTCCGCTATAGCATCGCTGGCGGCTTTTGTCATTTTATATAATCGGTATGGTTGTTAAATTGGTTTATCCAAACCCGCGCAATATTTTTCACCAGAGACCGGGCCACCAGTTAAGCTAATAGTGAGAAAACTATACGGGTCTGAGGTGGCATCCGCAAACATATTTCGAAACTCATCCCACACCAAGTCCAATGAATGTTTGCGAGATTATGCGCGTAAGTGCCATGACATATCATCAACATGTTACAGTTGTCTCGGATTACTTAGGCACGTGTGCGGATCGTTGTGTCGAATAGATCAAGTCTGTGTTTTTATGTCGGCCTCGGGAAAATATTTGCGCGGAATTTATTTGGTATTCAAGGATTACATCATCGTACACGACAAGATTATTTTCGCTGGAATCAAGATCATCAATCGTGGGAGCTTCATCTATTGTGGACAAGAAATCAACGGTGGACGATTTGCTTCTCAACGACGACTGAAGCGCTACTGTAAAATCTATGAGTACATCATAACACGGTTGATCATCAACCGACGGCTCAATCACGTACAGCCGATTCCTCGTCAACTATCGCAAAATCATATTCAACAACAGTTGAGTTTTTCTAGATCCAGCTGGAAACATGTCGCCGGGCTTGAGTGGTTTGGGCGCCGCCTGCGCGGAAAAGTCAATGATGGTAAAATCTTTGGAGTTTCACAACGCGTCGGTGCTTTTCTTTTTTTCGTGATGCCATGCTAAATGTTAACACAATTGTTGTATAATACAGTCATGTCTTCATATTGTGTTCAATTCGAGTTAAAACACGTAACGGTAAAGCGGCGATTGCTGGAACTTGTGTTCGATGTGGAGCAAAGAAGTTCACATTCACAACCTGATGGCAAAGCCGCCTCACTTTCAGTCCCATTGGCTTTAAACGCGCAAGGTTTAACTAAAAACGTCGTCAGCGGTGATGTTGCTACCGCGTTAGCGAAACTACCCGGAAAAAATATAGTTCCTGATACAATTACTGTGGGCCTGGAACACTGCTGGATATACGACTTGAGTCTAACAATCGACCAGCGCCCGGGGAAGCACCCGTAAGCCCTGTCCATGCTGTATGTTACCGACATGATCTTGCTTACAAAGCATCAAATGATATCCGTGCGCGTCAACGTGCCATTGTAGATATCATCCCTGACTTGAACGCGATTAATCCTACAATCAGAGAAAGAATCGCTAAATGGATCATCAAAGGAGGTATGAAGGTCAAGATTGTTTTGGGTGGTGGACAAAGTCCACGCATTGGAGGTAAAATATATTGATATAATAAACAAACATGGATAAAAAGAGTGTAGTTGTTGCTATCATAATATACTACAGTCCGCGCGGTTATTGGAAAGGTGAAGCTGCTATTGAAAAGTTAGCAAACACGTCAGCGGTCAACCATGGTATTGCTCGAGCAAGGCTGGGTAAACAAGCGCTGTGCCAAAATTACCTACCTGCGCCAAGAAAGATTTCCCGCGGTTGGTTTGATGTCCAAACACTAAACGGAGTTCACCAGACTGATCTTTTATTTCTTCTACATGATCGGGTACGTGGGCGTACTTACAAATACGCGTTAACCATTGTAAATATCGCTAGCAGATACAAAGAAGGGAAGCCGCTGACGTCTAAAGATTCGGCTGGTGTCGCAGATGCGCTTATACGTGTTTACACACGCGGACAATTAATTTGACCACGGTTATTACAAGTGGATCCAGGTAAAGAATTTCTCGAATCTGCTGCATTGTGGATGAAACACAATGTGCGTGTTCGTGTTGGACGTGTCAGCGTACATCGTGACCAAGCTATTGTGGAACGATTTAATCGCACATTTGCGGAACGATTATTCAGACATCAGTATGCGCAGGAATTTTTGATAAGGAATCGTGGAGCGAGTTCTCGCGAGTGAGTAACACGGCTTCATTCAGTCATCGCAGCGCTGAATAATGAAATCACACGCGCGATTGGATTAAAACCCGCTGATTCGGCGAAAAACTGTCACCGTTGTGAAATCAGTTTCACAACCACCACCGTTAGAATCACTCGGAAACAATTTTGTTTGGTATCTGTATGCAACTGACTAGTTAGAAGGTGGGCAACGTCGTGCTACTGACCCGGTATGGTCTGTCGATGTATTTACTATCTCGTCCCTAATTGGCTTTCCAAGGCAACCAAAATATTATCATTTGGCGCATGTGGATGAGCAATCGGCAAAACCTTCCGGTAGAACATTTGTGCGAGAGGAATTACAAGTCGTTCCCGCGAATACGGAATCGCCACAAAGACCTATTTTGAAATCGTACGCGGATTCACAATGGCGTGATGTACAAAAGCGTAAGTGGTAATTCCATCGGGGAATATCCATCGTTTGGTGTCCAGCGGTAACAAACTCACCTTGGTGAATCGGTAAATAACCGTACGATGTTCTTACTCCTGATCATGTTGACTGTGTGCGTGAATTCGCGTCGCTCGCGAAGAGTAGTGTGATAATAGGCGATTGTGATTTTTATTGCTGGGACAAGTCAACCCTTCCGTACCGCATGATTTTAGTATTTTTTTTTATCTTAGTCGTCGCATATTAATGTATGCGCGGTTGGGTTTACAAAATATTATTTTAAACGCTAGCGTGAAAAAAGATTTGTATGTAGCAACAATTGGCGGCTTGCTGTTATCGATTTGCGATCATAGTTATTTGATAAAACAACAACTACACGCCATTTGGCCACGTGTGTGATTTTGTAAACAGTTACTCGACTTTTACTGCTTGCAAATCCACTACCCGGTTTCGTATTTGTGCTCAGAGTTGCCTGTGGTTTTCCATTTCTGCCAATAAGATCTCAAACTCGGTCGCGCTAATTATTTTATTTCGATAGCTATCGAATACAGTTTGGTAATTGTATTGAGACTACATTAAGTTCCAAATAAACACGAACTCGCTGATGTAATGGTAATGAAATTATTTTACCAGCGCCGCTACACCCAAACCAACGGTTGTTGCCACGGCGATTCCACAAATAGCATCTACAACGTTACACATACGCTTATATTTCACCCGCAACGTGGTTCTCTTAACAACTCCATCTCGCAGTTGCAGTTCCGCTTCGACTATTTTTTCACACCAATAACATTGAGGGTTCCATTATAATTCTTCTATTAATATTGTCGTAGTGGAGACTAATTGCTCGACAGGCAGGCCTTGTTTAGGTGCAAGACGCACATGCACTTCTAACCAATTGTTTTTCGTCACTGGTACGACCGTCATGCAATCATAAAAAATATCTTTCTGAGGAATATTTAAGTCTCCGGCGGTTGTGCATCCTTCTTGTTTGGTACCACCCGAGGTTGGACAGCACGTTCAGATAAAAACACACCGATTACGCTTGTGCTTTGTGCCTGCAATGGTTCTACTTTTTGTCTAAGAACTGTTACGCGGACAAGTGCATACTTGTTGAATAACAGTCGAGATCTTTTTTATATTAGTTGAGTTAATGTTGGTTTAATATATTCTCTGGGGAATGTAGCCGGTGTGGATTCAGCGGTCAATATTACTTCTTCGCTGTAGAAACCTGGACGTTTTTACACCTGGTGTTGTAGTCAACGACTGAACATATGCTGTGATTCCAAGCTAGCTTAGAGTTGATATTGGTACATCAGGCAGGTGGTCCCAAATATCGATTTCTATATTACCCTCGCGTTGATTATATTTGAGCGTATACGATGGTCTGGTAACACCATTTTGAAGCAGATATTCGTCGACAAGTGGAGCAAAATTTCTATCAATGTTAGCATCACTGGTCAGCTTATCCAACACCCAGTCGGTTAATTCCGCAACCTCATCACCGCGGTCAGAATCCATCACTTGTATGTAAGGGTAAATCTTAGACACAAATGGCATAGAAGGTTAAGTAACCCTATGAAAAGATTTTGAGTCCATCGAATTGAATTTCACCTTTGGCGGCCAATACAATTGAATAAGTAAAAGATTCTAGAACATTGTCGTCTTTGATGATATGCATTACTAATGGCCTACCACGCTGGTCATTATTTATTATTATTGTCATTGAACACCACCCGCCTCTAGATCCGGTTAAGATAAATAAGTACGACCCGGACTGACTCGCGCACTTTTAAGATGTGAAGTTTAGGTCTATCAAAACCATCTTCAAGAAAAGTGAAAAGAAGTCGGCTGTTTGCTAAAATTAACGCGTCAGTTTTTTCTTCTCCTTCGCTGGCTAATATTTTCGCAAATAAACCCCATGAAGTTACTACGCGTGGTGGCGCGGGTACATCTGCGATCTGTTCATCCACGTATTGTTTAGATGTAGCAGCAGAATCTTCAACATAGTTTTTGATAAACGCATTCGACATACCAGAGCCTCTGATTGCCCCTTTTTCACTGATCGCGGCCAGGTTTTGCGCAACTGCGCCTCGCAGCCTCAGCACAACTTTGTTGATGGCCACATTAGACGTTTTAAGTTTTCCAGTTTGATCTTGGAAAATCACAAGCTCGCCCGGATTGATGTCACCCCGGCTGATAAACTCGGGTAAATTCGCATTTAAAACCATATTTCGAATGTCTACGTTAGATGTTCGCAGTTTTCTAGTTTGATTTTTAAAAATCACAAGCTCGCCTGTTGTCACAGACAATAACCGGACTAGTAAACTCGGTCAAATCCGCTTTGGTGGCAAACCTGCTTAAATCCACATCGGCGCCGCGTCGTCGGGCGGTTGATCGTCCGTATATGTTAATAGTCTTTTTTTATACTGTTAAGTGTACTTTAATGTAAAAATCAACATGTACTTGCGGTGTCGGTGTTGTGGAAGCGTTGCTTCCCGCGAGTGCACGGAACGCTTCCACAACAAGATGACCGCATATTGGTCCGTCCAGCCGAGTTTGCAACGTCAGTGCTGAATAAAACAGTGGTAGACGACTTTATCCGCCTCGGGTTAAATAATCAACAACTTCAATCGGTGGTGCAAGCCCGTACGACTCAAAATACAAAAGATGTCGACGTGTCGTCACGTATGCAACCAAGTGAGTTCCAGGTCCTATTGTTAAATCAAAGTTAACAATGCCGGTTTCCCTCTTGCGGGAATCATTGATGCAAGTTCGTCTCGCATAAAAACACCTTGGAAACGTTTGACTGACTTTGTCATTGCAAGTAAATCAAAATTGGTCAACGATGAGGCCTTCTGCGAGTTGTACCGGGTATTCGAAGACCTCTGTATGAGGGTATTCTGCTCGTTGTCCCGAGTAATCGAAGATCTTTTCCTTTTTTTACATAGATTTTCCTCCGATTGCTTTTTTCAACGCCATTCCGGTTGCGGTTTCGACAGCCCCTAACGCATCCGCTTTTGCAACCACCGGAGCAGCAGCCGCTAACAACGCTGGAATAGCCGCAAGAAATGGAAATATTCCACCGGTCTTTTACATTTGCGCCACCTCTGACTTAGATAACGTTAATGTCACCGAGGTGTCTTTTCGTTTGGCCGCATTAAGCTGATTAAGTTGTTTGGTTTAACCACACGGAGATATCTCCAGTTAACTTTGACGAAGAAAGTTTCAATCTAACCCTGCAATCGTTTTGTATTGAGTTTTTGGTTTTCCCAAGCTGGTTTTACTAAGGCCAACCTTAAATTCGTGGTAGGACATTATTTACAAATGTAACAGGTTCAATTGCATCCGTTATAAGTTTTCCACAGGCGCGTCAATAACTCTCATTCGACCACCTGCACCTTCTAGCAACAGAGTCCTGTCAGAAAGAATCAAAGCAAAGGATTTGTAACCATCAGAGGCAGCAGGAACAGGCCCACCCACACGTACATGAAAATACATGTCAACCACGGATAGTCTGAACGACTCTAGGTGTTCCAGTGAAAAGTAATAAATCGGATACAACGTACGGAAGTCCTTTTGAGGAATCTGCAGACCTGTCTTAATTTCTTGATATCTGTTCAGGTACGACCAAAGATTGTGATATACACGTGTGACTTGATTGTCTGCAAAGTTAAGTCGAATTTCTTTAGAGGGTTCCTAATGACCGTTTAACCGTAGAGAAACTTCAGGCACTCCTAACTTGTCATATATCATCTTACTTTTCTCTTGGTCATTGTCTCGATTTGCATTTTGAAACCTCACAAACATTTGTTTTGGTGTGGTAAGACCATGTTGGGTACTTGTTTGCCATGTAAACTGTCCCTGAATATTGGCTAACGGGTGCGAATATGTGGTGTGCGCGAGAAACGACAGCGTTGACACGGTTCCAGAACTCATAAACGCCATCAAACGGTTTTCTGTGAACAGTGAAGGGGCTAACAAAGACATCCACAATGTTAATTTTGACAACTCAACTTTACCATCAGCGACTCGATTGGCACGCCAAATTGCATCGTTGGTGTTGTTCTTACGGTTTAACGTGATTGTGTGTGCAAATCCAAGATTGTAATTTGGGTTGGCGCCAAGTACAGCGGTCGTTGGCCCATCTCTTGCCGCATTTCTAACGTTTCCCATGGTATACAGTCTATGATCTGCATGATCGGATGAGTCCTTATAAAACATCATTAGCTGTCCAGCGGGTTTCGCGTAATCATCACTGTATCTGGCGAGTCCCAATATCGTCGTGGCAATGTCAACGTTCCATCGATGGAATAATTTGCATTGTTGAACGAAGCCATGATACCATTGTTGACAAATCCAATCCTGGTACCTGCGTAGAAATCGTGACCGTTGTAACCACGTCCAAGTTTTCCCTCGATTTCCAAGAAAGCCTCACACGGAAGAAGAAACCTAGACGTGTCCTGCACTTGCAAATCTATTTTTTGTTCATTAGGGTTCCTAGCCGGGTACGAATAATACTGAAAATCCTTTTTACTTCGATCCACCAACACAGGCGCGTTTATGTCAAACGCGGTATTGAATGTATCCTTGAAGTTTGCCATCGTGTTTACTTATACATGATTGGTTTCGTCTAATACCTTTTGCGCGACAACTGTAATCCGCTTCCCATTGCCAGATTTGCCATCGCTGATTCGGCGAAATATTGTTGGGCGGCTTCAATAATGATTTTGCCGACCTGGGCTGACATTGTTTTTGTCGATGGAAGTGTAATTGCTTTTGTTGGAGCTTGCGTCGGTAATCATCGTAATCGATCTCGAAGCAATTGAAACGCATGCAATCCCAGATTTTTCAACCGATCCGCAGCAACGTTTTTGTTTCTATCAACGACTCGCATTGCAACTTGTTTAGCGATCGGTGCAGAGCGCGATGTTAACGCCGCTAGCCCCTTGGGTGCGCCTGTGAACAAGCACTGCACAACATCACCAAGACCAGTTCCGTAATATGTCACGCAAACAGGTTTTCTCGCTTTTACAACACGCACATGTCTTACACGTCCACGTACGACTATCATTATATTTAAATGTCAGCTCGATCTCTAATGTACAGTTGTATTTTCAAGGTCTCACCGCGCACGTCCAATACGTGCCCATCCTGGTCCACAACGGTAAAACGGATATGTGTCAACCGGGGATTGTGGAATGGAAGATACACCGGTGACGCGGGAATAATTGATATCAGACCACCCGGCTCTACGGTTGGAAAAAAGCAAACAATATGTAACCCTGAGAGGCCACACTTGAGCGAGCTCCGCGAGGTAATATTGACAGTGTCAGGCGCCATATGGCATCCCACGCGTAAGATTTGTTTCTCCTCTAGAATGTCTTCGGGCCAACCTAAAATTGATCTTATTGACGACCGTACGATGTCAACCGCGTATGGTCCAGATTCTATCGTGATAACAGGGCTGAGTGTGGGCTCGAGTTCACGTATGGAAATTTTAGATTCTTTGTTGGTCACCAATGTGATTCTCCGTCGAATCTCTTCATTGATCTATTCCATGTCGTACGCTTCCGCGGGAAGATCAATATTATTCCAGGTGGCGCCACTGTGCGGAAATCACAAATGAGTTATTCGCAGTCCACCAATGCCGCTGCCTTTCTTTGGTTGTTGCTGCCTCTTATATTCTTCATATTCTTCCTGAATGCGAAATTGGGGTGCAAGTTGTTGTTCCGGTGTGGGTGCAAAAGGTTGGTGTATTTGTGCCCGTGCAGAAGGTTGGTGTATTTGTGCCCGTGCAGAAGGTCTTCGTATTTGTGCCCGTACAGGTATAGGTAATTCTTCGGGTACGGATGCAGGTGTTTGGGTTAATGGTTTTACTACCCACTTGTTAAGTTGTTTAGCTGGTTCTCGAAGCATTTCTACTTGTTCTATCTGCATGGGTTCGGGTAGGGCTGCCGCTTCTGCCTGTTTCTCAAGAGAAAACGTACGTCCTTGTTGTTTTTGTGTCTGTAATTCTTTATATTTCGCGCGCGGGGTTTCAGGATCGTATGATGGTGGGGCTTCAGGTTTGTATGATGGTCCGGGTTCTACATGTCCATAGAAACAATCATATGGAAACGTGGGAGCATAGGAGCTACGATAGCGTTCCGCAGGTGGACGAGATGGGACCATTTCTCGTTTGTAATACTTTTTCATAAAATCTTTCCATCATTCATTACCTTTGTCCTCGGATACAGAATGAAATTCATCACGCTCGCGTGAAAACAGAATCCACGCATCATCATTAGCTGTAATTCGTGATTTTCCAGTAAACGCTTTACATACTCACCTAGGCCATTCGTCGCTTATGTGTTGATGATGTCTCCTTGTTGGTAGTTTTAACATCTATTATTCGCAGCTGATGGGAGCAGACTTAAGAGAATTTCATGGATCCATGCGTGAGCATCTTCAGTAAATAATTGAGACTTTGTTTTCATCTCTGAGTGGTTGTTTTGTGGAATATTTTAAATGTCTCTGTGATGATCTATTCTAGTGTCGCATGCGTCGTTGGTAAGCCTGCAAGGGTGAAGGCTGGCTCGAGTAATGTACCTGGCTCTTCTTCTGTTCCTATCGCTATCGCGACTATTTTCCACCTCTTCTGCGGTTTCATGTGTGGGTTTGATCAACGGTGCAAATGTTTGTTCAAAGCCCTCTGTAAGATCTTCTCGTGCGTATTGTCGCGATTGTAACATATCTTTGACACGTTTGCGGCTGGCTATAACATCGCGAATCAGTTCCTGGTGTTCGTGGGCAGCTTGACCAAGTAGAATAAATGCTTGTAAGACCATGCGCGTCAATACCATGAAATATCATTAACATGTTACAGTTGTTTCACGTTACTTTAGGCACGTGTGCATATTGTTGTGTCAAATAGATCACATCTGTGTTTTTATGTCGGCCTCGGGAAAATATTTGCGCGGGATTGATTTGGTGTTCAAGCATTACATCATCGTACACCACAAGATCATTCACGCTTGAATTAAGATCATCAATCGTAGATGCTTCGTTGATTGTAATCATCCGTGGAACCACCCAACGACGATCCCTGAAGCGCTTCCGAAAAATCCCTGAGTACGCTGTAACACGTTTGATCATCCGCCAATCAGGTACAACCGATCCCACGTCAACCATCGCAAAATCATTTTCAACAACAGGTAGGTTTTCCCTGAACCGGCCGGACCAATAATTAGCGCGCGAACCGAATTTGGAAACATATCATCGTGTATGGACGGTTTCAGTACTGCCTGCGCGGAAAAGTCAATGACGGTGAAAGCGGAGCTTTTCAAATTTTTGATTTTTCTCGACGCGGAGGTTTTCAAATCTTTGGCGTCTTCGGTGCTTTTCCTTTTTGTGATACCATGTTAAATGTCAACAGCGATGTTGTATAATACAATCATGTCCAACTCGAGTTCAAACATGTAATGGTCGAGCCGCGATCATGTGAACTTGTGTAAAGATTTTCACGTTTGTTAAAAAAAGTCGTCGGCGGTGATGTCGCTGCCGCGTTAGCGAGACTATCCGGAACACCATGGAGTAACAATCCTGGTGAAAAGCATGATCCCGGCTACAACTACTGTGGGCCTGGTATACGGCTGGATATACGACTTGATTCCGATAACCGACCAGCCCGGGGATGCACCCGTAAACCGCGTCGATGCCGCGTGTTACCGACATGATCTTGCTTATAAAGCATCAAATGATATCCGTGCGCGTCAACATGCCGATGTAGATCTCATCCATGATTTGAACGCCATCAATCCTACACTCAGAGAAAGAATCGCTAGATGGGTCATCAAAGGAGGTATGAAGGCTAAGATTGTTATGGGTGGTGGACAAAGTTCATTCGATTACACCTCCGGTGGGCAAAGTCCACACTTTGAAGGTAAAATATATTAATATAATAAACAAACACGGTTTCCGAGAGGACTTTAGCCAAAATATACTACAGTTCTCGCGGTTATTGGAAAGATGAAACTGATGTTGAAAAGTTAGTGAGCGCGGCAGCGGTCACCCTTGGGGGTTGCTCGAAAATGGTTAGCCAAACAAGCTCGGTGACAAATTTACCTATCTGCGCCAAGAAAGATTTTCCGTAGTTTCTTTGATGTCCAAACACCGAACAAATTTTACCGGGCTGATCTTTTATTTCTTCCACATGATCGGGTACACGGACGCGTTTGAAAATACGCATTAACCATTGTAGATATCGCTAACAGATACAAGGAAGTGGAGCCACTGACGTCCACAGATTCAGCTGGTGTCGCAGATGCACTCGAACTTATTTACACACATGGACCGTTAACTTGGCTACGGTTATTACAAGTGGATCCAGGTAAAGAATTTCTCGGATCCGTTGCTGCATTATTGGTGAAACATCATGTACGTGTTCGTGTTGGACATGTTAACATACATCGTGACCAAGCCATTGTGGAACGATTTAACCGTACACTTGCGGAACTAGTATTCGGACATCAATTCGCGCAGAAATTATTGATGAGGTCTCGGACCACAGAGCGGTCTCGCGAGTGGGTAACACGACTACTATTAGTCATCGCAGCGCTGAATAATGAAATCACACGCGCAATTGGATTAAAACCCGTTGATGCAATTCGGCAAAAACCTTTCACCGTTACCGATAAAATGATTTCACATCCATTGCCGTTGCAATCACTCGGAAACAATTTTGTTCGGTATCTGTATGCACCTGTGGAGTTAGAAGGTGGGCAACGCCGTGCTACTGATCCAGCATGGTCTGTCGATTTATTTACTATCTCGGCCCGGATGGGCTTTCCAAGGCAACCAACACGTTATTACTTGGCGCATGTGGATGAGCAATAGAAAAAGCCTCCCGGTAGAGCATTTGTGCGAGAGAAATTGGAAGTCGTTCCCGCGAATATGGAACTGCCACCAATATCTATTTTACGCTAGTGTATAAGTCGTAATCGCATGATGCCCATACGCGTAAGTGGTAATTCCATCGGGGAGTTATCCATCGTTTGGTGTCCAGCTCTGAGAAACTCACCTTGGTGCATCGATACACTCCCATGTGATGTTGTTTACTCCTAATCATGTTGGCTGTATGTGTTTATTCACATCTCTTGCGAAGACATTCCACATACATATGTGAGATCCTTTTTCACAATAATCCCGGCAACTCCTTTTGCCCAGTTGTTTTTTCGGATCCGACCACAATCGAGTACATTTTAGGGCGCAGTCCCACGTACATGGCGGTATCGCGAAACGCTTCAAAACCATTCGCGAGCACTAACACATCGATGCCCTAATACAAATTGTGATACTCACCGAGGTTTTTACATTCAAACGCGGACCAAACCGCGTTTGCGTGTGCGTAGTTATTGGTGGAAATACCTTCGCGAGACAACGACGAATGGAATGCCTCGATCGGTGGTAATTGAGTTTCAGTAAACTTTTCCCATCCACTTATGTACTGGTATGGGTACACTCATTTTCGCGTTATCAACTTAATTTGTCAACGGTGAATGGACTTTGTCCATCAATGGGTCCATATCGACTAGTGATTTTGAAGTTTTCCACTGCAAGGTTGCTAACTAGCTTGTCCAATCTGGAATTAAAAAACGGTAGCGAATCAATGAACTGCAACTGACCTAGCCAGAACGTAATGTATTTTTCCATGTTGTTAGTGGATTACACTTTTGGCGCATTCGATGCTGCTGCTATTGCCTGCATAATCAGGTGGCCATCATACCTGCGCAGGTTATGAAGCAACACAGGAATTTTTATTTTATTTGGACAACTTCACAGCTGTGAATTACATACGTCGTGTGCGACTCCACTTTACGCGCCAGTGATATGACAGTGATCATGAACTTTCGCATCAGTTAAACTAAAAGTGCCACCGCAGATCCAGCAATCATCTGCCGCGATACACTTATCAATATCATCACCGGTCATGATAATGTCTTCGGGCGAATCGAGCGTTTCGCGGATCCATTTCCTGGTAACCCAGATCGATTTAAGAAACACCTCAACCGAATCCTTACCACGATACGATATTGGTGGCTCCCTTCCTCCGTCGCATCGGACAACAATGTAACTAAACCCGCATGGGACTTGTTCTGCAACTTCTGTTGTATTTGTTATAGCCTCAGAAGCGTTCACGCGAACATTCAACGTTTAAAATCCGCATAAATGATATACAGTACTTTCATCTTTCCCTGCACTGCGGTGAATAGAAACTTTTTACCTGTGTGCTTGCTGTGTCGGTTAAGCAGCCTGGAAAGATTCCATATCCACACATAATGAGATAGCAACTCTGAACTATACATGCCGCTTATCAACGGCAGATCAATCTCGGTCCATCAATGTGAATTTTTGTTTTGCGCATGTGGTGACAGAGCAAGCGGAAAAAAGGTTTTATCCCAGGCGAGCACGTTAACGACGATACTGGGCTTAGGTTCTTCAAACTTTTTGAGTATCGCCTTGGTTGCCTGCACCGGAAATTCAATGTCTCCAAAATTGAGTTCGTTCAGGTATTCGTCGTATTTACGCAGCTGATCGACGTGATTGCTCGCGGTAACGCGGACGTGGGCGCCCATTTGAAACATTCATTGTTGTAGTTTTTACATTTATCACTGACCGTGACGTTGGTATATAATTCGATTCACGAATAGGATTGTACGGGGAAGTATGCAGTTGAACTTCCGAACATCTGTCAAGAGTCCATCCCGAACCGGTGGGGTTGAATTTTTCCGACGTGTGGAGAATCTTTTCAGTACCTTTATCGATTGTTTCATTGATATCCTTGGCGTCTTTGCGGTTCGCGATTATAAGTGGCACACCCTGAAGTCACACGGATTTTTGTGGTTTCAAATCCGCCCTTGTCTGATGACTTGCGAATACGTGGCATTGTCAAACGCGCATGGACAACAATATCCGCTTTAACTCCAGAGGTGCCAGAACGTTGTAATATCGATATGATTTCCGGGCGCATATTAGATAAAAGTTGTATCATGTCTTTGCTTGGTGAGTACGTGTTTGGAGTAATCACACAGTAATCATGAAGATCACCATTACTCTTGTGAGACTTAAACTCGGGGACTTCTTGTTCACGAACATACGTGGCAGCCTCAGCGGCGAAGGAGGCTGCGGTGCAACAGCGGTCTTTTTCTCGAATATGCTCGACTGCCTCAGCGGCGATGGAGGCTGCGACACGTCGACGGTTTTGTTCATCTTGGATTATATTTACAATTTCCGCACGTTTGACTCGTGGAGGAATTTCGATATTGAATCGTGCTGCTGTTTCACGAAGATGTCTCACGGTCTGGCGCTGTTCGGCTACGATACCTAATAACGTAAGCATGTTAGCTTTTCTTGCACCTCTCGGTATTGATATGTTACGCTCGCGCACGAATTTTCTCAGTTGTCGAATCGTTGCTATTGCGGTTATGGTTCAGTTACGAATCCTAACAGCGTAAGTATGTCAGCTTTTCGCATACGGCTTGGTATTCGTATTCCACGCTGTTGCGCGAATTGCCTTAGTTGATTCACAGTCGGCGTACTATTATATAAGGGAATTTTTTTGTCTAATTGTGAATTCCATCACTAAATTGTTTAAGAATTGTCACTTTACCGGGTTTGGAAACAGGAATTGCCTCAATCCTGGCTATTATTTCATTTACTTCTGCATCGTTTTCATCGACGTCGGGGGTGTTAACGTTGGGTATTTCCGCAATTTATTCCGCTGCTGTTGCGCTGGATAATATTTGACGGCGTGCATAATAATACTCGCGAATAGATCCACGTGGTCTGCAAAGCTGATTACGAGACTTTACTCCGATACCATATCGAAGACATGGCGAGAACCGGTGCAAACACGTAACACGAGCAAAAGCGATTTACAGTAGTCGTAATGGCATGTTCTGCCGCAGAGTTAATGTTTTCCAAGGCATACACCTTTGCATTAATTTCGTCCTAATGCTATTGAACTTCTTATATATTTGCAAATTTATTCTTTAAATAGGAAATATTGGTTATCTATCCTCTAAGTTTATAAATGCATGGTGTTTGTCAATAATAATACCGGCGATCTATCACACTATACTATATTGGATAATCTCCCATTTGTTAATTGAAAATGATGATGCACCATAAATGATAACATTACAAGGCAATTTAGTGTCTCGCAAGCAGGATATTTTGCCACGCGGCAGCCTCAGAAGCTTGGTATCAAAACAATCTTCATGCGCAAATACAATTTTCTTCAAGCGGGGATTTGGTAAAAACACTGCACATTTACCGTTAGTATAATGTCTCATGTCAACTTGAAACTCACCATCAATTGAATGCTTACATCCAATAATTTAAAAGGTATTATGGTTCTTGTTTTCAAATCTGAAATTAATTATAATTTCCTCGAGTATTGACTGTATGGGATTTATATCTTCACATTGAAATAATTCATCACAGAAATGTCGCCATTTCCTAGGGTCTTCTATCATTTCCCGATATTCTTTATCATTACAAATAAATTCGCTATTTTGCTTACGTTCGAATGCCATTATTGTTTTTATATATTACACCAAAAACATTTCTTTAATTGATTTGTTCTTGGTGATCTTCGCAATTGCTAGAATAGTCGCTTGATGTTTCGGTGTCATCGTCATCGTCATTATAGCATTCGCTCGTTTCGCTATCTGTACTAGGTGGTCTAGTCAACGTTAGCGACTTTATATTTTTTTTTGTTACACAATATCAAATAGTGTTTTTTCAGGCTTTTGTTATATTCTTCTCCAAGTAAGCATCGCGGTTTTTCCGAGATAATTCCTAAGTATCTTAATTTATCAAGATGCTCTGGACACGTGTTTGAAAATCATACAACATCTTTTGAGCTTCTTTAATAAATCTGTATGATGCATTTAAGCGAAACAATAAGTTCAATTTTTTTCTTTGACATTTCGCACACTCCACTTGTTTGGTATATTAATTCCGTACTCGGATATTTTCATTAATTCTTTTAGAAAAATATATATATCTATCTGTTAATGTTTCGCCATTGATATACACCAGGGTAAATGTCTAATAGAAAAATATTCTCTGCGGCAGTTGCGAATATTTTCTGTCAGCGAAAACATATTCGACAACGCAGGTGTAAAATACACGGCTGCGAATAATATTAGAGTAACTCAGCTGCGGAGAAAATATTTTCCGCTGTGGAGACAATAATATCAGCATTATTGCATACATAGTTTCGCTTAAATGCATCATACAGATTTCACAGTAGTATAGTTGTATACAAAAATCGAGGCCTGACTGCAGCGCTGAAATCGCCTCAGCTGTGTTAGTATAGTAACACTCAATACACATCACTGCGCTAGTTGGGAAATTTCCTGTAGCAGCCTTGATAGTTTAAGTTGTGGTGATTACCGCGCTGGGGGAAATTCCCGTCGCGACTTTGCGATATAAATTGTAGCGATTACCCGCTACAATTATATTTTTGTAAACCGAACTGCGCTGCACTAGCCTGTGACGACTAAGATGAAAAATACTAAAGTCATGGAGTATAGAAGGGCTGACTTATCCCCAGCTCTCCGGTCTAAAACATACAATGTACCTCTACTGCATCAAAATAAACTCTCACGAGGCCTGCCTGCCATTTGCGCTTTATATTACCATTTTAATACTTCACGCGATCATATTACCTGTAGTCAAACTTAATTTTTTCACTAAGAAACCCTTACATACGTCGATGCTTGACCTTCTGTAAACGCGATTTTTTTTATCCTTTTTACATTGGACACAAGCTTAATTTTGTTTTCAAAATCGACTTGAATCAAACAGTATAAACAAACAAAACAAATGCAAAAGTAAAATTTATGATAATTTATAGAGTAGTGTTCCCTTTAAAAGGATACATTGCAAACAATCAGGTTTTATGTATTTCACATCAGGAAGTTTGAAACTATTTCAGAGACATTAATAATTTTATCACGTATAGACATGTTACTGTGTGGGTAGCATTCACTCGATTATAAACAGGAAGCAATGAACAGGTGGGATGAGCATTCATAGAATAAAAATAGCTGTAATACCACGATATCCAGTGATTATCATGTATCATTTCAATTAGCATTATATACAAACATCAAGATGTATCAAAACGTGAAGCCGATTATCAGATGTGAACAGAATCCAAAGTGAAGAGAGAAACAGGCGAGGTGGAAAAAAGGTAAATAGAACACTATGTTTTAGTTCTACACATATATAATTGCGCACAGTGTAATAACATGGTTCCAGTTTTCTTTTCATCGACAGGGGTTACAGACAAAATGTAAACAGAAAATCTCTGTCACGAACAACACGGTTGGATACCGATGTATTGGTGCACTCTGTTGAAGCTTAATCGGTCTGTGCTGTGTATATACATGCTTCTAAAAATTGTTGTTGTTGTTGTTGTTGTTGTTGTTGTTGTTATAGGTTTAACGCCATTTTTCAGCACATGATAGGCTACACATGGCGGCCAGTATATTTGGTGGAGGAAGAACCCGAGAAAACCCCGGGAAGAACCACCGACCCACGGGAAGCTACTGGCAAGCTTTCTCACATACCCACGTTGGCCGAGCCCAAGACCCACTCGGACAGAGGTGAGATGTCAGTGATCTGTAAAGGCGAGCGCCTTAGACCACTGGGCCACCCGGGGGCCCCATCTTAAAATTGTGCATAGTGCTAGGTTAGAATGAATGCTGAGTACCCTATTTCTGAGCCCTTCAAAGTTTTGTTGAGATATATATATATATATACAGTCATACATATAATTATATATTTATAATTGATATATATGTATACAATATATATATATATCAATTATTTTATTATAATTTCATACCATTTTATATTATGCTTTAGTATTAAGGCCAATTGGGATACAATGTATCTAAACGATGAATACAATAACTTTCTTTAATCAGTCTGTTCATCTCTCCGTGCACAATACCGATTGGCATGAAAGAACAAATCACGAAAAGAGAGATTATTTGTATTAAGAACGTATTGAAACATTAGAGGAGAACTGAGGATCCATACAATTTTTTATATGAAAGCGGTGATTATTCATTCTCTTAGAAACTTGTTGAAGTGTTTGTCCAACATATTGCATGTTACGTTTTTTACAGGTTTACATCAGTTGATATGCAGTCAGTGTTATAACGTAGAGAAAACAATTCTTTTGTATTGGAGCTACGAAAATAGGTACTTTCTCTAATATTTGTACATTGAGAGCACCGACGTCTGTTACATTTAGATGATGAAAAACATCTTTTTATATTTTCTGTTGGTTTAGTTTCTGATACAAAAATCTTGTACATTTTTAACGTGAATCAAATATAGAAGAATAGAAGACTAGGAATTTGCAAGATTTTATGATCAAAACTAAACCGATAGAAAATATAAAAATATTTTTTTCATCATCTAACTGTAACCGACATCAGTACTCTCAATGTAATGAGTAAATGTACCAAATAAGTCAGTAGCCAACGGATGCAAACAAGACACTATTTTTTTGGAATCTCTTCCTGATTTTGGCTAACCTCATGGGTAGGGAGGAGGAGGGGGGTCTGAGGCCTGGTTAAACCATCATTTTGTGGCAAATTTGAGTACAACTCTTACATTTGCATGCCACACATATCTGAACTTCACTCAGCAAATCTGATTAATTTCATATCAAACTAGGAGTCTGATATCTGTTAGAACTTGTGTAGTGTTGGTATTGATCAAGATCCAAATTAGGAGTCTGACATCTGTTAGAACTTGTGCAGTGTTGGTATTGATCAAGATCAAACTAGGAGTCTGACATCTGTTAGAACTTGTGCAGTGTTGGTATTGATCAAGATCAAACTAGGAGTCTGACATCTGTTAGAACTTGTGCAGTGTTGGTATTAATCAAGATCCAAATTTTGGACCATATGCTTTTAAGACCACAACTCTAAATCTGCCATATCTTCCTTAATGATAAGAATGTTTCAAAGCAGTAAATATTGATTTCCAATATAAGAAATATTCTAACTGAAATTTAGTTTTAGATGCTAAATCATTGACAAATTTAGTTTTTGTAGCACTTGGTCCATGGGTAGTGCTGCCTGATAATTCAAAGTGATTGTCAAGGCAAAATGCAATATACCTATTAAAATGTGTATAGGTGTACCCACTAAAGAAAGACCCCCGATTGCTATGCTCCAGATGTATTGTGTGAGGTACTCAGCCAGTTGTTTGCAAAGGTAACGGTACACTCAAATTACCAATTGTAATGGGACCACTACCATAGTTTATAGCAAAAATGCAAAGCGTTTCATTGTAAACACCATTTAGCTACTATTGTGCTAATGTACCGTTTAACGCCACTATATACATTCTGTCACGTCGCCCTGCATGCATGGGCAACAGATTCAGTAAGGGTCCATCTTGTCACCACTTTTTGGTTCACCTGAGAATATACTAACTTATTTTAAGGGTGCAATTAACGAGCGGAAGCATCAAATAAAGGTGACACTATTTATTAACAAAAACAGGTTAACCATACAAATCAAGTCACGTATATGAAGTGTTTTAAAATGGTAACGTGCTAATGTACGAGTTAAAGCATGCATGTGAAATACATGATGACCAAAAGCATTGTTAGTACACGCAGCATCAGTTAGTAGCACAAGGTTTGGTCATAAATGTTTGTAACATAAAGCTGTGATTAATAGCAAACGGCAAAGAATTACATACAGTAGATGTAAAGGAGAATTTTTAAATCATCCCATTCTCCACATACACACCACAAAATATTTTAACCCCGTCTTCAGATCCAAAACACTAGACGCGCTATTGAATTAATATTATTTCCCCAAGAATGAAAACGAACAAAAATGCTAAAAACACAAGAGATCATACAAGTAAGATGTAAGTAGACAAGCAGTTTGATAAAAACGTGCAATCGGTCAAAATACGTCTCTTGCGGCATCTGCAGACAACACATCATATCGGCAATACACAGCATGTGCTTCACAACTATTCAACATTCAAAACACATCTGCCGAAACAAGTCTACTTACATGGGAATGAAAATTTGGATATTTAAGCGTAAATAATGCTTACAACACATACATGCATACATACATACATGCATATATACGTATCAGTTTAAACAAGCATAAAAGATGGCCCTGTAATAGGAAAATATGGTAGAAGTTTTACCTCTATGAACGGTAATGTTGACACAAAATATTATCTTGTTTAAACAAGATATTATTTTGTTTAAATAAGATCTTATCTTGTTTAAAAAAGATATTATTTTGTTTAAGCAAGATATTATGTTGTCTAAACATGATATTATTTTGTTTAAATAAGATATGAAAAAAAAACAAAAAAACTTCATGTCACTATCCAGCCACCGTACATAACAGTATACAGGGAGAGGGAGGTTGAGAGATATTACTAGAAATAAGCCAGTTCAGTATGGAAATACTATTTCTGGATATTTAAAATGCATACAGCCTAATCAGTGTCTGTAAAAGCACATATAAATACAATTAGGTCTTATAGCCTCGACCAAATTGGAAGATAGATGCAATTTTAATGCCATGCATTCTAAATAAGAAAGAACATTATTCTTGAAGGACATCCAGCTATGTACTTTGTAAGATTAATTGTACAAGGTGAATTCAAAATAATCGTTATGAACATTTCTGGTGTATATTTAAAGTATCTATCAGCAAATATTAGGTAAAATGACTCCTGCTAATGTGATACTAACTTCTCCAACAATGCCGTATTGTGGCGACCAATGCCTCAACGAAAATAAATAAGGAAAAGGAAAGCATTTTGTGTTAGACTTGCTTCATTTCTTGTTTATCTACATCTAGGTTGATAAAGAACATGAATGAGTACATTTCATACCTTTTATACATATTTCTTTTCACACATCTCATTCTCTGATAGTTACAAGCGCTTAGTAGACAGACTCAGTACACTGTTTTACAGATACTTCATCCGTATCCCATCATTAAATACCACGTAAATGTGTTAATAAACATTTGTTGTAAGTCATATAAGCAGAAATTTATTTCTAGTATCATCATCATCGTCATCATCATCTAAATTAACTGCTTACATTTGTATAAAATTTATTTTAAAAAAGTATACATAACCCGCAGGCACAAAATAAAACAGAATGACGTTTAATGTGTTTTGAATAAAGGCCTCAACTCTTCCTTTTATGGGAAAGAATGGTGAAAATGAGGCTGTGAGAAGTGAGTAGGAATACCAAATATCTCACTTAACTTCATAATGAGGCAACTAAAACTAAACTAAAATGATGCCAATCTGTAAATATCTCAAATTTAAAAACAGATTAAATTGTTCAATAAAAATTTTTACAATTTAAATTCAGTTGTTTACAAACATATACGTTTTAAAATTTTTAAAATGAAATAAAGAAGAACCGTGAGAGTTTTCAGGTTTGTGGTGTCAGTAGTATATTAAACATGAGAATAAAGAACCATGTACCCCCTATCTCAAGAACCCCGGAATGAGATATATATATATATAGTCTGTGCGTTGGATGCTAGAGTTAGCCTCCTATAACAAAGATAATTTTTATCTTTTTAGCGCAACGCTAACTTTAACATGCAACAAACTTATCACAAAGATAGGTGTTCAGCGGAAAGCGGTTTGAAAACTGGCCCAGTTTGCTGATTTAATCCCCCGTCCGGCCCGTTACCTCTCCCCCCCCCCCCCCCCCAATCTGACTATCGTAAACTTGATGGCTCGTAAGCATTCAATCTTATTGAAAGCAGACCATACCATTATCATCAGTTCGGGACCATGGGACCAAAACCGGAAAAAAATTGATAGAAGGCCCTAGACTCCTAGAGCAATTTCAAAAAGCGCCCCCCCCCCCGAAAAAATTACCATTTTACACAGCGTTGTGGGTGGGGTGGGCAGGAACAACTGTTCCATTTGCTCCGCGTTTAATCCAGCCTTGCACGGGACCATGGGTACTTCTCGTGAGTTGCACGTGTTTCAAGTGCGATTGATGTACACACCAGAAGGGGCGTAGTATATAAGCAGACAACGATATTTTGGCATATCCAGGAACTCAATTTTTTATAAGTTCTCTTCTGATCAGAAGCACACGGTCGTCATACTACACTCATCTGTATTAATAAGTCTGTATTGTTTAGTAAATTAAGATATTGATAACGTCCAGCATTTTCGAAATTAACTGTTAGGTATTCATGTGAACCACCATATATGTGCCCACTATCCTCCTTGATACGAACTCGTCTGTACTTATAAGCATGGGCGGTAATATCGTGGTTGATCTGATCCTATTAAAATGGAGGCCCAGTTCCCCTTCTCATCAACTAGTGCTAAGCTTGCGCGGATCCAGGATATTCCGAAGTTGGGGAGTTGCCAATTAAAGTAAACTTCCAAACATTTAATAACAATATAGCCATTGTTGTTCGGAGGTCCAGTTCAATGCTAATACATACATACATACATACATACATACATACATACATACATACATACATACATACATACATACATATCTCGTTCCTGATTCTGGAAGCACGTTAGAAACCCATTTCCCTCTTCATGTTTACATTTTTTGGAAGGATTTACCTTCCTAAGGGTTTTGTGTTTTGTTTTGTTTTTTTGAACTTTTTCTTTTATCTTTTGTTTGGCACTAAATAGCCATTATTCTGCTAATGTCCCGTTAAATCCTGATACAAACATCATATCATCTAATTCTTAATTTTGGAAGTACTTTATCTTTACTCTTTGGATTATAACTGTACTTACAAATTTTATTTTAGACAAAATTTTGTGTGGTCATAAATCGGCATCACTGCTGTATCATGTTACTTTCGTTTGTTTCAGTCAGTTAAAGAGGTCACCTGCGGGCAAGTTAAACGCAAAATAGTGTTCTTGCCAAATTGAAACACCTGATTTGCCAAAATGTAAATAGTTCTCAATATGCTGATTATATGTCACTGACTCTTGATGGTTCAGAGAAGTGTATGATGTCTGCTTTACATCTTTTTTTTATCAATATTCTAAATTTTCTGGCCTTAGTATAAATATTGAAAAAAAACAAAGGTGGTTTGGATCCAAAGTAGAACTGATAGTAATATGAAATATTGCCCAGAATATCAATTTAATTGGGGATGTACTGAGTTTGTTGTCTTAGGTGTAAAATTTTCAACTAGTTTGGAAAAAATTACAGCTCTTAATTACCCATTTAAAATTCGAGAAATTAAGAACTTGCTAATTCAGTGGAATAAAAGGTTTATAACTCCATTTGGAAAGATAACAGTGATAAAAAGTTTAGCTATGTCCAGAATTAATCATCTTTTATTGTCATTACCAAATCCATCTACACGGGTTCTTAGTGAACTAAATATACTCTTTCTCAAGATTTTATGGCAAGGGCCAAAGGGCATAATTGAAAGAAAGTAAGGGATTATCAGGAAAGGGGATTTAATATGATTAATATATTTAATTTTGTGAATGCTTTAAAACTTACATGGCTTAGAAGAATGTTGTCTGAGGAGTCTAAATGGAAAGTCTGTTACAATTTTTCAGTACCAAATATTGATAATTTCTTTTTATTTGGAATACATTTTATTAGCTCAATAAAAAAGGATCTCAATTCTTGTTGGACAGAGGTTTCTGACGCATTTTTTAAACTAACCAGATCATTCAAAATGGTCACAGCAGAAAAATGTTTAGAAACACAAATATGGTTTAATCCTTATATTACAATAGATGGAAAAAGTGTGCATTATAAACCACGGTTTCAGAAAGGCATTAGATCTGTGAATTATTTTGGTAATGAGGATGGTTCCTGGATGAATTTTGATAATTGTCAATATAGGTTTTCTATTCACATTATTTTCATAGATTTTCAAAGTATACTTACAACTATAAAGTCATACAAAAATAAATTCAGAATCAATTATGGCTCTTATTTACAACTTTTATAAATATTGCTGTGTATACTATTATTAAAAATAAAAAAGGATGCAGATGTGTATATGAAAAATTGATTGGAAACAATGAAAAATGCCAACTTCTAGAAGGAAATGGAAATTAGAATTTGGTGTGTTAGAAGTAAAAGACTGACAGCCATGTTTCTTCCTACCATATAAAACTACAAAATGCCCAAACCATAGATGGTTGCAGTTTAAAATATTACTTAGAATTTTGGCTACGAATGTATTTCTCAAAAGAATTAAAATTATGTCAAACGAGCTCTGTTCTTTCTGAATGTTGCTTGCAGAGACAATATCTCATATTTTTGGGATTGTCAGGTAACAAAGATTTTTTAATGATATCTTAAAAGGGATAAAAAAAAGTAAGTGTTTTATCACACACATAACTTGGAATTTAAAAATATAGATATTACCTTTGGAATTATAGACAACACTTAGACTGATGATGTAATGAACTTAATAATTATATATGAAAAACAGTATATATATATATATATATATATATATATATATATATATATATATATATATACATATATATTATTTACAGATTTAATAGAGACAGCCAATTTTGTCTCAGTTCAAACAAAATTGTTGCTTTTTATTTTAATGTGAAAAAATATAGTGCTTATAGAAAATGTAAATGGGAAAAGTTTGACGAAAGATGGCTATTGTACCAACAGTTAATAGAGTCATAGGGAGGCTATTTACCCTCTATTCAGGTCTTTAAATTCTCCTTTTGCTGTCAGGATTTGCACATTGGTTGATTGATTGACAGAAAAGATGAAATCTGATACCTATTGTTAGGAATACTTTGGTGGTGTATTTTGTGAATGAGTATTTATAGGTTACTGCATTTGTATGGGAAAATATGAACGAGTTTTCTGAGTTATACTGCACGACGTCAGGAGTGCAGTATAGCTCAGAAAAAACGAGTTCATATTTTCCCATACAAATGCAGTAACCTTTTTATTATATACTCATTTTGCTTTTCTACCTAAGGCTGAATAATAAAAAGAACACACTACAAGAAATAAAGTAACTGAATTTCTGCTATATTCTAAAGTAAATACACAACCGAAGTTAAACCAATACACAGTAACAGTATTCATGCGCACATGGCACCGCCAAGTGACCTTTGAACTTGATAGAGTACCGCGCTCTCAGTGATTTGTTTCAAAAAGAAATCTCATTTTGGTCTACTTAAAATTGAAATTTTGAGTTCTGTTGTGAATGACTGCGCCTTGGAACAACTTTCCCAGTTGACCTGAAATGGAGGGATTTTGTTTTTCTGTCGATTCAACTAAATTCTGCTCTTTTAGTTTTTAGCTGGGTCTATTACGTACGATGTACATGTAGCTAGAGGGACTGGCCTCGACAGCAAGCTAGCTTACTCATGTGTTACTGTCCTGCCATTGATAGTTTGGAATCATAAGGTGGACAAAATATGAAATTCTTTTAAGTGAAATTCTCAAGAAGATGCAAGATTAAATATTTTTGTTAGGGAATATCAAATTCATTTCGTTTTGGAGTGCAGTAAATTCTCCTTTGGAATGTGATTTCTGTTGGAAATGTAGTCTAGATTGCAGTGCAATATCGCGCCGTGGATCAGAAAGTACATTTTGAAGAAATTCAAGATGCAGAAAAGTAAGTACATTTATTGCCATTCTTATAACCAGCTATAGATGACATATTTATATGTACTGTCATAATAAATCCAATCAATTTCTCCAAAAAAATATTTTAAAAAAACCCCCGGCAAAATTGCAAAGCGGCTGGGGTGTGAGAGCCCATTTCGTCAGCGGAAAATAAGGCTTCTTCGTTATCGTGGCTTCTTGGCTCCGAGGCACTTGCTTTTATACCAAAACCCGCCTTATTATATACTCATTTTTTTCTCCATTAACTTTGCATTGTCAGAATCGTGCAGTATTTCTCCATACTGCACGGCTTCATACTGCACGACACGTGTGTCTAAAAATATGGCCGAGTGTTAGGAACTACTTTTTATTGTAAACAAACAATGTACGCAAATGTAGCAGACACGGGAGCTTTTGCTTTATTAGATTTGTCTGTGGATGAACTAAACAAGCTGTTTGAGAGTAGAGATGATAAAGCTGACGATGTGGATGAATTCATTGAGTCACAAAAGAATCTTTCAACCAAACAAGTGACTGAACGTGATATTCACAATGTACAGCGGTGGCTTTATGACAACAAACGTGAGGCATGCAGTATTGAAATATCATTCTGATCATTTAAACACTTATTTAGCCGATGGTTCAGATTATGAACCGTGCTCTCTAGAGTCTATAAAAAAAATAGCATAAAAAGGCATCTTATGACCAAATGATATTCCGTTTCTCTCAGAGACCGCTAATTTTACAAGTCAGTCCAAGCACTAAATTAGAAAAAATACAACTAAAGAAGGCGGGTTTTGGTATAAAAGCAAGTGCCTCGGAGCCAAGAAGCCACGATAACGAAGAAGCCTTATTTTCCGCTGACGAAATGGGCTCTCACACCCCAGCCGCTTTGCAATTTTGCCTTTTTTTTTTTTTTGAGAAATTGTTTGGATTTATTATGACAGTACATATAAATATGTCATCTATAGCTGGTAATAAGAATGACAATAAATGTACTTACTTTTCTGCATCCTGAATTTCTTCAAAATGTACTTTCTAATCCACGGCGCGAAATTGCACTGCAATCTAGACTACATTTCCAACAGAAATCACATTCCAAAGGAGAATTTACTGCACTCCATAACGAAATGAATTTAATATTCCCTAAAAAAATATTTAATCTTGCATCTTCTTGAGAATTTCACTTAAAAGAATTTCATATTTTGTCCACCTTATGATTCCAAACTATCAATGACAGGACAGTAACACATGTGTAAGCTAGCTTGCTGTCGAGGCCAGTCCCTCTAGCTACATGTAAATCGTACGTAATAGAACCAGCTAAAAACTAAAAGAGCAGAATTTAGCTGAATTGACATAAAAACAAAATCCCTCCATTCCAGATCAACTGGGAAAGTTGTTCCAGGGCGCAGTCATTCACAATATGACTCAAAATTTCAATTTTAAGTAGACCAAAATGAGATTTCTTTTTGAAACAAATCACAGAGCGCGCGCTACTCAACCAAGTTCAAAGGTCACTTGGAGGTGCCATGTGCGCATGAATACTGTTACTGTGTATTGGTTTAACTTCGGTTGTGTATTTACTTTAGAATATAGCAGAAATTCAGTTACTTTGTTTCTTGTAGTGTGTTCTTTTTTTTATTCAGCCTTAGGTAGAAAAGCAAAATGAGTATATAATAAAAAGGTTACTGCATTTGTATGGGAAAATATGAACTCGTTTTTCTGAGCTATACTGCACTCCTGACGTCGTGCAGTATAGCTCAAAAAAACTCGTTCATATTTTCCCATACAAATGCAGTAACCTATAATTATTATATACTCATTTTTTTCTCCGTTAACTTTGCATTGTCAGAATCGTGCAGTATTTCTCCATACTGCACGGCTTCATACTGCACGACACGTGTGTCTATAAATAGTATCGCGTTTTAGGAACTACTTTTTTTTATTGTAAACAAACAATGTACGCAAATGAAGCAGACACCGGAGCTTTTGCTTTATTAGATTTGTCTGTGGATGAACTAAACAAGCTGTTTGAGACTAGAAATGATAAATCTGACGATGTGGATGAATTCATTGAGTCACAAAAGAATCTTTCAGCCAAGCAAGTGACTGAACGTGATATTCATAATGTACAGCGGTGGCTTTATGACAACAAACGTGAGGCATGCAGTATTGAAAATATCATTCTGATCATTTAAACACTTATTTAGCCGATGGTTCAGACTATGAACCGTGCTCTCTAGAGTCTATAAAAAAAATAGCATAAAAAGGCATCTTATGACCAAATGATATTCCGTTTCTCTCAGAGACCGCCAATTTTACAAGTCAGTCTAAGCACTAAATTCGAAAAAATACAACTAAAGAAGGCGGGTTTTGGTATAAAAGCAAGTGCCTCGGAACCAAGAAGCCACGATAACGAAGAAGCCTTATTTTCCGCTGACGAAATGGGCTTTCACCCCCCAGCCGCTTTGCAATTTTGCCTGTTTTTTTTTTTTTTTTTTTTTTTTTTGAGAAATTGTTTGGATAAATAGTGACAGTACATATAAATATGTCATCTATAGCTGGTAATAAGAATGACAATAAATGTACTTACTTTTCTGCATCCTGAATTTCTTCAAAATGTACTTTCTGATCCACGGCGCGAAATTGCACTGCAATCTAGACTACATTTCCAACAGAAATCACATTCCAAAGGAGAATTTACTGCACTCCATAACGAAATGAATTTAATATTCCCTAACAAAAATATTTAATCTTGCATCTTCTTGAGAATTTCACTTAAAAGAATTTCATATTTTGTCCACCTTATGATTCCAAACTATCAATGACAGGACAGTAACACATGAGTAAGCTAGCTTGCTGTCGAGGCCAGTCCCTCTAGCTACATGTAAATCGTACGTAATAGAACCAGCTAAAAACTAAAAGAGCAGAATTTAGCTGAATCGACATAAAAACAAAATCCCTCCATTCCAGATCAACTGGGAAAGTTGTTCCAGGGCGCAGTCATTCACAATATGACTCAAAATTTCAATTTTAAGTAGACCAAAATGAGATTTCTTTTTGAAACAAATCACAGAGCGCGCGCTACTCAACCAAGTTCAAAGGTCACTTGGCGGTGCCATGTGCGCATGAATACTGTTACTGTGTATTGGTTTAACTTCGGTTGTGTATTTACTTTAGAATATAGCAGAAATTCAGTTACTTTGTTTCTTGTAGTGTGTTCTTTTTTTTAATTCAGCCTTAGGTAGAAAAGCAAAATGAGTATATAATAAAAAGGTTACTGCATTTGTATGGGAAAATATGAACTCGTTTTTCTGAGCTATACTGCACTCCTGACGTCGTGCAGTATAGCTCAAAAAAACTCGTTCATATTTTCCCATACAAATGCAGTAACCTATAATTCTTTAGTTGTATTTTTTCGAATTTATTGCTTGGACTGACTTGTAAAATTGGCGGTCTCTGAGAGAAACGGAATATCATTTGGTCATAAGATGCCTTGTTATGCTTTTTTTTATAGACTCCAGAGAGCACGGTTCATAGTCTGAACCATCGGTTAAATAAGTGTTTAAATGATCAGAATGATATTTTCAATACTGCATGCCTCACGTTTGTTGTCATAAAGCCACCGCTGTACATTATGAATATCACGTTCAGTCACTTGCTTGGTTGAAAGATTCTTTTGTGACTCAATGAATTCATCCACATCGTCAGCTTTATCATCTCTACTCTCAAACAGCTTGTTTAGTTCATCCACAGACAAATCTAATAAAGCAAAAGCTCCCGTGTCTGCTACATTTGCGTACATTGTTTGTTTACAATAAAAAGTAGTTCCTAACACTCGGCCATATTTTTAGACACACGTGTCGTGCAGTATGAAGCCGTGCAGTATGGAGAAATACTGCACGATTCTGACAATGCAAAGTTAATGGAGAAAAAAATGAGTATATAATAAAATTGCATGTTCAGATATTTGTTTTTGTTGAAATGTCAGTATTTTCCATGTATATTAGTATGCTTTCTTTAAAAATATGTATATAAATAATATATCCTTTTCTTTCATATTCTTGTCTTTCTTTCCTTAGCTTTTATCTTTCATCTCATAGTGACACAAAATAACTGCTTAGAACTGCCACCATTTTTGTCTTATTGAAAAGTGGTTGAAAGAGAGTTACAATATTTAATATATCACATTATGTGTCATATTCTTCATGTCAATACAACTTTGAAGAAAATAAATAAAAAGAAAATTTAAAAAAATGTAAATTGTTAAAGTGTACAGTTTTCTGCTTTTTATGCTACAGTAAGGTTATATTCTTTTACTTCAGTTTCAATAACACAACATTATGTAAATATATATTTTATTTACGTTTTTTGCATTTGTAACTGTTATTTGTTTGTGTCTTCCGCCATGAAAAAGGGATCCCTGAATCTCGAAATCGCTTGGCCAGTTTCTCAAACTTGCTACTTGACAAAAACGATCTCTAAAAGATGAGGTTCATTTGGTAGGATTATATATATATTTATATTTATATATATATATATATATATATATATATATATATATATATATATATATATATATATATATATATATAACAAACTGTAATCACAGTGCAAAAGTTAACGCTTTTGGGAGCTACGGGTTCCTTTTGTCTAAGAGAAACACTAGCGAAAATAAAAAAAACACGAAGATTAACACAGGAAGAACGCAAAATGTTTCTTCTTGACTTTTCAATTATGTACAAACCTACATGTCCCTTTGTAAAAGGCAAACACTCACGGAAATCATAAACACAAAAGAACAATTAACACAGCAGGAAAAACATACAATCTTTCCTCTCGTTTATTTTTTATTTTTAGTTTTATCTTCAAATTATGCTAAAAATAAATTTCTCTATTTATGAAAGTACTACAGATTTCTCTTTGAAACCCTAGATACGTCTTGATTTATTGATCGAACTGTAGCGAATGACCTTGAAACAAAGGAAAGCATTCGAGCATAGCGTTACGCTGTTGCCCTGCCTATCATGAACGTGAGTAGACCTTTTGTAAAGTTTATCAGGGATGTGTTATTTGTTATAAACTTAGTTTCTCTGTATAATCCTATTTGTACAAATAATAATAATAATAATAATAATAATGACAGTAACAATAATAATTTGTATGCGTGAAGATGCCAGTAGTATAGGGGTAACTGGGGCAGTAACGGGAATTTAACATGGTGGGGCAGTTGGGGGCACTCTGGGGCAGTTGGGGGCACTCTGGGACAGTAGGAGGCACTCTGGGGCAGTAGGAGACACTTGGGGACAGTAGGAGGCACTTGGGGACAGTAGGGGGCACTTGGGGGGAGAAGTATTGATGGGGCAGAAGTGTTTATAAAGACAGACACCACATACTATACTAGCCAACACGCTGAGTGTAGTGACCAATACCCCGTCATCTACTATCCAACACCCACAATATACCATCAACACCCGTCATCTACTATCCAACACCCCACATTATACCATCAACACCCCGTCATCTACTATCCAACACCCAACACTATACCATCAACATGCCGTGTGTAGTGACCAATACCCCGTCATCTACTATCCATCACCCCACACTATACCATCAACACGCCGTGCATAGTGACCAATATCCTGTCGTCTACTATCCAAAACCCCATACCATACTATCCAACACGCCGTGTGTAGTGACCAATACCCCGTCATCTACTATCCCAAACCCCACATATACTATCCAACACGTCGTGTGTAGTGACCTTCTGCCTAGTGGCTATATCTATATAGCCTAGATTTATATATAAAGCATTACCTATACCTCAGATCATGTTGGAGCTGTTAGCAAATTTGCATATATTGTACCTATGTTATAAATAGCTTTAATCAAGGGAACCAACTCATAATAACACTAAAATGGACGTGACTAAAAGTTGTACTAAACTTCGGGAACCGTCACGGACTTTAGCGTTGACTAGAAAAAATCCGGAACATTAGATTATAATGACCTAGACTAAAAGTTGTACTAAACTTCCGAACTGTCACGGACGTTAGCGGAGACTGAAAATAATCCGGAAAATTGTTCACAAATTGGCCAAGATTAAAGGTAGTACTAAACTTTCGAACTGTCACCGGACGTTAGCTGAGACTAAAAATAATCCAGAATATTTTGTTAAAAAAACTGGCCAAAACCAGAAGTAGCACTAAAATTCCGAAATTGTACCGGACGTTAGCGGAGACTGAAAATAATCCGGATTTTTTGTAAAAAAAATTGGCCAAGACCAAAAATAGCACTAAAATTCCGAAATTGTACCGGACGTTAGCTGAGACTGAAAATAATCCGGAATTTTTTTTTAAATTGACCAAGACCAAAAATAGCACTAAAATGTCGAAACTCATAGACAGAACGAAGGGAGTAGTGAAAAACAAAACAGTGAGTCTACTACAAAACATTTTGGGGAAGTTAACGTATCTGAAACAAATGTATTTGACTTCTTTAACACAAACCAAGAAAAAGAGACCATCACGGGCTAAGCATTCTAAACCCATGTTATCATCCACTCGCACTACCCCTAAGATGCTACCACCTTTGACTACTACTATCAAAGCAGCAGCATTAACAACAATAACAACAACAGGATTTGGACGTATAAAGGGATTGAGACAGTTAAAGCTCATCATATCCAGTCCATGAGTTTGTTTTCAGGACCACCCACATTTCTTAGAAAAGAAATCATATTGCCAAAATCAAGTAAAACTTCAAACCCATCATTGGATTGTGTATGCGTGCGTGCGTGCGTCCATACTCTTAAAAAAATCAAAACCAAAAGACACTTACTTTTTTCCATTTTGGTACATTCTCTTAAAAATCACAATGAAATTTTCATAACACGTCACTCAAGTTCATCGTTCACTGTCTGTCTCTCTTTTTCTTGAATTTCTTCACAGGTATCAAGGGTTCTTCTTCTTCTTCTTCACTGTCTTTCAGTCGTCTTGCCTTCTTGCCTTTCTTGACGACAGGAATGGGTTCTTATTCTGGTGCTGAAGAGCCCTCTGCTTCCTCCCTCTCTTGATTGTTCTCTTGTTTATTAGGGCACTCTGAAGACCAATGTCCTTTTTCTTGAAAATGATAACAGGTATCTTTTCCTTTGTCTCTGTTTTCTTTTCTTTTACTTTGACGTTGTGGACATTCTGGAGCCCGATGTCCTTTCTCCTGGCAGATATTGCAAGTATCTTGACTTTTATCTCGAGAGGAGGAGTAGTCCTTAGTCTTACTGGTATACTTTCGAATGACTCTCTGTAAATCTCTGACCAGAAAGGCGATCTGTCTTGACTCTTCCATCTTTACTGTTTGAAAGTTAAATAACGAATAGTGACTCCGAGGGTAGGAAGCTCTCTCTTTATATGGGGAGAGAGCCTGTGTAAAACTCAATCAAATCAAAGTTTGCAATCAAGATGAAACGATCACGTAATTTCAGTGAGAAAACAGAAGAAACTAAGAGGCCACGACGACGACGACTTTCCGTACCGCCTCAAACACCGCTAACCGAAGTGTTAGCCTAACTGCATGTAAGCGATTTCAAAGATGACATAAGTCAACCTGGTACAATATCTTCCACAAGACCAATATAATCTAGAACCCCTAACAAAAGAGAGTCGTTCAGTAGCTCCCTAGTGACGCAAAAATGGACTTCCAGAAAATTTAGAACCACAGTTTACACCTACATGGTCAACTTTAAAGACTTTAAGTCTGAAGTGCCTCCCGAGAAAGCCGCAGGTGTCATTACCGATTTGTGGGATTTTTTGTTAGAAACATTGAAACGACAATGCGGAGCCAAAGAGGAAGATCGATTGAGACTTTCCATTCATCACGATAGTTTGTAGTCTCCGCCACGGGGACGACAGAAGAACACGAGCCCCGAGAAGTGTTTCAAACTCCGTCTGCTCCCATCCCTAGCAAGATTGCAGCTGCCTTGTTGACACCCTCTCCTACACCTCATCGAGAAGAAATGAAAGCTTGGGTTAAAAAGATGATGTCCACTCCCTCTTCAGCAGAAGAAAAAAAGAAAGAAAGCAAGACTGAAGTGAAAAAAGACACCAAGAAGAAACCTACCATCACCCCTTCACAACCCACTCCTGTGGCTCGTCGGACGCGTCAAGTCACTTCGTCCAAACCTCACGACACCAAAAGTGGTATCGAACAGTGGGTGACTTTTTGAGGAGCAACAAAAATCATGGAGAAACTTTTAGCTAGCATTTGCTACAATCCTGCCCATGCTGCTGGTTACGGAGGAGTTCAAAAATTGTATCGGGCTGCTAAAAGCCAATTGAAAAGTGTACGTTTGGCAGAAGTACGACGATGGTTACAAGAACAATCGACGTACACGTTACACAAACCCATCAATGGCAAGCATATTTAGCCGACGTCTCTCATTTGGCATCGTACAATCGTGGTCACAAATATTTGTTTTGTGTCATCGATGTGTTTTCGAAATTTGCTTTCGTCGTTCCTTTGACTTCTAAAAACAGTACCGAGTTAGTACGCGCTTTAAAACTGGTGTTGAAACAAAGTGGCCGTCAACCTTTACGATGACAAATAGACAAAGGCACCTAATTTCTAAACCAAGCTTTTCAAAACGAATTCAAACAAAGGCACATTCATTTTTTTACCACCGAAAATACTGAAACCAAAGCCAGTGTCGTGGAACGTTCTCAAACAACTTTAATTACGCATGTGGAAATATTTTACACATCAACATACTCTCAAGTACATCGACGTGTTACCCCGTTTGGTCAAAGCTTATAATCAATCGTACCATCGTAGCATCAGATGTGCCCCCGAAGAGGTCACCCCTGAAAACGAAGTGACGATGTTTGATTAATTGTTTGGTATACCTCAGAATGGACACAAGAAAACCCTGGTGCTCTAGACGGGAGATTGGGTTCGCATCGGAAAAACCAAACGCACTTTTGATAAAGGTTATTTACCCAACTGGACTACCGAATTGTTTCGTGTCACTAGACAAGTGCGTGGAAGTGATCCTCCCGTCTATAAAATGGACGGCATGCACGGAGAAGTGTTAAAAGGAACTTTTTACTTGCCTGAGTTACAACGAGTGACAAAAAAGAAGACGACTTGTACGATATCGAAAGCATTCTCGAACGAATAACACGTAAAGTAGGCAAACGTCGAGAAGAAGAAGTCAAAGTGCGTTGGAAAGGATATCCACCTAGTTTTGATTCTTGGATTGCCGCTTCCCAAATCGTCGACTATAAAAAGAAGAAGTAACCAACATGACGTTCAACACAGCAGCTACCTCTACTTCGCAATGTTTCTCTCTTCAAGAATTACAAAAACAACCTTTGTGTGTGTGGTGCGGAGAACGTGTGCCTAAAAATCAAATCGTCTTTTTCTGCGAAATCTTTGTGGTGTAATGTGTCATCGGAGCAGCCATTGCCAATTTGAGTTTGCAACAAGGTGACAAACAATTGTGGACCATTTTACTCAGCAGTTGCATCGGCTATCTTCTACCCATTCCATCCTTGAAATATACGACGGACAGTCACAACAACTACAACGGAACGGTCTACGCCAGTCCACCTTCTTCCAGTCACAACAATAGCAGCCCTCTTTTGGAACATTTTGAACATCATTCTCCTTTGGCCGCGAGTGACTCCTCAGACACCAGAACCTTGGAACTATGAATAACCAATTTTATTTAACTTTGCCTAGTGACAGTTCTATGAATGTGTTTCCCAACAACAAATTATGTTTTGTTTCACGGCCAAATTACCTCAGTCCATACGATTGGATCACGAAGCTCATTGGGAAGTGGGTTTCGTAGAAATCATTCATCCTACGCAAGCCATGAATGTGTCTGGAGATCAAACCACTTTTGTCGTCGAAATCTTGAACGAGCAAGTGCAACAACACTTGGACGTCAATGATCCTAGCATTTACAAATCCAAAAGACCAGCACCCGCCAATCCTCAACTCAGTATCTATGACATGAGAATTCCTGCAGGCTATTATTATAGTGCTCGACATTTGGTGGACACCATTGCGGCTATTTTCAAAGACCAGTTTGGCAAAGCCCTGGACAAAACCAAGAAAAGTGTCCTGATCGAGTATCATGCCATTTCTCATCGTCTCAACATGCATTTTTCGGACGCCAAAATATTGTCCATCACTTTTTCTCCTGAGTTGTTTGCCATGTTGGGTGGAAACACAAAACTCACTTCTACCAAAGACAACGATCGATTTTACAAGTTTTTTCGCTACCCATCGAATTGAACGAAGGAATGAACTTATTGTTTGTGTACTCCGATGTGGTGGAGTACAACGTGGTGGGAAATACAGCCGCTCCGTTACTGAGTGTCATTCCTTTCAAAGTGGAGTCTGCCGTCGCCGCGTACGAGGAAGGTGGAAACACGTATCACGTTCACTGTAAATTTGTACATCCTCATTATCTTCCAGTCAGCAAATCGTATTTTGACATTGTCAACATTAGTATAAAAGGAGATCTGGGACAAAGTATTCTATTCACTAAAAGAAAAGTCACGGTGAAACTATATTTTCGAAAAAGGTTGTCCAGCGAATTGTAACACCAAAATGTATCATGTGTACCGAGGAGTGACTCGACAACGAGGACACTGCGAGGAAATCTGCTTTTCGGACGGTAGTCCCCATCTTGAAACCCATGGTGACTCGAGGATTGCATACCTTAAAAGATGCCGCTTTGACGCAAGGAAAATAATTTCTTCAAAACGTCCTCATAGATAAACAAAATCCTAAAGAACCCTTTATGAGAGCAGGAACAAATGTGTTGCTGCAAACTGGAAAAGATCTCTTGGGTCGACGAGGGACCCCTATAAATTTGCTTCACACTTCTGGCCCTGGCATTACTTCTTCCTCAACGAACAGCAAGGACAAGGCAGAAAGAGACGTCGACACCTCTTCAGAGCTCATAAACCGCACGGTGTTCAGAAAAAGAATAAGAAGAGATGAACAGTCAGAGAATTAGACGTCTTTGATTACTAACTATTGAAAATGATGCACCGAGATTCTTGCCAATGTACCAAGTCAGAACTGCATCTGTTTACCATGCCCCCGACCATGATGACGATGCAAGAATCCCAATGGGTCGAATTTCATCCTGTATGACGACTTTAGCCCCTATCGAATTTGAAATCAAAGGACAAACCGAAGATTACATCGATCTGAATAGCAGCCGCTTGTATCTAAAACTCAAAGTGCTCAAAACGGACGAAAGCAATCCTGGGGCCGATGCCAGAGTCACTCCCGTCAATAATTTCATGCATTCCTTGTTCAGCAAAGTGGATTTGTACTTGAATAACAAACTGGTCAGCAGCAGCATGGATACTTATCCTTACCGTGGTTACTTGGAAAATCTCTTGATGTACGGAAAAGAAGCCAAGAACACCCATCTGGATGCTTCCGTGGTATGGAAACCTGACACCTCGGAAAAGTTCAACGACACAGAGTTTACTGCAGATGACGATCCTCACAATGTGGGATTTAACTCCCGTCGAAAGAAAATCAGACAAGGGCGCACTTTAGAACTAATGGATCGTTTGCATTTGGACATGTGGTTCCAAGTATTTGTTGAACAGAGTGTATGTACGCCTGAGACTGAATCGCAGTAGTACCGTCTTTCATTTAATGGCCAATGCCAACGAGTACAAAACCATAATCGAAGAAGCCAGACTTTACGTGCGCCGTGTCGAAGTATTACCTAAAGTGGCCAACGACATCAGTCAAACGTTGAGCAGAACCACTGCCAAGTATCATGTGCGACGAGTGGAAGTGAAAACGTTTACCATTGCCTCTGGACTCCGATCCAAAGTCTAAGATCACGTCTTCCAAGGACAGCTCCCCAAACGTTTGCTGATGGGCGTCATCAGTAATGCAGCCCTCAACGGATCCATCGATCAAAATCCGTTCGACTTTCAACACTTCAACGTCTCCAAGATAAAAGTCACTCGAGATGGCCAGACGATGTGTACCAGACCTTTTGAACCTAACTTTGCCCAGAGAAATTACTTGAGATCTTACTTGACTCTGTTTGAAGCCACAGGACAGTTAGGCACCAACACCAGCCACGGCATTTCGTACGAGGATTATGCTGGAGGATATGTTTTGTGGGGATTTGATTTCACTCCCGACCAAGGCAGCGACGAAGGACATTTCCACCCTAAAAAATAAGGCAAACTTCGTGTGGAACTTCAGTTTGCTACAGCTCTAGCCAACACCGTGAACGTCATCTTGTATGCAGCATTTGACAATACTCTAAAAATCAACAGTTTGAGAGAAGTGATTCTAGACTATTAGAAGAAACAAATGCAACACGAAGAACCCATGGAGATAGAAGATGAGGGATTTTTGTGATATGAAACAGTCACAAACCACCAGTGAAGAAGAAGAAGAGAAAAGTAGTGTCATCAAGTTTACTGGATTTATTACCTGTAGATGGCCAGAACAAGAATAAAATTTAGTCTCCTGTTTTGCTACGGAATTGGCTGAAAGAATTACAACCCTGACCAGAGAACCTTGTCATAGATGTCAAATCGATCATCTGAGTCAGAAACAACACGATAAATGTATGATGATGACCGCAGAAGAAAAATTGGAAGAGTATCTGGAGGAAGCATGGTCTCAGATCTCGGAAGAAAATGTGTTGAGAAAGTGGTATAAAGACTTGCAGGATTCTTCACCTCCACTCACTTCTCTGGAGACCAGACGCATCGAAGCTCTCTTGCAACAGAGTACAGAGGCTGCCCGCCGTAGTTCATTGTACTACTTGACAGACATTTTCAAGGAAAAAGTGAAGTGTGAATTGAGAACTTATCCATTTAGTGCCTTCTTTTGATTGTGTGTTCTCTAGAAAAGATGATAAAATAGAAAAAAATTGTGAACATGATAGTTATCTCTTGTCTTTAGCTCAAAAACGTAGTGTGCATGGAGGACAGAATGATTTAGAATAGTGGAAGTCTAGTTTGACTTCCCAACGTTGTCAACCTTGTAAATACGTTCATGTTTTAAAAAATGTTTGTTTGTTTGCATTTTGTGTTTGAGAAGCTTCTTCTTATGTATTAAAAAATGTTTATTTTTGCAAAAAAATGGTGTTGTGTTGTTTTATGAATTGAAAAAAATTTAATGTATATGCTCTTTCATCCTTTCTATTGATTTGATTTACCTACTCTTATACATTTCTCCCTATTGATCTGTGTCATGTCCGCGCTTCCTTCATATAAAGCGGTGCGTTTGTCAGTCAAGTGACTCTCGTTGACTCGTCAAGATCTCAACATGGCAGCTAAAATTAGTAAGCTGAATAAAGCGATGGTAAACATGCAGCGGGTTAGACATAATCTGCTTGAGAAGAACACAGAGAAAAAGACGATGATCTTCCTGCAAATGGCTCAAGATCTGGTGGGAAAAGTCCTGAGAGAAGAAATCGTCAGGGATAGAGCAGAATGGGAGGAGAGACAAAGAGTGCACCAGCAGCAAAGACAGCAACAACAGCAGCAGCTACAACAACAACAACAACTCTTGCAGCAGCTGAAACAACAAGACTGAGAAGTCAGCTGTAGGATGGATTGTGATGAGTTTGCCTTCTCTTTCACCAGAAATGCGCCCTTGTCCTGCAGCGGTGAAACCTGTGGCGAAACGTGGCCGTCCTGCTGCTAGAAGTTAAAAAAAAACTTCTCACCAAACGAAAAACCCAACGGTCCTTTTCAGGGTCACCCAGATCTCTAGAAAAGATTATTCTAGGATTGCCTACAAAAAATGTGTGTTTGTATATTGAGTGTATGTTTGTGTTTGTCATTTTTAAAAAAATCTTGTATATAGAAGTGTGTGTCAGCTGCAAACTTTCATGCCCTTCTTTTACATCCTACCACTGTTATGCGATAGTAGGTTTGTGTGCATGTAAGTATAATGTGTGTAAAGCACACCTACCCTTTTTGGTTGGTTACTAAGTGTAGGGAGTGTTGACTACTCCCACAGCGTGTTGGATAGTAATCAAAAAAGGGTGTTGAATAGTGATTAAAAAGATGAATATTGGATAGTATATCAAAAAGTGAGTGTTGGATAGTATATTGGTGTGATGTCTTCCCTTCGTCATACCCTTTTCGTCTGATAGTAGGTTTGGGGTTTTTAGACACCACACAAGGCGTTTGGGATAGTGTGTATGGGGTGTTGGATAGTAGATAACTAAGTAATTATATAGTAAATAACTATTCGCATGTTACATTTTCAAGACCCCATAAACTTTCCAATATTAAATTCTCGTAAATAGAGAGTGTACATTAACACTCCTACCATAAAAAGTAAGTGTCTTTTGTTTTTTTTTTTGTTTTTAGAGTAGGGACGCACGCACGCACTCATACACAATCCAATAATGGGTTTTAAGTTTTACTTGATTTTGGCAATTTGATTTCTTTTCTAAGAAATGTGGGTGGTCCTGAAAAAGACCGTTGGGGTGTTTGTTTTTAACAAATTCATGGACTGGACACGATGAGCTTTAACTGTCTCAATCCATTTATACGTCCAAATCCTGATGTTGTTATTGGTGTTGATGCTGCTGCTTTGATAGTAGTAGTCAAAGGTGGTGGCATCTCAGGGGTAGTGCGAGTGGATGATGAAATGGGCTTAGAAAGCTTAGCCCGTGATGGTCTCTTTTTTCTTGGGTTGTATTAAAGAAGTCAAATACATTTGTTTCAGATACGTTAACTTCACCAAAATGTTTTGCAGTAGACTCACCGTTTTGTTTTTCACTACTCCCTTCGTTCTGTCTATGAATTTCGACAATTTAGTGCTATTTTTGGTCTTGGCCAATTTATTTAAAAAAATTCCGGATTATTTTCAGTCTCAGCTAAGGTCCGGTACAATTTTGGAATTTTAGTACTACCTTTAATCTTGGCCAATTTGTAACAAAATTTCCGGATTATTTTCAGTCTCCGCTAACGGCCGTGACAGTTCGGAAGTTTAGTACAACTTTTAGTCTAGGTCATTATAATCTAATGTTCCGGATTTTTTCTAGTCAACGCTAAAGTCCGTGACGGTTCCCGAAGTTTAGTACAACTTTTAGTCACGTCCATTTTAGTGTTATTATGAGTTGGTTCCCTTGATTAAAGCTATTTATAACATAGGTACAATATATGCAAATTTGCTAACAGCTCCAACATGATCTGAGGTATAGGTAATGCTTTATATATAAATCTAGGCTATATAGATATAGCCACTAGGCAGAAGGTCACTACACACGGCGTGTTGGATAGTATATGTGGGGTTTGGGATAGTAGATGACGGGGTATTGGTCACTACACACGGCGTGTTGGATAGTATGGTATGGGGTTTTGGATAGTAGACGACAGGATATTGGTCACTATGCACGGCGTGTTGATGGTATAGTGTGGGGTGATGGATAGTAGATGACGGGGTATTGGTCACTGCACATGGCGTGTTGATGGTATAGTGTTGGGTGTTAGATAGTAGATGGCTGGGTGTTGATGGTATAGAGTGGGGTGTTGGATAGTAGATGACGGGGTATTGGTCACTATACATGGCGTGTTGATGGTATAGTGTAATGGTGTTGGATAGTAGATGGCGGGGTGTTGATGGTATAGTGTTGGGTGATGGATACTAGATGACGGGTATTGGTCACTGCACACGGCGTGTTGATGGTATAGTGTGGGGTGTTGGATAGTAGATGACGGGGTGTTGATTGTATAGAGTGGGTGTTGGATAGTAGATGACGGGGTATTGGTCACTACACTCAGCATGTTGGATAGTATAGTCTGTGGTATCTGTCCTCATAAACACTTCTGCCCCATCAACACTTCTGCCCCCAAGTGCCCCCTACTGTCCCCAAGTGCCTCCTACTGTCCCCAAGTGCCTCCTACTGTCCCCAAGTGCCTCCTACTGACCCAGAGTGCCTCCTACTGCCCCAGAGTGCCCCCAACTGCCCCAGAGTGCCCCCAACTGCCCCACCATGTTAAATTTCCGTTACTGCCCCAGATTGCCCCCCACTGTTCCAGTGACCCCCCCCCCCCTACTACTGATGCCTTTTTTATTGCCCTTGTGTCAAGCCGTTGGATTTCAGTGCCTCTTGGCAGCGGATCCAGTAGTTCTTTTGTTGTTGTTGTTGTTGCTGTTGTTTTTTCTTTCCTAGTTTCTGGACTGCATATCTGATTTGGGGCTATTCCAGTCAAAGCAATTCTCGTCGAATAGCCCACACCCACACCTGCAGTCCATAAACTAGGAAAGAAAAAGAATACGTGTCTGATCATATTTTTCGGCGATAACCCTTTTATGTGTAACCTGGTAGGAAATAGCCATTGATAAAGTGTATTCATGATGACTGTCGCCAGCTTCTCAAAAAGTTCCCATCTTAGTAAACCGTAAACGTAGGTCGCTGATCAGGGAAACATTTTGCACATTTGACATTTTCGCAGAAAAGCCTTTCATTGGCTGGTTTCTTCAAAAAAGCATTCATATAGTAGCTGCTTTAAGTGGATGTGAATTTTTAAGTAAACTAATAAAATACTGACTACTAACGAGCGGGAACTTTCTAAATATGTGAATATTCTTTTACATCACATATATTTATTAGACAATACAAATGTTAAAATCAAATCGTTTTCAATTAGATTTGTGCTTCGGGGAAAATCTTGTGTGGGTAAGTCAAATGTACAAAAAATAACTTGATGCATTTAATAGATGGCTCCAATTAGCTGCAGTTCTGTTCACAGCTCTTTAAATTTTTAAAAGTAATGAATCTGAAGTTTTAAGCCACAGTACACAATCTATTATATGGATATGAATATGTACCTGATAATAAGAATCCTTGAATGTCTGACTGTCGCAAAAATGTTATGCTTAATTCAGACCGGTGGAGGGATAGTCCAACTATGTTAAATAAAATGCACAAGTCTCAAGAATTTGTTTCCATTTCTGTTCAGAACATCCAGTCTAATTTCTTCAGGAGCTTTTTCAGATAGTCGATGTGGTCATTCTTAATGGTCTGATTTCATCTTAGAAATAGTAAAGAATTAAATCTTTTTCCTGTTTATATCCTCTATCTCTCATACATATGCACACACATAAAAACAGTCAGTTAAACACACACACATATTAAATTAAGCAAATATATAGAGATTCTGTGATTACCTTCAATCACAAAATAAACAATCTATAAAATATTCAAATGCGGGTCAGTGGATAGACCTTCCGCTGTGGACCCACCCACCCACCTCCAAAACTGTTACTGCAATGAATTGACTATGCTTTTCACTCCGTGCCCCTTCTTTTTATCTCTCAATATACCTATTTTCCTGTCTGTGCTTTCATAAATATTTTTTTTGTATTATCCTCTATCTTTTTGGTTATCTCCTTAAAATCATTTTTCAGTTGCAACTTTGAAAATGTATTAGCGTTAGCAACCACCTTGTTGTTCAAGTTACTAAAACTGGTGGCAAAATCATTCATTAATTTTCTAATCTCTTTATTGTTCTGTTTAACTTCGTTGTCCAAGTCATTTTGTAGCTGTTCTGTTTTGGATTGCAAATTGGCATAGTCTTCCAGAGGCTTCTTTATTTGTTCCCTGACACTTTCTAATGCGTCTGTGTCTGAGTTTATCCTTTGTTGCAAATGTTGTTGAATGTTTGGTATTTCTCCTGTTCTTTCTCTTACGGTTTACAATGTTTGTATTGCATTAGGCAGATTATTCAATCTCTGATTGAACAAATCCCGTGCATCTAAAATCTTTTTTGTTTTTCTTCTGCTTTTATCATTTTTTGGGTTTGTAAATCCTGACTTTTAGTGGTTCTTTCAATAGAACATATTTTGTTATATACTTTTCTCTCCGTGTCTTGATATCTTTAAAATAATCATCATACAAAGTCGTACGTATCTGTGTACCAAATACGTGTATTTACAAATTGTCTAGTAGATGCGTCATTTGCTTTTTTTAGGTCGGTTATAACAGTTTGGTTTTGGCTTGGATTGGTGTTTTACGGCACGGCAACACAATTATCTGTAGGTTATTTAGAGCCCAGGCAAATTGGAGTAAAGTTCCTTGCCCAGGGACACGCCACGATCGGCAACTAGGCTGAACCGATGGTATAATTAGAATGTGCACCAAGTAATACGGTAATTATTCATGTTTTTTGTCGTTTTGTATTTATTTATTTATTTATTTGTTTTGAGGGGGTGCTTTTCATCCATTGATTTAACCCCTATTTCACTAGGACCGCTTAATAATATTTTTCCCACCATGTTGACGCTATTTACTTAACATGCACATCATATGTAACAGGCATTTTGTGGAAGTCTATTGCATTTCGATTTTCATCTTTTATACTGATGTTTAATATACTTATGGTACCTCATGTAATTTTCCAGGGAGGGGAGACAATGTATTACTGTTGCTGACAAGAATCGAATCTGGTTCGTCTTTCTCGTTTGAGCGTACATACCACTAAGGTGAAAGGTTAGTAGCAGCTAGGCTGGTTAGTAAGTGGCCTCATATACATAGACCGCTACATAATTGATTGCAATGACTATTAATATTGTACGAAACAAAGTCGTCGTGAAAAACATTTAGAACAGGTAGAAACTCTAGCAAACACGAATAATAACCACTGGAGTAATTATTCGATGCTATTGATCTGATCTAAGAGAATGTATATATTTAAAGGTTTGCCTATGCAGTGGACGTCTGTGTAGTTCTCTGACTATTGAATACTCATAATTTATGGTTGTACTTGCTTGTGTGCGCTGTGTACTTATTGGAAACACAATAATAAAGTGGCGCCACCCAACACAACGCGATGATAGCGCCACGCAGCGGAAATGCAATGGTGCGAAATTCTGTCTCTCCCTTACTGGGGACGACATGAACACTTGAAAATTGTTGTAACCGTTGTAGGGCATCGAATGAGGACTAGACAATAATATCTCGTTCTCACACTTTTTGATAAGGAATGCCAAACTATATTTATTCCGGAAAGATTTACTCCCTTTTGGGTACTCTTCTTATAAAAATATTTTTTTCAAATGTTGAAAATAGTGATTTAATTTATTCCTTTGAAATTATTTAACATCCACTACGGTTCCTATGTTGGTATGTGTTGCTAGACATTTCCCAATCTATCAAACTTGGTGTATGTCGTCTATGTCTGGGTCTATGCAGTTTGCTCTTGGTATCGACTTATATGTGAGTACATACGGTAAGTGTTTATCTTACTGTAGTCTGGCTCCGGTCCATTATGAATCATAACCCACCTCCGGTCTTCGAAAATATTTACCTGGCACAGTTACACTCTAGCTAAGGATTATATAATCCATTTAAACCTTACAAATTTCAAACCAAACATTGTTCCTTCTGCGTAAAATGTTCTAATTCGGAAAAATAAAGTCTTTAAAGGCGAGTGCAATGTTAAAGAAATGCTATTTGTAGTAGACGGTCTGCCTAATATACATCATAAAGTGAATGGTTGTGACGCGAATGCTCGCGAAGTTAAAAATAAAATTGGGTACATTTATACTGTACACAACGTGCAAGATACCAACCGCTATAACCAGTAAAATGAAAATAAATGGTATGAAACTACAGTGACACCATTCTCTGAATCATAAAAATGTCATGTAAGTAGAATATAGACTTTATCATTGGTTTTATTACATGCCACACATTCCAAAATAATGCAGTCAGATTAAAAAATGGATTTATACTATTTTTTTTAAAATTGATAATTAAGTAGCATTTAAAATGTTAGTGTTTTGACTACATTTAAAGTAATAATTACAATATTCAGATGACAATATTTTTTAAACTTTTTTTTTACCAATCAATGATGAATACAAATAAAAATAAAAATAATATTGTGAAATAATGGTTGATAGTTTCATTGTAGGGTGCATGGTTGTGACGTGGATCTATACTGTAAACACCATGCATGATGTCTACTGCTTCAATGACTATAACTATAATAAAGAGATACAAAACAACAGTAACAAAATTCTCTAAATCATAAGTATGTAATTCTCTAACTCATAAATATGTTAAATAATTAAATTATAGATTTGTATAATTTTTATAGTATATGTTAAACATTCCACAATAATGCAGTATGAACGGAAGTGTCTTCACCATAGAAATATGTTTATTTCACATTTAGATGTCATTTAGCATGCCAGCAATTTGATTAACATTTTTATATAATATGTAATGTAGACTTTATTATTATTATTATTATTATTATTATTATTATTATTATTATTATTATTATTATTGATGTTGTTCCAAATACAATAGAAATAATTCCTAAATATAAGTGTAAATGTCTGATAAACATATAAATCATTATAATTAAAATTAATTCTTTCAAAATCTGATTAAATTTCTTAATTTTAAAATTATAATAAAAAAATATCAGCCATTATTTTACAATATTATTTCTATTTTTATTTGTATTCATCACTACTCTGGTAAAAAAAATACTGCCATCGGAATATTTCAATTATTATTTTAATTATTACTTTGATTATGCATGCATATGTATATGGTTCTTTCTGTCTTCTATAATAATAATAATAATAATAATAATAATAATAATAATAATAATAATAATAATAATAATAATAATGTCTAAATTACTTGCTTTTTTAAATGTCGTCAAAGCACTGACCTTTAAATGGTACTTAATTATACATTTTTTAAAAATATTATAAAGCCATTTTTTTATTCAGACTGCATAATTTAGGAATGGGTGGCATGTAATAAAAAATGTTAGAGTCTATATTCTACTTACATTACATATTTATGATTCAGAGAATTTTATCACTGTATTTTTGTACCCTTATTTTAATTGTACTGGTTATAGGGGTTGGTATCTTGCACGTTGTAGAAAGTATAAATGTACACACTTTTATTTTTACCTGCGCGAGCACAACCATGCACCTTATGATGTATATTAGGCAGTCCGTCTACTAAAAAACTCGCTGTTAACGACTTTATTTTTCCAAATTAAAAACGTTTGTGCTGACGGAACAAGGTTTGTTTTGAAATTTGTAAGGTTTAAAGGGATTAAATAATCCTCAGCTAGATAGTAACTGTCCCAGGTAAATACTTTCGAAGACCTGAGGTGGGGTACGATTAATAATGGACCGGAGCCAAACTATAGTCATTCTTTCGTGTGGTGGATGTTACCACATGATAATTATCAAGGACAATAATCATCACGATATGATAATCTATCTTTGCTGATATGCTGTTGAAATTATGTTCCTTGTCTTTTGTCTCTTATTTGTGTCACAACTGATAAAGAAAACTGGACGCCACAACAATATATATCTTTCCTGTTCAAGTACAAATTAAACAACCGCAAAACAACTAATAACTTCTCTCTATTCTGCTTTAAAAAAAGATCTGCAGTGATTGATTCCCACATTTTTCTTTGTTGTCGCTTAATTTACAATTTAGCTAAGTCTGATTCTTGATGAGGAAAAGCGATTTGGAAGAGCAGACGAACGTCATGACGAGGTGGAATGGATAGGTTGTTCACCTCTATAGCATTATTCCACAAAGTGCTCTTTGATAGGAAAAATAGACTGTCAGAAATGAAGGTTAGAGAATAAATATAAAATTTTTATATGACATACTGAAATAATACCTATTTTCGAATGAACAAATACTTGTACGTTAAATTTTTATCTGCTCAAATTATCACTTTGATTTGAGGTTTCGGAATTATGTAAATTAAAAGGAATTCAACCATAAATGTCATCAATTAAGCACTCAGACGGGCGAGAACAGTACAGTACACAAATACTGATATTTTTTCTACAGTGTTAAGGTATGGAAACCATGAGAGTACATTTTTATTTTTTATTTTTAGCAGGTTATCTAATCTTCTTCGATCGAACAGTTGGGCAAGATGGACCACCAGGTAAGTCAAAATTAAATGTAGCACTTGAATGGCTTTTACAACTTGAATAGGGCGTATCAGTTCTACTGTCAGGACTCCGTTGCACGTCATACATAATTTGCATACAGGGAACTACAAAACCACGGGTTAGCTAGATTTTATCGATGTTAACATACAAAAACTTTTTAAATTTCAATTCAGTAAAAACAAATTAACAAACATGCATGCAAACGAATTAACAAAGAAGCTGCTGTATGTATCAAGTTTTTATTTTGCTAGTATTTATTCATTTCGTGCGATCAAGATACATATTTTCAACAAAATGAAAATCCGGTTGTCATACACTGTGCATTTATTTTTTCGTGAGTGTGAATTTTCGTAATTTTGTGAAAAATGACATTATCGTTGGCACCTGAATTTGTGGATTGGGAAAAGGTCCTATAGTTTCAACAGAAGGGTCATTGTTCGTTAAGTCCTTAGCTTCGTGATTTGTAGCAACACACAATCTACTAGAACTGGTACCCCACGAAAGATATTAAATTTATCGAATTTCACTGTCTCCGCGCAGCTTACACTTTTGATGGGGCATTAATTTGGTGTAGTATTATGTGTTGATTAGTGGCGGAGTACAAACTAAAGAGATGAATTCGAATGAATTTGTGATTTAAATCAAAGAAATTACTCACCTTAACGTGAAAATTTGCGTATTATAGAAACAGTGTAAAATGTACAAGGAGATTTTTGCATAAGAGACACTTCTTGCTTTTATCAGTACTGATATCAATCGTATCAAACTTGTTAGCCGTGGTCACACGATCTTGTAATTTAATTTGGTTGAAAATATTGCAACCAGCTCATCGATGATCACATAGCAAATGTGTATCTGACCTTCATCATTATTAGTGAAATATAAACATTTGTAATGATTGAGTTGAAAACTCAATATTTTACGTCTACAGATTGATACAAGGACCGCACTACAGCAGTGAACTTCATTTCTAATAAAAAAAAACAGAAACAGGAATGGAAACTTATCTATGTTTCATTTCATTTCAGAACGCTTGGTTGATCGGACTGACTGTCTCTCTAATATTGACCTTTATTATTCTTTCCATATTGTGCATTTGTATTTATCTTCTGTACCGTAAACTTAAGCAACACGAAGAAGATATTCTTAGTCTTCAACGATTGGCCGAGACCAAACAAATACAAATTAATCTTGACGCACATTTAACCCGTTCAAAATTTAACGGCGGTTTCACTGACAGTGCTATTGAAGTGAATGAAGTAGAGGTAATAGAAAAAGTTGAAATGAGACGATCCAATGAAGGTAAACAATTTGCTATGGGTGCTAAACCAAGATGTACGATAAAGATTAAACGAGAACAAGCAAATGTCTTTGGGCACCAACCGTTAGCATCACAAATGGTAGCTTTGGCTCAAGATTATTACAAGGATGAAAACAATTCAAAAAAGACTGTTCCCGCTGACGAAATTTACATAAACTCCAGTAATGATACTGGTAGAAAAACAGTCTTTTCGGGCGTCCTGGATCAAAATACTTTCAGTGGAAGACCAACGTCGTTTTTGATAGACACATCGGACGCGTCACAAAAGATGCCATACAAGCATAACAAAGGCATTTTCGCCCATAAGACAATCGGAAAAAGTGGAGGAGAAATTATCATATCTGGAGTTCATCTCAAAGTTCCAAGAGATGCCTTAAATGATTCGGTTGTTATTTCAGTGGGGATTATCTGGGATGAAGAGTTCCAGCCAAAGCTAGCAAAACGACAAGCTCTCTTAAGTCCCATAGTTCTGTGTCAACCAAGTGGTATTCAGTTTAAACGTCCTCCACAATTAACGTTCCCGCACTGTGCTCTCAATCTTGAAAACTGGAACACTAGTGTCTTTAAAAGGGAGGGAGCTTTGGAAGATGCAAATGAATGGTCAATTCTCAGTGTTGATGATGCAGAAGAAACGAAGGTGATATCTACACAAGTATGCTTAAAGCCTTGTCATTTTACATTGTATACACTGGTTGGGGAATCCAAGGAAGGACAAATTGCTGCAAAGTCGGTCAAAATGGTGGCTTTTTCACCGGGCCTTAGAAACAAAGAGATTTTTACGACCAGGATATACTGTGTTAACGATTACAAGGAATACCAGGTAAAATTAAAATATATGCACTATACTTTACACACACACACACACACACAAACACACACACACACACACACACACACATTGTGTAGTTTGTAAAATAGCTTCGGTCAAAAAGGATATTTGTAATATTAATACCTATAAGTTTTTAGTAATTAAATATATGATCAAATATGTGTATTAGGGGTTTCCGGTCTGTTTTGTGCTACTCGACATGAAATACTGATATAAAGGTTAAAACTGTGTACTGGTAAATCATACAAATGTCAAGAAAGTAAAGCCATACAGCGTGAACTTACAGTCTTGTGGTTGTATGGTTTTTAGTTTTGTTAAAGGAATTTGTTGTTTTTAGCATGTTTCAGAACCCTTCAGTTACTGCGTCTGCTGTCTTGAAGTCAATGGAAATAAAGGGAAAACGACGATCTCAAGCAAAACTCACGCAGTACGTTTCACATTATTTATTTCCGCCCGGTCTTGATGTGGACTCTGGAACTAGGGTGGGATACTCTTTCCCCGACACTAGATTGTTATTAGATTTTTTCCGGTGGCAGCGATGGGATGCCAGATAGCTTTGCGATATTTTATTTTCTTTTTCATCGTTTTTGAAGAGAATCTTCTGACAGACTTACTTTGTTTCTTACTAAATTTGATGACCTTTCTATATCACTTTTAAAACTGTTGGGTTAAAACAGAGAAGTTATAGCACGAGACTGTGCGCATGCTGTTGGATAGTAATCATTGCCAGGCAAAATTAATTAGGCAATAATAGTAATTTTAATTCCCAATAGGGAAAAGATGGAATATTGATTTATTATACATTTATCGTCCAATTATTATAATGGCCACTAGAGTGGGCACAAAAAGCACACCTCTCGATACGGCCGAATTGCAAACTATTCACAGACAACTCTTATCGCCAATATCACCTCCAATATAGATAGCTAGATTCAGTTCGTTATGAATTATACTCCATACGTGACTGAGAATTTTGACGCAAATGTACTTGCATTTGATGCCAGGCCCGAAGATTCTGGTTCCATGAGTATTAAGGAGGAGCACCTGATGGAGAAAAGTCTGTTAGTCATGATCGTCGTACATCTCGTCAGGGTAATTAGTGTGCAGTCTGATCAAAACCATATACTTCCACATCAGAAAATTTTTTAAAATTATGTCAAGCCAGGGATCTTGTTTTACGAGATCTGTGGGGTTCCACCGTATTATTTTGGCTACGACATTAATGCCCCGGCATAGAGGGAGGTTATCACACCAGGATGGATGCTGAACGTTGGCTGTGGAAGGCTGTGTGCAGAATCGTTTCTGGAGCCTCTCTCGACAATTCTGCGTGAAACGAAAATAGGCATTGCACAATTAATTGTTAAAGCAACACGTGGAACGATGCCAATACGCTTATCGAATTCGAAGCAACTTCACAGTTTTGTGCGCTCAAGACTGCAGCATTATCGGCGCAAAATATCGCGTGTTCAACGAAATATTCGAACGGCAATTTACCATCACATTTGCGTGAGCTATTCGAGCTATCAAGCAGTCATTTGCTATCAGATCCAGCTGCTTCCCTTAATGCCCAGTTGATTGAATTTTCCAGTGTTTGCGACAGACGATGATGACCTGGGTAGAACAAATTTGATAAAATATTCTATTTAGACAGGGAATGCTTCACCGATCCGAGTCGGTCCAGAAGATTGCTGCTCCATCTATGTTCATATGTTGAAGAAAGGAGTGAAAGAACTGTGAGTAAGCCCTTCTCCGGTGGTACTGGTAACCGGAAACGATGGGAAGAATTCATTTCGCGTTGGCTACACAGCTCTAAGTTAGCTTACCAAAAAGATGCATACCCTGCTGCTAGAATTCATTATAATCTTGATTCATTGTAGGCCATGAACTGGTTCTGAACATAAGACCTGATATCGGGATACTGGCTGGAGGTAATCGAAGAACAAGACCGGCATAAGACTGCAATAGCAACAACAAGGGGCTTATACCAATTCAAAGTGATGTCGTTCGATTTATGTAACGCCCCCGTGACATTTGAGCGTCTGATGGAAGCCGTTCTAGCCGGACTGCAATATGAAGTTTCTTGGTCTAGCTTGACGATGCGGTAGTGTTTGAAAGCATGTTCGAGCAGTTCCTTGAGAACAAGAAAAAGGTATTTATGTGACTTCTAAACTCGTACTGAAGCTGAAATTCAATAAATGTACGCTCTGTGCACAATAGGTACGGTATCTTGGTCATATGATATCAGCTGCAGGAGTTGCAACAGATCCTGAAAAAGTAGATGTAGTAAAGAAATGGCCCGCCCGTAAGTCATTTATTGTGGTACAGAGATTCCCTGGGTTTTGCAGTTATTATCAGCGGTTCGCAAGTCACTTTGCGGAGATTGTGGCCACCTCCCAACATGTATCCTTCCTATTGAAAATTAAAAGTGTGCACCGATCTCGGTAGCCTACGGTGACACATGAACTTAAAAGAGCCTAATGGACAATGAGCCCTTTGATTGTGACAACTATCATTACATAACTTCACAATTGATCAACGCCCTGGGACTCGCCATACTTATGCATGTGGTTGAGCCGCTTGCTTTGCAAGCATATTAGGTAGTGTAGCCAACACACTAAGACGATCGCAGCAATGCGGTTGGACAGTGGTGATCATTTTTGAGACGCAACGTTGTCAGTAGTAAATGGTTGGGTTGAGGCTGGGCATTGTCACTCTTAGAAAGAAGTATCTGGAGACCGTGTTGAAACCAAGATCTTATGGGAAGTGTATAAATTATTGGAAATGGCCGACGCAGTTCTTGCGATATATGGCTTGATCTTTCTGGCAAGCTAGATAAAAGTTTGATCGTCGTACTATACAACTGGCGGCGTGAGATCTTGAAACAATGCCATAGCGGAAAATTTACGTGTCGACAATATCCTCAGTAAAGTACGTAAATGGCACTACAGTGCTGATATAAGAGGTGAAATTCGAGAGTATTTTGACATACTCCGTTTGCGCTCAGGACAAAAATCCCAATAACAAGCACTGCGCAAAATTTCAGGGCATTACAGCTGGTGAGCCGGGAGAACTCGTAGCACTCGAGATTTTGGAATCTCTTACTACGATTGATTAGGGAAACTTGTATATTCTTGTGATTGGTGATTATTTCACCAAGTGAATTGTGGTGGTGCTTTTACCAAATATAGAGACCACCACGATTGCAAAAGCGTTGCTTGAAATCTTTATCTGTAGATTTGGCGTGCCTCATATGATTTTGTCTGACCAATGCTGACAGTTTGAAAATACTTTTTTTTAAAGAATTTTGTATCATGTTAGAAATCGAGAAAACGCGAGCGTCTTCTTATCATCCTCATTGAAACAGGATGGAGGAGCGATACAACCTATCCTTCTGCCAGATGCTTGAATCATACTTTGAAAAGAAATTTTAAAAAAACTGGAACCAGTACCTGCGTAGTACGAATATGCCGTACCAAGCGTCTGAACAAACTTCTACCAGATTCATACTGATCATGCTGATGCTGGGACGAGAAGCTTGTGCTGGGCAAAACATAAGACGAAGCCCTGAAGAATCTGCGGAGTTCGTGCCAGAATATAAGGAGACAGAGTGGGGGGGGGGGGGGGGCAAGCGAGGATGTGCGAGAGAAATTAGGCACCGCTATTAGGTTTTATAAAGTCACATGGTAAGTCTTCATGGTTCATGGTAAGTCTTTCCCTGATGGTGACCTGGTGTGGTTACACCAAACACTGAGAAAGAAAGGGATATCACCTAAACCGCTAGTCAAGTGAACTGGACCTTTGGAGGATTGCTAAGATAACTGATGTAATGACGATAGTATCTGCTGATGTCATCGACTTTTCTTACAGTGAACAGTCATAATACGACTCTGCCTGTTCACTTCAATCGGTTGAAGCCATGCTGGATTCGATCTGAGAGTGAACCTGAATCTTTCGGCACCCAGGAAAGGTCCTATAATGGGGCTGGTAAAACTGAAGAAGAAAGAATGACGACATATCCTATACGAACGGGTAGAATTGTCAAGGGCACACGGTGTTTTAGAAAGAGGCAGTTGAACTTGAGCGCGCTGTGTACTACGGTTTATGTAGTTAGTATATGTATTGACCATTTGATTCTGTGCTAGTATTGTGGATGTTTGTTATGCGATCAGTGCTTATGCTTTAATTAAAGTTTGATGTCAGTGTAACAAGATAACCGGGTTGGATTTCGGATTTATAACAGAACACTGTTGATGGTGATAAAAATGCAATGTTTATTGATGAATGACTTGAATGGGAAGAAAGGTTATGATTAATACGTACATGTATAGGGTCCAAATATTGGACAAATTAACATAATCCGCACGAACCTAATACGGTAACCCAAATATGAATACAAATAAATAAATACACAGTGCAATGATAAAGGCTAATGATTCATCTCATACGATGAAAGGAATGATGTGTTTTACTCAGATAGCAAAAATGATGTATTTTTACTCATATAGCAAAAATGTATACCCTCAAATAATGAAACATGAGGCACTTTATTCAAATAATAAAATGTGGTGCAAACAAATGGGATAGATATCCTGCAAATTATTTTACACTCCCAAACCACTGGGTATCACAAAAACCCAAAATTAGCCCACGGCTAAAAGATTACATATATTGAGTGACTCACAAACACTCCGTCACTAGCATACTTGGCTGCTAGTCGGACTGGTCAATCAAGCGATCCACGCCCACCAATGGGTCAACAACGCCCGATAACCTGGTATTTAAGCAACACACTGTTTGTTCAGCTCTGCGGCTGCTATGGTTAGCTTTACAGCTGCTATAGTCAACTTCTATTGTCCCCTCTATAGCTGGGACCCCGTCGACCCTGATCTCTACAGCTGAAAATAAATCTAACACCGTGTAGTATGATTGACACGGGTATATACGATAACACGTAATGACGTTATATACGGTAAGTTATACAAATTACATTATCGGCACAACATTACAAAGCAATAAACGAGTTCAGAAGTGAACCTACACGTGTCCGATAAGAATCTTATGGTACTAAACGTTTCCTAAAAATGCCACTTTATATTGTTAATATAAAGCTCTTATTAAGAACAAACAAGAATAGAAAATATACAAACAAGAATAGAAAATATACAAACAAGAATAGAAAATATTTGCATTGTACTACGCAAGCCGAAGCTACATAGAAAACATACACCATAAATTAATTAATAATTTACGTACCTCTACAGCTGAAGACGTGCAAATCCTTAAGTAGACTGCTCACTGACAAGACGTTCCGTAATGTAAAGATTTAGTCTTACGGTGAGGCATTTATACACAGACGATGCAGCTCTACATCGTCCGTACACTTGATGCATTCGGTTTTTCCCATCGAAAGCACTTCGCACGTGCGGCATGGGGTGAACCGAACTCACTATTTCGAAATATTGTACAATATACATAACTCACTCTCGGGTATCGTTGTTATACTGAAAAACGAAACCCGAGTACATGTATTTAATAAAAGGGATTTATACAATTCCGTGACAGTCAGTGACTGGTCAGATGTCTGATGACTGGATTGCTCGAAAATGTGTCTTATTTTTAGAGTTTTTGAATCATACTTTGGGAATCACAAATTGGGTATGGGGTAACTCATTACGGTAGCATTTAGCTGTGAGTCAGGACCAATGGCATAACGTCTGTTATCACCCAGCAATGTCCCAATTAATGTATTTTGGAGATGTGGTATTTTTCTTTGCGTCTCCGTTTGTATATTCAATAGATTTTAGTGATTAGTTTGTTTGATTATGGGGAATCAGTGTTGTGAAGCTACTTTTCAAATCGAGTAACAGGCCAATTAGTAGGTACTGTCGTCATACTAAACCGTATTCAAGGACTTGGTAGCATGGGTTAATTTTGTAATTGGGACAGATAAACCTTTTTAACATAAGGATATATTGTCATATTCCTCCCTTGTAAGTGTTTAGTAATTAAAGATATGAATAATTCTGTGTACTAGGTGTTTGAAGACTAGTTTGTTGTACTGATCTACCGCTTAGCATTGCGTTCTGATAAATCATACCAGTGTGAAGTAAGAAGAACCATACACGTGAGAAATTAGAGTCTCGTGAATATGTAGCTTTTGTTTTGATTGGAGGAAAATTATTGTGGTTTTTGAGTTATTTAGAACTCATCAGCGGCAGCGTCTTCTGTCTTAAGGTTTTGAAATAAAGGAGAAACGACGACTTCAAGGAATTGCCCCCCCCCCCCCACTTGAAGTAAACTGAGAAACAAGAATGGATACTCTTTTTTCGTCAATACTGCTTTGAGACTGCTGACTTGTTACACAATAGATACAACAACAATACAGCATTGCAACACATTCATTCAGTATTTGAGGTCACCGGCCCATAATACATATAACAGCATAATATAACGTTGAAACAGAGCGCATACAAACAACCAATAACATAACTACATATATGTATTACATCATAGTACACATCATAAACTTTCTTTTCGTATGAAGGAATAGTACAGAAAAGTAGCTAGACTTGTCAAGGTATTAGGATTAACAGCAGACATAAGATTAAAAATTTTTACGAATGACCTGTTATTAAGCCATCTTTTATGTAAATAGTTTTCTCTGAGATCATTGTATGCGTTACTTACTAAAAGAAAACTATGTTCATCTTCTAGAAGTCTTAAACCACTCTTTTCATAATATGGGCAGATTCTATCACATATAGAACCATGATGTCGACCTGTCTGTAACGCTAAATTATGACTGGAATTTCGAAATCTAAGAATTTCATTTCTATATCTTAATGGAGGTCTTATAAAAACTGTTCAGGATCTAGCAAAGATTAAAAACATTTGTAACTTCCTCGCGTTGAACCCCTAACTTTACTATGCAATTTTTCTATCATACAATCTTTAAATCTTTATTGAAATATTGTTATGAACATATTAATATCTCCAACACTTTGCTCAATCAGCACAAAAATATTCAAGGTTTTGTAAATAAAGAGGAATTTTGTCTTTTCGCACTTGAAGTAAACATAGGATCAAAAATGAGTACTCTTTTCTACTCAATACTGCACTGAGATCGCTGACTTGTCACTATATATATATATATATATATATATATATATATATATATATATATATATATATATATATATATATCCATTTATTTGTTACAGACGTTCACAAATATGTCCATTCCTGCAAACTACGCCAATAGCAAAATGTCTCCTTCCCCTTATAGCTATATTTGTATTCAAAGGACGATCTTTTTGACACCATTGATCTGTCATAATAACTGCACTCTAAATATAATTAGCATGACGTAGAAAGTTTAAGAAAACATCAGTCTGAATAATAAAAGGACCAAGAAATGAGAAAAAAAAAACATTTAATTGACGAATTCTGAAACACCACCTACCTATGACCGCTGCAGGTTAATCTTTATTATTATTATTATTATTTTTGGAAAATTGAAATGGACTTCTGTCTTCTTTCAAGCCGGGTTATGAGTGATTTATTTTGCAAAAACGTTTGGGATGCTAAGATTCTCCAGCTAAGAAGCGGCGTGTTTCACTGATGGTCTGTCACTTTGGCTAATTTCAGCATATAACATGAACACATTCATACTGTTATAACTTCATTATATTTCACGCAGCCTTCATGAAATTTTCACTTTGAACCAAATATTTCTCTTCAATAAAGCGGTAAACTTCTCAAAAGCAAATCTTTGATTTAATATAAAATGCTATCTAGGCGTAGTTTTCTCTGATTTCGTCAATTTATATGATATATTTTTCCAATCGATTTGAAATCATTCTTATATGATAAGTGTTGTTTTATAGAGGGGGTGGAGTCATCAAATTTAGACTTGGGAGATGGACGCATTTTTACGGTATGAATGCGACAACTTCACAATTTTAGATATTGAATCTCTGTTTCCTTCACAGGAAGTAAAAACTATCGAAAAGGAGGACCTAAATTCGAAATTGTCCGGTGCTCTCGTGCCACTCTTTATCCATGACAACGGAAATAACGTGCAGGTACAACTTTCCCGTTTGTCAGAAAACTGGAAAAATAATGGCGATGATGATGTAGAGGTAGGTTTAAATACAAACATTAACATTTAAGCATGGAACCATGCCGATAGTGGCTTCATCGTCTTCGTCTTCTCCTTCTAGCAATGTCAAAAGAAGAGGCCAAGGTGGGCATGCGACTGCTCACCAGGCTGACATCTAGCTAAAAGCCAAATGCAGAGGCAGCTGGCCAACAAATCTGGGTTTGTATTATACGTTTTAAAGATTTCATTTTATTTAGTGATGGCAGCCATATTGGATGGCGGATCGGTATAATTTGTGCAAACTTTCTGTGAAATTTGGTCTAATTCTGTCGACCAGATTTTGAGACGTCGTTTAATGGCTTCGATATTTTTAATAACAATGACCATATTCATTTCTGCAAGAATTTAAAAGACTTCTTGCCAGGGTATTTTCCATCAAATTTAGTACACTTCTGTTCAGCGTTTTTTTTCTCTAAGAAGTAATTTAAAGGTTTTTATTTTTAGTAATGGCGGCCACATTGGATGGCAAAAGTTCATTATTTGCACAAACGAAAAGGCCTTTGTTCTAAAACGCTTTTCTGTTAACTTTAGTCCTATTCTGTTTGGCGGATTTTGGGAAGTCATTCGAAGGTTTTTCTTATTAAAAAGAGAGGCCACATTTTATGACAGATAAGCATTTATTGCTCGAAATTAAAGCATCTCATGCCAGGATGCGTTCTGTCAAATTTGATCCAAATATGCTCAGACCTATCTGAGAAGAAATCGTTTAAGTTTTTTATTTTTATTTTTTAGTAACGGCTTTTATAGTTGCTGAGCAATCAACATCATTTGTACAAATATTAAAGGGCTTTGTGCCAGAATAGTTTCTGTCAAATTGGGTCAAATTCTGTTCAGCAGTTTTTTGAGAAAAGGTCCCAAAATGTGTTCTGTTATTAGTAACGGTGGCCATATTTGATGGCAAATCGGGATCATTGGCCCTCATGCCCCGTGCTTTCGGTTAAATTTGGTCAAATTCTGTTTGGCGTTTTTGAGAAGCCGTTCGAAATATAGTTCTATTTTTAGTATGGCAGCAATATTTCACAGCGGATAAGTATCATTATACAAATTTGAAATGTCTTTATGTGAGGAAGCTTTGTGTAAAAGTTTGTCAGATTCTGTTAAATGGTTTCTGAAAAGAAATCAAGTTAAGATCATTCTTCTTTTAGTAACGTCGGACATATTTGATGGCAAATTAGTAACATTTGTACAAGCATAAAATGTCTTTATGCCAGAATAATTTCCGACAATTTTGTCAAACCCTGTTCAATGTTGTGTTTAGAAGGAGAGGTTTAAATGTTGTTTTTTTTGTGTTATCTTTTCGTCTATTTTTAGTAACAGTGGTTATTTGATGACATATCTGTATAATTTGTTTCCACTTGAAAGACAATTGTGTCAGGATATTCTCGAAAAAAGTTTAGTTGAACTTGGTCCAGTAGTCTTTGAAAAGAAGTTGAAAAGGAACGACAGACGACGCATGTTGACGACAGATGACGTACTATGGAAGCAGGATAATAACATAGCTCCTTTTAATATCACCATTTTAATATTTATTTATGAAATTAATATTTGTACATATGCCAGCCATCTTAACTGTAGTTTATTAGAAAGTATTCTTTTGTATGGGTAAAGTAATAGTAAGCTGTTAGAACTTTTTTAACCGATCCCAATTGCATTGTTTGCAATACAAATATGTTTAAACCATATGATAGCTCTTTTGGTATATTAGCCAGGTTGACTAAAACTATTTATTGTTTATAATTCTAGGAGTTGTCCTTCGAAGCGATTTGGCATGCGCAATCTCCCAGTTGCACATTCAACTTCAGACCATTAAAGACCCTGTCACCTCGAGCCATAACATGTGATTTTGCAGCCTACCAAGTGGATGGGAAAGACAAAGCAATTATAAAAATAGCAGAGAGCATGGTCAAGGTAATATTTAACAGGCATGTGACGTCAGTCACATTCTTCAGTGCACTATATGAAAATGACAATTGGAAATCAAATTGCCATTTTCATACAGTGCTGTTGTCACATTGAAACATGATATGTAAGAATAAGTCAACTGTATGACCTTTCTCTCAGTGCTGAGGTACACAACAAAACACAAGTTACGTCCGACAAATATAGTCCGAGGTATAGCAAACCTAGAGCGTTGACGTCTTCCCAGAAAAGATTGTAGCGAAGTCATCCAGATCAACTCAGATGTTTCTGCGTGATTAAAAAGCGTCTCAACTACAATAATACAAACTACTTGCTCTAAAATTGAACACAGCAATATTTTTCTTCTTCTGATTTGTTGCTTTGATTGCTGTCGTCTTTCTCCTTTGCAAAGATTGTTTTTAAGTCTACAATACAAATGTCATTTGCCTGTGGTCGGTGAACCCTTTTACAACGAACCATTGCAAACTTCACCTCAGCATTGATAATTTTATACATTTATGCAAGTCCCCATAGTGATAGCACAGGTGATCCGAGATGTTTTCATAACACAATACTATTTTTCTTATCAATTGTAACATATTTATGTTTTTGGCCTCAACAAGTTGTTGCTATTTAAAAATAAAATCAATCGACACCCGCTGCGTCTTTGCAACACTAGCAATAACATGTTAGTAAACCAGAAATGTTCTGCTCCCAAATAATTCTCTCTAAACGACACTGTTGAGGCAGCGAGAAATAAAAATATAGATGGGAAAATAATCTTGAGAAGAGATTACAAAATGAATTGAATGATTTGAATAAAGAACAAAAAGAAGATGCTAATAACAGCATTATTAAGGAAGATATAAGAAAAGACAACTGGATGAACTTATAAGAAGCACATTAGTGAAACCATATTACGATCAAAGAGCACGCCGGATTGAAAATGAGTAGATAATACAAAATATTTTCCTAATTTAAATAAAAAATATATGCTGAAACTAGCGTAATACATAAACTGAATATTGACGGAAATATAATTACTAACTCTAAAATTATACTGAGTTAAGAGAACAATTTTTATCAAAATTTGTATGAAATAGAAGAAATGGAACAGAAAGTCATGGTTTCTTTCCTAAAAATTTCGCACAATCAATTGAAAGAGGACCCTGAAATAGTATGTGAAGGAGAAATAACTATAGAAAAATGTAGAGAAGCCTTAAATGTACGAAAATCAATAAAAGTCCTGGTTCTGATGATCTGACTTGCTAATTTAAAGAAATATTCTGGAATGGTAATCCTCGTTATTTTACTGAATCAATTACATACTCTTTGAAATGTTGAATAGACTAAACTTAAAAAACAAATCATAATTACATGAATCTCCCCCCCCCCCCAAAAAAAAAAAAAAAAAGAAATTTAAAAAGATCTTACATAGTATGTAAAGACCTATACATGTACTGAATGTTGATTACAAGGATGCGGAGAAAATCATAGCGAATATAATAGCAAAGGTGATTCCTGTTATTATAGAGTTAGGTAAAATTGTTACGTCACGTGTCAATATTTTGGAGAAAATACTAGACTTATATTTGACATAATTGAGTATACTCAGGAAGTCGAATTCCCAGGTCTGTTAATTTTGTGCTGGTATTGAGAGAGCATTTGATACCAGAGACAATGGTCATGTGTATGTATGTATCTATGTCTCACAACGGTATTGCAAATATCCGCAAAAGTATTGGAAATATTCGCAATAATATTGCGCATATTTGTTAATATTGCGAACACTAGCGGATATTTTTTAATAAATATTAACAATACGTTTGCGTATATTTACAATGTAATTGCAAATATTCGCAAAGGATTTGCAATATTATTACCAACGTATTGCGAATATTCTCCAACTTGCAATACTATTACGAATATTCTCAATTGTATTTGTAATCGTTATGCATATATTTGCGAACGCAGTGCGAATTTTTATTTTTAATGACTCAACTTCGCACTCATGGGCTACCCTATAAGATCACTCCATTCCTTGTATGTGTTTATAAATTTAATGGGATAAAATTCTTTTCTTTTTGTAAATGTTCATTAATTTCATAATTGTATGGTTGAAATGTGCCTTATATTTTATGTCAACAAAAAACATTGAGAACAAATATATAATTGTCCCATATTATTTGATAAACATGAATGGAAATGCCATAGCAAGAACGAATACTTTAAAAAATATATTTCAATATTATAAGCCCGTGTTATGCAAAACAACAAGCTTCGCAAATATCACTTTCATCGGCTTTAGTCTTATTGTGATTTCAGCGTCAAGAGTATCATAGTTAGTTAGTTATATATATATATAAAACAGCGCAAATACAAAACAATTCCAAACGTTTCGAGCTAAGCAAGCTCTTCGTCAGGGAAAGAAACAATTTACATCCACAAAACAAGCACTAATCTCAAAAGCCAAGACACACATACATACACACACATATATATATATATATATATATATATATATATATATATATATATATATATATATATATATATATATATATATATATATATATACACACACACACACTTTACATAACAAGGGAAACTATCGAAAGGTACCATTCGTCCTGTCTTGACATCCAGAATCGTCCAGTAGGCAAAATTATTGAGCGTACTGGTCTACTATTGAGGTCATCCGAAACACTAAAAAATCTTTTTTCCCCAAATAAACCAGTAATATCAATACGCAGACCCAAATTATTGGGAGACATCCTCGTCAGAGCAAAACTAAAACCCGTCACAAACCATACTACGAATGGATCCTCCAAACCGTGTGGGACAAAATATGCAAGCCATGTCAAAACATTTTAAAACTTGTGATTTCTTCAGCAAAGTAACGGGCAAAAACTCAGCATTCAAAGCAGCATCACCACATGCAAAACAAAAAATGTGAGATACTTAATAAAATGGAAAGTATATTCAATCCAGTATGTGGGTGGAGACAGAAAAACTAAACAGGAAAATGAAAATACATAGATCTGACTTGCAAACCGAAACAGGGCTAGAACACTTTTTCTTCCTCTGGCCACCATTTCAATGACATTATCCTGACGGAACAGCCCACACTCAAAACTGAAACCTCGAAACCAGAAGAGCGAAGAAAACGTATTGGATTCGCCACCTCAGAACTCTCA